>JASUAD010000001.1:30120009-32520009 GCA_037013555.1 Sextonia rubra
GGAAGATCTTCCCTAAAAATATCTCTTTGGAATTGTTATGTAATAAAATTTTAAAACTTCTATATTTTAATCATTTTCTATTTCTAAATTTATATATTATTTTTGCATCTTATTTACATTTTTCTTTTGTTTTGGCCCGGGCCTCCCCCTTTGTGCGAGAGAATAGGAGTGTGACATGTGGCATGCCTCTGCCTCCTATTTTCTCTCAATCTCCTCTTTTCGCGTGGCATTACAGATTGCATAAGTTTGATTGATAGAATTGGCTAATATCTTCTTCGAATCTCCACTGACGTAAAATCTCTCCATCTCCTTTTCTCATTCTCCTATTTTCTTGGTGTGACCTATTGAAAAATAACAACAGCTTTATATCAAAATATTAGGACTATATAAATTGCATAATAAAGTCAGACATATCTACTAATATCTCTCTTTCTTCTATTTTCTTGGTATGATCGAATTGAATGAAAACATAAACTGAATACGAACATGTCACTTCAATAGCAATAGTATGCTGCTAGGGCATTTTAAATTGAGGCACTGATCAAGCCTTTGATCTGCTTGCCGTAATCAATGGCGCAGGTAATTAAGAAGAAAGAAAGATTTAACAGAGTCCATGTATATTGGTGGACTATAGTATTTGGAGGTGCTAAATACTAATGTAAGTAGAGGGTTCCCATGTACTTGAATGAATCCGAGCATGATCTCATTAATTTGGTTTCTCAGTGGGCCCTATAATATTATATCATTGCTTTGGATTTTCTCTATAATTGTGCCCACGGATGATTAAAGAAAAAAATTTGAAACATAAAATTCTTATAAAAATCTCCCCATCTTCTATTTTCTCTCAATCTTCTATTTTATGGGTGCAACCTATTGAATAATAGTAATAGCTCTATATCAAAATATTAGGACTACATAAAATGCATAATAAAGTCAAAGGCAAATCTACTCAAGTCTCTCCATCTCCTATTTTCTTAGTGTGACCAATTTTGGATAATAACAAAGAAAGTCTCTATAGAAACTTATTACAAGTTTCTTATGATAATCTTTCATGTGCCATACTTATTTTGAATAGTAGCAACAACTTTAGATCAATCCCATTTTCTCTTTACCATATCCTGATGTCTCTCTCTAAATTTCTCCACATAATCATTTCCTATTTTCTCTCCATCCTTACACGATTGTCTCCTTTCTATTTTTTTTATATAAGATAAGATAAGATAAGAGTCCTAATATTATATAGAGTGTTGCTATTGGCACTCAAATTTTTTCTATCTACACCCATCTTTAAAAAAAAATCCATGAAATTATCCAAATGCCCCCACCCTCTTTCCACCTCCCCCTCCTCTCTCTCTTTCTCTCTCTCTTTCTCCCCCCCTCTCCCCACCCGCACCTCCTCCTCCGGCTTCAACGACGATTGGCAGCTCTTGTAAAGGGGGACTACCCCCTCCTCCTCTCTCTGTTTCTCCTTTAGTTACCTACTTCCTCTCCCCTCCCCTCCCTTTCCCACCTCCCCCTCCTCCCCTCCCTCTCCCTCCCCCTCTCTGTTATCTCACTCCCCTACCCCCTCCCACCTCTGCCCCCTCCCCACCCCTTCATTGGCACCCTCTCTCTCTCCCCCTCTCTTTCTTTCTCATACTCTCTCTCCTTCTCTGTTATCTCTCTCCCCACTCTCTTTGTCCCCTCCCCACCCCTCTGCCGATGCCCTTTCTCCACTTTCTCTCTCCGTCTCCCTCTCTACCTGTCTTTCCCCTTCTCTGTTTTCTCCTTCCCCCAACTCTTCCCTACCCCACCGCCCCTCTCTCTTATTTCTCCCTGCCCCTCCCTCTCTCTCCCTCTCACTCTCCCTCCCCCTCATCAGTCTCTCGTACCCCTTTTCTCTTCTCTCCATCCTTTAATCTTTCCCTCTCCCGCCCCCTCTCTCCACCCGAGGATGTTGCCGAGTGGACAAGGGCAGAGGGAAAGGGAGGGGCAGATCTAAAGTCGGCATAATCCAGCTTGACTAGCCAACTCGGCTTGACCAGACCCATTTCTAACCCGGTGAACCCGATCCGTTTAAAATACAGGTTGCATTAGGGTTAGGGTTTACCAACCCATATAAAAACGGGTTGGGTTAGGGTTACTCGCTTAACCCATTTGACATGCTTAGATTTTACTAATTTACCAAGACTTTTCAATTTTTATGTGACTTTTCTTATTCATGTGGCCATAAACCATGTACTCGGTATTCCTAATCTTATGTGGAGGAGTTATACAAAATTCTGACATTTAGAATATATAACTTAATATTTTTATTTCATAATATGATGTTTTTGTAGTTGAAATATGATGTGTCTTTTATTTTTATGTTGGCATAAAAATTTACCTCTAAAATATGGATATGAATGAAATACAATAATGTTATGAGTTTTATACTCATGCTCAAATAGGAAATTATAAATTGAACAAAATTGAAAAGAGATTTTCCCATTAAATGGACTAGAAAATATTCATGGAATTTTGCCCTATTTTTTACATCTTGATAATTGATAAATTATAAATTCGTGCTCAATACAATATTTTAAATGAATCTAGATGTAAGGAGAGTTTTATAAAATGAAATTGGCCACATAAAATGAGTTAGATCATAGACAACATGGAAATTAAATAGTTTAGGTCGGGTCAACTTGACCCAACCCGCAAAATTCGGGTTAGGCGGGTTGTGTGGGGTTGACCCGCCACGGGTGTAGGTTGAAAGGTTCTAACTCATTTTAAAAATGGGTTGGGCTAGGGTCGAAACCAATAAATTTGGGTTCGGGTTGACCCGAGCGGTTTACCAAGTCTACGTGGAACAGGGGTAGAGGAGGCAAAGGTGGGGGAGGGGAGGAGAGAAGAGCGGGATGTGGAAGAGGGTGGGGGCTTTTAGGTAATTTCACAAGTTTTCTTTTTTTTTTTTTATTTTAAATGATGAGCGTAGATAGAAAAAATTTGAGTGCCCATATCAACACTCTATTATATGTCTTCTCCACCGAATACTACCTGTATATCTTCTCTTCTCTCATCCCAAGGGTTTTTACATGGCCAAGTTATAGCTCTTAAGAAGAAGGAGGTCAAGTTGGGTCTCTCATCCATGTTATCATTTATATTTTATTAAAATATTAATAGCTCCAAACAAAATTAAAATTTTTAATAAAATTTATCTTTTTTCTGGCCTTGAAATGTGTCACAACCTGAGCCCAGGAGATCGGGGGTTAGCAAAAACCTAACCAGCGACACACGTACTCCCGTGCATATGCACTTAGACCCGGTTTAGATGCACACACACAAGGGAAAACACACGTGCAAAACATGTATGCGGAAGCTAAAAATATCAACAAGGGACACGAGGCACACAAGAACAAAGACATAATATCCAAAGGCTGATACAAAGGTCTGAACATACACACGGGATCCAATCACGATGTATAGAACATAAGTACAATCAATGACATGAAAAGAAAACAAGATGCATGCATGCAGAGAACAGTCGCGCTCTGATGGAGTGATAGCACACACTCCGCGAACCTGAAGAGACAGCTGGAGTCTCCCAAGCAAACTGGCGACCGACAAGAACACGGTCGAGGGTACCTGAGCCTGCAACACCAAGGACAACTCATGAATACAACGATTCAGCAAAACATAAGCAGTAACAAGTTAACACGTATGGTCTCTAATGGAATAAAAGACAGAAATAATCATATCAAGTTAATATAGTAGTCTAGGCAGTTGTGCATTCAAATTAACATATGCTCTGTGTGAATCAATGGATACATAACATGTACATACTAGGTGGCTACTACGTACGCCATATGCTCCCAAAATAGGGATCTTATAAACATGCTGAGAACACCATGGGCCAGATGGGTCTCGGTTTCCTGGAGTCCGGATTCTCCAAGACGTGTCCTTCTGCAGTAAGGCCATATAAACTATACCGAAGTCACCCCGTCGGGATCCTAAGGCTGAGGCTCAGTAGTGCCGGACTATATCGAGTTAATCAATATAAGAACATGCATATCATAACGTGCATTTCATAATGTGCGTATCATTACTTGCATAGCAGAACATGTATCTTATTAGAACGTGACGTGCATGTCTTGTTAAGCATATATCAAACAATGTAAGAGATCATACGAATGAAATAATGAAGCATGAGGATAACCAAGGATGAAAGCATACAGTAAGATCAAGCATGCAAGACTGCTATTCCACCTGGGATTAACCATGGACAGAACTAGAAATATCCAATCGTGTGCCCCAGCGTAGAACGCGTATAAGAGGACAAGAACCGAAGTCAATATGCCATGCGATCAGATTTCTTGCAAGGATCACAAGCTTTTACTAGCCAATTCTGTTCTAGTTATCCAGTGTTTCTAACCGTGCATGATGATGTAGTTTTAAGTTGTCCAATGCACCATTGTCTAGTGTTGCAGTGTATCGGGAATGTGCACCGAAGTCCCTTAAACCAACACCCATGGGGAGGTGCTAAACAACCGGATAACGTGCATGAATGAATCGCAGCCCTCGAGATCATTTATGTCATACATTCATACCATTCGGCAAGTCTAGGTGATCTACATTCTATAATGAAGGCCATATCAGTCTCTTTCTTACACCTATCTTTGTTTTCCATATTACAGAGGTGGCATGGCTTAGCCATAGGTGAACATATGGCTTAGCCGTAGGCATCTTACGGCGTAGCCGTATTATGCACTGCAACTCCACCGCGGTTCCCTTTACTGTTCATCCGCAATTATGGTTCACCCGTATTTTGTTCTACGGCTTAGCCGTGTACTGATCTACGGCTTAGCCGTGGCTGAGCCAAAGAAGGTCTGTCAAATTGCTTACTTTCAGTTAACCCAGAAACAGGCACCCTGTATTGATCTACGGCTGGGTCACGGCTGAGCTACGGCTTAACCGTAAGACAATATACGACTTAGCCGTGTCCTGGCCGTAGAGGAAAACTGGATTTTTCCATTCACTGGGCTCTAAGCCGAAGGTGAGTTACGGCTTAGCCGTGGTACACACGAAACAGTTTCTGAACTGATTACAGAATCATCGAAACATGACCAAACTGATGAAATCACATAGAGTAGAAGGAAATGATCACAAAATAGGCTGTAAACATCATTCATACTCAAGAATACATGATTTAATCTTAATCAAATACATACCCACATGGTTAAACCAAGTTATGCTTATACTTGCCTCAAAATGAGTTCAAACACGATCTTGTTGTCCTTGGGCTCAATCACGCTGCCAACAAGCTCCTAATCGCCATGCATGCAAAAGAAGAGAAAACGAGAAGCGTGAGTGTATGTAACAGGCAAGAACATGAAGAAGAAAGAGGAGAAGAAGGCGATCAAGAACATGGAGCTTCCCTGAACTTACCAAAAGACACGAATCGAGAATCACGAGCATAAATTCCTCTTCCTGGCCTTGAACGAAAAGAAGAAAGAAGAAACAGAAGAGAAGAAGAAGAAGAAGACTCGAGAACGAGAGAGAGACAGAATAGTAAGAGAGAAGGAGAAGGTCGGTGGCTTATAAATATCAAGGCCAATTTGCAAGAAAGTCCAATTGTTCCAATTAATTCCAGTTCGAGTCAATTGCGGGTTTAACGGAAACACGTGACATATTTGGCAACCGACGTAGTTACGGGAATCAACAAGCGTAACGAAAGACACATGTCAATCCCAAGATGATGCATGAATGACGACATCACACAAAATGCAATATTACAAAAAATGGCTTATGTCTACCTGAACCAGGTCAAACTCAACCCAACTACCTATCCAAAACCTGAAACCAACCAAAAACAAGAACAAAACACAATTAGCAACCAAATCATCAGACATTAGCAGTTAATCCAGATCAACTCGGGTTGGAGTGTTACAAAATGTTAGTTATATATATATTATAATAATACCCCATTTCATGGGAGAGTGACAGGTGGCGCATCACTCTTCATGAGAGGGAGACACGTGGTGCAATTTAAGGATTCTATCAATATTAGCTAGACTCTATTTATACGACTTTTTTAAAATCTCTCAATTTTTAAAAATCTTTCTCAAAGGATTTTGCTGAGAATGAAATTCTTTAAGATAAAGAGTCCATCATCCAAATGCAAGAAAGAACACACCAACATGAGCCCAAAATAGTTAGAAATAGTAGGAAAGTAAGATATTATCAAATCTTCCACGAATGAAGTAGAGAATTGAATATTGCAAAAGCCAGACATGACTAAGCCTCTAAGAAGAAAAAGGATCAAAGATTCCAATGTGAAGCAAGAGTCAGTTTTGCAAATAGACTTCATGTATTTATTTATTTTATGAAACATTGTCTATGTTCATGTCACAACCCGAGCCCAGGAGTTCGGGGGTTTGCAAAAGCCAAACCGATGACACACGTACTCCCGTGCCTGTACACGTAGACCTAGTCTAAATGCACACGCACAACGGAAGGTTCACACGTGCTAAACATGTACAAATCATGAGGGAACCAAGTGTGACAAATCTCAAAAAGGAAGACTCCTATGCCATGAATGTCCAGGGCGTTCTCTGATGGAGTGATCACATCCACTCCTCTAGGCCTGATAGGACCTCGGGAGCCTCACTAGGAGTCTGGCCGACCAACGAGGGGTCGGCAGGGGTATCTGAGCCTACAACACCAAAGACAACTTGTGAATACAACGATTCAGCAAAGTATAAGCCATAATAAGTAACACATGCTGTGTCTAATAGAATAAAGAACATCATGTAAATCATAATATGTCACATTTGTAAACTAAGCTGCCGTGCAAGAAAGAAACATGCCATGTGAATCAAGGTATACATGCTGTGTACATAACTAGTTGATGACTATATTGCCATATGCTCCCAAAAGAGGAATCTTATATCCGTGCAGAGAACACCATTGTCCGGGCCAGGGTACGAATGGGTCTCAGGTTCCTGGGGTCCGGATTCCCCAAGATGTTTCCTTACTGCAGCAAGGCCATGAAAACTACACTAAATTCACCCCATCGGGATCCTAAGGCTGAGGCTAAGTAGTGCCTAACTATACAGAATCAATCATAAAAACCCTGAGTAGATCGTGACAAGCATATCCTGCGTGCATATCCGAGATCATGTCTTATACGTGCAAGCATTATAACATAAATACATACATACTCAAGATGGACACATAGTACGACTTTCGATATTACATGCAATGATCCTGATAAAGAGTGGAGATCAATGATCGAAATACAACATGTTATGCAAGCAAATCTTATCATATCGAATCACCTTCATTTACAAACCAGCTCTAATCTAATTATCCAGTGTTTCTAACCGTGCATGATGATATAGTTTTAAGTTATCCGTTGCACCGTTGTCTAGTGTTGTATTGTATCAGCTAGTGCACCGAAGTCCCTTAAACCAACACCCATGGGGAGGTGCTTAACAACTGGATAATGAACATGAATGATTCGCAGCCCTCGAGATCATTCACGCATTTTATCATGTTCCATTAGGCAAGTCGAAGTTGCCTACCTTGCTTTAAAGGTCCTATTGGTTTCCTTCTTTTCCTATTTTTCTTACTGTTCATACTAGCCAGCTTAGCCGTAGGTAACCCTACGGCTTAGCCAAAGGAACCTTACGGCTTAGCCGTAGAAGGCTTCAAGGCTTAGCCGTGGCTGGGCCGTAGAAGAGTTACAGAATTGCATACTCTCAGTTATTTTCAGGTGTCACCATATATTGATCTACGGCTGGGTTCACGGTTGGGTCATGGCTTAGCCGTAGTGCATTTCACAGCTCAGCCATAGCACATTTCATGGCTTAGCCGTGCATGCGCGGGGTCGAATTCTGAATCAAATACAGAAAACCTGTAACGACATCAAATGTGCAAAATTCCAACAGAGAAAGGGAGAATGATATCAAATTGGGCTGTAAACATGTTTTCCCTGCAAACTCATGTGAATTAACCAAAATCAAGCAAATACCAACATGGGTTCATACATATTATGCTTATATTTGCCTCAATTGAATTCTAACACTCCAATTGCTGTCCTTGGGCTCAATTCACATCTACAACCAATCCAAACACAAACCTACTTCCCCATGCATGAAGAGAAGGAAGAAAGAAAGAAACATGAGACACATGCACCAATAAGGAAGGAGAAGAAGAAGAGAACCCATTCAAGACTTACCTTAGCTCACTAGAAATCAAGACTCAAGACTATGAAGCCTTTTCCATGGCTTGATCGATGGAGAAGAAAACTCAAGAAGGAGAGAGAAATGGAGCTCCATGTAAACTAAGAGAGAAGAGTGAGAGAAACAGTCGGTGGAATGGCTTTATAAGATAAGATTTAAGGCCAAATTGCAACCAGGTCCAAGTCATAAAACAATTTACAGTTCAAGTCAAATCCGGGTCCAATGGAATCATACGACATCGGTTTCAAACGCTGTAGTTAGGAAGTTAATGAGCTCGACGAAAGACACGTGTTGATACTAAGATGATGCGAAAATGACCATGTCTTAGAAAAGCTAAAATTACGAAAAAAGGCTTGGTTTACCTAATCCAGGTCAAACTCAACCCAACTACCTATCCATAACCCGCACCGAAACAAACCAAAAGCAAAACATAATTAACAGCTAAAACATCCTTAATTAGTTGCTAAACGAGGTCAAGCTGGGTCGGAGTGTTACAGTTCGTAAGTATTTTTTTTTTGTTTTTACTTTATTTTACTAACTTTTTAATTCTTTCATGATTAATTCTTTAACGTTAAGCATTTGATTGTAGGATTTTCTACAAAACACCAAGGAATGCTGCCGGGGCTGGGTTCTTGATTTCAAGGACTTAATAACAACCTTTGTCAACTAAAAAAAAGTACTAATTTTAATTAAATTTTCTATCATAGTCTTTTTGTGAGTGTGCGACAAGTGGCCCTTTCATATTTACAGAAGTCTCCTGCCTTTTTAATCCTTTCTTGATTTTGAACTTTCCTAATATCTCTCCATCCAAAACCAAATATCCTTCCTAATCCCAAGACTACAGCTCTCCAATGACCCATATCTCCATCTGGAAGATATTATAGTTTATAATCAAATAATAATCACCCACTTAAAGCCCTCATTTAATTTAGCTGAGCAAATTGTAGTGAGCCATTCTTGTCCCCAATCAAACACTCCCATCTATTTATCATGCATACCCATTGATGGCGAGTGAGAATGTAGCATCACCCATTGGGCCACATCATGAGACATCCAAATGGACCTCATATCAATCCGCGTGAATAGATTGGTATTACCATTATGATGTACAGAAGGGCCCAGGTTAGATGTCCCCACAACATGTGATATAGCCAGTGGGGCCCACCTAACATGGGGCCCTATGTTCAATTTGATCCCCTGTTTCTCATGCAAGCTTCGCTCACCATCCATTGGCACAAAGTTCATTAAAACTCTCTCATCCAGATCAATGCTAATCCCCTAAAATCTCTAACATGCAAAGCAATCAATGCTAATTCATTACCATTTAGATCAAGTTTCTTGCTTCATTGAATTCTTAAGTCCTATGATTTTGGCAATCTAGTCCATCTCAAGTCCTGTGATTTTGGCCTGGTTTTAAGCAATTTCCTCCATCAAAGACAACCAAGTACTTTTGCTTTTATCATTTTTCCCCTTTTCCTTTTATTTTTTTCTATTTCTTTTATTACTTGTGTTTCGTCTTTGCTGCATTTTGTTCATTTTGTTTTGTTTTTGTTTTTTTTATTATTTTGTAATTTTGTTCTATTACTGTACCTAATACCTATGTTTTGGTCCTACTTCTACTGCAATTTTGTTATGTCACTATAGTATTAGATGAGAATCTAGAAGCAAGGATCATGAATTTCAGACTCGCAAATATAATGATGCGAAAGAATGAGACTCTGCCCATGGTTACTGTGTCCTATGGCTACATTGCTTCAAGTGAGTTGTCTTATAAGTAAAATGACTCATTAGCATTTTTATTGTAGCGGGATGAAGATAGCATGACTAGAAATTATAATACAATTGATCTTATCATCTCTAAGGGTTAGGAGATCTTCTAATCAATGTTATTATCGCATCTAAAAAAATGGCATGCTAACAATGATTTTTGCACCCTAAAACCTACATAGAACATTGCCAAAAATATGAAAGTGCATGCAGTCCAAACTCGCAATCACATAGCAGCTGACTTGGGAGACGATACACTGTAGCTAAAAATCATCATTTAAAGCTATGTGGCCAACGTGCCTATCTCATGTTTAATCATGGTAGCCTTACCATTGAAATGATAAAAGACCGACTTTAGCAATTGGGGTCACCAAGAATACAACATATCTTCAGGCGAGGACCACCTTGATCGCATGATTAGATGGGTGGAACACATACTAATTTCCTCATTTTTTAGAATTACACCCACTAGAGCTGTCAAATTTAATTGGTGTCGCCTATTGGGGCCTTTTGTAGTTATGTTACTGTTGAATTGACCTCATTTCTCCAATTATTATTATTATTATTATTATTATTATTATTATTATTATATAGTAGTAACATTGTGCATGGGTCCTTTCCTTTTTTATTTAATTCCTAGTCAATTTTTTCAAAGTGAACAGGTTAGTTGACTTGATGATTCTTTGAACATTAGACTATTCCACCTATTTTTTTTTACTACAAAAAATGATCCAACTTTTTTTTTTATTAATATCCTAATGAAACTCTATGGGTACATTATTATTTTGTTATGTCGTTTCACTAATATGATATTTAGTTTTTTAAGAGTGCACTAAACTATTTAAAATTATGATTGTGTAATGAATTTTATATTAATATGTTTTATAATTTATTTAAATAATTATAAATATCTTTATTTACAAATAATATAACTATTAAATAATGCCCGCATTGGGCATGGGCCCTGAAGCACTAATTATATATATATATCTATTAAAGCTACAAGAATTGAGGCATTTGGAGGGTACCACATCAGCACCCTTTATTTTTTCTTTTTTTCTAGAGCGCCATGTCAGGATCCAAATGGCATTGGGTTTCTAAAATTTTTTTGATTCATAGCATTGGATAAGATCCGATTAAAAAGACCTTTTATCTATTCCTTTTCTATAACCCTCTAAAATCTCTCCACTGACCTATGATTTCTCCTAACAAAAAAACTGAAACTTTTACTTTCCCTGCATAGATCAACCAGCTCATTTTACCATAAGAAGGTTCTCTATTTCACTAGCCACCTCACCCCCTGTTCTCCGTCATACTCTCCAACGCAGAGCACTGACTTTTTAAATAAACACTCCCTGTCTTTTACCAGAAAAAAGCTCTTTTATATTTCAATCTCTCTTTTTTTCCTGAAGTGATCCCTGGCGATCCGTACCTCAGATCTGTTGGTGAATGTACATCCAGCCCATCGATTCGATGAGGATGCCTTGCTTCATTACGTTTTGGCCAAAAAGCTCTCTCTTATTTCAATCTCTTTTTCTTTCCTAAAGTAATCCATGGTGATTCGTACCTTAGATCTATTGGTGAACGTACAGCCAGCCCATCGATTTGATGAGGATGCCCTGCTTCGTTATGCTCAGGCCAACGTCCACGGATTTCCTCCCTCTCTTTCCAACTCTCCGTTTCTCAGGTCAAAATCAGATTCAAACTTGGTGTATCTTTCTGGGTTTCTTTTTGGATTTGAAGTTGTTGGTGTTTATTAAAGATTACAGATTCTGTGTTGTTTCAACAGTTTGGGGATGGGCAGTCGAATCCCACATTTTTGCTCGAAGCGGGTTCTAGAGCTTAAGAAAGAAGCCTCCCGGGAAGCTATTGGAATCTGCCCATGCCATTGAAAAGGAATTTCAGATATAATTGATGCTACGGTGCTGGGAAAATCGTTACTTTATACTAATTGTGTGGTAGGATTGTTTTGATTAAGATATATCCTCGAGTTCTACATCACTTTTTTTATCAACATCATCATCATCAGAGCCTTATCCCAACCATATTGGGGTCGGCTATATGAAGAGATTATACTAATCACTTTTTTATGAAGAGTTTATTCTGTATTGAATACCTGAACTGGTCAAAATGAAAGCCCTCCTCATGTACGGGATATCCCGAAAATTCTATTTTAAGAGTTGGTCCTACCATAAGATTGAACATGTAATTAATGATAGTGGTTAAACAATCTTATGAATTATTATGTACATTAGTCACATTATCAATCAAACCTTCTGAAGAGGATATTAAGAAATTAACTAAAAGGGTTAAATTTGATAATACGAGTTTGATCCCAACCATTGGAACTTTTGGGGGTTCAGCTTTACTATGGCTAAAAACTTTTTGAGTATCAATTTTAATTAGAGATGGAGAGTATTTTCATTGCACTATTGAGAGTACTAACGGAGGCTGGTTGCTACTTTCATCCAAGGGCCCCCTTGTCTCCTAGGGAGAAATCCTAATTTAGGTTAGTATGAATGGCCAATAATTTTAACATGGGGTGCATTGGTTGTACCCTGGATTGGGATCATAATGGAAATATCTCAGCAGAATGGATGGTTATTTGTTCAAATTTGCATTTTGGGCACATGGGAATAAGGAACATCAGAAGGTGGAATGTTTCCTTCACCCCCCTTTGATCATGATGATGATTCTGGACATTATTTTGACACATTGTAATTTGAATTTTTCTATTGAGATGATTATCATGATAGAGATAGTTAAGTGTTTTGTTCTTTTTTTCTAGAGCGCCACTTCAGCTTCTAAGAAAATTACATGTGGCACCAAAAATCACTAACTTTTTTATACTCACTTTCTCTACCACCTTACTTCCCTAAAATCTTTCCTTTCTTTACCATCATGTTAATTATTTTCTAAAATGTATCCCTCATCCACACAACTTCCCTAAAATTCCTATGAAATCTCAAGGATCTAATACAAAGCCCAAGAAAACTGTTCAATTTTGCAGAAAAAATGAGCCATCCATTTGATGAATCTGGAGAGGATCAAATCCTATGGGAGGACAGGGACTTTTTTTTATATCGAAATTGTTTTTCACCATCCTACTGCATGCCTTTAGATTTCTTCATCGGATGTTGATGAGATAAAAATCTTAAATAATACACACAAAATTTTTTACATTTTTCATTTAAATTGGTTAAAAAATTTAAAAATTCACAACTTGTAAATGCACATATTTATAGTGCTTAGGGACTTTTGGATTTTCAAATCCCATAGACCTTTTTTCCATTTGGAAGCTATGTGCAAATTCTTTATTGGTTGTTGTCTTTCAATAGATTATTTATTTGAAATCAACTTCTAATGATGTGAAAAACTGATCAAATTATTTGATGCAAATTCTTTGTGATCATTTGATTTCTTATTTTAGATAACGTCAAATCTAAATAACTTGGACCAAAAGTTATGTGATTCTTTTTTCCACTTTTCCTTTAAAATTAAATTTAGAATATGTTCTTTAAGTTTTCTTATTCTATTATGTATTTTCATCATCAATGATTTTGTCATGAACATTATTAATAAAGATGAAGTATATTTCTACCCTCTTTCGTACTTATCTCTTAATTGCATATCTTAATCAGCTGTTTGTGGAGTAGATTTTACACCTACTTTATTTTATTTATTTTTATCTAATAGAATGCTTTTTATTATTTTAATTTCTGATTAATAATAATACCATTATTATCTCTAAAAAGAATGTCCTTTTTTATGACAAATTTCTAAGCTCTTTTTCATCTTATTGTCTTTTAACATTTATTAAACATAATTATAGTGAATTCTTTTTTTATAGTTCTAACTATTATTTTAATTTAACATAATCTTTATGTTAGCTCGGGCTCAGCATGGGCTTTTGTTGCCGGTACATATTTAAAAAGATTCATGTAGAGAGCATAAAAATAGGAGAAGAGCAAACAGCTCAATCATTCATTGATTGGTTGGAAATCACTCAGATACCACCTAGTATGCCCTTTGATGTACAAATGACCTAGATTGAGTCAGCAATGAGCTTAGCACAACACCTAGCTTCAAATTTGCACTTCCAAGGAGGTCTCTTTTGCATCCAACAGTCTCTAACCAATACTGCCACAACTGCTCGTGGCCATTACCCTTCATATTGATCCAACATTCTCCAAGTAGCTTAGCACTATGCATGATATTACTCAGCTGGCTGCTTGGAGATTTTCCTAAAAATGTGGTGATGTCTTTCTTGCTGAATGATCGAAACAGAGGTAGGAAACGAAGCTTCCTTTTTTGCGCGACAAGGGTGATCATAAAACTTTAAAACATCCTTTTTAGGAATTTAAGTCCGTTGGCTAATTCATGGGTTGGACAAAACTCTGGGTCCACTAAGTTGTAATTTTCTCTTTATTTTAGAATGGACCGTCTTCAGAAGAGCAGAAGAGATGAAAGTGCAGAAATGGAAGAAATTCAGATGATGTACCCAATTAGTTAGGTGCGGTACCCACTCGAGCGGCAATTGGTACTCACTCGAGCAGCTAGCGGAAAGTTGCCCATTGCCTTGCACGAGTTATTTCCTTTTTATGTTAAAACTTTTATGTTTGTGTTCTATTATAATCTTAACCTCTTTGCACAAAATTTGGGTTATAAATAGTGGGTTTCTCTCAACCCTAAAGTATCAATTTCCATTATTTGAGTTGAGATTTTATATTTGAGATATCTTTCTCCATAGCTTTCATTGGAGAGTTTTAAAGTTTTGTAGGGTCTTGGATTTCTAGATTGCAAGTCAAACAATATGCAATGAAATAACTAAAGTAAACTTGCAACCAAAAAGTAATTAACCATACAAGAATAAGACACGTAGATTTTTATATAGAAACCCCTATGAAAAAAATCACGAACCACACAGATTAAAAACTAAGTACTAATTTCTAGCAGTTACAAGAAATATTCACAGCATTACAAAGTCAGTCCCTTAACCATGGGATATAGTTCTTCTTATAAGAATTCATGACATGACTCGATTCTATGTGCCCTGCTCTCCATGCTTGATCCACAACACATTATCTTCACAATGTTGACCCATAAAAATTTGTACATAATGCAGCGAAGACATTACAAGCTTTGGATTATAAAGTTCCAAAGTTTTCGAAGCATTTGGACCTCATCTCAGTTCAAGTCAGGCTTCGGAGGCTGTTTACTAGCTTCTTGGGAATCACTGCGGGACTTAGCACTTCCACATGTTGAAGTAAGCTTCTATTCAACGAAATACTTTCAAGTACATTTAAAGACTACTCATCAAGGATTCAGAGCATTTGGACATCATTTGAATTTAAACTTGTCCAGATGATCATATACTATGCTCTGTGGGTCCCTGTACAGAGTGACATCCCATGAAGATCAAATTAGCTGAAACTCTCAGAGGAAGCTCAAATGATACCCAAGACAGGCCCTACAAAACTTCGAGTTGAATAGACATCATAAAACCCAAAAGCTACAAGCATGTCAACTTGGGGTCAGTCCCCCCAAAGCCCTGGGGTCACTGACCCAAGTCCTACTTAATGATATCCAAAATTGATGAAATTTCGGCATGAATCTTCAGTTATGCTCAGAAGATATTCTACAAATTCTCAAGTTAAAAAGACTCCGTTTGGTCTGAATTTCACTGCATGTCAGCTTAGAGGACAGTGACACCGAATTATGGAGGTCACTAGCTAAAATCTTACTTTTAGGGGGCCAAAGTTGATGAAATTCATCAAAAATGCTCAAAGAATGCTCAAAATTACTTTTTCAAATTTTTAAGTCAATTGGATGTTGTTCAGGTAGAAAACAAGCTGAGTACCTACAGTGTGGGGTGAATAGTGACTTAACACATGCAACGAATAGGCCACTGTTCGAAATCCTACTTCCTCAAATCCAAACTGCATGAAATTTGGATGAATACTCCAAGATATCCCTGATGTCGGTTCCTCCAAGTTTCAAACCAAACTGAAGTCATTTGGGCCTCAAACAGCTGAGACAAGGGCCCACTTTCATAAAAAGTCAACTGGAGAGTTGACCGACTTTTGAAAGTCAAAACAGGTTGAAACTTTTATGAGATGCTCAAAATAGTGTCAAGAAGCATTCCTCCAAGTTTTGTGGTGATTGGACTTCGTTTGGGCCCCAAACAAGTGAAAACGGGTCGCGAATGCAAAAACCTGAAGTAGGCCTTGTCCGTGACTGCGGCTGTGGTCACGAACCCCCAAAGGACATTATTTGCAGTTTTGGTTGGTTTTTGTCCACTTCCTTTTGAAGTGTAACTTGCCACAACTCCCCTCAACTCCCTGGAACAGCCAAAAACCACCTGAAGGCTCTATAAAAGGGGTAGTGTTTGAAGGAAGGAGGGGAGAACAGTGAACGCACAGTAGACAGACAGAGAATTCAAAGAATACAAGAGCATTTAAGCAAGGACAGCAGCATTCATGACTTTTTCCTCTCCTTTTCTCAATTACAAAGGTGAGCAAGAAGGTTCACAGCAGGAGGAATGGAGAGGGTGACTAAAGAACAAACTATGTTCATGCAGTAATGACTATTCGAAGGATGACGTTGTCATCTTAGTTTTTCTCATTCAGAGGGTTTTTTGGCCATCACAAAGGTTGTGAACAAGCCCCTTTGGGCCTCATTTTGTTCCTTGAAAGCCATAGGTTCAAAATGACACAACTTTGGCTTCCTGCGATACTCTCTTCGGACTTGAACAAAAGATAGTCCGTAAACATAAATGATGAATTACAAAGTTTTCGATCAATTCCATGGTTGAATTCGATCTTCTCAACGGTTGTTTAACACCCCAAAATTCATAAAAAAGGAGTCTCAACACTTGAAAAAGGTTTGGAAGAAGAATCAATACGAATAATATGAAAATAGAGGCACAACAGTGACTTCAAGGTCACTGTCTGTTAGTGACTGTGACTCACGGTCATTGACAGGTGCCAGTGACTGTGACTCACGGTCACTGGCCTGGGGCAGTGACCGTGGGTCATGGTCACTCCCATTTTCCTCTCTTTTTTTTGCATTTTTTCCACCTTAGGTACATTTTCTTATATTTTCCAAATTGAGATCACATCTAAGACTTGAGGGAGGGGTTGTAACCTTTGTAAACTTGTGTAAATAACCGCATCCCCGCGGTCAGGGCATTAGAACCCATGTAAATAAAAGGGAACTTAATGATGAACTGTAATTAATTCCCATTCTTCTTAACGCTTGAAGTGCGTGAATGTTGGACATTGAATCCATTACACATTTCCACGTCATTTTAAGCGCGATTACACAAGATGAACAATCTCCTACTAGGAAGTAAAAGCAACAAAACTTTAGAACTAAAAGCATTCAGCAAACTCTCCAATGGAAGCTCTAGAGAAGAGGGGTGATCTCCAAAGAGTATTCCTAAGTTAGAATAATGAGATCTATGTCTTAAGATTGAGGGAGAACCCCTTTTTATAACCCACGATTTATGCCTTAAAAAAGTACTCGTTGTAGAATAAGAATTGTCAGTTCCTTAAAAGAATTCTCATTTTAGAATAAAAACTTCTTGTTTTGGTGCAAATAGGAAACAAACCTCAAATAGGAAAGTTTTTTCCAATCCCATGAAGTAACCAACTTACTAAAAAAAACCTTACAAAGTTGGAAGCACTGAAGCTTTTTTTCCTAGGGAGTTGTTGGCTTCTACATCTCTTGTAGAAGTTTTGAGGTCATCTTGAGTGTTTAAAGTGTGAGATGATCAAGCGGAGAGTAGTACACTTTGTGTGAAAGAAGGAGTTTCGAAAGAAGAACTCAGTCTTGAAAAGAAAAATGAAATGGGCCATCAAACATATCATGGAATCAGCCAGAAAATAACAAGACAACACTCAATCGGTCAAGATTCTCCAATCTATTCTATTGAACATCCATGTCAACATATACTTAGTCAAGATTCTCAAATCAAGCAGTTTCAGTACCCATTGTCTATAGTTGGAAAATATCCACAAAATATAAAGCACTCCAGCACAGAGCACTCAATACAACCAACTCATCATTGACTTGTCCAATGCATAAGGACTTCTGACATCTACATGTTGAATCTGCCAAGCCACCATTGATCGAATGATAATGCCATTAGAGGAAAGTGGTGATTATAATTGCCTATGATCGAAAGTGAATGGATATGATTGCATCAAAATGATTGATTAAAATCTTGTAAAGAGTTCGTTATAAACACAATGGATCTCGTGTTGATATTAACAGAGACATACCACTGAACTCTTGGCATATTCATCCTTGTCTAGAATCCTTGACATACTCACGTAATGTCGACCTCAAAATCTTCATCTCTCTCACTATTTGCACAAAATCCTCACCAGTTATGGGCATCATGTCCATCAAATTAAACTCATCAAATTATCTAGTTTGGAGAACACAAATTCTGCCATTGATTGAAAGTCTTAAAGTTGGAGACTTACTACAACAAAACTGTAGGTCGAGTTATCAAAGAATGATACATGTGAGGTTGTCAATCCATCATTTTCTCAATGGAAAGAGCAAGATCTGTTGCTCAGATGTTGGATTACAGGCACTCGATTAGAAAAGGCCTTATATTTTGTTGTTGGATGTAAGTCAGCAAAAGAAGTCTGGACTTACTTGGAAGAGAATTTTCTTTAAAGCAAACAAAGATCGTGAAATGAAACCCAAAATGCAGATGCAAAACACGAAGAAAGGGACTCAAACATGGAAAGTGTATCTCAAAACTTTCAAAATGATTTTTGACGGACTTGCTACAATCCAAAGGCCTATTGATGATAATGACAAAGTTATATATTTCTCTCAAGGGTTAGGATCAAGATATGAAATCTTGGTCATAAATAGGTTATCAAAACCTCCATTCCCAACTTATGCACATTTTCTTACTACTTTACAAAGCTTTGATTTATGTCTTCAAAATACATCTATATAAGATAGATTAGTAGATCAAAACATGGCTTTTGATTCTAAAAAACACAATTATGGAAGAGGCCAAGGAAATGGAGGAGGCCATGGTGGAAATGGTTTTAATAACCAGTTTAATTTAAAAAGCCATGGCTTTGTTCTTCCAAGGCAGCCATATAGTAGTTTTCATCCATAAAATAATAATAATGCTCCTCACCCACCAGGTTAAAGACCAAATGCTAGGCAAAATTATCAGAGTGGTGAAACCTATCAAGGTCCAGCCCCAAATTGTCAAAATACTCAGACCATGCTTGTTGGACCAAATCATAATCCAAATCTATTTTTTAAACCAAATAAGCCTAAATGTCAGCTATGTGGAAAAACTAGACACACTACCATAAAATGCTGGTATAGATGGGATTTTTCTTTTCAGGCACAAAAGGACCTTCCTTAAGCTCTTAATGCAGTGTCTTTGATGAACTATCAAGATCGCAATATTTATGTAGACACGGGTGTGAATGTGCATATTCTAAATAACCCAGGTATGGTCCCCAATCTTCTTCTTTATAATGCACCTGACAAAGTTATGATTGGTGATGGGAATAAACTTGGTATCTCTCATATTGGAAATACTTCTATAAAATCTCCATTTGGTGTTGTTCCTCTTTGAGATTTGTTAGTTGTTCCTAATGTTCACAAAGATTTAATTTCCGTGAACCAATTTACAACAAATCAAGCTTGCATTTTTGAATTTTCTAATAATGGGTTCTTGATCAAGGTCGACAGACGGTGAGAATATTGGCAACCGGAAGTAGAATAGGAAACCTCTATACACTTGATGGAAATGTCATTACAGCTTTAGCAGCAATAAGATCTAAAAAAGCCCCTGAAGATATATGGCACCAAAGGCTTGGTCACCCTCTTTCCAGATTTTTAAAAGTTCTAAGTTTCAACAATGATATAGATGTTGGTTATTGGTCTAAACCTTCTAGTATATGTAGTAGTTTTTAAATGGGAAAGAGCTGCAAACTTCCCTTTCAATCAAATAAAGAAACTTGAAGTTGAACCTTTCTTGAAAATTCATTGTGATTTATGGGGATAGCCCCGGTTGCCTCCTTTCAAAATATGCGATACTATGTTGCTTTTATTGATGATTGCCCTAGATACACATGAAACAAAAATTTTATTTTTTCTCTATCTTTAACAAGTTTCAAAAGGTGGTTGAAACACAATTTTCAAAAAAGAAAAGAAGTTTTTAGTGCGATGGTGGTGGTGAGTTTCAGTTTCACTTATTTGTGGATCATTTAGCACAATGTGGCATTTTAAGCTCTATTTCTTGTCCTGGTACTCTTGAACAAAATGGAGTTATTGTCATATTGTTGAAACAAGTCTTACTTTATTGCTTCATGCTAATTTATCAAAGGCTTTATGAGTAGAATTCTTCCTCACTGTTGTTTATTTAATTAATCCGCTACCTTCCTCCATCTTAGGAATGGAAAAACCATTTCACAAGCTATATGGAAAACACCCTAATTACTCTTCATTGCGAGTTTTTGATTGTCAATGTTTTCCATATTTTCGTAACAGAGCATCCAACAAATTTCAGCCAAAGTCCTATCCTGTATTTTTGTCGAGTACAATAGTGAGCATAAGGGATTTTGATGTTTCCATCCTATTACTCGGAAAATTTTTATATCAAGACATGTGATTTTTCATGAAAGAGGTCTTCTGCTTACTATTTCCACAACTTCAGTTGCTCAAGAGAGTGGGAAAGCACCATTACAACATACTCTGAGTTTTTGCATTTGCCATAGGGTAAGTCCATAGAACACCAATTGAGTACTAAATCGGCGCCCACTGTAGCCTCTGTATGTCCACTCTTCTTACCTTATGATGATCATTCACTACAGCCAGCAAATAAATTAGAGACAGATGGAATGGGCCAGCAAATGGATGCTACATTAAATAAACTTTCTTTTGCAAAAAAAATCAAAGACAACTCCAGGACTAATGCAGAAAATTTTTCCATCTGGAATTCTTCTGAATTACCTAGGTCCCTTACAATTGATATTCCCATCTTTGATAGAGATCTAAATGCTTGGACAATACAAGGTCAAGAAGCATGTAGTTTTTCTTCCCATGGGCAGTAACGTAATCCAACCATTCAATAGATGTCATCTCCAGCTTCGGCAATTCAAAATTTGTCATCAAACGACATATCTAGTTCAGCTATTGATAAGCCACATGTTTTAAATTCTCAAGCATCACATGGCAACCATACTATACATCAACAAGTAGATTCACCAGAGCAACCGCAAACTCAAGATGGGCTTGCATCACTCAATAAAGATGGGACAACCCTTCTCAGTCAAGATGGGCCAACACCAATTGGCATTCTTCAACACATGGATTTCCCAAGTTCAACCACTCAACAACTACTCAATCAAGAAGGGCCAACACAAGAAGGTCATGGCCCACTTGTCCCACCTCGAGTGCAAGTTGATCGTAACAAAAAATGATCCAAAACTCAAATAAAGAGTTTACTGATCGCCATCCAATGGAGACCAGGTCAAAATCTACTGCAAACTTAACTCTTTTAATGTCAGCTAAACAAACTGATATAAAGAAGCCAGCATTAGTAGCTGTTGCTTTAAAATAACCAAAGTAGGTGGAAGCTATGCAAGAGTTGAATTGTAACAATCCATAACCTAATATAATTATTAGCATAATTAAATTGTATTTTAGCTAATTAAGCTCTGTTAGAGTCTAGACATGTCTGTTTTATTGTCAAGATCACGTGCGCGATGTTTCATCGGGTTTCAAGCTTGTTCAAGCGTAATAAGGGGATAGTTTGCAATATTAGGAAGTTAGAAGTCTTTTTTCATAGTTTCTCGAATTGTGAGATTTTGGATTTATTAGGTAGCTTTCCTAATCCAAGATTACCTTTTTATTCCTCTACCCAAATTGGACCCATCTTAGCCACCAAATATCTTTTTTTCCAAAATTAAGCCTTTTATGAAAAATACCCCAAAAAACCATTAAATAATGCCAAAATTCCAAGTATTTCAAAATATGCCAAAAGTGGGCTCATTGGAAAGCTTATTTAATTTCGTGAGCATTGGCACTTAAGGTAATCCAATCTGACCTACGATTTACAAGTTATGACCAAAACAAATTTTAACCCCAAATATTAAATACATGGCATTTTAATAAATTCTTCAAAAACCCAACCCATTCCCATTTTTCCCCTCATCCTCACTCCACGTTTCCCTCGCCTAGCCAGCGCCAACTCACTCTCACTCTCTCTCTCTCTGCTCTTATTTCCTCTCTTTCTCTCTCTTCCAGCCACCGGCCATCAACCTCTCTGCCCGTCTTCTTCTTTCTTCTTCCTTCATCTATTTCTCTTCTCTTTCTGCTCTTTCTTTCCCTTTTCTCTTTTTACTCTTCCTTTCTCTCTCACCGTGCTGCCAATCACCCGAATCAACCCCAAGGACTGCCGAAAACTGCCATTGGAGCTCCTCTTCTTCCTCTTCAAGCTTCCCTCACCCCCCAAGCATCCATCTCTTCAAGCTCCTCCTTCCAATCCGATTTAGGTAAGCCCTAACCCTAACAAAACTAGGTTAGTTTAGTTTTGAGCTTATTAGTGGTATTAGAGTGTTCATTAGAGTCTCTCTCTTCCATTTGTAGTTTTGATTTGCATGGGTTTGGTTTTGTGCAAGAGTGGAGTTTGAGTGGGTTCTTTGGTGAGCTAAGGCATGCCCATTTTCTTCTCTTTCTCATCAAGGCAAGTTGATGGAAAATGAATAAATTGTTAGATTTAGGTGTGATTTTGAATGGATGGATGAATGAAGTAATTGGAGGTGGATTTGTATGTGGAATGGAGAGGGCAAGGCTCTATCTTAATGCATGTACAATGAGGTCTCTATGTAGGGAAATGAATTCCAAAGGTGATGAAATGGGGGTACTTTGCGAACTGTGGGTCATCGTGGTGATCTTCAATGGGTTCCTTGCGACCCACATTTATCCCACATGTGTACTATAACCCTGTTTCAATTGTGGGACCCCATTTAACCCGTATTTCGATGTACCACCTTAAATCATTATGTAAGAGGCATATTTGGGTGTATATACCTCTTACAAATCACTCGATTGGTGTACAATGAACACTCTACTTTGCGTTTTGTTGAAATAGGAGTTGCGGCTATACATCTTGGATATTTGACTTTAAATTCCCCAAACTCACTTCGATCGTGGTTCAAGTAAGGTATGTCAAGTACGCCAACAGTGATGGATTAATCAAAAGTTGTTTGGTGTACACTCCTTGGTATTTAGGTTGCATTGCATGGTTTTCCTAATGTCTTTATGTTACATCTTGCATAAGAACTTTGACTGTGTTGTGGCGTGGCAATGTTGGTACTTGGTTATCAGAGGACTATTCATGTGGTTTGGGTTTGAATGATGTTCGCGAATAGTTCCTCCAGTTATGGATCCCGTATGTGTATACAGGAATGCCAGCCTTTCACTTTAACATAGGATTTGAGTCTGAGTGCCTCTGAGTCAAGTTTATATTTATATTATGTATTTGGGTCTTTGGACGACTGCAACAAATCGATTTCGAACGGACTGAGCACAGTACTTAACGAATTGCTTGGCATTCGATAACTAACGGGTTTTGTTCGATTTTGACAAGTTGACCCTCTAATTTGACAGGTTGACCCACCGATTTGACATTGGGATGCTTCCTAATGAGTTGAGGGTTTACCTATCATGGTTTGGACTTATGTGCTTATTTGTGGAGAATGGATTAGGATCCCTTCCTTTCTTACTGTTATTGCTTTCTTCACATAATCACATCATCTTTACTTGCGTTTGTATTGTATGTTTATTATAGTTCATGTTGTTTTATTGCCAACTTATCGTAGTCTAATAATACTATATTAGTGCGTAGGTACCAATCCTTTTTACCCTAAGGAGGAGTCGCAGGGTGAAGCACATGAGTCACTTGACGAGCCCGCATGGGGTGCAGATGACGGAGTTGCACCCATCGTGCCTTGCATACGAATGATCTTTATTTTGGGCTAACATCCTTTGGGTTATTCTTTTTGGGGCCTGACTTTTTAGTGGGCTTATAATTAAAACATGTCTTTAACTTTAGAACTTTAAATCTAATACCCTTTGATGTGTAGATCTCTTATTATGTTGTTATACCAATTGCTAGATAATGCTTTTGCATGTATTGATATGTGTTCGGTTTTATGAACTCATTGCGGACTAGATCTTGTGTAGGATCGATTAGGAGCTACGTGTTGTTTTAAACACGAAAAAGTTTTAATTGGCCTCTAATCTCACACTTACTTGGATTACGATTTGGGACGTGCCATGAATGCTCTCCATCAAAATAACACATGGACTCTAGTTCCTCAGTGTTGGGTTTATGTCTTATATTTCGGTTTAGCTAGATGAACCCACTGGGTTAGCCAAGGACTGGTTTAAGGTCAAGGGTGTTTTGATAATTGTACCGGGGTTTTTTTGGTGGCCAAGAAAGCGGAGATTATATATGTATATAATCTGTAACCCTAGATCTTGCACTGAAGAGATGTGAGAGCTCTCTTGGCCATAGTTGTCACGACCCGAGCCCAGAATTCGGGGGTTAGCGAAAAGCCAAACCGGTGACACACGTACTCCCGTGCACGTGCACCCAAACCCAGTCCAGATGCACGCACACAAGGGATCTAACACGTGCGAAACAGACGAACGCGGAAGCTGTAGATATCATAGCAAGCAACAAAGAAAATAGCGGAAGCCAAAGCTGAAACAAAACGGAAACGACAAAGACAAATACACTGAGATAAAACCGAATACACACCAAAATCAATATACACAAAATATACAGAATACAAGTCCAAAGTCCAAAGTCCAAATACAAGCTCTCAAAAACCAAAACGCAAAATAAAAGCCACTGGTATGCATGCACGCACTTGGCAGAAGTGATCAGGCCCACTCTGCCAGACCGGAGGGTGCCTCTACACTCGCCCCTGCAGCCTCCTCGACCGCCGGGGAGCTGGGCAAGGTATCTGTGCCTGCAACACCACAGACAACACAAATGAATACAACGATCCAGCAATATAAGTAACAGGGGTGAAACACGCATAGTATCAAAGAGGATATAATAATGACAGAAGATTAAATACAGAGTTCCATATTAGGAAACTAAGCAAATCGTGCATAGAAGTAAAACATGATATGTGAATCAAAACATAGAATACTGAACTAGTTGGCTACTACGTTAACCATGTTCTCTCCAAAAGAGAGCAGAGCAGAGCAGAGCAGAGCAGAGAACACCGCTGTCCAGGCCAAAGGTACAAGCGGGTCTCGGTTTCCTGGGTTCCGGGGTCCCAAGACAAAGCAACACTGCAGTTAAAACAGAGATACAGAGATCTACGCCAGAGGTAACCCCGTCGGGTATCCTAGGGCTGAGGCTGAGTAGAGCCAGACCAATACCAATCAAATCAAATCCATAGAAAGGGAGATTATCCGCTTTGGACTCACCGATGACAAAGACCGGATCTTATCCTCACGTATTAACCTCTGGGCAGAGCCACCAGGGAATACCCAAAAATCAGAGATATACAAAGCCAGAGAATATACAAAGCATAGCATAGATCAAAACAGAGTACAGAGCGAAGAATAATACAGATATACAGAACGAAAGCAAAATGACTGAGGAATGCATAACATAGATTAACAGAACAGAGGGCAAAACCATAAACAATATGCAATGCATCTCAGATTAATACGGAATCAAGGTTCATTACAAGCCAAGTCTAATCTAGTTGCATCACTGTCACTAACCGTGCATGTTGATGTGGTTTTAAGTTATTCGATGCACCGTTGCCATCCTAGTGTTGCAATATAATCTGTGCGTGCACCGACGTCCCTTAAACCAACACCCATGGGGAGGTGCTTAACAATGAGCAACACTCACATGAATAAGTCACAGCCTAACAGACTATTCATGCGCTCCAAAGAATCCATTTGGGCCGGTTTACGGGTATGGTTCACCTGTATTTGAGCCCTACAAGGTCACACCATTAGCCTAAGTTTAACTGATATTTTACAGGTCTTACGGTTTAGCCATGGGTGACCTACGGCTTAGCCGTGGCATCCTACGGCGTAGCCGCAATATGCACTACGGCTTAGCCGTGGTTCCCTTCAGAACACGGCTAAACTGTCAGCTTTTCCACCTCTGATCTGATACATCTCACGGCTGAGCTACGGTGGAGTCCACGGCTTAGCCGTAGACCATCACGGCTTAGCCGTAGCCTCACCGTAAGAACACTGATATCAGAAAAGTTTCGACTGATCAGAGATTAAATCCACGGCTTAGATACGGTTTGGTTCACGGCTAGCTTACGGCTCAGCCGTAGGACAAATTACGGCTTAGCCGTATCCTAGCCGTAGAACAAACTCGAATTTGTCACTCTCTGGAATCTAAGCCGTACAGGGTTACGGCTTAGCCGTACAATACAGACGCGAATTCGGGAAGATTACAGAAACGAAATTTTGATACAGAAACTGAATAAAATGAGTTACAGAGGTTCCAAATTCACAAAATGTGGCTGTAAAACATGCTAGCCAAAGAATAAGAAGAAATCAAAGCCATCAAACAAAGTACCCATATGTGTTATCAAGCCTTTACTTATACTTGCCTCAAATCTGACAAATCCTCTGAAATCAAGCTCCAAGCAACTAAAATCAAAACAAATCAAAGCAATCACACATGCATGAGATGAAGACATAGCAACAGAGAATGGGAGATGTAATTTGGAGAAGAAATACAAAGAGTTGGGAAAGAACCCACTTACCTAAGGCAAGGACAGAGATGAGAGAATGGAGAAGAACCCAAGCCAAACAGAGGATCCAAATCCTCAATCGATCAAGAGAAGGAAAGAAGAGAGAGAGAGAGAGAACGAACGTGGAGAGTTTCCCTGGAATTCCTCTTGCATGCAACGATCAAATGAAATGGAGCAAGAGAGAGACACCTGGAGAGTGACTCATCTTATATAGGTTTGGAAGTTTTAAAACAAGGTCCAATGGGTTTAGACTAATTACAGTTCAAGTCACACGAAGGTACATCTTCCCCAATTGACTCCAAACGGATCTGACACAGTTACGGAAATTGTCGAGCTCAACGAAATACATATGCTGACACCAAGATGATGCAAAGATGATATGAGCAAAGCAAAAGCAAAATTACGAAAAAAGGCTTAGAACTACCTATTCCAGGTCAAAGGTCACTCAACTACCTATCCATGACCCAAAACAAGTCCAAAAGAAATAAACAAAACAAAACACACACTAATGAGCCACAAATCCGGCTCAAAGGGGATCGGAGTGTTACAATAGTGTTCCCACACCACGTAGAAAAGACGATGTGAGAGAATGAGAGTCTCTGTATGCTTTACTTATGATCGTAAAGATGATCGTCTCTGTGCCCATAGATGTAGCCCTATTTAGGTGAACCACGTAAATCTCTATCTCTTCTTTTGTGTAGTTGTTCTTTGTTGATCTTGTATTAATGTATGTGCACAACAGGTGATGTCAAATTCACAACAAGTGGTATCAGAGCCAAGGTGGTGTTCCTTGAGTTTTCTGAGTGAGGTGGAGATCGCTAGTGGCTTGGAGGTTGTGCATGAAAGATCAATGGATCGAATCTTCTCGGAGGATCCAGAGTTCTACAATTCTCATTGCAGAAAAATCAAAGATCACTGATTGGGCCACCATCGGAGAACAGGGGTTTGGATTCAGCAGGATTCATTATGATCAACAGAGAATACTCTGAAAACTCTAGGCGGATTCGGTTCCTTTGTTGCAGATTCAGGGAGAAATCGGTCCTGGTGATCAAGGATCTGGACCGGTTCCTCGCTGAGGAATCGGAGAAGGTGAGCTTGTTGGGGATTTTGGATTTCATGGACGGGATTTTCTCGTGCTACGGGGAGAAGCGCGTGATGGTGTTCACGATGAGAAGTCAGGAAAATATCGATCTCGCCATAATGCGGCCAGGGAGATTGGACATGCATATCTACTTCCCGCTGTGTGATTTCTCAACGTTTAAAGATCTCGCAAGCAGTTATCTTGGGGTGAAGGAGCATAGGCTGTTTCCACGGGTCGAGGAGGTTTTCCAGAGCGGGGCGCGTTTGAGCCCGGCTGAGATTGGCGAGATTTTAATTGCGAATTGAGGATCGCCGAGTCGGGTGCTGAAATCGATGATCAGGACTCGGATCTGAAATCGGTGCTGTTACAAACAAATAGGATTCTAACACTGCCGCTGTCACCGCCGCTGCCTCATCATCATTGGAGAGGCTCGTCTGTCGCCATCACTCATTACATTGGCCACCCCAACCCCTGAAAATTCCTTCATTCAAGGAGGATCGTTGAGGGATGCAGCAGGTTTTGGTAATAGCACCAAAACCGTGAAAGAGAAGGAAGAGGGCCTAGGTTTTTTAACCCAGGTCAGAACTATTCAGGTTCGGGTCCAGGTCGATTTGGACCTGGCTCGTGCAACAGGAAGCCCAGAGCAGTTTCAGACCCAAGTTTGGGTAGGGTTAGGTTCAGACCTGACCCCGTTACAACAAACCCAAGAGAGGTGGTCGGTCTGGGTCGGGTTAGACCTAACCTGGTTACAGAAAACCCTACTTGCAGAGTAATATAGATCAGGTTTAGTCTAGGTTGGTTCTGACCTGAACTATTTCAGAAGCCTAGCAGAACAGCAAGCAGTGACGTCAGCATCGGCAAAAAGGCAGGTTTGACCATATTCAATGGCTGAAATTGTTTCTGCCATATCTTGATTGTCCGATGTCCGATCGGATATCCGTTTGTGCCTACAAACTTGTTTTGAGCAGATCTATGCAATTGAGGAAGGAGATTGGCTGTTGGATGGTCAACAAGGAGGTTTGACCGATCAGAGCGTAGAAACTTGTTTATGCGATATCGGAGCCATCTGGGGTCGGATTTCAGATCCGTTTCTTCCAGCATACTCGCGGTGATAAGATCTACAATTTGATGCAGAAATCTTGATAATAGGGTTTAGGTTAGAATTAGGTTTACTCAACCTGGTTGTTGTTGCAAGCTCAATAGTAGGAGTCGCCGGCCTAGTTGCAAAGGGTATGCTGATTCAAACGAAGTTGTTCGTTTGGGGTTTACATGCTTTTCGGATCACATGTAATGTTATTTATTTTGCCAAAGCCAAGCCAATGAAGAAGCAGCAAGGAGGAGATGATACATCAACAGTTGTCAAACATTTGTTTAATTGATCGGAGGCCCGGTCAAATAGAGTTTTTTGACCACTCAAAGGCAGAGGTTGTTCTGCAATTATGAAGTCATCTGGGCTTGTATCCCCAATCTGTTTTGCTTGCATGCTTGTGGTGATTGGATCTTCATAGTGATATTGAAGATGGGGCAGGATGGTGAGTGATTCAGATATCGTTATCACTCAAATTCGTCAATAAATCAGAGCTTTAAGTTCGAGGTAGAGTTTGACGAGAAGATAAACTTTGCTCAAAGTTCATGTGCTAGTTTAACATGTCAAAGTGTTAAAGAAAGAAGACTACATCATCGATGTGGAGACGTATCATTCAACAAGGTACGTGAAGAAATTACTGGTTTTTATCTCCTGGTAGCTCGAGTTGTACGGAATCCAAGCCAAGGTGGAGATTGTTTGGTTAATGTCTTGTATTCCGATTTAGCCGGATGAGTCCACTGGGTTATTCAAGGACTGGCTTAAGGTCAAGGGTGTTTTAGTAATTGTACCGGGGCTTTCTTGGTGACAAAAAAAGCGGAGATTATATATGTGTATAGTCTGTAACCCTAGATCTTGCGCTGAAGAGAGGTGAGAGCTCTTTTGCCTGTGGTGTTCGCACACCACGTAGAAAAGACGATTTGAGAAAATGAGAGTCTCTATATGCTTTACTTGTGATAGTAAAGATGATCGTCTCTATGCCCGTGTATGTAGCCTTGTTTGGGTGAACCACGTAAATCTCTGTGTTTCTTCTTGTGTGTGGTTGTTCCTTGTTAATCTTGTGATTGATGTATGTACACAACAGGTAATGCCAAAATTCACAACACTCAGGACCCTTCTATAAATGTCATTGGATCAAGATGGGTCTCCAAAACAAAGCTTAGACCTGATGGATGGTAGAGAGGTTTAAAGCTCGACTTGTTGCGAAAGAGTACAATCAAAAGGAACGTACGTTTTGATTTTGATGAGACTTTTAGTCTAGTCATAAAACCCGCAACTATTCGTCTAATTTTGACACTTGTAGTTGTTTAAAAGTGGCATTTAGACAATTAGATGTAAAAAATGTATTTTTGCATGGTCTTCTTAAGGAAATAGTATATACATAGAACAACTACCTAGGTTCATCAACCCATCATACCCAAACCATGATTGAGTAAACAAGCTCCTCGAGCCTAGTTTGAGCGATTTAGTCTCTTCCTACTCCATATTGGTTTCTTTTGCAGCAAACTGATTCCTTGTTATTTATTTTACATTGCTCATATGGAATAATTCTTCTTCTCCTATATGTTGATGATATAATTATTACTAGTAGCAATTATTCTCTTCTTATTCATCTTCTCTTTAAATTAAGTGCTGAGTTTTCTTTGAAGGACCTTGGTCCCCTATACTATTTTCTAGGGGTTGAAGTCACTCATTTTCATGGTGGTCTGTTCCTATCTTAAACAAAATATGCCTTAGATTTCCCTTCTAAGACAAATATGCTTGAAAACAAAACTATCAGTACCCTTTTAGTACAACATCATGATCTTCATTCCGCTACTGGGCCTTTTGTCGATGCTACCTTTTATTAGCTTATAGTGGGTGCTTTCTAATATCTCACCCTCACAAGACCATATTTAGCATATGCAGTTAATCTGGTATGCCAATTTATTCATCAACCCACTGAAATTCATTATCAAACAGTCAAGTGCATTCTTCACTATGTTAAGGGAACTATGGATTATGATATCAGAATATTATCACAATCCTTATTAAACTTTTATAGGTTTTCAGATGCAGATTGAGCAGGATGTCCTACTACACGAAGATCCACTACAGGATATTGTGTTTACTTGAGTTCTAATTGTATATCTTGGGTGGCTAAGAAATAGGGTACAGTTGCTCGATCAAGTCCTGAATCGGAGTATCATGCTATGGCATCTACTACTGCAAAATTTATATAGATAACCTACATTTTTGCACGTTGTTAGTTTCCCTTCAGAAAAACCTCCTATTCTTTTTTGTGATAATTTGAGCACTCTTTACATGACCATGAATCCTGTTTTTACTGTAAGAACCAAACACGTAGAGATAGACTACCATTTTGTTTGTGAAAAGGCTAACGGAATTGATTACTAAGTTTGTTTTTTCAATTCTGATATTTTTACCAAGCCTCTTACCAGAGCTGCTCATAAAACTCTACGGCCCAAGCCGGGTGTGTTGCCAGCAACTCACTCCAGCTTAAGGGGGTATGAAAAGAAAATTGTAATGGGCCATCAAACAGATCATAGAATCAGCTAGCAAATAACAAGACAACACTCAATCAGTTAAGATTCTCCAATCCATTCTACTGAACATCCATGTCAGCTTATACTTGGTCAAGATTGTCAATATGGCAATCTCAATACCGATTGTCTATAGTTGGAAAATATCCACAAAAGATAAAGCAAGAAATCAACTCCACTCAATACGACCAACTCATCATTGACTTGTCCAATCCATAAGGACATGTGACAGGAGTCACATGTTGAATCAGCCAAGCCACCATTGATCGGATCATAATGCCATGGGAGGAAGAAGGTGATTAAACTTGCCTATGATAGAAAGTGAATGGATATGATTGTATCAAAATGGTAGATTAAAATCTTGTAAAGAGTCCACTTTAAACACAATGGATTTCGTGTCGATATTATGCAAGACACAAACATTTTTCCTCTCAGAATATATCTTTTTATCATGTAAGTCTTTAGGGTGCAAAAAGATTGTAATTATACTTTGTAACTGTTTATTATTTTTTGATAATTGATTCTTGTTAGATTTGTAGTTTTTTACCTATCGATTTTTTCTACATTAAAATTTTATATGCCTTCTTGTGATGTGTGTTTAAGTTTGATTAATTTAAATTTTGTTGCATATACATATTATCTAATTGTTTACAATCTAAAAATCATTTACATGCTTAGGGTATTACAGTTTATCTGACCAACAAGAGCAAAACTGAGATTGATGTTCCCATTGACGGAAGGCTCCCAAAGGTTGGAAGTAGGAGCAGGCACACCCAGACACCATGTCAAATGAAGTGGCTGAAAGATATTTTCTGGCCATGTACTAGATCAAAAGTAGCTCTGGAACCGAAGGACTGTGCAAGGGGAACACAATTGTAACCATCTGTAAAACCACAAAGTGGTAGTACACCCGTTACCAGTCAAATGTTTGACGTTACCTAAAACAAGAGGTCTTCGTATGCATACCTCTTTACTTCCATGAAGGTTCCCAAGGAATTTTGATCCTGCACGGAATTTTAATCTTCCAAGAAGTCTTTAATCCTTATCCCTGATGTATTTGTTGCGGATACGGTTAACCCAAATAGATTTTGTCTTGGACGATATGAACCAAACCTGTCCCTGTATAGCAGCAGCATGTGCAGTAGCTTCAATGACGCAACTCCAAGGACCACCCTGATTCGCATATAGATTTTGTGCCACGCTATTGGTCAGAATTGTATTCCCAAACTTTCTACTGAGTGAATAAATTACCTACATGCTGGCCAAGAAGGTGGATGCAAGCCAAGGGGTGGAAAGAACAAGAAGAGCAGTAAATGTGTTCGGAGGATAATTTTTACCGAGTTCTATTCCATCCAGCATGCTCTACGCCTTGTTTCTCTGTTAGAATTTTGCATGGAATTTTTGTCGGTAGGATTTCTGAATGCTCCCAATGAATTTTTAAAATTTTCCTTTGTACTTGAGCATCTAAAAATTCCACAAAAAAGCTAATAGACTGAAAATTTAAAATATTCCCAAAGCATTTGAAACTTTTTAGGTAGACAATATTTTAAAATTCTTACATGAAAACATGATATTTACAAATTTCAAGGAATAAGTTATCACATCATGTTAAAAAACCCTAATACCTCAAATTTCTATTAAAAATTCTACAAAAGAAACAGACCCTTTGTTCCATCTTCTCAAAGATAGGCAAGCAGTGGATGAGCTTGACTCTAGTCACTTGTAGATTTGAGAGAGAACCAACATTTTTTATATGAAGACTATCTTATGAATACTATCTTTTTGTTTTTTTAAGAAACTAGTGGCAAAGGGTGTGCCCAACATAGGTCGAAAAAGAAAAATATATTAAAATTTAATATTTTTTAAAAAATACAAATGTATTGTTAGTATGTGGTATTACAGAATAAGAATGAAAAATATCATCCTTCATCAATTTTAAAAGAATGGGAAAGCAAAGTATTTGAAACGTAGATATATTTTTTAAGAAAGTTACCATTAGATGAAATGTGTGTTTTATGTAAATATGATAAATATTTTGATGATTTAATAGAAATAATGCTTATCAAGTTATGTTTGAAAGGCATAATATTTGTGGTCACCAATAATGATGTGGTCAATGTTTTGAGAAGTACACTTTTGAAAGAGATTAGGATGTTGCAAGTAAGGAGGCATTATAGCAAAAAAAAAAGAGAGAGAGAGAGAGAGAGAGAGCCCCACTAAGAACTATCGCTTCCATGATAGTTGAAGACTTAAAATCTTAAGTAAATTGAATTGGTTTTTTGACTGAAAATTAGAAAGATTTTAGAAGTGATAAACATTGAATATTGATCAAAAGAAAGGTTAAACTTGAATGAGTGTGCTTTTAGTAAAGAGATATCAAGAAGATTTAGGACTTTAATCAATAGGCTTATAAAAGATATTACAGTATATCATGTGTATCTCCCCATTGAAAGAGGGTTCACAGCTTTATATATATATATATATAATTGAGTTTGGGAAGTAAATTGAGTTTTTATCCTTGTTTATGCTCAGGCCTTAAAGACGGTAAAAAAAACAAAAAAATGCTGGACGGCTCTTTTGTTGTTATCAGCTTTTGAAGCATCTTCAGAAGCAAAAGTCACGAGGTCGTCAGAAAAAAGCAAAAAAAATAAGAGCGGCTGATGTATCTGTTACAGTGATCATCACTGTCGTGACACTGTAGAAAAACGTTCTACATGGGATGCATTTTCAAGGGCAGGGAAAGACTGAGCTTTCAAATCACACGGAGAGAGAACAGAGGCATACCCTATAAACACATAAAATTTTCAAGAAGCAAACCCCTGGACAGAGTTACAATGGCGTTTGGAGGATATGACAGACTTCTTGGCTTCTTGGTTGTGGTGGTCTTATTGACAGGTGAGGTGGTGAGTTCTGCACAGAACAAATCAGTTTCACTAAACAGGAGCAGTTTTCCAATGGGTTTCATTTTTGGAACAGCATCGTCTGCTTATCAGGTTCAGTCCTTGTTTTTTTGCTTTTTGGGCTACATTGAATGAGTGGTGCAGTACAGTGGGAGCAAAATGCCCATACCACTGAGTAATTAATGGTTATTTCCCAGTCCTGTGGTTCACTTGCTACCATGGGCTCTGTGGCTTGTTGTGTATTTTTAAGTCCAGTATTAAGGTTCTCTTTGTTTTTAAAACAGTATGAAGGTGCAGCCAAAGAAGGTGGAAGAGGCCCAAGCATCTGGGACACTTTTACTCACAAATACCCAGGTCTCTCTCTCTCTCTCTCTCTCTCTATATATATGTATGTGTGTGTGTCTGAGTAATGTGCCAAACATGGTTAAAAATATTGGGTGATACGTACCGGTATTAACCTTGACTGGACCATCATCATTATTATCATCAAAGCCTTATTCTAACCATGTTGGGGTCGGTTACATAAATTCTGTTTCTTCATTCCGTTCTATTTTGAGTCAAATCTTTCGATAAATTAAACTTCTTCAAATCTAAATCAATGACCTCCATTAATGTTTTCTTCGGCCTATCCCTACTTCTTGATGGGTCATGCACCTGTATAGCCAAACTTTTTCTCACAGGCCAATAAGTATTTATTTATTGGTCTCAGTACCAGCACCCTACAATATCGCCAATAAAATCAGCGGTATGGGCTAATATGTCAATATATTGGCTAACTATTGGTATCCGCCAATATTTTTTCCAAAGGCCTTTTTGCTGGTGATGCTGGTTAGAAATGAAAATTAAAAAGAAGGAGAAGCAAAGAAAAATAGAAAAGGAAGGGAAGCAGAGAGAGAGAAGGAGGAAGCAGGTGGAGAGGGGCTTGTTGGACAACGCACTGCCCATTTGACTTTTGCGGTTTATAACTTCGAGACATATCTAAAAGTCCCAAGTATCTCCAAAAAAATTTTAGAGAATACTCAAACCCAAGAGTCCTTCTTATTTTCCGGAGAACTCTTTACCACCGGCTCATCATGAACTATCTAGAAACCGATCTTGGGCATGGCAATCAATAGGGCCATATAGCCCACTTGTGATCCACATGCTCTACCAACCTTGACCTCCTTAACAACTATAAATAAAAGCAACATGGGTCATTTGTAGTACAACAAGCACAAGTGAGATGAGAACAAGTGTACTGAAGTGAGAAGTACTAAAGTGAAGTGTTGAGTGCCTTAGTGCAACCATAGTAAGTCTCCTCGTGTAATAGTGTGAGAGCAGAGGCGTTATGTAATTTGGGTGTAAGGCTAGTAAGCCTTATATTGGTATATTAATGGGAATAGCTTGTAAGCATTATAATTGTATAATTGTATAAATTTATGTAGTGGGTTCTTTTTGTTCTCTTTGTAATTTGTATGTATAGAAATTATAATTAAAAGTTGTAACAAGTGGGTATTATGGCCATCTTCCAATAGGGTATACTTGGATTTGATATGGTCTGTTGCCGCCAAAGCAGTCTCACCTCACCACCTCTCGCCGCCAAATTCTCCCTCCTCTGCCTTTTTTTATTCTTTTCCTCCCCTTCTCCTTCCCCTCTACATTTTTGGCAGATGAGAAAATGAAAGGAGAGAAGGGCAAATGCCCTTTTTAAGGGTTTCTATTCCTTTCTTTAATGCTCAGTACAAACATATATGTAACTTCATAAAATTGTCCCTTCGCGGGCCCGACGATTGGGCCCACCTACATGAAATCCAAACTGTTCAAAAGGATTCCCGTGTTATGCCCTAATAAAATCTCACTCTAATTGGTAATTAGCATACCATCAAATTAATCGATCAATCAGTTTTGAAAAAATAAATAAATCTAATAACAATACATCTCTTACTTGGGTGAAAATTAGATGAGGGCCCATGTAAAGAGGAGGGCAACTATTTTGAGTGGTTTAGATATTTATAGGTGAGCCCACTATGAAGCCTACAAGATTTCCAAACTATTCCTTATTATTTTTTTAATTACACCTTACTAAAAATGGCCTATTTATCTTAAACTAAATCACTTAAAAATAAATGAGGCTTCTTGTGTGGGCCTTTAATAAATGTTACTAAAATAGGAGTTGGGCCAATGTATTAAGGGTAATGATTCAAATCATGTTATTACCAATTCAATTGTGGCCTAACTATGATTCCAGTAAAATTTTTACGAAGCTACCACAAGGGGTGATAGTATTCTAATGGTTAGGGTATAAATATGACTACATTAATGGTTTTGTAAATTATAAGAATGAACAAACATATTAAACATTAAAGCTTGACATATTTAATAATTAATGATTAGACAGCAACACATGACCTTATGAATTAAGGGGACCAATATTTTAATTTATAGTTGTTATTAATGAAAACATATATATTGTTTTCTACCATTTTACAATATTTTAGATTTTTTTATATATATTTTTAATTTTTTTAGTAATCTTTTTATCACATAGCGATGGCTGTGAACTACAATTGATACTGTGACGGTATTGGTTTTTGTGGTCTGCCAATACCACGATTTTAATCGATGGTGTCATTTCAAGGGACCCGGTACTCGATCTCATCCAATAAATTGTGTTTTGTATGTTGTTGAGAGATTCAAATGAACAATCCAGCCATTTGCAAATAAAGGGTGAAGTTTCGATTCAAGTGTCGATTTTTTAGTGTTAAATTTGATGATTGACAACATCTAAAGACCAGGGAGTCTTATTTAGAAAGCAATATGTTTTGAGAGCGCTAGGCATTGTTTGAAAACCAGGGCTGTGTAATCTGTAGCATTTAATTCGTTAGCTGCATAAGAAGGATGATTCTTATAAAAAAAACTCTTAAATAGATTGAAGGATCCCAACCCTTTGATCTGTGATCTACCGAAAGTTCCCAACTTCTTAGAAGGAAAAGGTTCAAGAATGGAGGGAAAAGTTCTGTACTTCTAATCTTCTGTCTTTTTGTGTGTGTGTGTGTGTGTATGTGTGTGTGTGTGTGTGTTTTTTTTTTTTTTCACGATTCATTGTAAGCAGTTCTCTTGATAAAGCGTTGCTGCTTTCAATATACAATTTACTGACTAGATTTATACGCATGATGCTGTTGATCAAATCCATGTGGGTCCAGAAAAGATTAAGGACCACAGCAATGGAGATATAGCCATTGATTCCTACCATCGATATAAGGTCAGTCTGCTCTCTCATTTTCCTTTTGTTCTCCTGTTTCTAATCATTTACTTTGGATTGATTCAAATGTGTTGGGGCCAGGAAGATGTCAGGATTATGAAGGAAATGGGGATGGACGCTTACAGATTCTCCATCTCTTGGACCCGAATATTACCTAGTAAGACTAAATAAAACCTCAGATTTTCGCTTGTTACTCTTCTGCTTTATAAATAATGGAGTCAGCTTAAAGCCTTAAACTCAAACTAGTCAAAATAATCATGTCCATCAGTCCATGCCACAATTTTACTCCAATGAGAGTAGGGCATTTCATTAGATTGATCATACTTTTAGAACATGAACATAAAATCGAAAAAGATTCAGTTGCAAATAAACTTAATTATACTTACTCAATCTGTTGTGGGTTGTGCTCCAACTGAAGTGAGATTTGACATAAACGCAATACAGGTGAAACTTGTTATTCTCGATTATTTGGAAATAAGGCAGGACTTCGATAGTTTGATTGATTTAAATTAGGGTAACTGCGCACTGAGAATTCTTTTTGTCCTGCCCACATAGGGTTCACCCGAAAATATTAGTGCACAGGTGTTACATTGGACAGTTGCTCGTTCAATAATCTTCCCTTCACATATTCAAGATGCCAAAATTTTTATGTTAATTGATGTCTTATGATTTCAGATGGAAGACTCAGTGGTGGAGTGAACGAGGAAGGCATTAAATATTACAACAACCTCATTGACGAACTTATAGCCAATGGTCATTACTCTCTCCCCCACTCCTCCAAGCTAGTTTTTTTTTACTTTTAGCATTTTATATATGAAAAATTTTTAGGAATGCCCGATTTGAAAATGAGCATTTCTGCCTTGTTTCTATCTTCTGATGAGGAACAAGTTATATGGAAACTTTTTTTAAAAAAAATAATATTAATTGCTTCTCCACATTCCTAATTTCCTATTTGTTGTAAAAATGGGTGTTTTCACTTTTAAAAACGCTCGAGTGTTATTTAACGCTCCTCTTTATATATAAATGTATATAGATTTATATATATATATGAAGAATCTTCATATGCATCCTTCTCTCACCACTTTTTTTTCATGAGAACTTTAGATGGAGCCCATCTATCACCCAATCCAAACCTTGAAACACACATGGGACCCCTTGATAGACACATGCCCTAAGTTTTGGTCAAATTTAAATTTATAGGACCGTTGGATTGACTGTACACCAATCCAAATGTAATAAATTTGTGGGCCATGGATAAAGGGGTTGAGGACATATAATTAGAGCCAAATTTGATATGTGGGGTGGTCTTTCATGGATTTCCATCCCCCCTGTTGAGGAATGTACACAAAAAGTTTGTGAGGGACGTATGCACAGGACAAAGCTATATATATGTATCGATATGGGCAATATTCAGGTGACAATAGCTCTCATAGAGTTACCGTAAGAATTTTTTATGTGGCCCACTTATAGGTCCCATTTAGAGATGAGACCAAGGGATGGAATGATCCATGAGGGACCAACCTATATATCAAGTTTGGCCTCAATTATATATCCATAATCCCTTCATCAGTGGCCGACAAATTCAGTCCATTCGGATAAGTATACAATCAATTTAATGGTCCAGTAAATTCGGATTTGACCGACGCTTGAGACGTGTGACTATTAGGGGGGCCCCTTTGTATTACAAGGTTTGAATTGGGTGATAGATAAGCCCCACTTAGAGTTCTCATAGAAAACTCTATGAAAATTGTTCTCACTTGAATACTACCACTATATATATATATATATGAAAAATAATCCAATAAGAACCAGTTCTCACCATTTTTTTATGTGAACTCTAGGTGGGGCTTATCTATCACCCAATCCAAACCTTGTAATGCACAGTGGCTCCCTGATAGTCACACGCCCCTAGTTTTGGTCAAATTTGAATGTACTAGACTGTTGGTTAGACTGTACACTAATGTAAATGGATTGGATTTGTTGGCTACCGATGAAAGGTTTAGGGCCATGTGATTGAGGCCAAACTTGATATTTGGGATGATTTACATAGATCTTTCCATCTCCCTGGTCCCATCTCCAAATAGGGACCCACATAAAAAGTCTCACGATAGGCGTGTGAGAACAGTTCTCATAGAATTAAAGTTCTATATATATGTGGGAAATAATGTAGTGAGAACTAGTTCTCACTATTTTTTTTAGAACTCTAGGTGTGACCCATCTATCACCCAATCCAAATCTTACAATACGTAGGGACACCCCTAATAGTCACATGTCCCAAGTTTTGATCCAATCTTAATTGACTAGACCATTTGATCAACTTTACACTCATCCTAATGAACTGGACTTTGGGCCACGGATGAAGGGTTTAGGGACATGTGATTAGAACCAAACTCGATATTTGGAGTAGTTTTATATAGATCTTTCCATCTCCTTGGTCATATCCCAAAAAGGGACCCACAATGGGCACAATAAAAAGTTTTTAAAGTAACTTAGTGAAAATAATTCTCACAAAATTAAATCCCATTTGTGTGTGTGTGTGCGTGCAAGCAAGGGCAAAATTAGGGGGTCAACAAAGGCCTTGCCTCGCAACACTCACCCCCCTCATCGGAAGGGGGTGGAGAGCTTAAATTGTTGGAGCTTGAAGACTATGAAAGGGTTTGGATTTGTTCTTATTTCATTATAAGTATGATGAGGGTTGAAGAAAGCAATCATTCTTTCACTTTTTATGTTTACAACTATAAATGCACTAATTTTCTAGACATCATTTTTTTCTTTTTGGACTTAAAGCCTGTAGTTGAAATCTAACACATTGAAAATCACTTCCTATTAATATTCTACTAGTTTAAAAAAATTTAAACTAATTGGAACTACATCCACCACACATAGAGAATTTTTTTATTTTTAACATTTAATTTTGATTATGAATATTAGATTAAATTCAATTAGAGAAAATTTATTGTTTGAGACAAAAGGTAGTGGAACCATGCTTATAAATGGTTTGAATATGAAATATAGGTCATTAAAGAGGATTTAAAATACAGGTCATTACTATTTATTACCTTTAGTTCTTATAAAGAGTAGGTACAAAAATAGAGAAGAAAATCAAGAACTCACTTTAGGAATAGTTTTCTTTTGCTTTTTACAACAAAATGAAAATGAGTTTCTTGCTGATTATTCGATTGTAGATATTGAAAAAGAAATTGCTAAAAAATTTGATATTGCAATAATAATAAATGATTTCAACTTAATGAAAGAATAAAGAGCACAAGTTCAATAATTTTCATTGTGTCTTTTATTATTAAATTTTGTAATATTTTAGATTTTTTTTCTACTTTGACCACCCCAATTAAAAATTCCTAATTTCGCCTCTGTGTGTATTGGTATTCCAATCACGCTATTTTTCACTTCTCGTATTGGTAACCCAAGAAAAGTTACTAGTGGGAATTGTATGAACCCATTAACAAGAGGCATGCTTGAGAATCAACTACATTGTATCTAATGGATATTATAAATCATAATGTAATGGATTAAGTCATTTAGAGTTGCAATACGAAGACATCTTAATCACTTCTGGTTATGACATGAGTGATGTTGTGTCACGCCCTGAGCTTGAGATTCTGCAATAAGGGCTAATACTGAGATATGGCATACGTAATTCTATTGCAATTTGTGCTATGCACATGCTGAAGAACGTACATATTGTCACAAGGGAAATCCCAAATGATTCACATGTGAATACTAACGTGTAATACTTGTCTATGTAAAACCTTTGTAGAAGCCTGTATATTTCACTTGTACTAACCAATAACTTGTACATTTCGTAATTTGAAGTATGGTACTAAGCATAAATCGAGTACATTAAATTTTAGTTGTAAACGACATACAAAACAATCAAAATAGTCTTTGAATAAACATGAGCCCATGCATTACTTTACATATCCAAATACATGTGGCTATATGAACTAAGATCAAAACACATGTCAATGCATATGCAATCCAAGATATACATGAGTACATGATCTAACAATAGGTGTAAAAACTGAAAACATGACCATCAATAAGTCTGTGACAAAATGATAATCTCATGAGTTGGCATGACGCATAAACAGCTAAACCATTCGCAATTCCGAACTTGAACCCCAAAATAACCCCAGGATGCTTTACGTATAGGACAATTGGAAGACGTCATCGTCAATCCACACAACTACACCCTAAAAAGTCGCTGAAACCTCCTCTATGGGTGCGTCTGTGAGTGATTCAGTGTCAGAACTTATAATACCAATAGTAGCATTGTAAATTAATATGATGATTTAGCAAACATAGGTTTATATAAAATAACATGCTTTAACAACTGAATTAGAGACATGCATATAAATTTAAAAAAAAAAGCAATACAAGGAAGAAGTTAGGTATGTTGTACATATGATTAAACATGAATAAAGAATCATAAATATGAATGTGTGTAATACACTAGTTGGCAACCACGAAACTATATTCTTGCTAAGAAAAGTAGAAATCATACAGTGAGAAATCATAAAGGGTCCGGCCAAATATCCTCTTAGCTACCTGAGGAGCGCCAACAAACTCCTAACAGAACTACTGCAGCAGTAACAAACATTAAATCTTAACTCAACCTCATCGAGCCTCCTATGGGCAGAAGTTGATTAGTGTTGACTCAATATGTCAAGACTGATCGAGATATTTAACTTAACATGCTTTTTTATCATTCGTAGTGCTCATCTCACTTTTGTGCATTATAAGGAAATATCAATCTTAAAATCATAATTGGCGCAGCCCTGGATCTTGGATCGATTATAAAACAATCTCCCGAAGGATTGTTCGAATCCAAAGAAAGATTCCCAAGCACAATGAAACTCACGAGCACAACTAAAGAGAGAAAATCTCTTGAACTGAAATTATATTGATAAAAGCATCCCTATTACATTGAAGAACTGCTCCTTATATAGGAGAGATTAATTCTAAAATAGAAGGCCTAATTGTACATAAACATGAACTACTAAAAATAAAGTAGGAAATAGATAAGGTTAGGGATCCTTGAGGAAGCCAAGGATCAATCGGATATTCTGCGGGCCCGTGATCTGGGCCGAACTTGGGTTCGGCCTGCATCAATAATTAAACGTATAACAATAAGTGGACTAAGGATAGACTTAGTTGGACAATGCATAACTTATGTGAGCTATGGTTGCTCAAACCCTCTCAACACTAGCTACCCTCTCTTCACTAATAGGCATACGCACACTGGCTTTGTCCTGAATTTTGTCTCAAGGTTTGACCAAGAGAGTAAGAACATGATTAAATCATATTTGAGGTGATGGCTTATCTTAACAATATATATGCAATGGATTAGTGGGAAAGCAAGGACATTTATTAGTCAATCTTAATTTAAGATAATCTATGACTCCTAATTATTCAACACGATGTAATCATAAAGTCTACAGTTGTCACGCCCCGATCTCGGGAATTTGGGGATTTGAGTGGGCCCCCAGGGCGTGGATACGTAATCCCGTAGGTTTCTGTGCCCTGAAGAATTATGCACGAATTCCTGCAAGGGAGATTCTACAGGAACGTGTGAGGTAACCAACACACGTAGGAATATAACTCATCATAAACGGGCTCCTGCAAAATACTCTGTAAGGATCAAGAGCGATAAGAAAACATATCCTTTTTCATGCTTAGATAGATATATATATATACAGATCAGTGTTAAAGTCGTTTAATTACATTTCATGCAACCCAACTACTACTTAAGAAGTTAGATACAAAAAGTCCAATAAGTGCTTTCCCCAATGGAAGACCCGAATGTGATTGTAACACCTCCTAGATTGATGCACTCTGTAGGATGACTAATAAAAGACGTCGCCATCCTTCCATTCATCTATACCCTGAGATACCGTTAGGGCACTCTTCGGGGGTGCGTCAACACCCGAGTTGGGACCGGGTTCTGTACCTGCAATATCAAGGGTAACACTGTTAACATGATGGTTAAGCAAGTACTAAGGCATATAAAGCAATTATAACAATACATATCAACTGAACTTAATAGTATACACTAATTGAAAGAGAGCAATGATAAATTACTAGACATATAGTGCATGAGTGGCAATGAATAAGGTATTACGATCAAAACATACTACGTACTGATTGGCAACCACGATGCTCTATTCTCCCAAAAAGGGAGCATACATATGAGTCACTAGGGGATCAAGCTACCTTCCCGAGAAGCGTCGACAACTTCTCTATAAACTACTGCAGTAGTGACATATATATATACCCAAAGGGCATAAGCTAAGTGGTGCCGACTCGGAATCAATCATATTAGTCATAACATACACAAGGAATAGTCAATCATGGAAGTAATGAATAATTAAACGAAACACATGCATATGGGCTACAAAGGCCCGAACCTCGGCTATACCCTTAGCTAGCAAGCATACACTCAGTAGAAGCTCTGGTTTGTCAGACACGCACTTATTAGAAGCTCAAGTCTGAATTGCCTCAGGGTTTGCTAGAGGAAGTGAATCCGATAACGAATCATGTCGAAGGTAATATATCATAGCAATATGAATGCATTCAAATTGAGTAAGTATCCCAGAACCACTATCCACCCTATATTATATAACCCATGATCCCCAAGGACATTTAACACGATGTACTCATAAGATGTCCAGTGTCATTGTGTTACCACGTCTTAGTATCACCTCATCTGCATACAGGACACCCCTTTCTTATGCCAACATCCATGACTTGCCATTGGGAGATCATCTGGAAATAATTCGTTCTCTCCAACATGTGATTACCATTGGTCCAGTGTAGTGGTATGGAAGGTACCAACACTAAGGCCCTACAAAATCATTGAAGGTTCTTAACACCCTATATTTACTGAGTTCTTACGGCTTAGCCGTGTACAATGCTACGGCTTAGCCGAGTGGTTCATGGTCCTTTTAAATTTCAGGCGCATTTACGGCTTAACCGTATATTGGCCTACGTCTTAATCGTGCTAAGTCTACGGCTAGGTTATGGTGAGGTTACAGCTTGGCTGTAGTTTATTTCACGGTGCAGCCGTAGGTAAGCCGCAGAAGGAGTTGGGTTTCTCAAGCTCTCTGGAAAGCTCGTCGTAGGAAGGCCTACGGCTCGGGTACGGGTTGGTCACGGCTTAGCCGTAGTGCATTTCACGGTGTGGCCATGGGTAAGCCGCAGTACAGAACCGAGTTTCGTTACTCTCTGGACTTTGAGCCGTAAACACTCACGGCTTAGCTGTAGCTTCACCGTAAGCTTCAGAAACCTGAAGTCAATTCTAGAGCTCAATTTCAATTACAGTCAATACAGAACCTACATTGGGGGGGGGGGGGGGGTGGGGGATTCTGTGGCTTACTTGTAATGTCCATTAAGGTGTTCTATACTCACACACCCTCTTATTCCATTCTTATCACTCCAACTTGATTCATACCTCATTGGCACCCAAGTAAAACAATACGAAAGGACTGAAATTGGGAAAATTGAAAGAACTAACTCAATATGCAATGACTTATTCACACATGCAATACATATAAACTCAAGTAGTTGCCTCTTAACAGTGTTTTCCCTCTCCTAAGTCTTCTTGTTGTGTGGTTAGGGGAAAACCTCCAAATTGAAATGGGTTTTCTACATGGGAACATGCAAAAGGGTGAATGTGGTGCAACAATGCATGCATGTTGTAAATTCGAGTCTTTTTGACTCCCACAAGTCTTATTACATGGAATGGAATTAAAACCCTCACCTTAGTAGATTGTAGCTTGGAAAGGGAGGCCTTCCGAAGGAGAAAACACTCCTATTAGGAAGAAGAAGATGGTGAAGTCTATCCCTAACACATGCAATCCTTCCAATCGCAGTAGCCCCTCAAATGGAAGAGAAAATGAAGAAAATCTGAAGAGGGGAAGAGAGCTCCAACAGTCGAATCGAAGAAGAGAGAAAGGAACGTTGAGTTCCCTTTTTAAACATAACTTTTCCCCAAGTTACATGTAAGTCCAATGTTTTTCTAGGAATTTCAGTTTAGGCCAAATGGACCCTAATTGGTACAAGATGAGTCCGGATCCACTCGGGCCCAACACGAAAGATGATCTACACAAAAAATTACATGAAAGCTAATGGGTTAAGGTGTCCATAGGGTGCAAGAATAATTACAGAAAGGTCCTTAACTATTTAGACAAGGTTCGAACCAAACTCATCTACCTGTCCACGACCCAAACCCAATAGTTTTGAATTAAATTAGCCTTAGTAAGGCTTACTTAGTGTAAAACAAGATTGATTAACGTAAATTAAGATCAGCGGGATTTGGGACCTTACAACAGCATTATTGTGCTACTGTAGTCTTGATGCTACATTATATAGGCTATGGACAACAACTCCTTCTACTAACATCCATGATGTGACATTAGCACCCATTTAGAAAATAAAGAGGGGATGAATGGCAGCTCTACACTCTCTTTTCTTTATAATTAATTACCATTGGTCATATTTATATAGGGTGAAGGTGTCATTTCTAAAAGTCGTAGAAGGTCTTTGAATCTACCAATCATTCTAAAGTCATGGACCCGTGGTTAACTCAAAGACATCCCGATGGAAGTCCTATAAAATGCAAATTGACCCCTATAAATAAGGTTTTGATCAACCAATAGGGTTCTAGCTTAAGCAGAACCTAGCTCACTCTAGTGGCCAAAACTTGATGACAAATTCCCCATACCCGTGTTCGCTCAAGCGGCCATGGCCTGATGAAGAATTCCTCCACTTAGAACTCTTATCCGCCCAAGCGGACCTAGGACCTAGGTGAGTTTTGCTCCTTTTCAGAATCTCTTCTTCCCTTTCCTTTCCTGCAAAGAAAACACTTCCAATACTCCTCAACATCTCTCTATGCCCAGCATTCATCTCTTCACCATCCATGATCATCATTACACCTAAATCCATCTCAAATGTTAGATTTGGATCGAAGCCAAGCACATGCAATCAAGCACCACACAACAAGAAGAACAAACAATCATACAGAAGACACGAGGGTTTACGTAGTTTGGCAAGATTGCCCACGTCCACGGTCACGAAGATTTCAATATCAAGAAATTTCTCTCTCCCCCTTACAGTGTTTTCTCTGTGTTCCCCTTTTCCCCGTTTCTCTCTTACTTGGTTACAAAAGAATAAAACACCGAAGGAAATATGTAAGAGATTAACCCTAATTAACTGGGCCCTCCACTCAAGCCCAATAAGGACCTTTTGAGCCAAACCCAACAATATCCACCTTAGCAAAAAATGTCCGACCTTTTGAAGAATTGTTAAAATGTATTTAAAACATCATACCTTGTGGGAATCCCATGCCACCATAACTGCACCCCAATAGAGATGAGGTGTACCTTCACTCTTTAACAAGAGGAGAGATTGAGCAAGTCCAAGCAATGCTTGAACTTCTCTGTAGTAACTGGCTTGGTAAGCATATCAGCTGGATTATCATCTATGTGAATCTTCTGAATGGAGATCTTACATGTAGTAACCCAATTTCGAATTCTGTGATATATAACAGCTATGTGTTTTGTCCTTGCATGATATACCTAATTCTTTGATAGGCATATTGCACTCTGACTGTCATAGTATAGCAAGATTAATTTCTATTTGATACTCATGTCATTTACTAAACCTCTCAACCAAATTGCTGTCTTAGAAGCCTCTGAAGCTGCCATGTATTCTGCCTGTGTAGTAGATAATGCAGTTGTAGATTGAAGCACCGATCTCCAACTTATCGGTCTGTTAGCAAGTATGTAGACATATTCTATAGTGGATCTTCTCTTGTCTAGGTCCCCTGCAAAATCAGAATCTACATATCCAGCTACAAACCCTAACCCCTATTTTCTTTCAAATAGAATTCTCAAGTCTTTGGTGCCCTTCAAGTACCTCAGAATTGACTTTACCGCATTTCAATGCTCTTTTCCTGGATTCGCCATATACTTACCACACCCACTACTTGAGTAGTATCTGGTCTTGTATAAACCATGTCATACATCAAACATCCTACCACATTTGCATACGTTATGCTGGACATGTAAGGACATTTCTTCAATTTTCTCATAATCACTTGGACATTGTCTGGCACTTAAACTAAAGTGACTTGCAAGAGGAGTAGACATAGGCTTAGCATTTAGCATGTTGAATTTTTCAAGTACCTTTGAGATATACTTTTTCTATGATAACCACAGCTTTTCAGACTTCCTGTCTCTCCTAATTTCCATGCCCAACATTTTTGTAGCTGCCCCAAGGTCTTTCATGTCAGACTCTTCTCTCAATTGAGATTTGAGTTCATAAACTTTTGACATGTCATTACATGCAATGAGCATATCATCCACATGAAGCAGCAAAACAATAACAGAATTATCATCTAATATTCTGTAATAAACACAACAATCATACTCACATCGATGGTAGCTGATCTGCAACATGTATGAGTCGAAACGCTTGTATCATTGTCTTGGAGATTGTTTCAGCTCGTACAATGATCTTTTCAACTTACATACATGGTGTTCTTTTCCAACTTCTTTGAATTTTTTAGGTTGCTCCATGTAAATTGTTTCCTCCAAGTCACCGGGAAGGAAAGCTGTCTTTACATCTAGTTGTTCTAGCTCCATGTTAAACTGTGCTACCAATGCCAATAACACCCTGATAAACGTGTGTTTTATAACTGGAGAAAAGATCTCATCATAATCAACCCCTTCCTTTTGTGAGTACCCCTTTGTTACTAAACGTGCCTTGAACCTTGGTTCTTCATTTTCTTGCAAAGCTTCTTTTCTCCTAAATACCCATTTGCAGCCAACTATTGTTCTGTCTTTAGGTTTACGAACTGTCACAACCCGAGCCCAGGGACCAGGGGTCAGAGGAAGCCTAACCAATGACACACGTACTCCCGTGCACGCACACCTGGACCCCGTCCAAGCATACACACACAAGGGATCATTCACACGTGCAAACAACTGTACGCGGAAGCTGTACGTATCAAGGCATATAGCAACACACTCAACTCAAAAGATACAATGGATTACACAAAAGATCATGAACTGATAATAAGAATCTATTACAAGAACGTATGACAGTAGAGCGGGCTTACAATAATCAAAATCAAAGACACGTATCACTCAAAGCCCACGCTACAAGTACAGAAAAATCCCCTCAATACAATAGACTCCAACTCAAGGAACGGGGAAACCAAAATGATGCAAACCGTACTCTGGAGAAGGGATCAAGTCCACTCCTCTAGGCCGGAAGGGGCCTCGCGAGCCTCTCCTGCAGTCGGGTCGACCGACGCAGGATCGGGAGAGGGATCTGAGCCTGCAACACACAAAGACAACGAATAAGTACAACGACTTAGCAAAGTATAAGCCAACAAGAAGATAACACGAATTGTGTCTAAGACTGAAGAATACTGAACAATAAGCATAATGCAATATCCATAGAAAGCATGTTCGTATACTAAAACAATTTATGCAATGAATAAGCATGCTATCAGAATCATAAACAGGTAACAATCAAGTGGCTACTACATTGGCCATTTTCTCCCTTACGAGAGCAATCAGGATGAGAACACCAGCGACCGGGCCAGGGTACACATGGGTCTCTAGTTCCCGGGGTCCGGAAGCCCAGGACAATCACTCTGCAGAGGTAAACACTTAAACTAAACCAAAGTTAACCCCGTCGGGTATCCTAAGGCTGAGGCTCAGTAGTGCCAATACCAATCACAATCAAATCAGATGATGCACCTCACTCAATCAATCATATCATATCACATACAGATCTCACATAGCGCTGAATACACAATAGGAAGTGCATCGAACATGATACTGATACTGAATGTACACAAACAGGTACATAAACACATACAAGAAGTGTTAACAATGAGTATCAATTACAATCACTGACTCATAACTGATGCAAGTACTCCAATAGAGTAACGGTAAATACAATACACGATGAGAATGGTTCCGCCCGGGCTTCGCTCTGGGGTTGCTGCATTTCCCACAGAATCGAGAGGTCCAGCGCAGAACACATAAGAGGGCATAACCGAAATCAATATGCTGTACAAATCAATAAATCAAGTACTTATACGAATCAAGGATCAATTACAAGCCAATCCTACATTAATTATCCAGTGTTTCTAACCGTGCATGTTGATGTAGTTTTAAGTTGTTCGATGCACCATTGTCTAGTGTTGCAGGGTCAAGGGTGTGCACCGAAGTCCCTTAAACCAACACCCATGGGGAGGTGCTAAACAACTGGATAACAAGCATGAATGATTCACAGCCCATGAGATCATTCATGTCACTCAACATTCCATTGGGCATGTCCAGGTTAACTACATTCTAACATGAAAGTCATCTACGGTCTTTTACTTAAACCTAGTCCCTTTTCATTCAATTCTCAGGGTCTCACGGTGTAGCCGTAGGTAACCTTACGGCTTAGCCGTGGCATCTTACGGCTTAGCCGTACTATGCACTGCGGCTGAGCTGATGTTCCCCAAATATCCCTTCGGATTTACGGCTTAACCGTATTTTGCTCTACGGCTCGGCCGTATCCTGGCCCACGGCTTAGCCGTAAGACAATGTACGGCGTAGATCAGGCTGGGCCGTAGAAGAATGTCAAATTGCCAACATCCAGTTATTTTCAGCTAACAGTCTGTACTGTTCTACGGTTTGGGTTACGGTTGGGTCTCGGCTTAGCCGTAAGCCATTTTACGGCTTAGCCGTAGCACATTTCACGGCTTAGCCGTGAGTGCATGGAGTCATTTTCCTGGAATCATTACAGACATACAGAAACTGAACAAAATGAGTGCAAACAGCAAAATAACAGTGAAACAAACTCAATGGGGCTGTCTACTACTGAAAAACACAATGAAGCACAAGAACACAACAATCAAATCACTATCAATCGGTGTTCATACAACTTGGGCTTATACTTGCCTCACGGATGGAATCACTTTGTTGCTTGGCTCAGTCCACCGGAAAACACACACAAAGCGCTCCTTTCTTCCCCCCTCAAGCAAGCAACCGATCAAAGAAAAAGGAGGAGAGAAAGAGAGCTGACGAGAGAGAGATGACTGAGAGAGTGAGAGAACGATCGAGAGAGAAAAGGGAGTGGTTGGGGATATTTATACTTAATTTGAGTCCAATTTGCACTTAGGTCCAAACAGTTTACACAATTATCAGTTTGAGTCAAATGACGGTCTAACGAGAGCAAACGAAATCATTCGGATCCAAGACAGTTACGACAATCAACAAGCTCAACGAAATACACGCGCTGACGTCAAAATGACGCAAAACTGACAAAGTCAATCAAAAGCCAAAATTACGAAAAAGGGCTCGAACTAACTAGACCAAGTCAAACTCAACTCAAACAATCTCCCTAAGACTCAAACTTACGAAAAACAAAATCAAAACACACTTAACGCTCAAATCACAAGAAATTACTCGCTAATCCGGGTCAACTCGGGTCGGAGTGTTACACGAACTAACTCTCAAACTAAGTTCTTTTGGAGAAATTCCATCTCATCCATCATAGCACCCATCCAACCTTGTCTTTCACTGTTTTCCATAGTTTCTTAAAATAAAGTCGGATCACCACTACTAGTAATAAGAGCAAAGTGTACTTCATCGTCATCCCATCCAAACCTTTGAGATGGCTTGATGATTCTCTTTGCCCTTCCTTATGCTAGACTTAAAGGTTCCTGCTAAATCTCATGTTGTTCCTCACCTCCAGATATACCAACCTCTGAAGAACTTTGAGCTTGTTCCTTGGTTATATTATCTGCAAGAGGAATAACTTCAGTAACCACTTTTTCAGCATTGTGCCCTTTGACTTCACTATCATATTCCCTATTCAGCATAAAAGCTTCATCAAACACAACATCTCTGCTGCAGATCTTTTTTCCTATTTTCTGGATCTCATAGTTATACCCCTTTACACCTTTCTCAAAGCCGAGGAATATGCATTTGAGTGACTTGGAGTCTAACTTGGATCTCTCATCACTAGGAATGTGTATGTAAACTGGACAACCGAATACCTTCAATGAAGAATAGTCCACCTCTTTTACCTGTTCACAATTCTTCTACAACTTTACAGTTAAGGGGTATTAATGGTGACTGATTAACCACATAGCATGCGTGATTAACCACTTCTGCCTAAAACCTTTTAGACAACCCTACATGAAGTCTCATACTCCTTACTATTTCTAAAAGTGTCATATTTATTTTTTCTGCAACTCCGTTTTGCTGAGGATTCTTTAGAATAGTGAAGTGCCTTGTGATACCTTTATCCTTGCAAAACTGTAGAAACCTACCATTTCTATATTCACCCCCATTGTACTTGACTTTTCTACCTATTTAATTTTTTTATTTCTGCCTTCCACTCTTTGAACTTAGTGAAGGCTTCAAATTTCTTTTTCATAAAGTAGACCCAAACCTTTCTTGAAAAATCATCAATAAATGTTACAAAGTAGTATGCTCCACCTTTTGACATAACAGGGGCTGGTCCCCACACATCAGAGTGAATGTAATCCAGAATACCACTGCTTCTACAACTATTACCTGTAATTTTGAATGACACATTTTTTTGCTTACCAAAAACATAGTATTTATAAAAATCCAACTTGCATGTTTTTACACCCTTTAACAACTGCCTTTTGTGTAGTTCTAACATGCATCTCTCACTAATATGCCCTAGACGCATATGCCATAGCTAAGACTCATCATTACTGGTTTTGTCATCTGTGAAGACAGCTATTCCACCTACAACTGTGTTTCCATAAGCTTTTAAAGGTTGTTCCCTGTCACAACCCGAGCCCAGGAGTCCAGGGGTTAGCAAAAGCCAAATCAATGACACACGTACTCCCATGCCTGTACACGTAGACCTGGTCTAAATGCACATGCACAAGGGAAGTTTCACACGTGTCAAACATGTACGCGGAAGTTGTAGATATCAAAACATCAAACTAAACGATGCAAGAAGAGAATACGAAGACATAACTGACATATATAGAAAGGTTTTACAAAATGATCAACATAGCATATACAATCATGACGCATACAAGTGAGACAAAACGCAAAAGAAGACTCCTATGTCATGCATGTCCAGGGCGCTCTCCGGTAGAGTGCTCACATTCACTCCTCTAGGCCTGATGGGGCCCCGGGGGTCTCAACTGGAGTCTGGCCAACCGACGAGGGGTAGGAAGGGGTATCTGAGCCTGTAACACCATAAACAACTGCTGAATACAACGATTTAGCAAAGTATAAACCATAACAGTTAACGCATGCTGTGTCTAATAAAATGAAAGACATCATGTAAATCAATATAGGTCACATTCGTATACTAAGCTGTCGTGCAAGAAAGAAATATGCCATGCGAATCAATGAATACATGCTGTGTACATAATTAGTTGGCGACTACATTGCCATATGCTCCCAAAAGAGGGATCTTATATCGTACAGAGAACACCATTGTCCGGGCCAGGGTATAAATGGGTCTCGGGTTTCCTGAGGTCCGGTTCCCCAAGATTTTTCCTTACTGCAGCAAGGCCATGAAACTACACCAAATTCACCCTGTCGGGTTTCTAAGGCTGAGGCTAAGTAGTGCCTAACCATACAGAGTCAATCATGAAAACCCTGAGTAGATTGTGATAAGTATATCGTGCGTGTACATCCAATAACAAACATACATATATACTCAAGGTGAACGCATAGGATGACTTTTGACGTGATATGCAATGATCTGTTAAAGAGTGGAGATCAATGACTAACATACAACATGTTACGCAAGCAAATCATACTAGATAGAATTACCTTCATTTACTAGCCAATTCTAATCTAATTATCCAGTGTTTTTAACCGTGCATGATGATGTAGTTTTAAGTTATTCGATGCACGGTTGTCTAGTGTTACATTGTATTGGCTGGTACACCGAAGTCCCTTAAACCAACACCCATGGAGAGGTGCTCAACAACTGGATAATGTGCATGAATGATTCGCAGCCCTCAAGATCATTCATGTCATACATTCATACCATTGGGCAACTCTATGTGTTCTACATTCTATCATGAAGGTCATATCGGTCTTTTCATTACACCTATCCCTGTTATTCATTGTCCAGGGGTGGTACGGCTTGGCCGTAGGTGAACATACGGCTTAGCCGTAGGCATCTTACGGCTTAGCAGTAATATGCACTGCGGCTCCACCGCGGTTCCCTTTACTGTTCACACGCAATTACGGTTCACCCGTGTTTTGTTCTACGGCTTAGCCGTGTGTTGTTCTGTGGCTTAGCCGTGGCTGGGCCATAGAAGGTTTGTGAATTGCTTGTTTTCAGTTAATCCAGAAAAAGACACCCTGTAATAAACTATGGCTGGGTCACGGCTGAGATACGGCTTAGCCGTAGGGCAATATACGGCTTAGCTGTGTCCTGGCCATAGAAGAAAACTGGGATTTTACCCTCTCTGGACTTTGAGCCGTAGGTGGCTTACGGCGTAGCCATACATGCACGGGGTTGAATTCTGAATCAACTACAGAAAACCTGTAAGGACATCAGATATGCACGTTTCCAACAGAGAAAGGGAGAATACTAGCAAATTGGGCTGTAAACATATTTTCCCTGCAAACTCACGTGAAGTAAATAAAATCATACAAATACCAACATGGGTTCTTACAGTTATGGTTATATTTGCCTTAATGGAATCCAATTACACCACTTGCTGTCCTTGGCTCATTCATAACCAAACACCAATCACTGCTAGCATGCATGCATAAGGAAGAGAAAGAAACATCAAGGGCAACATCATGAAATCATAGAAACAAGAAGAAGAAGAAGAAAAAGATGGGAGAGATGGAGAAGACTCCTAACTCACCTCAATCCACACACCAGAGAATGACAAATCAAATTCCCTCAATTTGGCTTGATCGAAGGAGAAGGAAACTCAGGAGGGAGAGAGAGAGCTCCACGTGAACAGTGAGAGAAGAGAATGAGAGAGAGAGAGAGTTTGAGTCGATGAAGTGGAGCTTATATAAGGTAAGTGAAAGTCAAATTTGCAATGAAGTCCAAGGCATAAATCAATTTCCAGTTTGAGTCAAATCCGGGTCCAGTGGAATCATACGACATCGGTCGCGAACGACGTAGTTACAAAAGTGAACGAGCTCAACGAAAGACACGTGTTGACATCAAGATGATGCAAAAATGACCATATCGAAGAAAAGCTAAAATTACGAAAAAGGGCTTAGTTTACCTAATCCATGTCAAATTCAACCCAACTACCTATCCATGACCAGCAATGAATCCAAAACAAAAGCAAAACACAATTAACAACGAAAAACAATAGTAATCAGACGCTAAACGAGATCAAGCTGGGTCAGAGTGTTACATTCCCCACTCTAATATCTTTCATTAATACTAGAACACCTTTAGACACTTTAAGCAATGCATCCTTTGCCATGCATGTGTACCCTTTAGATTCAAGTAAACCTAAAGAGATTAGGTTTTTCTTGAGTACTGGCACATGCTTCATATTGCCCAAGGTTCTCACAACTCCATCTGCCATTTTATATTTAATAGTGCCAATTCCAATGGTCTTACAGGGTGCATCATTATCCATTAAAACACTACCACCATTAAATTCCTCATAGGTATCAAACCAATCATGATTATGGCACATGTGATAATAACAACTGGAATCTAATATCCAAGCATCAAATAAATGGTTACCTTGCGAGACAGATAGAAGTTCCACTTCAGTTTTTGAAGCAATGTTGGTGAAGTCACTGTTGTCAGCTTTTTTCTTCCTATCTTTAGTCACCTTGTATTCCCGGCAATCTTTTCTCCAGTGTATTTTCTTTTTGCAAAAAAAGCACTTTGAATTTTTCTTGCTTTGTGATTTTGATTTGGAGTTGTTTTTTCTTGATTTGCCCCTATCATTGGACCTATCACATTCACTAGAGCCTTCTTTTAGTAGAAGTTTCTCTGCATGTGAACTAATTTTTGTGGCCTTTTTCCTGTAGCATCGGAGATGATGTCTTGCCTAACATCCTCATAATTGAGTGTGTCCTTTCTATAGAGCAGTGTAGTCACGAAATAATTATATGAGTCAGGAAAAGAGTTCAACAACAGTAAGGACTTATCTTTATCATCGAATTTCACATTGAGCCTCAACAAGTCATTAATAATTCTATTAAAAATATTCATGTGCTCCAGCACATCACAACCTTCCTCCATTTTCAACCCATACAACTATTTCTTGAGATGCAACTTGTTTGTGAGATTCTTGCCCATATAAAAACTCTTGAGCTTCTCCCATAGATGCTTTGCAGTCTCTTCTTCCATGACATTGTACATGACTTCGTTAGAGAGGTAGAATTGAATGGAGCTGACTGCCTTTTCATTGATGTCTGCCCAATCTTCATCTTTTATCTTTTTAGACTTATTTTCTTTACCTAACAATGCCACCTTAATAACTTGTTGAATCAAAATATTTTTCATCTTCTGCTGTAATAAACCAATTTATTCTTCCATCAAAATTTTCAATTTCAAATTTGATACCTCCTACAGTAGAAGTTTCCATTGTGGCTATGATAAATCTAAAGATGATCCCAAAAAAAAATCACCTAAATATCTGCTTGTCAAACTACCAATCTACCCCGTTCACGTTGTAGATCTCGTTGCCACGAGTCCACTGGAAAAAATGGAGCTCAATTCCATGTCCGGATGACTCTGAAAATTTGAGTTTGAATTTTGACCGTTGAATCTGGTCAAAATGGTCAACCTGCTGATGTTGGATGATGTCAACACTGCTGTTAGACTGAGCTTCTACAGTCGGGTTTAGGTCAACTTGACCCGAACTGAAAAACTACTCTGTGCTGACTGGGCTGGGCTGCAGAACTGGGTCAGGTCCACCTGACTCGTGCTTAACCTGGATCCAGTCGGTAACTGGGCTGGGTTGCTGCTGTGGGTTAGGTCCGCCTGACCTGACCTGTGATCTGTTGCTCTAGGCTACTGGACTATCTCGAGTCAACCCGACCCAGACCTAGAACCGACCCACTGCCTAGGTCTTCTTCTTTCTCACGGTTTTGCAACAGAAAACCGAAAGCCCCTTCAGACTTCCTCCTTCGTCTGCAGTGGGCGAACGACCGGATGCGGTCTGGCAATGGCGTGCGACGGCAAGCGGTGAGGTGACACTGGTGATGGTGTGCAACAGTGACTTCAGGAACAGAGGCAGCGTGCGACTGGCAAGAGGAGGCTGAGAAGGTCCTTCTTCTCCGGCAGTGGCTGAGCACCTATGTCAATGTTCCATTTGCTCCGATGATGGTGCACGCAAGCGGCAGCAGTCACTGATGGCTTGATGCAAAACACAGAAAAACTGGAACCCGTCAAAAAAAACCGAGATACCAATTGTCTTTGTGATTCTGGAAAACCAAACACCACCCTCTTCTTTTCGATTTGTGTAGCCCACAGAGATCACTAATCCAATCTCTCCGGCAAGATCTGTGCAAGTCCCCTGCCACCAAATCTCATCCCACGATCTCAACAAGCGCTCGAATACTAATTGCTAGATCTGGATCGAAGCTAAGCACATATAATCAAGCACCACACAACAAGAAGAACAAATAATCACACAGAAGATACGAGGATTTACGTGGTTCAGCCAAATTGCTTACTTCCACGGTCACGAAGATTTCACTATCAATAAATTTCACTCTCCCCCTTACAGCGTTTTCTCTGTGTTCCCCTTCTCCCTGTTTTTCTCTTGCTTAGTTACAAAAGAATAAAACACCGAAGCGAATATGTAAGAGATTAGCTCTAATTAACTGGGCCTTCCACTTAAGCCCAATAAAGACCTTTTGAGTCAAACCCAACATCAAGTAGTTAATTAAATAAGAGAAAGAGTTGTAAATAGGCATTAGACATGGAATTTAATCAAGAATCAAGCAACATCCATACATGCAACAATAATACACGCTCATATTTACCTAGATCAGTGCCCACTCTTGATTTGGCTCTTGCCATGGCCCAATAGAGAAGAAATCCCCAAACTTTGAGAATATATCAAACCCTACATGCATGATAAAGATAAAATGAGCATGAGAATGAGTGCATAGCATATAACTGAAATGAGTCTTCTTGCCTCATTTATAAAGCAAGAACTGGAACCAAATAAAGAGATGGAGGTGAAGAGGTGATCAGTTCCACCCAACCAAAGCTAGAGGATGATGAAGATGGGCTTGAGGAAGATGATAGGAACCTCCAGTCACACATGCATGCTCTCCTTGTGCTTAGATTGAAAAGAAGATGGAGATGAGGCAGGTAGAAGAAGATCTCCAGCAGCAATATTTGTCGATTGAAAGAAGCAGGGACTGTCTCTATAAAACAGTTTTGGCTATTTACAGATTGGTCTTGGTTGGTTATAGTATTTACAATTTGGGTCATTTAAAATATAAATGGGCTCAAGTGGGGTTAGGCCAACTGTAGTAGATAATGCACATGATGAGATGAGCATGCCATCACTAAAATGTCATGGAAATAATGCAAAACTATTAAATTAAAAATTACGAAAAGATCCCCCAAGTACCTAGGTTTGGTCAATTCTAATCACAAACTACCTATCCATGGCCCAAATAGAGACAAATTAACATCAAAACCACATTAATTAATACAATTCAACATTAATTAGCAAAAATGCATTTAAGTCGGATTAGGACGTTCATGTAGTTGATAAATCTTTGTTTGGAATAGTAGTAGTAAAATTAAGGTATGATGATGATGGAGTCAATTGATGACTATTTGGTAAAGATAAATAGATGCCTTTTGTTTTGTGTTCTTTGTTTGTGTGGTTGTTTCTTTTGCTTGCTGCTGTTGTTTTGTGACTACTTTTTTCTTGCAGAACATCTCATTATAGATATTTTAAAAAAAAAAGCTATATGAATTGATTAATGAATAATGTGATTTGATTTGATTTCCTGATGCAACTTTTAGTGACTTAAAATATTCTGTATGAAGGTGTTTACTTACCAAACAGCATAAGTTATTTGGTCTGTGTTTCTTTTAGGTTACATGGTTGGATTCAGCTGTGCCAACACGACCCAATGTATGCCGGATTACAAATAAAATGTTCTTTCCCTACTAGCTTAGCGTGTTGATTGAGCATTAGGGATGGAGATGGGTAGGATTAAACAGATGTCCCATCATGAATGACTCACCCTGACTAACTCCTATCAGAGGTTAGTTTGTTAGTGGTTTTAGTGGATTTAGGGTGGATATGGATTTATAAATTTAGACATAAGTCATGTTTTGAGCAGCATGTTCATATTTCGGCTATCCTGATCTACTCTGCCCCTCTGGCTATTACCAAATCTCTATAGCTTTCACAATTGAAAGCTGTCTGCTGCATATAAATTCGGGCATGTGAGACTAATGAGAATTTTGTGGATCCACTGGCTTACCAACAATGAGGACTTTGCAGTCTGGTCATATCTATATAAAAGGTTCTATGGGTCTTTGTTAGTTAGATCTGATCAATTTTTAAGGCTGAGGGGAATTCAAGCTTGTGCTCAGGAAGTCTCGGGTTGTAAAACATTTATAGTATAGCTAGGTATGGGTATACATTAAAAATAAACTGAGTGCACAACGTCAATATCACCCTGCCTCGACTTGGATTTTTGATAATATAGTCTGGTTCAAGCTTGACAATTTGGGCCTCATGTGGCTTTGGCTCTAGCCTATTACATGCACTTTGGGACTAGGCCTGGCCTAGCACACCTTTGGTGCACCAATACCAAACCTAGGTCTAAACCATTTCATGTTATTTGTAGCCAGTGCTCGACTCTGTGTTTGTGTACTCATGCTGCTAAATCATCTTTTTTGTGATATAATTTTAGCTTACCTTTTGAAAACAAGTGTTTCCATCCGCACATGCTACACTTAGCCTTATCTCTCTCTCTCTCTCTCTCTCTCTCTCTCTCTCTCTCTCTCTCTCTCTCTCTCTCTCTCTCATAAATTTTGATTCACAGGTATAAAACCCTTTGTGACTCTCTTTCATTGGGACTCCCCACAAAAACTTGAAGACGACTACAACGGTTTCCTAAGTTCTAATATAGTGTTAGTACTGACTGCATCATACTAAGATTACTGCAAGAACTTACGACCAATGAAAGAAATCTTAGACTAATGACAAACGGAGTTGACTCACTTAGTATTTAAAGCAATAAAAGATTATAGAGCACACAACTTAGTTCAGGTGCATCTAAACCGATTACCCCTTGATATTTACCAGAACCAAGTTGACCAAAATTTGATTTCTTGGCTGTGTGTAGGAATGGCAATGAAACGGTTTTGGTCTGGTTTAGTGAAGCCCCAACCCAAACTTAAGTTCGATTTCTTGGTTATCGCACTTTAGTTTTGGATTGACCAACTCCCATTTCACATTTAACTAAAGCGTCATCAGGGCCTTGGCTAGGGCAGCCCCAACCTGCTCCTGGGCACACATTGGGCATGATTTGACCAATGTTTTTGGCATCTGGGCCTGATTTTTTGGCCCAGTAATTGAATGAGACAGGCCTGGACATGTTTGGTACAAAGGGGTACTTATTTTGCAGATGATCTGAACCTAACTAAAAAAACTGAACTATGACAGGTATTGACTCACCTGGCCCCAGCCCCATCCATGATCACCCCGATAGTGAACCTATGTAACTAAATCAGGTCAATCCGATTGGATTAACTGGTTTGAATTCGTTCTTGTTTTTACAGGACTGATTTTCGCAAATTCGCAGACATTTGTTTCAAAGAATTTGGCGATCGGGTGAAGCACTGGATCACCTTCAATGAGCCATCGTCCTTTTGCGTAGGGTATACATCAGGCAATTTTCCACCGGGACGCTGTTCATCATGGGCTGGAAACTGTAATACTGGGAATTCAGCAACAGAGCCTTACATCGTTGCGCATCATATATTGCTTGCCCATGCGACCGCTGTAAAACTGTACAGAGAAAAATACAAGGTGAGATAATTGGTCATGTTTCTGAACATAAACACCAGGTTTAGTAACTTATCCCCCTAGCTCCTTAATTTAGCTAGGAAGGTAATATTGATTCTCAGTCGTCAGCAAGCACTACTATCCTCAAAGCCACGATGCATCATATCCTTGAGTCTGAAATCTGATTTGATAATATTTGAGCTCCAGTTCTATTTCTTGAGACTATTGATATGATGGGTCAAAATAGAAGGGTTGTGTCACCAAAATTTCCTTCGTGGATAGTTGTGATCCTTTTATTAGGCATTCAAGTATGCGGTCAAGCATGATATAAGAAAATGTGGGGATTGTAGCAGACTGACTTCATCATCATCATCATCATCAAAGCCTTATTTCAACCATGTTGGGGTCGGCTACATGAATCATGTGCCTCCATTCCGGCTACTGTGGATAATTGGCGAGAGCTGTCCCATCATGGGGTAGGTTAGGATTCGATCATTATCGATGGAATAGAAAACTTGCTAACGTGTGGCAAGTGGCACAACAAGAAAAACAGAAAAAAGGAATGAGATAAAAAGAATGACATCTAGAATGTTGATGGGGTGCTGCCGTAAATGGCTTATGAATCATAATTGTCAACTCGGATTCGATCATTTTAGTCTAAGTTTAAAGCTGAAATATTTTTGCATTTCAGAATTTCGACAAAATTTTTTGGACTAACCTTTCTGAATAATAAAAATTAAAATATAAAAGATTTTACTAAAAAAAACCCCTTAGATGTATACTAATTAAATCAATTCTATTTTTTAATATGCATTGATCAGGTCCATAGGCCTAATTGTTTGCAGAAAAAAAAAATTGTATGTGTAGCATCACTCAGCCTTGCATACGAAAAAAAACCGCAAAGAAGAAAGGAAGAAGAGAGGAGAAAGAAGAAGAGGAGAAAGGAAGGAGAGGAGAAGAGAAAGAAAAGAAAAAAGGAAAAAAAACTTAATCCCTCCCTTTCTTCCTCTGTTCTTCTTCTTTTATTCCTTTCTTCATGTCTTCATCTTTCTCTTCTTTTTTCTTCCTTTCTTCTTCTTCCTCTCTTTTTTCTCCTCTCTTCTTCCTTTTTGCTCTGCATTTTTTTTGCCTCTATGTAGGGCTGCAACCACACATACAAAAAAAAAAAAAAAGAAAAAAAGAATTGCACACGATCAGGCCCTATAGACTCGATCAGTGCAAATTTAAAAATTCGGATTGATCGTAATTAGTATAAATCTAAGGGGTTTTTTCTGGTAAAATCCTCAAAAATATATATGCACATATGTAAAATAGAAAACTAAAAATAAAATATAAGTTATGCATGTTCTTTGATATAGATATTCAGAAAAAAATTTAAAAATTAGTAAAATTATGTTGTAAATCTAAATGGGCATGAATTGACCGGAATTGACCGATATCCCAGCAAAAAATTTTTAACACTTATTCTGTTTCAACCGAAGGACCAGAACGGTAAATTGCGGCCATTTCACCTAAAACGAGTCAGAATTGACTTCTTTGTTGTGAATGTGCATGCATATGTTGGCATCTCTAAGACTGTAGACAAGAAAGAATTGGCTTGAACTCAGTTGGATAAATGTATGTTTTATGTTATTATAGTATGTATATGATATATATGGGATATATCCAAATAAATATCATCTTGCAAAATATGCCCGCACTTAGCACCTGCAATAAGTAATTATAATATTAAAAGCAATAAAGATCTTAAATACTATTTAGTCTAAATTATATTAAGGTGGTAAACATTGCAATCAAAATTAAAAGCTATACTAGTAATAAGAAATAATTGGTAACTTTTAAGATGAAAGCACTTGAATTTGTTTGAAATGAGTTGAGCATTTTACTTCAAACATTCCTTTGAATTCAGGAGAATAAATTCATAATAAAAAATAAGATTTGATAAAAAGACCACAAAAATACAACATATCCAATAATAAAAATAACTTAGAAGAAACAAATAAGCCCATGAAAACCCAATGCCTAAAAATAAAAAAAAATTAAAGCTAAGAATAAACGAAAAGGCATAAATCCATGAAAGCCTCACAGAAATTAGAAAACCACTTCAACATAAGAAAAAAATAATAAATAGAACTATGATGAGAAAACAACAACATTATAACAGCAAAAAGTAAAAAAAAATGAAAAAAAAACTTAGAATGGGAAGATATATAACATTATCGTATAGCAGAAATCATTAAAAAAAAGCTGTCAAAGTCATCGTATTCCACTCACTCTCGTTAATTTCAATTACATGATTGAATGAAGATTAAAGAGTGTTGATCCAATCAACCCATCTTAAATAAAAAACCATGTTGAGGTTACATAAAATGATAGACTCCTTAAAATAAATTAGATAAGATTTACTTGCCTACAACAATAGATAATAGTGGTGTTCATGGGTTGGGTTGATTTGGGCTGGGCTAAAGAATATCCATGCCCAACTCAACTTCTAAGCTTATGTCCCAAGCATGGATTCAGCCATAATTGGAGCTAGCCCGAATCCGACCCATTTGAAGCATATTAAAGCCGGGCACAATCCAAGTCTTTATAACAAAGAGGCCCCTTTTATATATATCTATGCCTCAATGAGTTGACATGCATTCAATACCTGCTCTCTTTTTTATTCTACAATTATTTTTATGGATGGGCTACGTTGAGCTAGGTCTCTCTCCCATTCAATCCAAGCCAGCCTATCTATCAAATGAACTCAGCTAAATAATCCAAGCCCGACCCGAGTACTCAAATTTAAGATCCAAGCTTGAGCTAAAGCTAGCTGGGTGGATATGGACTCAAGCTGGCCTGATCCAGAAACACCCTTAAATGAGAAAATATAAATATGAATTGATTGATTAAAGACAGTTGAAGATTGAACTCTTTAAAAAGGAAACTCTTTTTAGATTGGCCTCTTTAGTTAGATGGCTAAATTTGAAATTTTTTCTTAAATCTCTAAAATCTTTCCCTCAGGTTAAAATTGACATCAAAATTGAGCTCCAAATTTTCAATGAGTTGTGAAATTGAATAGCAATTGCAAAATCAAATCATATCCCATTCATATATTATATAATTAGAAAAACATTTTATAATACTAAAAAATAAAAAACTTAAATAATATTTAGCCTACAATATATTAAGGTTTTAAAAATTGCAATCAAAATTAAAACCTATATTAATGACAAAAATAATTGGTGAGTTTCAAAATAAAAGCAAATAATTTATTTAAAATGAATTGAGTATTTTACTTCAAACATTCTCTTAAAACTAGAAGAATAAAACCATAATAAAAAAATGAGTTTGATAAAACACCAGAAAAATACAACATGAATATAGAAGTCCATAGACAATCTAATAATGAAAATAACTTATAAGAAACAAACCCAATGCCTAAAAATAGATTTTTGATGCTAAAAAATTAAAAAGAACAACATAAATCCAAGGAAGCCTATCACAAAGGAAACTAAAACAACAAATCAAAACCAAAAATAATAATAATAATTAGTATGATAAAAAAATAACATTGAAGCACCGAAAAATACATAAAAAAGGAAAAGTATTAAGAAAGGGAAGCGATATGACATGATCGTATAGCCAAAATCATTAAAAATGCAATTGTAAGAATCCACTTTTTCCACTAGCTCTTAATTTGATTTATGTGATTGAAGGAAGATTAGATAGTGTAGATTCAATTAAATTCCATCTAAACTTGAAAATCATTATGAGATTGAACAAAATAAGGGATGAAAGGCTCAAATGTTAGACTCTTTAATATATCACTAGATAAGATTTTGCTTACTCACAACATTAGATAATAGAGGTGTTCATGGGCCAGGCAAAGTTGGGCAGAAGAATGTCTTTGTCCGGCTCGACTTTTAAACTTATGGACTAAGCCCAATGCAAGCTTGAACTTGGTAATAACTGGGTGGTGGGCTCAGCTAAATAATACAAGCCCGACTTGAGTATTCAAACTTAAAGTCCAAGCCTAATCCATGAACACTTTTAGATAAAAAAAAAATCTAAATATGAATTGATTGATTAGAAACCATAGAAGATTGGACTCTCTCGAAAGAAACTTCTTTTAAATTGGTCTCTTTTTTTAGATGGCTAAAAGAAATTCTTAAATCCCTAAAATCTCTCCCTCAAATTAAAATTGATTCAAAATTAAGATTGAAATTAAGCTCCAATTGTCAATCAATTGCAAAATTGGAGCTCAATTTCAAAATTAAATCTTATACGCTTAATATATTATTATAATTATAATAGGCCTAACAACTATCCAGTGGACTGCTAACCCTAGGCTCAAATCTAGCCATGGTTTGATTTGGCCCCTCGTACCAATGCATGTCCAAACCTGCCTAAATGGACTTGCATCCGTAAAGGAAATAAGCTGGCTTCATCTTTTCGTTAAAATTCACTCCAAAGAGAGATTATCTAGCTACCACTCATACATCTCCACCTGTTTCTTCAATTTTAAACTCTTTTTAAACATACATTTCAGATTTTCTAGGAACTTAATTTCATTAATACAAAGAGACTTTAATAGGCCTTTGTTTTTTATTTTAATATACTGTACTTTCATTTTTTTTCATGATTTGTTTTTTTTTCTAAAAAATTCAATTTACCAATGGATAAGTTGAAAATCATAAAATTGGCCCAGTAGGTAAGCATTGATTTTGGGTCCTGGGTAGTACAAAAAAGACTTCATTAAGAAATTCTCTCTCTCTCTCTCTCTCTCTCTCTCTCTCTCTCTCTCTCTCTCTCTCTCTCTTTCTTGCAGGCATCTCAAAAGGGCAATGTGGGAATTACCCTGGCAACTGCATGGTATATACCATATTCTTCTTCAAAGTCCGATCATGATGCTGCCCAACGAGCTTTTGACTTCGCCAATGGATGGTGTGTGATAACACAAACTACCTGCTTCCCTTGTATTTGTTCTCTTAATGTGCATCTAGACCCACATCAGAGAGTATATATAACAATATAGATAAGTAAATGACATGACAATAGCCTTAAAATACATTGTACGTCATCTATACTTTAAGTTTAATGCCATTATGAGAAATAAATCATGATAAACATTAGACAATTTATATACATGTTTATTTCAGGTTCATAGATCCTGTAACTAGAGGTGATTATCCATCTTCCATGAGGTCTCTGGTAGGAAGAAGGTTGCCGAAATTCAGCAAAGAGCAGTCTGTGATGTTGAAAGGATCGTTTGATTTTTTGGGCTTGAACTACTACACTTCAAATTATGCAGCAAATGCTGCCCAGTCTAACAATGGCCATGTAAGCAGCTCGACTGATTCACGTGCTAATACCACAGGTAATGAACTCAGTAAATGCTAGTGATGTTTCAAAAGCACTTGTACATTTGGTTTAATAGTAAAATGTTCTTGATATTTCTAAAGAAAATCGTTCGTGCGATGCTTTTAGTATGGTGGTTAGGACACCTAATATCTAAGTAAACATTTGTAGTAACCTTTTTTTATTCAGCTTATTCATAAAAGTATTGGCTTAGATTTCAATTCAGCTTGATGATATGGATTGTTGGACTCATCATCGTGAAATATATGGTTGTATTTTCAACAAATTTGATAGGTCCAGTGGTTCATTCTTGTTTTTAAAGGTCACTATGTGGTTTTAGTGACTTTGATCAGACAAAAATTGACCCCAAGAAAATTAACTCAAGTACAGTCTCAACAGCAGGGGGCCATTACTCATTCCTAAATATTCTTTAACTTGGTATATATTTATGATTAGGTCCATTGACAGACGTTAGAAATTGTAACAACCAACCAAAGTTTAAAATCATACACAATGGCCATTCTATCGTTATCAGTCTATTTATGTAATTCAGAATCTTTGGAAGGGAGGGGTTCACCATGAATTCATTTGCGGGGGTGGGTGGGGGCATGACAAAGGCAAAATGGTTATTTCTATCTTTTGGACGGATGTGAGGAATTATACGGCATGCCAAGAGGAAAAGTGGTCACCTCTCATCTTTTAACGTCTTTTTACCAATTGTTTGGAGGAATCTCAAAGCCACCAATCAGATCAACCACCTTGATTGTCAAATTTGTTCCTTACCTTCCTAAAATAATAATCTAAAATAAGCAAATAGTTGTGCATGACAGTCAAAAAATGTGGTTGATTATATATAAACTCATGTTATGTTATGATATTAAAACATAGAGAAGAGGTGCTTTGACAAAATTCCTAAAAGCTTTGGAATTTAGTCATGGGTGTTTTAAACTCGTAATTAGATTTTTTTTTTTTTTTTGTTTTCTCTGTTTTTTATTTTTTATTTTATATATATATATATATATTTTTTGTTGTTGTTATAGAACTCACATTTAGATTGAGTGGTTGAATTAACATGAATTCTTCTGTGACAGCTTTTCGGAATGGAATTGCCATCGGCCCCCAGGTAACATTACTGCTACTTCATATGAAAAGCGCAAATGAGGACCAATTAATACATTCTGCAATTTTAGCTTTGGTGAGTGGGCCCATGGCTGGGGGTGTGAAAGGGTCGGGATTGGATGAGGCCCAAGCTGGATGCTGACCCAATAACCTTTTTGTGCATTCAAGCAAGACATGGACCCAACTCCATTGGACTCACGTCAATTTGGACCTTACATCGGGCCTGATTCAAAGCCCAAACACATTTTTATTTATTCATATAAATTGTTTATATATAATGACTTCACCCTAATTTATTATTATTATATTTTCAAATTCATGTATAAATCACATACAGTATTATACGCTCTGACAGATGGGTATATAGGCCAAGGGCAGGTCTAAAAGGGGGTCCATGCCAAGATTTTTCACGTCTGGTTATTAAAATATACGTGTAATCGGGTCCATTTAGCTCCTCAATTAACCATGCCCAAATTTGTTCTTGAGCCTACAACGCCCAACTCATGATCGGGTGGTGTGCGTCCCACTCTTCGCGGCCATATCATCATCGAGTTCTTATTCGATCTACCTTGGGTGTTGGCACATTATCACATTAGCCCCATCTGTCCAAACCAAACTGTAGGCTTTTCTTGCATCTGAACAGATTAATCAAATGCAGGCTGGTTCATCTTGGCTATATGTATATCCGAAAGGACTAAGAGATCTCCTCATCTACACAAAGAAAAGATATGACAACCCCATCATCTACATTACTGAGAATGGTAAGATGGTTCAAGTCTCTTTCTACTTTCTACTTTCTGTTCATAATATATAAGATCATGTATATAAATTAGATGGAGGAATATCGATCAGATGAGGCAGACCTAATCTTACCAGTGTTTATTAAGTTTATGTCCTAAGCATCCATGCCATTTTTTCAGGAGTATCAGAAATGGATAACAGAAACTTACCACTTCATAAGGCACTAGAGGACAACATGAGAATCGATTACCATCGTGACCACCTTTCATGGCTGCATGCAGCCATCAGGTATACGTTTGCACGCATGTCTTTTATATTCATCGGTGTGCTTCTGAATAGGGGATGTCAATTTAGCCATGTAGCTTGCAAGCAACGTAGGCTCGGCTTGATTGGGCTCCAGTTCAAACTCACTAGGTTTAGTTCAAGCTAGGGTTGTCTGGTTGAAAAAAATACACAATAGTTTTGTGTCTTTTTTTTTTTTAAACTCTAATAAATGATCAAGACACCCTAAGTCACGCACCCAAGTCTCCAACCAACATGGCTACAACTAGGAATTAAGCCTTAGTTTTTTCTATGGAGAGGGAGATGTTAAATCTATGGAGAGGGAGATGCCTCAACTTAACAATTCTATAGGATATAATAACCAAAATAATCAATTTTAATGCTTAATTCTTTTATTCCTTTCCTTTTATTGAATCTGGCGACTAAAAGTAGAACCCTAAGGAGCACACAACGCTCATGTATATTACCAAGAAGATATATATACATATGAGGAGCACTATACAATGTCTAATCATTTTTAGGAGAAAATGCTCCTTCTAGTTAGGCTCGTTTGGATGCATGATGATTATGGAAATCAATTGAAAGGAAAAATATATATGAGGCCTACTTATATATAAAATTTTGAATTCATAAAATCATCATAATCTTTTGATCTGTTACCTTAAAATTTTAATGGTTTAGAGGCATCATTTTACTATGATTTCAATTCAATTGTAAGAAAAAATTAGATGAGTATCAATTTTAAACTTGTGACTATACTTGGTAGATAGTGGGTGTGAAAAAACTAAATTGACTCAATATAGACTCTAAGACCAAAAAAAATGAAGAACACAAAAAGGAGCATTTTTAAAATGGAGCGTGTTTTAGAACTTTCATATATGTGGAATTTTCAAAAACTTTCTATTTAAAAAAGAGGAGCTTTTGCTCCTTTTGATATGTCTAATAAAAATCTGTTATCTCACAAGTACAAAGCTGAAGAATAAGGGATAACTAATTTTAAAGAGATTGAATGACATGTGTAAAAATCTCATAGGTTAAAAGGGATATTTTTTGTTGGAAAACTCCTGGGGGAGTTTCATAGCATTCCTCTCTCTCTCTCTCTCTATATATATATATATAGCCCATGTAAATGCTCCCTCTGTCACCCCTAAAAATTTCGTACAGGCAAAACCATTGAAAACTCAAATTTATGGTATGTACAATGAGACAATTCCTTGCTCCATAGATTTATGCCATCAAGTGAGAGGATAATCTCACATTCCCACTCCTTCCATAGAAAACTAAATCTTCTCTATCATGGAAGATCATATTCATCTTTTCTTTTTCTCCATGAAAAAAATATCGTACAACCAAAGAATTGGCTCATACAAAATATTATTGATTTTTCTCTTTGTCGTAAAATCCACTCATTGTACAAATATACCTTTATGCTTATACCATAGGCCTGGTAGTGGATGCCCACTGGTTTTTTTCATTTTTTAAGTCAACAGCCCAATGGATTTTCTTTTTTTTTTTTATGTATATAATATTAACTAATGTTTGTGCTGTGTGTTGCTAGCAGAGAGGGAGTAGATGTTAAAGGATACTTTGCCTGGTCATTAATGGATAACTTTGAATGGACTGATGGATACACGGTTCGATTTGGGATCAACTATGTGGATTATGAAGATGGTTTGAAAAGATACCCTAAGAAATCAGCCATTTGGTTTAAGAAGTTCCTCAAAGTGCAGTGAAGTTAGTCCTCACTTGATTTGTTAAACAAGTACTGGATTCTTATCTTTACCTCTATACATATGGCGAACAAAAATAAGAAGAGCAAGCCTTAGTTCTTGCTCCTGTGCTCTGCTCTTAATCTCTATCTTCAGTATTATTACTTTTTTACTGCGAAACAAACGAAAATTAGATTATATAAACTTGATGGTGCCGTTGCTATTACAGGTACGGCCCAAAGCTGGGAAATTTCACATGTTGATCTAATGGTCATGTGATAAATGACCTATAGTGGGAGGTTCTAGTTTATGTGAATTATTCCAATCAGCATGCTCCTTTCCGTAGAATGGATCCTTTTTCCATTTGGGCATTTGGGCTAGCTTGCATTTATCGACTTCATTGTTAAATGGTTTAGGGTTGGTTGACTCTCTCTCCCTCATTTATGGTTCAGAAATAGAGTTAAAAATAAAAACTTTCGAAAAAACAAAAGACAAAAAATATGGATACTAATGGTGACAACATCCAGGATTAGAGTAAAATTCATAGTGCAACCCAATCCAAATCGGAATTACTAATTGGACGAATATCAACATGGAGTACCCCAATTGGGACCATGTTTCCCGATTACAAATTAAAGAACTAATCCAGATTTGAACTCATCAAATTTTGTTAGTCCTCAAATCAATCGTGCAGAATTTGACACCTATAGAAATTTACCCTATGGTTAAATGTTCTTTCCTAATCAAATTTTCAGCATATTTTCACACATAGACCTTTCAGACAACAATGCCCCTAGCATTGTCATGCTTTCTTTGAATTGGGCCCCACAAGTTAACTATTCCTCAAAGAATTCGATCCTATTATAATACAAACATCATAGGGTGGATGCCCACATTAGAACCCACATAAGATAAAGAGCTTGCATAGAATAAGAGTCTCATCATAATATGTTACTTAGAGAGAAAGTCTTTTCATTCTATAAATAAACCTCTTCTCCTCTATTCTGTACATACAAATCTCTCATTAATAAAATTTCTTTCTTTCGCCCTCTACTCCTCTCTCTTCTTATTTAATATTTCAAAAGATCCATATTATTTTTTCTTTTTCTAGTTCAGGTCCCTGTTTGTATTCCGCTGTTCAGGGGGCCTGAAAAGTTTGGGCAAAAAATTCAGCATCTTTCAGCATCTGTGCCTTGAAGTTTGTGATTAATATTTTATATTATATTTTAAATAAACAGATTATTAGATTTAACCTTATCCTATTTACATTGGTGATTAATATTATGGTTTTCTAATGTGTACTCTCACTGTTGATGCATGACAAATCCTAACTCATATAGGATTGACCATCTGGATGGCCCATCAAATCGTCCTATTAGCTTAGACTTCCAATGATCTGTGCAGGATGCAATCATGATTCATGGATGCAACCTCCATTGCTCTTGAATCTCGATGCATACACTGTTGATGTACAGTGCCCTGACCAATCGGTCCCTAGGTTAGGTCTAGGGGTGGTAGTGGGTCGGGTTCAAATCATGTTGACCATAGCACGAAATATATGTGTCCAACCTGAACAAAACCAATTTACTGATTGGATTGGAAATGTAGGGAAACCCATCTTGTAAAAGCTAAGATTTGGCCAGGATCGGTGGGTCGTAGTTCACAGAGTTGGTCGAACAAGTCCTTTACCAACCCAAGCATAACATGTGTTCAAATCAAGCAGTGATGGCCCCTGACCTGAGCCGCGAATTACCAGATTGGTCCTTGGTAATGGTTGGGTCATGAAGTGACACCCCTAGCTGCAGTGGAAGTGATTCAAAGTAAAAACCGTCTGGACAGAGTGATCAACATCCCATTTGATCCAGCACTCATCTCATAAAATTGATAATTTATCAATCTGCTGTAAAGGGCAGACCGATAAAATGTAAACATTTTAGTTTTATTGCTGATTATAGATGGTCCAACCCAAGGAATGATCTTGATCATTGAAATATGATCTCTTTTGTTTCCGGGCTGGAATCAAAGACGTCCAACCCGACTAGATTTGCAAACGATCTAGGCCCAGATGACCAGACTTGGTCCAAGGCCATCCTGCTCAGGGCGTAATATTTGGGGTAATACAAAACTTTAGACCCAGCCCAAGTGCTGTAGACAGCCTGGCCCAGAATTTTAGCAACAGTTAAGGCCTATTGGGCTAGGATGGGCTGACTATGCGGGACATTTGGTAGATACTTATGTAGACCAGCCCCTAGACAGATAATAGACCCATGAGCAGCCCACCGGCCCTAAATAACCCAAGTCTACTCTAATGTGGATAGATTTCAGGCCCAGCCAGGTTGTTCCAGGCCACTTGCAACTCGACCTGTAACAGTAAACACTAGTAATTACTTTATGGTCTTTCGACAAATGAATATCAGTACTTGATTTCTCAATCTTACAGGCCAGACCCACCTTTTGGTGATCCAAGAACTGACCTTGTAATGGCACAATAAGAGCGGAGGTTAGGGTACACTGATGCTCGCAAACGTATAGGAATGGTACAAATTTTATTGGCCACGATCATATGCTTGTGATAATTGGAAGGGATGTTTTAGAATTATATCCCATCCAAGGGAGGACCAATCAGATCAATGGTTTCGGAACATGAAAAAAGTGGACCCATTTAAATTTATGTGAAGGCCTAAAACTGGGTACCATGGACTCATAAAATTATGAGGATTTTATCAAAAAAATTCCCTTTAGACTTCCTATAGAACAAACAAGACCTAAAATATATATAACCACTACAGTGGTTCCATGGGCCTGTTTTGGTTTTTTTTTTTTTTTTTAGCGGCGATATCCCCTCTTATTCGCATATACGAGCTTCTCCTTTCTCCTCCTCCTTTTTCATTCATGATATGGTGATTTCATTATTTTGGACTTGAGTGTAAGTAGAAGCTCATTACCAAAACACCTCAGTATCATATATACCCATTTAAATGCATCATCTTCTACATCCATTTTCCTTCTTTCATTTTCTTTTTCCTCTTTTCAATCTTAGGTCCCTCTCAGTCATTTTATCAAATACTCTACAGACATGTCCCAAGCTGTCACACTTTTCATACATGTCGTCTAAGTATTCTACAAACAGACGTCCCTCTCAGTCATTTCGTCAAACAACCAAGTGTTCTAACATATTATCATCTCATCTTATTTCCTTTGTATCCCCTTTTCCTATCATTTCAGTTCACAATAACTAAACCAGCTTCAACCTCTAACTTTTTTTTTTTACCACCATCTTCAAATGCACCCATCATCACCATCCAACCACTATCATTTGCGTGACAACCATCCAAAAACAAAGTTTTTTTTTTCTAAATCTGACATGGGCGGTGATATCTCCACTTAACTATAAAGAAGAAAAAAAATGAGCGGGTGAGCTGGGATTTCGTTGCTGGCTTAAGCACGTGATTTTTTCCTAAATCTAACATGGGCGGCTATATCCCCACTTAATTGTGAAGAAAAAGTAAAAAAGGAATAGGTGAGCAGGGCTACCACTACTGGCCAAGCACGTGATTTTACATTTCGTGTTAAATGCCCATAAGGTGTTTTACGAAATGACTGAGGGGGATGCTTGTTTATAGAGCACTTATGGAAAGTGTGACAGCTTGGTACAAGTTTGTATGGTGTTTGATGAAATAACTGAGAGGGACTTAAGATTGAAAGAAAAAAAAAAGAAAATGAAAGAAAGAAAAAGGGATGTAGAAGATAATGTATTTAAAAGGGTATATATGATACCGAGATGTTTTGGTAATAAGCTCCAACTTGCACTTTAGTCCAAGACAATGAAGTCACCATATCATGAAGGGAAAAAGGAGGATGAAGGAAGCGAAAACAGGAAGAAAAAACTCATATATGCGAGTGAGGGGGATATCGCCGCTCAAAAAAAAAAAAAAAAACCAAAATGGGCCCATAGGACCACTGCGGTGGTTATTTATATTTTAAGTCCTTTTTTATCCACAAGGAGTCTAAAGGAATTTTTTTATATAAAATCCTCTAAAATTATTCCATCGAGAAGAAGAAAAAAAAAAAAACTAATGACCTTCAAAAGTGTACAGATAAGGAATGCAGAGTTCCAACACGAGTAGCTCAAGAGTAGGCCAACTAGTGTTTTGACTTCATGAGTGTTCCACTGTTGAAGACCCCAACCAAATAAACAATATGGTCTCGCCTAAAAGGAGTCTCACTTCAAAAACTAGGGATTTATTTCTACCAAATAAAACTGTAAACCATTTTGTTAGCCAAACTTTTTTTTTCCTTTCTAGCATGATTTTTATTAAAGCAATATTATGATAAAAAAAAACCAAGATTTGATTTATAGACGAGAAGACTATGATGGAAACAAAATCTAAAAACAACTTAAGAAAGTCATCCATTTAATAATCATTGCAACTATAGAGAGAAAGTATAGAAAAAAAAAGGAGAAAAATATGAATAAAAATTAATCAGAATCCAGGTTCTAGCATCAGCGTCCAGCGATACACTCCAGCCATGATAAGCTGCTCCCCGGGCTGATATTTTCTAATTCCATCATGGGCTCTAACTTGAAACCTTGGCTCAAACTTAAATACCCTCCCTTCTCTTAGGATATCTTTTAAAAATCTTTTGAGGTCTTTGAAACCTTCAAATTTCCAGTATTGCACCTTCTGTAACTATGATTTGGAGCGTAACATTCATCTTTTTTTAAAATTGCAGCTACAGTCATCTAATTTGGAATTCTATCATCTTCAAATTCGACTCTTTTAATTGCAATACTATTGAAGGAGAGATTAGCTCATAGCCGTGCCCATTGCAAGGAAGGCAATATTACCTTGGCAAAGCTCTGCTTCCTAGCATTCGCATGAAACTTATGGAAAGAGCGAAGAATCAATTTTTTTGTGGCAAGAAAAGAACTTAGAAGATGGTCTTGATGAATATGCTGAACCAAGTTAGATTTAAAGCCATCTATCTTAACTTGGAAGTCTCTTGTAAGCGTGCTGCTGCCTAAGACTTGCCTTTACCTAATCGTGGCTCTCAAAAGGCTTATACCAAGAAAAAGGAGTCTGGAATTTAGAATTTTTTCATTTCAACTCACAATGAGTTCTCCATTGGCTTGCTTAGAAACTATTTGCAAGAGACAATTTGGTTAAATCAGTCAATAACTCTGATTGCTTTTCTGCTACTTTTGATTTGATAAATGATGCTTCTAAGATCATCTGCCCGTTGATCATTTTGTTTGATAATAATTGCTTAAGATTTGCTATGATTGCTCCAAATAGTTCTCCATGGAAGAAGAGGTTTCTAGCAAGAAAGATTCATTGCTTTCTCACTTGTACACATTATTTTATCCGTCAAGTAAAGACTCTAAAATCTTGGACTACTGATGCTGCTCAATTAAGAATTAAAAATTTCAACAACAATCCTTAATTGGATTTTTTGATCTTTTGCAGTTCTTGTGAGCATAATCAAATTTTTTTTTTTTGTTCTCATTTTTCTGAAGAGCAAGTGAGTTAGTTGTCTCCATTTTTTTTTCTTTTTTTTCTTTTTTTTTTTGGTTGTACATTGTATACTATACACTCTCTTTTTGAAAATATATATTCAGACCTTTTCAAAAAAGACAAAAACATTTGAGTTGTAAGGATGGTTCTCTCTATCCATATGTTGTTTCTAGGGTTGCAAATGGGTATTCATTTATTCAAGTATTCAAAGTCCCCAACTCTAGATGAGAGCGGATATGAAATCTATTTTTGGATGTGAAAGATTTGAATTTCGAAATGGATCTCTATATGTTTTGACCTAATATTTTGGATCTAGGACGTGCACATTCATCTGTTGAAAATATACAAAGCTTTTAAGAAAGGGCCTACATACCTAGAGTTATATTTGATAGTCTATTTTGCTTTAACTATACTTAATTTATTAACTTCACTTGCATATCATCATTGGATCCTTGTCCATCTTTAGTTAAATCTTCGATAGGTTGCACTTTTTAGTTTTATTATTATTACTTTCATCGACGCCTTCTTCAGCCAATTCTTTTTTTTTTTTTTTTTATGAACTATCAACTTCCATTAAGAAACTTTTCATCATCTTAGTATTATTGGCTTCAAAAGCCCTTAATTTACATTAAGAAATTTCATTACCATCCTTTAGACAAGTGGGCATTTGTTAAAAGGAAATGCCAAAAGTTTTTCCAACGTCCATAAAATTATAATACCTAAAATTGGGCTTAATTCTATCACTTAAATAGAATTGATTGGTACGGAAGTAAAGATCTCTTGGGATTCTAGGACCTCTAACCATTATAGATACATTGGATCATTTCCCATAAATGGTGATGCCTAAACTAAGACCACGTGCAACGTAACCATTATTATCCTCATTTTGCTCTTCGATTTCTCTCCACACTTATCTGTAGTGATTGCTTTAGGCATGCTATCAATTAGGATCTTGAACTTCCATTACAACATAAAATCTTGTGGTCATTTTTAGATACTAATATGTTGTTAGATTCACTTATCCTGCCAAATGTAAGTAGTGGGTTGTGAATTAAACTCGTGAAACCAATTGCTCTTGTGCTTGAAACAGTTTTTCTACAAAAACACATATTACATTTTTCCATAAATTCAAAGAAAATATTTTTGCTTTTGTATTTTAACGGAAAAACAATCACACCAAGCATAAATTTTTAGGTGTTTGGTGGAAAATTGGCTGCACAAGCATATCAAACTTTTTTGGTGGACCAATTTCGTGGACCAATTTCTTAGTGCAAATATTTTATGTATGCCATTGCTCACCTTCTATTCAAAGGACTAATCGAATCGACTAGCGATCTCCATGTGGAGTGCCAGTGCAGGGAAGGGAGAAACTCTTCCCAAGGTCAACGAGCCAATATCGTTCACAAATTTTGCTTGATGATATTTTAACCGTTTGTAGGTGGGGCTCACATTTACCTTCACCGAATTTGCAAGTCTCGATGTTGCAGCTTGTTGGGACTAGGGAGGACACAGAAGTCAGAATCTGTAAGTTGGCATTATTCCAAGTCCAATTTTCCAACAAAAAAATGGGGAGGTTAGGATCATCTTGATCATCGTCTATACGCGGACCCCACCTGATGAACGTTCTTGATCTAGTCCACGAGTTTCTCGCTGCTATAGGTTAGAACACCGACAAGCACAGTTCCAGCTCTGTATAACTATTATTATGACAACCCAACCAATTAAACCGTTGTTGCAAACGTACACAGAAAGAAAATTGATATTGATCAGTAGAAAAGAAGCGTGTACTTCGAAGGAGCTGGAATCATCATGACATTGAGAGTGCACAATTGACTATTAAAAGTGCGGCCCACAGTTCCAAAATCATCTTCCACCCTTACCGTTTGAGAGATTGTGGCTACAAATGAAACAAATTATCGAATAGGATCACCATGAGTCAAAGGGGCTTATCTAAGAAATCAGAACTACTCAAAATCACTTTATCACTGTCCACTCGCATTTTGACGAATTTATATTCAGCCTACAACCGGATTAATCATTTGTAAAGGATAATTTTCTCCTATACTGTATATGCAGCTGATAGGGTTAAACTTTTTTTTTTAATCATAGGGCTCCCTTAGAAGCATATTTATCAAGAGGAGGAGAGTATGGAGAACAATATATTGAAGTTTTTTTTATTATTATAGATAAGGGAAGGCAAAAAGCAAACACACTATATTAATACAACTCTTTATTTAACAGCCTTAAAAGTAAATGACAATTTACCATTAAAAAATATATATTTTTTATATTCAATCCAAACATGAGCAAAGACTTCAAATTTAAATGATATAAAATTGGTACTAATGCATAATCATAGGATGACAAGAGCATCGAAAGGAGTGCACTAATCAATGATAGCCCCTGCTGGATCCCATAAAGTTCTTTAACGTATGCAATCCATGAATTGAGATTAAGTAACCGTGGGTGATTTCCTAAGAGGATCAAGATCCGCAATCCACTAATAGGAGAACACTTTTGTACTTGTAAAATGTGTTTCATTCCTCTATTTTTACAATAATGTAATGGTTTATGAGTATAACTCCTTACCTTAGTGGTAACATGTGCAATTCTCATCTTGGTGCACAAGGTTCAAACTTCGAGCAAACCACATTCTTTAACCCTCGAAGGCTCCTTCCGTATCCGATGGCCTTTTCTCTAAACAAAGGTCTACTTCTCTCACCCGAGGGTTTTCTACTGGTGTGGGTTTGATGGGTCCCCACCTCTTAACGCTGGTGTTACGACAAAAAAAAATAAAAAAAAAATCAAAACCAAAAAGAGAAGTCATAGGTTCAATATTCATGCATATTGAGCTGTTTGAGAAAATCAGAATTCCCGTGGAAGAATAGCCCTATGAGTGAGAGTGGGGGTGGTCGAGGAAGTGGAGTGGGCTCAGACGCAGTGTAATGCAAGGAAACTCTACACAAACGCCGTCTATGATTTAGATCCAACGGTCATAAATTGTCAACCGTTGAGAGCTAAGAGAAGTATCCGTTAGGCACCTTTTCCCGTATTTCTTTTATACACTTTCGTCCGCAAGCGCCCTTCTCATTCCCTTCTTTTCATTCATCACTCTCTCTCTCTCTCTCTCTCTCTCTCTCTCTCTTTCTCTCTCAGAGAGCAAACCAGGGACAAGAAGTGGAAGTCGAGAGCTAGCTAGCTTAAGCTTTCAATCAATGGCAGCAAGACCGAGTGGAAACAGAAGAGCTCTAGGAGACATTGGCAACATTGTTGGCTCTCTCTCCACCACACACATCGTTGCCAAAGCCCAGCAACAAACGCAGCAGCAACCTCTTCAAATGTATGCACCCCCTTTCTCTTTTTCTTCTTCGTTTCTCTCTTTCTTTTGCCCTTTTTCTTTTCTTCAAGATAGTAACTGAAAGAAATTTGTAAATTTTAGAACCCAAATCAAGAACCTCAAGAAATTCAATGGACCCATCACCAGGTATTTCAAATGGCATTACTTGGAGCGAATTCAACTGAAATCTTCATTTTCTTGTTGAATTGCAATAGACCATCTCGGTCTTTTGCTTCTTTCTGGTGTTTTGATTGAAGTTTTCATTTGTCAGCGTGGGTTGAAATGATGATCCATTTTGCTTTCTTTTCTTGTCTGTAGGTTTGGAGCCCAACTTGCATCAAGAAGCCCGGTACATGGAAAGGTAAGTATTGTATTCTGCTTGAGGAAATCAAAAAAAAAAAAAAACTAAAACGAGAATGCTTGATCTTCATTCTTGCGTTCTTTCGTTATATGAGGATTGGAATACTAATTGGGGACAGAAGTTCCAGGGCGTTGGTGTGGAGGAGAATGTGAAAGAAAATCGAACAGCATCTATAAAGAAGAAGAGAAACCGGATTCATGAAGTACAAGAGAAAGAAGTAGAAGAAGAACAAGAACAAGAAGAACCCCAAAAGAAGAAATTGGAGAAACAGGAATCTGATTATTCTTCTGATTCATCCATGTCAATGGAGACAGCAGAGTCGAGTTTGGATAGTAAAGAAGATCTACAAGTATGTATTTCTTGCCTTTTCTCGTTATGTAATTGTTGCATTAAGATCGAATTTTTGATAATTTTTAGAGGAACCCTGTTGCTGAAAACGATGAACAGAAATCTTTCCACACCAAGATAGAGATCGACATTCTTTCTTGAAACGATTCTGCCTGAGAGATGTAAGGCAGAATTGGTGCCTTCCACATTATAATTTAAATAATTTTAGTGATTGCTTTGGATCCATCCAAATTTGGTCCAATGCATCCAAACATGTCCTTACACCTGAAGGAACAATTATATTTGTGACTTGGGTGGAAAGATTGGATTCTTTCTTTCTAAAATCTGGCACAAACACACCCTTTCAGAGAAATTATGGTATACTGAAACACAATTTTGGTCTACATCGAATTTAAGATTTGGGTTTGTTATCCACATTCCAGATTAATCTATTGACCATATGGCACAAACACACCCTTTCAGAGAAATTATGTTATACTGAAACACAATTTTGGTCTACATCGAATTTAAGAATTGGGTTTGTTATCCACATTCCAAATTAATCTATTGACCATATAGTACTATTGACAAGTCTTCTTACCAGATGTATTTCTAACAAGAAATGTAGCGTTTTACAGGAAGTATGTGAAGTAGAAATGGAAGAAGTGGAGTCTCCACTGCGTTGCATTGACAAATCAGATCATCGAAACCCCTTAGCAGTTGTAGAATATGTCGATGAGATTTACAGCTTCTATCGCAAAACCGAGGTAATAATCTTCCATCTAAACATGGATTTTTATTGTCTAAGCCCCAATGCATCATCTCCTCTTACAATGTATCTGCTTCTAGATCACTAGCTGCGTTCCAACGGATTACATGTCGATCCAGAGAGACATCAACCATAAGATGAGAGCCATATTAATTGACTGGTTGATAGAGGTTGGCAATTATCGATGTCTTAACTAAAAAAGCTTCCTCTCTATTCCCTCTATTAAATTGACTTGAACTGATGGGGCAGTGGTGGTATCTTTAACTGTGTAGGTACATCACAAGTTTGAATTGATGCCTGAGACTCTTTTCCTCGCAATTAATCTGATCGACAGATACCTCTCTCGCCAACATGTGATGAGAAAATACCTGCAACTTGTTGGGATTACTGGGATGCTTCTTGCTTGCAAGTATGAGGAGGTTTGCGTCCCGCTGTTGGATGACTTTATCTACATCTCAGATAGGGCTTATTCCAAAGCGGATGTCTTGAAAATGGTAACTAATGCTTTGAATTAATTGTGAAGGGTTTTGATGTTATACAATTCTAGGCAAAATTATCAGTTTTTTCATTTCCAATCTACCAGAATTTAGCATGTCTCTTTAGTCTTCACCCTTTCCAAAAAACACCAGGCCTGCCCAAACGAAAATTCTAGTAATATCCAATTAAAATGGGAAAAAGGGGTCACAAGAATTTTGAAGATTTTTTATGTTTAGCTTTCTTCTTGTTGTGGGTACTGCAGGAGAAATCGATGTTAAATACTCTACAATTCAACATGTCTGTTCCTACTCCCTTTGTATTTATGAGAAGGTTCCTTAAAGCAGCAGAATTTGATTTCGAGGTAAAACATTACTGATTTTCTGATCTTTGTGTGGAGTCTTTTTTTTTTTTTTTTTGTTTATTATTAAGACTGGGATTGCTGATTGTTGGAAACACTTGTCTTTGGCAGTTGGAGATTTTATCATTCTATTTGATGGAGTTATCTATGGTGGAATACCAAATGCTGAAATTTTCACCCTCACTTTTATCTGCTGCAGCAATCTACACGGGGAGACGCATGCTAAGAAGAACCCCAGAATGGGACAAGACACTTGTACACCATTCCACTTACTCAGAAGACCAGCTCCAGTGAGTCTTTTCATCATCTTCATTTTAGCCGAACTTAGATTCTTAAAATCAATGATTAATCACAGTCGCAGCAGCCTTTTGATTTCCACTAGCCATCTCCAATATTCCATTTCCAAAATTTCGGTTAGATAGCTTTGGTGCATAAATTTGAGTTTGTATGTGATGACTGAGTGTGTCTTGCATCATTTTGAAATCAGAGGCAATCTGATGTCGGGTATCCTCGGAACGGAATTTCTAGTTTTCTACAAACTATACACTAGTCGTCTAGTGCTGAAGTTTTACACTCTCATCTCCGACAGAGAGAGAAGCATCCCCTTTTTTTTCAATATTGTGTAAATCGTTGGTTATGTTACCTTAATTTGTCAATTCTTCTTCATCAAGGAATCATTGATTCAATAGCAACATTGTCTTCATAGTAGCCCATTATCCCATTCAAGGAGAGTTATGTTTGTATTCTCTTTCTTTTTGGTCTTTGATTCCCTTTCTCTTGGCTGTGCTATTGCAGGCTATTTTTTTCTTGGTCCTCTAAAAGATGATGGATTTCCATTAATATCATCTGATGGGGTTTTCTCTTTCTATTGTTTTCATTTTGTAGGGAATGTGTGAGATTAATGGTGGGGCTCCACCAAAATGCAGGACAAGGGAGGTTGACAGCAGCTTACAGGAAATACTCAATTTCCAAGTATGGCTGCATAGCGTTGCTCTTGAAACATGAGCAGCAGAAACTCACTTCCACTTAAAGTAAATAAAGCAGCAGAAAATCGCTTCCTCCACAGCAGAAAATTCACTTCAACTTAAAGTGAAATGACCAAGAGTTTTTCTTCTCCAGAAGCTCTGTGACAACCTGAGTTGAAACTAAAATTTGATAATTAAGAAAAATAAAGATGTGGTTTTTCATTGTTGCTCAAAGTTAATCATTTTTTTTTGTTTAAATGCTGATTTCTATTACCAGGTGTTGAATTGTAACTATTTCTATTGGATAACTTCAAAGGAAATTAATTGTTTAGTACAAATGATGAATCTGCCAATTAACTTTGAAACAAGTTGTGAAGTGCGCATGTTTTTTATTATCCCATGTTGATGGGTCATAATGCTTTGTTGTTCACTAGAATTTTTGTTTAACTGCTGATTTTGTCTGGCCAACTGAAGTTTTAAAGTTCTACCAAATTGAAACAAATTGTGAAAGTGTTGTCCCCGTTGTTGTTGTTGTCATTGTTGTTGTTGTTATTATTATTCTTATTATTCTTATTATTTTATTCTATGTTGATATGATGGGATGACAATGCTTTGTTTCCCGTCAGTTTTTTTTCTTTTTTTTTTTTTTTGGGTTCAACTGCTGATTTGTATTTCCAACTGTTGATTTGTAACTACTTCTATCGGACTACAAAGGAAAATAACTGTCCAGTACAAATTATGAATTTTAAAATTTCAAAAACTAACTAATTGAAGTTTTAGTTAGTTTTAAAAGCCCAAAACCTCTAAAGATATGTGAAGGTCCCAATTAAAATTTTAGAGTGCAGTCCAATTAATAATTATAGAAAAAAAATAAAAAAACTATAAATCAATTAACCACAAGAAGAAGAGACATGATATTTTACAAGAAACCTCAACACAGAAAAAAAAACCACGAGTCCAATCACCTGGACCAACAAAAGCCAAATATTATGAACTCAAACAGTTACAAAATACTCACAGACACTACAAAGGAAAATAACTGTCCGGTACAAATTATGAATTTTAAAATTTCAAAAACTAACTAATTGAAGTTTTAGTTAGTATTAAAAGCCCAAAACCTCTAAAGATATGTGAAGGTCCCAATTAAATTTTTAGAGTGTAGTCCAATTAATAATGGTAGAAAAAAATAAAAAAACTATAAATCAATTAACCACAAGAAGAAGAGACATGATACTTTACATGGGACCCCAGCACAGAAAAAAAACCACGAGTCCTATCACCTGGACCAACAAAAGCCAAACATTATGAACTCAAACAGTTACAAAATACTCACAGACACTATTAAATTTCTAGAGTGCAGTCCAATTAACAATAGTGAAAAAATAAAAGAACTATAAATGAATCAACCACAGACACTATCAAATTTCTAAAGTGCAGTCCAATTAAACAATGGTGGAAAAAAATAAGAACTATAAATGAATCAACCACGGACACAATCAAATTTCTAAAGTGCAGTCTAATTAAACAATGGTGGGAAAAAAAAATAAAAGAACTATAAATCAATCAACAACAAACACTATCAAATTTCTAAAGTGCAATCCAATTAAACAATGGTGGAAAAAATAATAAAAGAACTATAAATCAATCAACAAGAAGAAGAGACACGATTTTTATGAGGAAACCTAACACGGGAAAAAACTACAAGTCCAATCACCCGAACACAAAAACGGGAAAAAACTACAAGTCCAATCACCCGAACACAAAAACCAAATTGAATAGCTGTAAAATACTCACAAACCTTCCCCAGTTTGCCACAATCTAAGAAATGCAAGTATTGTCACTTGTCGACAACCACACCATTCACCGCTCCTCATGCTTAACTTAGCTATGCCTTGAATTATCAAGACAAACTAATCTTTCACGAAAGTAGAAGCACAAATCTCTAGATGCTTAGACATTTAGCACAATCACTCAAATAGATGTTGTAGAAAAAAAACGGGTTTGGCAATATAGTTTCTAGGTTTAGAACAAAAAGATGTGGTACATAGAGTTGAGAGAAAAATTGAATAGCTGTAAAATACTCACAGACCTTCCCCAGTTTGCCACAATCTAAGAAATGCAAGTATTGTCACTTGTTGACAACCACACCATTCACCGCTCCTCATGCTTAACTTAGCTATGCCTTGAATTATCAAGACAAACTAATCTTTCACGAAAGTAGAAGCACAAATCTCTTGATGCTTAGACATTTAGCACAATCACTCAAATAGATGTTGCAGAAAAGAAACAGGTTTGTCAATATAGTTTCTAGGTTTAGAACAAAAAGATGTGGTACATAGAGTTGAGAGAAAAACCTTTTAAATAACTCAGTATTAGGTTTAGTGTCCATGTAGAACTAAAACATGCGACACAAATAAAAAAGAAAATCGCATAGGTCGGCTGGATTTTCTTTGTCATCTGCTCGAGTGGGGCAAGTGATTCACTTGAGTGGGCCTTATGTCTAGGAGAATTTCTTAGATCCGCTTGAGCAAACGCACCACTCGCTCGAGCGAACATCCTTTTTATCCTGGATTTAATTTCTTCTAAATTTTCTGCTTTCAACGACATATGCAATAGTCTATTATAAAAAACATATAAAATTACAATTCAATGGACTTGAGTTTTATCAAATTCATGAATGCACCCATGAATTAGCCAACACTTATGATTTTAACAACTATGGATATTGTGTTTATCTTTACTTGCCTATGTGTTATAATCTCATTTATGCAAGCTAAAATCATGAAAAAAAAAAAATAACTTGAAGCATATTGAAGTTTAAGTTAGTTTTAAGCCCAAAACATGAGGCAATATGGATACCATCCTTTTACTATCTCCACTTGATTGTGTTAACATTCTAAAATAAAATGAAAGCTAGAATCATGACAACAATTGAAATATATATATAAGAAAATCTTCATACGCATCGATCTCTCACCATATATATATAGGGGCCTTTTTCTGTCTGTGCATACGTCCTTCATGGACTTTTTGTGCACACTCTTTGGTGGGGCCCACTGTGGACCCCACCAAAGGATGAGACTGGGGGGTTGGAAAAATCTATGTGAAAGCACCTTACATATCAAATTTTGTCCCAATCACATATCCCTAACCCCTTCGTCCATGGCTCACAAATTCATTCCGTTTGGATTGGTGTATAGTCGATCCAACGGTCCAATAAGTTCGGATCTGACCGAAAGTTGGGGCGAGTTGCTATCATGGAGTCCCATGTGTGTTGCAAGGTTTGGATTGAGTGATAGATGGGCCCCACCTCGAGTTCTCACAAAAACAAATGGTGAGGGACGGATGCGTATGAAGATTCTCCATATATATATATCTATGTATGAAGAATATTTATGTACATAGTAGTTTTGTCCATATATATATAATATATATAAAGGGGAATACTATTATACATTCTTTTCTCATCATGTGATTAGCGACAAATGCATATTTGAAAAGATTCATGCATAAAAGAGGAAAAGTGAATTATGATATTCTAAAAAATAAGAATCTTCATATATAAAGAGGAAAAGCTACATCATTGTCTCTTACCACATGGTGAGGGAAGATTTATGGTATTGTAAAAAAAAATATCTTCATATGTAATGACAGAAAGCTATGTTATTTTCCTTCGCCATGTGTTGAGGGAAGGATATACACACATATATGAAAATATATGTGTATTAGGTTCGGACTAATATTTTTTAGAAATGAATGGATCAGATATTCTCTTGATGGCCGGCAAGCAGCAGATCTATGGTCTAGATCAGAGCCTTTGAAGCTTCTTATTCTAACAAAGATGGTAAATAGTTAGACGATGAATTGTGTCATGTGAAGGGAAGGAGAGGAATTTGAAACTCGAAAGCGCTATTGCAACTTTGGTCGGTTTACTTCGATTAATAATGATAGTGACTAGTTTTAGCTTCCTCTTTACATATGTTAAATAAGAACCTATTCATTAGAAGATTGGGTGCATTAGAAATCGAAGATCGAGATAAAAAAAAGACCCAAATGAAGTTTCTAAAATTCTTTGAAAGGGCCATTTGTTTACAGTTATTTACTGATGTAATGCATTGTTATACGGAATAATTATATGTAATTACAGTATGCTTGATGTGATGCTTAAATGAGGTATAAAAATAATGTGTAAATTAAATTATTTACACACCAATTTTTTCACATTTTTCACCCTTTCAAAAAGTTGCAAGATAGTGTTTTTACACATGAAACATTGTTACATTCTCGTGGTTCCATCAACCATCTTTATTTTTCTCATTGCTATAGTTTCTAAATTTGTAATCCAAACAATTCAATTTGTTAATTAAAATAACAGGCCTGAAGACTTTGATGCTGATTACTCAGTTTTATGTAATTTTGTGGGAGCTCAATTTATAATTTGAACATTTATTTGCGGTCATTTAAATAAGTAAATAGTTTCCATGAGTAATAGCTTTACATCATCATGTTCATTTGCTGTCATTTGCAAACACTTCAAGACTGAAGATGCACTCGTACAAGTTTTGTCCATGAAAAGTGATGGTATCAAACCACATAACTGTACACGCGGCAAAATAGTGCTTCCAAATAAACATAGTAATATATATCACACTTACAAATCTTGTATGATATATAAATCTCATTTTCACATCTAGACATAAAAAGCAAACGCCCCTCATTAATTATCCTTTGTCTACTGCTCTGGTGCATGCTCACATTCAATAATCCTTGGTGCACTATTTTATTCATTTCTAGGAATGGCAGTGGGTCATCATAAAACAGAGGCCCTGCCCCAACCTTCAAGTCTATGGGGCGGGTTCAATAATGGGCCTGGCTGTTCGGGGCGGGTTTAGGATTCACACTTTGACCCGTTTGGGTTCAAAAGTAGAAAGCAATCTCAGTCCACCAGCTTTGTTCAATCTCAGAGGACCCGCCTCAAACCCAGACCACTTAGCACTTATCAGATCGGGCCACAAAATGAGCCCATTTCAGTCCACGGGCCAAATAAATTATGTTAAAATCAAACACATTGCTCGACCAATCGCAGCCCATGGGCCATGACCATCAGCACATAGACCACCCCATAAAATCCTGCTGCTGAACCCTATTGCTAAGGTAGACGCCGTCCCAGGTACCTTTTCTTCTTCTTCTTCTTCATCTTTGTCTTTTCATTTCATTTGCATGGCAGTGACACAATGGAGTGAGAAAGGAGGGGAAAAGCAGCTGGTGATCTTTTATAGCAGCTTCTTTGAAATCCCAAATCTTCTTTTTCTATTTTATGTAATTTCTTAATAGATTTTGGATCAGAAAAGTCAAGTTTTTATGTTTCCTTTTCAGTGGTAGACTCAGTTCCTTGGGACATTATAAGCTTTATGTTTCTGGGTTTTTTTTTCCCCTTTCTCTTATGGTTTTTTTGATCAGTTAAAATTGAGTCTGTAAAGTTAAGTATTTGGCTTTCATATATATATATATATATGTTGTTGTGGGAAATTTCCTTGATCAGATAGTTCTTTAAATCCAGTTTGTTTAAGGGAAGGCAGCAGTGATTATGGAAAAAATTCTTTAATGTTATGATTCTGTTGATTGGACATAGAAGATCTGCTGTTGGATTGTCTTTTCCTGATCTACTAGTGGATATGATATACTCTGATAGTGGAATATGTTGGTTGTTTTGTATCACTGTTCCTATTCAACAACTATCTTATCTTCAACTAAACTTTTGAATTGGACTTTTATGTATTTGTTTCTAGCTCTGTTGGTTTCTATTCTTCAGTAGTATAAATGAAAAGAGGAATGAGATTTGTGCTGGATAAGATGAGAGAGCAGGGTAGAAGGGGGGAATTGCTTTTCATTTTTTTGGTTGGATTTAAAACCATTTCATTTTGTGATGGTGTGGGTTTTTTTTTTCTTTTTTTTCAAAGACAGAATTCTACTAGTGTTATCCATGAAATCCTATCGGACAACTGAGACCAGGAGAGGCCTTTACTTGGTGTCCCAGACTGGCGACTCCCTGTTTCTTGGTAGTTGGTTAGAATTATCTAATCAAATAATCAGGAAGCAGCCGAGTTTCTTCATTTGATAGAATCTTTTGGTTGACTAAGATTGGAGTTATCTAATAAAAAATTTCCATGTTTGGGATTTCCTTGATTTGTTAATATAAGCTCTTTTAGTTTCTAGTATGATTGAATGTAGTATTTTTTCTAATTAATAATTGATTGTGCAGTTTCTGATTCATATCTGATTTGGGGCATTTCTTTTGTAATATCTGTTTTGGCTATACCGGGTCTAGTCTGGTTTCTCTAATAGTTTCATTGTGAAAACATTTTAAGCATGCTTATTTTTCTATTGATTTATATCCTACGGTCAGTTTTCCATGCAATTTGTTCCATATTAGCCCAGGTAAGAGTTATCATGTGCAGTGCATGCTGAGTTTGGTTACACTTTGTTTTGCTTTAAGCAAGCGATAAAGGAACGGGCAAGACATGGCAGAGTTAAGCACCACCTCAAAGTTGAGGCCTCTGTTGCGACGTTCGAAGAAGTACTTGGAGGAAGTGCTGTACAAGACACTTTTCAAAAGCGGAAGTTCGGAGGAGAGTGTTCGGAGAGAGCTCAATAGCTTCCTCAAGGGGCCCAAGAAAGCACAGAAATGGGAAGTAGGGGTCTCAATCAGGAAGCTTCGACAGCGCAAGAGATTCTCCACTGCATTAAAGGTATGGAGAATAAAATTGGAGGAAAAAAATTAGAGTACTATTTCTTCTCATTTTTTACATAGAACTTGAGTAGCTGCTGGAATTGTTTTGGGGCCTTTGTCTGACATTCTTCTTTTCAAAAGATTTAGACTGTACCTCTCTTGAATCTGGATTATTGATACTTTGGCACCCCAAACTTTGCAATTGGTGGACATTTATTATTGGATTTGGAGACCATCTTACGTTCTAGCGTTCTACGTGTCAGAGGTCAGATGGTCAAGATCATATCACCTGCGTGTCTTTGGATAGTCTGGATTCATAAGCCATGCAAATAGTGATTGTGCTGTGGCATCTTTTTGCAATTTTGTTAGCCCAAATGGTGTTTACTTTCATTTTCTATGCAGTAACAAACTTAGACCAGTGCCATGAAAATGAGTAACTTAAAATTGATCAAATTTTAATTTTCCTTTAATATGCAACGTGCCTCGAATATGCAACCTCATGGTTTAGACAATGGGCTCCTGTTGATCAGAAATCGAATTTTTTTTTTAACAAAACAAGTCTGTTCAAGAGTAGGAAGCTGCTACCTGATGAGCGGTTTCATCATATAAAGTAGTTCCGTATGCAATTAAAATGCAACTGGAATTGAGACACCTTTTTTTGATGAAAATGGGACCCCGTTGTATTTTTCTGCATTGGTTGGTGGAAACTGGCAAGAATTCAACTAAAGAAGAGAATGTTGTCATCTCTGTTGATCCCCGACGAGCTAAGATGATCTGAAGGACAAGTGGGAATCATCTAGATCATCCAAGCCACAGTCAATGTTATACATTGTTGAAAAGATTGACTTCCTTTCTGCCTCCCATGTGAAGAAAACCATAAGCTAACACACATGGAATTGTTACATTCACTCTCTTCCACTAAATGACATTTCATATCCTTTCCTCTTCATTCAAAACTTTTTCCAAGTCCACTTTAGCTACCACACTTATTACATGTTTATAACTCCCCCCAACTACAACGATTCTCTCATCTCCCATTCATATCATCATCTCACTATACCATTTGACTCTCACATCTCATGAAAGAGACATTAAACATGCATATTCTATGAAGTCAAATGTAGGAACTATGTAGAGTCTATATATATATATATTTGACTGAAACTTAGGGCGTGTGCCTATTAGGGGTCCCTTGTGTGTTGCAAGGTTTGAATTAGGTGATAGATGGGGTCCCGCCTAGAGCTCTCATAAAAAGAATGGTGAGGGACGGATGCGTATGAAGATTCTCATGTTTATAATGTCAATCTTTTCTAAATGGTTATCTCCAATTTGCCTTGTTTTAAGAGCCAATCAACTTTTGGCGGGAAATGTAAGGTTTTCCCAAGTTTTGCAATAGGCACCACATTATGTTTCTTATGAAGGGCCAGTGGGTCACTTTTTTCCTGCAGCTCATTCAAGGGGGTCCTACCCATTGACAACAGCTCCTAGCATGGTAAGTGCTCATTGTTCCGACCATGAGGTTGTTGGTTCAAGTCATTGCACTAGTAAAAAAAAAAAGGTAGGTCTAACCTATTCAAGAGGTTGGGTAGAAGTGAAGGCAACCTATTCATAAGGAAGGCCTTTTTCTCTTGTCCATACAGTTGTTAGTAGCTTTAGGAGGCGTCAGCAACTGTGTTCGGGGAATCTTCTTAGCAAATACGTGTGTTGTGCAGGGAGTGAGGAGGCAAATACAAATTGGTTTGGTCTTTTAGTTCAATCCCCTTTCCTCAAAGGCAGCTTCGGGTGGGTGGACTACTTCTTTCCATTGGTGATAAACACAGAGATTAAAACTAATGTTTGGAATCTTTTTTATGGCGATAAATTCCCGTGTGATGACCATCTTTGATGGTTCGATCAGGTAAAATTGTTTAAGTAGTGATCCAAGTTTCAACTTTCAAGGATTCAATTGACATTCCAAAAATATCAGTTGGCCAGGATAAAAATAGTAGCAACCGTCCAGATGAGCTTGGAGACCGAATTTTGAAGATGGGAATGCAATAGAATTGTGATAGCCATATATCAAAATAGTTACCTAGTGGCAACTATATTGGGTGTAGTGGTCTTTCAATTTATTGCTGTTCCCATCTGTGGTGGGTGCTACAGGCTGCTATGCTACCGCTATGGATTGAGATAAAAACTACTTTTCCTAATTTTTTTAAGACATCAAGTAGGGCTTCTTTCTTCTTTTCCCTCCAAACAACATTTTTACGCAACTTTTCTACCCTTTTATGCTTAAAACTTAAAAGAACACAAAAAACATAATATATCGCCAAATTGAAGCTGATGCATAAGAGTTCCTCTCAAGGTACATCTTGGCTGATGCCTTTTTTGGTATTTGTACAGTTATTGTTTTTCAACTCTCAACAAAAGTGCATTGTTTGCTTTGATGAAAGTTAATTTGTTATTTGTTTGAACTTGACACTTTATTTTAGCATTACTATATAATTGATGTTTTGTTTGCTATGTAAAATTGTGTTAAACTACTTTTTGAATTATGAATTTAGAAATGCATAATAGTTTCTATTTTCTAACTTAGTTTAGATAACAACAAACAAATATAAATAAATGTGAAAAAAATAGATCAATACTATTATTTTATAATCATTTAGCAATCCAAAACTTCCATGCAATGAAGGGACTGCCAAACCCCCTATCTTAGTTACTGTAGGAAAAAGGATCAAATTCTAACATTTTCTATTATTTTGATTTTTTTTGAATTTTGACCACTTTTTTAATTCATACCAGTATACCACTATTCATCGCCACTACTGCTATGTATTGTCCACTACGTAGCATGTATGTTGGCTGTTGGCTGCTATGCATATCGTAACTGCAATTTTGATCCTCGGCAATATCCCTAAATAATAATAACAATAACTTTCTTCAAATAAACTTCTAACAATTGAAACATTCTTCTCTTACATAAAAGGGCTATGAAGTTCCTTTTAGGCTGGCAATTATTGACCCGAAACAATTGCATGAGGATTTGAACAGAATGGTTGGACATCGACTGACCAATATACCCTTAATTATACTGTTGATGTTACAATAATATTATACAGGTTATGGTATATCTCTAAGATTACAATGATACCTATCTCTAGGATTAGAGTGATATCTCTAAGTATTAAAAGCAAAAATTACATGTAGTCTTCAGGCGTATGAACTGGTGTGGACTGTATGAAGACATTATATGGGTTTAGGTTGCGTTGGAACTTATTGTTCCTCTTCTTTACCTGCCAAACACCCCTTGGGCCCCACCTGCCAAACAGCCCTAGGGCCCCAACCCCCTCCTCCAGGTGCCCCACTATCAAGGATCAGAACAAAGGCGTGTGAGTGTTTTTTTTTTTCGAAACAGTGCAGGCTGTTCTTGCTGCACTGCATGAGGTCTCCATTCAGGGGACTAAGAGGCACAGTGGACTAAATCTCATCGCTCAAATTCATCAAATTGAAGGAAGTTGGCTTCTCACTAATGTTTATGTGCCCAACGATAATTTACAAAGGGAGGAATTATTGGAGGTGCTAACCTACCATGTTTTGTGGGTGGGGATTTCAATCTTTTGTTATATTCTCTGATTTAAAAAGAGAAGGCTGCCTAGTAATCTTTAAGATGGGAAGATTTTATTGGTTATTAATGTACATGAACCGTTTGATTTGCCTTTGCTTGGGAGAAAATAACTGGTCCAATAATCAAGGGAATCTGATTATGTGTAGGCTGGATTATATTCCTTATCTCAAAAGATGGGAGAAGCATTATAGCGGGGCTAATTAGATTATGATCGCTAAGAAATTTTTTGGAATTAAAATTGTTCTGTTGGATACAATATTGATATTTGGGTCCTTGTCCATTTGGATTTATCAATGCATGGTTGAATCATACAACTTATTGCAAATGGTGTTAGGGAAGTCAACTTAAAACTTGGAAAAGAAGTGTTTGGCAAACTTGAGGAATGTAGAAGAATCATTAAGACAAAATTCAAGAATGAGAACCTATTGAAGAGGCAAGAAACTTTTTGGAGCATTAAACGGCTGTGTGAGGAAATCTATTAAGAAGGTTATGGGATATTTCAAAAAGAAACAAAGAACGAAAAAGAAAAAAGAGATCTTATGGAGACAGAACCCCATCATCACTTGGTTAAAAGAAGTGGACAAGAATATTTAATTCTTCTATAGCATGGCCAATCCAAGTAGAGAAGAAATCCTTATTGCAACATTGTCATTGAACGAAGAATCATTGGAGATCCTAAGGAGATTTTTTTTTTTTTTGAACAGTAAGTGAAACACTATATTAAAAGAAGGTGAGCAATACACCACCAAAACTAGGTATAAGAGACTTATACCTAGCAAAAGGCAAAACGATTACATGTTATATAAGCAATCAAAGGAGAAGCTCTATCTGCCCCTTGTTTCGTTAGAGAGTCCGCCATGGAATTCGTCAACCTTTTAACGTGCCTAAACTCGACATAACCTTGAGAAGATAGGGACTTGATTTCCGCAAGGATGAAATGGAGTCTCCAAGGAACCTCATCACTTGAGATCCAAGAGATAGCATTTGAGGAGTCACTCTGTACCAATAATTTGTCACTAAATGAAGAAAAAAAGCAATCGAAGAGCTTCTAAGATTGCCAACACCTCGGTCTCATTTGATTAATTAATACCCACATTCTTAGAGAACATAAGCAAGACATTCCTTTTGTGGTCCCTAAGCACATCCCTAGCGCTTGCTGGCCCTAGTTTTCCTCTAGCTGCTCCATCCACATTGAATTTCAAAAAGCCCCTTGGGGGAGGACACCAAACTTCCACCTTCATAATTCAAGGTAGTGAACAAAGCAAACAAGCTTTCCAATTATGAAGAATATCATCCACTTTGAAATTATTAGACTCCTTTCTCACCAAAGCCTGCTTTGCTATTCGCCAATTAACAAGTGAGAGGAAATCGCTGTAGACCATTTTCGCTCCCCTAAAAATTCTTTCCCCTGAAAATTCTTTTATTTCTTTCTTTCCTTATGGACCACACTATGGAAAACGGGATAAGCCTCCATAGAACTGCCCACATCCTGAGAAAGGACAAAATCTCCAAGCCTCAAACATATGGATGATAGAGCGTGACAAACATCACGCTAACCCGCATCTTTGATTGAAATCTCTCCATGAGGAGGATGAACCATCACAATGCAAGGTGATCCACTGTCTCCAAACCATTCTCACATAATGGGTACACCTCTAAAATCTCTTGCGTAGACAATCCTCTCCTTCTGAGGTTATCTACTGTAGACACTTTTCCTTTAGCCACTAACCAACATAGAGTCTTTGCCTGAGGAGGTGCCAATCCTGACCACACAATTGAGCAAGGGGATTTGAAAGAAGATACACGCTCAAGCAAACTATAGAAAGGCTTGGCAGAGAACTTCCCAGAAGGACTAGGAGTCCAAATGCAAAGGTTAAGGATCATTTCTTCAATCTATTTAAAAAGGATGCTAATTTTTTCCCACTTTGGTTTGCATTGATTTTCCAAGCTAGTTCATTAGTAGAGGTGCAAATTTATATAGAGGGGTTTCAAGATGATAGGAAAAAGTGGTAAAAATAGTGTGTTGTGACAGAACACGAGGTCTAGATCGTTTTGATTTTACCTTTATTAAAGCAGGGTGAAAATTCCTAAAAGGCCATTTTGGTGACATATTCCAATTCCTTTCTCTAAATCATGCTAACAAAGACAAATATATATGTGTATACGTACGGTTTAAACAAAAAGGTTATTGGGTCATATTATTAAAAGAACCGACTGGGAGTCATTTACGTTGGAAAAAAAATTCATTCTTGCCTATGAAAAAAAAAGGTAGAGAGAGGAGGATACCTTCTATTAGGGGCTGGGACAATTTTGTATCGAAGGAGCCAGGTTAAAGTCGAAACAGAAATTAAGAGGGAAAACTACCCAAGTTTATCTGCAGCAGTAAGTAGATGGGTTGATATTGCTTTGGGTTAGGCTACATTGGGTTGGTTGGGTCAGGTTAAATGGGTAGGTTCTGTGGTTTGGTTGAGGTGAACCAAGAACCAGGGTGCTTTGAACGAATAGACCTAATTAAAATGTATATAAAAATTTGTAGGACTCAAAATTCATTGCAATATTTTGATTCATGAAGGACTTCTGAATGATTTGGGAAAAATGCATGGATTAATTTACATAGATTTCCTATGTTTAATAACAATAACAGGAATAATATCAGTAATAATAATAGTAGAAGCTCAATTACTTGAATACTCTCTCTCTCTCTCTCTCTCTCTCTCTCTCTCTCTCTCTCTCTCTCATTTAAATGGTATGCTACATGCATCTTGTTTATTTAATGAATTCTATCTTTGTTTTCATAGGATAAAGAGGATATATAATATTTTTTTAGTTTATTCCTAACTACTTTCACATCGGTATCTGATGTGGCCATGAGACAACTTTTCATAATGGTGTCTTTAACTATAGGTTCTTCTCCTTATCCTAATAGGATGACAACTTGGCGTAGTTTATTGAGACATTGGTAGGGTGGATGATTTGAGGTTATACTTGCAATGGATGAAATTTCAAATTACACGTCACCATCATTAGAAAAAAAATGTACTCATTACCTGATTCTCATAGCTGAAAAAGATAACCTTCTGTCTCCTAAAACATTAAAAGCATTTCGAATTTCAGTTTCATCCGAATGCACCTGAATTGGTAAATCTATGTTCATTCCTATGGGTCTTAGTTTAAAGTTTCAAATCAGGTAGGGTCACACCAGTCACACCAATAAAGTTATATTAATTTTTGTATGATTGCTTTCAGATGAAATTGTAGTAGCAGATAACAATTGAAATGAGAGTCCTTGTAAAATTGATTATAGTTCAATGCTTTTATGACACCAAGAATGTTCTAATACAATACACTATACAGCATTTTTTCCACACATTTATTTCGCATGGAGTCCATAGCTGTCTAGATTTTAACTAAACCATTTATTATTATTATTTTTTTGTCACGTGTGGTGTGGATCCCATCTGATTATGGAAACAGTTTGATTCCTCAACCAAGTGGCTACATGATGCAGTGCTTGGATGGTGCCTGTGGCTGGATGGATGGAAGGAAAATGACCTGTTATATTTATTTAGGGGCGTCATAGTCTTGGTTGGGCCACGACAAAGCCCAACTCTGCACATTTAATTATCAGGCATAGTATTTATGCTTGGGTCCAGCCTTGCACATTTAATTATCAGGCATAGTATTGATGCTTGGGTCCAGTCCTGATACACCCTTTGTGTTAAATGTGGCCCATCTTTAGGAATATATTGAGCAAGGAGTGGCTCATTTAATAATTGGACTAGAAAATTAGGCTCAGTTTCAACCCTCAGGCCTATCAAGCCTAATTCTGTCCTGGCTTGGATTAGGCTTGGGCTGGCCTGGCTGTTGAACACCCTCAATTATATTTGCAAGCCTCCTGTTTCTGCATATAAAGTAATGAAAGATGAAGCCTTTATTTTATTTTATTTTTATTTTTTTCTCTCTTCTTTTTTCCATGATTGAACTATGACCTTTCTCACTGCAGCTTTCAGAAACGATGGCCAAAAGGGGCATGAACTTGACATTGAGTGACCATGCAATCCGTCTTGATCTTGTAGCCAAAGCTAGAGGCATTTCATCTGCAGAGAAGTACTTCATGGAGCTTCCAGAGCCTGCAAAGAACCATTTGTCATATGGTGCCCTTCTCAATTGCTACTGCAAGGAACTAATGACCGAAAAGGCAGAAGCACTCATGGAAAAGATGAAGGAACTTAGATTTGCTACAAGCGCCATGGCCTATAACAGCTTGACGACGCTATACTCCAAAACAGGGTGCCCAGAAAAGATCCCAGCCATCATTCAGGAAATGAAGGCTGCTGATGTCATGCCGGATTGTTTCACATACAACATCTGGATGAGGGGCCTTGCCGCCGTCAATGACATCTCTGGGGTAGAGCGTGTTCTTGATGAGATGAAAAGGGATGGGCGGGTTACTGGAGATTGGACAACATATAGCAATCTTGCATCAATTTATGTTGATGCAGGCATGTTTGAGAAGGCAGAGGCAGCACTTAAAGAACTGGAGAAGAGAAATGCCTGCCGTGAGCTAGAGGCCCTCCATTTTCTAATAACATTGTATGGTAGGACCAAAAATCTGACTGAAGTCTATAGAGTCTGGCGATCGTTGAAGCTTACATTCCCAAAAGTGGCGAACCTGAGCTATCTAAATATGGTTCATGTGTTGGTTAGTTTGGATGATTTGCCAGGAGCTGAGAAATGTTTCCGAGAATGGGAATCAAAATGCTCAAGATACGACATCCGGGTAGCTAATGTTTTAATTGGAGCTTATGCTAGAGCGGGCATGCTTGAGAAGGCTGAAGCAATTAAGTTGGGTGCGGGGAGGCAAGGGGCAAAGCCTAATGTCAAGACGTTGGAGATTTTTATGGATTATTATTTGAAGAAAGGAGAGGTGAAATCAGCAGTAAAGTGCATTACAAATGCAATCTCGACAGGGAGAGGAGATGGTGGGAAGTGGGTCCCTTCACCTGAGGTTGTTCACATCGTGATGGGGCATTTTGAGCAAGAGAAAGATGTCGATGGTGCTGAAGCATTTCTTCAGATTCTAAACAAGGCCGAGTGTAACTTAGGAGCAAAGGTCTTTGAATCTTTGATTCGAACATATTCTTCTGCCAGTAGAACGAGTCCAACACTGCGTCGGAGGCTAAAGATGGAGAATGTAGTGGTCAGCCAGGAAACTAGTAAGCTGCTTGATGCAGTGTGTTGAGTGAGCTTTCCCCCACCCCAAAGATGGTGTAATTTTGTTTCCCATTGAATATTGGTTTTTTTTTTTTTAATCAGAAGGGCAGATTTTCAGATTTTGCTATTGATTGAATTCCATGAAGTTTTCATTGCTGCTATTTTCTAACAACATGAAAGTGCCATTGGAATTGCTGTGCTTCTGGTTTATTGTTAAACGAGTTTTCATGGAGATGACAGCTGTGCGCAGATTCTATCCATTATATACAATCATTCTAAATACTACCAGCCTCGAGGAGACTGGTTTTTGAGGGTTGTTTTGCTAGGCCTGACAAGAAAGCACAGTTCTTCAGGTGCAGCAGTATAGCACACATAATATCCACGCAAGGCAGAAGGTGGACCTAGTTAATGGGCTGAGCCACAGAGGCAGGTCCATTATCCATAAGCCACATGCAGTTAGGAAGTCTTCGATGGCCCTACTGGAATTGCACTGCGACTTAATGAATGGATTCCACCATTTTTTGGTCGGGTCATCGACATTGTATGCTCTGCCGCCCATGGCATGAGTTGGATGTTGTGCAACATCCTGACCCATCTTGGCTGTGTCTATCTAGAACTCGCCTTCAGGTGATGAGATTTGAGTCCTTGAAAGACTGCATGGTTGGTTATTGGACTGGATTTCTTCAAAGGTTCATTGCAACTAGCAAACCATGCTGGATGGTACATGCCTATTTTTGGGCCAGGAAGCACGATTAGATGATTTAGTTGGATGATGTAGGTTGATATGCAATGGATATGATCAAAAGATACAGAACTCAATGATCATGGTTTAGTTCAGCATAAGAGTCCTGTAGGTTTTGTATTTAAACTTCGTGTCACTCTATTATAAGTTAGTTTGGAAGTGCACTCTAGAGGAATTGGATATGTTATAAAGATATTGTCAAAGAGACCAGGCCGTCCATTTTAAGGAGAGCAGTGTAGGGTCAATGAATATTGGATATAAGAGCCAGTCCATGACTCTAGAGGAAGGCAACAAAATCCAATCAATGTCAGGAAAATCAAGGAAAGCGGAAAAATTTTGTAGTTGTTTTTGAGAGATCATATGCTCTGTTCAGATCAGTTGTTGCATTATGTAACTCGGATTTGTGAAAAGGGGCACATTCATGGAGCTGCATCTTACCACGCTTAACCTTTTATATCAATGAACTTCTTGGACTATAATGAACCTCTTGAACTGTCTGATAAATGGGACAGTGAAGTTCCATGTTCATGTGTTTTTCATGGGTGGACAACACGGTTTTTGCTAATAAAATCAGGACCAAGTCAAACTGCTAATACAATAACAGTTACATTTGGTCCATGTGAGAGGAAAAAAGTTATATTAACCCAAATTGAATTATGTAAGTATATAACCAGAGTAGAGGGGCAATTTGGTCATTTCTGCAAGACAGAAATAACTGATGGCCTTCTCAACCATAAAATAAAATAACTACTGCAGCAAGTAGAGGAGTGAGATTCCATGTTGCCATTGCCCACAGCCATCTCCTAATCTTCCATTCCCACAAAAATTTCACCTATGGTGCTCCGGGGAGTACCATCCATTGGTAGCCTGAAATTAAGTCACAACACTAGTCCTGAGTCGATCGGGCTATATGGTTGTAGGGCTATGTACTCGACCCTAGGACTTTGTAAATTCTTGGCTAAATGAGTTGGGACGGGTGTTATGGGCCGACACAGGGACATCAGAACCTGTATATAGGTTGGGCCTGAGTCCTGATCCAGTCCCATACCGCTGTATACTACCCTGACTGTAGGCCAGATGATGAGTGGTCAGTACTTGCATCCGCTTCAGCCTGTCCCAACCCAGCAAATGACTAACCAGTCCTAGTAATATATTTTATTTGAATAATTCTTCATAAAAGGCAACACTAAGAAGATATTGGGTCACACCATAAAAATCATCACCTTGACTTTATCCTACCAAGGCAGTAGGCACGCATGATACAAATAGCTACCCAGTGAGAAACATTTCCTATAGGTAGCTAGGGCAGTCGTCTATCTCCTTAATAATTTTTTAATAGAATTCATTTGGCCATAAAATTTTATGTATTCTTTGCAAATGAATGAGCCTTAAAGTTTCGAACGGTTTGGCCTGAGAGGCCCACCAGCCCACCCCTATTATCAATTGAAGCCAGTCGCATTCATCACCCTTCTTTTAGTTAATAATGACGAAAATTTGAGAGTCATCCATGTTGTGGATTTCCATGTAATTGATCATGCAAATTTGAACATCCATCTTAACTGTATAATGGCTAAGATTTCCCAAAATGATTTGCACCCTTCTTGGTTGTCTCACAAACACAAGCCTAAGATTGTGTTTTCATGCTACCACATGGCATGGAATGTTGGGCTGGAACCCAGCCAAGTTGCGGCCCCACCATTGGCTTTTCTCAACCGTGGTTCAAATTCTTCTTATGACCCGCGGATTACAAGCACTCCTCTGATCTTTGAATATTCCGAGGACAACGGCTATAAATACTCCCCAACAGGGCAACTTCTGAAGCCACAGGTAAAAAAAGAAAAGAAAGAAATGAAGGCAGTACATGGGTAGCAGTTCGAAGGCTGAAAAGGTTCCATGAATCAAGGGTCGGTTCATGTGACTGGTTCCGAAAATCATCTGCACTACCCCCATTTGCACTAAACCAAGTGCAGAGAAGAAAAGAAGCAGCCAACAACACCAACCTCAGTCAGGTCTCTTTCTCCTGTTTCTGGGTCTTCTTCTGCTCAATCATCTTTCTACCCTTCTCACATTTACCTTCTTCTTCTTCTTCTTCTTCTTCTTCTTCACATGAACTCAAGTTACTCCACCACTGTAGATGACACTACCATGATCGGATTAGCTAGTAAAAGAAGCAGCGACTTCGGACGTAGAATTCCAGCACTTCTCTGCTGGGTACTCTTGATTTTTGCTCAATCTTGCATATTTGCTCTCATGGTGGAAGCTCGATCATTTCCTGGTAGAACCCCACTTGTCGAATCGGCTCCTCTTGGTGTCCCTTCTTCTTCGAGCCAAGAAAAAGACAGCAGTGCTGCAGAAGGAGGTGTTGAGAAGTTGGTGAAAGATGACAAAAGAAAGGTCCCCATGGGTCCGAATCCTCTTCACAACTAGTAGATTAGTATAAGCCCCTGTCTAACCATCTCATATTCATAGCGTTTCTTGTAGTTGGTATAGGCTAGGATTAGAGCTGAGTGAAACATGCTAGTTTTTTCTGTAATTTTTTTTTACTCTGTTACCGGTTCTTCTTGCTTGGGATAAGTTGAAAAGCTTCATGAGTGTAAGAAAGTTTGAAAAGAATAATCATAGCAGCCAGAAACAGTTGGAGAACTCTGTCAGTATGTTAATGCTCAAGTCTTTATCTCTCTGTATGTGCAGGGCTCTGCACCTTTTACCTTTTACTGAAATAAATTGGCCAACTATTAATTGCAAGCACTGATGTTTCTTTCAACTTTTAAACCTTTTTTTTTTTTTTTTTACTTTCTTCTTACTTATCCAGATATCCCTCATATTCTTGGTGCTTTCATTCGTTTTGTGATTTCTCAACTTAGAAAGGCTGTTGTTGTTGTTTTGAAGTTCTCTTTTCTGCAATTTTTGACCATGGTTACACAAATATTAAGTGGCAAAATAGGTCATTAAAAAAAAAAAAAGGAACTCCACAGTATGCATGCCACGCAGTCTGGATCCACTGATGCTGGGTCTTAGAAGAAATTTTATGTCAAGAATAGTAAATTCATCATTAGTAGACTCGATTAAAAAAATCTAAACCGGTTAAATTTTCGTCCTCCCATATGTTGGATGTGGGCCAAATGTAATTTTAAATTGGGCTGGGCTTACTGTTATAATGTTAGCGTGCAAATCATGTAATTTCACTCCCTTTGTAGGCCCAAAGCCAATATAGTTAATTAGGAAATTTTATCCGAGACATCCCAGTTTTACAGTTTTAAGGACCTATTGATGGATTTCGAGGCCATTTTGAGATGGATGATAGTGTTCAACTAATGACTTTGGACCTACGGTTCGTCAATAATTTGGAATATCGTCTGCTATTGCCGCTTTGCGACCAATCAATCTAAGAAATGACAAGAATGTTTATGCTCAAAGGAACAATTATAATATATAATCATATATTAAAGCTCTAAGAATGGAGGAGGCTTATGGAGGGTGCCACATCAGCAATTTTTTTTTCTTTTTCTTAGAGCACCACGTCAGCATCTCAATAGAATTAGATGAGATCCGGTTAGAAAGACCTTCTATCTATTCCTTCTCCATAACTCCCTAAAATCTCTCATCTGTAAATCTCCTCTCCAAATCTTTTTAAAATCTCTTCTTATCCGAGTCTTTTCGGATGAAGGTTATTATATTTTAAAACCCCACGTTAATTTATCTTACATGGTCTATTATGCCTCTGAAAAGTGAGTACATCTTCGTCCAATGTCTTCTGTTCGATCATGTTTTTCTTTTCTTCATCTTGAATATTATATCAGTATTATCTATTGGTTGCTACTTTGATGTCTTGTTGCAGATGTCTGGCATTGAAAATCCTTTATTTATTGGGTTTGATTGCTTCCATTAGCAAAATATATCTCTACTTATCTGCAAATGGAAGGAACTTGAAGGGCTCAATTTAGTAACACCTGGCTTATTGTTCATGCGAATCATTACTGATATTCGGTGACACTGTCCTAACTTTCGTGGGCTTGGCCTCGGGACGGTCGGCCAACAAGGACCAACTCTTCATTGCCATATAATCAATGCCATTGTAATAGCGCTTCCAATGCTCAAGAACTTTATTTTGAATGAGTATCCTTGTCATAGATGTTGCCTGGTTGAACTAATGAAGGGTTGCAAGGAATTGGAAGACTTGCATCTTGTGTGTTGCAAGTGTCGAGATGATCATGATGATATATATTATTACATTAGAGTGAACCTAAAGGAAGAAAAGGTCTTGCAGTTTAATAGGTTCATCGATCCCAGCATAATATTTGCTGATGTACATGATTTCTCAAGCTTTATACTATGGGCCAACTTTAGACTGGATGGTCGTGAATACTTAAAATGCCCTCCGAAAAAGAGAAGAGATTATTCCATGGTATGCACACTATTCTGTATAGATAAATTCATTTATGCCTTTAGAAGCACGCCCTTGCTCATCAGATTTCATGATATTACATAGAATCTATGTGCAACTTTATTTTTATTACATTTTTTCATGGGCATCCTTTGATGGTGAAAATAAAGGGATTGAACTATTGTATTTTTGTAAAATGGGCATATCTAAAATCAATTAATATAATAATATAATTTCTTAGTTTTTTGTGATGGGTAGGGTAGATTTTAGTAGATTTTGATGGAAGCCTATGGCTAAAGATGCCAACCAATGGAGTTATGCTTTGCAAAATTTGTTAGGTTCCCAAAACCTCAACTAAAGATGTTATGTAAGAACCGCACCCAGTACAAATAATTGGTTATGACTTAAAAAATCTGGGCACTGAACAAAAAAATCTGAGCACTAAACAAATTTTTTTTATTCTGTTGGTACTATTAGCGGTAATGGTAATAATAGAGGTGGTGGTGTGGAGTTATGTGATTAATTTATTATTTATTACTTTATCTCTTTTGATTCAAAACTTTTGTTTTTTTTGTTGTACAACTAATAATATTTCACCTAGATTTTCTTACATTTTTATTCTCATCCACTAATTTTCATGTTCTTCATCAAATCCTATTTTGTTTGTGTAGTGAAAAACAATGGAGAAAGATCAAATAATCATACCTTGTTCAAGATATTTCTTCTCACTTTCGGTCTTCAATTTTTTTAATTTTTATTTCTGTTTTGGCACTAAGAATTTTCATCTTATACATATGTAGATTGACAAACATATTGTTTAAAATGATACATTATCAATTAATTCTCACATTGTTGATGAATTTAAATCTTAATAATTAAAAATGATATATTTATTTGTTTTAGATTTAATTTTTTTCTTATTCAGTATTTCAAAAGATATTTTCAAATTAAATCTACCTTTATTTGTTTCAACCGGGCTAAGCATGGACGCACGTTGCATGCTATAATATATAATCATATTCATCCATGCCATGCCTACCCATATACTGTATAAGACATTAAGACGGGTCATGAAATTGGATGATTGAAAGTCGAAGCGCCACCTTCATATGCCGACGGTCCATTTCATAGTGTTCCATCAGATGACTTCAAACTGATGATGGAACAGTGTTTTGATGGATATCTAATCAGGAGTCTTCCCTTTAATTAATTCGTGAGGTCGAAGGGACTCCACCTTATCAGTCATGCAGAACAAGATTCCGACAGGGTCCACCAATGACCAAACACTAAATCATGAACAGTTCCAATCATGAGGGTTAGATTCAGTTATTTTAACGCATGCCAGATGTACTATAATTTGGGATAGTTCCTCCAAAGATGCTTGCATAATTGCCAAATTACAACTCCCTAACAAGAACTATTCAGTGTTCAATTTTGAGTTTCTTTTGACTTGGGAGATCTATTTCTAGTCCCTGGCTTTTGGTCAATTATTTAAAAGTCACTACGTATTGGTTTTCTAAACCCTGATTTTTAGAAATTATTAGAGTAGTTTATTGGGGCATTTTAAGTTAAGCTTTTTTTTTCTAACCCAATTAAGAAGGCTGAGATCCAAGAAAAAGCTTCAAATAAAGAAAAAAACCCACCAAGTAACCCTCACACGAGAAGAAAGACAGGGCACCCAAGGTTTGAATGTTTGATAGCAAACTCCTTACCACACTAGCGTAAAGAGTTGTTCTTACCTTAAGTAAGTTTTGATGGCTTTTATGTAGACCCACAATTATGTTGTCTGCATCTTACGAGCCATATGAGATTAAGTTGACATTTTATATTCCCGGTTAGGTTTGAAGTTCTTTTCCTACTATGTGACGTACAAAGCTGATCCCACATGTAGAGGTTCAACTCAAAACGAGTCACCTATTAGTTGTGCTAAAAATATCAACCTAACATAACCTACAAGTAATTAGAAGGTTATCTGGTGGTACCCGGTGCTACCAAACAAGTCAAGTTTGGTTTGCATTGTTGGAACAAGTGGCACAACAAAAATTATCCATGATTAATGGATTAACTACAGTGAACACACAACAATCACACTATCAAACAATTACACACATGAACACAGTAGTTTTACGTAGTTTGGCAACCCTGTTTACGTCTACGGAGGAGAATACTCATCTATCATGATCCCATCTCAATTTCCTTAAATTTAAGGTTATAGTACATCAATATATATAGTTCCCGCTTTCTTGACAATCAAGAAAACCAATACATAATAACTAAAATATCCCAAACTCTGAACCTTGGTTTTGACTAAACCAGACGACCGATCTAGCTAAACTCGAGTACAAGACAAAACTCAATAATCTCTATTTTGGCTTGGATTTAGTAAATTCCTAAAGCCACCTTGAGATACCCCGTAATGTCTTCACATACTTGCTGAATGGTAAGCCAATACACCGATGTCGCAATTTTTTTCTTCAACACTCTAACATATTGAACCGGCACTTCACATACCTTATTGAAAGGTACGCCCCTACACACGCTACGACCTAGCGTGGCACATGTACCTCCTATTTGGGTGCATAAACAATCTCATCATTGTTTGGTGTTGATCAAGCCCAAACCGACTTTGGACTTCCCATAGTGGCCTCCTTTGACCTTAATACTCCTATTTTAAACCTTTGAAGTGCTATCAATTTGTTGTCACATGCATGTATCTTTGTAACATAATGAACCTAGCTTTCATTCATTAAGACAAAACTGAATACCTTTCCGAATTAAGATCTTACTGATACCTTGTGAATCCTTCATTCTATCTCTAGTTTGGTGTTCCTCCCATTAAACCTCTAACTGTCATGTTCTAGTCTATTATGGTGGGTTGGGCACAGTATAGGCGGGTTAGGTATAACCTGATGCTAAATTGTCTTACTTTGACTTACACTGGACTACCTTTTCTGAAAAAATCATCTCTGTTCAAATCTTCCTGGATTTCCGCTAGATGATATTATCGAAGACCCATCAATCTATCTTCTGATAATCTCGCCGCATTTATCTCCACCTGAACCATGGATTTCCTCCCCTATTATTTGATGTCTCATTCATTGCTCCACCTAAAAAAGCATTCCTATTAGCCTATAAAGATTTCTGACTATCTCACCCTCCATGATGACTAATGTTTTATTTTTCACGTTCGTAACTCCACTTACTACAGTGCACTTGCAGCCTTTGAAGTTTAAAGCACACAAAGAAATCCAATTTTTTTGTTAACCCAGAATATCTATAACATCCCTTAAGGTTTAAACAATATCATCATACACCTAAATCTTTACCGCTCTTATCTCAAATGATTATCAATTTGTATTCTTCCTCATAAAAATTGATCTAATAACAATGAGAGTTATTTGCATCAAACCAATCTCTACTAGAACACATGACAGGAAGAATCTGAACCCTAATACCATGAATTATTAACCCAATCTATATCTGTGGTGGCCAAAAGTAATTTCCCGTTATCCGAATTAGAGCTTTCTTGTACACTACCTCCTTTTGATTCCAATTTTTTTACTTTTATTTCTACTTTGGCATATCACTCCTTCCCTATCCCTTCAACGCGGATTTAAGCTTTCAATTAAAGTACTCAAAGCAATCTCCTATTTATGACATCAAGTAACACTTTTCAATCATTGTTGTGTCATGGTGTTTAACATTCTTTCTTGTCAATCCCTGAAGTCGTTTCTCCATCAAATACTTCAATTTGGTCCGTGATGCTTGAATCCATTGTTATCATTGTGAATCAATCGGTTTCTTCAGTCTCATAAATTTCTGCCCATCAAACTGCTAATATATTTTGTCTGCCTCATAAATCTCGTCACCACTAGCATGCTGGAAGAAACGGATCTGAAATTTGACTCCGGATGGCTTTGATATTGCATAAATAGTTTTTTGCACTCCAATCAATCAAACTTACTTGTTGACCGTTGAACTACCCATCTTCTTCGACATACATGTAGATCTGCTCACAATGAATCCTTAGGTACAAACGGATCTCCGATTGGACATCGGACGGTCAAGATATTAAATAAACAAAGATGCCATAAATTTGGTCAAATTGCCTTTGATCGTATTACCTGTTGATGTGTATTGACGTCAGCACTGTTGTTGGCAAGCTAGGCTCTGTATCACTGATCAAGTTTGACCCAACCCGAACTAACCTGGACTGAACTACTGTTAGGCTTGCTGCAGACGGGTCAGTTCCAAACTGACCCAACCTTGACCTAGAACAAATCCGACCTGGGTTGAGAAACTCAGGCCCTTCTTTCTCCTCTTTTACAGTTTTAGTTATGTTACTAGAACCAGAAACCCTAAGCCTCTTTCCTTACTAACCATGGCAAGGCTGATGGTAGATGACCGGTAGCGGCAAAAACTCTCCTTGTCAATGGCGTTAGAGGATCTCTCCCTCTCCGGGGAGGCAAAATAGCAGCGGAACTCAGACCCTCCTTGAGTTTTCTTCTTTGGTACTAACTCTGATCTTCAAACCTACGTTGTTCTGCAACTGCCAAATCCAACCACTCCCGTTTCTTTGGTGACTGCAAATCCAGTGGCGACCTGGGCAGCCCTATTCTTCTTCTCTGATTCTGGCAGTAACAAGAAAAGAGAACCGTTTTTCAATTAGGCCAAGTGCCCAATACATATGGTCCATGAGATTAGAAAAAAAAAATCTAATCTCTTCCTATGTTTCCCTATGAAAAATAAAAATACGATCTCATAGCTTAAGATCAGATCCAAACCCTCATAAGGATCCGATCAACATGAGGAGCTCTTTCTTCTTCTCTGTTGTGTTGCAACTGAAGAACCAAGGGCTGCCTCCTTCCGATTTGTGATCACCAACATGGCCCACCACAAATCTCCAAACTAGCACCTTTGATCTATGTACCGAAAGATGGATTCGGACCATATTCACCGATCTTCTTCTTCCAAATAGATCCAAGTGTTGATCCATTAATCGCAAATCTCAAGCGATCTCCACTTCACTCTAATACCACTTGTTGGAAAAGCGGTGTAATGAAACTGCTTATGATCAACGGATTAACTACGATGAACACAACAATTACACCATCAAACAATCACACACATGAAGTAACAAATGGAGGGCACTTCGGAGGTTCAAGACAGGGGTGTTGAAGTCAAATGAGGTAACTATGGGAAGTCTCCAGTCTATTTGAACTTGATCGACACCAGATAATGATAAGATTGTCTGTGCACTAGAATAGGGGGTGTACATGCCACTTTAGGTTGAAGTGTGTGCAGGGGCATACCTTTCAATGAGGTATGTGAAGTACTGGTTCAATATGTTAGAGTGTTGAAGAAAGAAGTCTGTGCTATCGGTATAGTGATGTACCATTTAGTAAGGTACGTGAATACATTATCATGTATTTCAAGTTGGCTTTTGGGATTTACGGAATCTAAGCCAAGGTGGAGATTGTTGAGTTTTGTCTTGTGTTTTAATTTAGTCGGATCGGCCGTTTGGTTTAACCAGAATGGAGGTTTAAGATTAAGAGTATTTTGGTCATTATGTATGCGTTTTCTTGGTGGCTAAGAAAGCAAAAACTACATATAATGATGTATTGAAACCTTAAATCTTAGGGGAATGAGATGGGATCTTGATAGATGAGTTCTTTTCTCCGTTGACGTAAGTAAGGTTGCCGAACCTTTTTTTCTCCGTTGACGTAAGTAAGGTTGCCGAACCACATAAAATTACTGTGTTTATGTGTATAATTGCTTGATATTGTGTTTGCTGTGTGTTCATCGTGGTTGATTTGTTGATCCCTAGTAGTTTCGTTACGTCGATTTTCCAACATGCATTGCGTTGGTGGGAACTGTGCAACTATTTGGGCTAAGTTAAGTTGTGGGTCATACTGAAGGAGTAGACTCATTCAATTATAATATATTAAATTCAAGGATTTTTGTTTTAATTTTGATCATCAATTGTAATTTTGATTGAGAGTTACCACTATTTTTTTTAAAATGTTCTACCTTATCTCCTCACTACCATATAACTATCCATTCATCTCCATCTCCATCTCATCAAACCACTAACTTGCTCTCTACTTTTTAAAGTCTCACTTTTTCATTCAATAAATACTCTTGTTCCATCCCCATCTCTTTTACTCTCTTTACATCAATTTCTCTATTTCCATTTTATGCAACTTACCCCAAGGAAACAGGTACTTTAAGACCCTTTTTAATATGTGAAATTTTAATTTATAATGCATGGATATCAGCTCGGGTTATTATTCTATTTTAAGAAATGCCCGCATGCAGTTAACTCATTTCTCACTTTGGTGAAAACAAAAGTCAGTACTTAAACCTAACCCTAAAACAGAAAAGGTCTCGAATTAGCAGGTCGGGTTTGAATTGTGTTGGTCAAGTTCAAAACTGCCACTGCTATTGACCCAACACACATATTAGGAACTATAGTTTTAGAAGTCAAAAGAATAAAAAAAAAAACTGAAAATTTCTATCTTAAAGTTATCTTTTGTGTAATATGTTAAATACACTTTTATGAAAAAGATTATACTTTATAAGAGTAATTATAAGAGACTATAGACTAATTATCGACATTAAAATAACTCTTGTGTAATAATTTCTTAAGAGTGCATTTCCCTTTTGAGCTTGGGAATTTCTTCTTCTCCTCTTTCGAGTTCAAAGTCTATTTAGCTGAAGAGAAAATGGGTTTGCCAAGTATATTCCTAGGTGAAGAGGAGACACTGGAAGAGGAGGAGAACTGTCTTCCATCAGGCATAAATGTTCCATCATTTTCAAAAACCATGTGCTGGTTGTGTGTGGAGACCCACCAAGCAAACCTCATGCCCTAGGGCCTATCTATCATCAATGAAATGACCTTCTCACACCTAGGCAATAGGCATGTCCTAAACTCTTCTCTCCGTGCATGTTTGTATGGACAATTTTCACCCACGGAGCTTGGGCAGCCGTGTGGGAATTTGGATTTTGAAGCTTTCGTTTTCTCAAAGATAAAAACCCCATGAGCCAACGATTTTCTTCCTCAAGAATCCCATTACAACAATCAAAGGTGAACCAACCTTGATTTTTGTAAGGGGGTGGTCATATCAAATCAAGAGGATATATTTAGAAAGTTGGTTGTGAGTGAATCTTATCACCGTGTCACAAAAAATCCAACATTGACGGGAAGTTTGATGAAGTATCAGTTTGGTATCAAGTGGGCCTGTGAATGAGACCCATCGTCTCTAGTTCCACCTTAGACTTAGTCCAAAGGCTTCAGAAGGCAACCAGTTTGTTCTATCCAAAAAGATGGTGGGACACACCATCTTAAAAAATTAATGAAATCCGACTGGTTGGACAGAAATATTAGTCCGCCCTGTCTCTCAGGCTCTACTTTGATAACCAATATACAAGCACAATTAGTTAATAAGAAGGTCATAATATAATACAATAAAATTGATCCTTGATCCAACAGTCTTATTCATTCAAATTTATAAAAAGTTAGTGAAATTTTGCATGACCTGCTTGGATAGACTAGTAAATGGCCTCATGTGGTTGCTCACATCTTAAAGCCGTTAGAGAAACTTGTACATGACCATTACTCATATAAATATGGGAAATGTTCTCCTAGTTACAACCACACTCATATTTTTCATATACAATTAGATGCGATAATCTGGCGCATGCGGTCCACTTTGATGCTTACTTATTAGTGGAAGTGGGGTACATGTAAAGGTTTGCTTAATAGCCATATAAGGAACAAGAAAACAAATCCAATCCCTTGATTTAATAGCCATATAAAGCTTAGTGATCTATTGCATATATTTCTTTGAGACTATAACCCAACGGTGGACAAAAGATTGATGAGAATGAAATTGGGCTTGGTCCCGAACCATGGGGGCAAGATTGTGAAAGGGCTTTCACCGATCAAAGGTGGGCCCATAGATTCTATTTATGGCTAAATGGTCACCTTCATTTACTAACTATAGCCATGTACTGGGCAACCTTCAAAATAAATTACTAGAAACAATTGGATTTCATTGTTTGTTTCTTCTGTACTATGATTCAATGGCTATGATCATTGGACCAAAGTTCCAAACTTAGACCCATAGATCAAAATATCGGCCGATGTCAGTATGTATCGGCCGGTACCGTACCGATAAATTACAAAGAATCGGTATCGATATCAGACAATCAAAACATCGTAAAAATATTGGAATATATCTGCCTATATTTTAAAATATCTTTTGAAACGATATATCGGCCTTTTTTTTTAATATCGGATGATATTTTCAAAACATCCGCATTATATATAAAATAAAATAAAAAATGTATAATACTAATTTTTTCCCTCTTTCTTATCCTTTTACTTATCTTCTACTTCCTAAATACGTTTCAATTGTTATAACTCTTACTTTCACTTGTAAATAAATAAAAAAAAACTTTTATTTTGGTGGTTTTGGTCTAAGCAATCACCAAAATAACTCTACAAAGCTAGGTATATTCTGCTTCTTCTATTATTATTATTATTATTGTAAATATTTGTTGGTAAAAGCTAAAAATGAGCTATGAAAATAATAATTCCATTCCGCTTTTTTTCTTGTATGGATCTATTATTTGATATTTTAAAAATAGAGGCTTTTAACTTTTAAGTTTTAACTAGTTTTCACTTTGTCGAGATTTAGATATTTTTTAATATTAAGAGTACTAATTATTAGTTTTATTATATTAGTATAAAAATATATGATTTAATGAATCAAACTTGATAGATCCAGTAGTAAAATAAATAGATCTTCAAGATGTGGAGGATATTGTTATATACAAGATACCAATTACCACCACTATATACAAATCATAAATAAATTATATTTTTCAAAATCTTACACTAATAGATAGTTCATAAGTCATAATTATAATTCTTAAAAATAAAAATTATAATTTCAGATAAGACAGCGATACAGGATGTCATGACTTAGAGGGACTAATAATTTGATTTATACTTATTACCAATAAAAAAATATTATTTTCTAGCCTTTTTCAATATTCTAAATTTTTTGAATATTTTTTTAAATTTTTTGAAAAAAAATTACAACAAGATGACCGTGATTGACCATGAAGCGTAATTAATACCGATACTGTATCGGTTTTTGAAACCAGCCGCTACTATGATTTTCATCCAATAGCCCCTTATTCTGCAGACTTTTTATCATTTCTAATGTCATCTCATGCATGCTAGTCTACATTGCTAAATCTTCCTCTAAAATGACATGGCTCACCTTTAAGTAGGATTCCTCTTGATCAGTTTTGTAACCTCTAAGAGTAAAAAGAAAAAATGCTGAATTCAATGTTTGCTTGCTATAAAGATAATGAAAATTGCTGGTTGGTTTGGACTGTTTGGTTGTGATCTACAGCTACTGCAAGCAAGCATTAGACGTCATGTGACTGCAAGTCTAGTTCTCGTGAAATATATAATTGTTCCCACCTGCCCACGTCGTTGCCTGTTCTTAAGGCTTTTAATTGTGGGTGATCAGACCATCGATTGGGTGGGTCACAACGCCCTGATCAATTAATAATTGAAAAGATGGGAGACAAATACATAAATGAAATTTGGATCATAGTTTTGAGTATCCAGGACCACGCAGTGTAGTACGCGCATGTCTCCATCCAAACTTGATTGCATGATGTGTGGATCTGGCTCACGTGTGGTGCAGGCTACTTGTACGGGTTGGTGGGCCATATAAACCCAACTAGAGTGGGGTTGAATTCGTCCGGCCATAGACAAGGTGTGCACAGCTTCAGTGGACAGAAAAATACTCCACACCTGTCCACATTGATTGGAGATTTTTTAAAAAATATTTTCCTATTTTAGTTTTTTATAAAATATTTTTTGATCCTAAGCCCTGCCAGGCGAATTGTACAATGGTGGGTAGTGTGACATGTTTATAGCACACGTCGGTCCTTGTAATATGTCTTTCAGTCTTTGTCACCAACGAAGCACATTATGGGACCCATTGACTCATGAAATGCAAGTGACAATTACAGATTAGTCATTCACTAAAACACAGATTCATATAACATTTTTAGTGATCGTATATACGGTTATGTTATGCGAATAGGCAACCTGTATGAGTGACCATTTTTGCCACCGTGTGGAACCCTTTCGTGACAAATGCAAGCGGTAATTACAGATTAGCAATTTAGTAAAAACACAAATCCAATGGCATTTTTTACAATCACCTAGGGTTATGTTTTGCTAAGAGGGAAGGGTTGCCACAATCCCCTTTCATTCTCTAGCTCCACATGAATTAGTATTTTTCTTAATTTGATGCTAATCTAAATCATAGTAAGCATCATCATCATCAAAGCTTTATTATGAAGAATATAATGGATTTATAGAATGCTAAATAATCACACAATATGTATACGCAGGAAAAGTTAAATGCAAACAAGCACACATCACAAAAATGTATGATTTTAACGTAGAAAACCCAAACCGGGTAAAAAACTACGAATCCAACAGGAATCAACTATCAAGTAAAATCGAACAATTACAATATTTACTTATACCATTTTTGCGCCTTAAAAACTAAGTTATTTTCGCTTCAACTCTTTCTGCTCACGAACATTCTTTCGCTGTGTATAGTTCTCTACTTAATCAACTCACACTTTGATTGATTAAGATGACCTCAAAACTTTTACAAGAGATGTAGAAGCAAAAACTCTCTACAATAAAGTTTCAGCACTTCAACTCTCTAATGAAAGCTCTACAGAAATGTTATCTCCAATATATAATCTTCACTTAAGTTAATGGGATTTGTGTCTTAGGGTGAAAAGAGAACCCTTTTAAATAGCCATAATTTTGTACGTCATTATAGTAATCCATCTAGGAAAAGAATTGACAGAAAATAGGGAATCCCACTTTGTGTAATGGCAATTTAGTAATTTCTGACAGTACAATTTCCACAAATTTTTCAAGGCTATAACTTTGTTATTTGAGTTCCGATTGATGTAATCTTAAGACTTACGGATATCTACTTGAAACAAGCTTTCTAATGGTAGGTAACTTGTCCATACTCTACTCTTAGTTTGTGAGATATAATATTTTTAAATTCATGTTATCCTCAGAAAAACACTTTAAATTGTCACATTTTCTTTGATTTCTTCACTTTAGTGCATCCGATGACTCATACCACATTCCATACTAAAAAAATATATAAAATGCAACTTAATGGACCCATCCAATCCATGAATTAGCCAACATACAAAAATCCTTTCATATTCCAATAATGTTGAGTGGCTACATGTATTTTATTTCTCATTTTGACCTGTTATTCTAAGGAAAATTTTTAGACAAATTGCACTTCTTTAAATAGATTTTTACTATCTAGATTGTAATTAATACTGAATTAAATTTCATGAAAAATCGAGTTTAAGAATTCATTTAATGTTAAGGCCCTTAAATCAATAGTTGTGATGACTTTTATAACAATCATTCCTAAAGTTTTGCATCTGACGGTTGATATTGTGAGATACATTATTTTTTTAAATAAATGACTAATCCACTCAATCTTTTTTGGTAATTCGTCAACGAAACTCACGTACATGCTAATTTATATACAGTGCCAGTGCCATTGTCAGATAAAGAGAATTCAGACTTACGATAAGTGTCGTCCGCTCTCCAAGTCAATGCGAGTCCAAATGAACTCTAAAATTTTTATGTCTCTCTTAAAGCTACAAGTCAAATGGAGCAAAGCACATGCATTGTGATTGGTTAACGACCATAGTAGCTGAATTTTGGCTGACTAAAATGTGTAGAAGAATTAGCGATGAAGTAGCAATTACCATGTGGGCAATGCAAAGAGTTTAAAATAAGACCTGAAAAAATGCCTTTAAAAAGAGCGTTTCTCATTCCTTTTAATGGATTCCATCTGCATTTAATTAAAAAACCTTACACTGACTTACCTGACCTCATAAATCTCATCCCAAATTGACACTAATCACACCATTACGCACCATTAAATTGAATCAAGATTTTTTTTTTAAAAAGAACACTAAACAGGGTTAAAGCTTTGGGTGCTTGCTACCAAGAATAAAGAGATAAAGTTATATGGGCCAAATCATTGATCTACACCGTACTCCACATCATACACCAGTATTGGATTCATTCAAGCGGACCTCACACATAAAAGAGCATCCTTTTGAAAAGCAAACCAAGGTTTCCTTTGCTCTTGTTAAAAATATCTTTTTGGGTAGTTTGGTAAAGAGGATTCATTCATTCCCTTGGAACAAAACTATTCTGCCTAAAGATTTTTTATAAGAGAAATAATTGCATCTCAAGTTTGAAAACAAAATCAAGATTCATTCACAATTACTTCTTTGATTATGTGGATTTGCAAAATTCGATGTGGGGATGTAGAGATGGAGAAATTAATATAAGAGAGGATTTTTAGTGGGTTGGGAGGATGCAGACAATCCCCTCTCACTTTTCCTCTTTTTATCCAAATGTCAGGTTTCTTTGCAATGGAGGAAAATCAAAGAGGATTCCCTTCGAAGGACGGATCCAAACATGCCCTTAGCTTCTTGTAGAAACTTTCTAGCCAATTTTAACATCTAAAGCCCCAGCACTGGGGTACCCCCTAAAAAAACATAAAACATCATCTAAAGCTAATACCTACACCTTCAAGTAACATCCATTCTCAAAAAGCAGCCAAAAACTGACGAAGCTTTTAAATCTCTAAACACTATATCCAAGCAAAGAAATTGTATTGGAGCAAAATTTAATAAGCAATCAGGGCCATTCCATTGAATTCAAATGACCCAAAATATTGTAGGAGTTCAAAGGAATCAACAAATGCACTGTTTCGTCGAGGTTATATCTCAGTGAGTGCAAGGCCATCAGACTTTGAAATTCAGATGAAAGGACAAAGACGGAACATGAAATTATAAGCAGACCCTCAAGAACTGCTCAAGTGTGACTTCAAATGGTTAGGAAATTCAAGTCACGAAAACAGGCAATCCAATCAAACAAGTAAACAAGTGCTTTCTAGAGAAAGCTCAGTAGTTAGAAATTCTTAAAAAAGACATTATAAGATCAATTCAGATGCCATAAAAAAGGGTCTGAACGGCTGAAATGAGATATTTGTTGAGCACCCATATGGCTTGATCATGCCTTGGTATACAACAGTCTGTCAGCCTCCCTTGTGCCGGCAACAGAATATCGCCACTAGAACAATACAGAGAAGCATCCAGGCATCAAGGTGGTCATTTATTTATACAAGGGAGATGTACCAAGATCATTGTTGGCTCCTGTCACCTATGTGAGAGCTCCTGAACAGTCTTTCCCTAAACCCTTACCTCCATAAACAGGCCATGCCCAACACTGTCATGTGGGTTTCATTTAATGGAAAATGGAACTTAAATCTTCAAATAACCAAGAATCAACTCCAAATCCATATGCTTGTGTGACCTTCAAAGAACATTTGTATGCTTCAGAAAAGAGGTAAGACCTCAATAGGTCCAGATTTAGCCTGAAAATTATAGGGAAGTGTTGATATTCTGCTTGAGGGTCTCATGTAAAATACCCAAATGCTTCATGGTGCTTTCCTCATGCTCAAAAACTGAATTCAGTTTTGGTTTTAATTTTTTTAAAAAAAGAGAGGAAACCTGAAGGAAGACAACCAGTTCATTTGAGCTTAACTCAGTGTTATCTTCTTTCAATTTTTCTCAAACGCAACATGCTAATGCAACCCTAATATTGAAAAGTCAACCAAACACAATGTAATTTATTCAAATAAAAATCAAATGGAGTAACAACAGCTTTCTTGACATCCAATTCAACGTGGAAAACAAATAAATGGGATGTCAAGAAAAGAAAGCAAAAAAAAAAAAAAAAAAAGAAAGAAAGCCAGGTTTCACCAATCTAGTCAGTTGACCCACCTGGCCTCCCCATAAATGGAGAAGAATTAAGGATCTTCCAAATCTGAAAATCCTGGCAATCCATCTTCTTTCTTTCTTATTTATCACTCATCTCTGATTACAAATAAATGATTAGAATAAAAATTACCAAAGAACAGCCAAGATCATCACCCATTGGCCCTTGGACTGTACCCTTCATTTAGTTTAATTGAAGAGTATTCCTAGGGAAACTCAGAAGCTAGTCTTGAAACAAGCTTTTACACATGTTCCATTTACTGACAGTTCTAGGCAATTTTTCTTTGGAATAGAGATGTATTCAAACAATCTTGTTAGGATTTTTGTATTGGCTAATTTCATGTATTGGATGAAACTTAAGTTCAAGAATCTGTATTTCTTATTCTTAACTATGGATTGTTGATCGAACCGCAAACAAATGCTGAATTGAAGAAATAAAAAATATTGCATGCGCTCAAGCGGGCCTAGACAAAGATGACTGCGCTCAAGCCCATGAAGACCGTGCTCAAACCTAACAGACGGATAACAAATAATTGGATGTGCGAAGTATGCGTTTGAGCGGTCATGTGATAGAAGCCTACCGACCTACACTGATTTGTTTCCTATTTGTGCCAAAACTACCAGTTTTACTTGGATTTTGTTTTCAACCCCAAAGGCACAAATTTTAGACTATAAAAAGAGGGTTCCTCTCAACCCTAAGTACAACACAACACATGCTTCTCCATAATCTGAGTAGAAAATTCATTGGAGATTACTTCTAGAGCTTTCATAAGAGATTGGGCTGAAGGCTTCAAGTTCTAGCGTTGATGCTTCTACTTCTTCGTAGGAGATTTGTGGCTTCTACATCTTTGTAGAAGATTGTTCTCTTGTTGTAGAGATTTGGTTGTGGTGGAGATCAAAGAGTTAATAGCAAGGCACTGAAGGACTACATGTCAAGGAGTCTAGCAAGAACAACTATAACGCCTTATGTCGAGAGACTGACTATAGGGTGAGTATATCTTGTATTGTGAAAGTCAGTGTTTGATTTTGTCTACTTTGGACTCTTGGTTTTTTCCCGTTTGGGTTTCCACGTTAAATTTGGTGTTGCCTTCTTTGTGTGGTTGATTACTTTTATTTTTTTTGCTGCATAGAAATACTAATCGAATTACAATCTAATATAATCCCGGGTATTATAAACTTTCAAATCTCAACATCATGTACAGTGGTGCCATCTGACATAACATCTCTCCAGTGGCTATAACATTAAAATTTCACATAGTAATGAAAGAAATAATTTATGCTTTGTGTGAAGTATGCAACAGTTCTACCACAAATCTTGGATTTGAAGGATAGGTAGGTTCTCGAAATTCCTGATGCCCATTAAATTGAATGGGCAGAAGTCCTGGAACAATAAATTCTAGTATACAACAATTCATTAAACATTTCAAAAGTAATTGAAAAATAACCATTTCAAGAAACCAAAATGGAAAAATGATAATTAGGGAAGGGGAAGTGGGGCTTCTAAGCATTAAGGGACAAGATAAAGGAATAAATGTACTACAAAAATCAACCAACAGAGGCTAATCTAGAGTATAACTGAAGACCTGGGACACTTCATTGTGCAAAGGCCATCAATAGTTTTATTGAGGACATCTACAACGTTCATTGATGGGACCCAATGATGGATGGAGTCTTCACACATTTAGCATAAATGGCCAGCCTTGGGGTACAGGCGTACAGCATTGGCAACCTAAGGAATCTTCAGACAAGGAGAATCACTTGCACAATGCATTCACAATAGTAGGAGGAAAAGAGAGAACTTTCACTGAATAACAAATGAGATTACAAGGCATGCAATTGAGGAATTTCTAAGCAATTGTTAACAGATTATAGGAATAATTATGTTACCAAAAATCAACTTACAGGAGCTAATCTAAAGTAACCAAAGACCTGGAACAACAAAGCAAATTCCATCAATAGTTCTTAGCATGGTTGGAAAACTCTCCGAGTTGACTCTAGACTCTTTCAAGTCATCTTGTTTTGACGAAGGACTGAGTCAAAAATAGGGAAGACTCAGCTGAGTCATCTCATTTTAATAAGTTGTATACACTTTGCACCATTTGATAGGTAGATCTAATTTTAAAGAATTAATATTTATTTTTAAGTAATTATGCATTAATGTTGGAGTAAGCAATTTAAAAATGATGATTGGAATGTACTTATATTTGATCTTTTACATTTGATATTTAGACCAAAAAAATTGTGTCATATGCAATAAGTTTTCTTTTATTTTCCTTATTTTAGCTCTTTTCTTGCATATATAAATTTATTAATTTGAATTGATTATCATGAATGCATGTAAATAATTGCATATTTATATTTTTAAATAATAGACTCATTTTTAAATATTTTTGAAATTATTAAAAAAAATGACTCTCCCGAGCATGGATATAAATATCGGCCGATACGAAACGTATTAGCCGATAAATCGGGCGTAGCGCCAGTGGGCGCTACGCTTTTTTAAAAATATCGCCGCTCACATGCGTATCGGCCCGTATCGGCTGGGGGGGGGGGGGGGGGGGGGGGGGGGGCGATTTTTCTACCCACCTTTCCCTTTCAACATTTGTCTTCTCTCCTCTTTTCTCCCCTCTTCACAGCTCCAAGTCCCTTTCCTTGCCTCCATTTTTCAAATCATCTCAAAAAAATATCAAAATCATCAACAAAAACATCAAAAACATCCAAAGATTAATCAGCAATGTGATTCCTGGAAGACATTCCCTTTGGTATTAGATTAGAGCTAATCAGCAAGGTATTCTTTCATTACAAAGTCTTTGCTCTTTAAGTAGATTAGTATATTGTTTTTTTATAAAGTTTGAACGTAGTTTATCTTTCATTCTTGAATGAATCTTGATGAAATTTGTTTATAACATTTTTTGTTTAAGCCTTAAGTTACTATTTAAGTTGACATAACTAAACAACATGATTCCATATGAAAAACATTGATTATTCATATTCTTTTCTATTGATACAGCGATACAGGATCTAATGCAATGAGGGGACCGCTACATACTCATATACTAGTTGCTTTTGCAAAACAAACACATATTCCATCATTTTCCAATATTCTGGATTTTCTGGAATTTTTTTGGATTTTTTTGAAGACTTTTTTAATTCACACCGCTACGCCGCTACGTATCGCCGCTACCGCTACGTATCGCCCGCTACGTATCATTTTAGCGACGGGCCGCTACGCCCGCCGCAACCGCTATTTGCATCCTTGCTCCCGAGTATTTGCGTTGACTCTATCCGAGTCAACTTTTCTACATTGGACAAGTTGAGTCCAAGTCACAAGTTTTTAAACCTTGGCTCCTAGGGGATGTCTAAAACATTCCCCTTACTAAATATACTTCAAACAAAGTCATAACAAAATAAAAAAATTAAACAAAGATTGCCCATTTTCAAAGAAAAAGACTCATAATTATATCCAAAACTGCTCTAATTTTAAAACCCACTATGGAAATGATGATGAGAGCCCATAGTGCAGCTGGAAGGTGTCCTTGCAACCATGCAGTTGCAGGTTCCAGTCTCATAAAGAAGAAGAAAGAAAAAGAAATTCCATAAAGTTTTCATTCCCAACTCATGACTTCCAATGAACAATCTGAAGTTCTTAACTCGAGTGCTTTCAACCTAAATGGTCAATTATCCAACATCCATTATTCCTTGAAAGCTGGATTAACATAGTGCCTAACAAATTAACATGCCAAACATTTGTTCATTAACATATTGCCTATCAAATTAACATGCCAAACAGATGGCCTGAAGTGTTGCTACCAGAAAGCCAGCAAAACCAGCAAGGATGTGGAAATATAAATTGCATGCATGGCCACAAAGCATAAAGCAATAACTCCATAAATAGATGAACGTAGTGTTTAATAAATTCGGCAATTAGCACTTTCATTATCAATTTACTATATATCCAAAACATTCTAAAGAAATTGTGCTAATGAGTAATGATACACAATAGAATCAATTTTTAAGAAATTGATTGGATGACACACATCCGTATTATAGAATGTGGCAAAAGAACATAGTTGCATACAACTCTCAAGAATACATTAATGTGGTAATCAATCCTAGCCACATCCATATCCTAAGAATTTGAAATTTAGAGGATTTCCCATGCTGCAGCTGTGTACCTGATCCAGTGTAACAATGCATTGATTAGTGAAGAAAGTTTCCATTTTCACTTATAGAGTAACTGCCTCAAGGTCCCGAAATCAGCTCCAAATTCCCTTCTTCCAGGACTCCATTAAATGATCACCCGATTTACAGTAAAGCCACTTCCTGAAACTTCAAGAACCATGTTTCCTTTTCTTCTCCCCTCTTCCTCGAGGGTTTGAATACACTAAGTACCGTGAATTTGCAAGCTCCCGAGGAATAGCAACTCCTGATGATTTCAAAATCTCAACCAGCTCTCTAAACAGATTCTTGTTCTCCTCGTTAACAAAGAGGATTGATGTCCCCTCCTCACCCAATCTAGAAGCCCTCCCAACCTGATGAACATACTCCTTGATTGAATTAGGCATGTCAAAAACTATCACCTGCCTTACCTGCAAGAGATCCACACCCCGACCCAAAATCCCTGTTGTCACCATTACAGAAACCTCTCCCATCAAAAACCGGCTCATGCCCTCCCTCCTTTCCTTCATTGTCTTCTCTCCATGAAGTGATAGTGCCTTCAATCCAGTTGTGACCATAACAGACTCTGACAGAAGATCGGCCCCGAGTCTTGAACCTACAAAGACCACAACAGGGGGTCTAAAATGCTGCTTGCTTGTTAGTATCTCAAAAAGCTTTTTCTTTTTATGCCTTGACTCCACCCAGATAACAACCTGCTTCACCGATTCATTTGGCCTGTTTGGCTTCCCAGCAGACACAAAGATTAGATCTTTAGCCAAGGAACCTGCCACCCTTTCCACCTCTGGGTATATTGTCGCAGAGAACATTAATATCTGAGGTTGTGACAAAGCCCGGAAAATCTGCATTACTTGATCCCGAAAGCCTCTCTGAAGCATGCAGTCAACCTCATCCAAGACTAACATACATACATCCTCCAATTCTATATCATGCTTCGTTAGGATATCAATGAGCCTTCCAGGAGTTCCAACAATCAATTCTACCCCCTGTTGAATGCGGTATAATTGTCCAGCCATTGCATCACCACCAACAACGAGTGCAGTTTTGAAAGGCAAACCCTTACCAAGTACCTTGGCCTGTTCCTCCACCTGCACACAAAGCTCTCTAGTTGGTGCTAGAACCATTGCTAATGGCCTTTTCTGCTCTGAATGCTGCTGAGATCGAATATTTGAGCACTTGGACACTATAGGCACCAGATATGAAGCTGTTTTACCTGACCCTGTATCAGCCGAAACAAGCATGTTTTTGCCAACAAGAGCAGCTGGAATGGCTTGCATTTGGACTGGTGTCGGCATTTCATATCCTGCACCTTCTAAATTTTCATGAAGCTTTGGAGGAATAATACAAGAAGAGAATGACAGGATTGGAGCTGGAATGGACTCTCCCTTGACATGGATGTCAATTTTTTTTCTCAGGGATTCAATCTGGAAGTTGGTTAAGTAATCAGATCTGGACACATCATCATCTTTAACATAAAAGCATTCATCACTGACAGGAATTTTTTTTACAGGAGGGGTGGAATCCACAGGTTTCTGTGCATTGGCAAGCCTACAAAGAAGAGTTTGTTTGCACTCGGTGCTGCAAATATCATCATCTGTCTCATCACAGATATATTCACCATAGCGGCCACAGACAACGCAACGAGGCTCCCCGGGCAAGGCTTCTCTCTGATCATAGCATTTCTCCTTCACAGGACTTGCCACAGCTTCAGCATTTGAGAATACATATGATTCTATACATTGTCCCACCTTGTTCTCTTCCATGACCCACACCAAAAGCAATTATAAAACTTCAAAACCCATGAACGGAAATTGCCTCCCTCGGTTCAGGCACAATCAGCGGAGTGGATTGACTGGAATTGCTGGCAATGGAAGGGAGATCTTGAGAGGACGAACGGTTTGAGAGCACCTAGGGCTTCTCCTTGTTTGAACAACTGGAGAAAGAAGAAAAAAGTAAATAAAAGATAAACTGAATGGGCTTATAGAAAAAAAAATTTGATACTTCAGAATAAAAAAAAAAATCATCTAAGTACCAATTGCATTTTTTTAAAATAAAACCAGTCTAATTAATCTCTAACTATAAAGTTCCAGAATCAAAATCAGTGTTCTTATCCTTTGTTAATAATAATAATAATAATAAAACACCAAGCAAACAATATAATCAATCTATTTATAAAAACCAAATCGACGTTATTGGTATATAGTTATCAACACCGAAAACTCAAACAAGGCAGTTAGTATAGTTAGCCTCCAATTAACCAAGCTGAAAGTGAGTTGGTTAGAGTGCGCAGTGAGTTCTTCAAACAGGTTTGAGAAAGCGTATGATAACTGTAATATAAGCACTTTTATGTACCATAATTAACCCTCCATTTGATGAATATAATATCAGAAGGTCCATGATAAGAATCAGTTCAGATTGGTGTGTAGGGAGCTTTAGGTGTGGGGTGTACATGGTGCCTTATAAGTATATAGATTAACAACAATGTAGATGATTACCACATCATAGAAGCCTTCAAACTTCAGAAGAATCAATCGAATTAAGCTTCTCTTTAGCCACAACTGATGGGCAAAGAAAGTAGCATATTATAATTTGCAATATGGCAAACACCCAAGCAAAGATGCAGCATCATGTTTACCAACCGAGAAACAAAATCCATGAACTGAATTTGGAAATAAACAGTAAAACCGAATTCCTTACTATATAATAAATAAACCCACTAAGATATATAGGGAAAAAATAAAAAGGTAAAAACAATTATTGATGAAGATTCCATCAACAGTTTATAAAAGTTATCATTGGCCCAGCAACTCACCAGACAGACCGGGCATTATAAATCAATCGTTCCATTCAGGCATTTTGTCGAACAGAAGATGGGCAGCCAAAGAATCATGAAACCATCTACTTCCCAACATAAAATTTATACCCATTCACATTAAAACCCTCAAATTAAGATAGCAGGGGACAAAAAACGGAAGAAGCAAACAAATAACAGCCTTAGACGTGGAAAAATCAAGAGAAAGAGTGAAGGTGCCATCATCATCGAAGGAGAAATTACAGAAAACCAACTACAGGTAAGCCGAAAGCACAAATTAAAGGGAACTGCATGTAGAGAAATGATCAAAAGGGGGAAGAAGAAAAACCCAGAGGAAGAAGAAAAGAGATCGGGAGTTACATAAAGAGAGGGTCCGTCCTCCTCACGAAGTGAGGAGAGTATGTAGAGCAGAGAGAAATGGGCGTCCGCTTGAAGGATCGAGATGCAGAGGAGAGAAGCAAAGCAGAAAGAAATTATTAGGATGTATATGTGGATGCAATTGGGTCGCCAAACCAGAACTTTATGATTTGACCGACCCAAGTGAAATGTAGGTTCAAATTGCTTGCTCTGGCTCAGGCTTGGGCCTTAGAGTTTGAATGACGACATGAAATTTGATGAAGCCTTATGTTTGGGCTTGGGTAATAGATTTCGGGACAGGGATTTAATCCCAGCATAAATGGGTGTCGATCTCCGAAACCTCGGTCCACCTTTCTTGAAAGTGCTTTCCATTGTAAGTGTACCCAACTTTTTTTTTTTTTTTTTTTTTTTGGTACTACAACAAAATACACTTTTTCCGACATGAAACCGTGTCAGAAAAAGTCACATATGCGTCAGCAAATACTTTTGACGACGCAAAACATTGCATCGGCAATTTTATATTTGAGTGACTTTTGCCCATGCAAGGCATGGTGTCTGCAATACCTGTTCCCAACGCAATGCCTTGCATCAGAAATAAATTTTTCGACGCAATCACTTGTGTTGTGAAAAGTATTGGTAAAAATGCAGTTTATTGTAATGATCCTAGCTATAAGGGGCTAGGTCCTCCCCTCAGAAGAGGAAAATAAACTTGAGAGAGGTAAAATGAGCCATCAAGCAAGGGAAAGCTGATAAACCTTGGACAAGGTAATACGAGCCCTCTGATGAGGAAAAGGCACTTGGCATGTAAGTAACAACTGCCACCTCTTACCAACGATGTAAGAGGTTGTTCTTATGTGCACCCAACTTGGATGTGTCCAAATGATGAAGATTACAATGAGTGCAAGCTAAAGATTTTATTTCTAAGTCTCCAAAATTGATTTGCGTGTGAGTTGATTTGTTTATTTATTTATTTATTGCTCTTGAGATAGAATTCAACAATGGTGATTTGATCGGTGTTAAATTGAAGATAATGCCAAATTCGTAAGGATTTGGAAAACTAAATTCCAGTGGCTCTCCTAAACCATCAATCAATGACTCTTATGCTCATTGGTTTTAAAAGGCATTGTTTTCGGTTTTTTGTTATTATGCATATAAAGGGTGTTTTATTTTTTAATCAAAAATAGACTTTCAAGAGGTCTAGATCTTAAGAACAACCCCTTACCATGGTGGCAAGAGGTGTTAGTTCTTATTTAGCTGTTTAGGATTCGAAATTGGATAGTCACCTTTTCTGACTATAATTTGTTGTTTAATCTCACCCCACCTCATTCAAGGGCTAGGGTTCCCACCTCCTAAGCTGCCTAACGAAAAAAAAAAAAAAAGTGGCCCGAATTTTATTCCAAACTCGGTCCATTAGCAGGCAGGCTCAGGTCTCCTATATTTCTCTATGGGCAGGCTTGACCTAAGATCTATGTTCTGTATTGGACCCAGAGCTGGACTTGATCTCTCTCAGACTGGACTTGTGTGAGGGGCTGTTGCGGTTGCATGGCTTACTTGCCAACAGGATGGAAATTGGATCCTCCAGTGTGACCCTAATCATGCCCAAAATCTTTATCCAAAGGCGGAACCAGAGGACATGAAACCCAGCCCAAACTAAGGCCCAAATGCGTCGTCTGTAACATATACTTAACGTATTTATTGTACACATACTTGTGAATGATGATAAACACAATGGAAATTTTATGAATTCAGGTCACCGAGTAAGAACAATGATTAGAGCCAAACTCGGACTCAAGTTTTATCTTGGTTCATGCAAGTTAGTAGGACCTAGTTTAAAAATGGGTCCTAATAATGGAAACATAGCCAATTTTCCAGTTGAGGACTTTTCGTGTATCGGTATTTGGTGAATCATTATCATCTTTACCTGTTAGCAACCTAAAGAATGTCTCCTCACTCTAGTGGTAAGAAGTGGCTGTTCTTCATCGGCTATCCAAGGTTCGAACCTTGGCTAGGCTCTCTTCTTCCCGCTTGTATAGGCTACCTTCTCACTTAGGGTTGGGCTTCCTTCCCGGGTGTGCTGGGCTCTCCCTTGGGCCTAGCCGCCTTAGCTGGGCTATTGAAAAAAAGGAAAACATATGTCAACAACTTTAATCCAATTCAGAGTTTCAAGTGTAACAATTTTAACTCGTCCATTTTAGAATTAGGTTCAATTCTGATGCAACCAAAAGAGTACTTATAATTCATTGGAAACCAAATCGGTAACCCCGATCCAAAACAACAGCAAATGAAGTAAAATGAACTAGTTAATAGGTGCCAACTTTAATAGGTAGTTTGGTTTTGAACATCATAGTGGTGTTGGCCCAAATTTGGAAAATCGGATGTGTAAATTGTCCATCATAACGCCAATATTTTTTTTTGTTTTTTGGTTTTTTTTGTTTTTGATCAGCTCAATTTGATAATCATGTCAAATTGGATCCTCTGGGTAATCATGTACACTTTTATACCATGATTAGGTTGGCCTGAAGTCAATGTTCCAGACCATTATATTTTGACTCAGATAGCTCCCCCTAATACCAGGCAACATAAACCCTAGATAATTTATTCTTAAGTCTAAGATGAGTCCATCATCATGGGGTTAGCTCTCCATGTACTTAATACATAAGAGTCTCCATACATGTTTTAAGCCAGAGTTAGTCAGGATTAGATCTAACGAGAACAATTTACATCTGGCATCTGTCATGAATATAAAAGGGTCAGGTTTGGATGGATATATGTAGTGGCAAAAATGAAGGGTGCCAACCTTAATAGGTAGTTTGGTTTTGAAGCAAAACAAGAATTATCATGTGGATTTTGAGGGTGAACCTATAATTTTTATTGATTTTTCAGAAGTAAATCCTGAATTTCCATGAAGTTTTAGAAGCACACCATGGTTTTGTTTGTGCATTGCGCTTGTGCTTGGGTCCGCCCCTTGATATATCTATGTATACCAGCAAGGAACCAATTCAGCCTTGAGCACACGAGAGATAAGATTATTTGATTGGTCTAATATCACATAGGACTCCACTGTGTAAAGAAAAGGGCTCAAAATAGAGCCCGGTCTCCATGTCCCTGAGTCAGGGTCGTCATGTAAGTGGGATCACCATCACCATAGTATTTGGTATATATATATATATATATCCATTGGAAAAACCATATTATATATGAGAGAAAAAACAGAAAAGAATCATCCATCACGCCCAACAAAACCACTTATAATCAGTCATGATAAAAACAAAATATGTATTATATCATCTAAAATTCCATTGAAAACAAAATCAAATTCTAGTTCAAACTATGAAAAATAAAAATAAAAAAATAAAAAAGGCCAAGAGGAGACATGAATGAGTTGAGAAAGAATGAGATAAAATTGAAAGTTTGAAAGCTTTCATCTAGATCTAAATCAAGAATCACTCGAAGGCCCATGAATTCTCCTTCCTGATTTCTTCCTCTTCCTCAGGTGTAAAGTTGTTCTTTATGTTTAAGATCTCGCGGATCTGTGCTGGGGTTTTGCCTTTGATCGTGTCTGCGACCTTCTGGCAGAGGAGGTCCAGCAGGCCCCTGACGTCAAGATAGTTGGTTGCTATGATGAGATGGTAGATAGTGTCCATATCCAAATCCACAAACTTCTTGTCCCAGGACGTCAGCTCTTTCTCCTCCTCCTCCTTGTTGTTGTCTTCTCTCTTCTCCGCGTGTTTCCTGCACCATTCGATGATCATAGAGAGGATGGACGCCTGGACATTGGAGATGGGGATGACGTTGTTGGCGCAATCGTCCTCCATCATGTGGTCGACGATCTTGGATTGCCTTGCCACATAATCTTCCACCTCAAACCTCTCTCCTTCCATGCTCATCAAGATAAGCATCTTTGAAGAAGAAGAAGAAGAACAAGAAGAGGCACGAGCAGCACCAGAAGAAGAAGCAGCACCATAAGCACCCGCAGGACCAGATTTAGATGTGGACGCCATTGCTCACACACTACTAAACCACTGAAAACTAACTCGACTCAAAGATTGTATGATTCTCTCTCTTCTCTTCTGGACGGACGTTCCCTCTCTTTGATTATTTGTGGAGTTTTGGAATGAATGATTCAGAGGAAAGCCTGTTGTCCTCTTTTATAGTAAAGAAGATTTCCAATAACAAATCCTCCCTCCTTCTTAAAATAGGAAACTTACTTACTAATTTCTTATTAAACTCCAATTGAAAGAGGGAACGCTTGATCCCAATTAAATTAGGAAACTTACTAATTTCTTAGACTCCAATTGTAGAGATCAGAGAGGAAGAGGATGAGAGAAATGTACCTGGGATTCTCCTCCTACACTCTCCACTCTCCACTCTCCTCTCTCCTGCCCCTTCTCTCCTCTTCTTCCCTCTTCCCTCCTCCTTTTTCCTTTCCTGCTGCGGTTGCCATGGTGCAAAATCATGGCTGATGGTGGGCCCTACTAATTAAAAATCTAAGTCCCTATGTCTTCCATCGTTCCCAAACAAGTCTAAATCCTATTGGAGATGGCCCATGTCTGAATTGCCATATTCTTTTAATTTTAATCAACTTTGATCACTATGATCATGACCCAATATCCAATTAGAATAAAATTTGACGCAAGCATACAAGGCGAGGAAAGTTGTTTTCAGTGGTTCATATTTTAATTGGTGGACCTCATTTTAATTGGATTTGGAACCTACTATTAAATTGATAACTTACCTATTAGAAAAATATTAGGCAAAAGGAATAAAAAATAATCAATTGTTTTAAAATAACTGATTGGTCAATCTAGCTAGTCCGGGTAAAATGAAATTTACAAATACCATATAGGAGGAAGTCATTTATTTTGTTCATTATTCTGAGTGGTTTGGGTTTAGATAAATATCACATTGATGGATTTATAAGTTAAAAAGAATGGTTGCTCGGCAAGGAGTCTACTGTTAATGATTATTATAGGGTGAGAGATGGTTGCCCGATATGGGGTGTGTCTTTTAGAAGAGGTCTTCGTTTGTCAGAAGAGAATCAGTATGAGGAATTGCTTCGTATTCTTTTTTTGTACAGTGATACTAAGCATTTTCGGATTTAAAAGCAACCCACTTTCGGGGATTTCTCGGTGAAAGCTCTTTACATGACCATAGAGGAGAACAATATTTCTAGAGCTTCTTCGTCTCTTGTTTGGTTGGGGCTTGCTCTTCTTCCAGTGGAGGTTTTCTGTTGGTTGGCAGTTTCATCTAAGATCTCTATGATAGATAATTTGAGAAGAGGAGGTTTGATAGCGTCTACCATTTTAGATGTTTGTGTGATGTGTAGAAAGGAGCAGGAATCCATTAATCATCTTTTTCTTTATTATGAGATAGCAGTTGATGTTTGGTTTTACTTAATTGGTAGATGTGGTGTGGCTTGGTGTTGTTCGAAGAAGATTGGCAAGGCCATAGAGTCTTGGATAGGAGGGCATTTTGTGGGATGCTATCATACTCTTTAGAGGATCATTCCTTTTGCCATCTTATGGTTTATTCAAATGGAAAGAAATAATAGGATTTTTAGAGTTTCATCTTCTTCTTTGGCAGATTTGATTACTTCGATTACCCTAAAGACTACAAAGTGGGTTTTGGTCAAAAAAGAGTTTTTTATATATTTTTACCATTAATGATAATGGGGAAGCTTGTATGGGCTGTGGCTCTCTTAAGGTAAGGAATTATGTTCGTTGATATCCTCTTCCTCTTCGAATGATGAAGTTTAACATTGATAGTGTTGCGAGAGGTAAGTTAGGGCCAGCAAGTATTAGTGTTGTTCTCCATAATAGTAAAGGTGATGTACTATTTATGTTTTTCAAGAATGTGGGAATTCGTATTTCCAATGAAGCGGAGGTAGTAGTTATTTTGAAAGCTCTTCGTTGCTTTGTAAGAAATTTCCAAGGGGACCTTATTGTGGAGAGTAGCTCCTTTAATGCAATCACTTGGGGTTTCAATCGGAAGACTTTCCTTTAAAAACTCTAATTTATCTTCAATGAAATTTGAGTTTTTTCGGCATCTATTACTGTTGTCTTCCATCATGTGGTTAGATCAGCTAAGTCTATGGTTGATGTTTTAGCTAAGCAAGGGGTTGATAGAGTTTCTCTTTGGGATGGTGTTATTGAGTAGGTGGTTAAGTTATTTGGGGTACAATGCTCTTGTGCCTCTTTTGTACTTTGTTTCTTTCTTTTCATCATTTTCTTGTACTTGTTTCTTTTTTGTTCTTTAATAAATTTTCTATCACGAATCACTGTATATAGATATACATATATAAAGAATGTAAAGAATTAAATACCGAAATGGGATGTTATGACTTATGGGGCGATATTTTGGTTTACATTGTGTACTAATGAAAAAAAAATATTATTTTCAATCTCTTATTCCTTCAAATCCTAAATATTTATTCTCTCTGTCCCTTTGTTCTCACGTTTTAGTGCCTTACAAAATTATATGAGTTTTTTTTTTTTTGAAATTTAGTGATTAGTGGAGAATCCATGCAAGATGAAGCTCCTCCCTCCTCCTCCTCCTTGATGTCAAGATAGTTGGCAGGTGAGGCCCAGCAGGTACTTAAATGTCAAGATAGTTGTCTGCCAAGATAGATCGTAGGGAGTGTCGGTGTCCAAATCGGCCCAAGACTTGAGCTCCACCACCTCCTCCTCATCTTCATTGCTATTGTCCTCCATCTGGGCGTGTTTCTTGCACCATCATCATGTGATTGATGATCTTGTATTCCCTTGCCACAAAATCTTCCACTTTAAACCGCTCTCCTTCCATTACACACACTACACCCCTAGTAAGCTACTAGAAAACTGGACTAAAGATTGTATATGAAAGATTAGCCTGGTATAACTCTCATTGTTGTTGGTTTTTTTGCTTGGTTGGCCCAGTGGCCAGGAAATACGAAGAAAAGGGCTTCTACTGTTGGGTTTGGCTCAAAAGGCCCTTATTGGGCTTGAGTGGAGGGCCCAGTTGACTAGGGTTAGCACAATATATATTCTCTCTTTGATGTTTTTTGTTCTAGGGCAACCTCAAGGAAAGAGAGAAACACAGCAAGGGAAAGGGAACACAGAGTGAAAGCATTGTAAGAGGGTGAGAGAGAGATTTATAAATAGTAAAATCTTTGTGCCCATGGACGTAGGCAATCTTGCCGAACTACGTAAATCCTCATGTCTTCTTTGTGTGTAATTACTTGTTGTTTTTCCTCATTGTGGTGTGTGCTTGGCCAGATCCAGATCTTATAAGTGGTATCAGAGATAGATCTGTAGAAATCGAAAAGGGATGAGTGGATCCGGATCTTTTGTGCATTTGCCGTCATTCCTCGTCACCATTCGCACCAGATCCACCGAACCGCAGCCACAGTGTCTGCTGCCAGTTGGCCAGAACCGTTCCCCGAGGACGACAGTCGCCGTGCGCTACTGCCGGTCTCCTCGTTGTTGTCTTTACGTCTGCCAGCATCCACCGCCGCTGTTGCTGCTTCCGACCGCCGTCGCACGATCGCCGAGAGGATCGTCATTGCCGCTGCGTGCATCGGCCGGTTTTCTTACTGCCACTGTTAGATTGCAGGGGAAAAACTGTTACCACAGTTCCCTGCAGTCGCGTAGCTGTTGTCGCCGTGCTCATCCTTGCCTTCGCGGCAGCTGCTGTTTCGCCGGACTGTCGCGGCTTCGCCGGACTGCCACGGTCGTCCACCCATCGCCAACGAAGGAGGAAGATCCCCGGTTCTTTGTTGCAGAAAACCGTGAGGGGGAAGAAGCAACTCTGGGTTAGTTCACGGTACAGATTCAGGTTAGGTCGACCCGAATTGTAAACCGACCTAGTTCGGCAGTGGGTCGGTCCAAGGTCCAGGTCGGGTTGGTCCAAGGTCCAGGTCCGGTCGAACAGACCCAGTTCAGCTGCCCAGTCCAGCGCATCAGGTCATAGGTCAGGTCAGGCGGATTTAACCCACAATAGAACAGAGCCCAGTTACTTGTCGGATCCAGGTCAGGCTCGAGTTAGGTTCACCTGACCCGGTTCCACAGCCCAGTCTGTCAGAACAAAGCAGATTTTAGTTCGGGTCAGTTTGACCAGAACCCGTCTACAGCAGCCCGGCCCAGCAGCAGTGCTGACGTCATCCAACGTTAGTAGTTGGCCAGTTTGACCAGATTCAACGGTCAAAATTCAAACTCAATTTTCTAAGTCATCCAGACTCGGAATTGAGCTCCGTTTTTTCCAGTGGACTCTTGGCAACAAGATCTACAACGTGAACGGAGTAGATTGGCAATTTAACAAGTAGATATTTGGGTAAGTTGTTTTTTGAGTCATCTTCAGATTTATCAGGACCACAACGGGAACTTCTATTGCAGGAGGTATCAAATTTGAAATTGAAAAATTTGATGGAAGAATAAACTTTGGTTTATGGCAGTGGAAGATGAAAAATATCTTGATTCAACAAGGTATTATGGTGGCATTGTTAGGCAAAGAAAAGAAGCCTGAAAAGATAAAAAATGAAGATTGGATAGACATAGATGAAAAGGCAGTTAGCTCTATTCAATTCTACCTCTCTGACGAAGTCATGTACAATGTCATGGAAGAGGAAACTGCAAAAGGTCTATGAGAGAAGCTAGAGAGTCTTTACATGGGTAAGAATCTCACAAACAAGTTGCATCTCAAGAAATAGTTGTATGGGTTGAAAATGGAAGAAGGTTCTGATGTGCTGGAGCACATGAATATTTTCAACAGAATGATTAATGACTTATTGAGGCTCGCTGTGAAATTCGATGATGAAGACAAGTCTTTGCTGCTGTTGAATTTTCTTCCTGACTCATATGATCATTGCGTTACTACCCTGCTGTATGGAAAGGACACACTCAATTTCAAGGATGTTAGGCAAGACATCATCTCTAATGATGCAAGGAAAAAGGCCACAAAAATTAGTTCACATGCAGAGGAACTTTTAGTAAAAGGAGGTTCTAGTGAACGTGGCAGATCTAGCGATAGGGGCAAATCAAAGAGGAACAACTCCAGATCAAAATCACGAAGCAAGAAAAATTCAGAGTGCTTCTTTTGCAAAAAGAAGGGACACTGGAGGAAAGATTGCAGGGAATATAAGGTGTCTAAAGATAGGAAGAACAAAGCTGGAAATAAAGCTGCAAACAGTGACTCCGCCAGTGTTGCTTCAGAAACTGAAGTGAAACTCCTATCTGTCTTGCAAGGTAACCATTTATCTGATGCTTGGATTTTAGATTTCAGTTGTTCTTATCACATGTGCCCTAATTGTGATTGGTTTGAAACCTATGAGGAGTGTAATGGTGGTAGTGTTCTAATGGGTAATGATGCACCCTATAAGACCATTAGAATTGACACCATTACTATTAAAATGGCAGATGGAGTTGTGAGAACCCTGGGTGATGTCAGACTTGTGCCAGCACTCAAGAAAAACCTAATCTCGTTAGGTTTGCTTGAATTGAAAGGGTGCACATTCATGGCAAAAGATGGTTTGCTGAAAGTGTCAAAATGTGTTCTGGTATTAATGAAAGGTACCAAAGTGAGGAACAACCTGTACAAACTTAAGGGAAAGACAACTATAGGTGGAGCGACAGTCGCCATAGATGATAAAACCTGTGATGATAAGTCTCAGCTATGGCATATACGTCTAGGGCATATGAGTGAGAGAGGCACGTTAGAACTACACAAAAGACAATTGTTGAAAAGTGTAAAAACATGCAAGCTGGACTTTTGTAAATACTGTGTTTTTAGCAAGCGGAAAAATGTGTCATTCAAAACTGCAAGCAATAGTTGTAGAAGTAGGGATATTTTGGATTATATTCACTCCGATGTGTGGGGACCAGCCCCGGTTATGTCAAAAGGTGGAGCATACTACTTTGTGACATTCATTGATGATTTTTCAAGGAAGGTTTGGGTCTACTTTATGAAAGAGAAATTTGAAGTCTTCCCTAAGTTCAAAAAGTGGAAGGCAGAAGTAGAAAATCAAACAGGTAGAAAAATCAAATATTTGAGATCCGATAATGGGGTGAATACTGAAACTGCAGGTTTCTATAGTTTTGCAAGGATGAATGCATCATGAGGCATTTCACTGTTCCAAAGAATCCTTAGCAAAACAGAGTTCCAGAAAGAATAAACATGGTATTCTAGAAAAGGCAAGGAGTATGAGACTTCACGCAGGGTTACCTGAAAGTTTTTGGGCAGAAGTAGTTAACTGCGCATGTTATGTGATTAATCGGTCACCATCAAAACCCCTTGACTGTAAAGTTGCAGAAGAAGTGTGGACAGGTAAAAAGGTGGACTATTTTTCATTGAAAGTATTCGGTTGTCCAGCTTATGTACACATTCCTAGTGATGAGAGATCCAAGTTAGACTCCAAGTCATTCAAATGCATATTCCTTGGCTTTGAGAAAGATGTAAAGAGGTATAAACTATGGGATCCAGAAAACAGGAAAAAGATTTGCAGTAGAGATATTGTGTTTGATGAAGCTTCTATGCTAAATAGAGAACATGATAGTGAAGTTAAAAGTCACAGTGTTGAAAAAGCGGTCACCGAAGTAATTCCTCTTGCAGATAATACAACTAAGGAACAAGGTCAAAGTTCATCAGAGGTTGGTACATCTGGAGGTGAGGAACAATGTGAGATTCGCAGAAACCTTCAAGTCTAGCACAAAGAAGGGCAAAGAGAACCATCAAGCCACCTCAATGATATGGATGGGATAAGGATGAAGTACACTTTACTCTTATTACTAGCAGTGGTGATCCGACCTCATTTCAAGAAGCTATGGAAAGCAGTGAAAGACAAGGTTGGATGGGTGTTATGATGGATGAGATGGAATCTCTCTAGAAGAACTCAGAGTTCCTAAACCCAAAGACAGAACAACGGTTGGCTGCAAATGAGTGTTTAGGAGAAAAGAAGCTTCGCAAGAAAATGCAGAACCAAGGTTCAAGGCATGTTTAGTAGCAAAGGGGTACTCACAAAAGGAAGGGGTTGATTATGATGAGATCTTTTCCCCAATTGTGAAACATACTTCTGTCAATGTTGTTGGCATTGGTAGCACAGTTAGACATGGAGCTTGAACAATTAGATGTAAAGACAGCATTCCTTCATGGTGACTTGGGGGAAACAATTTACATAAAACAACCTGAAGGATTCAAGAAAGTCGGAAAAGAACACCATGTGTGTAAGTTGAAGAGATCATTGTACAGGTTGAAACAATCTCCAAGACAATGGTACAAGCATTTCGACTCTTACATGTTGCAGATTGGCTACCATCGATGTGAGTATGACTGCTGTGTTTATTACAGAATTTTAGATGATAATTCTGTTATTATTCTGCTGCTTTATGTGGATGACATGCTCATTGCATGTAATGACATGTCAAAAGTTGATGAACTCAAATCTCATTTGAGAAAAGAATTTGACATGAAGGACCTTGGGGCAGCCACAAAAATGTTAGGCATGGAAATTAGGAGAGACAGGAAGGTTGGAATGTTGTGGTTATCACAGAAAAAGTACATCTCAAAGGTACTTGAAAAATTCAACATGCTAAATGCTAAGCCTGTGTCTACTCCACTTGCAAGTCACTTTAGTTTAAGTGCAAAACAATGTCCAAGTGATGATGAGAAAATTGAAGAAATGTGCAAGATACCGTATGCAAATGCGGTAGGATGTTTGATGTATGCCATGGTTTGCACAAGACCAGATATAGCTCAAGCAGTTGGTGTAGTGAGTAAGTATATGGTGAATCCATGAAAAGAGCATTGGAATGCCGTAAAGTGGATTCTGAGGTACTTGAAGGGCACCAAAGACTTAGAAATTTTGTTTGAAAGAAAATAGGGGTCAGAGGTTGTAGTTGGATATGTAGATTCTGATTTTGCAGGAGACCAAGACAAAAGAAGATCCACTACCAGATACATCTACACATTTGTTAGCCGACCGATAAGTTGGAGATCGGTGCTTCAGCCTACAACTGCATTATCTACTACAGAGGCAGAATACATGGCAACTTTAGAGGCTTCTAAGGAAGCAACATGGCTGAGAGGTTTGGTAAATGATATGGGTATTAAGCAGAAATCAATCTTGCTACACTATGACAGTCAGAGTGCAATATGCCTATCAAAGAATCAAGTATATCATACAAGGACAAAACACATAGCTGTTATCTATCACAGAATTCAAGATTGGATTGCTACAGGTGAGATCTCTATTCAGAAGATTCACACAAATGATAATTCAGCTGACATGCTTACCAAGCCAGCGACTATAGAGAAATTGAAGCATTGCTTGGACTTGCTCAATTTCTCCTCTTGTTAAAGAGTGAAGGTGCATCTCATCTCCCTTGAGGTGCAGTTATGGTAGGATGGCATTCCCACAAGGTATGTGTTCTAAACACTTCAATAATTCTTCAAAGGGTCGGACATTTTTCGCCAAGGTGGAGATTGTTGAGTTTGGCTCAAAAGGTCCTTATTGGGCCTGAGTGGAGGGCCCAGTTGACTAGGGTTAGCACCATTTATATTCTCTCTTTGATGTTTCTTGTTCTAGGGCAACCTCAGGAAAAGAGAGAAACACAGCAAGGGAAAGGGAACACAGAGTGAAAGCATTGTGAGAGGGTGAGAGAGAGATTTCTAAATAGTGAAATCTTTGTGCCCGTTGATGTAGGCAATCTTGCCGAACCATGTAAATCGTTATATCTTCTTTGTGTGTGATTGCTTGTTGTTTTTCCTCGTTGTGGTGTGTGCTTGACTAGATCCAGATCTAACACCTGCCAGGCTTCCAAACCCGGTGGGAACTATAGGATTTTATAAAAATGATGAACTCAAAAATTAAACAGTAAAAACTTATCATTTTTAAAAATCAAGTATAAAACTGTGATCATATAGGATGCTATGACTTAGGGGCTGATATTTTGATTTATAAAGTTTGCTAATGGAAAGCAATGTTATTTTCTAGCAGTCTCTAATATTTTGAGTACTTTTTAACATTTTTTCGTATTTAAAAGTCAAAGGAAAATTCCAGTTGGACGTGTGTACATCGATGCCTGTAGTAGAGGCCACTAGATGAATGGTCAATATTGACTGACAGAACAAATCATTATAAAGTCCTAACAGGCAATTGAGTTTTATAGGTTGATTTGCATATAATGTGATTTTTAAGATAGGACCTTTTATTTGATTTCACATGCACAGAGTAGCTAAATAGACACTCAAGTTTCTCACGGTTCAAAAACATGTATCTCAACCAAAACATAAGAGGAGAAGCACAGTGACATCAGAAAATTTCAGCTACTGAGAAGATTCATCCTGAAAGGTGCAGTGCAAGCTAAAAACCAACAGATTGGCGGAAATGTGAGTCTCCTGGAACATAAATCAGCTGCGGAATGCTAGAAGGGTTTCATAAGTTGAATTGTATAATCTGTTTTTATTAGGAGATATACTAATTAGAAAAGGAAGATCTGTGGTTCAAGGGAGATGGCTCCAAGATTATGAAAACTGTGATTCCAAGATTATGAAAACTATGATTCTAATGATAAGGAGAATGTAAATTACTCCTCTATATTTCAAAATACTAGTAACAAGGTGCCGTCAAGGAGTTGGCTCAGTTGGTTTGAGCCTTAGATTTGTTCTCTAAGGTCTGCAGTTTAACTCCCACCCCTCGCGTTCTCTGCGTATTATGTGTGTGGCCATATATGTACTCCTTAAGAAATAACCTTTGCTCGTCAATCGATAATTAAAAAAAAATGTAGTACAGACTGCAAGGCATAATTTTATTATGTTTGGTCCAGGCCTATGTCCGGGTCCCAATCACAGGATCCGTACTTTGATATAGGGCTTAAGTAGTCCATCAAGAGTACTTGGATTCCTTCAGTCTGAACAAATAGACCTAACCTGGTATTGTTGTTGGGTTTGATTTTTTGATTCAGCAAGGTATTGGGCTTGACCCAATCCATGTGAGAGGTTCACCGTGAGGCCGAACTAGGAGCTGATTGTATATATTGTCCACAATAAAGCCCCTGAATTTTTTTGGGTTGGGTCCAATTGATAATCATGTAAAATTTGATCCTTCTGTTTGTCATGTACACTTCTATATACGATGACCACGGCCTGAAGTCAATGTTCAAGACCAATATATTTAACTTGATAGGCCTAACATCATCATAAATGGCTCAACCCAACAATAAAACAAGAACGGCTTGGGCTTGAAGAAATCCCACATGACAATGCCTCCAGATATTTTATTCCTAAGTCTAAGTTGGTGTCTCTAGATTCATCCAGAATTGGATATGAGGGGGGACCTGCTCAGGTTGGATCTATAGTGGGGGCGATGGAAGAGGGGACCAATTAACTCGTGGAACACTTGATCTTACTTGATGGGTCCATTACTATGGACCCAACTGTCGAAAGAGAGAGCTCAAAAAATAGAGCCCGTCCTCAAATCTTTCCTGAATTTGGGTTAGTCATGTAAGTGGGATGAAATCCAATGCCGGCCATACTCATGTAACACACGCTGTAGCTGTAGCCAACCAAGTAGAATTGATATTTATATTCACAATGAGTTGAGTTGAGCCCAAGATTAGAATCAAACATGACAGTGGGATTGAAGAATCATCCAAAGCACAACAAAACCTCATCATGATGCGAAAGAAGAAAGAACAAAAGTGCAAAGACACCTTGCAAATTTCAAATTCTACTTGAAAGAACCATACAGACAAATAAAAAATAAAAAATAAAAACATTGGTTAGAAAGAGATGAAGAGAGCGTTTCAATTTTCATGTCGATCAACAATCACTCGAACGCCCTTGACCATGTCAGCCACCCCATAGTTACCTAGTTCGACTGCCCAACATTCGAATCACGAACAGTTCGAACCGAATAAATCGCTATTCGGTTCGCCTAAAATCGATTTCTAAGAAAAGCATGGTTCGTTGTAGGTCGACATAACTATTTTAGAAAAACAAGAAAGTCTCATGTGCACGTCATGATGAGTATAGGAGACTTCTTCTTCTTTCAAAAACCTTCTACAGATAGGAAAGCTTACGAACACAGAGAAGACATCTTTATTAAAATTACATAAAAAGATTAAAAAAAACTAAGGAAAGTTCAATCAGAAGAGGAAACAAAAATACTGGAATTAGAAATAGATTTGGACTCAAATCGTTGCATACCTATTTAATCTTGTGCTACACTCAATTCCTTAATCAAAATATTCTGGTAGTAGTTGTATTAAGACGGTAGATTCAAAGGGAACTCGTAAAATCGCAACTCGAATCTCTGGTGTAGTGTGGTGCGTGGCCGGATTCCAGGTATGCTACCTTTTTTTTTTTCAGATCATCTACATGCAGAGACACGAAAAAAAATGACTCTATTTCTATTGCGCTGTTGCATCTAAGGGTCTATTCCGCTATTGCATCTAAGGGTCTATTTCGCTGCTGCACATGGGGAAGGAAGAACAAGATGGAGTCAAGAGTCAAAAGTCCTGTCCCACTATCCTCCCTATGTTAAAGATATCTTGAGTTTTCCAATTCCCACTTCTGTAGCATTTAATATTCCCACTTCTTTAGGCATCACATGGCTATCAAGCTGTCCCTTCTTATTACAATCCTAAATTCACGTCCCCATAATCCAATCTTTTTACAATGCTGAGTTCATGCCCCAATTTAAAAAGTCAATTAAAAATGTTAGATCCTCAATTTATTATATCTTACAAATCCCAAGTTAAAATTGGATAGTGGGTCTATCTATGAAAATCCTAACCATACAACGTTATTATCTTCGAATTATAAACTTTTATTTCATACTTCTACTTTAAAACTAAGGGACTTTTAATATCTTACTTTGTTTTATTGGTGTTTGAAATTTTATATCTCTTATTCTTGAAGTTCTGGGTTTAGTTTAATTTATAGATAGTTAAATTATTGAAGTTTCTTAATTTATAATAAAAATAAATTTTTTTATAGATTACCTTTCAATATTTATTTGCTCATAATTGTATGAAATGTCATTATTTATATACTTATAAAATATCTAATTTCAAGTAAAGTCTTTATTATATAATAATAGACTTATGAATTATTTTGAACTATATCGAATTATATATTTGAATTAGTCTATCAAATTCATCGAACTCAAACTACGAATCAAGCAGATTGAAAACTGAACTAACTCAACCTGCCGCATCAAATTTTCCAATTGGAGTACGTGTCGAATTGCGAACTACAAATTCGAATTCGAATTTGTCTGAATTAGGTAACTATGGGCCACCCTCTGGCTGATGAGTTCCCTCAGGCCCTTCATGTCAGGATATTTCTCTATGACTGCCCTGCGCCGATTGAGCAGAGTCCTGGCATCCAATGACTTCACGAACTCCTCGTCCCATGCCTTGAGCCGCTCTGCCTCCTTCTTGTCGTCTTTAATCTCCGCGTGTTTCTTGCAGTATTGCATGATCAAATCCTCTATCATGTGATCGTTAGTTTTCAACTCCCTTGCCAGAGACTCTTTCTCCTCAAACTTCTGTCGAATGCAATTGAGCATGTCGATCACCCGCTAGCTGATGAGGTGCCGCAGGCCCTCAACGTCCAGATTTTTGTTTGAGGCTACCCTGAGCAAACGTTGCAGAGTCCTGACATCTAATGACTGCACGAACTCCTTGTCCCATGCCTTGAGCTGCTCTGCCTTTTCCTCCTTGTCTTTCAGTTCTGCGTGTTCCTTGCAGTATTGGACGACCAAAGAGAGGACGGGGGCAGTGATGTTGGGGATGAAAATGACATCGTTGTTGGCCTTGTCCTCCATCATCATGTTACTGATCGTTTTTGATTCCCTTGCCACAGACTCTTTTACCGCAAACCTCTCTCCCTCCGAGCTCATCAGGATCATCACCTTTGAGGAAGAAGCAAAATTAGATGCAGCAGACGCCATTGCATACACTATTAAACCACCTTCTTTCTCTTCTTCTCTATCTATCTATCTTCTGTAAAAAGAGAGCAGTTTCAGAGGGAAGCTGTGTGCTGCTGTCCCCTTTATATAAAAACATCACAGCTTCTATTCGGTTATATTCCTTTATGACAAGAAGTACTCCTAATTTAATCAGGAAACTTTCTAATTTCTTAAACTGAGATCCTATTTTAATTAAATCAGGAAATTCCTACTTTCTTATAAACTCCACTTTGAGAGAGATAAGGGATCTAATCTTTTTAAACTCCATATTCTTCTCTCTGAGTCATGTGTCACTCACCAGGGGACCGTGCATACTCCTCTGTGGGGTCTATGGTGGATCTCACCAAGGGATGAGACTGGAGGAGATGAAAAGATCCATGCGGGCCACCCTAGATACCAAATTTTGCTCCAATCTCATGTCCCTAACCCCTTCATCCATGACCCACAAATTCATTCCATTCGAATGGGTGTATAGTCGATCCAATGGTCTAATAAAATTGCATTTGACCAAAAATTGGTAATCGGGTTCATTTCAAGGGGATCGTGTGCATGGTCCATTTGGATGGACCATATAGTGGGTCCCACATAGAGTTCTCATGAAAAAAATGGTGACGGATATATGCACATGAATATTCCCCATATATATATATATATCTATATATATGAGGAGTAATAGTTTTGTCTTTTCTCACATTAATATTTTTCAAAAAAGGAACTGTGGTGAGAGATAAATATATAGTAATTTTTCATATATATATATATAGAATAAAGCTTACTAATGGTCGAGCTATCAAGCTGATGACAATCTGCATGATAGGTGCTAGGGGATTCATGGGGTCGCCCCTGTGCGAAAAGTGGCTAGCCAAGACACAGCAAAAGTAGGGGCAGAACTAGTAAGGGGTGGGCCCCCCAGCTTTAAAAAAATTATATAAAAAATTAGGTGGACCTAAATTAGGGCCCTAAGGCCCCTTTGGCCTACAGTCCAAAACACCCCCCCCCCCCCCCCCCCCCCCCCTCACTTTCTTTCTTTTTCTTTATTCATTTCCTCATTCCCTCTTCTCTCTTCTCCTTCCACCTCACTACTAGCCACTTGCTAAGCCACCAATTACTGGTCTTCCTTCGACATCTTCTTCTTCGGGTTGTCCTTATCTCATAGACACTATTTTTCAAACTTATTCATCTTCGTTGACCTCTAGGTAAGCTTCCAACTTCTCTATAGTTAGGTCTTTTGGGTTTTTAGATTAATAATAATTTAGAGGTGTTCCTTAGAGTCTTCTCTCCCATTTTATATGTGGGTTTGGCTTGGCTTCAGGTTTTCTCTCCATTTGAGTGCTGTGAATTTGGTCTTAGACTAGGGCTTCTCTTCATTTCCATTTTCTCTCATCATAAGGTAAGTGGATAGATTTTCATTGTTAATATGTTGATTTAATCTTGATTCTAGCATTTTAATATACTTGACATATTTTGCCCATTTTACTGGAAATGCATTAGTATGACCATACTATTGGCATTGGGTATGTGATTGTGAAGAGCAAACAATTTTATTGCCCAAATCATGTGTTTTGATTTTTAAAATATTTTCAATATTTGTGTGATAAATGAATTCTATAGTTAAAAAAAAAAACTACTAGATTATGATTTGTGAATCACTTATTTTATCTTAGTTGTTAAAATGTGCTTGTTATAATTTCAATTTAATTTTTTATGGGAAAGACAGTTTGAATTGATGCATATTTTAAGAGGAAAAAATGACAGAAAATAGGAAGTTGATACATCATTACCAACCTCCTCCAGAGTTGAGATTCCAATTTTTGAAAATTTCATAAAAACACTTGAAAATATAATGATTGCATGAAAAGAAAAGAAAAAAAACTTCTAGTTTGGCCCCCATCGGTGTAGAATCCCGGTTCTACTCCTTAGCACAAGATGCTGGCCCATTGTGGAATTGCGTAAAACAAATTCGTGATTATTATTAAACCAAGAAAGTTCGTACTTTCTTAAGCCCAGTTTAAAAGAGATAAGAGATCTAATTAAGTTAGAAAATCTAAAGCCAATAGTACCTAATTAAGTAAGTGCCTTGTTTACACTAGATATCTTTGTTTTTCTCTTTAACCGAAAGTCCAATTAGGATCCTATTCCTCTTGGCGGATCCTAAGTAACTTATTTCTCAAAAGTCGAATTGGAGAGAGATCAAAGATGTAATTAGATTAAGCAACTTCAAAATCATATTCAAATATATATTATATAAAATAACTAAAAATTAAGAGGGCCAGGGTTAGGACCAAGCTGGGCCAGTACCTCGTAGCCCAATCTTCAAATTTCATGGTTGTAGAAAATTATCCAAGCTTGGCCATAGAGCGTTTTCTTAAAAATAAAAGCCCTCATTTTAAAGGCTTTTTAAGGGCCGTGTCAAGTTGGGCCTTCTTGTCTCAAGGTCAAATTGAGAGGCCTAAGGAGGAGTTTGTGTAATGTCTCCTTCCACGGAATTAGAGGAAGACAAGGTGCTCAGATTTTGGGTGCCTTCCTCACAAATATCTGGTGCAATGTGAGTTGATGGGCAAAATTGCCTTTTTAAAAATTTTTTTTTGTTTTTGCTTTTGCACTAATCTAGTGTTCCTACTGGTTTTGCGGAAGTTTTCTCTTTGTGCTTCTCATGCTTCTAGCTAGGAAGGTGCTCAATATACATTGATGCTTGCTTTTCACCATTGACTTTAATTTTTTTCATTGCAAGGATTCCGAATTTCTTATCTGGAGCACCTGCGTAGAATTTTAAAATGCTCAAGGGCTGTCTAGCACTCCAAATATTGGATTTTTTGAACTCTTGATTGAGAAAATGTCATTTCGAATGAGCTTAGATGATTCTTTTGACAAAAACAAATGCATTAGGAATTCAACTTAGACACCTCCTACATTGCTATTAGGAATTCTAGATAATGGGAATCCTTGTCTAAGAAATGCTTGCAACCATCCAAGCAAAGCACAATAGCTCTTAGCACATTTGAATAACAACAATAAGCAATTTTCTTTTTTTTTTTTTGTAAAAGCTAAATATTTGCTTTCCTTTGATCTTTTAAAACAACCTATACCATTGTTCTTGAGGCTTTAGAATTGAGCTCACCTATTTTAAAATCTAAATCACTTAAAATAAATACCTCTTTTGGATGGATAAAATTGATCTGTTTATAGTGACATACAGATAAAATTAATCATGTGTTCACAAGCAACAAGTAAAATTGATTTGTAGATTTCATCACTTAAAAAGATAAATTAATTTGTTTCATTTATACTCTATCTCTCTCCCTCTCTCTTTCTATTTCAACAAATTTATCTCTTGAGTTCGACAATTGAGGTTCTTTTGATAATAGATAAATTCATTTGTTGGGTTTTTCGTTTTTTGGGTTGTAGGGTTCATTTTCTCTGTATCTCTTCTTTTTTCTTTATTTCTAAGAGATAAATTTTATTTGTTGAGTTAACAGATTTTATCTGTTGCATTCAATAGAAAAATACTAGACAGATAAAATCTTTTTTTTTTTTTTACAGAATTAAATATCCAAACATCAATCTTGTTTTGTACATCTCGAAAAAACGAATCCAAATATATAAAATTTGTTGTATATGGATAAGTGTAGTGGAAATTCAACTATTTTAAAGTTTACAAAAAAAATAAAAAAGGAATGTTCTATTCTTTAGCATAGAACATCAAAAATAGCAAAAGAGGATATTTTTGAAATAAGGAGTACTAAAAATGGTTACAGGGACCTACGGCTAAACAGATATAAATAGTTGGACCTAATCAGCTAAGGAAAAAGGATTTTGGACCTAATGTCCTTAAATGTAATTATATCACGAATCTGCCTCTAAATATTTTTTTTTTGAAATGGTTACAATACTTAATTAAAGAAGAAAATTACAAAGCCAAACAAAATGAGATAGGATATAAAAGCCTTATACCCTACAATATAAATAAATCATTACAAAGTAAGAACATTGAAAGGAGCTCCTCTATCAATCCGTTGTTTAGCAAGGGCATCTACTAGAGCATTGGCTGACCTACTAAAATGCTTGAATTCTACCAACATTTGAGAGGATAAAACTCAAATTTCCAATAAAAGAAAGTGAAACCTCTAAGGATTCAAATTAGAAGAGATCTAATAAATAGTGTTAGAGGAGTCACTTTCCACGATTAACGTCCTATAAAAGGAAAGATAAAACAACCAAAAAACTTTTAAGATGGATAACACTTTAATTTCATTAGATTCCTTTAAACTCACATTCTTAAAAAACATAAGTAGAATATTTCCCTTATTATCTCTAAGCACTCGTCTAATACTAGCCGGTCTAGGCTTACCTCTTATAGCACTATCCACATTGAATTTCAACATATCCATTGAAGGTGGGCTTCAAACATCCAACTTTCTTGCCCTATGCAAGCTATAGTGAAAACACGCCTCCCAATTATGCAAAATGTCATTAAACATTAAATTAGCGAACTCGTGGCCAGCCTCTAAATTTCCCAATATTAAAAGAATTCATGTCTCTAATCTATAGTGGGCCCACCTCTTTAAATCTAAACTGTTCATTAGAAAGATGCTTCTCTTGTGTGGGAGTTGGCAAAACTTTACCCTTAAATGTTTTGAGCCCCTCATAAGATTGATCATGTATAATTGAACAAAACATTATAAAAAAAAACTTATTTATTCAATTTGATGGTGAGCTCATGATCTTCTATTTAAGCAAAGGTTAGTGATGCCCAAGCACGGGGAGCATTTATTTTTTGGTGGTTAATTTTTAATGTATGGCAATCCACTGTAGGGATCATAAAGTTTCCTTGAGTTTGAACTTAAGGGGATCAAATTGCATGACCGAGATGTATGGTGGGAATCTAAGGGTATGATTGCATGAGTAAGACTAGTTCTTTTTTTTGAATTTTTGATAAAAGTGATTAAGACTATTAGAAAATCCGCTTGAACTACTTGAACTCACAGGAAATTCACAAGGTTGCCCAGTGAAGTTCACTAATTAAAACTTGTACCATTTAAAAATAAATGCCTTTGCTTCCACCCACCTTGCCGAATTTACTCTTAATGTACATATGATTAAACATACGGTGGGCCCAAAAATATATTACTTTACTGTGTCACACGCAGGAGAAGGGCTTTTTTTTTTTTTCTTCTTCTTCCTTTATTTATTTATTTATTTATACTATGAGAAGTTCAGATTATAACTACGTGAGTCCACTATTGATGAATTATATTAACTTTTTTGTATTACTCATTACAATTGGTAAGTCTTACAACGACCCACCTCAGAATATTTTAAGCTGAAAATATCTCCAAATCCATACAAGAGATGTATTTATTTTGTGTTATTCCTATTAAGAAAGAATGGTAACTCACCATAGACTTTCATTAATTTCTGGAGTCAATTCGGGTTTTGAAAGGGGAATTGATTTTGTTATTATTATTATTATTTTTACTTTTGTAAAATTTCCTCTGCTATTTTATGAGTGTGTTAAAAGTTCATAATATTTATTACTAAAAAGCAAGGTAGAGAGCAAAGAAGCCTTGCAAGAAGGGTGAAGACTCACGCTATCAACATTCAAATCATCCATCTTCTAGTTTAAGATCGGAGTGTCATATCCAACCCAATATGCGGTTCATCTTCGTTTTTGTAGCAGCCCTATCATATCTGATCAGGACTTTCAAGATGCCGAAGGCAGAAATCATATGCAATCAAAACTTCCACCATGTCAAAGGCTAACAATTTGAACCTGTTTTTCATTCGGGTTTTGTTTCGAATCTGAATTTGTGTTCTTTCCATGAATCTTTTGCTGAAGGACCGGAATGCAATGCCACAATCAGATTTATGTCTAATGGTTTAGTGTATAAGCATTTCTTATTAGTAAAGAGGTACCCGGGCTTTAATTCGAACCTGACCGTGAGTTCTGGCCATCTATTCCTACTCACCTTCAGTCTTAAAATTTAGATATGGTAAAAGTCCTATTACCTTGTTCAGAGTCAGGTATGGATCCCCTATTAGGAATTCTAGTTTTGGCTGGTCCTGCTTTCGTCCCTCTGGCTATAGCTGGGTACTATGAAATAGCCGCCGTTCAGTTAAAATTTTAACAGCAGCATATATTCAAGGCTTGGACCCATGCATGCTTAAAGGCGGCAAGTGATGATACCTTAGTTTCATACATGTGCACGCACGCATATACATCTCTGAGCCTTCAAGTCTGAAGTATTACTCTCAACCTACCCAACTAGGCAAAGATAAATAAATAAATAAAAAAAAATGCAGACGTGAGAGATGAAGAAACCAACCATCTGATTCACCATTTATATTTAATTTGGATGTTGAAGAATCAGTAAATATTGTCTGTAACAAAATTCCTAAAATGGCATCAACTCATCAGTATTGGCTATCAAAAGAGGCAGACTGGACGTAGACGTAGAGAAATTCCTTTATTTGAGGAGCCAAGTCACTCAGGGTTCATTAAAGCATCTACATACATTACATTACATTAAGTACCGGTCGTTTATCAGTACCAGCGTTTATAACATACCAAAGCAGGAATGTTTACATCCAAACCACAGATCATAACCCTAAGTTTTCAATCAGGCAGCATTGACGGCGATCTTCATCCCATTCTCGCAGTGGCCCGGGAAGTTGCAGATGAAGTAGTTCTGACCCTTGGTGAGCGTGATCTGATCATTTCCTGTCTGGTACACCTTGGCCCCGCTCGGAGTTGTACAACCATTGTAGCTTCCACTGTCCACAACCACCACATTGTGGCTTGTTGGGTTGTACTTGAAAACTGTTTCCAAACATAGACAAAATGCTTATTAGTCTGAAGCAAAGGTGCAAATGCGATGCTAGCCGTTGAACTACTGGATCCCACTCGGTCAAAAGGCCTGGATCTTTACATGTGCCCCAATCGACACAATTGATTCGTACATAGTCGGTAGATGACTGAATGAAGAGCCTAAAATCCCTCTCTTTTGGGGGGTGTGGGTTTGAAGGAGTTCTTCGAGACAAAAGATATTGCATTTAAATTTCATGTATGAAAAAGGAATATATATATATATATATATATATATATCGATGGTAACAATTCTTTAAATTATAGTAAAAGAATGGGCCCTGAATGAGGAGAAATAAGGAGAAAGCAAGGACCAAGAAGTTCTCTTCTTCTAAAAACCACCTCACAGTAGTATGGCCCATGGCCCCTGGGGGCTGACACATATGTAGGTCCATGCCTCCTCCCTATGGCCCTTAGGGGCAGACCCATATGTAGGCCCATGCTTCCCCCCTCGCCCATCCCTCCCTCCTGCTTCTCCAAAATTTCACAAAGTCCCTTAAAATTTCACAAATCCTTTTAAGTTTTTAATAATTTTTTATGTTTGTACCTATGATTTCCTAATATTTTTAAAATTTTTTTTATATATTTTGAAAATTATATTTATTTTTTATATGTAGCCCTTTCAAAACTTTTTTTAGATAATGGCCCTCCTAAGAAAAAATTCCTACTTCCGCACATGTAAATGGAGAGTCCAATCAGCAAGGTCTGATGGGATTTAGTACATTAGTGTTGATAAATAAGAACTAATTAAGACTTACCAAGCACATCCCCTGACGAAAAGCTCTTTCCGTCAGGCCACTTAACAACGTTAAACATCCATCCACTGTCGCCGACGGTATAGGTGGCCGCACTGGCGACCTCACAGTGGACAAGTAAGCATAGGAGAGCTACCCCAGCAGCAGCCACACCATTGCGTGCACCGCCTCTTCCCAGCGCCATTCTATAAAATCTACTCAAATCAGCAGGAAAAGGTTGCCAGACTCGAGGGTGGAAGAGGCAGGGAACATGAAGATGTTGCTAGAAATTTCAGGAATTTATAGGGCTTTCTGGCCGGACTAAAGGGATCCCATACGTCATCAATTACTATATCATAAATAAAAAAAAAAGGGAAGGAATGTAAGGGCATTGTAGAAATGAAAAGAGTCTAGGCCATTCAAAGTCCCATTGAAATTGACTTACAAACCACCAGTAAGTTTGATTTGGAATTTATGGGTTTCTTTCTACCGAGGTCTCCAAGGGTGCAGTCTGTCAGTTTCTCCTTTTCCTCTTGCAACCTTTAATCAATGGGTCCTTAAATGGGGGTGGGCGAGATCTGTCTCCATCACAATCTTCGTTCTCTAATATTAATGAAATAATGGGGAGATCTTTTTAATTTTCCCTTTTGTTTTTCGCTTCACTAGACAATATTGGTTGAGATTCCTGTGAAACTTTTTGCTAATGGCTGATACGATGGGTCCCCCAACATTTGGCCACTACCGCTATGATGGGCCTAATCATTGATTACTTGTCACTGAGGATCTCATACTGGGGAGAAACTCAAACCTTCAGTTGAAATTGGATGTCTTTGATATTGTAGTTTGAGATTTTGAGCGTATGGATTAAATGCTTAGTCTCACCGTACTATCAATTGAAATTAGAGGCCTCACTTGAACAAATGCAGACCCAGACACCTTGTTAAAATGTATTTGTGCAGTATTATCACCTAGGGGATTTGGAATGATTGGTTAGTAAAAAAAAATTAATATGGTATTAGAATTAACTCGTTGCAAATTCATATTTAGGAAGGAATGACTTAGTATTAAGATGTTCATATTGCAAAAATGTGTACCAACTAAGTAGACGCTGGATTCCACCGGAGGGGTAGTTTTTTTTATATGGTTTAGGCAATAAAATAGAGCTTAATCTATATTATTAGGACTCTAGGGCCCTATTTGTCATTGTTCCCATGTTATTCCCAATTTTGTGCTCAAATTTGGTTGTGTTGAGATTGAGTTGTACCGAGACTAAACTCTATAGAACTTATTTGGTAACATTATATTAAAATGGTCTATTGAGAATATGCCATACAGAATTTGTTTGGTAATGGTATAAAAAATTTGCTCTTACAAACGAAGCAAAATAATCATATGATCTAAAATATGGGACCCACCTTTTAATGTCTGTGACACTTTATTATTGGTATACATGGGACTTATATGTAGAATTTACAACGTAATACATATCTTTAAAAGCTTGAATATGGGGCTTATACTCAAAAGATTTATAAGGTCGGTCTACCTTACTAAGAGTTATAATGTAGGCCCGCCTTTTTTTTAATATAAATATGGGACCCATATTTATAAATTATAACATGGGTACACCTTTAGAAATTAAAATATGTGTCTACAGTTATAGGATTTATAATGTAGCTCCACCTATAGAATTAATCTTAACCTTATTTTGACTTCGCTAAATTATATGCAACCTTTTAAAACATATAAAAAAGAATGTATATTTTAACAGTAGAAATGTTTTAAAACATAGTCTTAAGAATATTAGATCCTAAACTTCACCTTAATAGTGGGCGGACATTCACAATCCTGGCATGTAAACCATGTTTGAAACCCATAGCAGTTAGGTTGAAACAGTTACATAATAGCCAATATGATGCTTTAAACTCCTTTATTAGGTTGTTCTATCACTGTTTTATTTTAAAAATTTTATATTTTATTAAAATACTTGAAAAAGTTTAAGAAAATCTAATCTTAAAAGCTATGAAGAGTGTTTATATGTTAATAACTATAAATTAAAAAAGAAACACAGAGCACACACACACAAATAAATAAATAAATAAATAAACCTATAAAAAAAAACTAAAAAAACGAAACACAGCACAATATATAACTCATTTTCTCTATGGATGATAACAATTAACCAAAGCATGGGATTTACATAATTTTATATTTTGGTTGCTCCACGTTAGCTTATGAGACTCAGACTTGAGAGTTGAGAGAGTGCAATTGAATGATATTTTCCTTTTATCCAAAGGGTATAAACTTGCAGCTCTCTCACTAGGGAAGACTTTTTTTTTTTGGTAGAAAGATAAATTGCGTGATTTATGGGAAAAATCGCCGAAAATTCACCGGAGACCAAAAAGGACCTAAAAGATATATATCTATCATAATAGTCCCATGTGCCCCTTTTGTTCATTTTTTTGTTCTTTTGTCGACCGGCGATAACCCCACTCATCCACATACATGAGGATGGATATGCTTACTCGTTTTTTCTTCTTCTTCATAGTTAAGTAATGATATCGTTGCCCATGTCAGATTCAAGGGAAAAAAAATTGAAGTTTTGGATGGTGGTCACTCAGTGGTGGAAGTTAGATAGTAATGATAGGTGAAGTTGAAGATCATAGTAAAAGGGAAATGTAAGAGATGGGTCTTAGTCATAGGTAAGGGGTTGGTTTAGTATTTTAAGTTAGATTGGTAGGAAAATGGGATATAGAGAGAATGAAATAAGATGATGATGGTTTGAGGTGGTTTAGAAATTGCAGTGTTGTGCAGAGAGATGAAAAAAAGATAATGAGAAAAGTGGGTTGTAGATGGTAAGAATGAAAGGAGAATAAAGAAAGTGAAGAAATAAAGAAAATGATCAATAAAAGAAGAAGAAAATGATGGGTTTAAGAGAGAGAGAGAGAGAATGTGAGTTTTGTGAGATGGTTGAGGGACGGGGTGAAGTTTAATTAGTTTGGTTAGAAGAAGAAAAATTAGTTCATATCAATTTGTTTAGGATGTGAGAGAAAAATAGATTAAATAGATAAATGATTTAGATAGGTATATGCGATAGTAGGGCATTTCGTTAATAAGCTCCTAATTATACTTAAGTCCATGACCATTAAAGTTGTCAACATATAATGAAAAAAAATATTGTGTGTGCAGGGGGTTAGTTGGTAGAGGTAGCAAGAGTTGGAGGAAGAGGAGGGCGAGGAAGGAGGATGAGGAATAAGAATAAAAAAAGAACAGAGATATCCTTATTCCTATATGTGAGTGAGTGGAGATATTGCCGCTTGGCGAAACAACAAAAAAATAAACTAAAAAAGTGGTCCTCAAACTACTACCATGGTAACATATCTTTTATGTCATTTTCTGCCTATAGAAAACCTAAAAGGGTTTTTTTGGTAAAATTCTCAAGATAATTCTATTATAAAATTAAAAAAAAAAACAAACAAGAAGAGGAAACCTCCCTACCAAATAGGAAAGGAACATAAAATTACCATAAATTTGCCTCCACTTAGCTACCCTATGGGCAACACCATTCTAAAACCTAGGGACTTGATTATGTCCTAAACAACTTTAATAATGGAAGCAAATTTGTACTTATTTCTTCAGATGTTTATAACACAAAACAATAATGACGACCAAACCCTGCTAAGTAAAATAATTACTTATCGACCATTTTTTTTTCCTTCTTTGGGTCATGCATGGAAATGTGTAATGCTTCTTGTAAACATTGTCACAACATTGTAAGCATGCTAGTTATAATGTGTGATATTGCTTGAAATCAATAACGTGAAAATATTGGAAGAAATTCAAAATATCATAAAAAATTAAAATAATGTTCCATTCTCATGATAAATTTCAAAACTCTTGTATATATATATATTATAGATTTACATATATATATTAAAGAACTATTTTTATTTTCTCTTAATCGTTCTTATTATATCTTTATTCATCATATACAAAACACAAAATTCTGAAAATCTCCCTTCAACAACCCCATTGTAAAATACCATATTGCCGATATCTGTGACACAACTTAGACATGTTGATTTTTACCAAAAAAAAAGTAGAAAAAAAATAAAAAAATTAACATGTTGGTGGTTTAAGAAATAGACTGCCGTTGCACATACTCACTCACACAAAGTCAAAGCAGACAAGTAAACCGAAAGATGGGGATGGTTGAGAAAGTGGTCCATTGATTTGGCAGTTGCAAATTGGAGGATAATAACATAAATTGATTGAAGGAAAAAAATCCCATTAGCACCCACTTTTTTGATGTCCTTTGTTATTATCACAAAAGGGTCTCACCTGTTATCGATCCAATCCATTCACATATATCTACTTCTATTGGATTAGCACTCATCTTAGTTTAAAACTAATCAGCATATTATTCACCATTGGATTTTCATCAGATAGATTTGAATCATGGATAGCCATTAAATTTTAAAAGTCTAAAATTGAGGGCTAAAGTTATTGATCGGCCTGATATTTCATGCACCCCTAATCCACTACCAAAACTTTCTATCACGTTATCTCTTTTGATCATCATGCATCTTAAGTGGGTCTTATTAGAAGTGGTCGTTTTTCAAAAAAAAATTTGTATACAAGACTTGGAGCTAAGCTGCCAACGAGAAATGCATGCCTCGAGTCCAGATTTCTGGGTCGCCTGTCCACCCACACGACTTGTTTTCTTTGGGTTAGGTGAGCCAACAATTTTATAACGTTAGCCCTCATGACAATATGAAGCTCCACGAGAAAGATATGGATCAGCTAAGCATGATGTGAGAATGATGTGAGCATGAGGTAGAGTTTACAACATACTTGTCCCAATAAATTCAACCTAACAGTGTCAATAACATATTCTAACATATCCAAACTCTCAAGAGAGGGGAGCTTAGACATTCTTTAAGCATATCATTATAAATTCAATGGGGCTCACATATTAAAATTCAAACAATGCAAATTACTATAGCACCTTGAACTATAATCACATAGAGCTTTATATTTATCAATTGGACTGAAATTGGACAGCGAAAAGTATTTTCCTGCAATGTTAATTTAAGATGTGGCAAAGACATTTCAAATGAAGGTATCATCACTGACGAATCTATAAGGATGTGATTGTAAGGCAAACAAGGCTCCTACAAAATCCACTCTAGAGAGTCCAGATAGTCTTATGTGCCACATGACAGTGATCATATTAGGTCTCCCACGTAACCAGAGGGCAGCTTACCATATATGTGGGCACTGAGGTCTCCTACATCACTAGTGGGCCACCTATCATGTATGTGGACAATGTAGGTAGGTTGCTAGCGCGCTCGTGACGTGGAGGTCCCCCACCACAGCCATCATAAGATTTTTCCTCATATAATCTCAATTCCTTAGGAACTCCTTTGAAGATCTACCGGAAGAGGCGTGGAGCCCAACACATCAACAGCTCACTCTCAAATCTTGGGCTGCATGAATCACCTGTATCTCATCCAATCGTCATTGCATTCAAATCTAAACCACTGCATCAACTGTTGACAGTAGTGCGTCCAGATCTCCCGTCGTAACTATTACTCCAGAAACATATATTACACATTGGAGTCTCCTTTGTAGGTCCCACATGAAGATAATTTGGATTATTTTTAAGATGAATCTCATCTCCGGTAGAAATATATTCTTAAATTTTAATTCAATAAAAGTGAGCCCCACAGTCCGATGCAACACATGATGAAAACTTAATTAGCGCCATGTTAGAAACATGCCATGGCAGCGTCCATTCAAATTTAAAACCATGTGTTTGATTTTACTTTGGTGCCCACTTTTATTAAAGTAAGATTCAAGGAGATGCCACAGAACATACTCATTTGAATGGTATGTATTACCTCTATGTGGGCCCTACAATGAAGATCGCAGTGTTCGTTAAATGGTTCCGAGTAATAGTTGTGACAAGGATCCCGACTCGTGGTTTAAATGTTGGCCCAAAGATTTTAGTACCCAACTACTCTGAATCACCTAATAGGTGGACTCACAAGAGGGAGGTAAGTATTTCATTAGGCCTACTTGTTTTGAAGTTTGAGAAGTGAAAGTTAATTTTCTTTCTTACGTTGCACTGGCTTCAATAGGTGGACTCACAAGAGGAAAGTTAGATGGGTTTCATTATGCCTACTTGTTGCCATTAAGATGGTGGCTCCGCTAATTAGGGTTTTGACTTTACTCTCCATGGTGACAAGATCGACTGTCGCCCCTTGTGTTGTTAGGGTAATATTTGTGTGGCCAATCCATATATTTATTCCCCAAGGAATAATCATTGCTTGCAATAATCGGATCACCTTTGAACAAAAGGTCGAAAGTCTAAAGGCTACATTGGGGAGGGATACTAATTTTTTTTTTTATTGTACTTTAGGGCCTATTTTTAATAGAATTTTTTATGAGAATTCTCTGTATCAAGAGTTCAAAAACCTGATGTGATGGATGATTTTTGGGATTCTTGAATCTAGTACTCATTTAATAGAATTGTAAAATCCAAACACATGGAAAGTCACAAAATACTTTTGAAATCCTGGAAACTTCAAATTCTTTTGACTTTTTTGGATACTCCAATTGGGAGGAGGATTTGGAACTTCCATGCAGGTGATATTTTCCAAATATTGTCCCATATATGAAATTTCAAAATCTTTGTTCCAAGAAGCATTAGAAGATGCTAAAGAAGTTGGAATTCAGAGAGCTCAAAAGAATAATTATAACTATTTAGGTGGTTAGAATAAACAGTTCTAGTAAAAAAAAATAGAGTTTGAATAATTAATGCAAATTTTTGGGTTTTTAGAAAAGGCAAGGCTCCTTAAAAATTTTTATACATTCTTGGTAAAATTAAAGCTTTGTCTTCATTAACGAGGGTGGTCTTCAAGCATATTCTCCATTTGGTAAATGATATTGTGGATTCACTAACTAACAAAGGAGTTGAAAGGAATGGTTCTTTTATTGGGACATGAGGTTTGTGGTGTTTGTATCATCTTTCCTTTTTTTATTGAATGAGGTTTGGTTTACACCTTTTATACATGTTCCCATTATTTGGCTTTCTTTTGCATTGTTATTCTTTTCTTTAAAATATATTTGCGTTGCCGATAAAAAAAATAATTCTAATAAAAAAATATAGATATTTTGAAGGCCAATGAGACAACCATACTATCTATGTCAGAAATTTCTAACATCATAAATCGTCGTCAGCAATTCTGCAAAATAAATAGGTCCTCAGTAAGAATCCAACCTACTAAGAGAATGATTGCCTATATGAGTTTCTTATAATACTTATTTTTATATGTTTTCCACATAAGATTTTTTTTTCTATTTTGGTAAAAACACATGAGTGTAATCTATTCATATGTTTCTCCCATAAGACCAACTCTTATAATTTGAACTTAATCATAAAAGATGTGAACACAATTTCATATGATTTAGATCTTTACTAAGTGGCTTCAGTAAGTAACCACAACCATCAAAATTCCCGATAACAACCTCTTACCATAGTGGTATGTGGTGTTCGTTCTTATTGGCCTTACCTAGTTTCAAACCCACCAAGAATCTTTCCTCACCTGATGATTAATTGCCTCACCTTGAGGCCTTCCTCCCTCACATGAGGGCTCCACAACCTCACCCAAGGGCTAGGGGTCCCAGCCTTAGGAAGGCGAGACCAAAAAAAGAAAAAAAAACCATTGAAATCCCCAGCATCTAAAAGGTGTGGAATTTTCAATAATGGTGCGAGGTTGGTATGAGATTTTTAATTTTCACCATCCATAAATGGTACCCACTGAATTATAGGGATTCATGGAAGGCGAAGAGAAAATCCTACCCATTAAACCAACCTCACATGTCTTTCAAACTTGGGACATGTTTCTTTCGTAAGACTTCTATTTGCAAAAATGGTTAAGATTTAAAAAGCAAATGTAGAGAATGAATAAATTAGAAAAAGTGGAAATGAATAGCAAAACACCAACCTAATAATTCAGATCCTTTAAAAGTGAGGGGTTGCATCTACATGGCTTGTGTACCTATTTTTTCACCCTACTCTTATACGCCGGCCCTCATCTTTTAATAATCCCAAGGTGAAGTTCATTTGCCCTAGGTTTAAGTTCCCCAAATTGCACTTACAAACCAACCCCACTTACTCATCCACCCGAACTTTGCTTATACACACGTACCCCCAGCTAGAATTGGAAATAGACCTCATTATGATATATATTAAAGCTATAAGAAATAAGGCTTCTGAAAGGTGCCACATTAGCACCCTATTTTTTTCTTTTTTTCTTAAGCAACACATAAGCGTCTTGGAGAATTACAAGTGGCATTGGCTTCGTTAAACTCTGATCTCCTTCTTTACCCCCACCCTTAAAATCACTCCATCATATATTAAAGTTACAAGAACAGAGGCTTCTAGAGGGTGTCACATCAGCACTACTTATTTTTTTTTAGAGCGCCACATCATCTTCTAAAAAAAAAAAAAATCAAAAAATGGTTTTCTATTAGCAAAATTCCTTAATCTAATCCCCTAAAATCTCCACCCCCCCCCCCCAACCAATTAAAATCTCTCTCTCCAACCTACGGTTTGTTTCCATTAAAATTCAAACAATTTGATTTTTTTCCCCTAAATCCCTATGATTAAGGGAGCATTTGGCAACCCCTTCTCTGTCCTTATTCAAGGATTGTGAAGCCTATTGATACCTAAACATCCTCATCTACGTGAACCACAATCTCCACCTTCACTTCACCTTTCACTTCACCCGCCATCATCACAGCCTATCTCAAATCCAATCTTTATAGCCCTGTCACACACACGGCGCTCACACCACCTTCACCATTATACTCATCTCGAATATAAACTGTTCCTCATACATGTCAATGCATATTTTCAATATTGGTAAGGTTTGCATCTTTTTATTGTTTTAGTCATCTTATTTTTTTATTTAACTTATAACGATATCAATTTTATGAGTCTCTAACGATTCAGGCTATTTGTGCTTAATAGAATAGTATAGGAGAGTGTCATGTGGTAGTGGTATGAATTTTTCACAGTTTCTTATAGAATTTTTTTATGGTTGTTGTAAATGTGTAAATTTGCAATCACATTTTTCTTTCCCATTTTTTTGATGATCCATATATAATTTTTTTAATTTTGATTTTTTCTACAACTGAAGAAATGGTTATGCAGAAATACATGACATTTTGATCCATATTGTACTTTACATTTTTCTTTAGATCAATGTCATTGTAGTTGCTTCTTTTTGTATCTTTTTTTTTTGTCACATTCTAATATGCCTATTTAAATTTTAAGAATGTCTCAGTTTGACTATTGGAATTATTGGAGAGATTGTCATTCCATGTTTGACTTGACCAAACGGTAAGGTTTTTAGTTTTTCTCTCTTTCTTTATTTAATTGTATTTTTATTTCAGTATTTTTTATTTGTCATGGGTATTTTCCTGGACTTTATACCCATTTAATTTACAGTTGTTCAACATTTCTATAAAAGTGATGGGTTGTTCGGATTCTCATATAGTTGCTTGAGTGTGGATGGAAGCGATAAGCTCAACCTATCATTTGAAAGACTGGGTGATAAAGATGGGTCCTCCAAGATATGGAAAGGGCCTTTGTTGGTGATTATGGTATTCCTTTAGGGTGCTTATTGATTCTATGACGAATGCAGTGCTCTACTTATGGCAAGTTTAATTCATTATGTTTATGTTTTGATAAATAAAACTTAATAATGATAGATAACATATTTTTTCCATTTAGATTTGTATTTTTTAAAAGTCTTAAAATCATTCAAAGCTTTGGCTATGACATGGGCAACATCACACCTTTCCAAATTTATTATTCCTATTTTCAAGCCTAAATTCTAGGAGTACGAACTGTACGGTCTCGACCCGACTTAATTATAATTTATACTAATTAAGCTTGATTTTCCTATTAATATATATATTATAGTCTTAATTTACCTTGGTTTTAATTGTTAGTGGGTTTCAGTTGGATAGGTAGTTGGGTTCGAACTTTACGTAGGTAGTCAAGGACCTTTTTGTAATTAACCTTATATCATATGGACATTTCATTAGTTGCATTATGTGCATTTCTTCTTGTGGGACAACTTTCATGTTAGGCCCAACTCAATTCGGATCCACCCTGGCTCAGTTGAAGCCTATTTGACTTAAACTGTAAATTCCTCAAGAAAGAGGGTTTGCATGCAAATTCAAGAAAACTTTAAGTTTAAAAGAAGAACCCAACGTTTTCTTCTTTACCTTCTCACGATGTTTGTTGGAGCCATCCCCTCTCTTCACCATTCTTCATCTTCTCTTCATCTTAGAGCTGTGAACTAAGATTTGGAGCTTGTATGCAAGGGCAATAGCATCCATCTAACCTCTTCTTCTCCCTTTGGGGCATCTCTTTCTTAGAGATCACAACCTTCTCCAATACTACAGCAGTATAAGGTGAGGGATTGCTTCTATTTCATTCATTTTGGGTGTATTAGGGGTATGAGGACTCCACTATGTGACATGCATGTGAATCTAAACCCCATCCTTATTTGCATGTTCTACTTGTAGAGAACCCATCTTCATTTTGGATGTTTTCTTTAGTTACACAACAAAAAAGAGTTAGAGAAGGCTAATACTGTTAAGAGGCAAGTATTGGAGTATATTTGGTACTGCATGTATGTTTAAATTGATTGATTCTTGGATTGCTCATTCAATGTTCAACTTACAGCTCATTTCCCCTTAAATAAGCACACATAGGTATGTAATTAAGTGATAATGAGTATAGCCGAGCAATAGTAATGATATTGAACAATTTAAGACCTATTATGGAGTTTGGAAGTATATAGAACCCTTTGGAACCCAAATGGTAGAGTTCTGCACTTAAACGCGAGCTGTAGAATCAATTTCAGAAATTTTGAAGCGTACGGCGAAGCCCACGGCTAAGTCGTAAGTCTCTAAGGTGCAGAATCCAGATAGCCAAATTACACTACGGCTGACACTCTGCTAAGCCGTGGAATGAACTACGGCTAAGCCGTAACCTCCTCATGACCAAGCCGTAGGATATTCTACGGTGAACCTTCCAGAGATCCCCAAACCCAGAATTTATCTACGGCTCACACATGGCTACGCCGTGAACTCTTCTACGGACACGCCGTACCCAAGCTGTAACCCTAGCCGTAGGCTTAGCACGCCTAAGCCGTAGGCCAATATACGGCTAAGCCGTAAATGCGTATTGAATTAAGAGGGAAACCTGAACCACTCGGCTAAGCCGTAGCTTTGTATACGGCTAAGCCGTAAGAACCTAGTGAATGTAGGATGTGAGGAACCTTCAATGACCTTGTAGGGCTCTAGATATGTCACTTACTTCCTAACCAAATTTGCCCAATGGTGATCAAATGAAAGGTGGAAAAGTGTAGAGCTGTCACTCATCCCCTTTGATTTTCCGAATGAATTCCCGATGTCACGTCATGGGTGTTGGCATGAGAAGAGGTGTCCTTTGTATACACAATGTAACGCCAAGATTGGTAACAGAATGACATCGGACGTTTTATGAATATATCGTATTGAATGCCCTCGGGATCATGGATTAACTAGCATAGGGTTAGCTAATAATTATCTTTGATGCCTACGCAATCTAAATGCATCCATATTGTTAAGAAACCATGCCCTCAACATATGTAACTCAGTTAAGTATGCATGAAGTGATTATCAGATATGAATGAATGAATAATTGTAATCTCAAGACCGAACTCCTAGTATGTATGATATGACAAGTATAACCAAGATGCATAAAAGATATGAATTTGAGTCAGTCTGGATACGTTAAGTCGGCACCACTTAGCTACGCCTTTATTAGGTTCGACGGGACCATTTTGGGTATGATACGATATGTTGCTACTGCAGTAGTCTTTGGAGGAGTTGTCTGCTCTTCTCAATAAGCCAGGCTGATCCCCTAGAATCTGCACGCTCCCTCTAGATGATATGCTCTCTCTTGGGAGAATACGGCCACGTGGTTACCAATAAGTTTGTATGATAGTTTGTTTATGATTCATTACTCATGCTTACTCATGCACGACATGCCAAGTGTACGATTTTTGCCTTCTTTTAATCAATATATACACTTACTTCATTTGATACGGCATGGTGGTCTTATGTACCTCTATATACTTGCTTAACCGTCGTGTTAACAATGCTACCCTTGGTGTTACAAGTACTAAACCTCGGGGACTAGATGAGGGTAATGCAGATGACGCCTTCAGTTAGTTATCGTACGAAGAGCGACAATGGGATACTTGCTGAGTGTTTAAGTTTGGATAGGCCTGTTTACACATTAAGTTCTGTTCATGCTTAGTTAATCATGATCATGTAAAATGAGAAATGGTTAAATACAGACTTATTTATGAATGTTATGATAATTCCGTTGTTACTGCTTATGATTGTTACAGATGTATTACACATGCTTCCGTTCACTGTTGAATGTAATTTACGTGTTAGAGGAACTTCTCTACACGTTCCTGTGCAATCTCCCTTGTAGTGATTTGTGTGTGTATGATTACATGTACAGATTACTATGGGATTACGTATGCACACCCCGTGGGGCCATCCTAACCCCAATTCCCGGGATCGGGGCGTGACATAAGTAAGTAATTGTCTCAGAGCATGGATCTTGGAAAAAATACAATCAAAAGACTGGTGTTCTAGCATAAATAAGTCTGGAATAAAAGATTTAGAAACTTATGAAATGTGGTGAGGATACGATAGGTGCGTTAGGATCCGGGTTGTATAGGATGCATATGATGTTTTAAGTTTTCTAACACCTTGCTTTGAAATAATGATAGTTTCTTACAGATAATGGCCCCGACTCCAAGAGTTAAGAATACTCGTCACGGTTCCTCGAGTAACACCGAGAGTGATGACTTAGAGGACATTCTTGTTGAGAACTTGGATCACATGCCTCCACCTTCTTCGACTACGGATAATCAGTCCCTTTTGATGATGCATAGCACGTTAGTTATGATGATGGGACAAGTCATAAAGATTGGTGAGAATCAAGCTGTAATGCAAACGCAGATAGCAACGATAATGGAAAGACAAACTCAACTGCAACAGAATTTGGCAATGGTAGAGGATAGTTTGCAGGATGTTCTGAAAAAGAAATCCAAGAGGGACGCATCACCCTCTGAAGAGCACCCTGGGCAGCGGAAGAAACAGAAGACCAAGGCTCATAGTTCCAGAAAACCAATGTGTGATCTATGTGGTAAGGGCCATGAGACGAATAGATGCTGGAGAAAGACTGGAGCATGTTTTGGTTGTAGTTCGATAGAGCATTGGCTGGGAAAATGCCCAAGGAATAAAAACACTAGCGAAGCCCCAATGTGCCAGAAGCAGCAATCAGTCGAGCAACCTCATTAGAATCAAGTGATAGGCAGCATCAGTAAAGGTTATCTTTATTTACTACCCTCATTCTCTATTGATCTTTTACTTATAGATGTTATGAGCAGTCTATATGATTAACTATCTAGGATAGTTTCCGAGATACCTGTTGTATATGAGTTTTTAAGTGAGATTCCAAAATTTTTCCCTTAGTGACTCTATCAAGATGTTTGGTGTTATTTGTTGAGATATAGTTGACACCTTCAGAGGTATAATAATCAAGGCAATTAAATTGGGGTTATTGAGTGTAAGTGATTACTGCCTTTTATTGATGAGCCGTTTCATTAAGTTCAGGGTGCAAGATAAGGTCCAAATGAATTGATTGAGGATAGGTTATTCCAGCTCTAGGCTCGAAGATCAACTCTTAAGATCAAATTGGATGTTAGGGATTTATTAATGTTTCGAATGTATTTGTGAGATAAGGAATAGAATTCTTATTCGTACATAGATCAGTTATGGATTACAGTTATCATTCACATCTAGATGTGTTCCAATTTGTTAGTGTTCGCGATAATCCTTTTTGGATTTTTCTTTATCCCTTGTGGATTGACTAATTTTGCTAATGTCGAGATGTAACTTCTAGTTGACCAAGTTGTGGTCTTAAGTTGAATGAAAACTGATCTAGGAAAAATTGAGATTATTATCAATTGGCAAAGTTCGAGGTCAGTTACCTAGATTCCATACTCCTTGTGATCTTACAAGATGTTATCATAGAATTGTGGGATAATTCATCAATTGGATAGTTTCGTTTGTTAATTGAGAGTAATAATTTCTTGTGTGAACAGATCGATCCGAGGACGACTTCTAAGTCCTGTGAAATTATGAATTAGTGGATATGTGTGATGATGCAATCTTAGAATTGATCCAATAGATATAATCAAGTAATTAAGGATTCAGATTTGATTAAAGTCATTGAGTGCATCATCGATAAGACTATTATCTAGACTCATTTCTTGGAAGTTACTGAGAGTATATCCTAGATGGGATTTCAAGTTTCTCTTGATGGTGATGGACAAAAAAAAAAAAAAAAGAAGAGAGAATTCATATTATTCAAAGGCATATAGACAATAAAAAAAATGGTTGAGTTATGTGACTAGTAAGAACAATCGCTCACAGTCAGCATTGATGATTTGCCCAATCAAATCAACGTGTAAGGGATATTATTTCAATTGATTGAGGTTCAGTTGATATCAATTTAGCATCTAAAGCTATGTGATTTGGAGCTATGTCCTAATCAGAAAGGAGCATTATAGATTCTTGGCTATTTGTTTGATGGTCAATTCATTTGATGATATTTTGATGTATTAAAGTCATTTACAGAAACATTGGGTATGAGAGGAATTCTATTCAAGCATGCGGATTTCATTTCACTCGTGGAACATCCGCAAGATATTTAAATTTCATTTGACCAGGTTGGGCGCGGGACTTGAAGTGCTAGTATATGATAAAAATCACTCCCTTTACCACATGACTTCCCTAATATCTCTCCTTCCCTTTCTTCCTTTACCACTAATTTAAATTATTTCCTAAAATCTCTTTCCTATCCACCAATTCTCATCACCCCTAAAGTTACTCCCATTTTAAATTCTTCCCTAAAATCTCTCTCTCATCCACTGATCTTCATTTAAATCTTCTCTCCAACTTATCATGAATTCTAATTTTTCTCAAATCTCACATCTTTCTTTCTTAATATACTCCAACATTGATATATCGAGATTCCAAAATTGATTGTTGGGGTAGCCGCATACCACTGATGTTGGCCCACATTTAACCCACTTTGATATCCTGCCTGTAAGTGGCATGCAACGAAGGTTTAGTCAGCCAAGAAAATCCACCATAGAAAATCCACCGTTGGATGGAGCAGTGTAACAGGATGGAGCGCTGTCAAATCCCTATACCTGCTTATCGATGATCTTTAGAAGAGCTAGAAGATAAGCTTCTACAGTCATTCTTTCTTCTCTGTTGCTATGAAGGTGATGTGAGATAACCCGACTTGGGGTGGAGATCAAGAAAGCCATGGCGTGCATGCCTACATGAGTTCAGGTTACTAATGGGCGACGTGTTGTTCAGAAGGTTATTCGAGGTGCGGGGTTGGTGGATGGTTCGAAAAATTTTGTGGTATGCTGATTACATTAGATAAAAAGATAAATGAGTATTTGGGTAAATTTTGGCATTTTTGTTAATCAGTATTCCAAATTTAGCTTTTGAAACTTATTCTTTTGTCATTTCATTAATATGGTACTGCATTTCTATCACATCTTAAGTAGTGTATTTTATTCTTCTAGCTTTGTTTTCCTCATATTTATATTATTTTTTATTCATCTTTTGTTTACTTATATTGATATTTTCCATCTATTTTTAGTCTCTCTCGTTTTTTTATTTGTCAAAGTTCTTTGATTGCCTAAGCAAATAGCACATTCACTATTATATACTCAGATTCAGCCCAATTTGAGCTAATATATGCTTTGCTCTCTTAGGTTTTCTTGTTACGCTTTTTTTTTTTTTTTGTTTTTGGCCAAACGTGATTTTTTAAAGAAGTTAAAAATAGGAAAAACATAATCTGCTTGGAAGTTTAAATTTCAAAAACCGCACAATCCCTATCAATTTCCGATTAAGTCCCAACATGACCTCCCTCTAGCAATAATCTCTCCTTTGTACACATAACCACCATCATTTTTTTATTTTTTAATTTAAATATTTTATAATATAAGTAAAAACTTGATTTTGAGTGATCAAGATTTTGTGTATCCGTTATCTCTAACCAAAAATAGAAAAATAAATATTTTATTTCAAATGAAAAGAATAAAAAATATCTGCTATTTATTATCTATGGACAAAAAATTATTACAATTTATTTTTTAAAGTCAATGACGAAGTGCCCTACCAAAGAGTGTAGTGTCGCAATGCCCCATGGGTAGCCATATCCATAAATGCCTTCACCTAGGAAGCACATGTAGCGGTACAGGTACCGGTACAGGTATGGTACGGGTATGCCGGTACGGCAAAATCCTTAAAAAATAGGGTATGGGTACGGCTGGGGACGTCCATTAAAAATTATATTTTTTAAAATTTTAATAATACAATAGGCTAATAATTAAAATTTTAAAATAAATTAAAACTCTTACATTTAACAAGCCAACAATTACTTAATATCATTACAAAGTCAACATACAAACTATTGAGTTTAATGTCTGTCATTACAACAAAAGTCAAGAGCCATGTAAACACCAAGATTACAACAAAAACAATAAAACAAAGCAGTGAAAATAAAGTCATCCATCAAATTGAGCTGCATCGCCTTCATCATCAACTAATCTAGCTTCCATGTCAGGCTCATCAAGTGAAAGATCTGCAACTTCAAGTAAACCAGCACCCTCTAATGAATCAAATGTATCTCCACTAATGTCCCAGAGCTTGTTCTCTCCTTCCATGTATTGTCGACTCCTCCTTGATAGGAGACAAATATTGTTATGCACAAAGACCAAGTCTTCACAACGGTTTGGTGTCATTTTGTTCCTTCTAATGGAGTGAATGAAAGAGTAGGTGCTCCAATTCCTTTCACAACATGATAAGGAACATGGCTGACTAAGTAATTTCAATGCTAAAGATTGGAGAGTTGGTGCAAAAGACCCATGTGCATACCACCAAATAATTGGTTCCATTACTCCTCTATTAAATTTTGAATCAAATTCCCCAAAACTTTCCAAACAATCTGAAAACTTGGCATATTCTGTTGTAACAATCCTTCTATCCTCCAGCTCTGGAAAGTATTTCTTGAGGCACATTGTTCTCATATTTGAGATCTCTTCATCCTTGTGAGGAGGAACACGATTGGGATTTTCATCGAGCCACGTTGCACAATGATACCTAAATTATAGAAAGATGAAAGTATAAGTAAATTATGAATTTTATATCATATTCAAAGAAATAACCAAATACAAAAAGTATTGGGTTGTATGTACTTAGGATTCAATGAATGTGCAAGGCAATGAAGTGGTGTGCTACTTTTGGTCCACCTTTTAACAAGTATTTGGTGCACTACAGAATAAAAATTAGACTCCTCATTTTCCAGCTTCCCTTCATGCCTATAAATGGCTGCCTTCACCTTTTCAATTATTATATCCCACATCTCATAAACCAAGTGCAAAAATGGCCTATTAGTATCACAAACTCTAATCATCTCATAGATAGGCAATGTGAAAGATAATATGTAAGCTATCTTATCCCAGAAGATGTCACTCAACACATTTTCCTTCACAAATGTTGCCTTACCAACATCATCATCCTTATAATGATTCCATTTGTCACTAATAACCATTGTTTGAAGGCCACGCTTGAGAAGATTGAACCTTTTTAGCATAACCACAGCAGATGCAAAGCGCGTCTCTGCTACAGTAAGCAACTTCATAGGCACAAAGTCATTAAAAATTGACAATCTCATAGAATGGTTCACAATAAAATTTTTCATAAACATCACATCATCAACAACATGAGTAATCCAATGGCATTCATTATAAGCATAGGCAGAAACTCCAGTTTGCTTTGCAGAACATATATTCTTAAGAGCAAGATTAAGGGTGTGAACTACACATGGTGTCCAAAAAATATGAGAGTATTTACCCTCAATGATTGATCTAGCTGAACTACAAACAGGAGCATTATCAGTGATTACTTGAACCACATTTTGAGGTCTAACATTATTAATTACTTGATACATTAATTGGGCAATGTAGTGCTTGTCCTTGAACTCACCCTCATAATTAACCGCTTTAAAAAATATAGCTCCATCCTCCGAAGCTCCCATAAAATTGATAAGAGGCCTTCTTTGGGCATCAGTCCATCCATCAGAAACAATACTTACCCCCTTCTCCTTCCATGATTGTTTCAAAGACTCCAACAATCTTTCAACATTTGCCTTTTCTCTTTTAAATAGTGAAGTCCTTAACAAATTATAACCGGGAGGTACATACCCACTAATTTGATTTTCTGCAGCAAATTGAAAAGCTTCTACAAAATGCGGATCCCGAGCCAAATGAAAAGGCAATCCACCGGAGTAGAACATACGAACAATCAAAGAATGCAAATGTTCCCTAGCACCTTGATTGAATGCCTTCTCCAAGGCAGTACTTCCAATGGCCTTTCCTTTTTTTGGTTCATACCCTTCCAATCTAAACCCTCCACTTCTACTTCCAATATCCATTGTATTTGCCATCATATTACTAATAGGATAAGAGAAAGGTGGTAAAGGAACATTTTTGGGTTTAGCCATCTTCTTCCGGTTTTCAGCTTCTTCACTTTCCCTTTTCATTTGAAGAAGAGCATCACCCTTCACATTAATACAACATCTAATTCCCTATCCTTTTGTTTGTAACAAATATGCTTTGACCCTATAGTATGACCCTTGAAAATCACCATTACAATAATTGCATTGCCATTTTGCATTCGCACTTCCTCCTCCCCTTCTTTCTAATATGGTTACATAATTCCAAAGAGGATCCACAATTTCATTAGTGCCAGTTGCACTTACACTTGCACCAGTAGAACCCATACTACTTAATGAACTCATTTTTATCCTACAATAATCAATAAATAATCAAACAACCAAACAATTAAAAATCTGCCAATATACTTAAAAAATGGAAAGGACAACAGCAACAGCAAACAACAGAGCAAAGGCAATGGCAGAAAAAAAAAATAGCAACAGCAATAGCTATGGCAAACGGCAGAGCAGAAAAAAAATAAAGAAATTAAATATCACAGCAAAGCAACATCAGAGCAGCAAATATAGAGAAGAAAAAAAAACAGAGGAACAAAATACAGCAGAGCAGTAAAGCAAAGCAGAGCAAAGAAGAGAAGAAGAAAACAACAAATGCAGTAGCAACAAAGCAACAGCCAACCATAGCAGAGCATTTAAAAAAAATAGAAACGTAGTGTTATCAGAGAATTTTGAACTATGGTTAGTTCACGGTTAACCGTAGAGCCTCGTAATTAGGTTTCCCTGATATGGTGATTGATAAAAATTTACACTGGTTGATCGAGAGGTGACCACGACTTGTCCATGGTTGACCGAGGGCTATCTGTGAGCTAACCACGAGCAGAGCACGAGCCTGGGAATACATGTGATAGAAATTGCCTCTTTTAGTTCCTTTTAATTAATTTAACCTATCAACGAGCTTATGAATCAATACCTTATGATGAGAGGATGATTGGGGTTAGCATTCTCTCACCGGTTGTTTAGAGAAGGGTATGGAATTTAAAATGAGACCTATACAATGGTTAATTTGGGCCTTCGGGTCAAGTACCATCAAAGAAGCACCAAGGAAATACAGCAGAAACAATGCTCAGCAAAAAAGAGAAGCAGGGGGGGAAATTACAGCAGTAGAGCAAAAACATTAGGGAAAAAAATCGCAGAACAGAGCAGAGCAGAATAGAGCAGAACAAAGAAGGGTAAAAAAAAAAAAAGAAAGAAGGGAAGAGGACCTGCGGTTGTGGCTGACATGCAGTGGCTAGTGTGGCGGAAGTGTGGACGCTCGTTTCTTCAAAGGCGGAAGTGCGGCAGAAGTGCAGCGGAAGTGTGCAGCAGCTGGTCCTCTTCTTCTTCTTCTTCTCCTTCTTCTCCTTCCCTTTCTCCTTTCTTCTCCAATCGGCTATCGCTCGTTTCCCGTCAGACAAAGAAGAAGAGGTGTGCAGTGGCTGGTCTTCTTCTTCTTCTTCTTCTTCTTCTCCTTTCTTCTCCAATCAGCTATCGCTTGTTTCCCGTTAGACGAAGAAGAAGAGGTGTGAAGTGGCTGGTCTTCTTCATCTTCTTCTTTTTCTTCTTCGCCAATCGGCTATCGCCCGTTTCCCGTCAGACGAAGAAAAAGAGGTGTGTAGCGGCTGGTTTTTTTCTTCTTCTTCTTCTCCTTCCCTTTCTCCTTTCTTCTCCAATTGGCTATCGCTCGTCTCCCTGGACTGCAATTTGGGCATTAGGGCATCAACTGAGCAGTGAAATGTTTTATATAAAAGAGATTTTACACTTTGCCCCCTCCATTTTTGTTTTCTTTTAAAAAACATATAAAACATTAAAAAAAAGTCATTTATCTTACCAGAACGTACCCGGTACGAACCCGATACATACCCATAAAGTCAACACGTACCTGGTACGTATTGACCGTACCCGGTACATACTTTGCCGTACCCGTACCCGTACCCATACTGGGTACGTACCCGGTACGTGTACGCCTGTATTTTTAGAGTACCCGTGCTTCCTAGGCCTTCACAAACTGTAGTCACTTATAGCTTATTTTTCTTTTTTTCTGAAGTGCTACATCAGCATCTAAATATATTAAGAAATGGTTTTTCTAAAATCTCTCTCTCCCCACTCCACCGTTTTTACATCATCCCCTAAAATCTCTCCCTCTACCCTCCTCTCTCTCATCTATTTCATTTATTCCCCCAAAATCTCTATATTTGAAAGGTGAGTTGCTTTTCTACTGTTGTGTTTTTTAGGTGATCTTTTTGTTGATATATTCGGCTTAGTCAATGGTTTGATCTTTGTAGAAGTGCTTGCTTTTGATTGAATCAAAGTGACTAAACACATTGATCATAGGAAGATGCAGGTTTTTCACTAATTGACAGAGCTAGAGTTTCTTTTTTTTTTTTCAAAAATGAAAGGTTCTTTTAATGTAACATGGTTCAGATGATAGTTACCTAAAAATGTTTCCATTTCTAGGTAATATATATTGACTTTTGGCCTTTAGCTATTGTAGTATTTTTTATATAGGATAATTGCACTTTTGGTCAGACTAATCCCTTCGATTCCAGATGGAGCCGGGTAAATATCTAAGGCATAATAAGAACCGTTTGATATTCAAACCTGGTAATAATATTAGATTCAAATTTTCTTGATTATCATCTCCAGAATTATATTTATATTATCCACTTATCTCCATCGATTTGGCAAATGCACTAAATTAATTCTTAAATTATTTATGCTACATCAATATAATATTGAATTATCTTTTTGTTGATATGTTCTGCTTAGCCAAAGTGACTAAGATATTTCTTGTGGTCTTTTTGTTGATAAATTATGGTTAGTCAATGGTTTGATCTTTGTGGGGATGCTTGTTTTTTCTATTTATCTTTAGTAACTTGTTTATAGATTATTTTAAAATTTCTGAGAGTTGTTTCGATTGCATCGAAGTGAGTAAGCACATTGACTATAGGAAAATGTAGGTTTTTCACTAATTGACAAAGCTAGAGTTTTTTTCTATTTTTTTTATTTTTCAAAAATGAAAGGTTCTTTTAATTTAACATGGTTCAAATCATAGTTACCTAGAAATGTTTTCATTTCTAGGTAATAAATATATTGACTTTTGGTTTTTGGCTATTATACTTTTTTTATAAGATAACTGCACTTTTGGCCAAACCATGGTTAAAAAAATTGGCCGATACCGGTTCATATCGGCCGATACGTACCAGTATCAGCCGGTACCGAGACGATATTTTGATGTGTATCGGTCTCGGTACCGCTCTGTCAAAATATCCCCAAATTATCGAAATATATCAGCCGATATTTTGAAATATCGGCCGAATTGAAATATCGGCCGAATTGAAATATCGACCGATATATCGGCCGTATCGGCCGATATTTTGAAAATATTGGTCATATGTAATATTTATTTTTTTTCAAATTTTTTTAAAAATTTAATATTAAAATAGGATATTTTGAGGATTTCACCACAAGTTTGTTTTTTGTTTAAGTAAGTATGATTGTTGCATACTTCATATATGATAGCTTCTTATTATTTTTTCATGTAATTATTTTTATATTCTCAAATTTATTTTCGGATTTTTTTAATAATCTAATATTAAAATTAGATTTTTGAGGATTTCATCACTAATTTATTTTGTAAAATAAGCATAATCATTATATGCTTCATGTTTGATAATTTTTTTCATTGTTCGTTTATGTAATTTGTTTTATATTTTAAAATTTATTTTCATATTTTCTAATAATTTAATATTAAACTATTATATATTTAGGCTTTCACTATAAATGTCATTTCTTAATTTTATATAATCATTGTATAGTTCATATATGTTAATTTTTTACGGTTATTTTATCATTTATGTGATTATGTCAATATTTTTTGTATTTGTGAATTTATTTTTGGATTATTAAAATATGGTATTAGAAATAAAATTAATGCATCATTTAAATGTGCCTATTTGAGATTTCAAATGCTAAAATGATTTGTCTTAGTTTCTATTATTTTTTGGAGCTTAACTTATAGGTAAGGTCAACTAACAAAGTTCCTTAAAGATAATTCATAAATTATAATTATTGTTCTTACAAAAAAAAATCACAATTTCAGACAGGACAGTGATGCGGGATATCATAACTTAGGAGGACTGATATTTTGATTTATACTTGTTACTAATGAAAACAAATATTGTTTTCTAGCATTTTCTAATATTTTGGATTTTTTGGATATTTTTTCAAATTTTTTTGGATTAAAAAAAAATTCACACCGCGACGACCACGACAAACCGCGAACCGCGACCGATACCGATACCGTATCGGTTTTTGGGACCGACCGATACTGCAACCGATACCGCAATTTTCATTCATGGGCCAAACTAATCCCTTCGCTTTCAAGTAGAGCCAAGTAAATCCCTAAGGTATAATAAGAACCATTTGATATTCAAATGATAAGAATATTAGATTTAAATTTTCTCGATTATCTTCTCCAAAATTATATTTATATTATTCAATTATCTCCATCGATTTAGCAAATGCACTAAATTAATTTTTAAATTATTTATGTTACATTAATATAATATTCAATTATCTCCACCGAATTAGCAAATGCACTAAATTAATTTATAAATTTTTTTGTTGCATTAATATAATATAAAATTTAAGCACAAGTCATATAACAAGTTCTAAAATATAACTCTTTTATTATAGGGCCTGGGCTAAATACAGGCGTTTGTTGCTAGTTCAAAATAACAAAACTATATCAAATGTTTCAAAAGTGGGTCCCATGGGGAGATTTATTTTAGACAGATTTCTTTGTAAGTCAAAATAACAAAAATATATCAAATGTTTCACAAGTGGGTCCCATAGGTAGATTTATTTTAGATTTATTTCTTTGTAAGTCTTTTTCATCATAGGCTGAATAGCTTTTTCCAAGTGAGATGGAGGATACAACTTTAAATCTTATTTTTGGATTAATTCTTAAGAGTCTAAATCTAATATGATCATCTTATCAAGTCTTACACCCTTAAAATCACTCCATAAATGATCCATCCTATGTTTTAACCATTTGAGATTGTCCCCCCCTCCCTTAAAATCTCTCCTTCAATCAAGTGGACCTAAAATCTCTCCCTAAAATCTCATTTTACTCTCCCACTAATACCCCACTAAAATCTCTCCCTAAGACTTTCCTAAAATGATAATAAATGATACATTGCTTTTAAATATTCAATGACTTCCCTAAAATCTCACTACACCAAAAATGTCCATCTGGAACGGTTTAAAACTGTTCTTGAATGAATCTGAAACCGTTCCAAAAATAGGTGTCGCATAAATTTTGAAACGGTTTTGAACCGTTCCAGAGTTTCAAATCTGAAACGGTTCAAAACCATTCCAGATTTGAAAATTGGAACGGTTCAAAACCGTTCCAAAATTTTTCCTTCTATTTCTATGATGCGACACCTCAAATGTCCCATGATCCTGTTTTTCACGTCCCATTAGGCCCAGCCCAACCAATTCAGATTTTGCGTTTTAAGGAATTTTAGTTTGGCTCAACAAGCACCCCATTATAGACTTCTGATCTACCTAGCCCTCTTCTATATAGGAATGAACCTCGGGTATCCATGGCATTGTGGGAACTTCCTATCGAAAAGCCCACCAAATTCAATGGTGGGCTCACCTGCACCATGTCGAGGTTTTTGAAGCGTAACAAGGTGCATGAATCGTTACTTTACTCTCTCGAATTCCTCAAGACACCAGTAATGTTATGCACAAATAATATGCAAATCAATCAATCAATCAATCAATTTTAATTGCACTACTAATCAAATGAACATATCTAAGGTCTGTGATATACGACAAACGCATGCATATCATATGCAAACTGACAATAATCTGCTTAATCCCACAAACAGACTTCTTTTAAGTCATCCTATCGTACCATCATCCATAGCTAACATTTGGATCCCTGAAAATTCGCCGAACCAACCATTGCAGAGGTCTCAATAGCTGCGCTCTCCTCTTCCGCCAGAACCAAATAGCAGCGTTGTATTGCTCGTTTCGTATCTTACTTGTCGCAGCCCGCCAATCATACTTCTCCATTTCCTCCCTTGCAGCTTTTCCAATGGTTTCTCTCAATTCCCTGCAAGACAGAAGACTTTTCACTTTGTTCACACAGTCTTCCAGATCTCCAGGATTAAAGAGAAAGCCTGTTTTCCCCTCCAGATCCTCTGGGATAATGTCTGGAATCCCACCAGCGCGAGCTGCCACCACCGGAAGTCCCGACGACATGGCCTCCAATACCACAAGCCCAAGAGTCTCAGATTCTGATGGCATTACAAATACGTCTCCACTTGCATATGCCTGAGAAAGCTCCTCACCTAGCATCATCCCCGCAATACAGCGGGCACGCCGGAGAACATCTTTTCCAGCTCATCCCTGCCTAGACAGAAACAAAATCTGTGAGGAAAAGCACAAGACTGTTAAGTGTGCTCATAGTAAAGGCTGTCAATGAGTTACATCTGACAAGCTGAGTTGACAAAATTGGTTCAACATAGATCTGGGTTTGGACAAAACATTTTCAGTCATCAGGTCAGGAATGATTATGGGTCCTCTATTGCGACAGTCAACATCGATGGATCCATCCTCCAGAGACATAATATATTATCTAGGAGTAGATATGAAATTGGGTAGGGTCAACCAATGATCCAAAGAATCTAGGGATTAACATTCCTTTCTTGCTTAGATTGTCCATGGGTGGATTTTCTGAAGCTGAAAGGCTATTTTCTTGTGGTTTTCATAATGCTTTGCATTGACACTCAATAAGATCAGATTAGTATATAAATTTGTGGGCTTATAAGAATTTATGTTACTGTTATTACTGAGACAATTTGGAGGACCTCACTTGTAAAAGAACTGGATGGGTACCTTGAAATAGAATTGTATTTTAAGGAATACTGTAGGTTGTGATTGCAGCTACATGGCTTCCTGGAATCATTATACGTTCAGGCATAGATACCATGTCGTCACTGTCTGTCCTGGACATCATCCACTGTTGTCCCCGCTGATTGTCTTCTGAGTTCTGACAGAGGAAACACTGCTGCCCGCAGATGAATTTCTCACCCTTCTAGATGTCAGTTGCGATGTCAATTACAGTAAATAATGAGCAGCTATGCTGCCTGCAAGTCAAAATCTGTAGCCAAGTGAACTAAACAACACTAAATCTTCAATGAGATTTTGTGCTTAGAAAACCCTTTCTATTTACTGGTAAGTGCTTTGATGAGTAATAGATGGAAACATCCAATTTCAAGAAAACACAACAATCATACTTGCAAGTCTCCCACTTCAATGGTGCCACTGCTGGATCAACATGAAGTGCCTTCTGAACCTCAGGCAAATTGAAGTAAACAATTAAGTGTTTTGCTGTACATGGATCATACTTTTCACCAACGTGCCCAACTGACTGTAAATTTGTACCAAAATCTGTTAGTAACATCAAGCACATAGTTCAAGAATCACAATTCCAATCACAAAAGTCCCTGTAAAAAAAATAGGGGAAACCTATTGTTAATGCCCTACACTAGATTTTGGGGGCAAGAGCAAATCGGATTCAGTAGAAGCCCAGCCCATTTACCTATTAGGACTAGAGTTTAGTCCATGACCATCTCATTTATACCTAGGCCTAAACATTGAGACCAGCCCATGACTACAAACAATTATTCACACGAGCTGAACCGGTGCCTTGGAAAAATTATATAAAATGAAAAACCAAAAATTAAGACTGAAGAAGCCCACTTGTTTCACAAACCTAGATGTCAAAAGTGGACCCTATCTGCAGGCCTAAAATTAAGCATGAGCCTGGCACACGGTGAGATGAGAACACCAGCCCAACGAGCCAGTCCAGCCATTCTCATCCTTCACAAGATCCCAAACTCCCATGCAAGAAAGGTCAGCAATATGACTTGGCTTCTTTCAAATTCACCATATACAGAAACCAAAGTCCACGGTCCATTTGTGCTTAAACAAAATAAGAAACATAACTAATCTACAAGCTGACTGTGAAAGATACCAATACTTACATGCAATCTTTTCAGTAGCCTATTTGGAAAAGCACCGTTGACAGTACAGGAAGGAGTGAAGATGCTATAGGGATCAATATTTCCAAGTTCTTCGCTGGCAATATCGAGGACCGATTCACAAAGTACTGTGGTGTGCACAAATGATTGATAGTCGCAAAACATATTCAGAAGCTTATAGGTTTCATCTGCTATCAGCCCAGAGGACCACATAAATTAGAAAATCCCCAAGTGATCATGAAAATCATCTGTCAGCGCATTCCCTACCTGGAAAACAAGATCACCTGAGTTAGCTGTTCCTTTATATCTTCAAAGAGTTTGAAAGCTTGTTGCTACTCTATATATAAGTACAGTATTCCTAATCAGTCTGGGAGTTATACCATATAGCCCTTCAGATTAATTGCCTTTTCCCCCGGTCAATTTCTGGGACCGAACAATGGCTTGGGCCAGCTGAGGAACACAGTGTCCTGGAACAAAGAATTCTAATACTGATAAGTATTCATTATAAGAGCTCACTTCACCCATGGATGTGGCCGTTAGTTTGGGCCCCCATGACTTGGGCACATGCCTGATTTTCAAGCATAACAATTAAGAGCCCGAACGTGCATGGATCTTTGAGACTGTCATGGGCCCATCCATGAGCTGGGGCTGAGCCCTGACCTCTGTGCACCAATCAAACGGACCAGATTCAGGGCCAATCCCAAGCACAATTCAGTGGCACACTAGCATCTGTACATGGATAATTCATTTTCTTGCTAAAGTTTCATCAAATGGAAAATTTTCTTTTGAGGCCTTGTATTCACCACTTCCTCTATTGAATTTATAATAGAAAGGCCATGACAAACTACACCTTTAGCATCTTCAGATTCAGTCTGTTTTTTTCTTGGCAATGAAACACACATTATTGAATATATTCATAAATAAGCCAGCATACCTGGGTAAAGCAGAAAATGTTGTCAATGAAGAGAAGCACATCTTGCCCTTCAGCATCTCGGAAATGCTCGGCCACTATCAACCCAGTCAGTCCAACACGAGCACAAGCACCAGGAGGTTCATTCATTTGCCCATAAACAAGTGCACACTTGCTTTCACTCTGCAATAAAAAGGAAACCATTTAATAGAAATGGCAGAGAAATAGAAGGATAACAAAAGGTGAACTATTATATGGACCTACTTCTCTCCGAGCTTAATCACACCACTCTCAATCATTTCCCTATATAGGTCATTACCCTCTCAAGTGCATTCCCTGACCCCAGCAAAGATAGAGAAACCACCTGTTAAAGACAAAACGTAGCAAAGCATAATAAACAAAGTAATCAAACACAATTTCGAATTCCACAATGTCCATCTCTGAGATGATAACCATGAGCTTTGGCAACATTGTTGATCAGCTCCATGATAAGCACAATCTTGCCGACACTAGCACCACCAAACAAGCAAATTTTCCCACCTCTCTGATACGGAGCAAGAAGATCTACAACCTATAGTGTGAAGAATGGTTCAAATTCATTGGTCCATATAGGCACCAAGGATGGGTAATGTCCAATAGCTTGCCATTAGTGAGTATGTGAGCATGCATTCCAACAAACTTGTGAAAAAACAAACAACTACTGATGTGAATAGCAACCATAAGTTGCCATACAATTTTGTAATTAAAAACAATCACACTGCAAATATGGCAAACCTTGATCCCAGTGACAAAAATCTGTTGTTTAGTAGCTTGTTCAACAAAGGCAGGTGCTTCATGATGGATTGGAAGAAAGTGATTAGTCTCTGTTGCAGAAAAAAAAACTTTTGTCAAATATTAACAAGATATAGTGGAATCAAGACATTTCAAACGAAAACATCGAATCATAGAAAGGATTGATTATCTTACTTATGTCACCCTTTTCATCAATAGGCTCACCAATAACATTCATGATACGACCAAGGGTAGCCCTACCCACAGGCACCTAATCAATGATCAAACACAAAATTCCACTATACATAAGCAAAAAAGCACAACAAGAACATCGAAACCCAATCACAGTAACTCCAAATCTGCAGTAACCAAGATCTACAACAACCCAAAAGTATAGTCTTTGTTCTCAACAGATCAACAATGACGTAAATCTAAATTACTATTAAACAAGAAAGGCAACCAAACCATCACACGCCACAAAACATTAACATTAACATAAGAGGGAAAAGATCACCAATCATGGTTGTAGCAAGTATTGGTTTTTCAAGAAACGGATACAAGTATCAGTGTTATACCAAGAATGCAACCTCTAGAGGCTGATATGCATCTATGATGTAGTTGAGACAGACTAACACATTGAGACTCATCAGACAAACAAACAGATGTGACATCAGTTGGAAGCGCTTAGCAACTCCAATTCGCACATAATAAAATCATCAGTCAGTCAATGGAACCAGCGTTTACAACAACAAACCCAAAATCAATCAAACTAATTAAAGAGAATTGAACCGTGATGGAAAGGTTCTCAAAGCACGCAGCATTTATGCCTACACAGTACACCCTACACGTGCTCTTCAAAGCAATCCACTGTTCATTTATTACTCAAGCATGTGACAAGTTCTAAGACTCCCACTGTACAACCTTAGTGATTTTTTCACTAGTTAGGCAGAGTCTGGAACTTTTCCACTGTGTCAATGTCAACCTTATGCTTGGAAAGGAGATTCCTCTTCATATCTAGGAAAAACAGAGACGAAAAATCAAAATCCAAGAACTACAGTTACATAACAGGGGATGATTTCTGAAAAAACAATGGAAATCAAATACGAATGTTAAATGCAAACCTTTAAACTTAGATGTTTTTTTTTCCACTCTCCAATTCTCCTCCTTTCTTGATCAATCCTTTCTGAAATCCACAGTTCTCACAATAGGACGAAAGAACTCCAGAAACACACTTAATAGGATCAAATTACACATCATAGCAAAAAAAGCATTGAAAAAAAAATTATTCCAATAATATCAATTCACATTCAAACAGAAACAAAACATCATTCCATTGTTCTTAATTCCTTTATACATAAAACTACTCTATTCGCTTCTTCTCTTCAGAAATTCTACTAAAAAATAGTCATGATGATCTCATTCTCATATACCCACCAACATCTAATCCAATTATATATCCATGTAATCCAAAGAAAGAAAGAAGGCTGAGAGCTTGAGTTGCATGAGGCTGAGTGCTTAACCAACTGACTAGCCTAGTGGAATGACTGTTGAAGCTTGACTAACCTGGTTGAATGATTGTTCAAGGTACTTGGATATAAGCAAACAGATAAAGAAAATGTAACAAACTGAAATGGAGGACAGGAAAAAAAGAAAAGATAAAATCAAATATTAATACTCTATGATATTCACCCGATCATAGTTCTAATCAATGAATATAGTAAAAGCCTTAGGCCATGCTACAAAGGACCCACTCTCAACTTCTCCCAAAGTAGAATGATAATTGCCCGGGTAAGGTAGGTCGACATCTCCTTTATCAATGACGTCAACTGTAATCTTGTATGCATTTTCGGCAAGAGGTTTACAATGAATGAGCTGGGTACCATTACCAATATGAGCCCTTCCACGAGCAACAATCTCTTGACGCCATGACATCAAGTTGCATGGCTGCAATCTCATTGAATGGTTATTGCTCCCTCTTGTATTGGAAATTGCAACAGACTCTGTCGTCTTCGATGTAAAGAAACTGCTTGCTTGGGATCCTGAAGGCATGCGCTGCTGTAATAATATTTTAAAGCATTATTCAAAAATGCTTTCAATGCAAAATATTAAAAAAAAACAAAAAACTCCAATGACTTCAATATTACTTTACCTCAATCAGTTGTTTTATACCACTAAGTTCTTTGAAAATGTGTTTTTGTTCTTCAATTATGCAGTTTACTTGGGACTCCAGATTCTTAATTGCTGATGATTGCCCAATAACTTCTTTTTCCTTGGTAGCTATTTTTTCAAGAACAGCAGAGGATCCTATAATTTGAGTTCTTGAGATGTTGCCAACACCCCAACACGACCCCTTGTATTAACACCAAATACCTGAGCCAAGGGATCGTTGAGGATGTCATGTGAATCTACTTCATCTTTCTTGGAAAGTAGTTCTTGTATTCTTTTCTGTCAAATTCATAGGGTACAACAAAAATGAAAATCACATTATTAGAATACTGTTGCCTTAATTTTTCCACCTTAAATCATGTGAGCAATACAAACCATTAGATGGTCAAACATGTAAAAAGTGCATTAATTTAATGTTTCTAACTACTCTCCGTGATGTAAACGATGACTTTATTAACTATAATAACCATTTACACACATTTTGACAATCATGGGTTAAATAAAAAACACTTCTATACTAATAGAAATCATGACTTTGCATAATACCATTTATAATCCATTTGAACCATTTACACATATGAGAGTTTGCATAACACAATAACATGAGAACATTGAACTCACCATAGGTGAAGACACAGTATTAGAGACAGAACCATCTTTCCTTTTATGAGCTTCTACCCACACTTCAGCCCTAAATAGTGGAGGGTCATCCTCTTTCCTTTGGCGTTTCTATATTTGCATAAATTTCACATAATCAGTTTTTAAGTAACAAATCACTATTACATTTATGTTATGAACAAATGCCAATACTTACCATTTTCTCCGCTAGTCTTGAGTGGCCATACCTGTCACTTGTAGGATATATGTTCAGCTTATTCCTCACATCTGTATTTTTTATCTGTTGTTCTATGGTTTTGGGACTCAAATTCTGTTTGATGAAAGTTTCCCAATCTTCTGGCCTAACTCCAGGAGGACGATTGTTCAATCTACCTTCATAAGTTGGATGGGGATTAAGGTATTTCTTTCTCAATTTTGTCTTGTACTTCCTCATCATGTCAGACATGCTCTTAAGGCATTGACCTTTATAGGATTGAGGAACAACATATTCATCCTAAAAGAAATTATCAAAAAGGTCAAGTAAAAAAAGATTTAATATTAACATTCATATGCCAACTTCCAAGTTTGCATTATCAATCTAAAAGGTAATTTCAAGTATGTCTATCATCTACCTTTTTTTTATTAGTTAATGGTTTTTACACAAAAACGTGGAAATCATATCTCTACAAAATTGTAATTATCTTTAAATAGTATAAGGATCATTCATACTACTCACATTTTGATTAAAGGAGTCTTGATTGGACAATCTCTATTAAATTCAGTTTTTTTTTTTTAAGTTGAGCTTGACTTGAATATTTATAAGCGAGCTTGAATATTTTTCATGCCAAGTTTGTACTACGATTTTATACCTGGATGAGCTTCCAGAGCTGATCTTTCATGGTCTTAGGCACAGCACGCCAGTCCTTGATGGAAATGGGGACAATGGTGCGGACAACCTCTCCACATCTTGATGCCAAATGGATGGAATGATCTCCCACGGGTAAGCCATTATCATTGAATGTAATCACTGGCTTTTGTTTAGATAACATAGTTAGACATGCATTATGCTCCTCCGCCATTCAAACACCTACGTCTTAAATGACTTGATGAAACAAAGCATAATCAATTCATAGTCATCAACATTCAATAAAATTAACAAAAATCTAGATTTGTAAATGAATAAGGCAATATTTGAATATTAACATATTCAAGACACCATAATCATGAAAATAATTAAGGCACCATGAGATTAAGCATGAGTGTAAGCATAAAGTCCATATTTTAAATTATCAATATGTGGATAAAACCATCAATTCATCTTCATAGTCAAATTTGTTACATGTCCAGCTCTATAATTCATAGTCAAATTCTTTTAGTACGTCTTCCAAATTTGCTCTTTCGCCATCAAAGGAAGAAAAGAAACTAGGATCTTCAAGTGCATCAACGTCTTTTGTTAATCTCTTTGGTGCCATTAGAACAACAGACTATCCAGGCCTTGTCTGATCTTGAGAGTAGAACACTTGCCTTGCTTGACATGCCAATAAGAATGGCTCATCTCCTTCCTTGTCTTTTCTTTTAAATTTCTCCATGTTCACCATTGTCAAATTTATATCAGGATCAACAATGCACCCATTGATCCTATCCTCTACTCTAAACCAATCACAATAAAATACTGTTTGATGAAATCAATGTAGTTTAGCTCGATTATCTGTCTTACAACTCCATAATAAGTGGTCTCATCTTCCTTGTAATTCTTGTCTTTAGCACTTGCCCTGAATTTAATGATGGCATTCATTGAAACCCCGCTATTTTGTGTTGACTTGTTAGTCTCATATTCAATTGGAGAGAATACAAATCCATTAACATGATATTTGTTATAATATTTTGCCTTAAACATTGGGCCATCTGCGAGTCGTTTCAGAGTCTGATTGCCCTCGATAAATTCCATCTGCGTATAAATATTGTGATTTCATAGTACTCAGCATATACAAATAGTCACTAATTATCCAATACATAAAATCTAATAAATAATTAAAATAACACCTCCTTCCTCAACCAACTGATGAAATCAGGCTCATTGTTCTTAAACACACTACCCTTTTTTTTTGTCCCTTCGAATTGTTTGTTCTTAGATACATTTTATATTTCCTGTATCAATGACAGACACATTATTATATATATTTATGTACATGTTATCTAATTACTAGACTAACAAGTTATTTAAAAAACGTCACCCTCTCACTCTTGCCAATCCGCAATTCCATCATAGCAATTCAAAACCCATCTACGTACTTGTTGATGTTGTGTGTTTGTTAGGTACAAGATTTTGCCTTTATCCAAGGGCTCTTCATCGCACATACCATCCTCAACTAGGACTCTTTGACGCGTCCTCTTGTGACCACCTTTATCACCATCTGGCATATATTCCATACAGTACAAAATAGACTCCTCTACAATGTAGCGCTCAGCAATGCACCCTTCAGGATGTGCTGCGTTCTTTACATATCCTTTATAGACCTTCATTAACCTGTTGAGAGATTTCAAATTAGCACTATATTATACCATTCAAAAGACATCTTTGGAGTTAGAACTTTATCGTTCAAAGGGATACATCCAACGAAATCTAACTGGACCACAAGCTAATACTTCGTCGGCTAAATACACCATGAGATGAACGCCAATTACAAAAAACGACGGTGGAAAAAATTGCTCCAAGATGCATATTGCAACGATAAGCCGTTTTTTGGCAGCAATAATACTATCTGCACTAATTGTCTTTGAACACAAGACATTAAAGAAGTTGCAAATTTGTTGAATAACACCCTTCAGCGTCTTATGCTCTATTAAAGCATGTTGTAGCAAAATAGGTAGTAATTATTGCATTATGACATGGTAATCATTGATCGCGCTTAAAAATGTATAGGCGTGGAAATGAATTACGGAATCAAGGTCCGACATTCACGCACTTTAAGCGTTAAGAAGAATGGGAAATAATTACAGTTCATCATTAATTTCCCTTTTGTTTACATGGGTTCAAGTGCCCTGACCGCGGGGATGTAGGTTGTTTACATACATTTTGAAAGTTTACAACCCCTCCCTCAAGTCTCAGATGTGATCTCAATTTGGAAAATACAAGAAAATGTACATAAGGTGGAAGAAAATGTGGAAAAAGGGGAAAAAATGGGGGGTGACCGTGACCCACGGTCACTACCCCGTTCCAGTGACCGTGACTCACCCGCGGTCACTGGGGCCTTCCAGTGACCGTGACTCACCCGCGGTCACTAGAACCTGCCAGTGACCGGGGGTCACGGTCACTGACAAACAATGTCCTTGTGCCTCCGTTTTTTGTGCTGTTCGTGCTGGTTCTTTCTTGGAACTTCTTTCAAGTGTTGGAACTCCATTCTCATGACTTTGGAGCTGTGGACAACCATCAAGAAGATCACATTTTATCATGGAATCAATTGAAACCGCTGTAACTCATCATTCGTGTTTACGGACTGCATTTTTGTTTCAAGTCCGAAATGGGCAAATTTGAAGCCGGAGTTGTGTCATTTGAACCTATCATTTTCAAGGAACAAAATGAGGCCTAGAGAGGCTTCTTTCACAACTCTTGTAATGGCTAAGAAGCCCTACGAATGAGAGAAACAGAGGTGACAATGTCATCCTCTCAAAAATGGGCGTCGTACCAACATGGTATGGACTTTGGCCATTTCCCTTCCTTCTCTCCTTCTCAATTTTCTTGCTCACCTTTAGAACTAAGAAAAGAAGGTGGGAATGGTCGTGGAAGTGTTGCTGGAGTTTGCTTCTTGTTGCCTTAGGTGGTGCCTTTTTTCAATTTCTTCACTTTTCTTCCTTATGTGTGTGTCCCTCTTTGTTTCTTCCAAATTCCCCCTTTTTATAGACTCTCAATCAGTTTTGTGCAGTTTTGGGGAGTTAATAGCAGTTGTGGGGAGTTGGATTTCGAAGAGGAGTGGAGGGAAACCACCCAAAATCGTGGGAAACCTCCCTTGAAGGTCCGTGACCGCAGACTGGGCCGCGAACGAGGCCCAATTTTAGGTTTTTCGCGTATGTGGCCCATTTTCATTTGTTTTGGGCCCAAACGAAGTCCGATTGCCACCAAACTTGGAGGGATGCTTCTTAACACTATTTTCTACATGTCATAAAAATTTCAGCCCATTTTGACTTCAGGAAGTTGGTCAACTTTTTCATTAATTGGGCCCCGGTCACGGACAAGGCCCACTTTTGGAACATTGCATATGCGGTCTATTTTCCATTGTTTGAGGCCCGAATGATGTCCAATCATCACGAAACTTGGAGAGATGTTGCTTGACACCATCTTAAGTGTTTCATAGAAATTTCAGCTCTGTTTGACCACCTGAACATGGTCAACTCCTTTTGTTTGTGGGCCCCGGTCACTCCCAAGGCCCATTCTTGGAATTTTGCATATGTGGCTTGTTTCCGCCTGTTCGGGGCCCAAACGGTGTCCAATCGCCACGAAACTTGGAGGGATACTTCTTGACACTATTTTGAGTGTGTCACAGAAGTTTCAGCTCTGTTTGACCACCTGAACATGGTCAACTCCTTTTGTTTGTGGGCCCCCGGTCACTCCCAAGGCCCATTCTTGGAATTTTGCATATGTGGCTTGTTTCCGCCTGTTCGGGGCCCAAACGGTGTCCAATCGCCACGAAACTTGGAGGGATACTTCTTGACACTATTTTGAGTGTGTCACAGAAGTTTCAGCTCTGTTTGACCACCTGAACATGGTCAACTCCTTTTGTTTGTGGGCCCCCGGTCACTCCCAAGGCCCATTCTTGGAATTTTGCATATGTGGCTTGTTTCCGCCTGTTCGGGGCCCAAACGGTGTCCAATCGCCACGAAACTTGAAGGGATACTTCTTGACACTATTTTGAGTGTGTCACAGAAGTTTTAGCTCTGTTTGACCACCTGAACATGGTCAACTCCTTTTGTTTGTGGGCCCCCGGTCACTCCCAAGGCCCATTCTTGGAATTTTGCATATGTGGCTTGTTTCCGCCTGTTCGGGGCCCAAACGGTGTCCAATCGCCACGAAACTTGGAGGGATACTTCTTGACACTATTTTGAGTGTGTCCCAGAAGTTTCAGCTCTGTTTGACCACCTGAATATGGTCAACTCCCTTTGCTTGTGGGCCCCCGGTCACTCCCAAGGTCCATTCTTGGAATTTTGCATATGTGGCTTGTTTCCGCCTGTTCGGGGCCCAAGCGGTGTCCAATCGCCACGAAACTTGGAGGGATGCTTCTTGACACTATTTTGAGTGTGTCACAGAAGTTTCACCTCTGTTTGACCACCTGCACATGGTCAACCTCCCAGTTGACTTTTTATGACAGTGGGCCCTTGTTTCAGCTGTTTGAAGCCCAAATGACCCCGGTTTGATTTGAAACTCGGAGGGACTGACGTCAAGAACATCTTGGAGTATTCATCCAAATTTCATGCAGTTTGGATTTGAGGAAGTAGGATTTCGAACAGTAACCTATTCATTGCATGCGTTAAGTCACTATTCACTCCACATTGAGATAGTTAGCCTGTTTTCTATCCGAACAGCCTCCCCTTGACTTGAAACTTTGGAAGAATAACTTGGGGTATTCTTTGAGCATTTGTTCCAAATTTTATTTGCTTTGGCCTTCTGGAAGTAAGATCTTAGCCGATGATCCCCAAATTCAGGATTACTGTCCTCTAAGCTGACATGTAATGAAATTTAGGCCAAACAGAGTCTTTTCATTTTGAAAATTTGCAAAGTATCTTCTGAATATGACTGAAGCTTCGCGTCTAAATTTTCATTAATTTTGGACATCGGGAAGCAGGACTTTGGTCAGTGACCCCCTGGCTTGGGGGAAATTGACTTCAGGCTGACATGCTTGTGGCTTTTGAGTTTGATGATCTCTGTTCGACCCGAAATTTGAACTTCCTCTGAGAGTTCCAGCTACCTTGACCTTCATGGAATGCCGGTTCTCACAGTGATTCCCCATGATCTGCAAATAACCTCTGTAGCCTAAATTGGAATGCCGGTTCTCACAGTGATTCCCCATGATCTGCAAATAACCTCTGTAGCCTAAATTAAGCTGGGATGAGGTGTCTTCGCTGCAGTATTTGCAATTTTTTATAGGTCAACAATCATGTGACTTAAGCCCCTTCATTTCAAGATTTTGTAGATTCACATGATGTTTAAACCTTGAACTATACTGTCACGACCCGAGCCCAGAATTCGGGGGTTAGCGAAAAGCTAAACCGGTGACACACGTACTCCCGTGCACGTGCATCCAAACCCAGTCCAGATGCACGTACACAAGGGATCTAACACGTGCGAACTAAGCGTACGCGGAAGCTGTACATATCATAGCAAGCAACAAAGGAAAATAGCGGAAGCCAAAACTAATGCAGAACGGAAAAGACAAAGATAAATACAATGCTGGAAAACCAAATACAAGTCTGAGTACACGACAAAATACAGATGTACAAATATACAGGGTACAAAGTCCAAAGTACCAAAGTAACAAAATCTCAAAAACCAACTCAAAACAAAAGGCCACTAATATGCATGTACGCACTCGGCAGAGGTGATCAGGCCCACTCTGCCAAACCGGAGGGTGTCTCTACACTCGGCCCTGCAGCCTCCTCGACCGCTGGGGAGCTGGGCAAGGGATCTGTGCCTGCAACACCACAGACAACACAAATGAATACAACGATCCAGCAAATATAAGTAACAGGGATGAAACACTCATAGTATCAAATGGAATAAGGACAGAATAGTAATCTCAGAGTTTCATCTTAGTATGCTAAGCAAATCGTGCGTAGAAGTAAAGCATGATAAGTGAATCAAAGCAGAGAAATACTGAACTAAGTGGCTACTACGTTAACCATATTCTCTCCAATAGAGAGCAAAGCGGAGCAGATAAGAACACCACTGACCGGGCCAAGGGTACAAGTGGGTCTCGGTTTCCTGGGTTCCGGGGTCCCAAGACAAAGCGACACTGCAGTTACAGAGATACAGAGGTCTAAGCCAAAGGTAACCCCGTCGGGCATCCTAGGGCTGAGGCTGAGTAGAGCCAGACTAATACCAATCAAATCAAATCCATAGAAAGGGAGATTATCCGCTTTGGACTCACCGATGACAAAGACCGGATCTTATCCTCACGTATTAACCTCTGGGCAGAGCCACCAGGGAATACCCACAACCAGAGATAAACAAAGCCAACAAAGCATATGTATTAAGTCAAAGCACAGCATAGATCAAAGCTTAGTGCGGAACGAAGAATAAAACAGATATACAGAACGAAAGCAAAATGACTGCAGAATGCATATACATAGATTGGCAGAACAGAGGGCAAAACTATAAACAATATGCAATGCATCTCAGATTTATACGGAGTCAAGGTTCATTACAAGCCCATACTAATCTAGTTGTTCACTGTCACTAACCTTGCATGTTGAGGTAGTTTTAAGTTATTCGACGCACCGTTGCCATCCTAGTGTTGCAATGTAATCCTTATGTGCATCGAAGTCCCTTAAACCAACACCCATGGGGAGGTGCTTAACAGTGATCAACGCTCACATGAATAAGTCACAGCCTAAAAGACTCTTCATGCGATCCAAGGAATCCATTGGGCCGGTTTACATGGGTGGTTAACCTGTATTTGAGCCCTACAAGTCTCACCATTATCCTAAGTTTTAATTCGGATTTGCCATGCCTAACGGTTTAGCCATGAGGGACCTATGGTTGAGCCGGAGACATCTTACGCGCTCGTCGTATTATGCACTACTGCTTAACCATGGTTCCATTCAAAACACAGCTAAACTGGTCATCTTCCACCTCTGATCTGATATCTTTTTTGGCTGGGCTACAGTCAGTATACGGCTTAGCCGTAGACCAATCCACGGCGTAGCCGTAGCATTTCACGGCTTAGCCGTAGCCACACCGTAGGAACACTGTCTCTGGAAAGTTTCGACTGATCAGAGATTTAATCCACGGCTGGGTTACGGTTGGGTCACGGCTAGCTTACGGCTCAGCCGTACGACAATTTACGGCTCAGCCGTAGCCTAGCCGTAGAACAAAATCAAAATTTCAAGTCTCTGGAACATGAGCCGTAGAAAGTTACGGCTTAGCCGTACAATACAGAACACGAATTCGGGATAGTTACAGAAACTAAATTTCGGTACAGAAGCTTAACAAAACAAGCTACAGAGGTTCCAAATTCACCAATTTTGGCTGTAAAACATTCTATACAAAGATTATGATAGAATCAAAGCAATCAAACAAAACACCCATATGTGTTATCAAAGCCTGTACTTATACTTGCCTCAAATTCTGACAATCCACTGAATCAAGCTCCAAATCAACTAAAATCAAGACAAATCAAAGAAATAAACCATGCATGAGATGTAGACACAGCATAGAGAAAGAGAGGTGCAATTGGAGATGAAGAAGAAGAGATTTGAAGAGAACCCACTTACCAAAGCCACAGACAGAGATGAGAGGAGAGGGAAGAACCAAATCAAACAAGGAATCCAAATCCTCAATCGAGCAATAGAAGGGAAGAAGAGAGAGAGAAAGAGAGAGAACGTGGAGCTCCTGGAGTCTCCTTCTTGCATGCAGTCGATCAAAGGAATGAGCAAGAGAGAGAGAGAGACACCTGGAAGCTGACTTATATATATAGGTTTGGAAGTTTAAGTCAAAGTCCGAAGAGTTTATACTAATTACAGTTCAAGTCACGCGAAGGTCCAACTTCTCCAATTGACTCCAAATGGGTCTGACACAGTTACAGCAATTGACGAGCTCAATAAAATACACGTGCTAACACCAAGATGATGCAAATGTGATGCAAGCAAAGCAAAAGCAAAATTACGAAAAAGGGCTTAGAACTACCTATTCCGGGTCAAAGGTTACTCAACTACCTATCCAAGGCCCAAAACCAAGTTCGAAGAATAAAACAACAGAAAAACACGCTAATGAGCCACTAATCCGGCTCAAAGGGGATCGGAGTGTTACATATACCCTTCTGGAACCTTCAAGTCATGTAATGTACGATAGAATAATTCTTCCTCCACACGACTTAGAGTAAACGGTGCCTTCTGTTTAATAGTCTTACCATCCGATTCTTGTAACCATAGCTCTTTTCTAATGTTCATTCGTCTCAAATCTTCACGTGCCCTTGTGTTATCCTTTGTTTTATTTTTGACATCTAAGATCATCGACAAAAGATGTTCAGCAACGTTCTTCATAACATGCATCACATCTATATTATGACGAATTGGTAAATCCTGTTAAAGCATCTTAAAGAAAAATGGTTAGCTATCTATTCATTAAGATGGATGTATAAAAGATATAATGCCAAAGTAAGTAAAATCACCTTCCAATATGGTAGGTCAAAAAGAATCGATCTCTTGTACCAAGCAGTTATATTATTGGTCAACTCATCATCACAACTTTTTCATTTCTTCACCTTTGATTTACCAATATCCATCTGAATATCCGCTATCTTGTTAAGAACCTCTGAACCACTCAATCGAAGAGGAGGTCTTCCTTCCTCTGTTTTACCATTAAAAGCAGCTTTTTGGGTCCTGAAAACATTATCAGTAGGAAGAAATTTTCGATGACCCTGATAGGAGTACTTCATTTCACTTTTAAGGTGTTCAGCAACAATTCCCACAGCACAAACAGGGCAAGCATATTATGCATGTGTTACACAACCTGATAAACTCCCATATGCAGGAAAATCATGAATTCCCCACATCAACATAGCTTTCATATTAAAAACTTCCCTCGAATGAGAATCATATGTCTACACTCCATTAAGCCATAATTCCTTCAACTCATCAACCAATGGTTGTAAGTAAAGATCAATGACTTTATCTAGTCCTTTTTGACCTAGTATCAATACTGTTAACATTGAAAATTCTCTTTTTATGCACATTGAGGGAGGGAGATTATAGGGCACGATAATGACAGGCCAACAACTATAAATACTACTAAGATGTCCAAAAGGATTAAACCCATCAGTCGCAAGTCCTAAACGGACATTACGATGTTCCTCGGAAAAACTTTGCCACTTGGTATTTACTACCATCCAACTTGATAAATCAGATGGATGACGCATAACACCGCTATATTCTTTCGGTCGAGAATGCCAAATCATTTGCTCCGCTATCCATGGCACACTACTCAAGAAAGTATACAATTAATTAATTAGTTATGGATTGTAATATTCCAATAGAAAATAGGATGACCTAGAAAATATATTTAACTTTGAGATCTAACCTGTATAGCCTCTGCAGACTAGGTGTCAAAGGAAAATATCTCAAAACCTTTGATGGAACTTTAACACTTTTCTTTTTTGCCGAGTAATCTGACTTCCATCTGGATATATAACAAATTGGACAATTTTGCCTATCTTTATACTTTTTCCAATAAAGAATGCAATTATTCGGGCATACATGTATATACTCAAAGGTCATTTCTAATGAGTTGATCATCTTCTTAGCTTGATATGTGCTTTCTGGTAATGAATTTTCTATCGGTAGAAACTTCTTTACCAATTGAAAGAGATTATTAAAGTTATTGTCTAACTAGCCATTTTGTGCTTTTAAACTGTACAACTCAACAATAACTGACAATTTTGTGAGTTGCCTAGGACATGAAGGATACAAAGCTTGTCTTGTATCATCAAATAAAGACTTATATCTCCTGGCTTCATGGTCTTCTTGCCCTTGAAACCTTGGAGAATCTTCATTTAAATCTTCATTACTTGCGAGATCGTCCATGAGAGAATCAACATGTTCACCAATTCTCCCAAATGCATCATTTATAAGCTCCTCCATTCTAGGATACATGTCGTCCATTTGGTCATAAGACTTCGATGTCGATGGTTTCTCATTAGCCGTGTTAACACTTTCTCCATAAAAAATCCAATGTGTATATGACTGATCAATACCATAAACGAGCAAATGGTCATAAATCAAGTTAAGGTCTATCATTCCATGCCCATTTCGGCATTTCACACATGGACAAGGAAAATGCCAAAATCCACCACCATTTTTCTTTACAAACACAAAGAAATGCACAAGTCCATCTAAATACTCTCGACTTAATCTGTGTTTAGACATCCATGCTTTGTCACTTGGTGACGACATTCTGCAATCAGTGAGGTAACATATTTCTTTGAGGAATATGGGAATATACATGGCTGATGATCAGACTATTAATACATACACAGTACTTGTTAAGACAAGATATTATCTTATGATCGACGTTGAAGGTATTAGAATATAAAAATTTCATTACAGATGTCCTATATATATCGTTATATCCATGTGTTCTACACCTGACATCAATGTTGATTACTTTCAATAGCAATATAAAAAACATAATACATGAGATGGTAGAATGACATTGACAATTTGTGTACGTAATTGTTTAATACTGCGGATATTCAATATAATTGTTATGATTGTCACCTGCATTCATTTTTGGCTTTACAGAACCACTACCCCTTACTTTTCCATAGCTTCAATGGCACGGTTGCCCACGAATTCATTGTCGACTTGAAAGGTTTTAAGGTGCTTCAAGTCAACCTTATTCTGGCATATGTTCTTTCTTTTGTAAGTTTTTGTTCCCAATTGCTAAAGGAAATGTGATTTCCATGGTAGAATACTGCTGGTATAGAGCTTGAAGATGTTGCTAAACGACTTATGGATTATGGATTTCATGGACCAACAATTAGAGCAGAAATTGCACAGATTGGGAGTGGGAAAGCTGATATTAAGGACAATGTCATTAAGGTATGCAAAATTATTGCTTGCTTAAGTATGACTCCAGAATTTGTTAAATTTGTCTACTGGCTTCTATTTTGTTAGCCTGGCCTCCTAGATACTTCTATTTGTACTATAGCACTCCGTTGAGCCAAGACCCATTGGAATTTCTTCCCATGTCTTCCAGAATACCTATTTTCCCCAATACTTGCGTGCCCAAAATAGCACTGATTACGTGCCCAAAACAGCACTAATTACGTTCCCGAAAAACATAGGGGGTATGCAATGTGACCCCTGAGTACACAATTTCCCTCTGCATGCACAACCCAATCATCCAAATTCATGCACAAGTACTTTGTGTTGACCCATAAGATCCTCCATGGTTGTGGTTACAAATAAGAGGGTCCTGTGGTCAAGATTGGTTTTTCCAAGCTTATTTGCAAATCCAGAATCATTTAAAAGAAAAAAGGAAAAAGTTTTCAACTTCATACAAAGATTTAAAGCTACACTGATAATCACCAACCTAACAGACTAGTCAATAATCCACAACTCTCACGAAATGAGAAAGTAACTCATGATACAAAGGCCTTCCACCACCCCCTTTCTAGATACATTTAGACGTGAGGATTAGAATCTTGGCTTTGGACTTTGTATATGCCATTTCTTACATAATGCCTCTCTTGGCATAAGTGAATGATCTTATAGTTTTTTTGTCTATTGCTTTTCATTGAATAATGCCTATGCCAACCTAGTTTTGTACATCATAAGCCAAACTTAGGATGAGGTGGCCTATTTTGTTTGTTGTTTTATGTAGCAAAACTACCCTCACTATTACGACAATAAGAGAAAGGATAGTATTATCAATTTTCAGCTCTTGAAATTGTGAGGACTTGCAAATAGAACTTGGTGAATTACATTAGTACTTTTTCATGCAAGCATAATGACAATTGGTTGATTCTCACATCAATCTACCAAGTACAAGTAGAAGTAAAAATAAAATAAAGATCATCATATGCAGGTTCCAACCATCAATTTTGGACCATCCATGTAATCTTATGACCCTCAAATTTGTAATGACTACTCGACAGTGATGGGCACTATAATCCCTTCAAGTAACTTGATATAGCTCTTTGACAGTGTGAGGGTTGGTGTCCATTATCAGGTACTCAGGTGGGTTAAATTAGTGTGAGGGGTGGCGTCCATTGTCAGGTACACAATGTGTGTGTGTTCTTTTAAAAGATACTTGGGTTGATTGTGTGTAGAGATGTTCATTGTGTGTAATCATTATTTATATGTGTGTGTGTGTGTGTGTGTGTGTTTCTGTTTTTTTTTTTATAATATACTTTCGTATCCACGAGTCCCTTCATTAAGCGCTACATGACAGTTTATGAAATCTCTAACCCATTTCTTTCTATATAATAATGGTTAGAAAAGATCTCGTGGAGGGACCCTCCCTCCTAGAAATTTCTGGCTTTGCTTTTGAATTTTGATGTTGTCTTTGGACTATTTCTCCCACATTTTGATATGGGGATGATAAATAGCTGTGGTGGTGTTGGAGAAAACCTAGAGCTTCTTATGTCTATGCTGGAGAGGAGTGTAATCCTAGGAAGATGGTCAGAGCTCCTTGTTGTGAGAAGATGAGACTGAAGAAGGGTCCCTGGACTCTAAAAGAAGACCAGGTATTAAGAGCATACATTCAGAGATAAGGACATGGGAATTGGCGCACTCTTCCCAAACAAGCCGGTAACTATATGATTCTCTAATGGGATCCTCTCAGTTTCTCTAGATCTTGATGATTTGCATTGATTTGTCCCCCGTCAGTGAAATAGAAGTGACCCATAAAAATAAAAACAAGCAAAGGAAAGCATAATTATGTTTATTGGAAAAGTTATTTAAAGAATCATCTTCTTTTCTTTTCTTTTTTTTTTTCCTTTTAATAAGTGATCCTTTCATCTTTTGATTGATTCTGCGATTGGTTTCATAGGGCTCCAAAATCTCCAAACCTGCTAATAAAAACGAGTAAAAAGGATATCATCCTATTAGAAAATCCAGTATCCCCACCATAGCAACAGTCTTCCAGCGAATTATCATCATCCTCCTCCTTAAACCATACCATTTTCTCCATCAGGGATGATGGGTCTTTGACAGATAATGTGTGTGTGTGTTTTTTTTTTTTATAAACAAAGTGGAGGTAAAAAATGACGATCTTTACACACAATCGACCCAAGTATAAAAAAATCCAAATCACGTTCTGCAAAAACCCACAAGCCACAAGGTCCAGTACAACTGTAAATCAGATCAGATGCCATTGCTAGGAGGTTAAGCTAAAGCTAAAATCGAATAATCTGCATGTGCTAAGATTCCTAGTTAGAATTACTGCAACAAAGATGATATGCACAAGGGAGCACATATACATAACTGTATGTGTTAGAAAATCCAATGGTGCAAACATCATCAACACAAATCCAAGTCAAAACATCACAGACATCTTGAGATTGTAATCTCCTAATACAGCACGAATCTCCACAAATCGATCTAAACACAAGCCAAACATCCAAAAAACACAGATCTGACACAACAGAGGAAGATAAAGATTTGCTATAATCGGCTAGGGTTTATACCAATGGAGAGACAAAAAGAAGATCTATAGAAGATGCGACCAATGTGAAGAAGACTTGGAGAGACCCTAGCCTTCTCTTCTCTCCTCCTACGACCAACGAGAGACAACAGATTCATAAAAAACAAGATCAAACCCTGAACAACAAGGATCTAAAAGTTGAGAGATCGATTAGAACATCAATGGCGAAGAAGAAAATACCCTAACTTGCCTTTTGAGAAATCGAGAAGAAGAGACAGTAGAAGATCGGGAAGAAGAAGCGAGTTGAAAATTGGGAAACGCAAGCAGTGGGAACAGAACAGTCGGAACGGATCAAATGGCCTTCTGCAAACAAATCTATAGACAACGAGCAGCAGGAAGAGACAGAACGGATCAAATGGCCTTCTGCAAACAGATCTGTGGACAACGAGCAGCGGGAAGAGTCTTGCCTTTAGCGAAAACAACCCCATTTTTATCAAACGGGTGCAGAACAGATCAAATCCGTTTCATTTTAGGGACGGCCCAAAACCGGGCTCATAATCCATTCCTAAACTAGATTTTTGGTGTAGTGTCTCTCCTTCCCTAAAATCACTCTTCTACCACAATTTTAAATTATTCCCTAAAATATGTCCCTCATCCACCGTTTTTTCCATCATAAATCACTCTCTCTATCACTGTATTTTAATTATTGTATTACAAAATCTCCCATTTAAAACCAATCATTGCTATTAGGCACCGAGTATGAATCAGTTGCCACAACTTCAAGACCACCATTTCTTGAATGATTTCAAGAAATTGTAGTAATACCCATAGAAAGCCCTAGAGAGTGAGGATTTGCACACTTTTGGATTTTCTTCATTGGATTGCCCTTCACTCTTTATCTTAATTCTTTTTCATTGGTTTAATAGTGTGGATCATCAGGCAAGTCTCTCTTTCATCACACATTTTTTATTTGATTTTTAATATCTAAAATATTTTTCTCTATCCTATCCGATGAAGTGAATTTGATTTATTACTATTAGAAAGTTATTTATTTATTTACTACTCTAAAGAAGATGAATCTACTCATGCTTTAATCACCTTAAGCTCTACCAATGTGTCCATGTATGAAAAAAAAAATTCAAAAATGACATCTAATGAAGCAAATCCTAAAATACCTTTGGACTGGTTGGTTTACAATTGGTAAAATCTAGAAAAATAAGTTTTTTTATTTAATTATTTCATGATATTCTTCATTGCTTTGATCATCTACTTTTGTATGTTCTCACTTCTTATTAATACTTGTATACTCTTTTTTCCTTCTCTTTGACAAAAGAAATTACAGATTTTTTTAATTCACTTTGTGCATTTTGTTCAAATTTTATATTTTTATTGATTGTAATACTTCTTATTATTATTAATTTTAATTTATTCTTTATAGAAATATTGCTCTTGATTATTTTCATAAGAACATTATTCTTTTAGTGTAAGGATTTAATATCTTTTTTCAATTTTAAATATTATATTAGTTTAATATATATTTGTTTAGCATTGGCTGTCAACAATCCAATCTTTCAACCATTTGAAATTGTCTCCCCCTCCCCTAAAATATCTCCTCAATTTATTAAACCTAAAATCTCTCACTACAACCTCTCTCTCGTTTAAACTTCTACTAATGAATATCCCACTAAAATCTCTGCCCCACAAATGAATAATCCACTCAAATGTCTCCCTAATTACGCTTCCTAAAATCTCTCCATTTTAAATTCCCTAAACTGTGGGAGAGTATAATTTCCTAATCTAATGAGATTTTCTATCTTTGAATTCAAATGATAATAGAATTATGGTAGTGATGGCCCGTATCATTTTACAATCAATTTAAGGGATGTGTTACGGCTGATCCACGTTAAACTAAAATCATGCCAATATTACTTGATAAAACTGGTCAACGGAAATTAAATTTCGAAAAATCTAGTCTAGCTAAATCTCCATTAGCAACCATTCTAAATTGAAATCAGAAACTCTTCCATTAACTATATCATAATGAGCCACACATTACTTCGTGCATTTCTTTTTTCTCTTATAGTGGTGGCAATAGTGGTTATGAAACCTGTAGTAGATACCCATACCTTTTTGGCATTTATGAGTGAGGTGTTATTTTTGGTTGAGCATTGGTATTTTATATATTATTTTTGTTTTATGCATTTTCAAGTTTTCCCACTTTTATTAACTATATCAGATAGTGTTTGTTTGGTTTGGATGGAATTGGTTTCTATTCTATTCTATTCTTTTTCTTTTTTAATGCGGGTTCAAAGGTTCAAACATAAATATTGTAAGTTCATTCTAATATATATATATATATGAAAACAATTGATGTTTTTCATTTTGATCTTATATGTTGAGATCGTCCGGTTTGACTTCACTTTCATCATAAGGAGTTTCATTAACATGGATTTTGTACTGTGATATTTGGCCATGATTCATCAACAGGGTCTTGATGTTATTGGATTGGAGCCATTTGACTATATGGCAATGCTTCAAAGAATGACAACATCTTTGGAACTTTTGTACTTCACTTTTTATGGGAAAATGAAAACTAATTAAGATCGGTTATGTTTTTTCTATATTATTTTTTTTTTCAAGGACTCATCTCAGCCACTCTAACACTTCACATTATATCCCCAATATATAGATTAAGCTCTAGTTGGCATCTTGTCCACTCTAATACTTTACATTATGTCCCTAATAAATTAAGCTCCAATTGGCTATTGATGTATTTGTATGAAAATGGGCATATGTTTTTTCGCTTTTTTTCCTTTTCTTTTTCCTCATTGAATCTACAGTTCTTTTTTTTTCCTTTTACTTCGATCTCATTTTTTTCCTTTTTTATCACTATTTTCAACCCATGCATTTTTTCAATTTACATAGCTTGGATAGGTGTAGTATTTTAAAAGTTCTTATATCAAAAGGAATTAAAGCAATGATACAATCTAATTTTATTAAGTGGAATCAGGTTTTACATTAGCACAACCCATCTGATGCATGCACAGCAATGATTCCACACATTCCCCATTAAGCGAGTGCATAGATATCATCGAGTTCTACAAGATTGTTTCATATTCCTTCATCCTATCAAATACAAAGCAAGCATCGTGCCGATCAAAAAACATAGCAAGCATCATCCACGCACCCAAAACTACCAAACATGGCTATGATAGCATCCTCATCAGAAATATCAGTTTCCAATCCATACATTACAACATGGGCAAGAACCTGAAGACCTAACCATTCATCCTCAAGCAACCAGCATGAACTAATCATAGTTGGAAGAGTTTTCATTGCAAGTAGCTCCTTCCCATCTTATTTGCTTATATTATAAGATGTAGATTATTCTGTGAACATGAATTTCTATTTCCATAGCTTTATATCAAATAAAAGGAGGCATTCCTTGAATTGATTCTTTGTGAGTGCCTAAATTCCAAGATCTTACATCAGACTTAGCAGTTCCTTAGGGATTTCAGATCTCTCACCACGACTGCCACAACTATTTGAGGACTCTAATAAATCCCAAACACAGCGCACTATGATATAAGTGAAGCTTTATATAAGTTGATGATGTCCATTTAACCTTTCATTTTGTCCTCTAAAATTAGACACTCGAATGGAGTATGCAATATTCAAAACTTTGATGTTACTATTAATAATAGTAATTAGAAGTTAGGAAAATGGTTTAGCGCATTAAGATTAACCTTTTTTTTCTTTATTAAGATCTCAGTTCACACCCTTAAATTTGCAAAAAAAAAAAAAGAACAATTATTTGAGGATTCTAATAAATCCCAAACAGAGCGTGCTATGATATAAGTGAAGCTTTATATAAGTTGATAAATGTCCATTTAACCTTTCATTTTTTTTCCTCTAAAATTAGATAGTTGAATGGAGTATGCAATATTCAAAACTTTGATGTTACTATCAATAATAGTAATTAGAAGTCAAGAAAATGGTTTAGCCCATTAAGATTAACCTTTTTTTTTTTTACTAAGATCTCATTTCACACCCTTAAATTTGCAAGAAAAAAAAACAAAACAAAATCATAAATAAATAAATAATAATAATTCTCAAATCAAATATATAAATTCATTTGTTGTTCTTTTACATTAACTTAATTAAATTTAAAGATTCTTAATTAAATTTAAAGATTCTTTCATATTATATTATTTCAGAATTATGTGCAAATGTTGTTGGTGCCTCTGTCTCTGTGGCTTTTGAGATGTTGATCTAATAATAGGGCCCGTGCTTTGCTGCTAGTTTACTTTGAAAGGCCAAATCATTTCCAAATGACAGTAGACTTCCACATCCATAGCCACATCCTAAGCCAGAAAAAAAAAATAAAAATAACATCATAGCCGTACAAGCAAGGGAGTAAGCTTTCAAACTTACTTGAGCTAAGTTGTGCTTGCAGGCAGACCGAGACATTTGTCAAATTAAAAGGCTTGGGGGTGTTCCGATAAATATAGCATATAATATTAAGAAATTTGGATATTGTAAGATTTCATTATTGTATATCAAAATAGTATCATATTATAACTGAAGATGTTTGATAATATTTTGAAATATTCATTTCCTAAATATTTGCTTATACAGGGATGTTAAGAAAAAAGAAATCATGCAATTTTTAGTAGAAAGTCATATATTGTAAAATACATTCTAAATTAACTAAATACCTAATTTTTAGGTAAGTTGATTATATTATAATGTAACATATAATATCACGTAATCTTTTAAAATATCTTATTACACAACCCCCCCTTAGCTTTTCCAATATCAGAATGGGATTTATTATAGGATTCATTCCTAAATCTGATCGAGTCGGGCATTCCAATGTCCGAATTGATCTTATCTTCTCAACTGTAATTATAGTCTTCAGGTCTGGGTCAGGTTTGTGATTTTAATATTCATGCTCTTGGGCTCATCATTGTTCATGTGTGAGTGCATGCACACATGTGTGCGTCTCTTAGGGTATTTATTTTGTTTAGGCGAATCCATGCTTATTAACAATTGTTATGTTCATCTTAAGTACATACCTCCTTCTACCAAAAGAAGAAGGAAAGAAAAAGCCGGTCAGAGCTGTGATATCTAAAACTACAGCCTTCAGCTAGACTGCCTTAGGCCTCATCGCCTAGGTCCTAGGTTGTTAAGATTTTTATATTAACTAATTTATTTATTGGACAAAATTGAGTCCATTGATCTGTATTTTATATTCTTTAATATGGACTGTTGATCGTATTGTAAGAAGTGCTGTAATTGAAGAAATTAGAAAATAAAGTACGTGCTCGAGCGGGCATATCCATGAGCTCAAGAGGGCAAGATAAAGGCAACCACACTCAAGCTCATAAAGACTCGCTCAAGCTTGACAGAATAATTGTAAAATAACTGGATGCATGAAGACCGCGCTCAAGTGCGTATATGGTAGAAACCCACCGACCTGTATGAATTTCTTTCTTATTTATGCCAGAATTGCATGCTTTGTTTAGATTTAGATTCTAACCCTGAAGCATAAATCATGGGCTATAAATAGGGTATTTCTCTCAACCAAATATATACCATCTCTACAATTTGAGTGGAGATTCTATTTAGAGCTTTTATGAGAGTTGGACTAAAGGCTTCAAGGTTTAGAGTTAGTGCTTCTATTTTATCGTAGGAGATCTGTGCCTTCTATATCTTTGTAGGAAATTGTTCCATCGCTGAAGAGACTTGTTTCAGGTGAAGATCAAAGCAAGAGTCTGGGGGGAGGGGGGCGCATTGAGGGACTGCATGTTGAGGATTCTAATAAGAATAACTACAATGTCTTGTGTTGAAGGACTGACTATAGGGTTATAAGTATAGCTTGTAATTAGGAAAGTTAATGTTTGATTTTATCCACCTTAAACTCGTGATTTTTTTCCGTTTGAACTTCTATGTTAAATATTGTCTTGTCTTTTTTGTATGGTTGATTGTTTTTATTTTTTTATTGCATAAAAGTAGTAATCAAACTGTAATTTAGAATAAATCCTGGGTCCTAGAATCTTTCATAGGTAGACATGCGAACAACCTCGACCCAGCAAGTAGAGCGTTGAACCGGTTCAAAGTAGGCTTTCCCCGCGAGGCATGTCCCCACTCCCCAAATGCAAAACATGTCCTCCTCCAGTCCATTTGTATCGTTAAGAGGAACACACCTTGACCTTGCTATCTGTCCTTAAGTTGCAGCTTACTTTGTTGATAAAGTGCATGTTGTTTTTGTATGTATAGAATATAGATATGAAAATGGGTACGCAACTGCACACATTGACCCCCCATATTCAATACATATGCAAATTCACTGGTTTGGAGCACCTGATTCTTCTGTGTCTTCTTTTTTTTTTTTAAATGGTTAACGGTGGATGCATCTGTATGCCCTTAAAACCAATCAAATGTGGCCTTGGTAGGAATTGTTGGGATTTTCTGAACATCACCCGTTGTGCGCATCCACGGAATCACAAGAACAAACACGAATCAACCACCACACACAAGAAGAGACACGAGATTTACGTGGTTCACCCAAACAGGGCTACATCCACGGGCACAGGAGGACGAACATCTTCACTATGACAAGTAAAGCATACAAGAGATTCCCACACTCTCACCTCATCTCTCCTACGTGGTGTGGGAACACCACGGGCAACTGCCGCCGCCGCCGCCGCCGCAAGATCTAGGGTTACAGACTATACATATATATAATCTCCGCTTTCTTGGCCACCAAGAAAGCCCCGGTACAATTACCAAAATACCCTTGACCTTAAACCAGTTCCTGGCTAACCCAGTAACTCATCCGGCTAAACTGGAATACAAGACATAAACCCAACAGGAATGATAGAAGTATGAAGCCATGCGGGGAAATGAAGGCCCCTTAATAAGACAGTGCTAGGACCTGTCTTTCCATTTAAAAGGATCGTTGGTCGGGAATTACTAGCCATTTGGATCGCAATTCGGGCACGTCCAAGACAGAAACCAGCATGCTTGGCTCTGCTAAAATTGCAGTTTTAGCTCTAGGCTAATCTGGTTTTGAGCTTGGTCCGGGCTTCTGAATTCAGCGACTTGACTGAAATGAGCACTAAATTCAGGTTTGAGACTTAGGTACCTTACTTATTGTTGGATCGTATGGGGCCCATTAGCCCCACAATCCCTCATTCATCCTTCTCCATCTTTCACTAATGCCATCATCATAATCAACTAGGCTTGGGCTAGGGCTCATTAAAATTTTTAGAGATGAGCGTATGATCAATCTTATAATATTTTTTTAAGGTTGTTATGAGTTTGGTAGATTATCCTTATCCTCAGGATAATATTAATTTATATTATACAGAGGAAAGACTACTATGCATCTATTCCTCACACTATGGTGAGAGACAACTTCTTTTTAAACCTAATAAGGTTAAAAAGGTGTCATGAGGTGTGATGATTTTGTCTTCTTACACATTAATACTTTTAAAAAAAGGAAGTACCTTTCACCATAGCGTGAGAGATATATGCATAGTAGTATTTCCCATATATATATATGTATGTATAAATGATGAATGAACTCTACAATGAAATTATAGGCATAAGTTAAAATTTGAAATTCTAAAAAAATATAGGCCAAGGTGTTGCAGTTAACCATCTGTACTACGGGAGCCAATATATCGGGTTGGGTTGAGCGTTGCAGATAACATGTATTGAATCATTTTAAACCTAAAAAATTTATTAATTAGGTTTGAATTTTCCCTAAATCCAACTTGTTAGTTAAAAAGGTCAACCAAACCCAGAGTGAAAGGTTCTGGCACGGGCTGGATTGGTTGCCCATTTTGCAATTTGTCACGTGTGATCAGGTTCAAGCTGGACTGGCAGGTTGGATTACAAAAATGAACTCCATGGGAACCTCACCAATTTATTAATCATGGGTTGAGTTGGTGGGTTGAAGCAGGAATTGCCACTCCTATCCATACTAACAGAACCTCTTTCCTAACCATCTGTTTTGCGAGCTCTTTACAGTTGGTCACGATCAAACGAAACGCAGTATGGAAGATGCGGAACCCAAATTTGACAATAACAGCTGGACTGGCCACATTAAAAGGAGATTTTTTTTTAAGCCCCGCTATTTGTACTCCTCTTTCTTCTCTTCTTATACCCGCCAAAACAATAAAAAATAAAAAAAAAACCTAAAACTTTCCAAATTACCCTCACATATTCTGTCCCTTCCTCCCCTCCAGCCCGCGGAGGGGCTTTCCCTCACTCCTCCTCCTCCTCCTCCCTCTATTCTTTCTCTTCTCTCATACTAAATGTGCAATATTAATAGTTAATGTTACAAGCTTTAGATAAAAATAAATTTAAGCTTTTAAAATTATGTATATAGAGATAAAGAGGTGGGCAAAATTATCATTTTACTTTGTGAGTCTACTGATTTTGAGATATTAAAGGTATTAAAATGAAAATACAAGGTAACTATATGCAAATACTAAAACTAGAAGGACCTATTTACAAATCTTGAGAACCTTAGGAGGGTATATACAAAATACTCTTAAAAGAAGGCTTTTCTTGAACTAAGGCTGTTTATATATTGGGACAGAACTAGCCCATTTATTTACGGGCACCCAATAAGTCAAACTTTGTTGCGTAAGGCTTATGAGTTCAATCAGATAGACCGTCAAGTATTTGTTGGATTCTGCTATTCGCCAGTTTATCTAGGTATTAGTCGAAATCAGTAAAATTTTCCCCCAAGTGTCTGCTTTTTCATGGGCCTATAAATACAGGCTGAAAAGAGAACTAAGTGTGATTGATCCGCGTAAAAAGTGCAATGCATATACATTCAACACAAAATGGCCAAATAAAGAATGATTGCGTCTTCTGAAATGATGACTAGATCCCCAAACAGTGGACTTTACCCAAGAATCTCTCAAGCCTTGAGATCTTAGTTTAAAAGCTTATCCGACTCAGGAAAGTTCCTTTGGGTTCCGTGTGTACTCTAATGGGTAGATTGATTTTGGAGACAAATAAAAAAATTTTATATAATTTTAAGGGTGAACCTATACTTTTTATTTGATATTTTATATTGGACCTATAATCTGTATATAAGATTTGAACGCATACCACCCTGTGATGAGTGCAAGTGCCACTTAGGTCCACCCTTGTTTGGGTTAACAGGTAACCTAATCAAATAATTCATATTATTCAGGTCACGTCTGACAGAATGCTTTCGGGGCATTGGAAAACTCTAGTTTAATCTAATGTGAGCTAGTTTATTTTGTGCGCATGCATTTTTATTTTTTTTTATTTTTGGTATGTGATAACCCAGCTAGGAGGCCAGAACCTAAGAGAAAGCCCACACATGTAAGAAGAATGCCTACAAAAATGAAAAGAAAGCTCGCACAAGTAGAAAAAACGCTCACAAAATAAAAAGACAGCCCAAAGACATGTCAAACCCTAGATAACTAGGTAATAACTGCCACCCTGGTAACGAGCCCTTCTTAATACTTGCTAGTTAAGATTAGAGCGAGAACATAGCACTGATCTTTAAGTTCTAATTTTACAGCAACAGACTTCCCTGAATCAGTGGCCTCGACGAAGTTGCCATGTTTCTAAAAGTCAAAGTTTTCCCGCTATGCCTGGGATCCCCATGGAAAGCCTTGGGTTTTGGATCATACAATTCTCGCAGTTGGGGATGTGAAAGCAAGTCCCGCAAACCCCTGAAAAGCTCCCAGTGAAAAACAAAAATAATACAAAGCAAAATATGGCCCTAATATTCGGACCTATTTTATTATTCGGCCTAAGTTTGATCCCGTAGATTTCAAAACCTGGAAAGTAGAAACCAACCTTGATGCTCCATTGCCCGCAGGTGTGGGGGCTGTGGACTAGTATTTTTAAGTGTGTGTATGTTGTTTTTTTTTTGGGGGGGGGGGGGGGGGGGGGGGGGGTCATGTTGAGATCAGTAGCTGATTTTCTTGGTGGTTGGAATCTAATAAACTGGGGAGGGAGAAGAAAATTGCTATGGAAGATGATCCCTGTGGCCATTTTCTGGCTCACCTGGTCTTGGAGAACCGGTTGAGATGTGATGGTTTTAAACCCGATTGAGGACATGTTATAGATTTAGTTAAGATTAGAATCGCCGTAACAGCCAAAAGCTATGCTAAGAAGAAGGTTCCATTGATGATGTTCTGTTTCATGTGAATAAGCTGTGTTAGCAGTATTATCGCTGTCTCCGATTGGCTGGAGGTAGCGGAGGTCGGAGGATCATGGTTGTCTTGTAGGCCAATTTAGTTTTAGGCTTCTTTCTTTTTTCAGCCTCTTGATGTTCTTGGTAATACTAGTAGAGGTTAGGGTGGGGTAGGCCCTAGATTGCTTGGGGTATTTTTTGTTGCTTGGTTTTAATTGGTATCTTATCAACGTTGTTTGGAGGCTCCGTGCATATGATTAGACCGGTCAAAGGGGCCAACCTAATTGGGCTCCTTGATGTTTGATGATGATGCTTTTGCGAGCGTCTCTCTCTAACTGCTATTGTACTATACTCTTTGGCACCTTGATATTAATAAAATTTTCATTCTTTGGCTGATTAAAAAAAAAACAAACAAACATTAGCTTCCCAGAATGAGGTAGCAGTACTTAAATTTGACATTTGACGCTCCGCTGAGCCATGTAAGCCCTCAATTGATCATCCTTCTAGTGACCTGCACCTGCTAAACCATTTTAATTTTAAAATGCCTCACCCTCCATAAGCCATAACTATTCTTGGAACCTGGAAGCGTCCAACTAGCAAAATATAATACTTTTCTGGAACAGTAACAAATTCTGTCTTGCATGTAACTGATCCCATTCAGTCCAAAATCAGCGTACACTTTAATAAAAGAGACCCGATACTCGTGAGTCCCTTGACTTAGAGAATTCTGCGTTGAAGGAGTGGAATTTTCTGGTGGCTTACTTATTGGAAATCTGTGCTATTTAGAATGAATGGTTATTTATTATAGGATTAATTTTATGGTGTAGCCAACTCCTATTATAATAAAATTTAAGGAATTCCAAACATGGTGAGGGCATTCATTTTCATTGCCTTGGTGATTCAAATGAAATCCTATCAATCACATATTCAAATGAGGTAGACAGGCAGCATATTTATTTTGCATAGAATACATCAAAATTCCTGGATAGATTAGCTTCACTAAAAATAATTATTAAAAAGTTGAAGGGTGAAAAAAATAAGGCAACATTGTGGATGAAATGTAGACTTTCTTAAGATTTAAATCACCGAGGCGATGGCTAGGTATTTGTTTCCAATCTCCTTTGATTAAATTTTCTTTAAAAGGAAGGTTACGAGTTATGGATATATATTTAATTTGGATTCTCACCCTTGACTTATCTTTTTTATCCACTTATACAAACATGATTTTTTAAAATATTAAAATTCAATTACATGAAATAAACTTGCCGGTATACCCAGAAAATCAAGTAGTGGATGGAGCCCTCATTTCAAAATTCCTAATCACTCAGAAGTGGCACCCTTCTTTTGCAACGACATCCAATAAAATCTTGAATTAATCGCGAGGATCCCATTCATTAGCTTGATTATAGTCTTATAAATGAACTAATTCCAAATCCATGAATACACATCTGTGAAATCCAAACCCCTTAAAATTAGTCTCGCTATTGTTTCAATTCAATTGACGTTGAACCGCATACTACAAGATTGATCATCTTTTATAATGTATGATTTTGCACCCTTCTCTTTGGTTTAATTGTGTTTTCTTCCACGGGGTGTTCTACCCAATGGTGAGTTTGTATATTCTGTTAAGGCATGTTTGTTTGCATTGAATTGTAGGATTTCAAGATCAAATGGCTCCAACGAGGGATTATTAAAAGGTGAGGCCTTAAGGGTTGGGATGTTGACTTCCTAGGAACTGAATTAGCAAGGAAATGGCTATGTATTCATTTCCTACCTTCTGTTGACTCATTTTTTATTAGAGGGGAGATAACTTGGGGTTTTCATTTGGAAATTCACATTTGCTTCTTCAATATTCAGTATTTTTAGAAAGAAAAATCTCAATAACGGCTCCGTACCTTAGTGCTAAGGAGTGCTTCTTCAATGCTTCCTGTGCTGCATTTGTTTGCAGTCATTTATGTATGTAAATGATTTGCATTTGTAATGGTTCTGCATCCATATGCTTATTCGCATTAGTTTGTAATAAAACCAATAGTTTGTGATGCCTACATAGGTTTAGGGTTTGTATGCTATCAACATTTTTTTTAAAACTTCTGTGGGCACCAAATTCATTATCTAAGCCATCCATCATCTTTACATAGCAAAGAAACTTGAAGTCGTTTGATTTTATATAATAAATCTTCATGGACTTTAAGATATTTATGAAGAATACTAAAAAAAAACCTAATCTTTAAATTTGATTTTCGTCACTTCTATGGTTCCTCAATTTATGCTCCTAATTATTCAATATTCTTCTTTTAATGGTAAATATCAAAACATTTCGTCACTGGCATGGCTAGGTTTCATGCAAGGGTTGTGATAGTCCACCAATAACATTTCATATTTATTCAGTACTAATTATTTTAAATTAACCCTTTTATGGATTTGTAATAATACTTGAAAATCCTAAAATTAAAAATATTCTAATATTTCTCAAATCATAGTTAAAACACCAAAATAATAAAAGGCTTACAGAATGAATCAAAATAAAAAAGAGATAAACTTCATGTTTCTAACGCCAATATAGTTGAAACAAGGCTTTGATGATGATGATGATGATGATGATGATGATGGCAATAATGATGACAACAACTGCAATGAGTCCAAACTATTAAAAATAATTGATTTCTCCTTCTTTTAGAATTTTGAGTTTTATCCCACTCTTATTAAAATACGGCTGGATCACATGTAAACCAATTGGGCCACTATTGAATCACCAAAAATCATTGATTGGTTACTTGTGATTATCTAATGCCCCACATTGCCTATGGTTGAGAAGCTGCATGTCATTGAAAGAAATTCAAGTCATGAAAAGATAAACTTTTTGGTATAAAGCATGAAAAGACAAAGTAATTAAAGATAGAGATTGTATGATAATGCAAAGTTTAGAGTGCTTTAGATTCTTTTGAGTATCATGCTCATACTTCATGTGAGGGGTGTAGAACTCCATAGTAGGGACTACTCAGAATATTCAAGCCACTAAGAAAATGCCTTTCCTTAAGTGGAGCATCTACAATGCATGAGATTGAGCATATGATTGAGAATGTCATATGCACAACTTCATGATGGGACCAAGACCTATTGGCATAAAACATGCATGGAGCAAGGGAACAATATTACTCTTAGCTGTTCATATTTTTAATAGATGAGACATTTGAATAGCTTGGATATCAGTTGTAGATATCATTAATTAATTACGGGGTTCGGCTCAAGAAATCTTGAATAAAACAGAACATGCTGATGTCATCTAATTTAAGAGAAAGTGTTGTGTCAAGTTCATCTTGAGAGTATGGAAGTAGCTGGTTGGGTTATAAGTTGGACAGTTTGGATTAAGTATTGTCTCAACCGAATTCTTCTTCGGGTGTTATATACTTTATGAGGTTCCTTTTTTAGTAAGTTTCGGAGTAAGTATTGTCTCAACTAAATTCTTTTTCAGGTGGTATATAGTTTGTGAGGTTTTTTTTTTTTTAAATAAGTTGGCTAATTCAAGGGAATGGACAAAACTTTCCTATTTAGAGTTTATTTTCTGTTTGTGCCAAAACTAGTAGTTCTTATTCTAGAATGAATATTCTTTTAAGGAACTAACAATTTTTATTTTACAAGGAGTATTCTTTTAAGGTACAAATCCTGAGTTGTAAAAAAGAGGGTTCCTCTCAACCTTAAATACAACACAATACATAGAGCTCTCATTATTCTGAATTGGGATTGCTATTAGAGAGATTATCTAGAGCTTCCATGAGAGATGGGGTTGAAAACTTCAAGCTTCTAGAATTGATGTTTCTACTTCTTCGTAGGAGGTTTGTAACTTCTACTTCTTTGTAGAAGATAATTATTTTGATGGAGAGAATCATTTGTTGTGGAGATCATGGCACTAATAGTGAGGTACCGAGAGACTGCATGCTGTAGAGATCTATCAAGAACAACCACAACGCCTTGTGTCGAAGGACTGACTATAACGTTGTAAGTATATCTTGTACCACAGAAATTAGTGACTGATTTTGTATACTTTAAACTCTTAGTTTTCCCCATTTCGTTCTCTACATTAAATTATGTACTGTCTTCTTTGTGTGATTGATTGTTTTTTATTATTCTACTACATAGAAGTAGCAATCGAATCGCAATCTAGAGTAAATCCCGGGCATTATAAACTTTCAATTGGCATCTGAGAGAGTCACACTAAGTTATTGTATGTTGATTTAAAGGGATTTTCTAGAATGGAAAGCACATTTATAATGAAACCTTATATTTTGAAAAATAAAAAATCTGGCTTGAAGAAGATGCTCAAATCACAGTCTGAGAAGAAAAACCTTAGACTTATTCAATGCTTTGAATGAAAAGGGTTTAATCGTAGATAATCAAAATGTGCAAATTGAAAAAAAAGAAAAGATGTAGTAAAGTTGATGATTTTGAAGATACAAAAAATTCTCTTCTTGACACTCTCAGTGCCAATCATGTTACTTTCATAGTTAGATCTTCTCCACCTAAAGATGATTTTGATAAAAATATTGATGATGAAGAAGTGTATCAGGAAAATGTAGATTGAGTAAGCTCAGTATAAATTTCTGTGTAGTCAGAGTAAAAAACTAAGCAAGCATTCTGTAAAACTTGTGAAGTACATTGACAATTCTGAAGCTAGAATTTTATCGCTTGAGAAGAATTTAGCAGAGGCACACAAACATATCATTCTAACTTAAAGTCATGAAGTTCTTTGCTAAAAAACTTGACTGCTGAAAAACAAGAAAATGAATCTCTGAGAATCGAAGTGTAAGAGAATCGAGTTGAGATTGATGATCTGAATAAAAAGTTAAAGATAACTTTGATAAGTTGGATGCTACAAAAGTTGCTTTGAATAAGAAGCATGCCGCTTAGACTACTTTTGACAACATCTTTTATGTTCAGAAGCTATATACTGATAAGACTGGTCTTGAATACACGGATAGTACTTCAACATTAAAATCTATATGTAACATTATTTTTGTTAAAAGCACTATACATACATCCATTGCACAACATGCTGCATTGAGAAAACATATTGATTATGAAACAAAGAGTAAGTTATGTCTTAAAACTAAACGAGCATCTACTTATTACTATTGTGGAATACAAGGATACATCCGTCCCCATTGCAACAAGTTAAAAACTATGTCAAAAAACGATAAATGAAAAACTTAGTTTTCTGCACTCACTTCGAGTGCAATCTAGGTTAAGAAAGAAGGCTTGCCATCTATTTTAGTTTATACTGGGCTGAAATTCTTTAATGTAAGCGCCCCCAATGTTGATACGAGTATATCATTAAGGGAGAGTTACAATTGAGAAAAAGCTAGTGCTGGATCCTAGTTGCCAATCATGCTGCATGATGATACATAAATTTGTCAATTATGGATAAAAAGGGAGAATGTTATGAAAACAATAGTCGCCGAAGATAATGAGTTTTCAATTATAGCTTTAAATTGGTACAGAGCTAATGGTACAAATTTTTTTTTTTTTTTTTTGTATTTCAATTTACTCAATGTAATTCTGATTTCATTTTTAGGTAGATTGAATGTATATGAAGTTTTGTCCATTAATTGCCGAATAGGGAGATTGTAAAGTTTTTTTTTAATAAGTTGGCTAATTCATGGGATTGGACAAAACTTTTTTGTTTGAGGTTTATTTCTTATTTGTGCCAAAACTGCTAGTTCTTATTCTAGAATGGGTATTCTTTTAAATAACTGGCATTTCTTATTCTACAAGGAGTACTCTTTTAAGGTACAAATTATAAGCTATAAAAAGAGGATCTCTCTCAACCCTGAGTACAACACCACGCATAAAGCTCTCCTTATTCTGAATTGGGATTACTATGGAATAGATTATCTAGAACTTTAATGAGAGAATGAGTTGAAGGCTTCAAGCTTCTAGAGTTGATGCTTTTACTTATTTATAGGGGATTTGTAGCTTCTACTTCCTTGTAGAAGATAGTTCTCTTATTGAAGAGAATCATTCGTTGTGGAGATTAAAATATTAATGGTGGGGTATCGAGGGACTACATATTGTGGAGATTTATCAAGAACAACTACAATACCTTGTGTTAAGGGACTTACTATAGGGTTGTAAGTGTATCTTGTATTGCAGAAATTAGTGATTGATTTTATTCACTTTTGACTCATAGTTTTTTCCCGTTTGGGTTCCCAGGTTAAATTATGTATTATCTTCTTTGTGTGATTGATTGCTTTTATTATTCTGCTACATGAAAGTAGTAATCGAATCATAATCTCAAATAAATTGTAGGCATTATAAACTTTCATAGTTGACTACTCAGCCCTAACTTAACCCAACCCAAAAGAAACTCAATTATACTTAAACTTGAACAGACCTATAAATTCCTCTCCAAAGTGCAATCAGGTTGGGCCATGTTGACCTGGGTCAGGTTAATAACCCAAATATCTAAAAAATAGTGACTTTTAGTGTTAGAAAAAAAAAAGGTCAACTAATTTCCACCACTTAAAGCGCTTCAAAAGATTACATGCTTCGTCTCAAGGCAGAAATGACACTTTTAGCGGCAAAAAAATCATGCCACCAAAAGTGACTTTTAATGGCTTTTTCTGCTGCTAAAATCCATTTTTGTAGTTAAATTTTTTTGTTCCGTGCTTTTCAAAAGATATAAATTTAGAAAGCATATATATCTATTATCATAAATAATCTTGGGTAAGTACTATGTATTATTATTATTATATATATTTATAAATGAATTGAGTAATTAGAGTCTAATTTGAATAATTGAAGCTTAAATCTAAATTCGACCCGAGTTCCATATGCTTTTCAATTACAGGAGCTCAATCTGAAAAGCCCAAGCCCAATTTCACCTCTGGACGGGTCGGTCCGAAAGATTTCGGATCTGGTTTGGCCGACCTAAGTTGCACCCCTATGTGGAAGCATGGGACATGTCATCCGCGCACCATGTCTTGCATATTTATAACATTAAAGCAAACAAATCAATGCTGCTGAATTAACAGGTCGACGTCCACTCAAACTGAGTTTAAAGACCCCACCGCCCACACCTACCAATATCAGTCATAAATCAACGAACCATCACAAGATCCTTAAATACATACATATATATCAACCAACCAAAAACATGGAAAAGAAAAGAGATATTTGTTCATTAACCACTGTTCTCCATCGTTAAAATAAAATGCATTATGCCCTGTCCGTGGCGTACCATATCATGATGCATACGCCCGCTATCCAAAGCATCTATCTCTCTCTCTCGAGCTAGGGTAACAAGCGTCTCTCTCTTGATGAGGACTCGAGGCTGGATATTTTTCCAGATGATTTCATGGGTGTCCATGTCTGGATGAAACTATGCATGCATGGGCCATTCGTAACGTCATGATTCCAAATGTCGGCTCATATAGTCCAAATATTCTAAGACACCCATGCAATTATATAGGTAAAAATATTAATTAGACTAACCATTTGTTTTGGTAGAAGCATGTATTACCAATGTTAATAGACGAGATCGCTGATAAAGCCAAGTATTTATTTTGATACTGCTGATAGGAGTGGAAGTAGCAATAGTTGAAGCCACGCCCGCCATCATAATATGAATGATAACATAAATATTGATGTGATGGAAAGATAACAAATCAAATCAAAATTGATTAAATGAAGGTATCATGATCCAAGAAAAAGAGAGAAGAAGGGAAGTTTGTGGTGGGGTAGCAAAAGAAAAGCCCTGTGATCCGGAAAGGAGTGGGCCAAAAGGGGAAACGGATGAGATGATGGGATGGACGGATCGATGGTAGTCATTGTCAAGATCGAGAGAGAGAGAGAGAGAGAGAGAGAGAGAGAGAGAGAGAATGGCATGGAAAGGAGAGTCGCGTGTATGTCTGCCACTAGGGTGTGTCGGGTCTGCCGCTTGCAAGACAAAGGTCTGTGGACTGTCTCGTCGGCATTAGGGAAAAAGGGCAGGGTGCGTGTACTGGGCGTGGCTGGCTCTTTGTTTCATTCCTCGTCTCCTTTCCATTATGCCAAACGGATCATCCACGATTCCATTGAAATTTTCTTCACCGGGTGGTGGGAATCCAACCTTAGAAATTAAAGCAGACCCCGACCTCCCCATCTCGCCGCACCACCCACCCAGCCACGCCCCCCTCGCTCTCTCTATATACACTGGCGTTACAGTTGACTTCCAACGGGCTGACAGGGCTGGAGCCCTTGTATTCCCCAATGAAAGCAACAGTCCCCACCCTCAAAAGCTATTCTTGTGGGGTTGGAATTTGGATCCTCACAGGATTATTAGGATTATGAGTGAACAGAACGGAGGAGTGAAACTCCACAGCGGACGCCTATGGAAACTCTGAATTACACAAAAATCAGCACCCTTTGATTGAAGTAGAAGCTTTCCTCCATCACAGTGTAACCAATATATACTTTTAGTAATGCATAAGATTGTCTCAAGCATAGGATCCCAAATAGGATTAAACATAGGATCGCAAACTATTCTTTTTTCGTTTACCTCCTTCGCCCATTAGGAATGCACTTGGGGGGGGTGGGGTGTGGACATAGTCTACTATAATTTTCTCCAAAGAAAATAGTAATATTTACTACAAATTTGAGGTGTCTCCATGTATTTTTTGTAAAATAATGTGAAAAAAGTTAAATTTTATGGTAGAGAAATACTATTTAAATACAAATACGAAAAGTATTATTATTTTTATTATTGTTGTTGCTAATGCTATGTTAGGGGTACTAATTAGTGCAGGGTCGGCTCAAAACAAGTTGAGGCCTAAAGCGATAATTCTAAATGACGTATTTTTATATTTTTAATATTATTATAAATATTTTATTTAAAATTTATTATTTTTTCTTTTTTTGTAATCCAATATTGCTAATTAAGTCTTTATATTCAAATTTTGCTAACATATCTTTTTCATTTGATAGTATAGCTAATTCACTTTATCTTTCATGTGATTTTGTTGATCTAAATTAGGGTTTTATTAATTTTAATTTTGAAAAACTTCTTTATGTAAAAGCAACAAGTATATGTATTGTCAATATCTTCTAGTAGATATATTTAATATTTATAAATTATAACTAATAATATTTATAAATAAAACGAACACTAACTATAATTAACATATAATATTGTCTTGGAATAAAAAATAAATTTAAAAGCACAAAACCATAGGATCTAATTTTGTGATTTATAGATATGGATTACATTTGAATTTGATGCAACTTCTTCAATATAAAAAGAAAAAAGATTATATTTGAAGTTATCTTCTATGAATTTTTCAGGACAGAAAATGATTTTTTTGCTTATTGTAATTTTAGGGTTTACTGTTTTTCTTTTAATGGCAACATTTTTTCAATGGTGAAAATGAACTTTATTTTTTTTTTTGAAATATAAAAAGATATTAGTTGTTTTTTTAATGTAAAAAGATGGTAGTTCCTTTAATTACTTTTATAAAGCCTTATTCTTCACAAGAAACAAAATGATGACAATTGCTTTTTTTGAAATTTAAAAAGATTTAAGTTGCTTCAATTATTTTTATGAGACCTTATTTTTTGGGATTGAAAAAAGAGAGAGATAGAAATTGCTTTTTTCTGGGCCTTATTTATTTATTTATTTTGGGGGCCCTAAAGCAAAGTTTTTTCTTGCTCAATGGTTGAGCCACCCATGAATTAGTGGTACTTAGACTTAATAACCCGGAAACTAATCCCTAAATACCGGTGTGAAACAAATGTGCCAACACCACATAATCATAAGTATGTTGGAAATCCAAAACGTCTCGTAATATTATGAAATTAAATACTAAAAAGTTATAAGAAAAATCACATGTCAAAATATTTTCAAAGAATCCCCAATAAGTGTGACATTACAGTGGGGACGGTGCCACGCATTCCTCAGGCGAACAGAAAACTTTCATATATTTGTAGCCAAGAATATCATTTGCCATTTTGTGACCCCATTTTTCCTTATGGATGGTTAAGTTCTTTGGTTCGAAGCCAAACTACTCTCCACTCTATCTAGATTAGTGGTAGACCCAAATACATGTGGGTGCGGTCGTATCTATCAAACCCTTGCCCTTTCAAAACCTATACAAATGTTTTGGTCCCTCTTTCAAAATTTCAATAGAAATAATTGGTTTACCCCTTAAAATCCACATAAAAATTCTTGATTTGCCCCCAAAATTAAAAGGATCAGCACCTCTCAAAAGGAAATTTTAAGTCCACCACTTATCTAGATGAACTGCTACATTAGCCTTTTCTTTAGGTGGACATTAACCTATGCAACCCACTTGGGATGATGCCAATCAAGGACATGTAAGGAAGGATAGGATCCCTTTTCATATTGGATGATGGGTCCTTCAAAAAATCAGGGTATCTCATATCTCTAAACCTTAGTTTTAAGTGAGAACAAGTCGTTGTCCACATGGTTGGGAATCCCTGCTTTGCATCCTAGTATCCAGGGTTCAATCCCTAGGAACCCCAAAGGAGCAGATGATATATGCATGTGTATGTGTAGAGGCGGGGTTTCTCACAGTGAGGGCTAATATCATCTCTCAAGGATGGGTTCTCCAATATAAATCCTAACCCCTTCATTGGGCACTATTTTAAAAAAATCTTAATTTTAAGCGCCTCCATTTTATGATTTTTCTTTATACCGTTTCATTTTGATCAATCCAGGAATGGATCCAGTTCCTTTCATTGTCAAGTTGGGCCCAACTGTGGGTAGTAATTATGGGTGAAAGGGATTAGATTCTAAGAGGTGCACATTCTTCATCTTGAGGGATTAGCTTTGCGGGAAATTGGGCTTATATGCATGAGAGTCCAGTAAGTAATTTTGTATGGTTTTCTAAAGGGACTGATGTTGTTCATGTGAATTGATTATAATGTATTGTAAGCCTTCTTTTTGAGGCTGACTAAGGAGCGCGTCACAAGATGAGATGGGAAGCCTCGTCCTAGCTAGATTAGCTTTGGCTGAAATAATCGACGATATTAGGCCACGGTGTGGATATTAATTTTAGACCCGACGTAATTAATCTTTTTAACTTAAGGTCATGCAATCCAACATATCTGATCACAATCAAATATGTGCAAGTCACACCATCTAGAGGCCAAGGAGCCGTTTGATGCATGAGTGCGCAGGAAAGTTCACCTGAAACTTTGATTGAGAAAACTTTTTAAGACTTTTTGCGTCTTTTCTTGAAAATCAACTAAAGGATAAATTTTTCATACACACATCAATACTCTGGCTAGAGGGGCTTTTTTTTATATATTTTCTAAAGGGGTTCTTCTACCTTTTGCTTGTGGGATATGAAAAATGAGATTTACATATATCAATTTTATTTGTATCAGTTTTAAATATGTAAAATCTATACATATTAGATATGTTGCCATGTTTGTTTGGGAGCTACAGTTATAAATGAGTAACATTTGGTTCAAATTACATATCAAAATCTATGAATATTTATGATATGAAACTGAACTTTTTGGAATATATGATTGGTCAATAAAATATTTGAATGATTTCCCAATGGATTTGCAAAAAATAAAAGAAGTGAGATATTTTGGATCACACCTATCAATTCGCTTCTAGCCAGAGAAGTTCATTTATACATCAATCATTTTTACACATTATTTACACATGAGATGAGTAAATCACAGCAAACATATGTGATCATTCCTAAATGTTAGCCATGTGTTTGTTTTTGTTTTTTTTTTAATAAATTTGCTTATATAAGTTTTACTATATGGCAAATTTGCTTATATATCATATTACAAGTTTGTTTTTTTTTTTAATGAATCAAATTTATCAAACTATTTATTTCTATAAAAACATCTAATTAGATTACCTAGCTAAGGGTTCAAAACAAAACCTAAGTTGGTGTTAGTGGATTTGATTAAATTTCAAATAGTCCCTACAAATAGATGTATCAAAAAGGTGGCCTTGGATGGGAGGAATGTTTTTTTTTTTTTTTCTATTTACCCATTTGAGAGGTTAGGACCCATATATAAACACCTACACCAACTCATTTATATGAGGTAATGAGGACTCACACATGTGAGAAACACACACAACTCACACATTTAGGGTAATGGGACCACAGGTATGTAAGAAACACACACAACTTACACATATGAGATAATATAGACTTACATATGCAAAAAAATATAACACAACTTACACATATAAGGTGATAAAACTCACATATATAAGGGGAAAGGGGAGAAGCGAGTTTTAAACGTGAGATCTCCTAGTAAAAATCGACACTCTTTACCACTAAGGTAAGGTGTTGTTCTTTGATGGGAGGAAGGTTAAACTCATTGGTTGAAAAAACCAAGCAAAAACTTGGAGGTGGAGAGAGACCAAGGTGGAGAAACCCCACCTTTCACAAAACACTTATTTTGCTACTCCACCATAAAGTTTTTGCTTTTCCCCAACAAATGAGAAAACTTCTATTTTCTATATATTAAACAAAAAAAAGCCCTGCTACCAGCGAGGACAAAGAGTAGAGACTAGAGTTAGTACATCATTTTGCTAGAGAGAGTTCACAGTATTCTCACGAGCTGAATGAACTAACCCTCCAAATATTACTGCCAAACAAAACTGCCGACCTTCTCTCCCTTTTCTCACATTATTGTAGCCACCAATCCTCTTCCATGTCATATCGGATGTCCCTGAAGAGACCTCTCCCATGTCATATGTCGTTGTTGTATATCTCTATCTCTCTCTATTCCTTCTTTCTCAACCACATCTCCCACATTCAATCAAAAAGAGCAATGAATGCGAGTTTGAGAACCTTTCCCTCATATAAGGCCATATGAGGGCCCTTTAGGGGCTGTTTGGGAGTGCTTGTTTCATGCTAATGCCACTTTCTACCACCTTTGGGGATTGGGTCGCATATGCCTGTCCCTCTGTCCTTGTTTTCGATACCCACCAAAGATAAGAGAACCCATGTCGCCTGATGGATTGGATTCCACAAGTGGGAGAGGTCTTCCTTGTTAGTGCAGGTGGCACATGTGCACTGAGACAGACCTTTATGTTGTATGTATGACTTGGGGTATATGATACCCAAAACGTTGCTATCTCTTTCACTCTTCTTTCAATGTATTCTATCATTGCTCTTTTTGAATTTGGATTGCCACTCTCATGCATTTACCCTGTAACAATGTATATATAGTAGATGGAAGAATTTTGACAGTTCAATAACTGACAACCAACCACCCCCTTTGGTTTTGTAATTCTCAACACTCAACACAATCCTACACAAGAGTAACCACTTAACCCAGAGGTAAGAGACATCAGTTTTTATCTTGTTTTCTAGGTTTCAAACCTGAGCAGCCTCCTTCCCTCACCCAAGGTCTATCTTACCTCACCCGAAGTCATTTTTCCTCTCCTAGAGGCTCCTCACCTCACCTCACTCTAAGTATACTTCCCCCTAAGCTATGTTAAAAAAGTAAAAAGTAAAACACAATCCCGGAAGTAGTCAATATTTTCTAAGGGTAGATTACTACAATACAAGCGCTGCTAACTTGAACTCGATGGGTTGTTGTTAGGGATTTGAAAGTGGAGGGATTTAATCCGACATGGTAATTAATTAATCGATGCTCACTTCATCAAATGTTGAAAAGGTTGTGCAAGGAAATGTCAATTTTCGTTGGACCTTGATTACTTGGTTAGCCAAAACACCACCCTGAAAAATATGGGCACGACCCCTTTTAGGCCTCTCTGATTGATCGTTGGGTCTGGATCGAAGTCCACAGTTTAAATCTTCTTAGTAATGGGCTACAGTTGCGGTTGTAGTTGGGCCCACGACCAAATACTGTTTAACTAAGTGTAAAACTTCTACAATAATACTATTACTGCTAATAAGAACAATAGAATAATGTCATTGTATTATTATTAATATAACAAATGATATACTTGGTCCTTGAGATGGGCAAAGTTAATTAGCTGTGTACCAATTGGATCCATGGAAGCCAGACCCAGGTCCTATAAATTAGACAGATATTTCGCCATCCCACCCAAACCCAACCTGAGTATATATCCCTCTCTGCAATGGCAGGATCCAATTAACATCATCGTTCTCGGTGTTTCGCATTGTGTGTCCACCACTCATGAATGATGCTAAATTGTCCACAACCAATTGTTCAAGGGCGTGCAAACAGATAATCAAGATTGATTGATGAAATGAATTTTGGTGCATGGCCCACCAATTCACACCCTATTATTTATTATTATTTTTTTTTTTTATGATAGGGATTCAAACTTATACACTACTCTACTCAAATACCAAGTACTGCTAAGGGACCACCTTCACATCATTTTCAATCAATACAAAAAGAGAGCAGTTTTAAAATATTGATTTTCAATTTTTAGTTCTCAATGTGAGAAATGCCATACTAGCGACTTTTGCAACTACTTCATCAAATTACCCTCGACTTTGAAAGGTTAAGACTAAATATTCTGTTTAGAAATAGAGCTTAAATGAGCTCAACTGTCAGAAAAAAAAAACCTCTATAATAGATGTTCTTATCAGTGCTCCAATCAACTCTAGCTTTATTTATGTAACGACGTCAAAAGGCACGAAAGGCAACTGTCAAAGTCCATTGAGTATTTTTGAGAAATCGGCCGACCTAATCCATTACAAACTGATGTTCTTAAGACCAGACCTTAGCCATCGTTATCGGTAATTTTCTTTACGAAAAAAAAAATAGATGTTCTTTACGATACTTTTAACTTAAGAAAGAGTCCAACTTTTGTGAGTGGTAAAAAAATTCCACACAGCCTACGTGTAGGAGTACGGTGGGTGAAAAGCACACACTTGATGAGTCATTGGCCAACTGGTGAAGAGACATGTTGTCGTTAAAAACATTTATTTTTAGCTCTCTGAGCTATTAAATGAACCGTATAGGGCAAAACCAATTTGTCCACACATTCCTGTTGGCTTACATTAGAATGGTCAGAAGTGACTGATTGGCCGCTACTTTCGCAGTGGCCTTATCAAAAACTTGTACCTCCGGATAGAGAAAGTGAACTCGACCTCATGTTGAGGGTAGGAAATCGATCAATGTTACAGTGGAGGGCTGAGATACAATAGTAAATAGTGGGAAGAAGCCAGATTTGTGGCAGAGGTCTTGATTGCAATAAAGATCATGTGACCATAATTCACTCATGCTACAACACAGAGTTTCAGTTATCCAATTTGGGACAAGTATTCTCATAGAAGAAAATGGTTGGCAAAAGTTAAAAGGCTCATGCATCTCGAATATTTGCCTTATCTAAAATCCAAACGATTCGTAGTCTCGAACCGCAATGGTTATAGTTGACGAGCGAGGCTTTACAATAAAGAAATTTGCTAATTTAATGGATACGTTTTTTCACTTTTATTTTTGCTAGATGCATCACTCCCCTAATGAGCCACTTTTTCCTTATTCTATCATCCTTTCAACTTTAATCTCTCTAGCAACTGAGCGGGGCCTTACCACTAATCCAGAGGTGGATTAGACCAACTTGGGCTAGGTGTTGGATAATATGAAATGATAGAGATCATAAGCCATGGAGGTGGTTGGAAGTCCTAAAAAAATAATAAAAAAAAACAAATGTTCCAAGAGGGAGCCCATACAAGTTGGAAAGGGAGTATATTTAGAGTTTAAACCTTAGATAGGGAAGTGAGAGTGACACTCCGTATTACTTGGGTATAAAGCCATTCTTAATTGATAGTTCAATTTGACTAGATTTTCTCTTTTTAGTCAACTAGAAGAAAACACCCTCGCTTAATAAAATGCATTCAAAATCTTCATTTTAAAAAAACATATGGGAAAGAAAATATATTCAAAATAAAAGTATTCTTAATTTTTTATATCAAAATCCATTTAAAAGGAAAACAGGAACAAGAATTCAAACTCTAATTTATAAGTTTCTACATGTTTTGACTTTTTTCCATATATTTTTAAGAGGAAAATAGAGAAAAGAAATGTGTTAAGATAAAGAAGTCACTATCTTATCTATTGATTAATGCGTTATTAAGAAGAAAAATCAATTGGTTCAAAATTTCAAAAATATATATAGGTTTTCTAGGTTTTTAAAAGATTTATAAAATTTTAAATATATTACTATTATTGAAAATTTCAGGTTTATTCATATCTAGGAAAATGGAAAAATTAAATGAAAACAGTTTTCCATATCAATGCAAATTAAATAGAAAAAATCAAGGAAAATGAAGTGGCAAATAAATTGGAAAAAAATGTAATTTTTCTTTCAAATATATTACTTTTCATTTCTAAAATAAACTGCAAATCAAAATCAAATTTATGAGTTTTCATGTAATTTTTAAGTTAAGTTTATAAATTAGGTGCATTTTTATAAATATCTATAAAAATCTTATTTTTTAAGAAAAACTTCATGAACTCTCAAATGCATCATTATAATTAAACAACAGACAGCTATTTGGGTGTAGAAAATAATGAAAATAACTTCAAATTAAAGTGCAATGAAATATCTCCATATCTAAACTAACGAGTGGGCCAAGTTTGAATAAATTGGATAAAGGTAAGCAATGCTTTAACAGAAGAGATTATTGTCCGCCCACTCACAAATCCCAATAATGTAATATTGTTTTTAAGAGAAGCTTGACAAAGAAAATTACAAACAATTAAATCCAACTAATTCAAGGAGGTTGGTCCAATTTTCTTTGTCTCTTTATAGACATGCAAAAGTAACTCAAATACATGGATGATGATGATCATAATGAAAAACAATATAATCACACATAAGAAAAAGGAGAAATCTATTATTTTGATACTTCGTACTATTTTTAAGTATTTGGCCTCATAACTTTTATATATTTACTTGTACTACATTTACTTCATGACAAATTAACCTATACTAACTTAACTATACAAACAACTTTGCTAATATGACAAGTTTACCTTTTCAAGTATACCAAATAATCTATTTTTCTAAAAAACAATTAAGTGATACTACTCTATTTCAAAAAGATTTATTTTGAACCACTCTTTTTTAGATAGATAAGCCTTACGGAATAGGCCCTAAGTTGCTTTATTTAAGATGAAGGGTTGAATATTTAAAAATGTGACCACTTATACCTAAATGTGTAATTTGTGGCTAGGCCTGATCGAGTATGATTAACACATTCTCATTATTATTGTAGCCTTAGTTTGTCAATATATTTATGAGATTAGAGCACATGAATGATTTAGACTATGCTTAGGGTAGAATTTCAATAGTCACTACATTCCCATAACTTCACCGTAAAGTTTATTCATGATAGGATGTACATATATATATAGAAATATGAACTAACCTTATTCTCAAGGTATGGATAATCTACCAAACCTCTAACATCCTTAATAATATTGTAAAGACTCATGGTAATCTCTAATATGATCTCTAAGACATCTCTAACATTTCCCCTCAACACATGGTCCTCAATAGGATCTATGATTGTGAACATAAAATATAAAATCTTTGATCTCTGAAAAAATGATTTAATTAAATTTTTTTTAGAAACGATTTTCATGTCTTCTTAATGATCACCGTCTGTCCGTAGATCCATAATTGTCGCACCCACTTCATTTTGAGTCTATTGGTGCCGGTGGCCCAGTGGATAAAAACTACTGTGGGTTCTTGCAGAAATTTAGATCGTGCAATTTGATGAAGATGGAGATTTGATGAAAATGGAGAGATCATATGATTTCGATGAATGGATAAATGAGAGGGGATTGATTTCATTGAAGGAAAGGTGACAATGATTATTATGATGCATGAGGAATTAGGTGCAGTTGATCGCAAGATTATCACCAAGCCAACCCACTTCTGATACCATGTGAAATTTCAATAGTTACTACATTCCCATAATTTCATTGTAAAATTTATTCATAATCTCTAAGATATCTCTAACACTTGGATGTTAGGCCTAGTAACAGAAATGCTTGCACAGGTCTAGCTTTGGCATGGCCCAGGCACGCCATATGCCATCAAGAACATTTGTCCTCGATAGAATTTTAACTTTAAAAGGAGCGTCATAACTTGTGATTGAGTGAAGTTTTCCCTTAGTTGCTCATACTGGATTTAGATTTGCTAAGTGCAGGTACAATGCACTTACAACCACGTGCGCTAGTTTGCATATTTATGCTAATGGGGAGATTTTCAAAAAAGGGTTTTATGTTTTTTCTTATCTTAAAAAAAAGACACATGTTTCAAAGCTTTTTAACTTGGAGCCCCACGTTTCAGTTAAGGACATCCTACCGTTAAAATATATTTTTTAGTGATTACCCCCACCCAAATTGTTTTATATCTAAAGTATTCTTCATTGAAACAAAACATTTTTTCAATTCCTCCATTTTCTCCTCTTTTCATTCACCGACATTCTCGTGTTGATCAATGGCAACTAGCATCCTCTTGGCCATCGACAACATGTAGTAATTGCGGAACATGTCATGACTTTAAATGAAAATTAATTTAGACATTTTAAAAATATTGAGGGAAGAAGTCACCGAAGAATACCTTTAAATGGCAGAATATCCTTAAGTGAAAATTCGCTGGAAAACTTAGGCTTTAATTTGATAAGCTTTTGAAACTTATGTCCCTTTATGAAATAAGACAAAAACTTGAAGCTTTATCTGAAATTTTTTCTATACCATTGTGAACATGACAGTACATCACAGAACTATAAAGTGTTCAAGAATGCAATAAGCAAAGGCGTACAAGACTAAAACCATTAACATGTTCAAGTTTATCCAAGACTAAAACCATTAACATGTTCAATTTTATCTCCAGTTTAATAAAAAACACTGAAAGAAGAACAAATAGTTTGGCTCCACCAGGCCTGGTCCAACCTATTCTTTATTAGGCCTAAGATGAACTCAGACCTAGACTCAGGGCTTCTTTGGTATCTCTACTATTTTTCTTACAAATCAATATAAAATAGGGCTACTTAAAAAGGAGATAGAATCAAAATATGTATTTGGTAATGCAATGATCTATTTTAAATAGACTTTTTTGAATCAATGTTGAAAGTTTTTTATAAATTTTTTGAGATCTAAGAGGTATCAAGCTTTAAAATTTAACCTCATTGCCATGTTCATCCTTTCAAAGAGATCTATCAATTTGGATCTTATGTCTGGGGCTATAGATTTCAAAAAATATTATCAAATAGTGTACGTTTTTTAGCAAATATCTCCAAATTGGTGATAATGCAATGACAAAAATTTGATCTCATAGCCTCGTTTAATCTTGTGAACATTTTTAAAAGTTTGGATTTTGATTTATCCTCTTCAGTTTTTTAAAAATAAAATTGAAAATGCAAATTGGCTATTCACAACGCCGAGTCATTGTACTCCCACCTCCTTTTTTCCCTCCATTTTTCAACTGCATCATGAAAGGCATGTTAAAAAAATAAGCATTGCCTCTACTTTTCTAATGTGGGCAAATACTAAAAATAGCTTTTAACGGCTTTATTGTTTTTAAACTTCCACCCATTGATGAAAATCACAGTATCGGTCGTGGTATTGGCCGGTCCCAAAAACTGATATGGTACTGGTATCTGTCGCGGTTCGCGGCCTGTCGTAGTCGTCTCGATGTGATTTTTTTGTTTTTTGCTCAAAAACATTTTGAAGAAATATATAAAAAATTCAAAATATTAGAAAAGGTTGGAAAACAATTTTTTTTCATTAATAACAAGTATAAATCAAATTATCAGTCCCCCTCAAACATAACATCCTGTATTGCTGGCTTGTCTGAAATTATAGTTTTTGTTTGTAAGAATCATAATTATGACTTATGAACTCTGTATTAGTATAAAATTTTAGAAAATATAATTTATTTGTAATTTGTATATAGTGTTGGTAATTGGTATCTTGTATAGCATATACCAAGATCATCCACATCTTGAAGATCTATATATTCTACTACCAGATCTATCAAGTTTGATTTATTAAATCATGTGTTTTTATATTAAAAAATAAAAATAATAATTAGTACTGTTAACCTTAAAAAATATCTAAATCTCAACAAAAGTGAAAACTAATTAAAACTTAAAAGTTAAAAGCCTCTATTTTTAAAACACCAAATAATAGAACCATACAAGGAGTGAAATGGAATTATCATATTCATGGCTCATTTTTAGCTTTTACCAAACAAATAATTACAAAAAAAAATCAAGAATTAGAATGTGCCTACCTTTTTAGAGTTATTTTGGTGATTTCTTAGACCAAATCTATCAAAATAAAAATTCGTTGATATTATTTGTAAGTGAAAAAAAGAGTTACAGTAAGTAAAGTGTGTTTGGAAGGTAGAGATAAGTAAAATGATGAAAAAGAGGAAAAAAATAGAGTTATATATTTTTTAACTTATTTTATATTTATTGTCGATATTTTAAAATATCAGCCGATATATCAGATACTTTTGTGATTTTTTAATTATATAAAATTGATATCATTCCTATCTCATTTATTGGTATGATATGCGCTGATACGTATCTGTATGGGCTAATATTTTTATCCTTGGTTTCACCCAATTTAGAGATTTAGATTAAATAAGCTGAGAGGCCAAATAGAGATGCCACATGGGCTAAAGATAATAATAAAAAGGCAATCACAAGAGCCGGAAAAGAATAAAATGGAGCACGTGCTATGACACTCTAAGGAGACTAGCTGAAGAAATAGGGTGTTCAGAGCCCAATAGACGCATTTTCAGAAGACGCAATGGCAAATGTGAGAGTGAGAGAGGGAGAGAGAGTGTTTTGTGAGGCTCACTGTCATGGCTCACCATTTCTACGAGAGAAGGTGGGGGATGACAAGATCCAAAATAAATCTATGTGCAAAAATACTACCCATTTTTTAAGGCTTACGGTCACGGCTCACCATTTGTACAAGAGAAGGTGGGGGATGAAAAGATTTAAAATAAATTCGTGTGCACAAGGTGGACTGGATTCATATCCATTGTATTCAAGGACTTGAAAGCCAAAAGCATGAGTTTCTATGGTAATAGTTAATGGGGCTACATTTCGAATGACAAGGAATTTTGTGAGGCTCACCAATTGCATGCAAATCTTGAGAAGGTAGCTACTTGATTCATGATCCACAAATTAATATTTTCGGAATACATAATTTTTTAAGGTTTTCAGTTAAATGGCTAGTGTTAAATTTTGGCATGTGCCAATTTATGAGGTGTAGTGACTGTGAGAGAGTTTGATTGATTATAAGTAGTGTGAATGTATATTTGTATTTATATGTCATTTGGGCAGGGGTGGACACGGAGAAGAATAAGGGGGTTGGAGCCCCAACCTAGATTTTAAAAAGTCCCAAAACCCCCTTTGTAAATTCAAAACTTTAATATATTTTTTTAACATTAGGCCCCCAAGTAGAATTTTTTGAGCCTGCCCTATATTTGGGTTTCCTATTTGTAATTACGATTACAAGTACGAAGGGGACCTACTTCTTCTCATATTAGGATCTGAAAATTGGGTCATTATTCAACTTCTTTGACTCTATAAAACTGAGTTCAGAATCTATTTTTATATTTCAATATAAAACCAAATCTGTATTCAAAATTTGGTGTTTATATATATATATATATATACATATATGTATGTATATATTGCGTACACAGCTGCCCTTAAATCTGATAGTTGCCCCAGAGCAAATAAAGTTCAAATATTATCGGCAAAACGTTTCGTACGATGATGTTGTGATATTACATAACCCTAAGATATCTCTCAGGGCACTATATGTAATTTCACACAGTTTGATGAATGTGATTTGATAATCTTAAGAAATCAGACAACATTTCTTTAAAAAAATAATTAAACTTTGATCATTTATAGGCAAATATTAGATCTGAGAATCACTATATGGGCAATATATTTTTTTAATCAGGTAAAACATTTGCATATTTGTGATGGCCATGATGCTTAAAAGGCCAAGAAACACTGGGAAGAAGACAATGGGAGGGGAAGCATAATGTTCCAGTGCTGTCAAACTGCAGTTGTGAAGAAAAGGACTAAAATTTGTCAATTTGATGCTGCAGAGAGAGAATAAACATTACAGAGTCTCCCTCCGGTCCAATTTAAAGGTATAGGGCCCATGTTACTGTTGCTGAAGCATGTTATTAATACGATAACGTGCTTCTGCGACGAACTGTGACCAATTCTATCCATGCAATGTGTGGCCATGATTTGATTATTGATATTGATACTGACCAACAGATTAAGGATTTCAATTTTTGATGACTACAGTTTTTATGTGCAAACGGTTATCACTGAAATGTTTTTGATGACATAAGTAATTGACAGCTAAACTTGAACTAGGCTGAGCTGAGTAGGGCCTAGCTAGCTTGATATTGACTCAAAATGATCCTCAAATTCGAGCCAAGTTACATTGGATAGCTGACGTCAACGAACAAATTTGACTTTCCAAGTATGAACATGTGGCCTAATCGGTCCAACCCTTTGCACTCACTAAGACCATTTTGTAGGAATGAATGTGGGAAAAGTTACAAACTAGAGACAGGTCGAATTTGAAGCCCTTAAATTATGGGTTAGAATGGTTTGATAGTGCTTATATTTTGCTGAATCGTCGTATATTATGTAATCATTCCATCCCCATTACACTCTAATTCGCGTACATCCACGTGGGCCGTAAGGACGGGAAGCACGATACTTTTCATCAATGTAAAATTTAGTAAGCAAGGAATATATATACCTATCCTAGACCACTTATTTGCATGAGTTTAATTCTTAGAAATTCTAAAAAAATGCATTTCTTTCTTCTTCTTCTTCTTCTTCTTCTTCTTCTTGATAGGACTAAGAAATGCATTTCTAAAATGACTAAATTTGATGAAACAAAAGTGAAGAACCATAAATTACCATCAAATAATCCCCTCCTCCAAGGAAAATGAATTAAATGAGATGAAAGTTGAATGCCCAACCACAACTATAGTAAATCATTTTCCAACAGAAGTATTATTCAATCTATATTTTTACCTTATATCAATCATCTCCCACTCTGGCATAAATTCATATTAATTCAACTCCAAGCAAAAAAAGGGACTCTAATTTCTTTGTTTTACTGTTCCTTCAGAGAAGCGGGAAAATGGAGTGGAAATATGGATCTATGAGGCACTAAATCACAAAGGACTATGACATCAAATTTTTTTAGCTAATAATTATTACCAAAATCTTAAGATGTTAATAGAAACAGTGAAAATACTTTATAATATTTCTATCGAGTTGAGCCCACTTTTCAACACTTTCCAACAAGTGCACTTTTAGTGAGATGCTTTTTTTTAATTAAGTTTTTATAATTAGTTATTGCTAATAAAATCTTAAAGTGTTAGTAGAGGCAGTAAAAATATTTTTTAAGTTTCTCATTTGATAGAGCCCACTTTCCAGCAAGAGAGGCTGGTCATATCCTAACTGCCCACCTTGTGTACCCCACTAGGAATGTCCCGCATTAAAAGAACAAGAACCAGCATCCAATCACAGACACAGATTGTCGTAGGCAGTTACCATTCAAGTAACAAAACAAACCATACAAAGGAACTTCAATCGTTCAGGGAGGAATCAGGATGATGATGCTGATGCTGATGCATTCAAAAATCAAGATGTTACTTACTCTATGTACAAACAACACTAGTACATTTAAGGTGGACCCCATATCCCGACATGACCCACGAGACAAGATTGACGGCCTGGATCAGTGGGCCATACCACAAACCCTAACAAAGATAATAATGAAAAAAGCTCCAGCATGAATGATGACACTTTAACAAAAGAGAAAATAATAACAGCGGCATGTAAAAAGAGAAGATAGGACGACGCAATCAAAATCCAAGGCATGAATGCGACTTGAGGGAATGGTTGTCGCCCAATATGCGAAAGCTGTCGACATCAGATCAAACACTGTCCTTAATGGTAGCCCCCACCGATACCACTCTCGTCCACCACCACCCATTCCTTCTCCTCTCCTAAATGCCTACAGCAAACGTTTCCTTTTCGCTTTGACACACCCAGACAAACCCCATTCAATGAAAACCATCCAAAAAATATCCAACAGACCCTCTCATTTCACTGTCTTTTCTTTTCCTTCTTTTTACCACTCTCCACTAGCGTAGTAAACACGTAGTAAAACACCATCAGGTGTTTCTAATCATCAATTCAAGCTGCCATTTTTTTACTTTTTCCCTTTGTCTTTTTCCCTCCTTGTTATCTCTCTAGGATTGTTTTGCATGTGGTCTTTGCATAGATGGGAAGACATATGACAACGACGCAAAAAAGAAATCAATTCACTAACAACTTCATTTTACATAACTTTTTTTCTTTTTTTTCTAAAATACCCATTTGTGGATATGAGATCCAAAGACCCGAATCGGATTCTTTTTCACTCCTTTTGCTATCTGCTATTGGAGGGTTGTGGGGGTAGGGTCTGGATCCGAGGAGTCGCATGTGTGATGGTTGATGGAGTTTTGTTTTACAGCCCCAGTAGGATGTAATAGACGAGTGTGATTGGCAACGCTATCAGCATACCAAAAATAACCCTGCAAAGAGAAGATTATAGGAAATTTAGTGGAGCCTGCTAAGGGGAGTCAGAGAAGAAGAAAGTGGTAGGGTTGGAGAAAATGTTGTATAAATCTACTCACCCCGTGCTTAAAATGTCTGGGTGTACGTTGTATTCCTTCGCAAACACAAAGGGGACAATGCCTTGAGGGAGAGCTGCCTGTCGTTGCATCCAATGAGAAAAAGTATGAAGAAGGGAAAGAACAAAAAAAAGTTAAAACAAAGTTCTCCTATCTTTTATTATCTTTTCTAATCCCACCCCACTCTCTCTTTCTTTTTAATTTTAGACTTTTGGGGGTGTTTGGATGTTGGATTCTTTCCTGGGATATGGAGAGAGAGAGAGAGAGAGAGAGAGAGAGAGAGAGAGAGAGGGGGGGGGGGGGGGGGGCGAGGTTTGTGACCTGTACAATGGCGACGTGTAAGAGTACGCCTCGCAATCCGACAGCAATGGAAGCAGCTGCCATGACAGCTGGGCCTGTAAGGAATCTCACGGCCATGGCAAAAGCTGCAATGGAATTTCCACATGCTATGATCCTTGGCTGCAATGCCATGAACAGACCTGCCATCATCACAACCCATCATAAGTAAGTCACAGAAGAAGTTTCATCAGAAACAGATAGAGATCCATCTGAGCTGTTCCTTCATTAATCTTGTTCTGTTGGTTTTGCAATGAAAGAACTTAAAAACTGACCTAAGCTGAACATTGCCATTCCAAGACCTGCATCAGATAGTATGGAAATGGACCTAGCCACAATGGCCGGCATATTAACATTCCACCTGCAACAATACCCCAATCATCAATAGAATACAATAAATTCAAGTGGGACAGTACAAAGCCTTAACATTAAAAAGTACAGAAAGTAAAGTTCAGAAGAGTAACACAGTGGTATTATCAGAAATAGGGTGTTAGTGTGAGAAACGGAAAAACAGAAACAAGAAGAGAAATGTTTGTGATTCTATGCAAATGGGTTCTGTTTGGATTTGTATGCAAAAACAAAAAAGATGTAGGAATATCTAACATTCAAACATATATATCTGAAAATGAAAAGGACTAGATTACCTGAAAGAGACCAGAGACCAGGTGAGTCCAATTAAGCTTGAGTAAGTATTGGGGTTCCTTATGAGTTTTCTCCACACCATTATCAGAATAAGCCTTGTCATGACACTTGCAGGTGGCATGGCTTTAGCCTTCCCTCCCCCACCACCCCCTTTGTTCCCATGACCCTCTTCTTGCTGCCCTTCTCTATTCCCAAAGCTGAATTCATCCCTCTCCAAATACTCTCCATGATGCTCTCCATGCCCTTCAACTAGAAAACCCAAAGAAAACAATAACCAAAATCAAAACAAGCCCAAAACTTAAAATGAAAAAATCAAATGAAAGAGCAACTCAACCCAAAAATACTAAAAGAAAAAGGGAAAAAAATGCAGGAAATAAGCTATCTATCTACCTTTTCCTGGAGAAATCCCCATTCTCACTTCTTTAACACCAGAATCAGCACCACCACCACCATACTCTGCATTCCCAAACACATCTGAAACAGGAGAAGCACTAGAGCTCCATACAAACATGTGAAGATCTTTCGCCCCTTCCTCAGATTTCGACAATGCATTCCCATTAGGCCTTTTTACAGCACCAGTAGTAGCAGTAGTGCTAGTCAAAGTATTCGTAGTCGAAATTGACTTGGAGCCGGTTGGAGAAAACATCCCCGGATTCGGCGCCGGATAATGGTTACCTCCCGCCGCCCCAGCCGCCGGCCCAAGGTGGTAGTGAAAGCGTGACTTGCCCGCTGCGCCGCTGCTCTCCTCCTCATAATTGGAAGTCCTCGGCTCCGTCGGTCCAAAATTCGAATTCCGGCCAGCGGCCACCATAGAGTAGAAATCCATGTGATTGAAGCTCGACCCCCTCGGCGTCGGGTTCCTTGACGACTGCAGCGAGTATATCTCGGCGTTGGTGAGGTTCGACGGCCTGGGCGTCGCCTGCGACCGACGCGAGTAGACGTCGGACCTCGACGCATTCGACCGCCTGACGGTCACATGGAGCTTCCCATCCTCCTTCATCTCCGCTTCCGTCTGCAACATCTCCCTTCCGTCGAGCGACACCACATCGGAGTCGACCGCGATGGAGACGATGGAGCCGGCAGTGTCCGGGAACTGCTCAGTGATGAGGAGTTTAGCTCCTCTATATTCAAACATGAAGAGCATGAGAGTATACCAGATGATGCACTGCAACACCACTATCTGCACCATTAGACTCCCAGAAAATTCCCCATACATGCCCTTCAAAAGCGGAATTCCCATCACCAGAGTATTGGGAAGAGTAGAGAGGGAGAAGAGAGTGATAGTCCACTCCAAACAGCCCTTCTTGCTGACCTTACTCCACGTAAACAGGACCGCAAGGACTATAATCTTCTGAAGGGTGTCGGCAGCTATGAATCGAAAATTCATCTTATATGGGTTGTTAAGGGCAATGAAGTGGAAGGAGAGGAGAGGGACCGCGAATAGCGCGACGAAGCGGTTGATTCCTGAGCACTGATCGGGGGTGAAGATCTTCCACCACTTCACGGAGCCGTAGGCCAAGATCATGGCGACGTAGAGGGGCACCACGGCCGTCATGACATGGTAGAAATCTGATAGAGTAATCATCTTTGGTGGGTTTTCTGAGCTGGGTTTGTGGGTTGTTTGTTGCAGAGGAGAGACTAGAGAGAGGAGGAGGAGGTGGTGGTTTTAGAGCATGGAGTTCCAGGAGCATGTGTTTTCGTTTTGCTTTGTCGCAGGGACTCCCGGTCTCCAAAGCAGGGAATTTTGAAATGAGAATTTTTTTCTTCTTCTTCTTCTTCTTCTTCTTCTTCTTCTTCTTTCAGGTTTCTTTACCGGGTATTGGATTCTTGAAATGGGCTTTCTTCGTTTAGGGTGTTTTTGAAGTTGTTTGGAGAGTGGGGATTGGGGTTGGATTGGGAGAGATATGTATGGTATTGGAGGACGTTGGTCTTCTGCTGCTATTGCTCAGGGCATGATATATTCCACTTGCAAATTGGGAGCTGCAGTGGCAAAAGTAGAACTTCTGGGATTCTTCCTTCTAACGTGGATTTCTCTCTTTTTGTGTGGCAGCTGAAGAGATTATTAAGATTGGTGGGGATGTTGGGGTTCTTGTGTTATTATATAGGGATGGTTGGATGAAGGTGGGGTCAGTTGCTAACACTTGTCTCCAAACTAACATTTTAGGATTTCCTTTCAGTTTCATGTTTAACTGGTAAAATTCAAGATTTCAGTAATTTCTTCAAGGGACGGATTTGGTGCTGGTCCATTATTCGTTCTTTTCTTTTTTGGTTAAAATAGTCCAAGATATTGAGAAAGTGAGTTGGAGCCTAGAGAATCAGTGCAAATATAAGTGTCGGTCAATTAATGCAAATGCAAATTTCACTTCAATTAAAGTTATGCTCTTGAAAAGACCAATTTATCATTGCTCTAATGGGAGTAAAAGTTCTCTAAAAACAATGTGAGAGGCCATTTGTAACAGTATAGATTTCAAAGTGAGTTCTTTGCCGGATGGATTCACTTACTCCTAATTCCACTCTCAAAGAATGAGGATTAACTTAGATTCTATGAGTTGGACAGCCGTTGGTGAATTTTTGGCCAACCAACTGACCTCGAAATTTTATCTTAAACCCCGAAAAGGGGCAGCGGATTCTGGCCTATGGTCACTGGACTGGGGTCTACTAGTTGAACAGTCTGCATCCTTTGTCAATCATGCACTTTTAGTAGGGCTATAGATGGGCCAGACCGGACCTAATCTAGTTCATGATTGATGACTAGTCTTGCTGCAAGTTGTAGACACACTAAGATCTGGCGAAGGGCCCAACAGGCCAATGGCCAACGTGTACAAATGTTGTATTCTTGCTTAGGCTGTAACTGAGAATGAGGGATAGCTAATTTGGTTGGCAAGCCCGCCTCTTGTGTGGATGACCAAGGATTGACCCGGGTCCCTGCCAACTCCTCCCACATGCGGGTTCCTTTTTTCCATGTATGTGGGAGTTCACACCCTCTGCTTATGCAGGTTCACTGTTCACTCCTTTCTTTTTTGCTAGTTTCACTGAGCAGACTCTCTCCTCACGTGTGCAAGTCTCTCTAGAAGAGAAGAAAAATGTTTTAGAGTGTAACTAAGAACTGGAATGAGAAGATATTTATTTTTGCGTGCTAAATACCTCTTAAATGGAACCTCCATGGCAATGCATATGTCGCATACATGGTATGCATGTATACTAACTGAGGGTAAAAATATCTGGTTCACTTTTATTATAAAAAGTGCACCTACACAATTTTTTTTTTCTCTTTTTATTTTTTATTGGTAACCAAAACTTCCATTAAAAGAGAAATAAAAACAAAAAAAGAGAAAGAAATGCAACAAGAGGTACAAAAACATTGTACCCAATACCTCATATTACATAATGATTCCTCCCAAAGCAAACAATCTATCAACCCTTCTTTTTTTTTGCCATCTTGGCCTAGTGGCCAGGATGGAAAATGACAAGACGCCCACCAGGGCTCAAACCCTAATAGGCAATATGAGAGTGGTCGTCCTCTCCACTAGGAGAACCTAAGATTCTCTATCTGTCCTTTTTTTGGCGAAAGCATCAACTGTAGAATTTATCAATTTAAAAAATGCTACGTTAATGCTTGAGATAACGTTTGAATCTCATTAAAAATGAATTGAACCTACCTAATTTGAAGAATGGGATCCACCTATGATCAATTGCAATTCTCCCACACGTGACCCAGTGAATAGGAAGGCATTTCAATTTGACTTCAATCAAATCCGCTAGATGTAAATTTGTGGGGACTCTCAGTTCATCCTATTCTAAGAAGCCCAGATTATAACAGGATTTTATTCGTCCCTTTGCTCTTAATAATTGGCATATACATTTAAATCTACAATTCAATCGTTTTAATCTCTTGTGAACTCATCCTAATGGATGCCATTATAAATCAGGGTTAAATAAGTTAATAAAAATAATCAAAAATTAAAAACTGAGTTGGTAGCAAATTATCTAGTATAGTGTCAGGTAAAGTAGTGCAGCGGAAAATACCCACAATATCAATAAATCAACCATGATGGACAAACACAATCAAGCCCAACACCTTAGTGTGAATTTGTAAGTCATGAGGTATGAGTTCACTCCCCATGTTCATGTTGGACATCCTCCAAATTTCACAAGTGTAGGTATGTCTTAGGGTCATGGGTGTGCCCATGGGATTAGTCCTGTGTGAGCAAAAGGAAGGGAAAAGAAAAAAAAATGCAAAATGTTGATAACAAATGGATCTGGAGTTGCAAAAATCTAATGGCTGGTATCATCCGACCTCATTAGAGGGTGTTAAACATTCAACCATAGTAGGGCCCACCATTTGGACCGCTTTATGAAGCTCATTCTGAGTAAAAGAATACTACATAGGAAAGGTTGCTACTTTCGTTTTGTTTGTTTGCCAGTGACATGATATGAAATCTGGTCTGGTCTGGTCTGTAAATGTGTGTGTGGACACTATTTATGAAATGATCTTTCAGACTTGGAAGTTTATCTGATATGGTTTGATTCATTTATTTTATGATAGAGCGGCAGCAGTAACTATGCAACGAAAGGGGAGGTGGTGATGATGATTCCAATATTCCGGCCGTTGTGGCGAGTGAGACCCATATTCCTTGCGCGTGCGCATAGACCATCATTTTTCCATCTTTTACGGACCGACCTAACACATTCCCTTTTTTTTTTTTTTTTACTATACTTTACTTGCTTTCCATCAAACAAACACTTTCAACTCGACCAGACCATGCTATTAATTACCCGCGGAAAGGAGGTGCTTTAATCCAGACCGTCCAAATCGTAGGAAAGGAGGTGCTTTAATCCAGACCGTCCAAATCGTAGGCAACTGGGGAACGGCCTTTTACCTAGAGGTAAGATGGGGTATGTGTAACTAGTTGCATAAATGTGGCCGTGCCGTGCCCTGCAGCCTTGAGGCCACCTGAACACAGGGCCAAATGTGCCGTGCTAGCCATGCCCCAGACAGGCGGACTTGTGCTACTTATGAGTCAGCTCACATGCCCCGTCTAATTTGTTTTATTTATTAAAGATTTTTTTATATAACTTAAAGGAGATTATGCACTTTAAGAGTTTTCTACTTGAAATAAAATTGAAACTAGTTGATTAAATGCACAAACATCGACTCGGAGAGAGGGGTTTTTCTTGATATGTTGTCTAATTTCAAATCCCTATGGCGTTTTCATTGGGTTTTTGGAGGTGATTTTAACATGATCAGGTCTCCTTATGAGAAGCAAGGGGGGAGAGTTTTTTCTTATTCTATGGCTTTGTTCTCAGATTTCATTAATGATAATGATTTAGTTGATCTTCCGCTCTATGGTTAGAGGTAGATATAATGATTTGGTTGATCTTCCGCTTGTTGGTTAGAGGTATACTTGGTCAAATAATAGGGAGTAAGCGGCAGTGAGTCGGATTGATTGATTCTTATTGTCTAAAGAGTGGAAGGCGCACTTTCATGGCGCCATCCAGATTGCTTTGCCAAGATTAATTTTGGATCATTGTCCAATTAAGTTTTCTTCTAACACAGTGGAAAGGGGTCCGGACTATTTCGCTTTGAAACCTATTGGTTACAGAATAAAGAGTTTATGGGTCTAGCTTACTCTTGGTGGAATCAAGTGGTAGTCACAAGTAATACAAAGGTCCAAGGTTTTTAAGAAGCTTTATGCATTAAAAAGTGTTAGGTTTATGTCTTGTATTCTGGTTTGTCCGGATGGGTCCATTAGGTTAGGCAGGGACAAGGTTAAAGATCGTAGGTATTTTCATAATTGCACCTAGGCTTTTTTGGTGGCCAAGAAATTAGCAGGTATTATATATATGAAATAATCTGTGACCCTAGATCATGTTGCAGAGATGTAAGAACTCTTTTGCCAGTGGTGCTCCTACACCATGTAGGAGAAACGATGAAAGCATGAGTGTCTCTATATGTTTTTGTTTGTGATAGTAAAGATGATATCGTTTCTGTGCTTGTGGATGTAGCCTTGTTTGGATGAACCATGTAAACCTCTGTATCTCTTCTCGTATGGTTGTTTGTTTGTCGATCGTGTGGCTTGTGAATGTGCACAATGCGTGGTGTTAGATCCAGTATCAGAGCTTGAGTTGTGCCACGCAATTGACGAAGATTTTTCTGTGTTGGTCCTGAGAAGGTTGGCCTCGATTGTAACTTGGAGACAAGGAAATGATCTCCCTCTCGGGTTTCTGATTGTTGCAGTGTGAGGTCCACTTGTGTTGGTTTCATGGAGTGAAGTTTCAGATTCCTAATCATATATGTAATTCGGAGAAATCATTGTATGGGTATAAATAAGCTTTTGGATAATGATACAAACAATTTAGTGCATTCATGATGCTATGGGTTAAGGACAAGTTCCAGTCTTGCTTGGACTTGACCCATGTCACTCACCATTGAAAAGTGAAGATTATGTCCAGTAACAATGGGCACAGGGACCTACCTTTTAGTGAGGTATGTGGAGCTGAAAACATTGCCGATTATTCTTATAGTGGCTCAAGTTTTACTAAATTTAAAGTAAGGTGGAGATTGTTAGGTTTATGTCTTGTATTCCGAGTTCACTGGATTAGTTCATTAACTTAGCTATAGACCAAGCTTTGGATCTAGGGTATTTTGGTCTTTGTACCGAGCTTTCTTAGGGGCTCAGAAAGAGAGTTATATATATATATGATGTAACATGTAACCCTAAACCTAAGCATAAGAGTGGAGTAAAAGAGCAAGACTCTACTTTGGTCGTGGATGTAGGAGATTATCGAAATATAAGACATAAACCCAACAAAAAACAATATTAAGAGATGGAATAAAGAAGTGTTTAGCCGTATTGATGTGTCTAGAGATGCGTTGTCAAAAGTTGTTAAAGAATTAGATAAAGAAGGTGAGAACCGAGAGTTACATTCTAAAAAGATCTTTGCTAGGCAATAGGCTATCAGCAGGATTTGGGATCTAAATCGGATGGAAGAAATATCTTGGAGGCAAAAATCTAGAGTGAATAGGTTCAAGGAGGCTGATAAAAATACCAGGTTTTTTCATCAAATGGCTACTGTGAAGAGCAAGGTGAATTGTTTAGGAAGGATTGGTCATGGTGAAAGAGCTTTTGAGAGTCCTCAAGAGGTTAAGGAGGAGGTGGTTTGTTTCTTCGAAGAACTTTATAAGGGAGAGGATTTTGTTAGGTTAAAGCTCGAAGGGGTTTCCTTTCCAATGATCTCGCAGGAACTTTGAATTTGGTTAGAAAGGAACTTCAAAGAGGAGAAGGTGACTACATCATTGGAGGAGTGTGGTGGGTACAAGGTTCTAGGTCCAGATGGCTTCAACTTCAATTTCATAAAAGTAGAGTGAAAATTTCTCAAGAAGGATTTTGGTAATATGCTTTTTAAGTTTCATAGGAGAGGCAAACTATACAGAAAGATGAATACAACTTTTCTAACTCTCATACCTAAAGTGCATAACTCGGTGCAATTACGCGACTACAGGCCTATTAGTTTAGTGGGGTGTTGCTATAAGCTATTGCTATGATTATGGCAAATAGATTGAAACATATCCTCCCTCTCATTATTAGTCTTTTTCAAAGGGCTTTTGTGGTGGATAGGCAGATTCTTGATGGTGTGTTGATAGCTAATGAGCTCATTGATTTTAAGAAAAAGTTAAAAAAAGAAGGTATTTTCTTTAAAATTGACTTGGAGAAAGCCTATGATCATGTGGAATAGAGCTTTATAGATTATACGTTGTTTAGATTTGGATTTGGGGATATCTAGTGTGGGTGGATTCACCAGTGCATCTCTACTACTTCTTTCACTGTTTTAGTGAATAGTTTTCCCACTAAGCTCTTTAAAGTCTTTAGGGGTATTCAGCAAGGGAATCCTTTTTCCCCTTTTTTATTTACAATTCAGGTGGAGACTTTGAGCTCTCTTTTGGTTAAAACAAGAGAGATGGCCATGATGATCAGCAGTTTTAAGGCTATTTGGAGTGATGAGATGATTACTCACTTGTTGTTTGCAAACAACACCATTCTTTTCAGCTCAATTAAAAGAGAAGAAATTTTAGCCCTCAAAAGAATTTTGTAGTGTTTTTAGTTAGTTTCGGCCTAAAGGTTAACATTCCAAAAGCTTGTTAGTGGGGGTAAAGTATTGTGATTTTGAAATCACATGTTGTGCATATACATGAATAACAAGATCAACAAAGAAATAACTACACACAGATATTTATGTGCTTCACCAAAATAGTGCTACATCCATGACACAGAGATGATCATCTTCACTATGACAAGTAAAGCATACAGAGACTCTCACTCTCTCATATCGTCTCTCCTACGTGATGTGGGAACACCACGGGCAAGAGAGATCTCACCTCTCTTCAACTGCAAGATTTAAAGTTACAGACTATACACATACATAATCTCTACTTTCTTGGCCATTAAGAAAGCTCCAGTACAATTACCAAAATACCCTTAACCTTAAACCGGTCACTAGCTAACATAATAGACTCATCCGGCTAAACCATAATACAAAACATAAACCCAACATAAGGTGCTTAGAGAAGATCACTCAATCATTGGCTACTTCTATTCATTGCAAACCTGGGAGGCTTCCTATTAGTTGCCTTGGCTTTCCTATCGATGCGAAGCAATGGTCTATATCATTGTCGAATTCAGTTACTGAGAAATTTGTGAAAAAATTGTCTCCATGGAAAAAGCAATATTTATGATTGGGTGGAAGGATAATGATGATCAATGCTTGTTTGTCTAATCTTTCAGTGTATTATATGTCACTCTTCAAATTGGCAAAGGCTGAGGAGAAGAGATTACACTTAATGAAATGGAATGAGGTCATTAAACCAAAATTGATTGGGGCTAGTGTTTGGGTAGTTTGGAGTAAAAAAAAAAGTTCTATTGGTTAAATGGTGGTGGAGGCCTATGGAAGAAAGAGATGCTCTTTGAAGAAAAGTTATTGCTTCTAAATATGGAGAGGACCGATGGGGTTGGTGGCCAAACTCTGGAATAAGGTTGCGTAGGTCAATTTTGTGGGGTGGTATTGCCTCGATTGGAGATGTGTTTAATGTAAGTGGGGAAATTTTGTTCAAAGGGGTGGGTTTTATGGTGAGGGATTGGAGAGGTATTAGATTATGGCTGGATGATTAGGTAAGGGTGGACCCTTTATGTAGGTTGTTTCTTAGGATTTTTAGAATGACTTATAATAGGGAGTCATTTATTAGTGATTGCTATGAGGAGAAGGATGCTTGTAATCTATGGGATGCACCTTTTAGAAGATCTCTTCATTCATTTGAGGAGGCTAAGCATGGGGAGATGTTGATTATTTTATCTAACATTTTTTTGTGCACGAACTCTAAGGATTCTTTGATTTAGAAGCCTTCTATTTCAAGGGAATTCTCGGCGAAATCTTTTTATTTAGCTTTGGAGGGGAATCATCATCATAGATCCTTTGCCTCTTTGGTCTGATTAGGTCTAGTTCCACCTCGTGTTAAGCCTTTTTTTTTTTTTTTTTGGTTACCTGTTATAGGAAAGGTTTCTATAGCTAACAATTTAAGAAGAAGATGGCTGACTTCTAACAACATCTCAGATATTTGTGAAGTGTGTTATAAGGAGGAGGAGACCATTAACCATTTATTCCTTCATTGCGAAGTTATGGCTGTAGATTGGAGTCACTTCATTGGAAGGTATGGCATTATTTGGTGTTGCCCATAGACAATTGTGGTAGTGGCAGAGTCTTGCTGAGAAGGCATTTTGTTGGCTATGGGGTTATTCTTTGGAGGATGATTCCATTTGCTATCTTATGGTCTGTTTGAATGGAAATGAATGATAGAATCTTTAAGGGATATTCATCTTCTGCAATAGATTTGATTTCTTTGATTGGCATGAGAATCGCAAAGTGGCTTTGGTAATAAATGAGTTTTCTAATTTTACTCTAAATAATATCTTTGTTAATTGGGTAGCTTGTATAGATTGTAGCCCAATTAAGTTGGAGAGATTTGTTGTTTGGTCCCCCTCCCTTTTTGGTGTGCTTGATGTTGATAAAATTGCAAAAGATAAGCAAGTACTAGCTTGTATTGGAGGTGTGCTTCATAATTACAAGGGTGGGGGTTTATTTATGTTTTCTAAGAATACAAGTATTTGTAATTAGAATGAAGTAGAAGTTCTAACTTTTTCGATGTTTTTTAGAAGTTTTATTGGTTGCTTTATTGTGGAAAGCAATTCCTCTAATGCAATCACTTGGGTATCGATCCGAAAAGTATATCTTTAAAAGTTTCAATTCATTTTTAATGAGATTCAGGCTTATCTTTAAGTATTAACGTAATCTTTCATCATGAGCTACAATCGACAAATTCTATACAGATGCTTTAACTAAATAAAGGGTTGATGGATTGTTTCTTTGGAAAGTGATCATTATATAATCTGACGGACGAGATAATGCTCTTATATCTTTTGTTGCGTTTCTTTCTTCTCATTCTATTTGTTCTCTTTTTTAATGAAAATTTTTGTTACCAATAAAAAAAAAGTTTCAAACGAAGGAAAAAACTGTAATTATTTTAAAATTTATACTTAATTTATATAAAAAAATGTATTTTAATATAAATGCTGTACTGGGCCCTTCCGTGCCAAGGCGCAGGCACCCTAGTCCTACCCTGAGACCGTGCTATGCAGGCCAGGGCCCACGCTTTTTGCGGCTAAGCCTTGCTGATATTTACACCTTTGTGTAAGTTATCACTCATTGCTCTTTGCACGTACCAGTCCATTCCTTTTGTGTTTGTGGGTTCTCTCCTTGTATTGTGAATCTCTTGAGTACTCGAGCCCACTTTGCTAGATCAAATAAAAAGAAGAAGAAGAAGATAGGCACCTTATGGAAGGAGGGTTGATGGACGATCAGTAATCTATCCACCATGTTTGAGCATTTAAAAAATTGGGATTGCCCTACTTTTTGCCCTTTCAATTTTTATAGATAAATCTTAGGACGGGCTAGATGCTAGGTGAGTTCAAATTTTTATATTTCGAACGTGGTTTAAAACCTATTATAGACAATTTATCAGGCAATGGTGAAATGTGTTAGGTGTTGGTTAAAGCTCTTTTTTCACCTAGGAGAGCTCAATATAAATGTAGTGCAAGATTTTCAATTCAAATAATCTGCAAAGTGTGCCTATTGCATGGAAAGAAATCCATTAGTTAATTGGTTGGATTACAAAAATGGATTCAATTGGAGCCCAACAAATTTAATAACCATGTCCAAAGTATTAACTTGAACTTGCTAGGGTCACAAAGAATTTTAGCTTGCTCTCCCTGAGCCCGAAGGAATTCATCCAATCAAAAAAGTTAGAACACCCTCTATGATCAAAAAGAAAAACAAAAATCTCGAACCCACCATGGAGAAAGAAAGGGTCAACCCAAATCTTGAATTAAAGAGCGGCTTCATGTCGAGTTGGGTAGGTTGGGTCAGCAATTGCCACTCTTATTCATATTAGCATAACTTTTTTCCCAATCATCCATTTCACGCGCACTTCACAGTCCGTCTTGATCTAACGAAATGTAGTACGGAGGAGGTGGAACCGAGTTACCGAAAGTTGATGAGTGCTACTAGACCAGCCACAAAAAGAGGAATCCAAAAAGTTTCTTGTGCTCATGTATATGAGTCTACCAATTTATATACTTCTAAAAAGCATTAAAATATATAATATTTCTAGTGAAATTAACTCTAACAAGCATCATTAAAGAGGTAAAGGGTTAAAGGATATTAGGTAAAGGTTAAAGACATAAAGGATATAAAGCGAAGTAGATAGGACCTTCACTTTCAATTACTAAATGATAGGTGAGTATTTATTTTTCATCTTCTTCTAATTCGATTTCACTAAAAAAATGTTATTTAATTTTCATTTTTAACCATTATTATTTTTTTATGATTTGAATTCGATGTATTTAATTTCTATGTATTCTAGTGCAAAGGGCCCTTAAAATAAATATACTCTGATGTATTTGTCTCTAGAAAGTTATAACTTCAATTGGAGTTAGGGCTATCGTCATATTGATCATGTGTAGACCCATTTATAAACGTGTGTGAAATTCAACTCTTTTAAATTTGATCAATTCAACCAAACTCCACAAGTGGACAATTTAGAAGTGCATTAGGTGGTTGTGCAAAAATTTGAATATTTTGAAGGACAATCATGTATTGTGGAATTTAATAACTGTTTTTCGTGACTTGACTAATCCAATGGTTGTGATCAAACTAAAACTTGTATCCATGCAGCTAAAAAAGGAAGATGCATCCACCGAGTATTTGGGATCCTCAGAAGGTGAGCCAAAAGTGCATGTGTACAGCTTAACCTCATCGAAAAGTATATCATGACATGTACAAACCTCTATAACTAATACCGACAGATGTTGAAAATGACGTCTTTTGAATTATCAAATCCATGTCAAGTGATTAACAAAATTGCACTCACTGCGACAGCCTTACTCAATTCAACATAAGGCCGCTTTTGACGGTTTTGCTTTCCTATTCAACCCATTAGAACCCACAATCTATGCTTTTAACTAAAAAAACATCTCATCATGAACCCACAATCTACGCGCTTAACTAATAATTCTTATCATTTTTACCAATACTCCATTGAAAGTCTCTGTTTGTCTCTTCTTTTTCTAATTCTTTGAGTTTCCTAACTATTCAATCACTAAAAAAGCATACAGCGGCAGATAGGATGACATTTAGCAGCGATTTTTTTCAAGTGATAAAGGTCTTTTTTGGGGCGGGATTCTTTTCCACTGCTATTTCCGCTAATAATTTTAAGACAGTGTATATATGTAAAGAGCCGATAATGACAGGTTTTCTGGTGGAAAAGAAACCGCTACTAAAGGTCATCCAGTCCGCCGCTTATTAAAAGTCTCTTCTTTTTTTTTCAGTTTAATAGTTCCAGGAGGTATTTTAGTAGCCTATGTAAGTTCATAGTACATTTCTTCATTTTCTTTTTTTGTTTAATTAAATCTACTCGTAGACTTCCTCTTATGTACTCTTTTAAGTTTTTTTTTATTTATTTTAGAACTCCATTTCTTCATCTACCAGGCATGCACATTAATTACAGCAAACACAAATGGCTCTCTATCCTTTATTGCCTAACATTCACTTCCCTAATGGGGCAGGTTCAATTGCCACCTTGTGAAAATGAACCCTCAATTTAAACTCGTACTCAGCAATCCACCCTCATTCCATTCGCCTATTTCAACTTTGCCCTATAATGAACCTGTTCGCTGTGATACCCTGTCACAACTTAATCATGTTTATTGTTAACTAAACCTAATTTTATTTTAATTAATCTTGTTTAAATGTCTAATTATATTAAATTATTTTAGATTTATCTTATTATTTCTAGCGGGTCAAGCTCGAGTTATTGATAGGTAATTTGGGCCAGGTTTAACTAAACCCAGGTGGGAATTATGGGCATTTTAGTGGTTTGCATGTCATGAGTCATACATTTGTTAGATACATCATTCACGCATCATTTTGGGTTTATCATACTCTTCACAACATGGGTTTTAACTTTCATATTTAACCCAAACCCATTTGGAACCCCAAAAGCCTTCATTTTGCCAAATTTCATTGATAAGGGCAAGGTTGTCTTTTCACTTAAAAATCCAAATTAAATTTCAAAACTCCAAAATGATGTCAAAATTATACTCATTAGAAACTATATTTAATTTTAAGTACATTTGTCTTTTGCATCGAAGTGATTCGATGCCTTGAACTCAATGTTTTAAACCTTTAAAAGTTTAACTTATTGGTGGGCCCCACATCTACTTGTATAAAAGTATCCTCTCCCTCATTTCTTCTCTACACATTCACTCCTACAAATGAACCAGAGCTTCAGCTGGTTCTTCCTTTCTCATTTCTTCACTCTCTCTCCTCTTTAAATCCACCACTAAACTTACCCAATTTGAAAAGCAAAACTTCCCTCTTCTTCTCATCTTCCCACATCTAAGGACCTCATTTTTATAGAAGAGAGTGCTTGGGTGCTCCTTCATGTTCTGCTTCCTTGCTAGTTCGACCACTTGCAGGTAAAGGGCGATTTTTATTTCTTGAATTATGCATTTTTAGGCTCCAAACAGTCCCTTAGTACTGCATGCAAAAGGGTTTTCTTCTTCCCTCCCATTTGCCATTTTCTGATGAATTTAAGTGGGTATTTTGGGGTTTTTGTCTAGGTAATCTCCAACCATATTAGAGTATTTTAAAGATGTTTGGGAGCATTATAGAACAATGGCAAGTGACAGAAATACACTATGTGAAGTGCATGTTTAGATTTTATTTCCATACATCCACTTTCTACTCCCATGTGTTTCATTACACCTCAAGTTGGATTTGGTTAAGCTAGATTTGGTTTTACTAATGGTTTTGCTATACAATCATTGAAGCCAAATCATGTTGAAATTACGCCCTTAAATTCCCATTTTTCCCATTTCAATTCTTATGTGTAAATGAGTCAAGGAGACTCAATTCGAATGCATGCATCCATCTTCATCTTCATTTCTTATTGCATGTGTAAGGTTGGTATAAGTTGGAAATTTCTACATCAAAGAATACAAGAAAAGTCAATTGAGGTTGAAGCTCTTAGTTAAAAGGCAAGTGTAAGCAATTTATAGATAAATGCATGCCGGTAATTTTTTGAATCTCCAATCTAATTGTAAAAGTAATACATTGAACCTTCTATATATTATTGTTATAAATGGAATGAGTTTTTCTTTAATAAAGGGATATATGTTGAACTCTAGGTATGACTGATGAGAATGGTTTTTTATGAGGTGGAATAGAAGTTCCTTGCAAGTATGAGAGAAAAGTAAGGAGCAACACTTCAGTAGTTCTGAATTGATTTCGTATCAAGTCCGATCGATTGAACCTAATATCGATTGATCGAATTAACCCTCGGGTTCCAGTTCTGATCGATCGGACCTAGACCTGATCAATCAGTTAATCCTTTTTTGCTAGAGTCCTGTTTTGGATCCTAAGCCTCTTTGATCCCTTTTCCTAGTTTAAAGACCTCCTATAATTAGCCCAATGGTTAATTATAGTATAACCTTGGAAACCTTCGGATTATTAGATGTCAAAGACCATGTAAGACCTTAAATATGGCGCCTTAGACCATTAATACTGCCCAATGGAATTAAAAACGCATGAGCAATCTTAAAGGCTGAGACACCGCATGTGTAGTACCCAGTCAGTCTAACACTTAATCATTGGTGCTGGTTTATGGGACTCTAATGTACAAACTTATACACAATGTAGCATTAAGTAAGGATAGCCATACATTGGACAACCTAAAACTACATCTAAATGGATGGTTAGAGATGATGCGTAGTTAGACTAGGGTTGGCTAGTAAAATTCCTTGAATTATCAATCAAATTGTATTAACCTAGTCAAATGTGTAATTTAATTATTCTTTTATCAATTGACATAGTGAAAGTAGTTGTTTACTCATTGTCGTATCATTACCTCCTTTGTTTGTTTATACTTAAACAAATTGAATGACAGAGAACCTAAGGGTACATGAATTGGAAATTAAGTATGGAATTGAATCAAATTAAGTAGAGAATTATGGGCTAATTAAGTTTGGCCACTGCAGTAGATAATTGGAGTGTTCGAAACTCCAAATAAGTAACCAGGATCAAACCTAGGCCTAGGGCACTGGTTATTTCCGCATTTGTGTATATATTGCTCTCACCTAGATGACTTCCTGGCTTCGGTGAAGGCAGATTATATTGTTTTCACCTAGATACCTTATTGGCTCTGGTGAGGGTGGATTAGACAAAGTAATTGCCAACTGATTATAATGTCTTCCAATAACTCATAATTAATAATAAACCCAATAGGAGACAACGTGCTTAACGTACTTGGAATTGATCTCCTTAAAATTAATTGTTTATTGTTTCTAATTGATACAGCATGTGTTATTTTAATTGTGCTTATATTTTGCAGAATTATCATATTCATAACTATCCCATTGATGTTACAAGCAAAGATGCTGGTACCGGTTCTATAGAGACCGAGGAGGAGCAAGAGGAAAACTCTAGAGGTTCTTCTAGATTTCAATTGAAGACGTCACTTAGTCCTTGGATCAGGAGTGCATAACATAAGTTTACAGTTTCAATTTATTTTGGGAATAGTACTTGCATCATACCATTTCACTCACAGTACTTGCTTTGCATATGGTGATGGTGTCACTTGTATATTGTGAACTTGTATAGAATGTGTACATGGATCTGGTAGCCAATGACTTTAGGATACACACTATAGTTCAAACAGTATATCATGGCATTTATATACATATCATGTATGGGTATTTTGAGGGTTTTATATTTTATATGAATGAAATCATTAATATGTGATTATTAAAATATTTTAAATTATAGGCTGTTCATATTGTCATACCATGTGGAATTTGAATTGTTTGGGTGATAAGTATAAACTTCCGCATTGAACACCCTTGACAGATGTTATTGATTGGCCTCGCACGCACAAAGATTATAAGTATCTCTTATGAATTTTAACTTAATACGAAGTCGAGAAGGAATTTCACAGGAGTATGTGTGTCGCACCTTGAATATTATCCTAATTAAGGAAAGCCTGGGTTTGGGTTGTGACATTCACCATATTCAACTCATACCCTCCCTTTTGTATAATAATTGACCCTACAAATTGAAAACCCAGAACTCTACAACTCTAACTCATAACCGTAGAGATTGAGGGGTAGCTCAGTTTACTTGCAACCACACCTCATACCCAGTTGCCAAAATATCGATCCCTAAATATATTGGTCTTCCCAAATGTATAGGCTCTCTTTTCAACCATGTGAGTGGGCTACCTCTTTGCACGTGTGGTTAACTTTTCACTATGTTTGTGGGCTCCTTGGATCCTAGCTTCTTTGGCTAGGGTATCCCAGAAAAAAAAAAAGAGAGAAAAAAAAAGAAACCCTCATAACCTCTATCATTATGCTGAATAATCATCTAGTGACAATATCATTGCTTGTGTTTAGTTAGCAATGATATTGTCGCTGTCCTGTCTTCTTCTTTTGCTTCTTTCTTTCTCTTTTTTTTTTTTATCTTCTTTCTCCATCTCCTCACTCCATTTATCGTCCAACCCACCACCTTCAAACACCTCCATCATACTCAACACCTCCATCCCATCCAACACATTCTTGTTTGATATAGAGGTTGGGCTCAACTGATTTGATGCAAAGATGGTCTGGATTGAAACAGAGGTTGGTTTTGAGGGCGATGGGAGTGGATGAATGTGGCAATGAGGTCAAGTGGTGGATTGTTTGTTTGGGCTCAAGTTGCTCTAGGTTGCAAGAAAGGAAGATGATAGAGAAGGAGAGACAATGGGTTCTTATGAAGGTCTCGGTGCCTTGGAAGAGATAGTGCAGGTGGACTGATTTAAATGCAGGTGGACTAATTTAAAGTTGTTGTTAGACGTGTGTGGTGGTCTCTAGACCACATATCTAATATTGATTGTGCCCATTTTGTTGAGTCCACTAATTTTAATATACTTTACCATTTCGTTTAATTTTAATAAATTTATCTTGGATTCACTTTTAAGAAGCCAATCCAATAGGACTCTTGTTTGGCTAATCTTTGAGGGAATTAAGGAAACTTACTTCTGATAGGATTTCTTTGATTGAAAGAAATCTATCTATATTTAACTATAAAAGTAGTTCTCTAATATTCTTTCTTAACTCGTGAGATTTGCAAAGTACCTATCAACTCTCACGCATAATAAAGTGGCTAACAAGTGAGATTGGAGAAAACCATATCTAAGTAAGGAGTGTCAGGCGGGAAAACTTTTAAATAAGATCCAAACCATTCATCGTCAAGATTATGGCTCAAGGTACGCATTTACATATTTCAGATTATTTCTTGTTTAATGCATAAGTCAAGATCCATAGGTTCGGTGATTTTGTTGCAAACCATATTAGATTTTTAAAGTTTCATGCTTTATTTTACTATATGGATGGTTGAAAAAAGGCTATTTGGATTGGGGAATAAAGGTATAGGCGACGTTATTTAGTGAAGATGATTGGGGTTAATGGAAGAGAAGGTGAGAACGAAAGAGCTGAGTAATGCATATTTCTTGCAGGGTTTTTGGTAAGTGGATTGCTATGTAGAGTAGTGAATTAGGTGGCTCAGTCTCTTGGTGCTATCTGTTGTGATGGTGACGATAGGAAGATGGGTTGAATCGGTACAATGACGGTGACGATAGGAAGATGGGTTGATTTATGGGTCGATTTGGTGCAATGACGGTGACGATAGGAAGATGGGTTGATTTGGGGCAATGACGGTGACGATAGGAAGATTTGATTTGGTGCAATGACGGTGATGATAGGAAGATGTGCTGATTTAATGTAGGAAGTTTCATACTAAAATTCTATAAAAACAAAAAAAGAGTTCAGACTTAAAAAAAAGCTTCAAGAAGGTGTTGAGGGCAATGGGCTGTTGAGAAATGGAGTTGGAGAGGTGAAGAAAGAGGGAAAAGAAGAAGAAAAAAGAGAAAGAAGAAGAAACCAGTGAACGACATCGTGTACTTAACAGAGCCGGTTCAAGAAAATTTGAGGCCTAAAGCAACAATCCTAAATGTGATATTTTTTATTTTTAATATTATTATAATATTTTATTGAAAATTTATTTTCTCATTTTTTGTAATGAAATATTACTATTTAAGTTTTTAAATTCAAATTTTACTAACATATTTTTTAAAATTAATAGTATGGCTAATCTGCTTGATCTTTTTTATGACATTATTGATCTAAATTAGAATTTTATCAATTTTAATTTTTAAAAAATTTCTTTCTATAAAAGCAACAGTTACAAATATTGTCTATATTTTTCTAGTAGACATATTTAATATTTTTAAATTATAACTAATAATATTTACAAATAAAAAAACACTAATTATATAAACATATAATATGAGCTTGTAATTAATTTTTTTTAAAAGTATAGAACCATAAAAGCTAATTTAGTGATTTATCAGTGTTGGCAATAAAGATTATAGATGTAAATTACTTTTGAATTTGATGCAGTTTATTCAATATAAAAAAAATGATTATATTTGAAGTTGTCTTCTATGGATTTCTAGCAGCATAGATATAGAGGAAAAAATGTACAAATTGAATAATTTTCAAAACAAAAAATGATTGCTTGCTTGTTGTGATTTAAGGGTTTTTTTTAATGGCAATATTTTCTCAATGTGAAAATGGTCTTTAATTCTTTTTTAGAAATATGAAAAGATAGCACTTGTTTTTTCTGAAATATAAAAATATAGTAGTTCATTTAATTACTTTTATGAGGCTCTAAGTTGCTACAATTACTTTTTTGAGACCTTATTTTTTAGGATTGAAAAAAAAAGATGAAATTTACTTTTTTGGGGGCCTAAAGTAAAGGCTTTTCGGGCCTAATGGTCGAGTCACCCCTGGTACTTAATAGAAAATGAGCAAAGATATCATTACTCAAATAAAACCAAAAATTCGCGGGAGGGCCTTACTGGTAAAGAGAAACTTTGAGAGCCTTTTTGGCTCACCACACATTTAAGTTAGTTTTTCTGGAAAATTTCTCTTAATTTTTACATCATAGCTACCTCAAGGAAAATTATTGGCCTCAAACGTCGCCCTACATATAGTTTGCATGCCTCAAGAGTCTCTTCATATATCTGTCGTAAAATTTAAAGGTAGCCGTTTATCTTGAACCTTTACTGTGTAGTTAACTCCCTGACTGTCGCAGCGATTTGATATCAATGATTTCGACATGCTGTTTAAAATATAATAGTGCTATCTTTTGCTGGGAGGTACCTCACATCACGCCACCTGCATGAGGGGTAAAAATATAATCCATTTTAGACTCACTTAGATGTAGCCATCTCGTGGGCAAAGTATGATGGAACTTAAGATCTCAACAAAATTTAAAAAACAATTCATTTTTATTGTTGGGTTTATGTCTTATATTCCGGTTTAGCCGAATGGATCTACTGGGTTAGCCAGTAACCGGTTTAAGGTCAATGGCATTTTGGTAATTGTACCGGAGCTTCCTTGGTGGCTAAGAAAGTGGAGATTATATATATGTATAGTCTGTAACCCCAGATCTTACAGTTGAATAAAGGTGAAAGCTCTGTTATCCGTGTTGTTTTGACACTATGTAGGAGGGACGATGTGAAAGAGTGAAAGTCTATATACTTTACTTGTCATAGTGAAGATGATCGTCTTTGTGTCGTGGATGTAATCCTATTTGGGTAAACCACATAAATCTCTATATCTCTTATTATGTGTGGTTGTTTTTTTGTTGATTTTATGATTCATATATGTACACAACATGTGATGTTAAAATCTCAACATCAATCATATCATCACAATAAATAATTTAGAGGTCTTAAAATTTGGCGGTTTCTTAAGTTCTTTCTTTTACTTATTTCTATCCAATTATGAGTCTAATTCAAATTACTATTAAATTAGGGTGAACATCAATTCAAGAGGAGCATGAGTGTGAGGGGATTCGATGAACAATAGGTGGCCTCACATGGTTTCAAATTTGTTACACCTCACACAATCTATGAGAGGTACGTTTTTTAGTAGACCTAACCCAATAAAATGATTTATCTCTATAACATTTGTTAATACCATCTTCTTAAGTTATCAACCATGGACTGGAATTGGTACTGTTCTTAGTCGGGCATGACTCTGTCATCCCAGAGAGTTTATGGGTCCTCCATTGCTTTGTAAAGGGACCCATATTCAGACAGATATGTCCCATTCAGGTATCAGTACTGGACCTTACCTGTTTACATCCATTGTTCTGGCCTAGTTAATAGACTAGACTTGCTCAAGTATCTAACGAAAAGCCAGTTTATATTACTTAGCATGGGATTGGCCCAAACATTTTAAATATGACAATCTGCGTTGTTGAATTTTAGGCTGGTTGTACACTTGAAACTAGGGTTGAAATAGTCGACTGATATTTGAAACATGAACCTAATCCATGACTTTGGACCTGGACTTAGATCCAGACAAAAGTTAAAAGGGTTTTGTTGTCTAGGATTTTAGACATTATAAGAATTTTTGTGTTGGCAAATTTATGGGTTAAACAAAACTTGAGTCCATTAGTATTGTATTTTACATATCTTTGAGTATGGACAATGAGTTGAGTCGCCGGACGCATTGAAGTGAAGAAATAGAAGAAAATGCGACAAATTGAAGCAGTTTTCTACGGATAACATGGATTAAAAATGTCATATGTCACAAACCAAGTGTCAGATATGGGTATGCGACCTACCGTTGGAAAACTCATTTCGAGCAGATTCCGTAGAGCCCAAGATTGCCTCAATAGGAGCTGAAACGAAAAAGTTATGACCTCCGAAATTTTGCAGAACAATGTTGAAATTTTCACTCGGGTAGAATGGTAATCCGATCGATCATGCCATTCATCCGACCGATTAGACAGGTGCAGAAAATCCGCCGACTTGTGATTTTTTAGTCTGAATTGAAGGAAAAACTGCCTATTTGATGCCAACTCCTTTCCTAATCAAATCATACTTATGAGACGCGTATTATAGGCTATAAAAGAGGGTTCTCTCTTAACCCTAAGGTGTGGAACATATATCTCATTGTTTTAAGAAGAAGATTGCTTATTGAAGATCACCTTCTCTAGAATTCTTTCATTGGAGAGTTGAAAAGCTGAAGTTCTGCTCTAGAGATCATTGTCTTCTACTTCTTTAAATATAGAAAATTGCTTTGGGGAGTCAAGTGTTACATCTGGAAGGCGTCTAGGCATTTGAATCTGTCACAGAGAACGACAGAGAGTCGTTACAGCATGGAGTTATGCAAGGGAATCACAAAGTCCTTAGGTTGAGGGGCAACTGGATAAGGGTTTTGAGTATTCTCTTGTAACTGTAATATAATTCATAGTGCTTGATTTTTCACCATGGTTTTTTTCCCAGATTAGATTTCCACGTTAAAATATAGTGTCTTCTTATGGTGTGCGTTTATGTTTTGATTTATTTCCACTACGTAGATGATTGTTTGCACATATAATATTAAGATTGGCATTAATTCATTTTAGATGATCTCTCCTCAAAAAACCTTTAGGCATAGAGCATGTAGAGCTAGATGCCTAGACCTGACCTAACTTTATTTGGATCTTAATAGTGGATCCTACAGGCCCAAATTAAAATTGGCCCAAGTCTTTTTTTCCATTTTTTTACCTCTAGTTATGAGTCCACCCCAATCCCCGTATAGGGTGATCAACTCTCAGGAGGCTATGAATTGTGAGACAATATTTCATGTCAGGTACGAACAAGTTCTTTTCTGACACGAATCTTCCTATCAAAAGGAATATGTTGATTTAGGCCGCGATATCATGGTAAGCAGTCGATGGTGTTAAATGCATGCGACATTATGGTATTCTCTACATCATCCCCATTCTCCATTCATGTGGGCCCTGCATAAGTGATCTGGCATTGAAGATGATGAGCTTCAAGTGTACATACATTTCATGTGTTGATATTGTCATTATCTTCAAGGTTGTTATTATTACTACTATTGCTGCTGCTGCTCGATCTTTTAAATGTAGAACCTGACAGGGGGTGAACTCCAATTTGCAGCCGCTGAGTTTTTTAAATAAAAATCCCTAAGGTGCATGTACCCGTAAGATTTCCAGTTTCCTTAAGAAAATAATTTAGATAAAAGAGACAATGAAAGAAAATAGCAAGGCATTTTGCTCTTATAAAACACCCACCTCTTGAGAGCCTCTTTTGCAATGGAGAATAAGGGGGATGGAAATACATGTGAATTTCTTTGTTTAAAATGCATTTAATATCACAAATCAAGCAAATAATCTTGACCTTTGATTTTCAAGGCCTCAAAATCTTGGCTCTATATATGTAGATCATCATCACAGTCTTATCTCCATAATGATGCGGTCAGCTATATAAATTATTTTTCTTCATTTGGTAAAGTCCTCAAATAAGTTGCACTTTTCCAAATTTACTTTTGTTAATTTTTATCAAATAGTGCCCTATACACATTATACACATATCCATGTGTGCAAAGGGATTCTATTTTTTTTTCTTTTTTGAAAGGTTTTAAAAAAAATTTTTTTTTTGTGAAAGGTTACATGGGTGTTAAAAGAACATTGGATTGACCATTGGTGGCCCCATCCTAAAAAAGGAAATGGACATTATTAATTTGAAATAGGTGTTCCGGAGAAATATTGTAAGAAAAATAAATCAACTTAGTTTTCTTGACATTGAAAAATTGGAAAGATTCCTACAAATACTAAGGGCATGTTTGGGTAATGTCCTAGGAGAGGAATTCTCTCTAATTTTTCTCAATACTGAGAAAAACTCACATTTGAGTGAATAGAGGAAAAGTGAGAGAGAGTTTTTCTAATTCTCTCAACCCATCAAAAATTTTCTCTTCCACTTATTCCTTAATCAAATTTCTTCCTAGTTAAAATATAATAGGCTTATTTGGTAATTCTTATATTAATGAAACGGATCTCTATGATATAAATCTGTTTCAAATAGAGTGATTTAAAATACATGTTTTAAAAATAGACTTTTTGATAGGACAAACAAACTAGTTTTAATAGATATTAAAAATCCAATGCTTCAAAATTTTGCAATAGTTTTCTCTAGATCTAGAACAAATCAGGGCTCTAAAATTGTGTCTCGTAGTCATCTTCAACATTTAGAAGTGGATCAATAGTTCAGATCACTATTTTTTGGCCCATGGAACTCCATATTTCAAATATAAGTTTCTCTAAATATTCACAAATATCTCGAGATTCAAGATATGTCAAGGACTCAAATTCGAGCTCATATCTATATTTGGGCATTAGAATATATCCAATGGTTTAGATCATTGTTTAATAGCCCAAAATACAAAATAAAAATAAAAAAAAAAGGAAAGGGGACAGGTTTAAAAACACATGAAACATGCAATTTCTAACATAAAATATCCAACGGTTCACAATGTTTCTTCATTTTATCATGATATTGAACAGATCAAAGGCTAAAATTTTGTTTTCGTTGAAGATCACGATTATGGGGCCATAAAAATCCAAAAACACAATGTTACGTGGGTTTTCACAAATATCTCAAAATCTATGATGGATCAATAGGTCAAATTTGAGCCTATTGCCCTTTTTTTGTTTTTTTATCTTCTCAAGACGATCATGTAATAAACAAAAAACATAAAAAAGAAAAAGAACGATCATACCACCATCATGTCCGCGCAAAACACTGTACATGCACTTGTGTACCCACTTCAGATGCATACCTCCGTTTCAATTCTGCTCCCATCCCCAGACTTTCCGAAATAGACCTCCAACCTCTTTATGAAGTTGGGAGTGGAGCCCCTAATGCAATTACCAAACAGCCTATTACCGTTTTCAAATTGTTTTTAACCATTAGAGGTTGGAAAAAGACTGCCAAACTAGCACTTAGGTGATTCCTCCGGAGTGTTTTCCAATCTGGAATCAGCGACGCCTCCCATTAGAAATCATCAAAGAAGATAACGTGGTTCCAGCTCTGTTCACCAAAAGAGCTAGAAGAAAATAAGCTCAGCTCAAATTGCCTTTACGAAGTGGGACTAATGCGAGTCTGAATAGTATGCTGGACTCAACCAGATTCAGTTCAACTTGCTTGACTATTTTTTTTTCTTTTTTTTTTTTTTTTTGTTGTTGGGTTGGGTTTTGTTTTTTTTTTTTTTGGGGGGGGGGGGGGGGGGTGGTTGGGGTTGGTTTGTGGTCGGTGGGGAAGGTTACCCTAGCAAGGGGGCTGGGATGGGGAGAGCCCATACATGAAGAAAAAGAGCCCACAGAAATGTCAAAGAGAAGCATACCCAACGATTGATCGAGGGCAATGGGGTGACCGTAGGATATACAGCGTTGATAACTTAGCAACCCCATTGGATAACATTTCAAGTAGATAAACTCGGTGGGCTCCAGTAGAATCCAGAGTATCAAGTGGAATCCACTCCAACCTCAGATGCATATGCCCTCCATTAGGGTGGCAATGTTGGGAAAAGCAACGCAACGGAAACTATCGCGATCAACGGATCTACTACGATGAACACAAGCAAACACATCATCAAGCAATCACAGACATGACACAACAATTTTACGTGGTTCGGCAACTTTGCCTACGTCCACGGGAGGAGAGAATTCATCTACTATGATCCCATCTCAATCCCCTCAGGATCTAGGGTTACAGTACATCAATATATAGTTCTCACTTTCTTAGCCACCAAGAAAACCCATACATAATGACTAAAATACCCCTAACCCTGAGTCTTGGTTCTGGCTAAACCAGACGACCGATTCGGCTAAACCGGAATACAAGACAAAACCCAACAATCTCCACCTTAGCTTGGATTCCGTAAATCCTCAGAGCCACCTTGAGATACCTGGTAATATCTTCACGCACCTTGCTGAAGGTACGCCTTTGTACACGCTACGACCTAGCATGGCAACAGTTGCCTCCTTTGACCTCAACACCACCGTCTTGAATCTCCGAAGTGCTATCCATTTGTTGCTACATGCATGCATCCTTGCAACACAATGAATCTAACTTCCCTCCGTCAAAACAAAACTGAAGACCTCCCTGAATCCGGATCTCACTAGTACCTTGTGAATCCTTCCTTCTGTCTTCATCCCGGTGTTCTTTCCATCAAACCTGCAACTGTCCTGTTCTAGCCTGTTTTAGTGGGTTGGGCACAGTACATGCTGGTTAGGTATGACCCAATGCTTAAACTGGCTTACTCCGACCTTAACAAGACTACATTTTTCGAGAAAATTATCTCCATTCAGGGCTTCATGGATTTCCGCTAGATGATATCATCGAAGATCCATCAATCCATCTTTCGATGATCCGTCGCATCTAACTTCACCTGAACCACAGATTTCCTATCCTGTTATTTGATGTCTCCTTCATTGCTCCACCTAAAAAAGCATCTCCTATCAACCTGTAGAGGTTTTTGACAACTCACCCTCCATGATGACCAATGTTCCCTTCTTCATCAACCTAGAACATATATCACAGCCGTTAGGGTTTGAATAGCATCATCATACACCTGGATCTCTTCCGTTCTTATCTCAAATGCTCATCAATTTGCATTCTCCCCCATAAGAATAAATCCATCAACCATAAGAGTTATTTGCATCAAACTAATCTCTACGCGAATATATAATAGACAGAATCTGAATCCCAATACCATGAATCAACAACCGGATCCATACTTGTAGCGACCAAAACTGATTCCTTGTCAACCGAATCCGAGCTTTGTTGCACACTACCTCTTTCTGATTCTGATTCCTTTTGCTTTTTCTTCCGCTTTGGCATGTCGCTCCTTCCCGATCCCGTCGACGTAGATCTGAGCTTATCATCAAAGTACTTGGAGCCATCTACCATTCTTTACATCAAGTAATACTTTTCAATCATTGTTGTGTCACGGAGTCTAACACTCTATCCTGCCAATCCCTGAAGTCGTTTCTCCATCAAACACTCCAATCTGACCCGTGATGCTTGAAGCCATTGCTATCATCGTGAATCTGTCAGTTTCTTCAATCCCCCAATTTTCTGCCCATCAAACTGCCAATATCTTTTATCTGTCTCGTAGATCTCGTCACCGTGAGCACGCTTGGAAGAAACGGAGCTGAAATCCGACTCCGGATGGCTTCGATATCGCAGAATTAATTCTCTACACTCCAATTGGTCAAACATCCATGTTGACCGTTGAACAGCCCATCTTCTTCCATATACGCATAGATCTGCTCAAAACGAGTCCGTAGGCTCAAACGAATCTCCGATCGGACAGTGGACGATCAAGATATCGCAGAAACAATTTCAGTTACAAATCTGGTCAAACCTACCTGTTAACCGAGTTGATGTCACTGCTGACGTCACGGCTTGCTGGCAAACTAGGCCTCTAAAATGGACCCGGGTCAGGTTCACCTGACCCAGAACTGAACTGAACTGCTGTGCTGGGCTTCTCTGATGGACCGGGTTTGGGTCTGACCTGACCTGGAACCCGGAACTGCTCTGCTGGGTTTGCTGCATAAACAGGCTCGGGTCCGAACCTGACCCGACTTGAACCTTTGATGCTCTCTGGGCTGCCGCTGTAACCAGGTCAATGCTGAACGACCCAACCCAAACCCGACTTGTGACCTGTTCTGCTGTGCTTCTTACCACAGGTTGGTCAAAATGACCCGACCCAACCTGGAACTGAACCTGGAGCTTGCGTTTCCTGGGCTTCGCCAACACAGGTTGGGTCTAACCCAACCCAAACCTGACCCAAACCCAGAACGGGGTCGTCTCCCTCAACAGGCCTGTTGTGCACGTGTTCTCTACAACCCAGTTGCAGACGGCGTCGGCCTCGGCTACGGCAGAGTGGATCGGCGACAGCGGCGAGATGCGGCGACGGCACGGCAACGGCGAACAGCTGCTGGCGGCGACTGGAAGTCCGGCTAAGGCGACGGAGACGGAGAGAATCCCAGCGAAAATCCCAGTGAGAATCTCATGTTTTTCGAACGGCTGATCGTCTTCTACGGTGAAGGGCTGCCTTCTCCGAGCCTTTGCCTTCTCCGATCCTTTTCTTCTCTTTGTCTTCTCTGTTTCGAATATGGAGAAACCCGAATCGTCTCTGTTTCGTCTTCTTACAGTGGCACAATCAGAAATCTGGTCTTCTCCTTCCTTCGATCTCTGTTCTATAATAGAGACAGAAGAAGGGTATGCAACTCGAGTACAGGCCCACCTTGTTGATCACAACCTTGATCTTCAACAGGAAGATAGATCTGAGCAAAACTACCGATCAAGTGCTGATCCTCTTCTTCCCTCACATCCGGCACGATCCGTCAATCGCAAAACCACGAGCGATCTCAACCTCGCTCTGATACCACTTGTTGGGAAAAGCAACGCAACGGAAACTATCGCGATCAACGGATCTACTACGATGAATACAAGCAAATACATCATCAAGCAATCACAGACATGACACAGCAGTTTTACGTGGTTCGGCAACTTTGCCTACGTCCACGAGAGGAGAGAACTCATCTACTATGATCCCATCTCAATCCCCTCAGGATCTAGGGTTACAGTACATCAATATATAGTTCTCGCTTTCTTGGCCACCAAGAAAATCCATACATAATGACTAAAATACCCCTAACCGTGAGTCTCGGCTCTGGCTAAACCAGACGACTGATCCGGCTAAACCGGAATACAAGACAAAACCCAACAGGCAATATGTTGTTATATGGGCAACTGGAACTCTGTGTTTTTTATTTTTTATTTTTTATCATCCTATTAATTTTGAATGCCAGCTAGAATAAATTCACAGGTTCGGTTAAATCAAGCTCCCAGTTGAACAAATGTAGAATAAATTATGTTGGTCTGTTTGGGTTAGGTTCGTGGGTCGAGGTTCATGTATGGCCTCAACCCTAACTCTATCCAATCATCAGTTCGATTGGAGATGCTGACCTAAACCACGAATACAAGATGGTGTTGGGGGATTAGGTCTCGAATCGCCACCCTTACATCCATGTTGCTTTTCTTGGGTTTCCAACTGGGCGCGGTCGTCCTCGAACGTTATGAGCCTGAACTACTGCGGAGGGCACCCAGCCTTAGGATTGTGGGCTGGTTGTGGGGCAGGGTTTTCTCATTTACCAAACAACATGTTTATAGGGTCGCAATGGATTAGGTTGTGAGTTGCGCTCTGAATAATAATTATTTTACCAACTCAAACCTGACCCGTTTATTATTTAGGTTGGAAACGTCAACCTGAACCCAGCCGAAAGTTAGAATGGTCAATCAAAACCCTAAACTAACAAGTCAGGTTCCGATTGATTGCACAGATTGTAATGCAACAAGTCTGGTTTTCTCTTGATCAATTCATGGCGGAGGATCTGTCAGCAAGCACGCCATTATTGATCAGGATAGAAATCTTTACCCAAACCCCACTCAAACCCTGAACTATCAGTTTCGTTTGGGTTGGGTCAGCTGGTCAAGTCAAGAAATGCAGGGCTAAATGCATTCCTGTGCCTGATTATGTGCAGTGATTTGGGGTCAGTATGGTGGGCACAAGACCTGGACCTGGCCCAACTCATGGCCACAAGAACTCACCCAATGCAATCAAATTGACACCTCACATCCAATTGAATAATTTGATCTTCAACTGAACGTTGCACATTGGTCTTGTTTTGATTTGACGCATGAGTCTTAAATTGATTCAAAGTGGGCCCCTTTGCTGATAGACCGCATACAAAACCGTTTTCTATATTTTGCTAATAGACCGCATGCAACTCTGGTGCTCAAATCAGGCGGACCAGCCCAATGCAACCTGACCCGAAATCGAAGGGCTCCATGCCCAAATTTACTGACCCGATTGATCTTACATCCATAGTTTATTCACAGTTTAAAAGATACCCAACCCTACCAAAACTGACCAGAACAGGCGCTTACTTTCCAGGCTAAACCTAACACAGATGACGAATTTTAGGTTGGGCTGGGCCAAGTTAGTTGGTTTGGCAAACATCGCACTCCTAGCTATCCAATTCAAGAGGAGCTTGAAGTGGGACCTACAATCGAAACTGCTTATTGAACATTACTAGCCTGCCCAAACTGGATAGTTTTGGTTAACCTAATCTGGAAGATGTCTAATGCAAACTCAGTGCCATTCGTTAATGAGTGGAAAAGTTATCCATAATTTAAATTTATGAAACTTGATTGATTAGAGTTGAATGTTACTGAGTTGAGTTAAATAACTCGGCCAAGTGTGGGAAGTGCATACCCTATTAGAATTGTTGGAGTCACCCAACAAAATGACCTACCAACCCATTCACTCAGATGAGTCACGGTGACCAAGTATTTAAACAACAGTCAAACCCAGGCTACTACTCTGCTTGGGGTGGATCAGATCTGGTGGAACAATCCAAAAGCCCATTGCCTTCTACTAAAATAAGAAAAGGCCCATCGCAAGACTGTAAGTCATTCATTCACCACTCTTACAGGGAAATCATTTCATGTGAGAAGAAAAAATTCCAGGAGAGAGTTTCTTTTTCATGACAATGAGCAAGTGATGGTCAGGATGTGCGCTCTTGTGTCCGAGAATATTGTTCTTCTTTTGCAACTTTGAAATAAGCAATGAGTGGACAAAATTCTTGCCATAGGCTGTAATGCCGACGTCCAGTGAAACTGAGCAAGGGCACGGCATGGCCCGGCCTATAAAAGATTGGGCCGGCTAGTCAGCAGGATGTGTTGGCACGGCCCGTTTTACCCCCTAGTTAGGTGGAGAATTCCTGATCAGATCCACCATCTTAATCCAAACCCAACCCGAAAAAGAAAATGGTTTGGTTCAGGTTGAGTCTATGCGTTGCTATTCCACTCAGCAATTGGGCCCCAACACTATCCAACCAGATCACTGCACTTTGGATCCAACTCGATCTAGTAATTCAAGATTCCAGTGACACTTTTTCAATTGAGGTTTGCTATTTGAAATCAAAAAATTTCTCAGTTGAATCACCCAGTAAAAAAAAATACCTAAATTACCCCCACATCTCTCCCCTCTCACCTTCCCCCGTCCTCTCTCCTCCCCTTACCTACCTCTCACGCGGCGACATTAGCCAGCTCCAGCAGAGAGTGCCGCCAGATCTTCCTCCCTCTCTCTCTCTCTGCCTCTGCCCCTTCCTTTCTCTCTCCCACTCTCTCCTCCTCTCCCTCTTCCTTTCTCCCCCTCTCCCTGCTCCGCTTCCTTTTCCTTTCTCTCCCTCTCCCTCTTCCTCTCCTTCCCCCTCTGTAATATTCCGGCCTCAAATCTAGGATTTAATTCCTAATATTTCGTATTTATTGCTAATTAATGGTATTTTAATTTTAATTACATAATGGGTAGGTAGATTTAGGGGATCTTACTCTCAATTAGGTAGTTTTGAGGATTAATTGGTAATCTAACTAGCTTAATATGCATTATCTCATCATCTCATTAATCATATCACTTGCATTATCATAATACATTGGTAGATCCATTTCATTTAAACATAAGTTATCTATGTAGGACCACTATGACCTTTTTTATAAAATAACATAAGTTTATGGGCTTGCTAGTAAATACCCAAAACTTTTAGCAACCCTAACATTATACAAAGGCTCTTTCCCCAAAGTAATAGCTCCATGTGCCTCCTAGCTAAGAAACCTAGCCTCTAAGCTCTCTCTACTCCATCTTCCTTCCTCCTACATACTTAGAGTGTGTGAGAAAGAAAAGTTCTAACCCCATTAGAAGTTAGATTTACCTTCTTCTCCACATTCCCTTTTAGCCCTTTCTTGTTTGTTTGGAGAGAAAAGCTTATCTACACCTTTTGGCTCAACTTTTGCGGTAAGAAACACAACCTATCTTAGTATTTGAGCCATTAATTAGTATAGTAGTGGATTTCTCTCAAGCTTAACTTCATCTATTCATCCACTTATGGCATTCATCTCATTTATTCATTTCTTTTCCATGTCAAACCATGATTAGGGGTCTAGGATTTGGGGGTTTACACTTTAGAGCTTGCATTTGGATTTTAAGAGCACCACAAAGCAAGTTTAAGCAAGTAGTAATATACATGATTGTAGTTGTGATTAATTCTTTGAGATTTTTATATTTTTAGCATGTTGGTACAGCTGATTCTCTATTGTTTCATAAATGAGAATGTTATGGTGGGTTGAAAATGGATTTTCAAATAGAATAAATGAATGTTAGGATTAAATGGTTTGGAATGAGGTCAAAATAGCCATAAATATGGAAGATTCGGAGTATGAATATATGTATTAATGCAGGTTGGAAAAGTGGGTTTGGAAGTGTAGACACTCAGATGCAAAACAAAACCGCAAATTTGGGTCACGAGCCGACGTACTCGAGCAAACCCAATCGCATTCAAGTGCGCAATTAAAAAGCTCAGTCATTTTGTCTCTATGAAGCCCGCTCGAGCGCATGCTCATTTTCACTCAAGCGGTTCATCTCTATGAAACCTACTTGAGTGCACGCTCAATCGCGCTTGAGCGTACACCCAATTTATTTATTAATTTAATTATTTAATTATTATTCCAATTTCCATCTGGATTTGATTGGTTATAGTAAACCTTCATTAGGCACATTTGGACTTGGCTCATGGTCAAGTGCTACCTTAGATTTATTAGGTGAATCCTATGACTATATAGAACCTTGTATCTTGGAACCATTATACTTTAAACCTTGTCTAACGAAATCAAATGGAGTAAACAAGAAAAGTGTTAGCTATCACTCATCTTTGCTAGATGATTCGATTAGTCCTAATATTATGCCCTTCGTGTATGGGTATAAGGAGCCAGTGTCCTGATTCATACACAATGCAACACTAAAATTCGGTAACACATGGCATCGGAATCCTTATGGTTATGCCGAAGTAGAAAACTAAGGACACAGACATCTCAATTAGAATGGCTTGTAAACTATCCTTGTTCCTTAATTAATTGGAATTATGCATATTTTGATGACGTCTAGATCCTTCACTTATTTATGTTATCAGTTTAGTTATATTTCTTTTACTATGATTATTAGTTTAATTATGTTCCTTCATTATATTATCAGTTCAATTATATTACTTTCATTATGTTCTTAGTTTAGTTATATCTTTTCTTTACATTCACATTTGCTTTTGTTACTACTGTTCGTCATTGATATTATTACACTTCTATTACTATAAATGTTAAGTCAATAAGTTCTGTTAAAAAGGTATGTATGAGTGCTCTCTGTTCTGGCTATATTGATTAATAGAGTCATTACCACTGAGCTAGACTCCATAAGGCCCAACAGGGGCTGAGTATGGGTTGAAATTCTGTACACCGCTGCAATTGGTTTTTCTATAGAGTAAGTCGACGCTCCTTTGGGCGGTCAGATTAGCTACTTAATCTTTTGTTTTGTTCTAATATCTGTCTCTCTTCGGGGAGGATTGTAGCCATGTGGTTTGCCATGTAGCTGTAATATTCTATTATCATGATTCATTATGATTATGCTTTATGTTATTCTCACATGCTTAGATTTTGATTTTGCCCTATTTAATTGGTAGTGTCTTTAACTCAATTTGGAATAACATATTTAGTACACCACTTGCCTATTTTTTGTTGAGTTGTCGTACTCAGGTACTACGCTTGGTGTCATAGGAGCAAACCTCAATCCAAACCTGATTATCAACGCGATCCTAGAGGTTGCCACAGCGATCCCTTTAGGACTAGCTGAGTGGGGACTAAATGATGTCTTCTATTAGGCGTATCCATAGAGCGACATTGGTCCCTTTGGAAATTTAGGATTTGAGTTATGATAACTCGCTTTATCATATTATCATAACTATAGACTTGATTTATGTTTATTTCATTTGAAGATATGTATTATACTTTCAATCTTTAACCGTTATGCATTTTCGTACTTTATCATTTTATATGCATTTAGACATGTAGTTTATGAATCGGATTGTAATCATCTTGATAATTCTTTAAGTAGTTTAATTATAAAATGTTAAACAGGTATTTGTTTTGACTCTTATACTATCACAGGGTGTTGATTGGGTGCATTAAGCACTAAATTTCGCAATTAAATTTGAATATGCATGTATTATAGATCTTCTACACATATGAGAAATGTTTAAAAATTCTCTTGTAGTGATCCATGTTTGGCTTAGTGTGGCATGAATTAGTATAGGATTACAGGTGCCATATTGCAGGCCTATCCATAATGACCTAATCTTAGGCTTGGGGCGTGACACCCTCTCTACCTGATCTCTCAGTCAACAGGAGGGGCGGGAGATCCCCTCTGCTAGAGCCACCGGCAGTCGCTGGAGGGGGAGGTGGGGAAGGTGAGTGGGGAGTGAAGAATGTGGGGCCATTTTTTGTATTTTTGAATTTTTTTTCTAAATGGGTGAGTCAATTGAGAATTTTTTTTTATTTCAAATAGAAAATCTCTTCATTTTTAAGGGTGATTGGGTTGTAAATAACAACCAGAATCAGCTTTAAAAGTACTTCACTTTTAGTTTTGCCATTAGGTAGAACTTCACACAGTAAATGTTGATTGAACTATTGATTGATATCATGTAAAATTCTTGACTTAGCTTTTCTATCAAAGTGAATTTTGGATCAACATTAGTGAAAAAGAGTGTAGGAAAGAGTTATTGGAATCTTAATCTTTAGTCCCCTAATAGATTCAGATGGTTGGTCTTTGAAAGAATGACATTTTACCCCAGTGTTAAGACGTATCAGCTTTTACTTGGCTGCTCAGGGTTCAACCTCAGGCATACCACCTTCCATCACCCAACATCTCTATGCGGTTTCAACACCCCTTGACTTAACAATAACAACAACAAAAAAAAAAAAAAAAAGGAAAAGAAAATGATTGGCATTAAACTTTTACTTGAGGCTAAGCTTACAGAGAATCAAATTTTATGGTATTGGTATCTATTAAACTAGAAATGGTCAACAGTTCAATCATGTGTAACACTCCGGCCCAGCTTAATCCGGTTTAACGATTCATTAACGATTAATTAATGAAGTTTCGGTACTATTATAGTGACTTTACGTTAAGTTTGTGGTTTTATTCTTTTGAGATTTGTTTTGGGTCATGGAGAAGGAATTTAGTTGAGTTAAACTTGGTTTGAGTAGTCTCGAGCCCTTTTTTGTAATTTTTGATTTTGTACGGATTCGTCATTCATGCATCATCTCGGTGTCAACACGTGTATTTCGTTGAGCTCTTCAACTTCTGTAACTAGCTCGTATACAAACGAGGTCGTTTGTTTCCGTTGGACCGTCAATTGACTCAAACTGTAATTCTCCCGAACTACTTGACTTTTATATAAATTGGCAATCCTTATCTTATATAAAATGTGATCACCGTCTCTCTCTCCCTCATTTTCTTCTCCTACACGCCAGCTCTCTCTCTCTCTTCTTATTCTCTTATTTTCTCTTCTTTTCCCCTGCTCTCCATCTTTTATTCTTCTTCCTTGCAATCAACGTAGAGCCAAGGGGAGAAAGTCTTATGCACCGGGTGTTTGCTTTCTCGTTGGGTTCTTTGGTATCTTCTCTACCCGATGTCTCTCTCTCGTCTTTGCTTTCTTCTTTCTTGTCTTCTCGTCATGGATGCGACCTTCGCCCCATCTTCACGCTTCATTTAAGGTGAGTAGTTGAGTCACGGTCTTCGTATGAGTTTTGAGCGTGATGGCACTGCATGCCCCCTTTCTCTTTTGCTTATTCTTGACATGCATGGTTTTAGAATTGCATCTCCGGGATCGTTTGGGCCTAAGAATAGTTGAATTAAGGAAAGAGCGTGTGTAAGGCAAGTATAAGCACAGTATGGCTGAACACATGTTGATACACGTTGCTTGTTATATTCTTTTACTCTTTCTCATAAGTGTGTAGTGTTTGATAGCCCTTTAGCCTTGTATGACCTTGTTACACATCGTTTTGTAAATGGAAATCATGTAATACAATGACCTTGTTCTGTACAAAACTCTGTAGTCCAACCTATCGGAACTGAGGTCCGACCAATTGGACACTCCCAGAACCGAAATTCGACCGATCGAGCTTCAGAGCCGACCGGTTGGCTCTGATGCATTTCTGCTCCCAGAGAAGCAGGGTTCAATTGAATCCCAAGCTTACTAATTTTCCTTTCCTTGTTCTTGTAACACCATAGGACCTTTTATGCCACCTCTAGGCTCATGATGAGACCATATAGGACCTCCCCCATGGACTGCTCAACCATACATTTTGCCCAATGGAATACGTTGAATGCATGAATGGTCTTGTAGGCTGTGACGCATTCATGTGTGTTATCCAATTGTTAAGCACCTCCCCATGAGTGTTGATTTAAGGGACTTCGATACACGTTTCTTACTATAGTGCAACACTCCCAAATGAACAATTGTGTACCGAATAACTTAAAACTACATCATCATACACGGTTAGTAACAATGGATAACTAAGATACGGTTGGCTAGTAAAAGACCGTGATTCCTACAAAATAATCCGATTTGCATTGCATATTGACTTCAGTTTTGCCTTCTTATTCATATGGTACGCGTTTTACGCGGGGGTAACGATTGGATAATCCCTAAGGACTCTGTCCGTGGTAAATCCCAGGTGGAAACAGCTGCCTTCCATGCTTTTTGTCTTGTTCCTTGTTTGACTTATAATTGTTCAATTGTGACTTGTCACGGTATTAATCCAAAAATGATGCACGTACTGTATTGCCTGACTGTAACTGAACCTGTACTGTACTGAATTGCATTGACTGTTATTGATTTACCGATTGACTGACATTAATTGACGTGCATCATACTACATGACTGCTTTGATTAGTTTGGCTCTACTCAGCCTCAGCCTCAGGATACCCGACGGGGTTGACTTTGGCGTAGACTGGGGGTTGACTTTGGCGTAGACTGTTATTGCCTTTATAGAGTGCTACTGTCTTACGATTTCGGACCCCGGAAACCAGAGACCCATTCGTACCCTAGCCCGGTCGATGGTGTTCTCGTACTGATTGCTCTCAATTGGGAGAATATGGCAAATGTAGTAGCCACCTAGGTAGGTTATCTGTTTTATGATTCTTACAGCATGCTTATTGATATGCACGATTTGCCTAGTGTACAAATGTGATTTCTATACATTTGTTAATTGTTAACTGTTAATTATTGTGCTAGATACAACGCGTGTTAACTTATTGGAGCTTATGCTTTGCTGAGTAGTTGTATTCATTAGTTGTTCTTGGTGTTGTAGGCCCAGATTCCTCTACCGACCCCTCGTCGGTCGGTCAGACTCCGAGAGAGATCTGGGAGACCCATTCAGGGCTATAGGAGTGGTCTTGATCACTCCCACGGAGAGTGGCCTGGCATTGCATCCATCTATTGCCTTTCCTTTTGTTTTGTTTTGTTTCTTGTACATCTATTTTGTATTGGTCTCTAAGGAACTATCTCTTCATTTGTATTGTACATTTTGTAATTAATTGCAATTTGTTGACTCTCTATATTGTTATGTATTCTGTTCATTTTCCTTGCCTGCTACGATATGTACAGCTGCCGCATACACTTGTTTGCAAGTGTGAACATCCCTTGTGTATGTGTACTTAGACCAGGTCGAGGTATATGTGCACGGGAGTACGTGTGGCACAGGTTCGTTTTTTTTTACTAACCCCCAATTTCTGGGCTCGGGTTGTGACATTATGTTGGCCTAACATTTCACACACATTCCACATGTGGTCCTCATAATTAATAAATGAAAACCAGTGCCTTGTATTTATTATTTTATTTTAATATTTTGGTTTTCTTTTCTATGAGATTTTCCTCATAAAATTCGAAGGGAAAACCCCATTATGAAAAATATTTTGACATTTTTCCTAGAATAATATTGAGGAAATAACAAAAAAATCACCTTAGCAGGGCCACTAAACAAAAATGTCCCCATTAGCATTTTCCAATAAAAAAGGGCTTTATGGAGCTATTTTTATTTATTTTTTGGGACTTTGCGCTCTACAAAAGGTATTTTTCCTTTTTTTCTTCCCTATTCCTTTTTGCTACACCTTTCCTTCTCCTATTTCTTCTTCCCGTACTCCAACCCAATCCAATCTGCCTTAACCAACTTTTTTTGAACCACCTTTTTCTCCTTGTTCCGTTTCTCTTCTTCCTTCTTATTTCTCCTTTTTCCTCCTCCTTTTTTTTCAAACCAACTGACATCACTTACATGAAGGAGAAGATGGAGATGCAGTGGGCTAGCAACTTCAACAGCATGATAGGTGGTGAGCTCTTGGACTTGGGTGGTAGAGAGGTCATAGAATGTGTTGCCAGAGTGAATTTGGTGGGTGATGTTAGTGTAGGAGAGGTTGGTGTTAAAAGAGTAGATGAGTGGGACAAGGAGGGATTGGTTTGTGGAGAGAGGGGAAAAGGGGGAGGAGATGTTTCTGAATTTAAAGATGGAGAGCCTCCCTCATCTCCACTGCCCGCCGCTTCCTTACATGCGCCCTCCTCCACGAACCCTCCAACAACATGCTCACGTTCTTATCCCCTTCTTGCATCCCCCTCCACGCCTTCCCTTTCCTACATAAACTCGCCAATTGATTAATGAAAAGCTTCATAGAGATATTGAGAAAGGAACCCATGCCCTAATCACCACACTGAAGAAGATGTTCGACGAAATGCACCAAAGAAGTAAAGTGACACGGATGGTCTTAATATCTAGGTACACGAAGTTGGATGATGTTTAGGTTGCACGGGAGGTGTTTGACAAGGTGCCGATGAAGGATAAAGGTACTTGTGGTGCTTTGATTTATGGGACGTGCATAATAACTATTTAAAGGAGAGGTTGGCAATGTTTTGGTGAGTTTTATTTATGCTTGTACTCAATTGGGAGCTTTTGATACTGTGTTTGGGATTCATGGGTATGTGGAGAGAGTTGTGTTGAGGTTGAAGAGAGTTGGATATATAGATATGAATGATGTTTGGAATATTGTATTTTTGTTGGTGGATTGTATGAATATTGTAATTTATGGATTGTATGTATAATGTGTGGAAAATGAATGTATGTGAAGATTTATATGAATGTTTGAAGTTGAAATTGTATAAGTGTTTAGAGTTGATTAATAAATGTTTAGAGTTGATTAATTGATGCGGGGAGTTGAAGAATGTTATCATTTGGAGTATACCAATGTGAATAATTATAGGTCAATAATGTGAAGATTGAGAATGTTTTGAATGTGAAGATATGAAATTGATATAGTATGATAAATGACATTAAGTAGAGAGAAAGGCTCCATCATTGTCTACAGAACCTTACAAAAAAAAAAAAAACTATGTTAACGAGTGACAACGTTATCACTTCACAGAACCTTTAAAAAAAAGTGCATTAAAGAACTTAAATTCACAAACATATCAAAGTTAACAAATTGCAAATTTTCTATTACATTCATCATTGCATTAATATCTCTAACTCTCGCACCATTTGAATTTCCACAGACCTCTTTTAAACTCACCAACCTCATTTCCTCTTGCATCAAATCACGACAACTTTTGCCTTCCACAATTGTACACGGGATGTAAAATATCAAAAACAAAGTCTCCATCAAAGACCTCATGCGCAACTTCAACCTCACCCTATTTTGCATACGAGGATATCAAGGCTGTCCACGACACTTCACTTTCATTGAACACTTTGCATGCCGTATGATTGCCTATTTGGGGGGTCTTAGAGGCTTGTTCAAGCTTTGACGAAAACCACAAGTTCTACGTCCAGTATCAATTAAAGAATTAGAAACCAAAAAAAATCGATCCAACCCGGTACCATCAATATAAGAATAAATGCATCTTCCAAAATCTAAGGTACCAAAATTGGCACACATTGAAAGGACAATGACCAAGGTGGCATCATCGGATTTCAACTCGCTCATCTACATCCTCAGAAAGAGCCTTAATGCTTCTTTGCAATGACCACATTGTACATAACCATCAATGATTGTGTTCAAAGACACTAAACCTAACTTAGGTATTTCATCAAACAAATGGCATGCAGTTTGAATATCACCCAACATTCCATACACATGAATAAGTGTATTGTTCCTAACAAATACATGAGAATCCAGACTACATTTCAAAGTAAGTGAACTTGTTTATATTGGAACATCTAGGGATTTGATATATTGGAAGACCAAGAGGACATAATCCATGAAGCCCTTTTCGGAATCAAGTGCGCAAAAAGGGAATGAGCTTTGCCATGATGAACAACATTGTGATGTAGCTCTTGCCAATCTTGCCATCTCTCAGGCACTTCTTTAGAGGCTTCATACACATCCTAACAAAATCTATGTTGAGCTTCTCAAACCAGGGGTAAGTAATGGTGGAGTAAAAGAAGTAAAGAAAGAAGAAGACGATAAGAAAGGCTGATTGGATTGGGGGAGCGTTAAGAGTTGATATGGAGAAATTTTCTGTTATAGAATAAGAAAGACAGAGAGAGACAGGTGTAGAGAAAAGGAAAGGAGAAGAAAAACATGTTTTATTAAGTTCGACGGAGTGACAACATCGTTACTCTACGATTCTTTATAAAAAAAATAACAGGAAAGGCCCCTGGGGGCCCTTTCCGTATCATAAATGCTAGTAGGACATTTTTTGTTTGGTGGCCAACTAAGGCAATCTTTTTCCATAAATTCCTCAAGAATATTTGTGGCAGTGATTATAATCATATGAACCTAGCTTAGAAATGTTTTCTTAAAGGTAGAAACATATGGCGGGCCTCGCCCAACATTTCTATGAAAAATGGACATTGATAATTGACAAAATAAGGTTAGTTTGAGTTTGAATTTCAGGGCCACAATCTGATAATAAATATTTGAGTGGAATTCTGAATGAGCTAGACTTGGACAATAATATAACCGAGCCTAGCTTAGACCTACATAGCATAATGAAGTCTTTTTTTCTTTTTTTTTTTTTTTTTTTGGGATATCCAAGCATGGTTGGGATAGAAGAGAGCCATGCTTGGGGATAGAAGAGAGCCCGCACAAGCGCAAAGGAAACCCACACAATTAGAAAGCAAAGTCCACACAAGTGGAAAGAGTTGTACAATCTAATTGTACTTTTATATTTTTTAGATTGGACTATAGCGTGATTTATCGAGTCACTTGAATGGAGGCGTTTGGAGAGAAATGGTTATATCTTTCAAACCAACCGTTGGATTGGGACAATCTACGTACCATTAAAAAGTTTGTTAAAAAAAGATATCAGTAAGTTCAAAAATTGCATCAATTAGAGGTAAAACGACAAAGTTATGGCCTTTAGAAGTTTTCGAAATATTAACGAAAATGTCATCCGCTTAAGCCCCCAGTCAAGAATTTCATCACGAAATTAAGCTTTGCTCGAGTGTGTACTTGTTCGCTTGAGCATGTTTGAAAAGAAATGGTTATATCTCTTAAACCAATTGTTAGATTAGGGCAATCTACATACCATTAGAAAGTCTATTTTAAGTAGATATCCGTAAGTTCCAAAATTGTGTCAATCAGAGCTAAAATGACAAAGTTATGGCCTCAAGAGGTTTTTGAAATATTTACAAAACTACCATCCGCTTGAGCGCCCAGTGCATAACTTCATTTGAAGGCAAAATTGAGCTCCGCTCGAGTGCATGATGGAAAAAACCCCACGCACTTGCACATAAACCGCTCATGTTTGTGCCAAAGTTGTTAGTTTTGTTCATGCTTAGACTCTAACCCTAATACACAAATTGTGGATTATAAAAAGGGTGCTTATCTCAACCCTAAAGCATTCATCACTATAATCTAAGTTGAAATTTCACATTGGAGATTCCTTCTTTAGAGCTTCAATTGGAGAAACTTTGGTAAAGCTTTCAGTTATAAAGTTTATTGCTTCTACTTCCCTGTATGAGATTGCTTATCTTATGAAATCAAGGTAATTGGATCAAACGCAAAGAACAACTAGTCTGTGTCGTAGTTTCTTACCAGAAAAACTACATTTGAGGTCGAGGGACTGACCGAAAAGGGTTATAAGTATATCTTATAACTATTCGAAATTAGTTCTCGATTTTGATAGTGAAAAAAGGCTCATGATTTTTCCTGTTTAGGTTTTCCACGTTAAAAATTTACATGTCTTTTTCATGTGTGGTTGATTGCTTTTGTTTGCTAGTTCATTTATTTTTTCCCCTACATATATGTAAATCAAACTGCAATCTCGAAATCCTGCCCTAGAAACTTTTAAGAAATCTTAATTAGATGGTTGCTACATGTGGGGCCAACCTTCTTGGATGGATTGTATGTTCAACTTTTCATCAATGACCAATTAATCACAGTATGACTTGAAATGGTCTTAGCTAGATAAGAGAGAGGGTCGGGTTGATTAGTGTAGAATTGGAAACGAATGAAGGCTAAACTTCAAAGGCGCTCGAATTAACTATATTAAGATCTAACCCAATCAGCGACAACTTTCCTAAATTAGAATCCTCGTCTATGGTCCACCATGGAAATATGCGAATTTGAAGAATCCTAGCCATTCGTTTTTTAACGCAATGATTGTACGCAATGACCCTTACCTGGGGGTAAGAATTACCTGCCTAACAGATTGGGTGGTTCATCTATGGTTGGCCTATCATATCAAGATTTTGTGGATCATTGGGAATGTGGCTTCAGATGACATTGTAATATCATAAAGTATTGACATGCTTGATGACAACACACTACAAGAAAAGGGGTTTTCCCGACGCATCCACTGCATTGGCCATTTAAAAAACCACGTCGTTAACAGCTTTTTTGACGCAGAACACTATGTCGGTACCACTTCGGGAACTAGATGCTGGCAAATCAATTCCCGATGCAATAACATCTAGTGTCGGGAATAAGAAGCCTATTCACCGACGCAACACTGCGTCGGTGACAACATCGGCAGTGCCACCACGTCGGCAGAATAGTAAAGAATAGTGTTCTGCGGCAGGTCATTGCCAACGCTGTATAGCATCGAGAATACGTTTTCCAACGCAATGAATAGCGTCGATAAATGTATTGAACGACGCACTTGCACGTCGGGATTTAAAATTAAGTTATTTATAATCTATTAGCCTCCATTTTGGCGACATATAAAGTATATCGATAATAAATATACCAACATATATAAGCGTCAAGAAATATCTTTAATGATGCAAACCAAAACGTCGGGCATTTATAAATAAAATTTTATCTTCCCTTTTTGGCGATACATGTAGTTCATCGGGAAATAGGTTTTCTTATTAATTAAATAAAATAATTAAAATATATATCTTGTTCAAATATGAATTTAACATTGTACAACCATAAACATTGATAAACCAAAAACCGCACACTCATTGTACAACAATAAAACACAAGGAGTCATTATCCATTTCAAACCAACCACAAACAAATCGTACCATAAAAAATAATAATCCTATATCAAAAGAGGTAATGTAAAATAAATCTTAAATACAGTCCTATCATCATCAAACATCCAAAATACACCATAAAACATGGTCACTCAACAACAAAATAAACTGATAAGAGGGGGGGCCCATGCCAATCACAAATCTCTAGTTTTCGGAGGAGCCCAAATCGTCTATACCAATCCGTGAAAGCAGCATCTTAATCTGACTCTGCATCTGAGCCTGTGTAGTTGCATGATCTTGCAATTGCTTCTGCGACTCTTCATGCTGTCGCCGCAACTTTTCTTGTGCTCTCAACGAATCGGCTAGCTGTTGTCGTAGGCTAATCATCTCATACCCCATCGAAATACTTGAGGAAGATGATGATGGGCCCCTCGAGCGGTACCCTTGCCTCCTCGCAACCCTCTTCCCTAACAGATCCTTGATCACCTATTGCTTAGCTATTGGAGAGCTAATTTCAGACTGCGATAGTGCCGCCTCCATTTTTCGCTGCATTCTCAAAGTATTTATACATGTCATGTAATATATGTTAGGAAACTGAAATAAACAATGACATACAATATCGAATATTCAACAACTCACGTGTGTCTCCTCAGCATGATCTGTGATCTGTCGGTCTTTCTTCATGCTGCACTGTCAATACCAATATAAATCAGGTTCAGAAGGAGGAGCATGATGCTCATCTGCATGTATAAGAGAGAACTGGGTTGCAAATGATCGAGAACTAGATGTATGAGTGGTCTTCAATTTGCTCCGGCTCTTTGAATTCCTCTGTGACGTACGCTGAAAATTACAAGTAATTGACAATGTAGTTAGCTTATTTAAAATTACAAGTAATGGACAAAAGATTACATTCTAGAAGAAAGCAAACTAAAAAAAATGATTAAGTTTTACCTACATTTCAAAACAGGACACAAAAAAAGAACAAAAAAAAAAAAAAAATTGAATTTCAAATCAGGAAACACCTCATAGCCATTCCATCTAATTCATCCCTTCACTACCACTTCACCTTTTTAAACCTCATGCTACCCAACACAAACACACAATCCACCATTACCTATTGACATGACCAACATCGCTAGCACAAGAGCTGTAATTGCCCTTTTGTAGAGAGAAATTACAAAGACTCATGCTTCAATTGCAGCATGTTTATGCTGAGAAAGAGAACTCTTCATCCGAGGATGAAGCAAAAGTCTTCTTTCTTTTCATCTTTTCAATAGGACTCTGTCATGGAAAGGAGGCTCAAAATCTCCATAACCAAATAGAAAATCTTGCAATTCCCTATAGTATTGAACCTGCAGAGAATTCTGACCTTGCAAAACCATTCCAAGTTCCTCGTCTACAGCCCTAGTCCTCTTCCAAGTACTTTCAAGAATTCTCCCATAAATTGGAGTGAGAATTCCACTTCTTTACAGATTTTTAAGCGCTCTTTCCCGCCTCCATCTCCTACCAAGCATATCAGGGCTCTCCTAGCCCGTAGGCATGGCTCTGTCAAGCCAAATGAAGCTGCAATTCCTGAAGACAATGAGTTGGGATTGAATAAGAGTTTTTGGTTCTTAAAGGTTTGATTCTGTTGAGAGACTCTTAAAGGTTCTTAAAGGTTTGGTTCTTAAAGGCATGGCCAAGCAAGGGACTAAAGCTAACCTGCCACTAGGAGATACTCTAGAAGTCATTCAGGTGGCCCAAGGAATCCTTTGAGAGAAGAAATCCAAGAGAAAGACAACTACCAAGAAGATTGCTACTTTCTATAGCTTCAAGGTCAACAAATCTCAATAGCTTGCAAACAATAATACAAGAAAAAAAAAGAGAAGGCAACCTTTCTCTTCTTAATTTTGTGAATAGACCTCTTTGTCTGTTAAAGTCACTCTTCATATGTCAAAACATCTGTAGAAATGTAAACTTGAAGACGGCTATTGACCTATAAAATTGTTAGTCCCCTCATATTCATGAGCTGAAGAACAAGCTTAGGTGTGGCCTCTTTAGAAGTTTGAATAAGAAAAATAAATACCAAACATTATCAACAATTTCAATAAATAGTCTAAAATAGAAGATAAAAGAACATAAAAGAGAATGTAAAAGAAGGTCTGAAAACATTGCTCAATGCCTTTGTCTATTTTTTTTTTAATGGCTAACTTCAGATATCTCAACATAGTTAAAAGACGATGTAACACTCCGACCTGATTTGATCTAGATTAGCTGCTAATTTCTGATGATTTGGTTGCTAATTGTGTTTTGTTCTTGTTTTTGGTTGGTTTCAGGTTTTGGATAGGTAGTTGGGTTGAGTTTGACCTGGTTTAGGTAAACATAAGCCCTTTTTCGTAATATTGCATTTTGTGTGATGTTGTCATTCATGCATCATCTTGGTATTGACGTGTGTCTTTCGTTACGCTTGTTGATTCCCGTAACTACGTCGGTTGCCAAATATGTCACGTGTTTCCGTTAGACCCGCAATTGACTTGAACTGGAATTAATTGGAACAATTGGACTTTTTTGCAAATTGGCCTTGATATTTATAAGCCACCGACCATCTCCATCTCTCTTACTGTTCTGTCTCTCTCTCGTTCTCGAGCCTTCTTCTTCTTCTCTTCTGTTTCTTCCTTTCTCTTCTCGTTCAAGGCCAGGAAGAGGAATTTATGCTCGTGATTCTCGATTCATGTTTTTTGGTAAGTTCAGGGAAGCTCCATGTTCTTGATCGTCTTCTTCTCCTCTTTCTTCTTCATGTTCTTGCCTATTACATGCACTCACGCTTCTCGTTTTCGCTTCTTTTGCATGCATGGCGATTAGGAGTTTGTTGGCAGCGTGATTGAGCCTAAGGACAACAAGATCGTGTTTGAACTCATTTTGAGGCAAGTATAAGCATAACTTGGTTTAACCATATGGGTATGTATTTGATTAAGATTAAATCATGTATTCTTGAGTATGAATGATGTTTACAGCCCATTTTGTGATCATTTCCTTCTACTCTATGTGATTTCGTTAGTTTGGTCATGTTTCGATGATTCTGTAATCAGTTCAGAAACTGCTTCGTGTGTACCACGGCTAAGCCGTAACTCACCTTCGGCTTAGAGTCCAGAGAGGGGAAAAACCTAGTTTTCCTCTACGGCCAGGACACAGCTAAGCCGTATATTGTCCTACGGTTAAGCCGTAGTTCAGCCGTGACCCATCCGTAGATCAATACAGGGTGCCTGTTTCTAGATTAACTGAAAGTAAGCAATTTGACAAACCTTCTACGGCCCAGCCACGGCTAAGCAGTAGAACAGTACACGACTAAGCTGTAGAACAAAATACGGGTGAACCGTAATTGCGGATGAACAGTAAAGGGAATCGCAGTGGAGCCGCAGTGCATAGTACGGCTACGCCGTAAGATGCCTACGGCTAAGCCGTATGTTCACTTACGGCTAAGCCATGCCACCTCTGTAATATGGAAAACAAAGATAGGTGTAAGAAAGAGACTAATATGGCCTTCATAATAGAATGTAGATCACCTAAACTTGCCCAATGGTATGAATGTATGACATGAATGATCCCGAGGGCTGCGATTCATTCATGCACGTTATCCGATTGTTTATCACCTCCCCATGGGCGTTGGTTTAAGGGACTTCGGTGCACATTCCCGATACATTGCAACACTAGACAATGGTGGATTGGACAATTTAAAACTACATCATCATGCACGGTTAGAAACACTGGATAACTAGACCAGAATTGGCTAGTAAAAGTTTGTGATCCTTGCAAGAAATCTGATCGCATGGCATATTGACTTCGGTTTTTGTCCTTTTATACGCGTTCTACGCTGGGACACACGATTGGATATTTCTAGCTCTGTCAATGGTTAATCTCGGGTGGAACAGCGGTCTTGCATGCTTAATCTTACTTTATGCTTTCATCCTTGGTTATCCTCATGCTTTATTATTTCATTCGTATGACCTCATCCATTGTTTGATGTATGCTTAACAAGACATGCACGTCACGTTCTGATAAGATACATGTTCTGCTATGCAAGTAATGATACGCACATTATGATTTGCACGTTATGATATGCATGTTCTTATATTGATTGACTCGATAGAGTCCGGCACTACTGAGCCTCAGCCTTAGGATCCCGATGGGGTGACTTGGGTATAGTTTGTATAGTCTTATGCAGAAGGACACGTCTTGGGGAATCCAGACTCCAGGAAACCGAGACCCATCTGGCCCATGGTGTTCTCAGCATGTTTACAAGATCCCTATTTTGGGAGCATATGGCGTACGTAGTAGCCACCTAGTATGTACATGTTATGTATCCATTGATTCACACAGAGCATATGTTAATTTGAATGCACAAGTGCCTAGACTACTACATTGACTTGTTGTGATCATTTATGTCTTTTATTCTGTTAGAGACCATACGTGTTAACTTGTTACTGCTTATACTTTGCTAAATCGTTGTATTCATGAGTTGTCCTTGGTGTTGCAGGCTCAGGTACCCTCGACCGTATTCTTGTCGGTCGTCAGTTTGCTTGGGAGATGACAGCCATCTCTTCAGGTTCGCGGAGTGTGTGCTATCACTCCATCAGAGCGCGACTGTTCTCTGCATGCATGCATTTTGTTTTCTTTTTCATGTCATTGATTGTACTCATGTTCTATACATTGTGATTGGATCCCGTGTGTATGTTCAGACCTTTGTATCAGCCTTTGGATATTATTTCTTTGTTCTTGTGTGCCTCGTGTCTCTTGTTGATATTTTTAGCTTCCGCATACATGTTTTGCACGTGTGTTTTCCCTTGTGCGTGTGCATCTAGACCGGGTCTAAGTGCATATGCACGGGAGTGCATGTGTCGCTGGTTAGGTTTTTGCTAACCCCCGATCTCATGGGCTCGGGTTGTGACAAACGATGATTTTGATGATGATACTATATAAACGTATGTTTTCCATACTACAAAATGAATGTGTTTTTTTAATTTTCTACATCTGCTATGTAGGTTTCAATGTAGAGAAGGTTCAATATAAAAATGTCATATTCACTATATGGGATGTAAGTCGGCAGGAGAAACTAAGGCCCCTGTGGAGGCATTACTTTAAGAACACTGATGGATTGGTAATAGCCTTATAATTCCCTGTAGTTTTATTTTAGTGAGATAATGCTGATTGAATGCACTTAGTTGTTAAAATTTAAACCACTGAATGCTGCAGGGTTCTAGGTCAAAAATTGAAGATGTAAGAGAGGAGATACTGAGAAAGAGAATGGCATGCAAGTTGCCAGGAGACACAACTTTAGTTTTGAAAAACTGGTGGCAACAACATGCCAAGTGGCCCTACCCAACAGTAAATAGCTACATACATAATACAATTAAGCAAATCATTGACCTTTTTTTAAAACCATGTTTGTACGTAACCATCATGTCCAAAATATTTGAACTGATTGCATTTAGGGGCTTATCATATTGCGCCTATGATTTCTTACTCAAATAAGTAAAATCTATTAAACACTGACATGTATATATTTCTCAGGAAGAGGACAAGGCAAAGTTAGTGGAGGAGAGAGGGTTGTAGCTAAAGCAAATTAACAATTGGTTCATGAACCAAAGAAAATGCAACTGGCATAGTAATTCTCAGTCAGTGACATCTCTGAAGTCGAAACGCAAAAGGTAGATCAAAGAAAGGATTCATATACAATATACAAGGAGGCAGACATTATTGTAGGAAGTGGAAGTCTCTATCCAACAAATTCGGGGATCAATCTATGGTTGTATTTGTGGATAGGGAGATGCCTCAACATCTACCACTTGGGCTATAGGTGGATTGACTCATTTTCTACTGTAAAACACCTACAGGTGGATTGACTCATTTAATTACCATGTCGGCAACAATTATCTAAACATAAACCATCTTCCAGTCACCAAGAGATGCAAACTGATTTAGTAGAAACAGTTAAGCAGCATGCACTCTTCTCAAAACACCTAAGACAGCCTAACAATGCGGTCAGAGGTTGTATGAAGTGTCCTATCCTAGAATCTATCTTGCAGCAAATCCTATTCAATTTCTAAAGACATCTTGTGATCTGATGCTGCATTTTGGAACAGGATATCACATAGGGTAAATTTCAGGCCCTAACATCCCACCTTTAAATACACTGCAATTGAATAAACACCTAAAAAAGACTCACCAGCAGAAGGTGATAAAATAATGACCATATATCGTCATTTCATTGTTTTATTAACATGTCAGCCTTGTTCTAGATGGTTAGAAATTCCACTGGAAAAGAAGGTATAAAGTTCCAGTTATATTTAAATTGGACAGATATGAAAGTGTATGAATGAGCATTCAATGAGATGTAATAAAAAAGGACTTCATCTGTTGATTTGGTGATGCAATTTTGCTTCATATGCTTGCAAGTATACATCTTGGTGCATTAGATGTGTCTTGGACGACATGTAAGCACACATGCAACTGGATTTATTCTAGTGCTCTATTCATTCATTCATATATTCAGGGTAACAGATCACCTTCATCCACAGATTCCATGGCTCGTGTAATCCATGCCATACTTTTCCAGTGGAATTTTGGGTCTGGATTTTGTAGTAAAGGAGTTATTTTTGTTTGGATTTCTCATAGGGTAAGATTAGGTAATTTTAATCTGCCACCGGCAGGAAGATTTTTATTAAAAGCGTCGATCACTTTTAATGGTTGAGTATGAATGATTTTAATCAATATATTGTGAAAATTTTGAAGTTCAACGTACAATACTTGAGTTTGAATGATTTAGTATATAAATCAAATAGAAGCTACCAGAATAGAGACAGAAGATATCAGAAAACAAATGTGACAAGAACACTCACACTTATATAATTTAATTACCTTCCACTCAAGTGTCTCCCATTTGTTCTCTATTAGCCATATCCACTGGGCCACCCTTTGCGTATCATATGGGCATTGTTTCGGATCATGCCCTTTTTCCAATAACTTTTTATATGCTTTGTGTAGCTCGCCCCTGAACTCCCTATAAATATGCATCGCTAGTTTCCCAATGGCACCTGCCACACGTGCATCGGTCTTCCAGTCACCGAAGTCATACTTTTGCTATCAATTTGAAACCATAAGTAACCATAAGTGGGACAAGTAAACAATAAAGCCTATGAATATAGATTAGGAAGTAAAAGATTATTTTATTATCGCTGCTGCAGTTATGATTGCCTCTTTGCACCCATCAGCAATAGCGCTCCATGTTTCTTTGTGCAAAGGTGCAAGCCTGTGAATATGACTCCCTAGCTCGATTGCAAATGTAGATGCATCTACACCATCGAATGCCCCTGATAGTACACCTAACGGAACAGACATCCTACTACCCAGAATCCTCATCCTTCTCTCCGACTCATGGCCCACCACCCTACCGCGCATACGTCGAAAGGATGATGCTACAACCACCACAGATAAATATGAGCTATTAAACGTAGAAAAATGAAATATATGATAAGTTTGGTATAAAAATTATAGGGTCCAATATTTCTTACCAACACTACTACCCGTAGTAGGTGGGCTAGACACACCGAGCTGGTTGCCACCAATATCGGGCTGACTGGCAACACCATTTGGGACCGTGGCTTGAATGTCTGCACTGCATTGGCTGCGGTTCCTCGGGCCCATGTGCTCGACCTGAATAACACAATAAATGAGTATAAAATCAAGAAATATCAATAGTGTCTAACATTTAATGTTAAATATAATAACCTCATCTTCTAACTCTTCTTCATCCGAGGAACGCAACTCTTCCTCACTTCTGGATGCTGTATACTCCATGTTGATGTCATCATTTTGTCTTTAAGTGAGAGTTGACCCCGAGATGGAATGTGAAGTGCTCGTTCCAACTACTATGCACTCACCTCACTCGTTCAGGTTATATTCCTTTCAATATTCTTATTTCTAGCTAACTCATAAGCATTCTTCTTCTGGGTCAATGCTTCGGATTTGACATAAACTTTTCTTTTGTTTGGCTTTTTTGGCCGTTATGATAAATAAATTAACATAAAATCACCACATATTAAAAAACAACACATAGTCATTAGCCGAATGAAAGGTAAATTAATGATTGCATTACATGAAAATATTTTTCCATAGACATGAAAAAAAAAGTTTACATATCATAATTCCATATCAGAATCAATATCAGGGTCGGATTGATCAGTGTCATCTTCATCTATGTACTCTGCCAATATTTCATCCTCATCATCACCATCGTCGGCAATTAGTTCATCACCATCGGCCGTTGGTTCATTATCCTCAGGGATGATCTCTGGTTTAATGTCATCCTTAGTGTAACAAAAGGAAAACTCCTCATTAATAGGGATTGAGATAGCTTCAATGGCTTCTTCCTGCTGATATGGCTCGTTTATCACATTTTGGCCTCTTTCTTCATCTCGCTTTTGCACATCCCAAACCCCTCTATGCTTGAACCGTTCTACAACTTTTCAATTTGGGCCTAATTTAGTATCATTGACATAGAACACTTGATTTACCTGATTTGGCAAGATAAAAGGATCCTCCTCATGCCACCGATTCCTAACGTAAATTCTTATCACACGTGCATCAATATGTATTTTAGATTTATGACCAGTATTATACCATTCACATTTGAACAAAACCACTTCAGAACCATTAATGTATGACAATCCAAAAATATTGGTCACGTAACAAAAAAAGTCAAAATTTTCTTCATTGTGGACCTCCTCGACAATCAACCCACTATTCTGACTCTTGTGATTGTTGTCGCGGTCTCTGGTAACGAACCGGATACCATTAACCCTACATCCTAAATATTATGCACCAGATAATTAGGACCATTTGCCAATGCCCATAGTTCATCGGTTGCTTCTGGAGACCCTTGAGATCTTAGTTGATTCATCTACATTAACATAAAAATTAGACAAGTCAGTACTTAATGTTTCGGGTTGATGACAATTATTGTGCATATATTTTACATACATGATCTTTGAACTATCCAGAAAATTCTTCCCGTTGTATATTAGTGATGTTGCATCCCTCGGGCTCATTCATTTGCCTTTTATACTCCCTACTCAGGGGATTAGTGATACATAAATTAGTGTGACACATAAGAAGATCATAAAGTTTATATATAATGGATACAATTAGTTCAACTGAACCACTTACTCTAAATAAGGTATGACCTCAGGAGTGTTATACAACACAAACCAATGGGCCATGTGGCGTTCCTTATCAGACACATTAGGAGCCCTTGTGATAGGTGCAAAGGGACAAATGCGTTGCGTGAAGACACCTAACCCTGGACCTCGCTTACCCCTGTCATCATTCCGTTCTTCAGGAACTTCTCCCTTTAGGTGCATCTTTATAAAATTAACACTCTCTTTGGCAATGTATGCCTCGGCGATCGAACCTTTTGGCCTAGCTCGATTAGTGATGTAGCCCTTCAAGGTTCCCAGAAACCTTTAAACACACAAAACAACAAGATCAAAAAATATAATACGACACTAATCAACATTATAAAGATGGTAAACGCAATCACCTCTTAATTGGATACATCCATCGATATTGTACCGGTCCAATAAGCATAGCCTCACATGGTAAATGAACTGCCAAATGGACCATCACATCAAAGAATGCGGGAGGAAAAATCCTCTCCAACTTACATAGTATGAGGACTATCTTCTTCTCCAATTCTTTCAAACAACTCAATTTCGATGTCTTCGAACAAATGTCCTCAAAAAAGCTACCCAGCTCAAATAGTTTTGTGCATATCTCTTTCTTCATGTACCCACGCATACCAATCGAAAGAAGATGCTGCAGAAGAACATGGCAGTCATGTCTTTTTAGGCCCACTAATCTCCCATTCTTCGAGGTCACACACCTCGAGAGGTTCGCAGCATAGCCATCTGGTACTTGATCGATTTTAGATATTGATAAAAGCCATCTTTCTCCTTCGGACTTAATGTGTAGGACGCACGGGGCTTCTCAAGGGTTCCATTGCTTCTCTTGCGTAAATGCAATTCAGGCCTAATATTCATATCTTCCAAATCCCGACGAGCATGCTCTGTGTCCTTGCTTCTCTTGTCTATGCCCACCATTGTGCACAGGTGATTTTCACATATATTTTTCTCTACGTGCATGATATCAATGTTGGGTTGGAGCTTTAGTTTCTTAAAATACAGTAGCTCATAGAAAATGCTTTTCTTTGTCTAGTTCAAGTCTTTAGGGTCATGGGGTCTTTTCTTGTTTTTAGAGTGCTTCCTAAACCTTGTATCTAGCAGCTACTCCAATTGTTCTTGTACCTTTTCCACCGGCGGCAACTCTAATGACTTCACTCGATTCTCATGCTTACCGTTAAAATCCTTACTATGTCGCCAATTGTGCCATTTAGGCAAGTAAGCTCTATGCCCCATGTAAGCAAGCTGCCTTCTCAACCTGATCGATAATGAATCTTCATTACAAATGGGACATGCCTTGTAGCCTTTGGTGTACCACCCAGACAAGTTACCATATGCAAGGAAGTCATTTATGGTCCATAACACAGCTGCACGCATTTTGAAGCTTTGCGTACTAGAGGCTTCATAAGTTTCGATACCATTATCCCACAACTCCTTTAACTCATCAATCAAGGGTCGAAGATAAACATCAATATCATTTCCAAGTTGATGCGGTCCAGGAATAAGTAGTGACATGATGAAGAATGGCTCCTTCATGCACATCCAGGGTGGTAAGTTGTATGGCATAAGTATAATAGGCCACATGCTGTAGCACGTACTCATGTCTCCGAAAGGGTTGAACCCATCAGAGGCTAACCCCAACCTTATATTACGAGTCTCCCCTGTAAAATCGGTATGCTCCTTATCAAAATCCTTCCATTCCTCATAATCAGCTGGATGCCTACCTATCCCATCATCTTTGCGTTTTTCATTGTGCCATCTCATGTGTGTGACAATCTTTCTGGACATGTAAAGTCTCCATAACCTCGATATCAATGGGAAGTAATATAAAACTTTATGAGGGATCTTCTTGACCTTCCCATCATTTAGCTTGTATCTGGACTCCCTACATGCTGGGCATTTATCTAAAACTGCGTTCTCCTTCCAAAACAAAGAACAATCATTTTGACAAGCATCAATGTGCTCATATCCCAGTCCTAAATCATGCAGTATCTTCTTCGTTGCGTAAATTGATTCAGGAACAAGATTGCCGTCTGGCAGGATTGCCCTCTGTATCTGCATCAAATTGTTAAATGACTTGTTGCTCCATTTTCCCTCTACCTTTTGCTCTATCATCTTAACAACAAAATCTAGCAAAGTGTTATATGGAGAGCAACCCGGGTAAAGAGGGCACTGAGAAGCATCCAATATCCTTTCAAAGTGATGTATAGCGTTACTTTGGACGGCCTCAATGTTGATGTGAGTTTGCATGTAATGGTCTTCCATCATTTCTGGATATTCATCCCGATCCTCATAATCACTCTCAGCCCCATGTTCCAATTCGACAACTTCATCTATCGGAGGTATTGTTTCTCCGTGGTAGATCCAGGTCTTGTAGGATTGTTGCATACCCCAACGGTAGATATGAAAGTTCACAGTTTCATAGTCATACCTACGATTGTTCTTGCAAACCCCACATGGGCACCATATCTCAATAGCATCCCGTGCATTCACCTTTGCAAATTCAATAAATGATTTCACCCCCTCATGATACTCCTGACAAATTTTCACCTTGGGATCTTGAATATCCAATGTCGTCCAAGCCTTGTCCATAAGTTAACAAGGGTTAGTCAATAAGCTAATCACATTCAAGATCACCCCATCACCCACTTTCCCTTAAATGAAACTGCTCTTATCTCTTTTCATCAGAATATCTAAAAAACAGAAACATCACTTTGCACATCAAACATCCTAAACATAAACAAGATAGAAACATGTTAATTGAAAATAAAAGAAAAGCTAAAAAAGATTTTAGACTTTCCAAGATAATAGTCATAAAATTAGTTATCTTCATTTAAATATTTTTAGAAAAACTATGATTCAATCATTTTTAAATTTTAAACTAATGCCAAGGGTAGGAGGTTATGCCCATCTCAATGGATTTCAACAACTAGTGCAAGCACACTAGGAAAAAAAACCTATTAATTCATTAATAAATTTCTAATTTGATTTTCACCTGTCTTTCCTTTTAAATGAAATTTTGTAATTATGCTATAAAAGAAACAGAAAAAGATATATTACAACCTATTAATTTATTAATCACGACCTCTAGATCATTCCATGGGAGAGGTGCTGGCTGATCTGAAAGAGCAATACAGAATTCTACTAGCATACATTGCCGCCCAAGCATGGCAAGTAAATTGATTTCTGTAGCACCTCATTCAAAGCTTTTCATTTTTTTCTCAGCCCTTATAAGAATATGAGATTTCAAAAAAACTATAAGAGCTCAAGGGGAGCTCATTAATGCTCTATTTGATAAGCGAAAATCCTAAAACAGAGTATGTATATATAATTTTTTTGTGAAGTTGACAATATGAATTTTCAACTTTCCAAAAAAAATAAAAAGATAAAGAAAATAGAATTTAGAATGTACGGTTTCTCTTTTGAGTTTAGAATTTAAACAAATTCCACTTATGGGCATCAAAACCTGAAAATCAACAAAAAAAATGCTTTAGAAGAAGCATGTAAAACCCAATGCTCAAAACACCCAAACACAAAGCTAAAGAAAGAGAAAAAGAAATGGAACTCACAAGAGCGATGGAGGAGAGGAAGAAGAAGATGTCAACCTGCAACAGAGTCCACTCGTTTCTCGTCCAAGAGCAATGGGGTTTCCGATGGGTCAAATGTGTTCAGAGTTTAACGGTGGTCATGGGGCTTCAAAAGATGAAAAGGGCTCTGGATTATGGGTAGGGTAGGGGTCTTGCAGAAGTGAGCTTCTCGGTTGTAGGTAGGGCAGGGGTTGAGAATGAGACTATGGTGGCTGGGGATGGGTCTATTTCAAGTTTGGGAAGGGTAGGGGTCGGGAGTGAGGTTATGATGGCTGGGGTTGGTTTGTGGGAAGGGGATGGTTGTGGCGGTGGTTGATGGTGGAGATGGGTAGATGGATGGATAACGGTGGAGATTGGTTTCTTCTGACGGTAAGGAGAAACAGAGAGGAGATTGAGTTTTTGCCATTTGAGATAGACAAACGGTGCTGATCGACTAACGGCGCTGATCGACAACGACAATAGGGTTTGAGATCCACAGACGGTGCTGATCGACAATGACAATAGGGATTGAGATCCACAAACAATGCTAATCAATAACGACAAAAAGGTGGTGGCTCACCTCTATCTTCTTCGTTTCGATTTTGAACATCAAAGGCAGCACAAGAATAGGGGCTTCTGCCTAATCGAAGAAGAGTGCTTAGCCGAAGAAGAGGATGGTGCCATCTGGATGTGGAGATGGGCTTGTGTTGACGGTGAGGAGAAACAAAAGGTTTGGACTAAGACGAGATGGAGAAACAAAGGGCAAAGATTGAGACGAGAGAGCAAATAGGATATATTTCTTTTAAGACATTCCCCAATGCGCATATCCAGCGTCGGCAATTGTCGTTAGGGTTATTCTCCGACACAATCACAACGTCTGCAAATACGATTTCATAATGAACGATGCGTTCACAGCGTTGGCTTAATTAAACTTATTTCCTGACATTGTAATGCATCGGTAATAAGTAATTTCATGTTGGAAGAAGTTTCCCTCCAAAACCCAGATGGCGCCATCCTGTTTCTCGACGACATATTCCGACGTTTACAAGAAAGCGTAAAAGAAACCTTTGCCAACGCTGTGATGTGTCGGCTAAAAGCGTTTTCTAGCATTGGCAAATTTCATTGGCAAATCTGCATTTTGTTGTAGTGACAAGTTAGGGGCATATTTGGTAGTGAACTATTCGAAATTGGGGCGAACATGAATTTAGAGAACATGAATTTATATCTTGTTCCTTTGTTTGATTTAAGGCTGGCCTTCATAATACACCCCATCCTGCCCGATCCATGTCGTGTATAACTATTTTAGATGTTCCAATATACTATATTTAATAATGCATGAATCATAGGTAGACCGGTGGGTAAAGACTAGAGAGTGAAAAAGGGTTTTAGTGAGGCACTACATAATTTATACAATGGGAAGTCTATACTTGCGTATCAGCTCTAATTAAAAACACCAAAGCATGTATTCTAATAATTGGTCCCAACTGCAAAAACACTTTCGAGATTCTAATTAATAATGAATTTTTAAGAGAATGATCTTTCTACTCGTCCATCCGGTGTTGCGGGCCACACCAAACATCAGATTCGAGTCCAGCTGGCGTTGAGGTGGATTTAATTGATCTTGTAAAACCATAGGCTGGTCCTAATCATTTGGCTGATAGTTAAATGAGCCGGGCTGGACATGATCTTCAGGTCAATGGGCTGGTTATGGGCCGCATATAATGTCGATCCACGTTTGAAAGTTACAGATTACAATATATTTAAGTTCTATCATTTGGAAAGAAATATCATTGGAAAAATTGGATCTCAATTTCGCTTTGATTTGATGACCAATATTCAGCAAGTCTAGCGTAACTAGTCATTTACAAGAGAACAGCTCTTTACCATATTTGCATATATTAGTTTTTATCACCTTATATGTATAAGTTGTATTTTGTCTCCTCACATGTATAAGTCCTTATAATCTCGTATGTGTGAACTAGTATTTGTGTCCTCACATATGCGAGACCCTATCACCTTGCATGTGTAAGCCATTGTCTTTGTCCTCGCATGTGTGAGTCCATATCACCTTTCACGTATTAGTTTATGCATGCTCACATGTGTGAGTCCTTATCACCCCGCATGTGTTAGCATTTATATCATCACATATGCAAGTCCTCATTATGTCGCATATGTGAGTTAGTGCCTATGTCCTCGCATGTGCAAGTCCCCGTTAACTTGCATGTGTCAGTTCAATGTCAGACTCAAGATTTTTGTTTGCTAATGCAAGCAATGGTGAGGTGGATAAATTAAATATGAAAAAAAAATATTTAAGATCTAATTTTTGAAATTTTCAAACCACGCGGGTGTGGTTGCAACCATGTGCATACATCTAGGTCTGCCCCTGTGTGAGTCAGTATTGTATCTTGGTCCTAACCCCCCAACTGGGTTACCTAAAAGTCCTTTATCTCGGAAAGTTTAGAAAAAGAATAATTTAAAAGAAAAATCTGTTAAAAAAAAACCTCGGGTTGCTAGTTTTCGCATAAAAAAGAAAAAGTCCATGGATAAAGTTGCTCCATTGGTGGGCAATCTCCTTTGTCACCTAGTTTTCTACTGTTCGAATCTTGGGTATGTTGCCCTTTGCCCCCATGTGCGGCCCGTTTTCACATGTGTAGGTTTTTTTCCTACATGTGTAGTATTCTTTTCCACATATACAGGCTATCTTTCCATTGAGTGCAAGCTCTCTCATGGGTCGCAACCCCCTTATTTAGGGAATGAAATAAAAAATAATCTAAATAGGAAAAGATCGTTACTTCTGGGTGTATCCATGTAATGGGCTGATTCCATAATATAAAGGAGTTTTTTTTTTTTTTACATCTTTCTGCATTTTTGGTGGCGTCACTTTTCATATAGAAAAGGCAAACATTGGACTAATTTACTGTCAGAAATAGGATTTCAGTTCTCTAAGTTTGGTCGGAGGGGTACTGGGGAGTGTACCTCGGAAGAGCAGAATTTTGCACTTGAGTGGAAAAGAAATTGTTAAAAGCTAATCCACTCGTTTTACATAATCGCAAGAGGATTTCTTTTTCTTTGTCTTTTGGGTAGGATGTTTGGGCCCAATAAAGCCTTTGAAAGTGGAAAGGGGAAGCCCACGCTTTAAAAGGAGAGATCACACAAGTGGAGAGAAGAAATCCAAGTGGGAAGGATTATCCAAAGCTGGAATAGAAGCCCACACATGTGCAAAGAGTGGCAGCCGAAGGATGACCTGTATGGTTGCCAATCTACCAGTAACCCCTCATTATCTAAAGTAAAAACAATTGTTTGTGCAAAAAAAGGATTTTGCTCTCCACATATTATGATTTTCACCAGAGAGAGAGAGAGAGAGAGAGAGAGAGAGAGCATACATTCCTAACTATTTTCAACTACTCAGATAGAAAATTGATTTATATTTGTTGAGGAAAATGAGTTCATTATTTTTCTTTGTCACCCCTACACCAGATTAAGAGTTGAGTGGTCCGTATCATTTTCTATATAGATTAAGAGTTGAGCGGTCCATATCATTTTCTCTATCATGAATAGGTGTATACATGATTTGAATTTGGTCAGATTGATCCTAATCCACCACTAATTCGTTACCAACGAATTGACAATTTTGTAATCCGTAACTAATCCGATACCTATTAAAAACCAAATCGTGGATCAACGGTTCAATCCGGTTAAAATCGTTCAATTTACTAGGTAACGAAATGGACATAAAATTCAAAAACTAAAAACAAATATATATATATTATATATATGGAGAATTTTCATACGCATCCGTCCCTCATCATTTTTTTCGTGAGAACTCTAAGTAAGGCCCATCTATCACTCAATCTAAACCTTGCAACACACATGGGACCCTATGATAGCAACTCACCCCAAGTTTTGGTCGGATCCAAATTTATTGGGCGTTGGATTGATTGTACACCAATCCGAACGGAATGAATTTGTGAGCCATGGACGAAGGGGTTAGGGATATGTGATTGGGGCCAAGTTTGATTTATGGGGTGCTTTCACATGGATCTTTTCAACCCCCTAGTCTCATCCCTTGGTGGGGTTCATAGTGGGCCCTACCAAAGAGTGTGCACGAAAAGTCTATGAGGGACGTATACATACGAAAAGGCCTCTATATATATTCCCATAAGATACTATGAGAACTATTCCCTTAAGATCAAAGCCCATCTAAATATATATATCATATCAACGGTTTGATTTGATTTCAATCCGTAGACGTAAAGTAAAATCCGTCACCAAACCTTTACTAGCGGATTAAAATTTTTTTAATCTATCACCAAACCATTAACCATTGGTTCGATTAAAAAACCACAGATAGGATCAGTTCAGTTCAGTTTTACAAATTGACGAGTTTTTTTGTACACCTCGAATCATGAATATCATCTAATTAAGAAGATAGGATTAATTTTACAATTGCACTATGGATAAATGTACAACCATGCTAGCAGTTTGCCATGATTTCAATGATTACATCATAACAAGAACATTCTCTTACCTCTCTATGGTAAGATGCGTCAATTCTTGCCCAGTTGCCTAGAGTTTGAACTCTAGGTACGTTACCTCTTCCTACATGTGTGGGCTTCCCTTTTTCACTTGTACAGCCTTTTTTCCTAAATGTGCGAGCTCTTTTTCCTTGTAAATAGGCTCTTTGTTGAAACACACACCACCACCCCGCCCCCCCCCCCCCCCCCCCCACACTACTTTTGGGTCTGCAAGTCCCAGGTCCAGATCACTAACAATGCAGTATAGATACGATGTTCAACTGGTAACAAGCCTCGCCATTATTTTGTAACTTTAGGTGGATGAAGACCAAAGATGGTCTGTAAGCCTAGCAGTGGACCTCGTTATATGCCCATTGACTAAAAAGAAAGAAAGAAAGAAAGAAAGGAGAAAGAACATCTAATGAAGTTGAGTCTGCAGGAAAATCAATAGACTAAATAATATAAGCTTTCATAATCGGGCCAGACCAGACTAGGCCTTTATCCATCAATGGTAATCCCAAGCCTCGCTCAATTACTATTAGAATTTAGAAATTGGGCCCAGGTCAGACCTGACAGATCTGAAACCTCGGTAGAAATCTAGGTCTGACACACAAACAACCCTAAGCTGAGACCCACCACGAAGAAATATGGATGGTTGGGCTTACCTATGGATGTAAAATGGGCCAGGTGTGGCACGGCCCATCCCATCCCGAATATGAATGGTGCTGAGCCAAGGTGCCCAGGCCCATGACCAAACTTGGCACATCCCCATAGACCAGTAAGGCACGTTCAAAATCCTTTAAAGACCTTTTAGGTAATGAAATTCTAGAATACTCGTGATGAAACAAGCCATTTGCAAATTCAAGGAAATAAGATGTTACATTATGTCTCAAAAACCCCAACAACCTAAATTTTTAGCTGAAATTCTTGTAAAAGAATAGGCCCTTGAGCCCATGCTTGAAAATAGAGGGAGATTTATGTGTTTATTGGTGGGTAGATAAACTTATGATGTTGGTGCCATTACGGATATATTTAAACATAAAAGTCCTATTTATGGCATGAATACTTGAAAATTGAGCAATTCAAATTAAAATCTGTAGTCTTTATAACCCCATAGAAGCTTTGCTTTAGTGTGGTATTTATAGCCTTATATACAAGTGTGTGATATTTATAGCCCTCATACAGGCTTTACTATGGTATTTTTTTCATGTTCATTTTTTTCATTTTTTAAATTTATTTTAATCGTTTAAAAAAGTCATAAAATGGGCCGGCACACATGGAACGTGGGCCTGCACGAGCCAGCATGGCCAGGTATGACGCGAGCCTGTCCATGCTTGTGGCCATGCTGGGCCGAGGCACAGCCTGGGCACGAAATAGTACAACACCATGGAACTCCTTGGGTTGGCACAACAGGGTCCATGCCCGGCTGGGCTGCCCATTTCACGCACGGCCCATTTTACATCCCTAAGCTCACCCATATGGTGGCATATAGCTGTACATGAAAAGGATGTTTGTAGTAGACCGAGATGTGGATCATGGGCTCACTCATGATAACCTTCATTCAAATTCTCACACAAGATTTCCAAAATATTTTTTAATTTAAGAAAAATCATAGGAGCTTTTTTTTTTAACCTTTGACACTATATTTACCCCCACACAACTACCTAAGTCCCTCATCAAACGGATCGGTTGCTGATTGTATCTTTAGAGAGGGAGATGCCCCATTACTTGAGCTGTAGCTAAATTGGCCATTTTAATGACTACGGACTAGAACACTCCCTAATGCATAGCACTTGCAATTTTACCAAAAAAATAATAATAACTTTTTTTATTGGTAACAAACTTCCATTAAAAAGGAAAAAAGTACAATGAAAAGAAATAAAAGCAACATAAAATACAAGAGCATTGTACTTCATACATCATACTAAAGAATGATTCATTTTCAAAAAATAATTAAATAGAAAAAAATAATAATAACACAGCTTTTGCATGTTGATGAAATTTTTGGTACCATGCTGTGGCACGGCAAGACTTAAGGGAGCCACACAAGTGAAAAGAAAAGACATGAGAATAAAAGCCCACGCAAACGAAGAGAACAGCTTTGTACCAAAAACAGTGAAGTGAAGTGACTATCGTGGTTGATAACATGGTCATACTGAGGAAGCCGAGTGATATTCTCAGGAGGGGTTAGTGTGGTAACATTGTGTCAAACAACCATATGCAGATTAAATCACGCTTGATAAAAATCTCAACATTTTCTTTGGGACGAAAATCTCCTGAGAATGATAATTGTGACACTGCTTGAGAGGGCCATGGTTTAAAAATCACAAATTTGACTGACCTTCCTATCTTATTGCAGAATTCCTGGTTCAGAATTCTCTGATTACATATGATATTTCTTTTGGTGATCAAGAGCTGGGACCACTACTTTCCAGTTACATGTGGCCCATCTATGCAGGGTACTATGGTAATGGTTCAGAACTCATATGAATGTACCAAGTGCAGGAATAAAGTAACAATAAGACAGACCAATATTGCAGTTCCTCCCAATTGTCAATGGGCCGGATACCGCCAGATTATAGTTTTATTTATTTATTTATTTTGAAACGGTAGCAAAAATTTCATTAAAAGATGAGACAAATAGAAAAAAGAAAAAAATAATAAGGTAAAAGAGAGGTGTACCCTACTCAGACCACAATTACGTAATAAACCCCTCGTATGGAGTAATCCTTTTAACCCCTTGTTTAGCAAGAGAATCTGTCATAAAGCTAGCCCACTTGTACTTATGATGGAAGGTGACATTAATTCAAGAAGTTAGATTTCGAATATCATTGAAGATGAATTAGAATTTCCAATGATACATCTTCTAATTAGACACCTATAAAATCGCATTAAACTAAGGCTGCCATGGAAAGATTTTGAAAAAAATCGAAGAGCTTCCAAAATAGCTTATACTTCCGCTTTATTAGAATTACAAACACTCACATGCTAAGAGAACATGAATAAAAACCTGCCTTTGTAATTGTGAAGTACCCCTCTAATATGAACTGGTGCGAGCTTACCCGTTGCACCTCCATTAGCATTGAATTTGAGTACACCTAAAGTAATGGGAGATCATAGAAAAGATATTCTCACCTTTGATGAGCCATACATTATACAAGGTACTCAATTAATAAGAATATCATTAAGAGAGAAATTAAAAAACTCCTTTCTAATTGAAAACCACTTAGCAACTTTTAAAAAGACACTATCAATGGGATCTAGACATATCAAGCCCTAGCTTGATCCTTGACTTGATCGTTAACCGTCTTTGGGCGGCTTGAAACTGACACAAAGGCATTTAATTCAAGCTCTAATCCTGCCCATGGGCCATGATTCAATAAATAAACGTTTAGATTGGGGCCTTGATCACATTATTGGGCTGGATTCCAACTAGCTGAGTGCTGGGCTACTCCCTATCGGGCCAAAACTGTGAAGGGCTACTTTCTAAACTCAACTGCCTAGGGCCAAAACTGTCAAGGGCTATTTTCTAAAACTCAACTGTCCTAAGTGACTGGATGGTGGATCAAGTTTTGTACTCTGGCAAGTTTTGACCAAGTTGTTGACGCACTCATCTAACTCAGCCATTTGGTTAAATAGACTAGCCTGCGTCAGGGTAAGCACAGGAATGAATCAGTCATCAGATTAGGCCCAAGACATTATTATAATCCCTTTTAATCAATGCCCCTTCGAGTACATTCAAGCTAATTCAGAAGCCGGTATGGTCTACTGGCCCATGGGCGTACCTGAGCCAATGACATCCACATGAGTCCCAATTAATGGATAAAGAAACTTACATCCTACCAAGTTTTTTTATTTTATTTTTTTGGTAGAAGCTGTCCTTCCAAGTTGAAACATACAATTGCATAGTCTAGAACTTCCTCTTCGGAATTCCCCAAAAATTGGAATCTCATAAAGCAGAGCTATATATCCATTTCATGGGCAGAGCCATAAAGAAGAAATGGATTGGCGAACTGGAAGATTCCATTATGTTTTTCTCAATGACAATGAAGTATAATTTAATCACATCCCACATGCAACCCATATTTGTTGGTTGTACAAGTTTTAATAGTGAAAAACTAAAAAATCAGAAGTTATAAATGAAACGAAAGAAGAAGCAATAGGATAGGCAGGCTGTTCCTTTTTATACGGCCAATTTCTTTAGCAAAACTCTTAGGTAGCGTTTGGTTCGCTGGAATGATTGTTGGGAGGAATGGAATGGAGGCTGGAATGGGCTTGGAATGGAATGAGGCAGGAATGGTAATTCTTATTCCAACGTTTGGTTAGACAGAGGAATCATTCCAGTAATAGGACTCTCATTCCGATTCCTGTGTTTGGTATGATGGAATGATACCAGGAATGGAATAAAATTTATATTAAACTGACCAAATATAAAATTTATATAAAATTTATATTTTATTAAAATATTAATAAATTAATAAATTTAGCTTTTTAAAATAAAATTTAATTTTTTTATGTGACCAAACATTGTATATAATTTTATTCTTAAAATTTTGATATTTTAAATTTAATTTCAACTATGTTTATTTTATGATTTATATAATAATATTTATTTATATTTTATTAAAATATTAAAAAATTAAAAAATTTAGCTTTTTAAAATAAAATTCGTCAAAAATAAAATTGGGAAAGGAATGGAATGGCCATTCCTCCGCCCCCCCGGTGGAATGGCCATTCCTTTGTATAAAGGAATAGTGATTCCTGAAGTAATGGTCATTCCGCCGTTTTTTCACGAACCAAACGTGGGAATGGTCATTCCAATGGAATGGCCATTCCATTCCAGCCTTCATTACAGCGAACCAAACGCTACCTTAGAGTTTATATCTGAAAATTTTTAATTTCTCTATGTTAGGAAAAACGGCGCAACGAAAATACCCATGATGGACGGATCAATTACGATGAATACAAGTAATCACACAAATAAATACAGCAGTTTTACGTGGCTCGACAACGTTGCCTACATCTACGGAAGAGAGAACTCATCTATCATGATTCCATCTCAATCTCCTCATGATCTAGGGTTATGTACATCAATATATATAGTTCCCGCTTTTTTGGCTAATAAGAAAACTCATATATAATCACTAAAATATCTTAATCCTGAACTTCGGTTCTGGCTAAACCAGGCGACCCATCCGGCTAAACCGGAATACAAGACAAAACCCAACAATCTCTACTTTGGCTTGAATTCCATAAATCCTTAGAGCCACCTTGAGATACCCAATAATGTCTTCACGCACTTTGCTAAATGATACGTCACCATACCGATGACGCAGTCTTCTCTCTTCAACACTCTAACATGTTGAACCAGCACTTCATGCACCCCGAACCAAAAGTTTGAATCCATTAACAAGTCTGTGTGATGTTGATATCTGAATCACCTATAAATTGCCCCGATTTCAGTACAACTATGAACATCCAATCAGCACGATCACTCTGAATGAAACAGATCTAAAATCTAATTTCGATTGGCTCCGATATCGTAGAAACAATTTTTACTTTTTGATCGATTAAACCTCCTTATTGACCATCCAATAGCCAATCTCCCTTTTCCACTACATGGATTTACTTGAAACGAGTCAGTAAGTGCAAACGAATTTCCTATCGAACATTGGATTATTAAGATATTGCATAAAAACCTTTTAGCCTTTGAATCCTATCAAACTACCTTTGACCACACCTGCATGCTGACTTGTGTTGATGTCAGCAACTGCGGCTACCTGGCTAACTAGACTGGGCTCTGCACAAGGGTTCAGGTTGGCCTGGCCTGACCCGAACTGACCCAACTGTTAACTGGGATAGACCTGGCCTCGCGGGTTAGGTATAACCCAACCCGATCTGGCCCAACCTAGAGAAACTAGGCCCAGAGGACCATCTTCTTCATCTTTTGGTCTGCAACAAGGGCCTTGCAATGCCAGGCCCCCTCCATTTCTACTTGGCAACGGCAAACAGGGATGGCTGGCGACGATGACATCCGATGAAGACGGGGGATTGCAACGGGGTTTCTGGAGAGGGGGCAGCAGCAACAGCGTGCACTCCGATGACTGCTGTGGACAAACCCAGAACCCCTTCTATGCAACAAGAATCAGCACCGTTTTCATCAGTCTTCCTCTCAGGCGATGACAACAACCAAGAATAGAGAACACTCTATGTTCTCCAAGAAAGCTCAATCCTAGAACCTAGTTCTAGTCCTCTTCTTTGGTCTCGGCCTAATACGAGAACCCAAATCTGCCTTCTCTGTTTCTTCTTAAACCGAACTTGAAACCCTTTTTGTTTCTATTGGTCAAGAGGACAACAGAAACCTGGGAACCAAGATAAACTAATTTGTCTTCTCTGGGTATAAAAACTGAGCACAACCCTTTGAGCAAATTCCACCCTTAAAAACAAGACCCAGCTTTTGATTACTACCACATATATGTGCCTTCTTCATCCCGTTTCTTTCTTACGACAGCAGAACTAGAGCCCACCTTAGATCTATTATCCAACAATGTAGTCTTTGACTTTTGCAGCGATCAAACCAAACCCAATCCAAGCCCTTGATGATCAAACTTCTTCTCCTTGGTTTTGCAACAGCCAAGACCTAGCAACAATTAGAAACCAATGGTAGTCCGAATCTATGTTCTTCAAGAAGAAGATGGATCTGAGCAGGATCCTCTTTTTCCCTCACCGAGCCGATCCGTCAATTGCAAAACCCGAGTGATCTCAACTTCGGCCAATGATCAAGTTAGGGTTAAGGGTAATTTGGTCTTTGTACTGGAGTTTATTTGGTGGCTAAGAAAGCATACATTATTATATTCATGTAATGTGATCCTAGACTCTGTGCAAGAGATGTGGCAAATCTCTTCCTTATGATGTACACCACGTAGGGCCATGTAGGTTGTAAAGAGGTGTGAGCTTTCTTCCCCATAGTGTTGACACACAACGTATGGCAAAATACCATGAGGGCAAGATTAAGACATATAAAAATTGAGGAGCTAAGTGTTAAAGGAGCAAGAGTCCTTATAATCAATTGCCAAGTATCATTCATAATGAAATCGAACAAGATGCTTATAACTCGTGGAAGTAGCCTTTATGGTGAACCACGTAAAATTTATGTATCATGAGTAAATAGTTTTTTTATTCTCTATGTGTGTGATGATATTGATGTATTCACCCTTGATCCAGTCTAATGGTAACTACTAGTAATAATGCTTCCGCATGTGCACAACACTCTAAAATTTGTCCCCCACATGAAGTCCCAATTCATCATCTCCCAGTTGGCATTTTTGATGCTGAAATTCAAAGAATTTTCAAGGCCATTTCTAACTTTTAGATGGGTTAAAAGGGTTGGAATTTAGGATTCTAAAAAAAGAAACATGAAATCTGAAATGCCAAGAAGGCAACCATTATATAAATGTTAAAAATCACCACTATGAGAAATTCTTGTCAAGAATTCTCCTAAAAGGCATTTTTCTTTAGAAAAATTTCTTATAGAAATTTGGGTTACTAGAGATTTCCGGACAGGATCATGTGATGACTATTCTCATGGCTTTTAGAAATGTCACGCTTCTTAAAAGGGATATAAATTTCATCCCCTTTGCAGTTCTAGATGTTCCCTTCAAGATGAGGATATGAAAATATCACAAAGAGGGGACTCTGGAAGGTAATAATTTTTTGGAAGACTAAAATGGCAACTATCATTTTTTCATGGAAGGTAATAATTTTTTTTGTCTATAAGGCAAATATATATTAAAAAAAGAGCAATACAAGAGGAAAAAAATAATGGAGACAGATATAAAAACCTTTAACCAAATCCCATTTAACAATAAAGAAAAGAAGATACAAACAGTACAAACTTCAAATACAAAAAAAAAAAAAGAAAAAGACCATCTCTATTCCTTACTTATCTAGGCGAACTACACTGGATGTAGTTATGCTTAAAAATCACCCACATCAAAGAAAATTGCTTTAATTTATGGAAGGTAATAACTGTGAGCGACTGGAATTGAACATCGGCCTTGGTGCCCAGCAAGTTAGGCCAATGATTGCCTAGGAGTCATCTTGAAAATTTCACATCAACCATTTATGGCCCCATCCAACCAATAAAATCTGATGAACTACTCAACTAGGGGTGTAAAAAAAAATACAAAAACTATTAAATCGGCCGAACTAAACCGAACCAATGGTTAATAACCGTAGTTCATGGTTCAATTTACGGGTTGATTTTTAAAATTGGAAAACCATTTTTTACGATTCAATTATGATTTTTCATCTCACTTACGGTTATTAACCAACCGAACCATAACACATAGTTTGATTAACCATTTCTCCAAATCACACGATTAACCGAACTTTCTGTAGGCGTAAAATTAAAAAAAAAAAGCAATGGGCCACAAATGTAGCCCTTCAACCTGTCGGCCCATTTTCCGAACTATCTTAACTCTTAGGAAAAGTTATAATGATGGAACTGTCGTTTTTTTTTACAATTAACTGTAACCGAACCGTATAATACAGTTAACCAAGGTTTGGTTTTTAACGGTTTTGTATGATATGGTTACAGTTACGGTTTTTAAAACCTGAAAATCATACGGTTTGGTTCGATTATTGGTTTTCCCAAAATACACAGTTAATCGAACCGTTACACCCCTATACTCATCTTTGTAAATAAGGTAATATGGAATTACAATAATTATGATAAACAAGCATCTTGTTCCAGTCTAAAGTGTTTCTATGTGGTATGATGGGGGAAAGAAGGGGGTAAACTATTTTTTTTTTATCATAAAATAAATATAATATCATTTAAGATCATTACCCATTCTAGTTTATACCAGATCTAACTTTTGGTAATTTTACACAAAGTGACTGCTCATTAGTAGAATAAATATTCTATATCATATACAAATATTTGGAGTTCAAAGATCTGGGGCTGCCACTTTATTCTAGTTCAGTCCGTCCCTTATGTTTAAATTCGGGTATGAGTACCATACAGTTATTCAAGTTCATGGACCAAATCCTACCCAATCCATTCTCTTTTGTGGTGTCTTTTCAAGCTGTTGAGAAAATATCTAGCTAGTTGCCCAACACGATTACGTACCTAATGACATGGGGATAACTGGGTCATAAAAAAAAATATTAACGGGGAACGGGGGCAATTGGTGGGTTTGAAACTTAAGAAATCCGACCTAGTTTGCACAAGCTTCAAATGAACTTCGAACCTAAGGTGAAGTTCAGTAGTTCTATTACTGTTATGGAGACGTGGATGAAGACTAGTGCGACGTTGTTTTCCAAGATGAAATGGCATCATGTGACCTAGTAACCATTGCACCCTAGGTGCTTTGGTTTCTCAAGAAATGATAGGAAGATGTGCCGTCAAGAGTATGTGGCAAATTGTACGCATATTAATTGTTTCCTGTGAAAAGTACCTCCTAACAACCATGCTAAGATCATTACCCATTCTAGTTTATGCCAAATCTAACTTTTGGTAATTTTACACAAAGTGGCTGCTCATTAGTAGAATAAATATTCTATATCATTTACAAATATTTTTAGTTCAGGGATCTGGGGCTGCCACTTTATTCTAGTTCAGCCCGTCCTTTTTGTTTAAATTCAGGTATGAGTACAATACAGTTATTCAAGTTAATGGACCCAATCCCTTCCTGATCCATTCTCTTTTCTTGTGTCTTTTCAAGCTGTCGAAAAAATATCTAGCTAGTTGCCCAACACAATTACATACCTAATTATATGGGAAAATCCTGGGTCATCAAAAAAGAAAATTAGGAAGGGTGGGGGGGTGGCTTGTGGGATTGGTGGTTTTGAAACTTAAGAAATCCAACCTAGTTTGCACAAGCTTCAAATGAACTTTGAAGCTAAGGTGAAGGAACCCAAGGGAGGAACAAGAGTTCAGTAGTTCTATTAGTGTTATGGAGATGTGGATGAAGACTAGTGCGTCGTTGTTTTCCAAGATGAAATGGCATCATGTGACCCAGTAACCATTTCAGCCTATGTGCTTTAGTTTCTCAAGAAATGATAGGAAGATGTGCCATAAAGAGTCTGTGGGCATTGTATGTATATTAACTGTTTCCTGAAAAGTACCTCCTAACAACCATGCAATCAACCAATATTCTAAGTAATGCCGGACTCTCACAAAATCCCTTTTGTGGCTATGATGTGCGTACAATCAGATACCTATTCACAAGAACAGTAGTAGTTACTGTTCTATTCTGTATGAGACTTATCCGTGAGAGCTACTGATTGCTGAGCAGTCAATGTCCAACATGTGGGGCCTCTATGGCCCACTTTTCATTGATGCGAAAGGTAATATCTAACCATATGTCACGCAAAAAAAAAAAAAAAAAACGTGCGGGAGTTTGGAAGATCAAAGGCACTGCTTATTTTATTTTATTTATTAACAAGGAACCTTTTGCATTTAGCTCGAGATTATCCAATTTGAGAGCAAAAAACTATTTTTTTTATATACAAACATATCTGCACACAATTTTATTTTATTTTATTTTGTAAGTCAAAAGCATTGCCATTTGGACTTACGTGAGTATGATAGAGTCTGTGTGTGAGTGGCTGGGTAAACAATTACTGTTATATTTTTGCCTTCCAATCGCATCCTACCAACTTGTATTTATGATTATGTTGATGCAACATTTTCCTAGGTTCCATGTGAGATTGGATCATTGTATTCATTCATGAATGGCCATTAAATAAATCTTCCTTTGGTGGCGTAAGGAGAGACGTAAAATGCATATTAACATCCCACTAGGGGGACCAGCAGGGAACATGCCCCTTACCCGTCCCTTATGGTGGAATTTTCTATTAAATACATCATTTGGCCCCTCCTCTTACTAGAATTTTTATATGGTACGCCCATCCAACATTCTAATTTATTAAATTAAATATTAAGAAAATAATTTGAATTTTCAAAAAAAAAGTAATTATTGATTTTAGGGAAAAAATATAATGAAATAGAAAATGGAAGAAAAAGAAAGAAAGAAGAAAGAAAATGAAATAAAAGAAGGGCTTGGAAATAGATTAGATATTTTTAGCCAAATCTACCGTCGTCATATATGCTACATACTTTGATTTGAGACTATAATAGTTTCATTGGAGAGAGACGGAGAGCTTGAATTGTTGAGGCTTGGAGGCTATGAAAGGGTTTGGAGCTGTTTTTATTTCATCACAGGTAAGATAAAAGTGGATTTAAAAAAGCAATTATTCTTTCACTTTATATATGTATAATTATAAACATACTATTCTTTGGATCATTTATATATGGATTATTTGATTGTATATAATGAAAAATAAATTCGCAAAAATCTCAATATTGAAATAATAATAGATGATTTCAACTCAATGAAAGAATACATATCACAACTTCAATAATTTTTATTGTGTTTTTTATTGTTAAATTTTGTAATTTTTCAGAATTTTTTTTCTTCGCCCCCCCCCCCCCCCCCCCCCCCCCCCCAAACCAAAAATTCCTCACCCCAGACTTTAGCTCTTCAAGTTGATGAGAAGAGTGAGCCCACCAAAACATAACGTGAAAAGGGCTGTACCCAAGCAAAACTCCATTCCATAATTCCATTCAATGTCATTCTGAGACAGAGATCGGTTATCTGAGGGCTTGTAACTGGTTTGGTAAAGGGTGTGCGAAATAGTTCTATATTTCACTAATAAAAGTTGTGTTTATACATTTGCCCTTGGACGTTGCAGATCATAAAGGGAAGCATGTGAGCCCTACTCACATGGGTTTTCTCCTAAAGAGAGAAATGTGCTTCCCCCAAAATATACATGTGAGAGTGTTAGCAGAGCTATTATTCGTGAAGCTTGATCCCCCCCTGTTCAAAAGTGCTATTTGTCCTGTCAAAAGGTCTTCCCCTAACGAACTTTTTATCCAATTAAAGGGTTAAAACTTGCTTGGATGAATCTAAAGACAAGTGGGGGAGGAAGCAGGTCGCCTTGATGTTCAACTGCTGTGTGCCCACCATGCACATGGACCCTTTTTTTTTTTTTTTGTCTTTTTCTGTTTCTTTTTTTTCGGTTTTTTGAGAAGTGGGCATATGAGGTGGGCCATAGTGTGCCAACCGACATCTGGCTACATATGGGCTGATTATTCTGAACCATGTTAGGTTCAATATCCCAGACAACAGGTGGTGGCCAAGTAGTAAAATTGGATGGCCCTAGACTTACATCTGCTTTAGGCCCGGATTGGTTATGTGGCCCATAAGCTCAACATAAAAACAGAAGTTGGTACACAGGGCCTTACTTTTAGGCGGGTAGGTGGATTTGGACCTAAATATAATACACCTTATAGATAAATGGGTTGTCCTGGACTTGCTTCAACGTGCCCACTTAATTTTAGATGGGTTCAGTATGAGTTACAATTTATGGAAGTACTGTAGTGAAAAAAACTTTTAAAAAATATCGAGTTCGCTTGTTATAAAAATAGAAAGACACCCGAGTTGCAATAATGCCCAGTTGTACGGTTTCCGAAGGAAGCTAGGTTTGGGGTTGGTCAAATTACTCTTTAATCAGATCATCCTAACCTTTGATTTAGAGCTTTAGGTTTGGCGAATTTTTAAGTTTAATTTTACAATGATTAAATTGCATGGTGGATAATGGTGGTCTCAACGTCAAATCAAGATGAGTTTCCATTCATAGGGGCTCGTCTCTTAATTATTAGCATGATCATTGAAGGGCTTTATTATATGGACTAAAAATGGGATGATAGGGTTTTTTTAATCCTCCACATTACAGTAACCTCCTTGCATTTTATGCTTAGACCATCCTTGTTAATAATTATGCCTTTCTTATCACTGGCCAACCAGTGCATCACGAAATTCAGCTAATCTTAACAATCCAGTCAGTATCTTCTAAACTGAATGCCTCAAATTATGTTTCTGGGAAGGAGGGCATTCATGTGCATCATTCCCTCATCAATTGATGAGAGATAAACTTGATAGGGCCCACCTAGAGCCTCAATGATTATGGGTCTTTAGAGTAGATGAGAAGAGACATCTTGGATGGGCTCACATATTAAATTTGGTGTCAATATCAAGTCTCTAATCCCTTCAATCATGACTCACAAATTAATGAATTTATATTAAAGAAAAAAATTTGACCCTCAATCTAATGGCCCAATCCATTCGAATTAGTTAACACTAAATGGATTCATTGTAATTCAAGGGATCCCATGTATATGGATAGTTCAAGCAAATAAAAAAGTCAGCCCCACTATACTATCTCTCACTTATGGTGAGTCATGGATGCAAGGGTGGACTCAAACTGGGACCATAGGGGGCAATGGATCCCATTGGTTTCCAAAAATATGCCCATAGTTTCCAATGGGCGGCAGGCCCATGCCTACCTTTACTCAAAATGCATGACCCCGTCCACCATGACCCATTATGAATTACGAAACCCTCCCTTGTACCCTACTCCCATTCCGCCATTCCCAAACGGTAAACCATACCGTTTGGTTAACCCTCGCATGTATGCTTTGGGTTTCTCTTTGAATTTATGTAACGAGATGTTCGGATTTTTAAGGTACGTAGCTTTGACATAGATGCGAAGTTTTCTTTGAATTTATTTGAGGATTTCGATGAAAAGTGAGAATGTTGGCGACTCCGATGGAATTTCGAAGTGGGGTTTCGATATGTCTAGGAGAAATGGCTACTAATGTTTATTTTCTGATGAGAATTTGAAGTGGGTCGTTATTTTTATTCAAAAGATGGCTTGTTTGTATTGAATGCTTTGGTAAAAAAATGCAGAAAGATGGCTTCATTGATATTGGGAATAGTTTTTTTTTACCTTGTTGTGATATAACTTTTGATAGAGAATATTACTTGTTCGATGCAGCTAAATATTTTGTATCTATTATAAATGGAGGACATTTGCTCTTTTGATTTTAGTAATGTGAATAATAAAATAATGTGAGTACATAACAACAAAATAATATTTGACATTCTCAATTGATCATCATTTATCCTCCTAAAATAAAAATTCTTGGTCCACCACTTAGATGCACATAAATATTTTTGCTCTCGGTATGATTATTAAAAATAATCTAATTACTAAGCCAACCCTAAAGGATCACTTCATGAATGTGAATGACCTACTCTTTTTTATTTTGGGTGTTGAACACCAATAGTTGTAAGGAGTGTAATCTATAAGGCTTTTCGAGGTCAATTAGACTGTCCAAAGCAGGGAACGGCATCATTTCGTTCACCCTAATCAATCTAAGTAACTTGTACTCATCACTATTTCCCCATGAATTAGGACTAATATGAATTTGTTGGCATATAGATTATGTGATGTTCCCATGAGTCTGTAGGCCCATGAATTGAAGATGCAGAATATGACACTTAGCCAAGTGTCTGGGACTTCTATAATTGGAAGAGTTGTTTTAAAAAGCTTATGGAGGAGAAACATTGGGAAATATTGAATCCTGGCCATTTGATCCACTTAATATCCCTGCTGAAGTCCTCTAGGGAAAAGCATAGGAGTGTTAAAAAAAATTGAAAAACTATCTAACCAACCAAACCGAATTGAACCGACAGTTAACAATTGTATTTCACTATTCAATTACGATTACAGTTATTAAAATCATAAAACCATGTTCCATGATTCATTTTCCGTTTTCAGCCTTAACTCACAATTATTAATTGTACCGAACCGTAATATACAATTCAGTCAACCGTGTGCGGTTAACCGAACCATTACACTTCAAGTTATATTTTTAGATTAATTTCAACTAAACCTCTATAGCCGTCCGATATTTAAACCATTTTTTAGTATAGTTAACTGTAACCAAATCGTGTAATACAGCTAACTGCGGTCTCTTTTTTTTAACGGTTTTTTTTTCTTTTTTTTTGGTATGGTTACGGTTATGGTTTTTAAAAAACTAAAAACCATATAATATAGTTCGATTAACGATTTTTCTAAAACTTACAGTTAACTAAACCATTACATCCTAGAAATGCACATAAATAAAGGAAAAAAATTTCCCCTACATGCAGCACTCTCATGTGCATTCATCCAGACCATTTCCAAAGGCCAGTCTTTCTCTAAATTTCACTGGACCATGTGATGATTGGCACCAATACGAATGCATTGCCCTACAATCAAATGACTCTAAACCAACAAACCAGTAGCTCCCATGATGAGGTTTTTTTTCACTTTTTACAGATAATAAAGGCAGGGGAAGTGGTTTTAGGCATTGAAATGCAAAGGAAAAAGTGCAGTCTTATGCAATATTGCATAATTCAATAAAAGCTTTGTGATATCGCAAAAATGGAACAACATGAAAAACTTGTCGGAAATATCTCTACTTTGGTCATCAAATGTGGAAATCGATGGCTAATGGTGAACCTACAAGAAAAACCCTTTCTTGGAAATGATTGACGTAATGTATGTATGCTCTTCTATATAAGAATTATGATGATAAGATCAATGCAATTTCTTTCTAGGGAATGTTTGATTGAGCATAATAAAATTGTTACATCCGGTACTGAGAAATTAGATATTTCTTGTGTATTCCATTCCAAGACTGAATCATGTTTTCATCCTACTGCTTTAAGAAATGAGGCTTAGAGCAAGTTAAAATGGCAACTTTGGGAATCTGCAAATTACTAGAGTTTTATTCTTTAGACCCAATAACATTTTATGATATATAAAAAAAACCCCCCAAATAAGCAGAAAACCTCAATTTTCAAGATGTAGGAATTTTTGTTTATTTGTATTTTTGGCTAAAAGTTGCCATGTGGGATAATTTTATTTGAGGAATTCATATAGTTCTTGAACCAAACAGACACTTTAGTTAGCAAGTGAGAAGTGAATAAACCACATTGACAATCCATATTAATGGTGTTCCTTGGCCGGGGAAGCACGAGCCGCATCTCATGAACCCAACTCATATTGCGCTGGACTTGCACCCTATGATTAAGGTCCGTGGACTGAAACAGGGCTAGCGTTCTGGTCGGATTGAATGGGACGGGTGTGGACCTATATTCAATTAAAGGCCCTTGTTACATGTCTTAATGTACATATATTTTGCAGTTGACTGGACCCCGGCTTGGGTTTCTTGTCATGGCTTAATCAAGCTCCAGCCCACCCCATGAACACCCCTATTCTTGCAATTTTATCAGCTGTACTTCAAGCATGGCATACACAGTCCGGAAAACTAGTTCTGCGGAAGATCTTTTCTACGGAAAGAAAATTTCCTGACCGCCAGCCATGGGAGTTTATTTTCCAAGGATCTGCGAAAAAGCTACCCTATTTCATGCTTTTCTGTAATAAAAAGGGGCAACACAAAATATAGATCTTACTTTAATATGGAGTTTAATTTCCAAAATCCTCACTTTTTCTTAGAGAAATAGACCACATAAACGTCCCTCAAAAGTTTAAGACTAATATAAACTCAAGATTTTCCAAATCAATGGAAAAATGTACTTAAAAACTTGACTTTAAAAGAAATAGAAATAATAAACTGATAGAATACATTTAAAATACAATATATATGCTTTTAAAACCTATTCTCATATATTCTCCAATGTTTACATTTTCTATTCCAATGTCATCATGGTCATGATTCTTGAACACATCTTGATATTTTAAATTCTGAATTTATTTTAAAGAAATTATTATATTATTAGAAAAATATCTTTACTGACATAACACATGCACATCACATAATGACAAAAATGTCCCCAACATTTGTGACAATGATTTCAACCACCAACTCCAAAATGTGACTAGGTGCCATGAGCCACTCTTTCAATGTCTCTATCTCTTTTTCCTAATTTCTAAAAGTGGTTAATGAAAAATCAATGTGGCATTTTAGCAAAGCAAAAAAAAAAAAAAAAAAGGCAATGTAGCATATCGGTTGCCTGCTGTTACTGTGACGTATCGGTTGAAGCTTAAAGAGGGAAAGGATGCCCTTTACTGCAAGGGAAATAAGCGCATGTGGGGGCTTGGGGGTGGGGGGAGTGAGATAGAGAGCAAGCTGTCATTTCTCCCCACGGCCCTAGCAAAAGCCACAGGGGATATCTATCTGTTACACAGCTTACTAGGAGTCTGTCTATCTTATCCGTGACACACACATTCAAGGTAAAGGCAACAGCGAGGAAAGGGAGGAAGAATTGGTGAAACCAGAGATCTTTTATACTTTACCTTCATTACTTGATAATAAAGCGGGTGTTGGGTGTCCTTGGCCCATGATGGCATGGCCCTACATTCGCCCCCAACCAGCAACCACCCATGTTTCCACCAGCGAAGCTTATCTTCATCTGCCTCCATCTCTAATGCCAGAAGCCTGTTTCTTATTGGTGGGGGAGAATTGAAGTGGGGTAACATATCTGTACAAAGGGAAGGGCCAATATATATATATATATCTATTTCGCTGAGTGGACCTTAGTAGGCTAATTTGCCAAGTTGGGAATTTTTATTTTATTTTATTTTTTTGACATGCTGGGATACCTTGTCATGTGACATTTTGCAAATATCATGTTTCTGGCTCTTCGAGGAGGTACAAGGTCTTACCTATTTCTTTATTGGAATTGATAAATTTCCTAGTGGAATTTTAAAAGTTTCAAAGATATAGTGAAGGTCTTGAATGTTTTTTGGTACTTGTAGAATTTTTTAAAAAAAAACAAGGTGGTTGAAATTTCTATAATTTCAAAGGTCAGTTGAAACCTTTTGGGTAGATGAAATTTTAAAAGGCTTACAAAAAAATATGACATTTGAAAATGTTAGCAGACAAGATGTTATGTCATGTCTAAAAAAACCCTATCATGACAAATTTCTATAATATATATATATATATAAATTTTTGCAAAGAAACTAGCCTAACAGTTGTTTGAGAATTCTTGGTAAAGAACAGTGATAAAGAACAATGCTAGAATTTTCTTTGATTTATATATTTTATAGAATCTCGAGATGAAATCTTCTTACTTAAAATTTAGTTTTTACATTTTAATCTCTTTCTTCTTCTTTTTGTTTCAAGTGGAACTACAACATCATCAATTAGGTTTTTCTTCTAGTTAAGAGAAACTTTGAAAACCTAATGTTACTCGGTTAGTTGCCTTGCATCACACCTAGCTGCTTAGAGTTTAATTCCTGAGTGTGTTGCCCTTTCTCATTTGTGTGGGCTTTTTCGCTGCATGTGCAAGGTGCTATCATAAGTCCCCAAAAAAAGTGCAACTTTATTTGTAAACCAGAAGAAAAAAGATGCTTTTAAATTCCTTGGATTATTTCTGCCAAAAATTAAAATAAAAGAATCCTTGCGTGACATGAACAAAAGGAATTTTCCTGAGTCGGATGTGCGTTTAAACTAAGATCTCAAGTCTTCAGATTCCATCTTAAAGTTCACTGCTTGGAAGGCATCCAGTTATCAATTTCTATAGGCTTAATCATCCATTATTTGGCCATTTTGTGTCGAATACGTGGATTGCACATTTTTTCCAGGGATCAGTCACATTTTATAGTCTTTTCAATATGTATTTATAGGCCCATGAAAAGGAACACACATTGGGGAAAAATTTTTGTGCTTTGGGATAACAGCTAGATAAACTTGGCCAATGGCAGAATCCAACAAATACAATTGACAGGCTATCTGATTGAACTCATATATCTTATTCAACACGTTCGTAATCAAAAGATTCTCTGAGGCAGCCCCACCCCCCACCCCACCCCCTACTTTTTCTCTTTTTCCGTTTTTTATAAGAAGTTTGGGGATATCCTAATATTGATCTAAAGGGCAATTGTTGCTAAGAAGCCGCTGAATTCTATTTCAAATATTCTTATATTGGTAGAACTGTTAGCAGTGTAGCAAATATATGGGGGGTGTTATGAAAATTTCACAATAATTTTAGGTTTCCATATTATTGGAAAACATGTTTTCATTATTGGAAAACATGTTTTCCTAATAATATAGAAATACTTCCAAAATAGTGGTAAAATGGAAATATGATGAGAACATCACAATCTTATCTATTTAAGATTAGCAAAAATAGTAAAATATTAAAAAAATATTTAACTACATTATATATTTACTTTTCTATTTTTGAAGGATTATTATTTATTTGAAAATTAATTCATTTTGCACAACATTTCCCCTATTAGCATCATTAGAAAAATCCCCTCATTTGAAATAGTCCAGCACATTTTCCTGCATGGTTTTTGTTGTGCATGTGTGGAAGCACGTAACCTGCGATCGATCAAACAAGCTACACACAAGAAAATAACACAAGCACACAAAGAGCACATGAGAGATTTACATAGTTCAACGATGGGCCTATTCCACGACCAAAAGAAAGCTTTACTTTTTTACTGTAATCCTCCGCTTTTGTCTAGCACTACAAGTTACATTATATATATAACTCTCATTTTCTTAGCCCTTAAGAAAGCCCAGTACAAAAACCAAAATACCCTAACCCAAAGCCAATCATTAGCTAACCCAATGAACCAATCTGGTGAACTTGGAATACAAAACATAAATAAAAAAATCTCTACCTTGGCTTGAATTAGTAGAACAAGAGCCTCCAGAAGAATAATCGGCAATATCTTCAGCTCCACGTACCTCGCTAAAAGGTATATCCATGCGCCCACTGTCACAAAGCACAGTCTTCACTCTTCAATAGTGAGAGACATGAGTCAAGTCCAAGCAAAACTTAAACTTGTCTTTAACCCATTCCATCATGAATGCACTAAATCGCTTGTACCATTGCCCAAAAGCTTATTTCAACTCGTACAATGATTTATCCAAATTGCATACATGATTAGGAAACTAAAACTTTACTCCACCTCCATGGGAAGTTCCTTCGTTGTCCTCATAGACCCACTTACATCCGATGGCATAATTTCCATCATCAAAAGACTCATCTCTTTATCTATAATTCTTGTCGGTTGATTACTTTCTACCTTTCCATTAATACTAGATACGTGGATGGCTCAACCATCGATGCATATACAACCATATAATGTGTCACCGATATATCCTTAAAACTGTATCTAATTGGCGGTTTCTTCAATCTGTGAGATCTACCTGTATACTGCTCAGTTTGACTATCCTCTGTACCCTGGGAGGAGTTGGATGCACTCTCCTTCTAACTAGGATGTTTGACTCCACCTTAGTGGTGTTACTGTTATTATCTACCTCTATCTTCTCCACCTACTTTCTTGCATCAAGTAAAGCATTCTCACGAAGTGTAGCATCCCTGCTAATGATAAATCTAGGTGAATCTCGATTAACACACCACAACCCATATCCTTTCACCTCATACTCATATCCAACCAAAATGCACTTTACAACCCTTGGTTCTAACTTATCGGTTTTAACATGAGCTGGATTAATCAGCCTGGACAACCGAAAACCCTTAAGTTAGAATAATCAGTTGGATTGCTTGATCCATTTTTTCCGATGTTTTGCAACCAATCTCCGAGTGTGAAGACATGTTAATCAAGTAGCTTGCAACATGTACTACCTCAACCCAAAAGTCTATAGACAATTATGCAATAAACAACATACAAAGAGTTCTTTTGAAGATCATTCTGTTCATCCTCTCTACAACTTCATTCTGTTGTGGCGGTCCTGTAGTGGTATAATGCCGAACTATGCCTCTATCATTTAATAGTTCTGAAACTCATTGAATCTATATTCCTTGCCATTATCTACCTCAACTTCCTCACTTTCATGCATGTTTGTTTCTCAACTATTGTCTGCCATAGCCTGAATGTTTTAAAGGTCTGATCTTTTGTTTTTAGTGTATAAATACAGACTTTTCTTGAATAATCATTAATGAAAGTCAACATATACCAAGACCCGCCCATGGAATAAACTTTAGAAGGACCCCACACTTCTAAATAAACATAAGCAAGGATACCTTTCATTCGATGAATACTCATGTTGAAGCTAACCTTGTGATATTTTTTTAATATACATTTTTCATAGAAATCCAACTTGCATGTCTTTGTGCTACATAGCATATTTCACTTGCTCTTCTCTCTTACGTGAACCATGCCAAATATAATAAATGCATTGAGATAGATTCATGGTCATCTGATAAAGTCATTGTAGCTCTACCTAAAGCAATAATTTCAAACAAAATATATAATTTTTCAACTCTATTGTCTTTCATAAGAATTAAAGCACCCTTCACAACCTTCATAACTCCACCTTGAGCTGCAAATTTACAATCGTTGGAGTCCAGGGCACCAAAAGAAATAAGATTCTTTTTCAGATCAGGGACATGTGAAACCTTTGCCAATGTTCTGACGATTCCATCATATATCTTTATTTTGATTGTTCCAATTCCAATCGTCTTACATGCAATATCATTGTCCATAGAGACACTACCACCATTGATATCTCTATAAATGGTAAACCAACCCCTCTTGGAACACATATTGTAGGAACATCCAAAATAAAAAACTTATTCATCCAAACGATGAATACCATTTGTAACCATATAACATGCACTATCGGCATCAAAATCTGATCTTCCCTCTGCAATATTGATTGAATCATTAGAGGACGAATCTTCTATTTCTTTCCCTTTCCTCTGCTTATCAAGACAGTTCTTTCTGATGTGCCCTTTTTTATGGCAATAATAACATTCAATGTTCTTCCTGTCGGACCTAGATTTCTATCTATATTTGTCTCTGTTATTGGAGTCTTTTGTTCTTCCTCTTGTAACTAAACCCTTACCCAAGTTTTTATTTTCAGACACAATCTTTTTTTTTTTTTGACTCCTTAGAGTTTAAGGCTACCTCTACATCTTCCTTGGAAAGAGTATCTCTCCCATACATTATGGTATCAATAAAATGCTCATTCGAGGGTGGTAGAGAACATAATAGCATAATACCTAGGTCTTCATCATCAATGTTTTTTTGGATCCAAGATAGTTTTATGAAATGCATCAAGACAGGTATTAAGGGACATACCTTCTAGCACTTAGAGAGTGAACAACCGTTTCTTCAATTACAAATAGTTCTTCAAAGATTTAGTCACTACAGTTTCTCTGATCTCAACTACAACCAAGCACGGTTTTCTTTTGAGCAACCTCTTGCAACACTCTGTTGCTTAAACTTAACAAAAGTGCTCATATGCCTTTTCCAGTTTATCATTCTTTTTGTCTTTTGAAATCATCCCAAGAAGGGCATTCTTTCCCTTTATTACTTTCTGCAACTTTTTCTGAACCAGTAAAATATTCATCTTCATGTACCAAAGGCTAACGTCATTCTTGCTGTTGAATTTTTCAACTTCCAATATTACTTTCAGTCCTGCAAAATTTCTATACTGCACTGTAGATCTGGACACCATGAGTGCACTAGAAGAAATGGATTTCAAATCCGAGTCCGAATTGGTCAAACTCCTTCGTTGACCATTAAGCAACCAATCTCCCTCTTCCATTGTGTAGATATGCTCAAAACGAGTCCATAGGTGTAAACGGATCTCTAATCGAACACCGGATGATCAAGATATCACAGAATACATTTTCAGTTGTCAATCAAGTCAAATTGGTTTGACCTACCTACTGACGTGATGTCACGTAGCTGACATTAGCGCTGCAGGGCTGCATGGGCTAGACTCCGCATACAAATCAGGTCAACCTGACTCAACCTACACTTGACTCTGGATGAGTTGCTGCTTTAGATCAGGTTGACTTGACTTGAGCACTGACCCGAATCCGACTTGGGACAAATCCAGGCCCCATCGAGTCGTCTCCGTCGTCTTCTTTGGTTCCTACAACCAGAAACCCACACCCTGCTTTTTCCTCCACATAGAACCCACTGCGAAGATTAGAGGGACTAGTCTTCGGCGAACATGACCGGTGAAGCAACTACTCTGGCAACGGTGGCTAGAGCATGGTGAAGATGGAGGCAACGGCGGCCTCCTTGATTTCTCTGATTTCTACAACAGAAATCACAGTGCCTCCTCTGTCTCTTTCCTCCTCTGTGGACTCGGCGAGGTAGTAGCTCTTAGAAATTTGAAAAGGAAACAGTGCACACAGATCGGTACACTTCTCAAAAATTTGGAGGGGAAACTCTCTTCTCCTTTCTTTGTAGAAAATGATCAACAACCCCCTTCTCTGATCAAGCTCTATGGCCCACTAAGAGATCACAACGATCTCTTCTTCTCAATTTCCAGTAAATAGAGATCCAATGCATCTCTTAGGTCCTCTGCAAGCACCCTCTAATTCTTCCTCTCTTCTTCTCCAATCGTGGCTAACAGCGACCAAACGATCCCTTCTCTATCTCTATAATGGAACAGAGATCCGAACCTTCAGGGAAGATTCAATCCGACTGTCGATCACACTACACAACATAGGCACTGATACAGCTTATGCACATGCAAAAGTGCATAACTTGTGATTAATTAAACAAGCTACACAAAAAGATAATAGAAGCGCATAAAAGCACATGAGATATTTACATGGTTCAGCGATGTACCTACATCCACTAAAATGAACTGATATCGCTTGTGCACATTTAGAAGCACATAACTTGCGATCTATCAAACAAGCTACACATAAAAAGATAATAGAAGCGCATAAGAGCACATGAGAGATTTCCATGGTTCAGCGATGTACCTACATCCACTAAAAGAGAACTCCACTCTTTTATTGCAATCTTCTGCTTAGGTCTGAAGTTATATGTTATATTATATATATAACTCCTGGTTTCTTAATCTCTAAGAAAATTCGGTATAAAAACCAAAATACCCCTAATCCAAAATCTAGTCCTTGGCTAACCCAATGGACCAATCTGGTGAACCCAAAATAAAAGACATAAACCTAGCAGTTTAAAAAATCAGTCTAGTTTAAGTTGAATTAATTAAGAAATCTTGATTTTTTAAGGAAAATGATGGGGAGTGGGAGGCCAAAACTTACTTTTCAACCATTTTCTTGATGTGAGAAGGATTTTAGAAACTTTTTATGGCCATATTCATTGATCTTGGATGATCAAAATTAACTTTGGGAAATATCTAATCATATTAATTGGGGAGGCACTGTTCATGTAACTAAGTAAAATTCAAATCAACTTCATTCTAAACGATTAAAATACAAGTACCTTGAAATAATTTAGATCACAATAAACATTTTCTATCTCTTTAACCTTTCCTTTTGTCATTTACCATGATCTTTTGGCTTTCTTTGGCCTCTTGAATGGGCTCAGTCTGGATTGACTAAGTCAACTCAACTGAAGGTTGACTAAGTCGCCCCTCAAGTTTGAATTTTAAAACATTGCTTACCCGAAAACACTATGTAATTAAGCGTGTGAAATTCTATCTCTAGTTTAACAGTTCACGTAGGATGCAAACCAGGTGAGATTAACCTTGCTTGAGCTTTGCTTGAAATAGGTCAAGCTGCCAATGCACTAATCTCCATTGGCATAGGCATACCATTGTAACAGGAGCAACCCAAGTCCAAGGTGGACCTTTATTAGAGGTGCGGACCTTAATAAATAGTTTGATTTTGAGGGCAAATTGAAAATTGTTATGTGGATTCTGCAGGTAGGGCTATAATAATTATTGGATTTTTTATAGCAATTTAAGATTTGGAAGCATACTGTAGTGTAACGAGTGCTACTGCACCCACATGCTTCTACTTAAGTCCATCCCTGCCATGGTTGATTTCCTACTTCCTAGGTTGGAGTCCTCTTCCCGTGCCAACGAGGCACTCATTAAAAAAAATTAATGAAAAAAAAAAAAGAAGAAAGAAAGAAAAGGTTGAGCCATGCATGATGACAATAAATCAAGTTAGAGCAAACTTAGGGTTGATTAGAAATCTAGATCGAGAAAGGCTTGAGCTTGACTTAAGAATGCTTATTAAGCTTGAACCACTACCAAGGGTCATGCACTCATGCATGTCCATGAGAAAGAACCTTAAAACAATTTCAGTGGACATCATTAGCATTTAAGAAATTAAGATCAAGTGGGCATTCTAGATATTAAAGCCCTCAATTCTTTATTTTGTTATGTTGACTTTGATTATATTCTTAGGATCTTGAATGGGAAGATGCTACTCTATTAGAGAGGACGTTGGTTGGGAAATAGCTTTTGTTTTGTTGTTTGGGAGCTAAATTATTTGCTTTTTATGGTTGTTCTTTTGTTTTTTGTTAGGTCTCTAGCACAACGCTCGGGCACCCGTGTGAAGTGATGCTCGAATGCCTCTGAATACAACTGAGAAGACTATAAAAACCATTGATTCTACCATTCTTATCACCTTAAAGTTTTGGAATAAGTGGTTACTTAATGAGGTTAGAGATCCAACACATGGTATCAGAGCCTGGTGAGGTTAGGGGTTTGAGGCTCCCCTCCGGTGGTACCCGGGGGGGGGGGGGGGGGGGGGGGGGGGGGGGGGGGGAATGTTATTTCCCTAGTACAACCCTCGGGCATTCGTGATAAATGATATTTGAATGTCTCCTAATACAGCTGAGAAGACTGTAAAACTATTGATTCCATCTTTCCTGTTTTACCTTAAGGTTTTGAGATAAGTGATAGCTTAATGGGGTCTGAGATCCTACATTTTCTTTTAATGAAGATTCGCATTTACCAAAAAAACTCAATGTTGAAGGAAGTGTTCAAGTTGGTCATTTACATACAATTTAAGTGGCGCTCACTTGGGCCCACCTTTTATCAGTGCACACCCTTTTGCACTTACATTCCCCATTGATTTGGCAATTGGCCCACTTTACTTTTATTAATTTGAGACTATTACATGGTTAGTAGAATGATCTGAGGGAGATATTTTCATCTATGCTAATACCCATGCTAAGAAGTAGTCATCTAACTATCTTGTGGCCTTCATGAGCTACAGCGCGGTCAGTTCATAGGACAACATTTTCTTGTCTTCAATATAATTTACGGGATATAATCCGATGTTATTTTACTTCATTGTGTATTTACCAAAGGTGGTAGATAATATTGTTAAGTTCTATTTAAATATTGGGTTTTTTTGGGAAAAATTTCCTAAGAGTCTTTGTGGAGCAAAAAGGACGCAGGAGTTTTTTATGGCTGGGCCCTTTTCAGCTTTTCTTTTTAACATTTTCATAAGCATCGATATCTATGCTCAAGCGTAACTCTTTCTCCATTCCTTCTTCATCATCATCATCTTTTTTTCCCTCCTCTTCCCCATATTTTGTTTGGTTCTGTCTAAGCTGATGAGTGGAAACTGAGAAGAAGAAAAAGAGAAAAAGAAAATAAAAATGAAAGAAAAAGAAAAAACAAGGAAGAAGAAGAAACATTTAGAGGATAAAGAGTATGTGAGTGGTTTAATGAAAGGTGAAAGAAAAAGAGAAAATCAGGAAGATAAAGAGTAGAACATGTGGACAAATAGAAAAGAAAGGAAACCAGAAAAGGAATTAAAATAAGAAAAATATGGAGATGAAGAGCCTATCTCTGTTTGTGGCTAGCATAGATATCGCTACTCATCAGCCATGTAAAAGAAAAACATGATTCTACTTTGTATATATTACATTTGAGCATAGATATTTTTGCTCAAGTGTAATATATCGATTTTGCCTTGGGTATATTATGCTTAAGCATAGATAATGCTCAAGCGTAATATACCAAAAGCAGACTGCAGATGAAATAAGTTCTTCTTCTTTATATTCTTATTGTTTTAGTTCCTTCTTATGCTTTGCTTTCTTTTTTGCTTCCTCATCCATTTTGCTTCTTTCTTTTTTTCTTCCGCTTTCGTTAAACCACTCTCATCCTTTTTTCCCCCAATGTTTTTTCTTCTCTCTTGTTCTTCTTCTTCTCTTTTCTTTTTCCTTCTTTTTCTTCCTTGTCTTCTCTTTTTCTTTTGTTTCTATTTTCTTTTTCTCTTTTTGTTCTTCTTAGTTTTACCCTCGCTCCTGATAGAACCTAAATAGAACATGGGGAAGAGGAAGGGGAAGAAGAAATGACGAAGAGGAAAAAGAAATGAGGAATGGGTTACGCTTGAGCATAGATATCGCAATTCATGAATAATATTGAAAAAAAGAAAACCAAAAAAGGCCCAGGGGACCATTCCAGGCCATCAAATACTCATGGATTCTTTTTGCTCCACAAAGACTCTAAGGGGATTTTTCCAAGAAAAAACCCCTTAAATACTCAATATGAAAAGGTTTTGTTGGCTTCTTTATATATTTTAAATATAGAGGATTTTACCTAAAAATTTCCTTTAGACTCCCTATTAGACTCCCTAGAGATCAAAAAGGACATAAAATATATGTAATCACCGCAGTGGTCCCATGGGCCCTTTTTCTTTTCTTTTTTTTTTTTTTTTGTGTTTTGCTGAGTGGCGATATCCTTTTTCACTCGTATATACGAGTTTCTTCTTCGTTATCTTCCTTCCTCATTCCTCCTTCCTCCTTTTCTTTTTCTCTTCATGATATGGTGACTTTATTGTCTTGGATTTGAATGCAAGTGAGAGTTTATCACCAAAACACTGGGTATCATATATACCCATTAAAATACATTATCTTCCACATCCCTTTTTCTTTCTTTTATTTTCTTTTTTTTCTTTTCAATTTTAAGTTCCTCTTAGTCATTTTATCAAACAACCTATAGGCATGTCCGAAGCAAGGTGTCACACTTTTCATACTTGTCTTCTAAGTGCTCTATAAACAGCTTCTTTTTCAGTTATTTCATCAAACACCTTATGGGCATTTAACTTGAAATGTAAAATCACGCGCTTGGCTAGCAGCGACGTCCCCGCTCACCTTGTCATTTTTTTTCTTCTTCTTCACAGTTAAGCGAAGATATCGCTGCTCATTTCAGATTCAGGAAAAAATTAAATGCTTGGCCAACAACAATATCTCAGCTCACCTGCTTCTTTTTTCACTTCTTCACAGTTAAGCAGGGATATCATTGTCCATATCAGATTTAGAAAAAGAAAAACTTTATTTTTGGATGGTGGTTGCACATATAATAGTGGTTGGATAGTGATGATGGGTGAATTTGAAGATGGTGATGAAAGAAAAACATTAGAGGTTAAGGTTGGTTTAGATGTTGTGAACTGGAATGATAGGGATAGGGGATACAGAGGAAATGAGATGAGATGACGATAGGTTAGAATACTTGGCAATACTCGTAAAGTGTTTGATGAAATGACTGAGAGGGATGTCTTTTTATAGAGTACTTGGATGACATGTATGGAAAACATGACAACTTGAGATATGCCTATAGGGTGTTTGATGAAATTACTGAGGGACTTAAGATTGAAAAGAAAAAAAAGAAAATGCAAGAGTGAAAAAGGGATGTGGAAGATGATGTATTTAAATGGGTAAATATGATATTGGGGTGTTTTAGTGTTAAACTCCCATTTGCATCTAAGTTCAAGACAATGAAGTCACTATATCATAAAGGAAAAAAGAGGAGGAGGAAGTAGGATGAGGAAAAAGAAGCTCGTAAATGTGAGTGAGAGGGGATATCATCACTCAGCCAAAAAAAAAAAAAAAAACCAAAAAGAGCCTATGGGACCATTACGGTAGTTACATATATTTTAGGTCCTTATTGATCTATAGGGAGTTTAAAGGGATTTTTTTGGTAAAATCCTCTTAAATATATATAGTAGTACACCTTTGATAAATCAATTTTTGAATCCAACAAAAGAAAACGTTTTTAAAAAATACAAATTAGTTATGATTTCATATTCACAAAATCTTATATCTGTTGTTAAATATTTAATAAAAATATACACAGATCAAGTCATATAAGCCCCTTGACAAGATGAGCCTAATCAAGTTTCTTAAGGTCATTTGCATTGTATACATGTGATAGGAAAATGAGATTTATATATGCAAATGTTACACATGTGAACTACACTACTATATTTGTTCAAATCACTATTTTCACATGAGTAAATGAATACATCTAATGATTTTAGATTTATTTGTATTTTTCAAATGTTTTACTCAAACTACTCAAAAATTCATGAATTAAGACACGAAACTATTAATCATCATGATATTTACCCTTAATACAAGAATATTGAGTGATTTAAATAATGAATTTGGGCCCCACTGAAGTACGAAAAATTAGATCTATAGGTTGAAACCTTTTCAATGATTACTTTTATGTAGATTTAAGATATTCAGCTTCAATATGTTATTAGGGTTTATTAATCCAATAAATAAAGTGAATGGTATGTATTACAAATATGGGGCCTAAAGGAATGAAAAAAAGCCAGCTCACACAAGAAATCAATCACCATGTATGAAGTGTATAGGCGCCTTTTTTTTTTCCAAGAGGGGTGTGAATTGAATCATTTTCACACCTATCACAGCGTGAAAATCTGGTGTATAAATGACCTTATTTACATATCATTTTCACATCTCATCAATGCATTGCATGCTTAACAAGTTGAGCTTGAGTTGACCCTCACTTGAGTGTAGCTTGTGAGACAATGAACCAAGCTTGAGCTCAAGCCTAATCAAGTTGGACTGAGGCGTCTTGTCATGTTAACGTGATCACTAAATTCACCCTAATAGGGTCCACTTAGATGCATTAAAGTGATTGGAATGTATACGATGGTAACAATGTGAAGTGGATTAAGGGCTAGGAAAACATTACTCAAAGAAACCATATTAACACTTTGTTTTTAAAGGAAAATATCACTCAAAGAAATTATTCTAACTCTGCATAGATAAGGAGATGAATATCTTCCTATTTTTATATTTTCAATGGTAAGGCATCTCTCATCTTAGAAACAACCAGGGATTAAACCTTAGTTGTAGTGTAAGATGGTGCGAGACTTGTAAAGGGTGGCCATATTTATATTTAACAAAAAGCATAAACAAAAGTGCAAATAAAGGCACATGCAGGGAGTCCGGAGAGAAACTCGCACACAAAGGGGAGAGAATCCTCACATATAAGGAGGACGAACTTGCACATGCAAGAAGTAGGAAACAAATAACATTGATCCCTGATCATCGGATTGAGAGGCAAGGTTGCCAACCAACTGAGCAAGTAAGATGGTAATGATAAAGATAAATGGCCTTTTTTTATATTAAAGCTAGCATATTTTAGATGAAAATGAAAAAAAAGTAAAGAAAATCTCCATGCATCACCAGGAAGTTAATACCCTTTTGATAACCTTTTCTGTCATGGCCCAATAACAAAAAGAATCTGCATTCTACAAACCTTTTGTTTCCACTGGAAGGCAAATATGTATTTTTGCATGACCTACCTTTTTTGTCAGAAAATTTATGAATAAAAAAGGGATTTTTACCAAATAATTAAGGTTATATTGCCATTAATCAATTTTATGAAGATTAATAAAAAAATGTCCATTTAGTGGTTCGTACATTTTTTGAGACAATTTTAGCCTTGTTGATGGTATCATCAACTAATGGGGATATCTTCAACCCTGACTCCGGAAGATCTTTCACTCTCACCATCACTGGTCATGTCCTCTCCTCCACACCCACAGCGGCAGTCACCATAGTTGGTTCTTCATCTCTTCTTCTCCACACCACTAGTCTTCTCTTCCTCTCATCACCACCGATACACATCGCGCACTCAACTTCTAGTGCTTTTTTCCAAATGAAAAAGCACAAGGAGAGGTACATGTCTCACCCTCTTTCTTTCTTCTTTTTTCTACTTTCTTATTTCTTTCCCTTGCTTGAGATGGGGTATCTTCAAGCAAATGTTTTATCTCTTACTAGACATTTGTAGAATCTATTTTTGTCCCTTGATTTCATCAACTTCTGTATTACGAGTGGGGCAGAGAAAACCAAAGTTGATGATATCGTCAACTACTTGATGATATTATCAACTTCTGAATACTCTGTTTGGGAAGTGATGGGATTTTCTCTCTAATTTGGGGATGTGCAAATGAGTTATGACTATTATTTCAAGACCGACTTTTAATTGTTAAATAGATTCAAGATTTTGTGGTATTCATCTACTATTTGCTAGTGACTATTCAACCATTTTTAGGCTAAAGTTGTTGCTTTTGAGATTCATCCAACTACTTGCTAGTGATTCATGACTTTTTTTTTTTTTTGGTTGAGCTATTGCTTTTGAGATTCATTGCATATAATTGATTCAAGAAAGATCTATAAGTAATGAAAAAGATAATGCAGAAAATGAATAAAATGAAAAACATCGGACTTGCTTGAGAAGAGGACTAATTCCGGTGAATATTTCTCTTGTTAATTATATATCAGTAGTTAATTATATCATCAACTTAGTTGGCGATATCATCAAATTAGTTGATGATATTATCAACTGGGTTACTTTTATCAAAAATAAAGTACGAAAAATTGATTTGAAGTTTCATTCTTTTTCTTTATTAAACATGCTAATTATGATATAATCTTAATTATTTGATAAAATTCTCATAAAAAAAAGAAGAAATAACATATTTTTCATGATAAAAGGTTGAAATTTCCCACAAGAAGGTAGAACGTGAAATCATCATATTAGACAAATGTGCCTTTCATATTCACTGTTGTTGAGATGACTGCAATGAGCATCATAGTCGTACAGAAAAAAATAATAATAATAAAGCAGGGCATGATCTGCTAGTTAGATGGTCTCGTTCACTATGATTGTAGAGATTTTTAAGATATAATATTACTGGAATCCTTTCTCCAACTTTGAGCAACGAAAAGACCATACCGTCAGATCCAGTTCACTAATTAGGGACGTAAGCGGCTTTGAGTCGGCCATGTATAACAAATAAAAATGTGGAGATTGCAACTATAGGGTTAAATGCCACTAAACGGATGGTTAATAAATGATAGGTTATGACATTCAACTTAATAGCCTTTTTATTGGAGTTAGACGGCACAATTTTGAGTTTATATTTATCTGTCTTTCTCCTCAATAAATTTTAAAACAAACATCAAAGATGAAGTATTTTTTCCTTCTACATTGGGGACTGGAACACACTCACCCTCACGGGTGGAACAACGTCCCTAACCACTTGAGCTATAACAAGGGACAGCACAGATGAAGTTACGCAGTGCACAATGTTTGGAAATAATATGATACTATTGGGTCAAGCAGAACGGAAGAATAAAAGCATTGGAGTGCAAAAGGTTGAAAATTGATGGTGCATGGGGTGTAAGTTTAGTAAAAAAAATGATAAATTAATTGGAAGGATCGCCACAGTCTTATGTGGAGGATAGTTTTTTATCTTAAATAGCGAGGATCTCACTAAGTTCTCTTCGTATTCACAGGGTGTTATAGATGTAGCTCTTATTTCTTTTCATCTTCTCAGCTATGGAGCTGGAGACTTTGTAGTTTGGTGCCAGTAGATGTTTTCTGTTTAACAAATTTCTTTTCAGCAAAAAAAAAAAGAAGAATGCTAAATAAGTTTAGTAAAAGTTAATATCAAAAAAGTTAAAACACTTGGGGCCCATTTATTTGGATGGAAGGAATTCTATGAAATGGCTAAAGTAGAGAAAAGAAAGGTGAATATTCACAAAAAATTTTGAATTAAAGGGAGATAGAAAATGATAATATAGCTATCGCCCTATTAAATCAAATCCTACGAAGTCAAGGGCTCATCTGCATTCCACCTAATATTCTTCTCCCTTTCACTTCTCATAATACCTTTTTGAACCACATTTTGTTAATTAATTCCCATGCAATCAATTCTATGCAAGCATAAAGGCCCTTAGTTCCACAGTGATAAATCTCAATATCTAAAATCATCAAAAGAGTTAAAATAACAGAAACAGAGGATTAGAGTTAGTACGAATACGATAATATAGGTGGAATACATAGGGACAAGCTAAAGGAATATTATCAGTGCCACTTCAATTAAGAGAGAATTTTTATAAAACAATAGGATAGACAAAACACAGTCTCATATGAAGAAGACAAAATAGGAGATAAGGGGACAAGATAGGGATATGGGATCTTTCCCTGCCATAAGCTTTTAAATACATCCACTAGGTATAGCTTAAAAAATCCAAGCCTGCTCTTAAGTAATAAATCCATTGTGTTTTGGCTTTGAGCCAATTTCACTTCGAATATGATTAATTGATGGTCAATCAAACTCCTTTCGAAGTTAAATTTGGCCCAAACCCAAGTTATAATGGGGCTATTGTCTTACACAGTTTGGAATATGCGCAGAAGAAATTGTAGGCCTAGTCTTGGATTAATTATCATATTTAAAGAAGATGCAATTTCTTTTCAGAATGCTCCCTCTTTTAGAAGTCATTGTGTCAAGAAGTGATTTCTTTCAAATATGCTGTGACGCATGAAGTTTGCTTTCCTATATAGGAGTAGGGGCTGGGGCAAGTGCCAATGCATTGGCGCAAGCTTAACTGAAGGGACCATTTTTAAATCCAACAGTTCTACCGGGTCTGAGATATAAGCTGAGCAAAATTATTGGACGGGGGTTGGGTGGTGTTGGGGACCCTTTTCTCATATTCAATGGCAGGGCCAATCCACATGGACACTGAACAGGGGTGTGCTCAAGGGGGACTTCACCTAGGAGATTGCTAGTGTATACATAAACAAATTAACACACACAGGTAATAAAAATAGGAAAATAATTCTATGAAAATTAATTCTTATCACTTTTTTGTGACAAGTATAGGTAAGGGCCTTCTATCACTCAATCCAAATCTTGCAATATACAGGGATCCCCGATAGTCATACGCCCTAAGGTTTGGTCAAATTCAAATTTACAAGACCGTTAAATCAACCATACACCAATTCAAATATACTAGATTTGCTGATGAAGGGATTAGGGATATGAGATTGTGGACAAACTTGAAACTTATGGTGGTCCTACATAGATCTTTTCATCTCCCTTGGTCCCATCCTCTAATGAGCCCAACAATTGGGCCCCATAAAAAGTTCTCGCTGTAGGTGTATGTCAACACTTCTCATAGGATTAGAGACCATTAAAATATTTAGATGAGAACCATCTGCATTATTATTATGTGGTCCACCCTCTTTGTTGGACAAAGACTGCCATTGATCAAGTTAAGCCATCATACGCACCACCAGTTGAATTGCCATAATCCTAAAACACTTATCCCCTAGTTACTTAATTTTGGGTTGCTTTTACCAAAAAAGAAGAATGGATTGAGATTCTATTAGAAAAAAGCTTTACATCTAACATTACCCAAGTAATGGGTTCGATATGGCTTTATATATGTTTGGGCTATCTACCTATCATGTTAAGCTTTTTGGTTGATACATGGCATGAAAGTGGGTGTTATTCTTGTGTAGCCCACATAACAAGTCCATCTATGAAATCTTTTGGACATGCATGTGAGGGGGTTGGGGGAAAAGAGTTTCACTTCCACATCCCACTTCACCCAAGTAATAAATTTGATATTGATTTATATACCCGTTTGGTTCTATCAACTTCAACTTTTGGATTAATATATGGTATTTTACATTTACTCAATGAGATAAGGGCATGCAAATTATTGATCTGTTAATCATCAACCCTTGATCATTGCTCTGAAGTGTAATAGTTTTAAAAGGCATTTTTTATTTAAAATCAGCGGTGAGTAATAGTTACATGATAGTCAAGGTTGAGCTTGTCGCAATTCATAGGGTGCATTGAGTATAAGGGGGTAAGCTGCTAGTAGGTGGTTCAGGGCCCCCATACTAAGTCATACCCTAGCGTTCTCATGTGCAGATAGATGTTCTGTCGTGCAATTTTTGTGAAATGGAATTCTCTAGATACCTACTTCTCTAGCACACATTTTGAATCTTCTATCATTTTGGCTACTTTTAATCAATTTACTTTGAGAACAATGGATTACCCACTTGGCTTGGAACTCCACCTCTCACTCAGATGGCCAAGGACTAACCATTTGGTCCCTCCTTCCTCACACATGCGAGTCTTCCCTCCCTGTGTGTGGAGGTGTCATCTCCTTGCATATGTGAGTGCTCCCTCTCCGCCTGTGCGTCTTGTTCTTACTTGTGAGAGTGCTCCCCATATTGTGCGGGTGCCCTCATGGGCCCTCGCCCCTTTAGCTAGGATATAAAATATATATATATATATATAAATAATAAATTTATTCATGCACAATAACCCCTTTGAATTAGCATTACCTTAAATTCACATTGTTTCAAACATTATTCACCTTTCATAACGAATTTAAAATTTTAATACTTAAAAGCAAGGGCTAAAATTATTTGATCAACTTGCTATCTTATATTTCCTTTATGTGCACATATACCTTCCCATTAAGATGCATCCTTTGAATATCTTGCTTCTAAGCATGCCCCATTGATAGGGAAGATTTATATTAAGAGAAAAGGTATTGGCATCTTGAAGACTTTGTAGGTTCACTTGGGACGCATGACCAGGGTAGGTTATATTTGAAGAAGGCATTGAGGCCAAGAGTAGCCAAATATCACTTTGAGCGGATAATAGTATCATTTAGTTGTAGCCTCAAAATTTACTTTCTTATGGGTCTTTTTTAAAAACCCAATCGGTTGTTATTGGTTAGATGGATTAGTTCAAATTTTAAGAAGTGTCAAGGGGGTGTTGACGAGTGTGGATAGCTTGGACTCATCAATGATATTGATAATATGGAAGGATAGAAAAGGAGTTTAAATAGAAGTTATTTGATCTAAGAAAACATTTCTACTGCTAGGGCTTCCTTATGGCACACTTTTTTTCGTTTTTTGGCCACATTCTAGTCGCGATAGATATGTCCCAACAGACTGAACAAAGCCAATGTGAAAAAGTCTAAGAATGAAGGAACATTCATTGTATTTACTTCTTATTTGATTATCATCAATGAACAAAGGTTACTATGCAAATTATAGGGCTGTTTTTACGGATAGAATATCTGCATCAACAGTTCTACCGAGAGATTGATTCCTATGTGGGCTGCTTTATTTTATGAATTGAAATTATATAAGGAAAAACCTCATAATAATCTTGAAATAACCAATCAAAATCTCCACGTCACCATGTAGCAGTTTGTCCTAGATAAACTACTCCATAACGACATGGAGAGACCTATTAGGTCACTGTACGGATTATCCGTACTTTTACTTTATATCCCTGGTGCCAAGACATTAGGCCGACCGATAATGAAATTGAGTAAAATAAAAGGGTTCCATGGGCCACCGAACGCATGTGCACAACGCAAACCCAAGGTTGAGTTCGCACTACAAAACTTGTGAGCCTAAAAAAGAGTTGAGGACAGTGTACATGTACTCTAGTCAACGATCATATCATTCCGTGGGCCTACTCTTTGAATCCCTAAATTGCCTTCACCTCTCCTTCTATCTCTCTCTCCCACACATGTTCTCTATGATGATGTCCTGTCGTACGATCAAGATGGGCCCATGGTCCTGCCCATTCAACACCCCAATAATAATAGTGCATGAATAGTTAGACATCTGATTTGATACCATTGCCGGCTCCTTTTATGCTCCACCACCATTTGCATTTCTTTTTTATGTTCCAGAGAAAAACTAGAAATCGCTGTGGTAAAAGTCTTACCGATAAGAACAATGAGAACCTATCATCAGTTGCCGTTTCTATTTATCTCAATCTAAATGTCATCTTCTTTTCTTCTTTTGTGCACGCCCCGGCGATCTGCACTCCTGTGCTGTGTTCGTCTTCCCTGGACCAACTCCATGTGACATGTGACAATTTTGTGCCACGGTCAAGCAATCACAAGTTGAGAGACTCTGAGTCTACAGTGAGGGCCTATTCAAAATCTGAACAGTTCAAAATTTGTTGTTTTGGGTACAGGGTATTTTATACCAACAAAAATCATAGTGTGGGTCAATTCAAAATCTAAAGGGTTCAAAAATCATTGTTTAGCTTGTAGGCTATTTTTAAATTTTACACCATCAGGAGTCATATCTACCTTTACCCAAAAGAAAAGGAGTTAGTTCCATTCCACAAGAGGACTTCTTAGTCCCATTCCACAAGAGGACTCATCTTTCGATAAAACAAATGTGCCTGATGAATATTCTTAAGATTGAGTCTCACAGTTTTAGAAAAATAAATGGTGAGACTCTTATTGAGATAAAATTTTGAATAACACCAGTGTACTTGGAATGGTTTGAGTGGATTGCATTTTCAATAAGTGGCCTCCATGTGGAGTTTTAAGCGAAAAAATGAACAAAGTTTTTCAGCGTCCATATATATATGTGTGGACAAAACTATTATGCATATATCCCTTACACTATGGTAAAGGACATTTCCTCTTTTGAAAAATATTAATGTGCAAGAAGACAAAACCAATGAATTAGGATTCTTGGTTTTTTCAAGAACTAGGATTCTAAAGCGCTACATAAACATAACCTAAGTTAAAACTTCAGTGGGTCCAGAATCAACATTCAAGTGTCTATGGATCAATAAGTTTGAATCCTTGATGCTTTAACTTATAGAAATCCTACGTTGAAAGAGTGAAAATCTATGGTGGGGTTCACCAATTGAAAATCTAAGCTATTAAAAAGCAGAACCTCCCATTGTATTGTTTCATCAAATTTTATCCCAATGGACTGTGGTCCCTTTGTAGGATGGACCATTCAATAAAAAAAAAACATGATTTATGGAACACATATAGAATTGTGTTATCATATTTTTTTTATCAAGTGGCAAATATTCCTACAGCGAGACTATCGCTTGTTGGGATAAAGTTTGATATAGCTCATACAATGGGAGTGCATTTCTTCTAAGGAGCTCAAATTTCTAATAGATAGGGGCCCCACTATGAAGTTTATATCAAATTTCCTAAGTTAACCATTTATACTAAAACCTTAAAATATTAGTAAAGGCAGCATAAGTACTTTACAAACTCCCCATCGGGTAAAGCCCACCCCTCCCTAAGGTGGAACTATGGTGATACATTTTTTTTCTAGTGTCAAGTCATTTGTTTTGGGATTATTCAAAATTGTGATTAATTGACTCTAATAATATATTAAACTTCCTCAGCCAATTTTCAATATTCCCCCTTAGGTGTCCTCAATAGCTCTACCCATTCAATGCAGGGTTTCCCCAAGTTAAAGCCTCGGAGTATCCGGACTCCTCTATGAATTCTATGGTCTGATTATCAGTTCCCTTGGACGATCTAAACCATGGTACTTTCTTTTATAGGATTTGACAGATAATGGCTTCCATTTTATCACTTCATGCAGGGGCCTATTCGTGACGAAGCCATTCCTCCAGTGACCCATTCGGCTTGAAATGCCACTGGCGATAAGGACAAGCGTCAATACATTTTTCACTGTTAGATTTTTACTAGCGCAAATTTGTAGGATACCACATGCTACTGAGAATACAAAATTAGAGTTTAAGAACAATTGATCAGATATTGCAGTACACTACTGACTGCTATTCCCAATTTCAATCTATCCATTCTTAGATTTCCATTCAAGTGTCATGCATTGAGGTGAGAGCACACAAAAGGCCTGGTTTTTTTATTTCCTTTATTTCTTTTCTCTTTGTTGTTGTTTTTTTTCTTGCTAAGTTGGACTCCTTGCCAGCAAAGGCAGACCCAGGTAAATGGGTTTGCGGGGGCTAAAGGCCCCACCCATTTTTTAAAATTTGTTAAACCCCCATCTCCATAAATTCAAAAAATTAATATAATTTTTTAAAATCTACTCCTTTTCCCATTATCTCTTTCACATAAAGCCCTCTCCCCAATATTTCTTTCATATAAAGCCTGTTGGGTTTTTTCGTATATTTCGGTTTAGCCGAATCAGTCGTCTGGTTTAATCAGAATCAAGGTTCAAGGTTAAGGGTATTTTAGTCATTATGTAAGGATTTTCTTGTTGGCCAATAAAGCGAAAACTATATATATTGATGTACTGTAACCTTAGATCCTGAAGGGATTGAGATGAGATGGGATCATGATAGATGAGCTCTCTCCTCCATGGACGTAGGTAAGGTAAACCGAACTACGTAAAATTGTTGTATTCATGTGTGCGATTGCTTGATAGTATGATTGCTTGTGGTTACCGTGATTGATCCGTTAATCGCAGGTATTTCCATTGCTCTATTTTTCCCAACAAAGCCCCCCCAACTTGAATTTCTTGGGTTTGTCCCTGCTTGCCGGCAGCAATACTTTCAAAAGGAGAACCCTAGGGATCAGGTGTGTATGTTACAGTGAGGTGTCAACACCACTCAATGATGACTGTGCTTGCTTAGCCTGTTTATTTGCATGGAATTAAATTCCTAAAGATTTTAAGGATGGCAATGAGTTAGGTTTGATATAGGTTGGCTCACATTTGAACTTGATCCAATTAAACTATGACACTCTTGATCCATTATAGGATTATTTCTAGGATGCCAAACTTGCACTATGAAGGAATGTGTCAAGTTTGATAGCGCTAGTGAGTTTGTTTATATATGAGAAACATTCATGTAGATCCATCTTACATCATATGGTGAGAGACAAACTTTAATGGGTGTCTAGAACCCATTATAATCAATTAATGCCGAAGGTTTTGGAATCAATTTTAACCAGGTTCCTTTTAATCTTGACTTCTTTATTAAGGCTTGGTAAAAACCTAAAAAAGATGTAAGCGGTGGGATGTGAACTCATAACCATTGAGTTCTAAATCACTCAAATGATCACTACACCATACAATACTAATGTATGATATTTTTATCAAAAAAGTTTCAAAATTAGCTAGATGGTAGGGACCCTAGTTCTATGGATCATTCTCGTGCTTAGCATGGATTATTGTATTTGTATATAAATGAAAGAGGCACAATTTTCTAAACGAGAAGAAGTAAGAAAAATGAAAGAAGGCATGCACATTTAAAAAAAATTCCTAGCAAAACAAAAAAGAAGGCAGATATTTAAAAGAATCACAATAAGTAGTACGGGTATGTTTGTTCACACCCGATGCTGCGAAAAAAAAAAAAAAAAAGAGTGCGTGGTTTTTCGGCACTTCTTCCCATGGCTGTTTAGTGCAGGTCAATAATACTAAGAATTCTACCCACTTAAAGCCACATTTCCATGCCAAGAGAGGATTCAGGCTTTTGATGTCCCAGCGAGATTTGTATTATTGTGGAAGAGGAAAAGCTATTTTCTTCTTTCATGAGCAGTACACAAACACATTTTAAAGGCATCTAAAATGTTTCAAATGATTTTTTAAAATTTTTGAAATTTCATTCTCTATGCGTTTGGCAGGAATTTTAAATGCTCTACCAATAACAAGCATTTAAATTTTCACCTCAAGGGGGCAACTTTTAAAAATTTTAAAATTTGTAAGACATAAATTTTTTGAATTTTGTTAAAAAGAATGCCTCGAAAAGCATATTTTATTGGAACATTTGTTAACTTTAATTTAATTGATGTCTACTACAACTATCAATCATCCCTTCCTTCTTCGTTAGTACTTAGTGAGAAAGATCTAGGCACTAGCACATCACATTGCTGTGCTAATGTAGTCAAGCTTGAGTGACCCAACGTGGGTGCTTTTTTATTGATTTTCTTTACTAAAGGTCATGTGAAAAATCATCCCATCAAATTATCATAGCTTGTAATTTTGTAGCGTCAAATTTTACGATCTTTTGTCCAAGAAATTTATTGAGATTTAATCTGAAAATGAGTAACAACTTGATGAGCAAAAGCATGAGGACATGAGGAGATAAGACTGCAAAAGGAGCTACAATATCTCAAGATGGACCCAAGTGAGCCCAAAATAGGGCACTAGATGCAATCTTCTCATAAGAAAGAGTTGTATGTAACTAATGTCATTGTTTTTGCAACTCTTAGAAAGCGTTTGTGTATTGAAAGGACTTTTTGCTCGATGGATTCCCTTTTCTGGGAGGAAGAGGAATTCTACATTTTTATCTCTCGTTTATGAAATTGAAATTCCCTTCATTGAAGAAAATTAGTTTAGGTTTTTTTTTTTTTTTGAAGAGAAAAACACCACAAAAACGCTTCTCAGGTACTAATTTTAGGCTCAAATTTTGCTCTCATAAAGTGTATATGTCAATAGACCTTTGAATAAGATAATTTAGGGGAGGTTTTTTTTTTTTTTTTGGAAGGACACATGATATTTATGCTGGGGCATACACAGTTGAGCTTGATACAGGTCTTTGAAAAGGTCATATACATATCATTAACGTTTTACCAACTGCTCTGAAAAGTGGGAGAAAAATAAGTTGTCAACTAATGTTGAACAGTTCATTTACAAGAATCATGAGAATTTTTGTTGGTGTTTTATGAATGTTAGGTTTATGTCTTGTATTCCGGTTTAGCCGGATGAGTCCACTGGGTTAGCCAGGGACTGGTTTAAGGTCAAGGGTATTTTGGTAATTGTACCGGGGCTTTCTTGGTGGCCAAGAAAGCGGAGATTATATATTGTATAGTCTGTAACCCTAGACCTTGCGGCTTGTGGTATTGTTGCCCGTGGTGCTCCCTCACCACGTAGGAGAGATGAGGTGAGAGTGTGGGAATCTCTTGTATGCTTTACTTGTTATAGTGAAGATGTTCGTCCTCCTGTGCCCGTAGATGTAGCCCTGTTTGGGTGAACCACGTAAATCTTGGTGTCTCTTCTTGTGTGGCTTGTTCGTGTTGATCTTGTGATTCCGTGGATGTGCACAACGGGTGATTGTTCAGAAAATCACAACAATTGGTATCAGAGCCACAACAATGAATTCTTCAAATGTCCCTCAGCTAACTCATAAATGCTTAATTTCATTGTAATGTTTTAAAAATTAGAGTTTAAAAGATTTTTAAAGCCAAAAATGATATTTCATATGATGGGTTTTATGAAAATCATGCATCTAAAATTATTAAATTTTAGTGTCTTAAATCAAGGGAATATGATGACCCAATGGAGTTGACATTTTACATATAAGTGTATCTCATTCATATATCTTTGCATCGAATGGTATACAGCAGGCCTTATTAGGAGTCGCTTTAGAGAAAGATAAAAAAACAAAAACCCGAGCGAGCGCTTCCCGATGCTTCTCCATAAACATTAGTGAGGACTTGCCATGGATACATGTCCATTGATCCGATGATTAGGAATTGGATCCTTGAAAAGTGAAAAAGGCATCTTAATCATGGGCCTGGAGATCTGCAGTGTACCTTTTTTTCAAGTGTCCCAAGCAATCGACCCAGAGAATGGGGGTTTCACTCTGCCTTTATGTGCACCTAGAGAGTAACATCTTTTTCAAAAAAAAATTAAAAAAAACAAAGCACTCTACTTTTGCTGTAAAAGGTTACCACTGGAACTGAAGACTCGAGTGCTTGAAGCCCGGAAAAAAGTAACAGTGGAACTGGAAGCATTCCCAATCCCTTTCCAATCCACCCCCACAACCCAACAAGATGATCACGTGGACGGCTTTCCTTCCCTAAAACGAACGTCAGTAATACATGTGACCTAATGATTTTTTTTTACAGCATCTCTGGACCACTACTTAAGTAGTCCCGCAAAAGTTACCATTCTTGTTCCGGAAAAAAGGAATTACTTTCAAAATTTATCGTTTCTCTTTTACTACATAGACGATGAATTTTGTGAAAAATAAGGTAATTATTGAAGGTCCGTGATTCGTTAACATAGTACATTTTAGAAAAGAAAAAAATTTTTTTTTTGACGTACCCTCAGTACATTTTCTTCACTTTTAATGTAAAAAACTTGAAAGACCCATGCAATATGAGTTGGCAGTTGGTACCCTATGTTTTGTTTATTCTTTTTTTAAATCTTCAACTTTATAAGAATAATCTTTTGATGAAAATTTTATGGAGTGTTCTTCAAAGTTAAAAATTGTCACAACAGTATGACTAAATGGTTTTTATCATATTGGTTATTCGGCATTCGGTATTGTAATACGGTAAAGACCATAAATAAATAAATATATATATGAGAGAATATTAGTATGTATCCATCTTTCACCATAGGGTGAAGGAAAGTTCCATATTTATATATATATATGTAATTGTGCGTGAAATCATAAAATAGAATAGGTTGTTAAAACTTTAGTTAAAAAGGATGCAAAAGTATGCAAGAAGTTAAGGCCAAGTATAAGTACATAGAAATTTATGTCATAAGTTTAGTGGTATTAAAATACATAAAAATGACCATCAAATAACCTCTTCATTAATGTAAATTGAATGAGGAAAGGATTGAAAATGAATACTCAACAATCACCTTGTTTATTCAAATTTTAAGTCAAGGTCTAATTTATGAATATTTCTTTTATTGGTAAGGAGTGTTGGTTTTATAGGGATGTATTATGTTATGTTAGTTTCTACATATGGGTCCCCGCCCCTCAGCTAGGTTACCAAAAAAAAAAAAAAAAAAAGATCAAGGTCTCATTTTCGTCGCTACATTTATACTTCATCCATCACCTCATATCATTTACACTTCATATCTTTAATAATTGTTTACCTCTATAACAATTTTTTGGTAGAATTGTAATTTAATCTAAATTCAAACAAACAAGCCCTACTTGAGCACTAACGAAATGAAGTCATGTAAAAATTATGTGCGGTTAAAAAACTTTGCTTTTACTCTTCAGGCCTTGGTTTAAGCTTTGATTGTAGGAGAAAAAATACTTAATTAAAAACATTGGACACAGGAATCTCAATTTGTCTAAGTAGATAGGACAACCACCCCCATAGCATCCACTAGGATTTGATCCCTAGCTAGTGGGCACCCTGTCGTTTTCACTCCTAGCCACTAGGGCAAGAAAAAAATAAAAATAAAAATAAAAAATACCAATTGGACACTAGTCTTAAATATTTGAAAAATAACATGAAAGACAAGAGAAAAAATTTAGAAGTATCTAGTAATTTGACTTTAAAATATCAAATGCATTCAACCTCGGTCACCTTTTATAGTGCTGCTTTTCGTTTTTATTATATATCGAAGTATTGCGTTTCTTAGCCATTTCTAGAGTGCATGCTCAGGTATTTTATGCATTTTTCATTGTTTTAAATTTCTTTCAAAGATTAACCACAACTTTCATGCATTTTAGACAAGGTTTTGAAGCATGACAATTTTGCTTTCAATAGGTTTATACTACACTTAGGAAACGAATCAATTAAGAGAAGGTGGACTTGATTTCTTTAAAAACAGGGAAATGTAATTCTCAACAGCATATAAGTGCATCTTACACCTATGGTAAAAACCACAGCTTGGGCTTCCTTTTGGCACTTATGTGAACTGCTTTGGGTCTCAGCCCCCAGGCTTGGGTACTTGGAAAAAAAAAACCAAACAAAACAAAACAAAAAAAGCATTTCATATATCAGACATTTGATTGTTGATACCGTGTATGGGACCCATGCACAATTTCATTTCCTTGTATCAGTAGAGTTGACTAGGATCAAAGTTTGCTTTTAGAGGTTGCGAATTCAAACTATGCTACCACATTAAGGCCACAGGTGATTTATCTGACTCCTCATAAGTCCGAAGGGATTGGTCTAGCACATAGGGTAGGGACACCCGCTATTACGAAAAAAATAAAAAAGAGTAGTGTCAACTTGGTTAATCATGAAAAATGGCCTTCTACCCTAGTGGTAAGATGTGAAAGAATGTCTCACATCCAGGTTTCTAGATTATAGGTCAAAATATATGCAATGAAAGATTTATGCAAAAACACTAGCAAATAAATGAATTACATATCATAAAAAGAAGATACACAGATTTTTACGTAGAAAACCCTACTCGAGACAAACTATGAGTCCTCCTCGGACTAACAAAAACCAAATACTAATAACAAGCAATTACACAAACCCTTTTTCAATTGCAACTTAACCTAAAGACTATAGTTCTTCTTGCACAATCCTTGTTGCAAGAATCCTCACTGTTCACTGCTCTCCGCGCTTGATCCAACAAGCCTTGAAGCCACTTAAGGCAAACTAATCTTCTACGAAAGAGAAGATAATCTTCTATGAGAAATGTAGAAGCAAAATTCTCTAGTACAAGGTGTCAGCACAATCTCTCCACTAGAAGCTCTAGAGAAGTAGGTTGATCTCCAACGTGAATTCTCAATTCAAAATAATGAAATCCTCGCATCAGAGCTGAGAGAAAATCCTTTTTTTTATGACCCACAATTCGTGCCTTAGGGTTATAGTTGGAGTCCTTGTAGAACAGAAACTGGTAATTCTGGCACAAATAGGAAACAATTCCGTATTGGGAAGTGGGTATTTGCGCTTCGGGTGCTTGAGCCCGGCTCTAGGTTCGCTCGAGCGGATGGCTTTTTCAGTATAACTTCTACAAACTTTTCGAGGCCATAACTTTATCAATTTAACTCCGATTGATATAATCTTGAAGCCTACGAATATTTACTCAAAAAGAACTTTCCAATGGTATGTAGAATGTCCTAATCTGATGCTCGGTTTGTGAGATATAACATTTTTAATCCATACTGTCATCAGAAATTTACTTTAAAATACTTCAATTTGCGTTAGTTCTTTGATTTCTTAATTTTAGTATATTCGGTGACTTATATCACAGTTTATTCTAAAACAAATAAAAAAAGTACAACTTAATGAATATAGAGTATTATCCAACCCATGAATTAGCCAACATGCAAAAAGCCTAACAAGATGCATAAATTCTTATCTAATTGTCTAGGGTTTGAAACTAGAAAGTTATATTCTCTCATCAAAGGGCTGATCTACCTCACATAAGGTCCACTACCCTTATAAGTCTCAACCCACACACACTCACACATGTTTGTAAGGTCTAAACCCGAACTAATTTAATTTTATGTTAATTAAGACTCATTTAGTCTAATTCAACTCAAAGCCCCTTAGGTTTAGGCCATGGATAGGTAGTTGGGTTGGGTTCAAATGTTACCTAAGTAGTTAAGGACCTTCTTGTAATTTAGAGTATCATGGTTTGCATCATTTTGGCGCCACATTAGTTGTATCATGTATATTTTATCTTGTAGATCATCTTTCATAATTGGCCCGACTTAATTTGGATCCATTATGGCCCAATTAAATATCATTTGACTCAAATTGTAATTTCCTTAAAAAAAAGTGGACTTGCATGCAAACCCCAGAAAATTTAAGTTTAAGAGGTACATTCATCTTTCCCTCTTTTTTATTCTCTAATCCTTTTGCTGGAGTTACTCCTCTCACTCTCCTCTCATTTCCACTTTATACTTAGAGCTGGAAACTGAATGTTAGAACCTTGTATATGCTCTTAGTAGGTTTCATTCTCCTCTTTTTCCATCCTCTTGTGCATCTTCTTACTAGGAACCACCAAATTCATCTTTTCCTCTTTTCTACAGCTCTTCAAAGTAAAATCCTCAACATCCTTCCATTCTTTTGAGTTCAAAAGAGTTAAAAAGATTCAAATGAGCAACATGCATGCTTCTTACACTCTTTTCACCCATTGCATGGCTTTACATGTAGTAGGATTTTCTTTTATTGAGACTTTTTCCATCATCAAACTAAAAGAGAGGCTAGTTTTGGGTAAAGAACTGGGATAAGGCAAGTAAAAGAGTATATATTATTGTATGTATATTTAATTATGTTGATTTTTAGAGTATTCTTCTCTAAATGCAAGTTTACAGTTCTTTCACCCTTTAATTAAGCATATATGTGTTGGATTAAGTAATAATGAGTATGATTATGTAATACTGATGAATTGTGGGTTTTGGAAAAGTATGATGTTAATTTGAATAGAGAAAATCATAGTAGAATCGAATGCAAAAAGTTTCATAAATAAATGAATTCCTGTACCAACACAGCTTCAGAAATTCTGAAGTTTACGGCTAAGCCATAAGTTACACTACGGCTAAGTGCGGTTGAAATTTAGAGAGCTCAAATTGTTATTTTCTCTACAGCTAAGACAACGGCTAAGCCTTGAAATACATTATGGTTAAGCCGTAACCATCCTGTGACCAAGCCATAAGTCATTTTACGACTAACTTTCTAAAGAACCCAATCTAGTTTCTCTACGGCTGACTTCATGGTTAAACCGTGGGATGCACTACGGCTAAGCCATGGATTATACTACAGCTATGTCGTAGCTCAATCGTGGCCTAGCCGTAGGCTTCATACAACTAAGCCGTAGACCAACATCCGATTGAGCTGTAAATGCAGGTGAAATTAAGAGAAAACTTATGCCATACGGCTAAGCTATAATTTATACATGGCTAAGCCGTTAGAACATTATGAACTTAGGACATTATTAAAGACCTTGTAGGGCTTTAGATATAGTAGTTTACCCCAATTAAATTAGGCCAATGGTGATCAAATGATAAGGAGGCAGAGTGAAGAGCTGTTACTTATTCCCTTCGATTTTCTTGATGGTTTCCCGATGTCACGTTATGGGTGTTGGCATAAGAAGAGGTGTCATTTGCTTACACAATGTAATATTAAGATTTTTAGTAATATAACGATACCAAATGTTTTATGAATACATCGTATTGAATAACTTCGGAAACATACATTATCTAGCATAGGGTTGGCTAATAAATCTCCTTGATAGTTACTTAATCTAAATGCATTGATATTGTTAAGTAACCTTACCTTCAACATGATCTAATCATGTACTCGATTCTTCTCGGTGAACCTTGATGTAAGATCGGAGTCAGAACTTCTACTAAGTGTGAGCCTGAGCCAAAATATGGATAACTAGGGTTGAGAGGGTTTGAGCTCCAATAGGTCATTGAATATGCATTAATTGAATGATAGTGGCTTCGTTCAATTATGATTTTTATGACTGAATACGAACTCAAGACTAGTTTATGTTTCTGTATAAGAAAGAGGCGATCGCTATGTATGATAAGTATGAATGTAAGAATTCTGATCAGTCTTGATATATTGAGTCGGCACCACTTAGCTTGTACCCATAGGAGGTTCGACGGGACCGAATGAAGATACTATTTAGTTCCTATTGAAGTAATTGTATAAAGAGTTGGTCGGCGCTCTTAGGGTAGCTGATGGTTTTGACCTGACCATTAGTGATTTCCCTCAGTATCATATGTTCTCTTTAAAGAGAAAATAGTCATGTGGATGTCAACTAGTATGTTATGATATTTCTATTTATAATTCATTACTCGTGCTTACTTCATGCACAATATGCTTAGCTTCCGCTATTACTTTCTTTTATTCAACATGTTCTTTAATTCAATTGATATAACATGATAATCTTATATATCTCTATATTTGCTTAACTATCGTGTTAACAGTGTTACCTTTAGTGTTATAGGTACAGAGCCCAATGCCAGTGCAGCAGTCAACGTGGCCCCGAAGGGAATCCTAATGGTACCTCGGGGTGTAGATGAGTGGAATGAGAATGACGTATTCTACTAATCATCTGGCGTAGTATGTTGTAAGGCTGTTTGAGTTGCTTAGGCTTTGCCATGATTGGCCTTTAGATGAGTCATGCCATTTCTCTCGTTGTTATTTTAGAGTCAGAGATTGATGGACATGTTATTTTAAATCATATATATATTTAAGTATTTTTGTTGGCATGTGTACGTGGATGGTTAATTAATAGACTTTAGGTATAATTATGAATGGATGATGTTTTTATTATTTCTTATGATGATTACAGGTGTATTTCATAGGCTTCCCCTTTGTTTTTGAAATATAATATATGTGTTCGTGGAACTTCCTCACGCATACTTGTGGAATCTCTCTTATAGCAGTTTATGCGTGCTTTCACATAGCATGGATTGTTACGAGATTACGTGTGATGCGCCCCAGGATTCATTTTAATCCCCAATTCTCAGATTCGGGGGGTGACAATGTCACTCATCATCAAGCTATAACTGGGGATTGATTCTTGAGATGGGAGTTGCCTTGCACAAGGCCAAAACAATAAAAATTAGTTGTCGTAATAATGTGGATAAGCTGATGGCATCAGGTGAACACAATACAATAATCCATATGCAACAATTATTATATATAATGCAATCTAATCACATATCAATGAACTGCATTCCATTCTCAAAGATCTTTTGTGATTGACAATTAAATTCGAAGGATTGCATCTAATCATAGATCTTAAAAAATATGATCCAAAAGGAATGGATAAAACAATTTCCTCCATCTCTAATTTGATGAAAGAGTTATTTATAAGCCTTTGGCCTCACGGAAGATTTGATTGGTTGGGATGAACTACCTCTTACAAAAACGAATATAGACAATATAATAGGATCAAGCGTTCGATGTGGAGATTTGAGATCATTTGCCGGAGACCAATTCCGTTTCTTTCATTGCACATGATCCAACAGTTAGGTAAGGATGGACAACCTGATTGTGGAGTGAAATAATGGACGACTTAAATCTATTTTATCTAATCTTAATAAAGGGGTTTTAAAAGAAAACTGTCCTCTCTCTTACTCTTTCTTATAGTTTTTTATTTTTTTTATTTTTTTATCCCAGCTAAAGAGAGTTGGGTTTTATAGAGACTCGCACATGCAAAGAGAAGAACCCACACCCACGGGGAGCTCTTTCTCACACTTGATGATGGATTTAGACAAACCATTTTGGAGCCATTTGCATAGAGAAAAATACTTTTCAATCATTTATTGGAGAGAGATATGAAAGATTGTCCCAAATATAATTTTTAGATTGCAGTTCAAATAATAATTGCGTAAATTAAAGAAACAAACAAACCAATTAACCACACAAAGAAAAAGGCACATGATGTTTTATGTGGAAATCCTATTCGAGAAAAACCATGAGTCCTTAGACTAATAGAAACCAAGCACTATAACGAATAGTTACAAGCAATACTCACAAACCTTTCCTCAGTTTCCTCAACCTAAAGACTGTAGTTTTTTTTGGCTCCTCGTCGTTCCCAACTCACTGGGATTGACTCGACTATTTTGAAATCGCAAGATGAACGATCTCCTACAAATGTAGGAGCGGCTTCTTTCTAGATGCTCACATTAGCGCAACTCTCTCCAATGGATGCTCTAGAGAATTCAAAGTATTTTCAATAGGTTTTCTGAATTTAGAACAAAAAGATTGGTGTCTTAGGATTGAGAGAGAAACCTCATTTATAGCCTCAATTTCATGTCTTAGAATTAGGGTTTGTGTAGAAAAAAAAAGGTATTGGCACAAAAAGAAAATAATTCCACACAAGTTGGTGGGGTTTCCTTCATCACTTGCTCAAGTGGATAAGTGGGCCCTCGAGTGAGTGGAGCTTCTGTCTAGGCAAATTTCTAGCCTTTGCTTGAGCAAGCATTACCTTCGCTTGAGTGGACAATGTTTCTGTTTTGGCTTAATTTCTTCATGAATTTTCTTCGCTGTCCTTATTTCAGAGCTTCCGGTGTCATATACTACAGTTGAAGGTTTTTGGGGATTGTTTTGAATGAATCTACGCAATCAATCTCAATAATAATATGTGCAAATAAATAACTATGCAGCGGAAATAATAATCAAAACAACACAAAAGCATCCACTACAAGAAGACACAATTTTTACGTGAAAAACTAACTAGGCAAAAACCAAGGTCCAACCTGGACTAATAATTAAGCATGATGAATTATCAAGCAATTACAAGTCACTTATACATAACCTCTGTAAAGTACTCTTCTTGTAAAAAATAACTCTACAACGACCGTCAGCCACTGCTTGCTACAAATCCACTCAACTAGATACCCTTTAGTTATTGTGCTTGATTTTTCAAATATTCTATACTTAAGAGACGATCTTCTATAAGATATGTAAAAGATAAGAACTCTATAACTTCAACTTCAACATAGCTCTTTTCAATGGATGCTTTAGAGACGATGATCTCCAATAAGTTAATTTCTACTTATCCCAATAAGATTTCTATCTTAGGGTTAAGAGAGAATCCCTTTTTTATAGCTTAAATTTCGTTCATCATAATGATAATTCAACCAGAATGGGAATTAGTACAAAATAGGAAAGTCCCATTTAAAATAGAAATAGAAATTTGTATAATGCCGGTTTTGTTATTTCAGACAATACAAATTTTACAAACTTCACGAGGCTATAACTTTATCATTTTAGCTCCAATTGAAGCAATCTTGGAACCTATGGATGTCTACTTAAAACAAGTTTTTCAACGATAGGTCACTTGCCCATAGACAATATTCACTTTGTGATATATAATTTTTTTAATCTAAATACATTCATTTCAACTCTTGTAGGACTTGTTAACCTTTTAAAACTCCTAGTTTAAAACAAATAAAAATACAACTTTGACTAGAACTAGGGTTTTGTCCAATCTATGAATTTAGCTAATATACTGAAATCCTTACAACGGTTCATTTTATAAGAAATACAAAATTACAACTCAATAAATCCTAAATTTTGTTTAAATTACCCAACACTCATAATTCTAACAAGATATAAATAAGAGAGATGAGAAAGATAAGGATATGTTTGTGTAGCCTGACGAAGGATCGAAAGTGGCTCTTCGATTCCTACCAAGATTCGAATATGATCTCCATTTTCCAATATATCATGAAAAAATAGGCCTTGAAACTCATTTTCATCACTGACATCGATTGGTCCACCTCCTTTTCTACAGCGGTGAGATTGTACAAACACGTCGTAAGTGATGGAGACATTTGAATTTGAAAATCTGTATCACAGCTCTCATAAGAACCACTAGTATGATGCGGCACCGTTTTGGTGATTGAGGTCCACCCACATGTGATTGCATGTGGGCTCCATCACATATGCTTATGCCACTGCAGATTGAATAAGATCCAAATAGATAAAACTGATGGGCCAAAGAAGTCTCATTCCTAGTTGAATCAGGAGACTCCACTTGAGTGGACGGGGTAAGAAAATGGAACTTTCTAAATATCTGTTTATAGGTTGATTTAGATTATTCCAAGGAGTATTGGAGAAATCACCGCGATCTAAGGCCATCGGCGTCATCCTCGTTGGACACCGTAATTGGTTTACATCTGCAATGAACCCATCTGTACCATCATTTTAGAACTCATTCGATTTTTCGTGCGATCAAGTATGTACAAGATTTGAGAGTCTAATCTAATAGGCTCTCATATTAAATTGTAACAACCTCCATTCTAGTGGAAATTGACCTCTAACAATTTAAATGCATCACCATTACATATTGCACTCGTAGGAAATAGGAACCAAGACCACCTAGATCACTATGATTGATTATTATGGTTCAGTATCATTAACGAAACAGAATTTTGTTAAATTTGCTCTTTTGGATTTAGAAACTAGGTCAAAATAAAAATGTTGATTTTTTAAGGTTTCTCTCTTTGGAAGTAAAGAGAAAGTTATATTTGAGAAGTTGGAAAGGACAGTTTAGTTATATTTGAGAAGTTGGAAAGGACAGTTTGGTAAAAGGGGGTGTGAATTGATTTAATGGCATGTTTGTGCATCCGATTTTCCGTAGGAGAAGTGAAGATTGTGGAAACACTTTTCCTTGCAACGGTAAAATCTATGCTTGGTTTTGCCACTCTTTCACAAGAAAAAGCTTATGAATATGCTAAAACTTTCACAATTCCACATAAAAGCTTTTCTGTGAAGGGTTTGGAAAATTTTTTCCACCCAAAAGTCAAAATAGTTCACAAAACTGATTTTTCTGCATATATACACAAATGTGCCCTTACAAAAAGATGTCTTTCATCAAAAGAGCATGAAATTGAAATGAATGGCATTATTTTTTTATTTTATTTTAGCTTTATACATGAATGGAGTAGTAAACTATGAATTGAGATTATATGAGAGTTTGCCGAACGGTGACCTTGGGTAGTTCGTAAGTGGTCCACCCATGGTCATCATCCAGCGGATGGCAGGCTGCTCGATGATGATGTGGCGGACCATAAGTAGTCCACCTACGGTCACCGTCATAATTTTGCTCAGAGGATTTCGACTCGTAAGCTATTGTGACCTCCCTAGAGTGATCTTAGGGTGATCCACTTCAATGCACCATTCTCTCTCATTGGACCTCCTTCATTTGTGCTTTGCGAGCATGCACTCTTCATAGTGTGCCGCCATGTATCGGACCCTCCAGCTCCGTATATGTAGCACCAGTGGTTGATCCCTCACACTGATGATGAGATGAGATGCCCTTGACCATATAGGCTGTCTCATTATATGTAATTATCAAGGTTGCTTGATCATGCTAATAATTTGAAGGCCCGAAAGATAAAAGCAACTGGACTTATTGTGGTTCAATCCAACACGTACCACTCTAGTTGGTTTAAAGTAACGATGCACCTAAATAATGGGGTCAAGTGGGTAGGGAATTAGATTGGCTTAGGGTTGATTTAATGTAAAAATGCACCTAAACAATGGGGTCAAGTGGGTGGGGAGTTAGCTTGGCTTAGGTTGCCGCACAAGTGGGGTCTGTATTCAATAGATCAATTGTTAGGTGATTTCATAGTGTGGAACAAAAGTGTGAGAGATTAGGCAGGTGTGGGCCAAGATGTCACATCTGATTAAAATTTGGTGTGCCCATCATCCGTCAAAGAGCACCCGAGATAAAAGGAATTCCTAGAACTTTCATGTCGAAAATATTTAGATTCTGACTTGAGCTTGTTAGTCAAGTCTCTTATCAACTCAACATGAAATGCATTAAAGCCCTGCGGCTCCGAATTTTATAAGAACTTCGGAGTTAAGCGTGTTTGGTTGGTCGGAAGTCTCTGAGTGCGCACAAGGACCAAAACGGATTTGTGACTTTCCTGAATCAAAAACCAAGATTCTATAATGAAAAAGTATTAGTCATAAACAAAGGAAATATATAGAGATTATAGATTATTTACAAATAAAAAAACTTAAAAATCATAAAAGGTTTTCGAAATAGAGAAGATGGTATGAAATCTAAATAAATGTGAAAGGTTTTTTATGCTTATGGTTTTGTTTATATTCAGTTACCGTATAAATAAATTTCTTTTGTGAGCTGTAGTTATCTTAAAGGTGACGTAAATTGTTGTGTTTCTGTCCTTCTTTCTTCGTTTTTCATAAACTCATATATCGTTTTCACGACAGGAATTGATGTTGAAAATTTCACCTCTTATCTGCGGTGGCATAGGCCAGTAGCAGGCTCCCACAATAACAATATCCACATCACAGTTTTTTTTTTAAATGTGATTAACCAAATGTTATAAGGTATCATTTCACTGTCTCACAAGTTATGCACAATTGCCCCAATATCATAAATCCAAACACTCCAAATCTACAGGTTACTAAATATCAATTAAAATATTGTAGTTCAGAATTCAGCTTGCCAATGAGATGAAACCTCGGTCGGCTTACATTACCCAGCTTTCTTTTATAACTTATTCTTCTGCTCATCATATTATTAATTGAAATTTTACATCTTAAGTTTAGTTTTACTTGTATAATCAATATGCATGAGAAAGTTGATGAAATATGAATCTCATCATCCCACCTTAGGGTCGATTTATTTATATTAGAATACATTGATATTTAAGGTCAAATGATGTCCATGCAAGGATTATTAAAGAGGTGAAGCATGATGGGACACTTGACTTTTCTAAGATTTAAATTACTTAGGTGATGAATGGGTATTCATTTTTTATTTTCTTTTGAATTGATTTACTTTTTGTTAGAAGTTATTCTATGGTCAATTTTGTATATTCATCTTGATGTACTTTTAACTACTTAATTACATATGAACAACTATGTATTCTGTGCAACTAAGTAGGCCTTTAGTAAGTAGTGTTTTTTTTTTTTTTTTGTGTCCATAAAGCCGAGAGCACGATATTCGTTAAAATGTGAAATCCTATCAAGTGACCCACGTAATCTTGCGCCAAGCCACTTTCATGATGAAAAGTTTCTACTCCTCATGACCAGAAAGTAAAAAAGAAAAGAATAAAAAAGAGCCTTTCAATCCTCTTATTGACTGATATGATGTTTAACAAGGGCCATGGATAAAGAATTTCTAGATATGAAGATCACAGTGTTCAATCCTTCTGCCTTTCCTCTGGCCGTGCTAGTGGCGTAAAATCTTAATTTGGTCATGGTTTCATTTGCTAGCTTGAGATGAATGGTCTGGATTCTCCCGTCATCTCAATCTGTCACTAGAAGAACCATCTACCCCTGGGCCATCACATCACAGCACCAACATAGATAACAGAACCATAGAATATAGCCTGGCAGTCAAAAGTCAAAACAAGGCAAACTCTAAATATTCTCTGTAAAAGCATCATAATGTTTCCTTCTAGTTAAAGGGATAGAAGAAAAAAAAAAGTTAGGTTGGGACCTCCCATCCATTTAAGCATATCCATTGCATCAGCTTCGATTGCTAAAACTGTAGGCCCACCGTTTCAAGTGATGGGTTGGGAGGCCCACCATCTATGACAAGCAGATGCATACATCCAATCCAATCAATGATGAGGAGGACTAACACTTGAGTTGGAAGGGAAGACCAGTTCTGTTCACAATGTAATGAAGTCTTATTCCATCTCTCGCCGGCCTCAATATTTAAGGAACAAAAACCGAAGGATCTGCAGTTTTATAATCATCTCTTTCTCTCTCTCCTCATTCGGCTGACAATGACAGAAAACGAGGGGATTGGAATCTCCGCACCACAAAAAATAAACTAAGTAGCGAGATCTATCATCAATATCCCCACAAAGCATTTCTTTTTTCCATGGGCTTTTCCCAAGCAGAGAGAGAAAGAGATGCTCTCTGGGCCTCCATTGGGTGCATGTGCTTATAGTATTTTATTATTATAATGTACAATCTCTCGTATAGTAATATGGATCACCATGTGTATGGAAGCATGTGTGTGTGCGCAGTCTGCTCGTCCACATGACAAAACATTAGATGGGCCACACTTAGCAAAATTCAAAAATCATATGAATTGGAGTGTAATGAGCATTATACATATATATATATATACATACATTCATATATATATTAGGGGTATGGGGAGGGGTAAATGGTGGCGAACCAGCCATTGGGTCTATTGGTTTATTTTGTATAGTCTATATTTTTTTATGGGGGAGGGAGGGGTTGTTCTTTTAAGTATATATATAATTAAACGCCAAATGGAAAAATGACGTATGGGTTATGCAGGGGTGAAAACTATAATATTGAATACTTGTCGGGTCCATTTGGAAAGGAGAAAAAAAAGAAATTTGCAGAGTGGAGGAATGAAAAGATGATTTGACAAGAAAGTGAAGGAATTTGTGAAACAATGAAATAATGTCTTTATTTAGAAAAACACTAGGTGATTTAAGTGTAACACTAAAGGGCGCTGGTAAAATTGATGTGAAATTGGTAGGATTTTAGAGGCCCTCTGGATGTTTAGAAGTTTAGAAAACTACTTTGGGTTTATTTGTTTGCATAGGTATAGATAGGATTTTATGGTCAAATGTGTTCCATGAAATAATTATTAAAAAGGTAAGGGGTGAATCAGCAATATAGATGAAACTTTGATGTCTCTTGAATTTAATTTATTGGCATGATAACTTAGTATTTATTTCTAATTTTCCCTTGACTTAATTTTCATCAAAGGCGATATTATTTTATGGTGATTTCTAGATATCCACTTAGATTCTTCATTTTTTAACCAGTTACACTAATAAATTGAAGGTTATTTCTAATATTTACCTACTTGATCAATGCAATTTTCTTATGTAAATCATAAGAAAATAAAATCACCCCCTAAAACGTCGTAATTCCCAATTAATTACTTCTATTCTTAAGAATTCTCTCTCCCATGAAGGCATTTGTTTGAAAGAACTTTTTATGCAAATTCTGTGGGTTTGGAAATTTATGATAGTAATGTCCATTGTTGTTTATAAATTTGTTGACTTCATTAGTGAAGTCTTAAAAAAAAGCCTTTTAATTAAATTGTCATTTTTGATGAGATCCAGCTGAGGGTTCAATTCTAGGTCAAAGACTTCAAGGATACCCATGTCATACAAAAAGTCCCTTTTGACCTTTCAAATACGAGTGTTTTGGACATTAAAATGTGTGAAGATTTGAAAAACTGCATGTCTATAAAAATGAATTATTTGAAATCTAAAACAGATGTGAGCATCTCTATTGTGGGGTTCACATAGAGATGATTCAGACTATTGAAGATGAATCTCATCCCAAAGTGTGGCATATCTTTATATTTCGCTTTAATGTGAGTGGATCCCACCGTGGAATTGAACACATAATCAAAAAGGTATCAGGGTATTGTAATGACATTGATGTTGATATGGCATTCATTACTGTTCCTTCATGTGTTAAATCAGACAAATGGGACCTGCTCATATTGAGTTGAGATTTGAGAATATATCCATGGATGGGGATAGTTTAGATAATCTTTATGGGGGCACCATGATGGAATTCCCCACATGTGTCACATAGTTCTCGTGTAATAGCCACTAAGGGAGATCCGGATTCTTTACCAAACCATACACCGGGCAATCTACGTTCACTGGACGAGCATTTATCCTATTTGACTACAGTTCTTGGCATTAGAAGAAACATCATCCCAACTCTTGGTCTTAAAAATGATATGGTCAAACACCTTGTCACAAACGTCAACGGGATTTTGTCGACCACTATCTTCTCTATATATACCGTTTCATTATTTTCAAGATAGCAACAAAATGGGATAAAAATGATAAAATAATTGTAAAAATTACTTAAATTGTGTACAGCTAATATTTAAGCTTTTGTACAATCGCTTTAGAATATTTTCACTATTCAGAAACTTAATTTTTATGATAGAGTTTTGGGAAGGTCAATAAAAACCCTAAATTTAGGAAAATTCTTGATATAATTATCATCCGGGAGATGATGACGAGATTAAGAATGAATGCTTTGACACATTTGGTCAGATTACGAGGTTTCATTAACTCCTGTACTTGTACTTTCAGCTGTAGGTGATGATAATGTGCTGCTTGTAGAGATTTTCTCTTTCACTTCTTTTTCTTTCTACTGCTTATAGACATTGCTTTATCGAGGAAGAAGCTATATTTGGAAAGTTCTTCTGTCTTCATTTTCTTAGTATGAAGGGATAAGATAAGATGATGTTGATGATGATGCTAACAACTTTTACAATATTATGTATTTTTCCTCAAGACAGATTGAATCCTTAAATGAAATTACAAATTTGACTTGTTTCCCATTTACAATTATCAGAACAATCTGAATCAAGAATGAACTATTTGGGGAAATATATGCATGGCCTATCCACAATTGTTAGGCACAAATGAAATATACTAAATTCTCACTGTTAACATTCTAACAATGATCTGTTTGATTGCAAGAATTTCTTCTTTGCAAAATTTGGACAGCTCTAAATTTATGAAAGAAAATGTCAATTTAAAGCCTTTTTTTTTTGCCTTGTTTGTTTAGAGAGGTGGGGGAGGGTTCAGATTTTAAAAGGTAACTCAAATTTGGCGATGCTGCTTTGACCTTTTTGAGCTTTGCAATTCTCTTAACCACCCCTACGCCCTCCACTCCAAAGCCATATTTTGTTAGATCGAGGGTAAAACCCAGCATACACATTACCACCCACAAGCACAGTATATCAGGCAAAGTGCATTTCAAACCGGGTATGCATAGGATGCCACCAAAACAAATATGCAGTGGATATTTTCTTACCGGTTTGTTTGCATAGAATCTATTGTAATTAAATGCAATATAGTATATGATTGAATGAACTTCATTGAAGGATTATTAAAGAAATAAAGAGTGAAGGATATTTTTCTTGAGTTTGAATCACTAAAGTAATTGTTAGGTATTCATTTTCCACTATCCTCATTCAGTTTCAATCAATAGGGAAATAATTTGATTTTTAGAAATTAACATTTGTTTTTGAATTAATCATTTTTAGAAATAGAAGTCCTCCTGTCCCAACGTTTTCAATTATATATGAAGCAAACATGCCTAATCATGTAATGAATTTTATTTTTCTCAATGATGTTTGGTTTTCAGTAGATTGCCACAAAGGTCGTATAGATAGGGTGGACCTAATTAAAAAGGTCTGGGGACTGAAGCCCCCACCAAACCTAAAAAATTGTCCAGAAACCTCCTATAAATTTTTAGATTTAATGTTTTTTTTTATATTTGCCCCCTTTCCTAATTTAATTTTTTACATTGAGCCCACCCAGGAAAGGTTTGCTGGGTCCGCCCCTGCTAATGGTTGATATCTGGCACGAGTCCTTATGCTTCCTCCATTCCACCACCACACATGCTTGTGTGGATAAGCTTGTCTGCATTTACTTGTTGCTCTGGTCACAGTGGGGAAAGTGTAGTAGTTTAATGTCAACCTTTTTTCATAGTCCTCACAGCATAGCATCCATTAATCAAAACTAATGCAATCATGGATGGTCCAATACTTTAGCCGTATGAACAAACCGACTTGGGTGTTCCCTCCAATAACAAAATCTAAATGGACAGAAAACAAGCTTCAGATGAGAGCATAGTGATGCATCAAGACTTGTACCAATCATCTCATTTGATCTAAACAGAAGAAGACCCAAAAACCAGATGGCTCAGATCGTCCAATTTGATAGCATTTTGATAGAATCCATTCCCTCCTCGGAAACATAATTCAATAGATTTTTTTGTTGGGAGTAAGAGGTACAAGGGCAGTTTGAATGGCCAGTATGTTTCCATGGCTTCCCAACGTACTGTTTAGAAGACACCAAAAACGTAGATGGCTTCACCTACTGTGGCAGTTTGATTGGTTGAATGACCCAAATTGTTACTTGAAGCAATGGGGTATAATAATATTCAACGTGTTGTTCACCTTCCACATAATCTGGTGTTTGATACAGAGGTTCCTGCTCATTTTAAATTGGTCACAACATGCAAGAGAACTTAAACCATCCTGGATCTAGGGTTGGGTCTGAAGCAGCACCCCAAAATTGCAGGTTTGTTGTTTCATTTCAGTACAAAAACAACATAAACTTCAAAAAAAAAAAAAAAAGGAAAAAAAAAAGCCTGAATCCTAGTAAGGCCCACTTGTTTAGTGAAATAAAAATGCCTTGGAATACTAAGAAATGCATTTTAAAATTAGTTAAAATTCAAAAAATACAGGTGAATATTTATAAATGGCTATCAAATAATCTCACCTGAAAATGAATTTTACTCTAATTTAACCATCTTAAATTCAATATACAAAATGAAAATTTTAAGTAGCAAATGACATTTCGTCATGGTTAAAAAGGTAAAACGGCTTTTTTCATCCTTTTGCTTCAGGGAACAATGTCCGGCAATAATTGTCTGTGTAAACTAAAAAAATTGAGAGGGTGTCCTTGTAATATCACTAAACTACAAGAAGTGCCCCTGTAATTTTCCCTAGATTTTTTTATGGGAGTAAGAGGTACAAGGCTGTTTGAATAGCCAATATGTTTCCACGGCTTCCCAACTTCCAGTTTAGAAGACACCATAAACAAAGATGGACTATCTGGATGAGTGGCTAGGATGACGTTAAAAACTGGGAAGATTTTGATGGAATCTCTCGTCACATGTGCTAATCTATCACCATATCAACGGTGGGGACCACATTAGCATGGACCACGATGAAGGCCTGGGAGATTGTACGGGTTCAATTACATAGACTGTTCCTTTTAAAACTTTACTGCAAAGTCTAAAAGGCATGCGAAAAGGGTAAAAGGGCTGAAGTGGGAGGAAGTAACCAGAAAAAGTGCGGTAAACCTCCCAAAAGAAGATGTAAAGGGCCGGCTTCATTTTGCAACTTTACCAAGGACAGGCCAGACTGTCTGAGGCCAGGTATTTGATATTATTCACTGATGCAGACAGTACAAATCCATCAGTAAAATCCAAAATCAAAATCCAAACAATTACTGATTACTTACCTTCCATCATAAACAGAGATTGGGTAAAGTTTTGAATCTCATAAGAATACTACCACCCTTTGATTCATCACTTGAAATTGAAAAAAATGAATCAAATCAAATGTTTTTTTATATGATCACTGTAATCATGATTGAAGTAAAATTTTAAGCAGTAATCGTCGATGAATAAGACGTGTATATTTAACACTTTGATTTCAAATCTGGGTAACACTAATAAACTTATAGCTCTTCATTACCTCAGAGAATCTCCACAAGCTCTTGCCTCAGAGGAGAATATATATATATATATATATGTGTGTGTGGGTAAGTCGAAAGGGGAATCAGGTCAACATGCAGGCGTAGCTTTCTCAAGACGGTTACGGATTTTCATTAAAATAACATCCCCTCTTCCGCCCAATCCTCGTTTTGTCATATAAAAAAGAAAGAGATCATTGTTTAGACTTAGGGGCAGGGGGTAAGAAAAGAAAAAGAGGACACGGTCACGACTCATGAGCCGCCAACGGTGTAACGCCAGGCGACTCTGTCCAACACACCCCAATTTTTTAAAATTTACTATTACATATCATACTTGCTATTGAGGATTGTAGTTACTTCAAAACCCTTTTTTTTTTTCCCCTCTCACCATAACCACAGTTCCAATACTCAGATCTGACTCGGTTTGAGTCAACGTGCCCTATCCTAACTTTACAAGGGCCAACCCAAACCCGCCACATGCAATTTTACCCATGATAACAAAACCCAAGGTGCTAATTTTTTAACCGTGATTGAGTTGGTCTGCACTAGTTGGGGCTGAACAATTTTAGACAAGGTTGAGTGCCATAGGAGGACCCAATCAATTCCAATTTCCAACCCAGCCTAAATAAAAAAGTAACAGCTCCGATCAGACACATGATTGAACATTTGAATGAGGTTACGACTACGAGCAAAAGCAGGATGATGCAACTGTAGAGTTACAGGATCAAAACTTTAAATAGAACTCGTGTATAAAATTAGAACTGGCTTCAAATGGATGGGATAAAGCTTTTGAGAAGCATCATGTGCGGTGGCCAATCCACGCTGCCCAAAATGGTACAATTGGCCATGATGGACCACCCCCACCAATGCTGCACTGACCGTTACATGCATCAGATTCATTGAACTATATAACTGAACCGTCTATTGTGCAGATAATAGCCCAGTGGTCATGATCACCTCCATCAACCTGTGGGCCACCATCATAATTAGCCTTGGCGGGAGAGGAGTGGGTTCATGATTACTGGTAAACCGTAGTCCTAAAGAGTAATAAAACGAAAAGGCAGCGTCCAGAGCCCAGAGTCCAGAGTCCGTTGAACGGCCCTGCAGGGTGGGAGATGGGGTGGGCCCCACAGGCTAAAGGAATCTAGCCACGTGGCTAGATCACATGTGGATGGGCCAGCGATGTCAGTGCGGCCTCACCTGTTTTCATGTTGGGAAAGCGGCAATTGTGCGGACGTCATGTCTCGATAGAGACAGCATTAGCAAAAGAAAAAATAAATAATAAATAAAGCAGGCGCACGGAGATAAAGCTCCGTCACTTCCGATGGACGCCGTTAGCACCCGTCCCACCTTGGCTTTCAGTGGCTACAAGACGGCCCTAACAGACGTCGACGTCTGGGTCCGACGGTCTCCCTCGTGTAGGGCAACCCCACTCTTACAATATTACACACACCACGCTGTACAAAACGGGCCCTCTAAAACCAGAAAAACAAAAAAAAAAAAAAAACTGCCCATAATCTGCAGTGGAGCACCAGAGCAATGTGGCCTCTACGGGTCAATGCAAATGACCTGCCTGTACTAGTGTAAGATCCACATCAGGACGTAGACACAAGCATGGACAATGTTTGCAATTGGAATCGACTTGCTGCGACAGGTATTAATATGCCTTTAATTTGTTTTTGAATCTTGACAAGTGGGGCCCGTGGATGTAACATGATATGATCGGTGGATGATGAAGCAACAGGCCGATGCGGTCTGGTGGGGCACTCGACAGTAAATGAGTAGAGCCGATGCTGGTGGGAGTGGACGGTTGATGTGATGATGGAGCCCTTAACAGTGACATTGGATAGTCCTAAACATTATAATTTATAACACCAGTAAGTGATCAGATTTCCCTCACACACAGTTAGTGTAAACATCCGGAGCTTGAGGAGTATTCAAGGCCAATGGCGTAGTTTAGCTCTTGGACATCATAACTTTGATAGATAGAGATGAAGACTTGTCCACTCCATTCCACTGCAGAGAGTCTCCTGGGTTTTTGTCATTCCCGTATCGGTGAAATCCATCTGCAGCAAACTTTCTAAATTTGGATTTCGGACTGTCGCAGTACCTTGAGTATTCCTGAACCAGGTCCATGATTTGGTCTGTTTTGTTTTCTGGGTTAGGCTAGTAAGACTAGTAGGTTTTATCACCTGATGGTTAAATATGTTGCAGACGGCCTTATATGTGCCTCGTAATTTTTTTGCAAATAGACGACTGAGTTATGGCCCAGCTTTTGCCTGATTGCCAGCCATTATAATTTGATGGGATGGGATCCAACAAGCATGACTCGGCCTGTCCCACGCCACTGCCACCTTTAAAAGCTGATTACCAAGAGTAATAATAAAACCTTTGAGGAAATGGGTAAGCAAGTAAAAGGTTAAAAGGACAAACAAATGGACGGCTAGATCTTTGAAAGAACACAGTAACATCCCGTGCGGTCGACACAAGCACATCACTGATATTGGCGCCCAACCTACATAAACATTACTGGGTTACGTCATTGAGTCACATAGTTAAGAGTCATTTTAGGGTTATCCATCCTTGAGCTCGGGGCAGACCAACTTGTGGCACCCACTTGAAAAACGAGAAACAAGAGACGGACCAGTGGCAGAGGTATCTTATCTATTCTAACACATTTCTCTTGGTGGATAGGTTGGCTTGTCTCATGGGTTATCCACCGTTTACCTAGCTAGGGAAAAAACCCTGTATGATCAATATGAGTCGGTGTTTAAAGGGTTTTAAAGCTATTTAGAGTGCATAAATAGTTTATGGATAATGAATGTTTGGAAGAGTGTAAAAATTATGATAATGAATGCAAGGGTTCAAAGCCAAACCAGTGGAAGATGGGTGTAAAATTTCGGACCGTGCTAGTTCATGTTTATCTCGAAGTAATAGCTGGGCCCCACGGCTCAGACCGTTCGATCCTCGTAAATCCTTTCAAAAGATTGTGACCAGAGGCCCTTGGAGGAGTGGAGACATATTCAATCGTCCCGCAGACTATTGAGCTGAGGGCCCTCCGCTCTCTCTCTCTCATTCTTTAATCTGTTTCTACTGGCGAAGGAGAGAAGATGAGAGCTTAAAAAAGTTGCGGTGGTGTCACGACTCTTTCGATCCTTATTTGTCGAGGGTAGGAATCTGAGCAAGCTCGGATCAACAGCTGTAGCTCCAAACATAGAAAACAAGAGAAAAAGAAAAAGGAAAAAAAAAAAAAAAAGAGAGTCAATCGAAGATAGAAAATCCCTTTCCTTCCTCCCCTCATCTCACTAAAACCCAACCCAACCCACTTCGAAAACCAATTTTCCCCTCTCTCTCTTCTCTCTTTTCTTCTCTCTCTCTCTCTCCCCCCCAATTTTCTTCATCAAAGCCTTCTTTGTAAGTAGTAAAAGTAGACCAACACACACTACACCACACATTACAAACCCTCCTTGTTCTCTAATATTGGCTTTGTGCCACTTTCCCTTCATCTCATTTCATTTGCTCCTCCTTTTCCATACTAGATGCAGATCTGGCGCTGGAGCTGGAGCTGAAGCTGGAGCCATAGCCATCGGCAACCATGGCTACTGCAACTGCAGTAGGAGAATCGAATTTCTCAACCCAAGAAAGCCATTAGATCCGAAGAAGAAGAAGAAGAAGAAGAAGAAGAAAAAAGTAGTACTAGTAGCGGAGTAGTAGATTCGATGAAGAGAGATCTTCAAGAGAGCAGCAGCAGCAGCACGGGAGGGTATCCGATGTTCGGCACCGGAAAGAAGATGCTGGCGGAGGAGTCGCCACCTCAGCAGGCGGACGCCGGCGTGGACGAGCTGCTGGCGGCGCTCGGATACAAGGTCCGGGAGTCGGACATGGCGGAGGTGGCGCAGAAGCTGGAGCAGCTGGAGATGGTGATGGTAAGCGCGCAGGAGGACGGGCTCCTCTCCCATCTCGCCACCGAGACCGTACATTACAACCCCTCCGACATTGCCACGTGGCTCGAGACCATGCTCTCCGAGATCAATGCTCCTCCTCCGACTCCGAATTTCCCGCACCCGCAGCGAAAGCTGATCGAAAGCAGCAGCAACAACGCAGCCGCCACCGCCGCCGCCACCGCGGACTCCTCCACCATCACCACCGTCGACTTCTCCGACCGCTCCAGGCACCACCACCAGATCTACGACTCGGATGGTGAGTTGAGAGCAATGATTCCGAGCGAGATCGCCTTCGGCGGCGGAGGGGCTGAATCGGATTCCACGGTGGTGGATGGGAGAGAGAAGAAGCGAATCAAAACGACGACCGGCACCGCTGCTCCTGCGATCGCCGCGGGGGCGGATGATTCCGTGAGCGAGTTGACTCGCCCGGTGGTTCTGGTGGACTCTCAGGAGAACGGGATCCGGCTCGTGCACGCGCTGATGGCCTGCGCGGAGGCGGTCCATCGGGACAATCTGAAGGCGGGGCAGGCTCTGGTGAAGCAGATCGGATTGCTGGCAGCTTCGCAGGCCGGAGCCATGAGAAAGGTGGCCACCTACTTCGCCCAGGCCCTGGAGCAGAGAATTTACAGAAGTTACGGGATTTCGCCGTCGGACGTGTTGTTCGACTCGACCCTCTCCGACCTTCTGCAGATGCACTTCTACGAGACCTGCCCTTACCTGAAATTCGCTCACTTCACCGCCAATCAGGCCATTCTGGAGGCCTTCTCCGGCAAAACCCGCGTCCATGTCATCGATTTCAGCATGAAACAGGGGATGCAGTGGCCGGCCTTGATGCAGGCCCTCGCGCTCCGCCCCGGCGGCCCTCCTTCCTTCCGCCTCACCGGCATCGGGCCCCCTCAGCCTGACAACACCGACGCCCTCCAAGAGGTATATCCATCGTCATCAATTCATCAAACTCTTTTACTACCCAGCAATTTAGATTTAGATGCAATGGAATGCAGAGACAAATGACAATCAATCCATCCATCCATCCAATTGAGAGATGCAAGGATTTACATTTCTCCTTTGTTTCTCTCTTTCCTTCCTAAATTGGGAATTTTTTTTTTTGTGGGTTTGGGGTATGTGAAGGTGGGGCTGAAGCTGGCTCATCTGGCGAAGACGATTAACGTGGAGTTCGAGTACAGGGGATTTGTGGCGAGCAGCTTGGCGGACCTGGAGCCTCAGCTGCTGGACGCGCGGCCGAATGAGGCAGTTGCGGTGAACTCAGTGTTGGAGCTGCATAAGCTGCTGTCGAGGCCGGGGGCGATGGAGAGGGTGCTGCGGACGGTGAAGGCGCTGAGGCCGGAGATAGTGACCGTGGTGGAGCAGGAGGCGAACCACAACGTGCCGGTGTTTGTGGAACGGTTCACGGAGGCGCTGCACTACTACTCGAGCATGTTCGATTCGGTGGAGGGGTGCGGGATGACGCCGCCGGGGAGCCAGGACCAGGTGATGTCGGAGATGTACCTTGGGCGGCAGATCTTGAACGTGGTGGCGTGCGAGGGGGCGGATAGGGTGGAGAGGCACGAGACGCTGGCGCAGTGGAGGGTGAGGATGTGTGCAGCCGGGTTCAGCCCGGTCAACCTGGGTTCGAACGCTTTCAAGCAGGCTAGCATGCTTTTGGCTCTCTTCGCTGGTGGGGATGGGTACAGGGTCGAGGAGAACAATGGGTGCTTGATGCTCGGCTGGCACACCAGGCCCCTCATTGCTACTTCCGCTTGGTGTATTCGTAAACACTAACAATCCTCCTCAATCCTGATTTCTCTCAATCCGGAATCTACCCATACCTAGTCCTAGTCCTAGTCCCACTCCCCCTCTCTCTCTCTCTCTCTCTCTCTCTCTCTCTCTCTCTCTCTCTCTATGTTTTACTTTTACTTTATCGTGGACCTCTAAAATCACTTCACTTCACTTCACTTCTCTACGCTGCTCTGCTCTGCTCTGCTCTCCTCTCTTTTTATCAATCTTATATCTCTATTGCATAGTAGAGATAATGTGAATGAGATTTGGGGTCGTTTGACGACTCCCGGGTGCAACGGATCTGGGCCTTCATGATCATGGATCATCAATCATCATCATCATCAGCATCATCATCATCTTTTTTTCTGATTTATTTATAAGTTTTGAGCTTTTCTTGTAAGTTGTATCTCTTCTCCGACTTCTCAATCTCAATGTGTATTTATTTTTATTTTCTCTTTAAAAGGAAGTATTTATTCTTAATAAAGAAAAAAAAAAAGAAAAAAGAAAGGAGGAGCAAAGGTGAAGAAGGTCAGCTGTGTGTTGGGCACGGAGTTGGAAGTAAGACTGCAAGTGGCCGAGGCCATCCTGTACTGGGCCCCAAGCTCAATTATCGCAGGTTGCGAATCTTTGTACCGGCCCTGATCCAGGTCATTTACCAATATTATATGTACATAAGTAGGCAACTTGTATGAAGTGTGAACACCATGGGTTCGGGCGTCAAAAGCCTAGTGAGTAGTAAGTTTGAAGTGTGCGATGAAATCGAAAGGTATTATTATTTTTAGATTGTGGAGCAGTTTCTCCAGTCTCGTGTAAACTTGGTTATTAGGGGGCTAATACACTGGGCAAGGTAGACTTCTGGCCTTTGACCAAGGGGGTGATGAGATCACAGCAGTTGTGGGCTGTTCCACAGGGCTCAAATCTTTACAGGCTGCTGGCGTAATAACTCATGAAAGAGAATTCTTTATACAATATTATGTTTTATATTATTTCTTTTGTGTAAAAATAAACTTGGAACGAAGAGGTATACAGAGCCAGGGTTCACATGCTAGATCTGTATCCAGATCAAATTATCTAACAAGGCTGTGAAAAATGGTGTTATCCAGGTATTTTCAGTAAGGGGGTAATTAAGGGACTATTTAAAGCTTAATCGATGTAAGCCCACATCCATATATGAAATGGGGGGTACTTGGAAGGAGCTGGTAATTAATGAGGGCTTAGTCAGCAAGCGCACGAGTTCTTTGGTTTTATATTTGTTTCTCCGGTATATCAAGATGTTGTGGGGTGTTCTCCAGATGCAACGCCATGATAGTCCAAGGGGATTGGAATCTGCTGAATTGAATAATATGCCGCTACAGTAGCGGTTATGAGTCTTACAAATGGTGGGTCCTTTTGCCCTTTAACAAATGGCAAGTTGTGTAGGGTTGCTGACCTTTGGAACCACTTTGATTGGTCCCCACTCCATTCTGAGTGTTTTTTTTTTTTTATTCTTTTAATGGGGAAGACTGAAGAGAACAGGAAGACGAAAGGAATAAAAGAGTTACGGACTTACAACTGGCCTGTTTTTCCTTTCTTTTCACCTCCCCACTTCGAGTTTCTGCAACATCCATTTCACGCCACAATTGGTCTGGGGCAGATGGACAAATGGTGCCTGCCCCTTTTTTCCTCAATCAAGCAACGACAGCCATCCAATTGAATGGATTCAATTGCAAATGTTGGGCCCAACGTTAAAAAGTTCGGGTCTGTATTTGTTCATGCAATCTCTAATCAAAGTAATGGCTCAAGTCACGTATTAGATAATTCAGTTGCAATTGCATGATACACGTGTGAGAGATGGTTCAGACGGAAATTGGCCTCAAAGCTCCTCGTCCAAGCATTTTGGACGATGGGAGGGATAATGTCTTTTTCATCTCCAATATCTTTGTGGCTTGTGCTTGTAATTGTGAAGGGAAGTGGGGTTTTGGAATTCGATGGTCCAGCTGCTGCAGCTTATAGTCAAATACACCTACTACCCCTAGTTAGTAGTCACCCCAATGCATCATTATTTATTTGTAGAGAGTAGAGTCGCCTCACGTCTCGTTTCGTTTGTCTACTGCAGCACCAACGTACGCACGGCTCTTGTGCTACAGTAGACGCAGATCATACATTTGGCAACGCCATTGTCGTAAAACTAGACTCCCTTGATTTTTATCTATTTATTTGTTTTTACAATAAGGCCTATTCATTTAAATCGAGCTTTTAAACCATAAAGATAGGCCATAGTAATGGGCATCATATATTTGGTGGAGGGTTCCCATCATTGTTTTTTCTTTCTTTTTTTTTCTTTTTTATAAAAATGGTCATTGTGCAACGACTTGCCCATTGCATACTGTTGTAGGCCCCACTTTAGGCGAGCATCCAAATGAATCTTCCATGTAGGGCTCAACTATGATATAATCTCTGTAAAATTTTTTTTTATAATTTCTTAGCCCACCCTTCAGATCTTTTGGCTTTCAGTCCGGGGTTATCCGATTCTGACGAGCAAGGATTAATCCTTAGGAGGTAAATACATGGCCGCACATATCTTAGCCTGATGTATAAATTCAAACGCCTTCATACTAGCAACGTTTCATTGTTAGCACACCATTTTTAATGCTCATTCCAATATTGAATTGAATGAGAAATAAATATATACCTTTAAATTTGGCGAACTTTGAAGCCATGAAGGAGTTATAGAGGACTTTTTTTTCCCATTTACAATTGTGATACTTTGATCCTTCTTCAGTGAACGCCATGGCGTGTAGGTACGGTATATAAATGTAGTACTTATCTAGTCTGGATAAACACATAGCTTACTAAATCACTCTATCACCATTTGGTGTTTTTGTCTTTCTTTTACATCATCTAAAGCATCATCTAAGTTCCTTGAAAACGGAAAATTCCAAATCTTTCGTTTTCGACAAATTTGAAGAGAAAGGGACACAAGGATTGATACAGTTCGGGACAGTGTATCAGCTATTACATACTCATTTCGACCCTGGCTCTAACAAAGGCTGGAACCATTATTTGGCCCTACAACAAGGGGTGGCAATAGATTATGCTTGGCATACTTATTGTCGCATGAACCTCTAAACATAACTAATATATAGTCTATTTGTATTACTGTTTTTTTTTTCACTTCTTTAATTTATTCTCTCTGAAATTTCAGTTCTTTATATCCATCAGGTTTACAAACTAGTGTCTTTACAAACTATTGAGTCAAACCGTTTTCGCTTGCAGCTTCTCCTTGGCTAGAGTTTATTTTTAACCTGCAATTTGTTTTGGGTTGCTGCATGATTACTCGATATATTTTATAGAGTAATAGAAGTTTTACATTTGCTGCAAGCATCTTAATTACAAACTTCCCAAGTGAAAAATCTAATTTGTAAAATAACTTCAACAATGCTCTCAATCCGCATAAAGTTCATTCGACGTGTTTGTCCATATAGAATGCATAGGATTTAAAGAATGGATTTGATGATCAAAGGAGCTCCACCAAAGGATAATGAAGGAGGTGAGAGATGGAGGATATAAGATTGCTATGTAGATAGGATCTTGACAAGTTGAGGATTTGAGCATTTAATTTTCTTCTTCCAATGATTTCATTTCCATTAAAGAGGGTTATTTGATGGGTCTTTTTTTGGATCTTCACATTTTGAATCTTCATTTTTAACTAAACTGTAGAAATAAGAAATCTTTTTATTCCTAGGAATATGAATTCACAATTAATCAAACAAACAGGCCCTTGAGAAAAAATTGACTTATTCTTCAGGCTGGTCCAATGAAATCCCTGCCAACCAAAACCGGCAATTACCGAGTTACGTTCAGATATTTCAACCCCCAGGCCCCATAGACAGCAGCCGCCAAGTACGCCATAGAGTAACACTACTGTGGCCCACATTGCGGTGGGCTATAAGAGTCACCTTAAAGGAACATGCAGCGGCGAAAAATGTGTATTGATAGCAGTGGTTCAATCGAACGTTGACGTCTAACTTCAATCATATAGGAGACGGGATCATCAACATCAACCCTCTCAACATCGACAGCCCAACTATGAAGAACTATCCATCCTTTTTATTGGATTGAAGCAAAGATTGAAACGCAACCACCCACTCATAATCAGCTTTGAGAATAATCAAAAGCTCTCTAGAGAATCAGGTCAGCACCTCTTTTTTATGCCCCCCACAAAAAACTTCTGAATGATTTAACATGTCCACCTTCATCTCATTATTCGGCTCTCTTCCACATTACAATCATTCCCACAAGGACTCTTAAATACTCTATCATCATTAACAAATAGATTTAAACATCAAACCATTACCTACCGCCACTTTCTTTAAGGTGTTCATGTGGGCCCACACCCACAAACTGTCCCAAACGCTAGCATCCATGCAACATCAACGCCCTCCATTAACTGAGTCCCATTGTCTGTGTCTACTTCCCTATCAAATTGCAGTGGCTAGCCAATCAGGTAAACATGGACTGAACTAATTCATCTCTTCAGACAGAATTTGTCCTCCATGAGTGGTAAACCAACCTAATTACCTGTCCAGGACACATTTACAAAGACAAGGAACTTTCACACCTACCAAATTGGCATTGTGCATCACCCTCCAGACTAAATATTCCATTCAGGTTTTCTTGTGTCTGATTTTGGAGGGAATAATGAAGCCTAATAATACCAGGTTCAATAGCTTATTTCTGTCAAATATAGCTTTAGCCAAGCAGACGGTGCCAAAACTGCCTGCCTGAACCACAATTAGCAGCAAAGGTTCAAAACTCAAAAATTACACTAAGTAAGTTCAGACTAGAAGAAAAATGAGAAGAAAACAAAACTCAACTATCCACGAAACCCTAGCATGCAATGGGGCCCTAGAGTTGCTAAAGATCCAGATGGATAGGACAACTGAATAGACATTTCTAACCATCATTCGAAGACCTTGAAAAAGCTTGTCGGATGATGCTGGCAAGTGGGCTGGTAAGAACGTATAAATCGGTCCCCTCATGGTTTCACGCAGAAGTGTATAAAATGGTACCCTTCATGGTTTCATGATGTGGTTTACACAGGCAAAATGGGCAGAAGCAGCGCTTGATCTCGTAATTGAGCCTTCTCCGAATTTGATATGATAAAATGCACTCGTATTTACTGAAAAAGCTTCCTTAATCTATTGACAGCAAGGTTTGCCATCTTGTTGGTGGGCTCTAGAACAAAAGCATATCCGAAATCTGCAAGATAAAAGCAACATCAAGGATATGAATGCAGGGATAGATACATATGGTAAGAGGAACATCTATGATTATCCAGCCACAGTGTAGTGTCCCTGGGCCTTGAGTTTGTAGTCCATTACATTAATTTGGTAACAAATACCCAAGACAATAATACATCCCAGCAATTCAATATGAATATTGTTTCATGAGAAACAGTCTATTTTCACCTAGCCAATGAAGCATTATGATTGTCCCATAGAAGAGGTTTTTGGAACACAGTCTACCAAGGGTGGAGATTTAAACCAACAATCAGGATCACAGATCACCAAGTATGGGTGATCACTGATCAGGATATTGTGATATCTATTGTGATCTCACTAAATGTACAATCTCAAAGCTCAAGGATACTGCATATTGTCAATCAGGATCATACGCTCATCTTTTGGGGAACCTTGAGAACCTTTGCCCTCATTCAGCTTGACAAAACTAACAATATACATCAGCCACACCGAGCATGACAAAAGCCACTGCATTAACAGTATATCATTGTAATGCAACCCCTCTTAGTCAATTATTCCTCCTATCTGTAAGACCCACGCATATCGAACACAAGCTCTATTCTCCACTAGCATTATACAATGAAGAAAGGCAAAACAAGAAAAACCAGAGAACTATCGGGCAAACATTTCTTGATCCCCAATTTCCATACTGAAGTCCGATTATCAGTAAATCAAATATGATAAGCACCATATAAGAAAACAATAAGTCCATTGGTGGCCTATAACCTAAGAAGCATGGACACGGACACGGGACATGGATACGACACGACACAGACACGCCGACACGGCATTTCTCAAAAAAGTAGGACACGGACACATCGGGGACACGTTAATAATATATATTAATATAAATATATAATCATCTACTAAAAAAATAACATCATTTTAACTTTTTTAATCAATTTAGCAATCAAAAAATAAAAATTTAAGTACCAACTAACAAACATATCAAATTATCAAATATAAATATAACACTAAAACATAATTCATAATCATTAAACATGAAATATCCATAGTTCCATAAAATTCATATAAAGAAAAGGGTGGATCATCTCTTTCCCCTCCCTAAAAAAAAAAAAAAAAAATACAAAAAGCAAAAAGAAGCTAATCTTGAGGCTTATTCTTAAGTGAAATATTTATTTGTCTTTTGCTTGTGATATGATTGATGTTTACAATCATATATTTTTCTATGTTATAAAATTGTTATATATTAAGTTTTTATGTTTTAATAACCACATGTTAACAAAATGTCCAAGAGATATGAGCCACATATTTATTTTTTAGTCATAGATACGGGTTAGGAATTGTGGGACACGTTGCAAAAAGAGTGTCAAACAAGTGTCCGAAATTAAGATTTTTAATTCTTAATTATGGACATGGCTAAATAGTATCGGACACGTGTCCGAGAGTGTCCGAGGAGTGTCGGTGTCCGACACGTGTCCGACACGGACACGTCACTTTCTTAGAAGTGTCCGTGCTTCTTAGCCTATAACCAACACGTGCCGAGAGAGCACATTACATGAAGGGCCCATTAAACAACGTGTGAGCTTTATCATCCAAATCTCCTGATACTCTTTGGGCATCCCCCATCTATGTGGGGCCCATCATCTCAACCATTTCAATAGCTAATACAATGGCCCACATACCCCTACATTTACGGAATCATGCAAATAGACAGCTTAGGAAATTGGACAATTCCTGAGGCTAACATGCCAACAATTTCCTCTCTGAATGATCCTCCTGAAAGCAAGTACAGAAAAAAAAATGTATCCAGAAATATTTAAAAATAATAAAAGTTCGTACATTTACCTTCAATGGCTTCCTTGTAATAGCCAAGCATCTCCCGTGCCATCCCTCTTCTTAGAAAGGCCTTCACATTCTGCACAATGTCAACAAAACAGAAGTATTTCACATGTAATTTTTTGTCAGTGTTCCCAACAGTCCATCATCAAGAAACCATCAACAGATTCTCTAAGGATTCTTAAAATGTTTCAGGATAAACTTTTACTGGAAAAACAATTGGATAAGTGTTCAAGATTAATAGACACGGAGTCTTGCATGGTAACAAAGGATACTGTGATATCTTCTGCACTGTGGATGAAATAATGGCTGTTCTGTACTATAAGTTAGAAGCCAATGAGCAAAGCAGCGGACCAACCAAACAAAAGGACACGTAGATGTGATACACTGCAACTGCTCTCAAGTATAACAATCCACGTTAGTTATAATTAAAACTCAACCAATTAACTCAACAACAAACAAATGCATGTCTGGCAACAGACCATGAGCTATGACCTAGTGCAGAAACCAAGTTCCATACTCAAGCCACACACCCCAGTTCTGAACCACCTCACAAGCAAGTGGAGCAGCATGCATAGTCATAGACAGGTAATCTCACATTCAGATATTAATAAATTGCGGATTCCACATAGAATGAGATGGCCTCCCTGGCCCATTTCCTGTTATTAACATATGGCATATTGCAAGTAGTTTCAGGCATGAATAACAGAACTTGAACTGAAAGGTGCATTCCCCCGATGATAAGAACATCAGGACCCTTTGATATACATTGTTCTGTTGTTCACTATCAGCTCAAGCTTTTGGCGATTCTAGTTATTAACATGGTATCAAAGCTGGGGGTCACGTGTTTGAATCCCTCGGGATGTGTTTCTGTCCATGTCGGGCATTTGATGTGTTTCTGTCCATGTGCGAAGCCCCACACGTAAGGGGTGACTCTGGTTATTAACAAAGAAGTCCTATGAAGAACTATAGGATACTCGCATTTTCTTTTTGTTCCCCCAATGATAAGAAGTCCTGATACATCAAGATGTCCAGTGATCCCAATCCATGAAGATGGGACCATGGTTCTAGGCTCCAAATCGTTAATTTGGGCCCCATTGTAGATGAAGATAAAACCAAAACCTACAAGAAATAAACCAAAACCTATGAGAATGTACTTCCTCCATCTCTTATACTGCCCTTTTCTCCAATAACAATGCTACATAATTTTTAATCATCTACTAAGGCTATTGGTTGAAAGATTAGGATACCTGAATGTAGCTTCACTTAAGACGTGTTTGTGCAATGTTGGAATTCTGGAACACTACAGATTCCTATTCTCCGGTGGCAAGGAGGAGCAATTCCTACCCACTTCCATATGAAATAGTTTTCCAGCATTCAAGAAAGGCAGTTCAACTTTGTTTCCTATTTCCACGTTCAAAAGTGCTTCACCAAGCAATGAAAAATAGCAAGCATGGAAAATCAAAAGCCCATTCTACCAAGGAATCTTTGGCATTGTACAAGCGTATCCTAAAGTTAAACAACAAAGAAACCTTGAATAGATTTAGATGTGCTTACTTGTAAGGATGGGGACTTATCTAATCTGGGAACTTTGGGGGCATTTTCTCTCCAATTAGATCAACAATGTTGATGCAGGACAGCGCAAGGCTAAGATAAATGATGATATGAGATCAAGAAACACTTAACATTCACAATTAAAATATTAAAACTGAAATTCTGATTGGACCTCTTATATATGGTTTCAATTTGGGAATCACAAGTTACTCCAGGCCTTGCCACAATCCCACATTGAGAAACTCCCAAATCTGAATTGGGAGTTATGATGGAAGAAAAGTCTTCCACTAGCTTAGGTATCAATCAATTTTAAGTAGATATATTGTCCCTCTTGATGGTGTAACAGATGGGCCAGGTTCAATGGGTTGTCACCCAAGTTTAGAAAGTGGCAACTAAGAAACAGAGCTTCAGATTTAAGATTAATAATTCCTGTAGTGTTCAAAGGGCCCAAAAGAACAAACAGAAAAAAAGAAAAAAAAAAAGAGGAGCGACTAGGCTTGTAATGGGCCTGTTTGTGTTCAACTGGGCCTGCTTTGGGCCTGGGCTGGGTTCAGCCGGGCCTGTTGGGCCTGGGCTGAGTTCAAATGGACCTGGGCTGGGTTCAGATTATGCTGGATCTGGTCTGCCTAGGCTCAGATATCTGTCCTGGGTTCAGATTCTACTGGATCTGAATGCTGCCACTTGTAATGGTTGGTCTGGGGAAGTAAAAGTAGTGGTGGTAGGAGGGTTATTGGGTGTAAGGGTTTCTGCCACTTGTCTACTAGATGCAAGGACTTAGACACATGTAACTAGGCTTGGTAGATGTCAAGCTAATCAGATCTGATGGTTATTTGTCCTCATAGGATGTGGAATAGGGAAAAGATGGCATGGTGGTGAGATCTAAAGCTTTTGGCATTCGGTTTACATTTTTGTAGGGGTTTTGTGGCTAGCAGATTTGTGGGAAATAGGGAATGGGTGTCGTATGGCAATGGGGTTTTGAGATTGGGGTTTAGATGGTGATCAACGAAAGGGTTTAGGCTATTAGGGTTGGTTTGACAAAGATGAAAGTGATGAGTTAAAAAGGGAAAACCAACAATAACTTGAAATAGAGAAAGGGCAAGAGAAGAAGATACCTGATTCGCGATCTCACACCGCAAGGCTTCACGCTCGATAGTCTCACACTAGATCCTTCGTAGGAAAAGTAGCCAAAAGCTTTCAATAATCATTAACTATTCATTATTTCTCAATATAGGTCTTTACATGCTTTTATAAAGAAAACCTAACCCTAAAATAAATCTCAACCATCAAATCCATCCTACAATCAAGATCAAAACATCCAACTAAATATATTAAAAATAAAACATTACTTAAACTAACAAGTCCATATTTAAATAAAAGTAAACTAATGAACTTGGCAGCTCACACAACTTATATGACCGGACGATCACTTGAATGGGTCCCACTTGATCTCAATGTGGGGTATTCTTAGTTTGCCACATAGGGTCTTCATCATCTCGATCAAGTATTAGATCGGATTAGATCCAACCGTTAATCTTTGTCAAAGTTAAGATCCAACGGTGAATCTTTTCCAGAATCACAATTTGATGGTGGATCTTGGCCAAAATCATGATCTGTCACCTTGCAATAATCATCCAACCATGAGGAGGCATGTGTGTGTATCTTTTGAGCCTCCTTCTTCCTTTTACAGGATTTGTGTGCAAGAAGTATGATGTCCACATCAAGTGTGGGTCACAATTAGGGGTCCAACTTAAAGAGATGCCACATTATCAAATGAAATTGCTATCACATCTTGATGCACTGGAGTCTACAATTACTGAGACAGTTGAAACTCACAATGCTGACCCAAAGCCATAATCATCAATTTAGTTTCAAACCAATTTCAATTTGGCTCAAACTGAAATTTTTAGCCGATTCAGAATTTCAGTGAAACATTTCAGAGTTTTTTTTTTAAAATATAAAAAAATAATAGATGTGTAGAATATGTAAAAAGTAACAAAATTTTAAAATAACAAATGAAAAATTGTTTGGATATTTGACTCGATAGGACAAACAGGTCACACATGCGCACCAAGCAAATTTGGGGGATGTTGAACGCATGAGTTGGGGAGCAAACCCATGCCTTATGCCAAGAAACAAAAAAATAACATATAAATTATGCATCTAATTTATTCTACTATAAAAAAGTCTAGATTCTTGGGCTCAACCACCCAAAAAATGCACAAAGGAAAAAAGGGAAAGAAAAAATTTCTCATGTATGTGCCCTAGCCAAGTTTCACTCTAATAGGAGATGAGCCCATTACGAGATTGATTAGACATACTTGCAATCAATTTGGCATTTATTTTGACTGGCTCATATTTTTCATATTTATGCCCCATTGTAGACCTTATGAATTTCATGTGGATCTAAGCACCACACAGTCTGAAGGAAAAGAAAGAAAGGGTTCATTTGAAAAAGAAATCAAAACGAGGGGGAAAGGAGAGAAAAAGAAGAGGGAAAGGAGGAATGCACAAGGAGCACTCCTTTTTTTTGCCCCCTTTTCTTTTTACTGTTTCTATTATATAAAAGGTTCCAATAAGAGGGAGACTCAGCAAAGGCTCTGGAGCAAGGGGGACGGAAGGGCACGGTGGGTTTGTTAGATTTCTTTGGGGAGATTTGGCCAAAATGGACTAGAAATTTTCTAGCGGGCTGTTTGGTTCAGTTAGACCAAAATGACAACTATGCTCAAAACTTACCAATATTTCTGCCATATTTTTCACTTTAGCCATATAAGGTAGAGGCAAGCACATTTGATGTGCAGGCTCCAAATGATTGCATTCATTGTCGATTTCTAATCAGGCAACTTTGATTAAAAGGCTATAACAGAATGACCACAACTAGAACTGACCTTTTTATCTAGATTGATGGCCACGCTGCAATCTTCCTCTGCTCATAGGAAGCTGGATGAACAAAAGAAAAAATGTTCAAATGTAGAAACCAATCACTTTTGGTATTGAACACTTCTCCCATCCTCACTCACCCATATAGGCCAGACTGGAGCTGTGCCTGGATCGGACCGAATGAAAAGAAAGCCTACCACAGCCCAGTTTGAAAAGCACCCACTGACACCCATATTGGAATAGGGTAAAACATGACAAACTATAAACAGCGATAGGCTAAGAAGTATGGACACGGACACGGACACGGACACGGGACACAGATACGATACGACACGGATACGCCGACACGGCATTTTTCAGAAAAGTAAGACACGGACACGTTGGGGGACACGTTAATAATATATATTAATATATATAATCATCTACTAAAAAAATAATATCATTTTAACTTTTTAAATCAATTTAGCAATCAAAAAATAAAAATTCAAGTACCAACTAACAAACATATCAAATTATCAAATATCAATACAACACTATAATATAATTCATAATCATTAAACATGAAATATCCACAGTTCCATAAAATCCATATAAAGAAAAGGGCAGATCATCTCTTTCCCCTCCCTAAAAAAAAAGCAAAAAGCAAAAAAGAAGCCTATCTTAAGGCCTATTTTTTAGTGAAATATTTATTTGTCATTAGCTTGTGATATGATTAATATTTACAATCATACATTTTTCTAGGGTACAAAATTGTCATATATCAAGTTTCAAAAATTTAATAACCACATGTTAACAAAGCGTCCAAGAGATATTAGCCACATGTTTACTTTTTAGTCATAGACACAGGCTAAGAATTGTGGGACACATTATGAAAAGAGTGTCAAACAAGTGTCCGAAATTAAAATTTTTAGTTCTTAATTATGGACACGGCTAAATAATATCGGATACATGTCCGAGAGTGTCCGAAGAGTGTCGGTGTCCGACACGTATCCGATACGGACATGTCACTTTCTTAGAAGTGTCCGTGCTTCTTAGGCGATAGGCATAAGAACAATACCTCCCCTGTTCCAGGTATGCAGCAGCCCTATTACTATAATATGTTGCATTTTTTCCACTAATCTTGATTGCTTCGGAGTAGAAATTGATAGCTTTTTGCCATTGCTTTTCTTTGAAAGAAATATTACCCTGAAAAAGAAATGTTATAGACATAGAAGTACATTAGAATGGGAAATTTTTAATTAAAGAAAGGAAATGTAATGCAATTTAATATATAATTTCAACTCAATTTCAGTTAAAAAAAACTTGCTAATATGAGTCTGCACTCTCGGCATCAGTAGAAACTTTTTACGAGTGGTCAATATTTATCAAGGTTTAGGGAACAAACACAATAGTAGCATTTACTGAAAAAAAAAAAAAGTAAAAGCTAATCCCTGTCAAGGTTGCTGATACAAACTGCCACAAAAGCATTCATGATGTTACTGACTTGGTTGTGACAAAATATATAGTTATGTGAACCGCAAAAGAGATACACAGTTTTACCTGTCCAAGTAAATTGATCAAGTCAATAAAAAAAATCTTAAAAAGTCCAAAAGTATAAGTAAAGAAAACAGCAGCATGAAATTTTGCAATAAATGAGAACTAGTTAAGTAGATACATGAAAGAAAAATTTTGATTTGGGACTGGAACACAGGAAAGTGATAGGGGTCAGTAACTTGAAAAGTGTAGATCTTGTGGAAGGCTTCATAAGGTAATGGTGGATGAGAGACGATGACAAAACAGGTGAATTCATAGGTGAAGAACCAAAGAAGAACATGTCCGATACAAGAAGATGACAGTTGTCTGGACACTGCAAAGGATATTTGTATGCCTCAAAAGCCCAAGCTTATTAAAAGAATAAGGAAAAAGGAAACAAATCAGTAAACTTGTAATGTACACTCCCCCCTCCCCCTCCCCCTCCCCCTCCCCACCCCCCACCCAACCCCTCGCCCTCTTAAAAAAAAAAAAAAACAGTTAACTTGTTGGCAAGCACTTATAAATAAAACTTGTAAATATTTCTCCGAAATTCGGAAATAACCGAAAAACTTCAGTTTGGAGGTTAGAGCGAAATTGGGTCCAAAACGAGAATGACAACTATAAGTTAATACCCTGATCATGAGTCAAAAGTAAAAGACTTATCAAGAATTTCTGTCTCAAAAATAAAGATATGTCAAGCAAATATGAAGAAAACAGAGAGAATTAGAGTCAGTTGATTAATGATCATAGTTTTATGAACCTAGTCTGGAGAAGGCCACCAAAGAGATTTAGCAACCAAGCAAATAATCCTACAAGGAGAGGTGTGTCTAATACATTATCAGTGAACTTCTCTTTTACAATCAATATGGTCCATTTCAAGAAGATTACATGCAACAAGCTAACAAATAAAGAAGTAAAATACAACCCACCTTCTCTTTTGCAATCTCAGCAGATTCTTCCTGGCTGATGACATTGCTTGACAAGTTGGACTTCGATGCTATATCAGATTCCGCCTGTAGAGAGGTATACATTGCATGTACGGTGCTGAGTAAAAAACGATCACCTCCATGCCTCGCAATGAAAGAAACCAACACTGGACACCTCTCATGAGATCCTAGAGGCACAGTGACCTGCAGTGAGATAATACAAGGAGAAGATTATGGAACTAAAGAAAATAAATAACTAAATAAAATTGCAGGTGGAATACTAACTGAAATACAATCATCTAAAAACTATGATCACCCTCTGATAAATAGAGAAACATTTTGGTTTCTTGCAGCATTAAGATGAAAGAAACGGTAACACTCACCTGACAACATCCAGACATGCTTGCAATTGCCAAAAGACTAAAAGCACAAGTTTGATAGTGCTCTGATAACATCTCCTTTGAACCAAGTTTTGGAGGATCAGCAATTGTAGGAACCACAAGAATTCCATCATCCTAAATAAAAGTAGAGGACATGATCAATGATCACCATGGCAAGAGAAAAAGTAAATCAGTCACACGAAAGATGTAATGTGTTGTGTCATGCAAATCCATTTCACATTAAGATAGACATCTCATGAAGTTAGAAAGCTCCTGTAGACTGTTAGATGATCAAACTGAAAAATTTCTAGCGTTTTCCCAATGGAGGGATGAAATACCCTAGATTAGAAGAAGAGAAATAAAAGAAAACAATGAATTGTGAAGAATTAACTAAATGGTTGAGGTTTCTAGGGCTGGAAAACCCTCTATATATATATGTATGTATGTATATACTAGGATGCATGATGATCGCGGAAGTCCATTGGGCGGAAAGATCCATATGAGGCCTAGCTATATGCAAAATCTTGAGTACATAAGATCATCCAAACCTTTTGATCCATGGCCATAAAATTTAATTGTTTAAAGGCATTATTTTATTATGATTTCAATCTAACGGTGTGGAAAAGTCGGATGAATATCAAATTTACATTTGTGACCATAAATTGCTTTGGAGGGGAGAGGGTGTGAAAAGACTAGATTGGCTCAACATGGGCCCCATGGAAAAAAAGAGGGGTAGAAATAGGGTAATTTTTTAGAATTTCCCATATATATATGGGAACACTAAAAAACTCCCCTGGCGTTTTTCACTATAAAACGCCCCTTTTTTAACCTATAAGATTTTAACAAATATCATCTAATCTCCTTAAAATTAGCAATCCCAAATTCTTTTGCTTTGCACTTGTGAAGTGGCTGATTTTGATTGGACATGTCAAAAGGGGCAAAACTCCCCTTTTTAGATGGAGAGTTATTGAGAATTCCACACACACACACACACACACACATAAAGAGGAATATTAATATGCATCCTTCTCTCACCATAAGGTGAGAGGTGCTTACATGGATTTCCCTATTTGTACTTGAGTATTCATCTTTTTCATATAGCTTTTTGTCTTTTGCACATTAATATATCAAAAAATGGAAGTGTTCCTCACCCTATTGTGAGGGATGAATGCATACTAATATTTTCCATATATATTGGATATTCATGTGCATTCATCCCTCACCATATGGTGAGGTACAAACTTGAAAGGGCTCACCTAGAGCCCTCACTATGATTAGTTGTTGGGGGGGGGGGGGGGGGGAGGAGGGGGAGGAGTTGTTTGTGATTGAAAGAGTCACCTTAAATGAGCTGATAAATCAAGTTTGGGGTCAATTCCAAGCCTCTAACCCCTTCATCCGCGGCCCAAAAATTTAACAACTTAATATTACAAAACAATTTTGACCTCAATCCAACGGTCCAATCCATTCGGATTATGGAAAACTCAATTGATTCATTTTAATGTAGGGGGTCCCATGTGTGTGGATGGTTCATAAAGTTAGCCCTACTATGTTGTCCTCACCATGTTATGGTGAGGGATAGATGCACATGAATATTTTCTATATATAGTCCCGATCCAATGCACATGGAGCTTTCCATGCGTGCCACACTATGGCTTGTGATCTATGATGCCCAAATACGGCATGGATATGATAAGGACACATTGCGGACACAGCAGGGACATGGATTTTACATGTAAAAAGTGAAATATCGGATACGTTGCAACACAATACGTTGCCCATTTTGAAGTATCCGTGCATCATAGCTTGTGATGCACACATGCTTGCCCACTTTGAGATGGGACCTAGGGGGATTTGAAGATCTAGTTGCAACCCTCCAACCTACATATAAAAAATCAACCTCATCTGATCATCCTCACCCTATCATCAAGGCCGCACAAGTCCAGCCAATTTGGATGGGGCTGATTTTTTATACATAGAAGGGCCCAAACCAAATCTACAAATCCCCCTAGATCCCATCCCAAAGTGGGCCAACAATGAGGCCTGCAGTGCAGCACATATGGAAGGCTCCATGTGCACCTCACACATAGGCTAAAGACACACACACAAAAATTATCCTATGCACATTGTGTGCATTGCACACAACTATAGTGGGGCCCAGTTGATAGTCCGTCCAACTGGACCACACCAAAACAACCCCCCTTTCTAAAAAAACAAAACAACAACATGTCCACTGGGTTTGCACCCATCTCAAATGACTGGACCATTGGATTGACAGTGTATCTACCCATCCACATGGACTGAACTTGTGGGTTGTGGACGAAATGGTTAAGATGATCAAATGGGGATTACTTTTGTCGATAGGACCCCAAACAGATCTTTAAATTCCCCCAAGCCCCCTCCCAAATGGGCCAGCTGGTGGGCCCACAATGAGGCATGCTCCTGTAGAATCTTCTAATTGTATATTAATCCTTTGGACTATTTTAGTAGTTACTAAAAAAATCATAAAAACTGTCCATCAATTAAATGTCATCTCTCAACACACACCCTCAAACTACTGCTTAATTATCATGTGTCCAGCTTGGAGACGACACATCTGATAACTTTCTTCTTCAAATAGCCTTAGAAAGGAAATCCGCTTAACTGCCCATCAGTATATACGAACTCCAATTTAATACATGTGTTCTCAACCTTCTCTCTAATAAAATGGAAATCAACTTCAACATGCTTTGTATGCTCATTGAAGACTGGATTTGTCGCAATCAGCCATGCTGAAATACTATTATAATGTAACACATAGGGTCTTTATATATAATGCCCAACTCATACAGTAAAATCCACAGCCATAACAACTCTCATGCTCCATATGCCATAACCCCATACTTGGCTTCAGAATGGGATCAAGATACCACAGGCTACTTATGGCTCTTCCACAACACTAGGATTTTGCTGACCATTATAAAACAGTTAGTACACTATCAATGTAGGCCTCCACAATTAAATGACATGCTAGAACACAAAATCCCTTGTCCTAGTGAGTAGTGACTTCTTCAGCTAGTTCAAAATCTTATATACAACATTTAAATGTCCTGTCCTTGGTGCATGCATGAATTCGCTTACTAGACTTAACAACATATGAGATATTTAGACGAGTTATAACTAGATATAGTAACTTTCAAACCAGTGCCTGATATGATGTAACACCACCGAGTAACACAAATATCATGATTTTGTTCAATTGAAGTATCAGTTGGTTTTGACCCCAACATTGCAGCTTCTTTCAGTAGATCTGGTGTAAATTTGCACTGACAAAACATAATGCCCTTCTTTGACCTCACAATTTCAATTCAAGGAAATGCTTCAACTCACCAAAATCCTTGATTTCAACTTTGCACCCAAATGTTTCTTTTAACCTTTCTATTTTCATCACACCATTACATGTAATGTCATCTACAGAAACAATAAAGATGGTAATGATCTTGTTTTCTCCTTCTGGAATAAACTTCAAATTTTTTTCCTAAAACTCTTCCTTGAGTTTTCTCTCCTTGATCATAACTGTTCCAGATCCTTCCAGAAAGGAATGTGGTGATACATATTCCAAAAGTGGAGATGTCTCCCTCTTTATACTTGACTCCCCTCTAGTTGGCACTAGTACTTTTAAACTCCTTGAAGAATAAAAAGCAATGTCCACAAAGAATGTTACATCCATGCTAACAAATTACTTTCCAATCCTCCCTGCAAATAACTTGGATGCCATAAATACACTTAACCACCTTTGCATCCAACTTATTCCGCTATTGTTTTGGAATTTGAACAAAGCAAATACAATCAAATATTTTAGGTAGAATTGGAAATAAAGCACCAGCAGACCACAAAACCCGCAGTACATAATTTACTTTCAACACTAGCAATAGCATATACTCTCCTTTCCATGAGTCTCTATTGTCCATGGAAGATTTGTCGCAATTGGAGGCGGTTTGTATTGCTAAATGGGTCTCCTTCATAAAAGAATTCGACGATTTAAGAATAGATGATGTCTTGCATAATTGGGAGGCTTCCTCATCTTGTGGGATGAAGGGGGTGAAAAAGGTGGTGCATTGGGTTCCTCCTATAGTAGGGGTGTTGAAATTCAATGTGGATGGGGCAGCTAAAGGAAAGCCCGGGGCGGTGGGTATTGGTGGGGTGCTTTGCGATAGTGGAGGATTTGTGTTGGCAATGTTTTCAAAGAATGTTGGGACTATGGAGTTTAATGAGGCGGAGGTGTTGGCTATCCTAAAAGCTGTTCCAATTTTTGCCTCTTCCTCCTTTCATTCAAGGTTAGAGGTGAAAAGTGATTCTCTCAAAGCTATTTCATGGGTGTCTTCTTCAGCTGTCATTCCTTGGAGATTTTAATTTTACTTAAATGAAATTAGAACTCTATTATCTTCGATTTAAGTGAAATTTCAACATGTTGGGAGGTAGGCAAATAGTTTTGCAGATTCGTTAGCTAAGCTAGGAGTGAATAGGTCTTCTAACTTGGTAGCTTTCACTGTGTACTGTTCCATTTGGTCGTATAACTCTTGTATACCATTAGCCCTTTTGGTTTTTTGATGGGCTTCTTGTATTTAGCTTTCTTCTTTTAATATATTTTATTGTTACCCAAAAAAAAAATAGCATATACTCTCCTCTATTATCTAATTGCAGTACTCAATTTTTTACATCAGACTGTGTGCCAACTATTTTATGAAAATATCCATATAGTAGAAACTGCTCATCACGAGACCTCATTGAATATACTCAACTATACCTTGTTACCTCATCAATAAATGAGAGAAAATATTTCTAATCAGACCTCACAGTCAATCAGTTTTGCATCACTCTTGATACTAAGATATGGACAGAGACTTCATTATTTGAATTGAACACGTCCTACACGCCTATGCCACTTTATAACGTCTTCTGTATTGGCTAATGATTAGAAGGCCATCTAGACTACAACACTGGATCGCCATAGTAGGGGTCATTGCATTCTCAACCAATACCAATTGCCTAAAAATACAATAAGATGGATAAAATAAGTTACTACAATTATGAGGCTTAATTAAAGAACTGAGCAAAACCAAACTATGTGCAGACTACAGGACAAACAATACATGAGTAACATTGACTGATCCTTCACCCACAATCTTGATATAATTCCCATGAGCAACATGAACATTGCCATGAACAAATGGTCTGAAAGTCCCAAATTCTGTCCATTTACTGGTCCTATAATTCATTTCAGCTGATCAATTACCCAGGGAGAGCTATAAAACTACGAGAGAAAGCTATAAAACTACGAGAGAACAATTATGTCATGCATGTAGCAAAATAATTATATGGAGAGACAATAGCCCTGTATGTGTGGCAATACCAGTAGAGGATAATGTAATAATTGATTCAAGCATTTATAGCTTCCGATGTAGTGCTGAAATCTCATTAATAAGATTCATAGATGTTTCGGTATTAGGGTTTACAGTCCTTACCAATGAAATGCCAATTAAATTCTCTTCCCCTTAGATTCCATGAGCAAAAGATTTTCGCATGGCAACTGTAATGAATGGAGAAGAATTGACTCCTAATTTCCTTCAACTCAAATGATTCAATCTTCCACAAAAAGAAAACAAAAAACTATTTGTAGAATCTTAACGCACATCAAGATACTTTAAAGCATCACCATAGAACCACTTTTAATCCTCAACACTAGGAGGAGGATTAATCTGAAATTACTTTAAGATTACTGCTTTTGGACAACCTAAAAGACAGTACTCAATCAAACCCACAATCACAACAAATCCAAGAGTAACGAAAAACAGACCATATTGTTGTATCCACTCCCAAAATACCTTTGATGCTGTTCAACACAAGGTTTTCACTGTAAAAATAATGTAGTAACTGTGTCTAATTCAGAAAAATTGGCATCGCCGTAGGATGATGATTTTAACCCTAAAACTGAAAAAAAAAAATCTTGTCAAATCTTTACTGAAGCCTATTTCCTAATACAACTGGTGCTGGAAAGGCGGCATGAAACCCTTCAACAAACCAAGAAAGAAAAGAAAACAGGAATAGTCTTGTCCTGAAGTGTCATGCGCTTCTTCTGATGAATGAGTTTCAGGGTTTAATTGAGCTTCAGGTGTGAAATGGGTTCCTTGACCCGGCCTCTCCTCGCTCACCTACTTTTTATGGTAGGTTTGAATAAGAGAAATATGAAAACAGAATGTGCAAGAATAGAAACAGAAATGGTTTTCTTCAACGGAAACCAGCCCCCTAGAGCTTCTTCATAAAAAACGCTCCAGTACCTTTTCATTCCCACCTTTTTAAATATAGGCATCTTTCAATGGTAGTGGAGATTGCAACAGTAGTGGCGAACCCACTTCCTACATAGTAGCAACAAAAGCATTAGACTACCTACCAAACAGCAACAGAATTTGACCAAGCAACTAAACAACTAAACAACAGAACATAAGCAAGTAAGCAAACTGCTAACCCAAACATGCAACCTACCTAGACAACCTATACATGGCCTCGTGCAGACCCACACATATCATGAAGCAACTCAGACGCTGGACAGAACTCAAAACCTTAACAAAATTGCCTCCCTCTATGATTTCTCTTTACATAGCAGTGTCTGGATGCTTATTCAGAAGCCCTACTAATGTTCCCCACACTGGATGAACCTTTAAAGCACTTGATTATGCAGTTGACATTACAAAACAGTGGATGCTTGGAAGTCATCTGATCATGAAAGTGAAAAGACCAACTAAAACTTCAGTAACAAATAATCCTTCCCTTCATGGGAGTGTACCCTAAAGATTAGAGGCTATGATACCATATTAGATGGTCAAAGAAAAAATTTTCTAGGGTTTTGCCAATACAGGCATGAAAAACCCTAGATTAGAAGAGAAATAAAAGAAAAGAATGAGATCTCTCATCATAGACAAGAAGCAAAACCAACCATAAACAAAACATACTGTGATCTGAAATAGTGAGGAGCAACAGCTAATAATTTAAAATGTAAAAAAAATCATATTAATTAAAGAAATGTCTAAAATGACCGGGAATCTAAAAGTAAATGATTTGATATATGGATACTTCATAACTACATATGTCGTACTGTGTTGACATTTAAATTCATTGACATGAAAAAAAATAGAAGAAAAAATCAATTCAATTTGAAGCCTAATTGAGCCAGAAGTTGGTGGTAGGCTATGAAGCACGGATACGGACATAGGACACAGATACGACGCGACATGGACACATCGATACGGCAAATCCTAAAAAAGTAGGACACAGACACGGCTTGGACACGGTAAATAATAATATATATTTTTATATATAATCATAAAGTTAAAGAATAGTTATATTTTTAGCCAAATTAAAAAGCATAATGTCACAATTAATAAAGAAAAAACATAACTAATGCTGGAAAAGTCAAAAATAAAATCCATAATGCATAATGTAATGTAATAGTAGGCCATAAGCCCATAGTACATCAATCATCATCAACATTACATGTCTCAATTACATCATAATCAAATCAATTTCCTATCACATTGAAAAATAAACTATCACATCTAAAAATAAACTGGGAAAAAAAATGCAGCAGTTCTGGAAAAAAAAATGCAGCAGTAGCATGGAAATTTAGCAGCAGTAGTTCTGAAAAAAAAAAAAGCAAAAGAAAGAAAACAGCAGCAACAGCACAGCAATCCCATGGAAAAAAAAAACAGCACTGAAAAAAAAAACAGCAGCAATAGCAGTTTCAAAAAAAAAGAAGAAAGAAAACAACAGCAAAAAAAAAAAAAAAAGAAAAAAGCAGCAGCAGCACAGCAGACCCATTTTAAAAAAAACAGCACTGAAAAAAACATAGCAGCAGCAGTTCGGAAAAAAAAAAAAATAGCACCAGCAGCAACAGCAAAGCAGTCCCGTGGAAACAAAAAAAAATAGCAGCACTAAACGAAAAAAATAAAACAGCAACAGCAGTAGAACAGCAAGTGCAACAGCTCAGGTATCCCATGGAAAAAAAAAACAGCAGTAAAAAAAATAGCAGCAGCAGCAGTCAGATGGAAGAAACAAGGAAAAAGAAAACAACAGTTCAAAAAAAAAAGAAAGAAAAAAAGCAGCAGCAACAGCGCAACAGTCAGATGGAAGAAAAAACAGCAGCAACACAGTAGTAGTTCAAAAAAATAAAGAAAGAAAACAGTAGCAACACAATAGCACTGGAGGAAAAAAAAAAGCAGCAGCAACCAAAAAAAAAAAACAGCAGTACCTGTTCTTCCTCCTCCTTCTTCCATGCGCAGTTGCAGATCTTCCTCATGCTCAGATCTTTAAGCATCTTCCTCAAGCCGTTTTCTTCTTCTTCTTCTTCTTCTTCATTTCACTGCTGGCGGCGATTCCCCCTCTTCGTCTTCTTTTTCTCCATCTCCCAGATACAACCATTTCCCCCCTTTTTATTTCACAAACGAAGATTGAATATAACATTAGGGTTATAAGTTAAAAAAAATTACATTTACCCCCTTCCTCTTTTTTTTCTAATTTTAACCCAAGTTGAGCTGATTTTAATTATTTTTCAGTCCCGCCGTGTCCACAACGTGTCCGAGCTGTGTCCCGCTGTGTCTACCCCGTGTCCGAGCCATGTCTGAAATTAAATATATATATATAATTCCAGGACATGTTTTCGGCGTGTTGGACACGTGTCCTTGCGTGTCGGAGCCGTGTCCGTGTCCGACACGGACACGGGGACCATTTTGGAGTGTCCGTGCTTCATAGGTGGTAAGGGTTAGAGGGCATTCAGAAAATAGAAAGAAGCCAAAATTCAGATATATACACTAATGCAAATCTGGGTTTAGTGGCATTATGAATGACTGCTACTAATGAGAATGGAAAAGAATATCTCCTTGAAATACTCTGCTGATGGCCAATATACTCCTTGTGGTTATCGCACATGTTTTCCAAGTTCACAACAATTGCTACTATCAGCGTTCTGATTACAAATTTTTTGTTCTGCTTTCTTCTGCAGTATGATCCATGAGGACCATGGTTTTATTTCGCCCGATATGAGCAGTACTGTTGTTTTCCAAAATTGCTGATTCGCTGATCTGAATCAACAATAAGTATTGTGGTTGCAGGCCCAACTGATACAGGGTCTGTCACTGACACCTAAATCCTAGGTGAAGCTGAATGCTCGAGATGTTATATTTGATAACATTTCAGCGTCTTCTACAGCTAAGTTTAGAACTTTGAAGGGATTAAGCTGGACCTCCTAGTAGCAGAATTAGGCTTTCAAATAAGTGAACACACGCACATGCACATATAAAAATGCATGTCACTCAACTAGAAAATTAGTTTTTATTTTTATATATCATCCTTACCTGACCAATAAACTAGTGGTCAAATCTAAAACTAATTTATATGAAATCAATACCTTTATCCATATAAATGCTATGAAATGCGTTACCTTCAGAAAAGAATTGACAGCAGAGCGTGTTTCATCCCTGGCTAACCGGCAATAGTCAATATCTGCATCCATAGGCCCCGGTTCTGAATGTATATAGGCTGATATAATGGGATCTACAACGGGCTTGGTAGAGTTGATCCATTCACCATGATAACTTTTGAACTCATGCCTACAAGAAGAAAACATTTGAAAAGTATTACTTTACGACTGAACCACTCCATTATCAAAAGGATGGAAATTTGGAACATGTTTCCAGATATACATCAAAGCCTTGTCCCAAATCTCCTCGAATAGGTTGCACCTTTTCAAATCTATGCTTACCACTTGCATCCATGTCCTCTTCAACCTACCCATTTCACTTGAGAGGCCATCAACCTGCAAAGAGAAGCCTTTCCTCACGGGCACCATTGCCGGCATATGTTGAACATGTCCAAACCATCTCAAAGGAAGCTCTCTAAATCTATCATCTATCGATGTTATCCCTAAATGCTCTCCTATGCGCTAATTTTTAGTTCTATCTTTACTAGTTTTACCACCCATTCATCTCAACATTTTGATCTTGCTATACTCATTTTTTGCACATGATGTTTCCTAATTGGCGAATATTCTGCTCCATAAGTTATAGCTAGTGTAAATGTTGTCTTGTAAAAATTTTCTTTCAATTTTATTGGTAATTCTAGAAGCAAGTTAGCACTACAACCATCCAGCTCTTATCCTATGTCGAACATTCTTCTCAATCTCCCCATTCTTCCATGTGTTATCAGGGCACCTAACTTAGGTATAAAATTGGCTATGGGGCCCAGGGCCCACCCAGATGCATGACAATCATAGAGTGTTATTGATGACAAGATCTCAACACCTAGGGCACATGCAAAAACTCAGCACCATGATGACACCATACAAACCCCTTGACCTTTGCCCCTTGGAGTTTAAAGCCATCGATATTCTAGGTTATCTAACAGGGGTAACAGCCAGATGAGTGATAGTTTACAATGGGTAATAGGTGGGCCAGGCTGAAAGAAAATGGAAGGTTTGCACCTAAATTAGGTGTGAAATATTCGCACAAGATTAGAGATATAAAATGGGCTGGGCCAAGGTGGGCCAAGGGGGCCATGGCTGGGCACGGCACATGGGCACCATATTGCAGAGTTATTAGTCCCTCATTCCAAGTGTCCCTCACCCCAAGTGTGGTTAGATAGTTATCAGTCAGGTATGCACTTGGGTAAGTATGGTTTTCCTTTCATAGGCATTCAATGCCATTTGCTGCACTTACCTTCCCCACCATTCCCAATAAATGAAGACCCCTCTCTTTCACCTCCCACCCTCCATCGACCAACTCATTTACACAACCAGCTGAGAGAGAGAGAGAGAGAGAGGGAGAGAGAGAGAGAGAGAGATTATGACGTTGGAATAATAACATGAGCATCACTGCACGAGAGAGAGATTATGACGTTGGAATAATAACATGAGCATCACTGCACGAGAGAGAGATTATGACGTTGGAACAGTAATATGACCATCACTGCACGAGCATGAGGGCTGCTAGGTGCATGCTTTGGGTGGTGCCTATGGCCCTGGCACGGGCACAGCCTGGCTCGTGCCTATGGGCCATGTTGGGCCAAGGCTCGGCAACCCAAGGCATGGCAGGCATGGCCAGTCCCTGCTATGCATTTTATATCCCTACACAAGATCCAACTCTATGTTACTAATACAACTTTTAACTTTCCCATCTAAATCAATAATTTTCTTTCACTAGTATGAGTATTCACTTATTTTTTATCTTCCGAAACACCCACCACCAACAATTACCATTCAGAAAATCTCGCCTAATCTAAACAATAAAGTGCTAGTTAAATCATGTAATAATAAAAAAATCTAATTTTCAAGTACCAATTGATATTGAGTCCATTTAGTAACACTAAAGAAAAACTCTTCACGTTAGTATGCTTGGTAAACATACAAATAAGAGCTTATTTTGCCATTTTTCTTCTCTGGTTCTTCTTCCATTGATTTAGGAGATGAGAAGCAGAGAGATCAATATAGAGAATAAAAAATGATCTACATAAACAAAAAAAAGTAGGATTTTAAAGAAAGCCCAAGAGATCACTGTTTTCTATGATGCAGAGATCTCCCTTATCATGTTCTCGATCTTTCCAAATATTGCAGCCCTCATCATTGGAGAATAGGAAAAGAAAAATATGTTGTAAAATCAATGACAAAGGTAAAATAATGAAAATATATCCACATCCCAGATTTCAGGACATGTAGATTCTATCCCTTCTATCCATGTATATATTTGTAGCCATTTTGGGGCATCATAGATCATTGAATTACATTTTGTTGTAAATGTTATTAATGAAGTTTTGTCAACTATGATGCCCAAATACAGGTTGGATACAGCAAGGACACACCATAGACAAATCAGGGAGACGGATTTTGCACATAATAAATTGAAGTATTGGATACGATATGACATGACATGTTGCCCATTTTTAAGTATCCATGAATCATAGTTTGCTAAAGCAATCAACAGTCATATGATTAATGATTGGGTGCCAACCACTCACAGGGTATACAATAACAAAACCATCACCTTGCATTATCAAAATCTTAAAGCTTCGAAAACAACTTGCACAATGGTTGACAACATATTGAAGCATAACAATCTACAAAAGCAAATAGATGCTTTTGAAAAAGAAAGTGCCAATGACTTTGAAAGTCAAATCAAAAGCAAATACCAATGTTCTACCATAAACACGGGGAGGAAGGGATTCAAGTGCAGGAGTAACTGACCACTTCAGAAGAGCAAGAAAATTCAAAAGGAAAAAAAATAAGTGAGCTCACTTCTGAAGTAACTGCATAGCAGTAGCAAGTGCCCGTAATGAAGATTTTTTCAGTTCTCCATTTCTGTAATTGCTCTGAAATTGCTTCAAGCTTGAAACTTTAGAGGCCAAATACTTGCATGGTTTAAAACTTGTCCTAGAAAAGTAATTGGTAAAAAAACAGAGAGTAAATGGTAACTGTGCAGCACAATCAAGAAGAAGACGCAAGAAAACCAAATATCTACAAAGGTCTAACCAATGTCAGAAAATTAAAAAAAAAAAAAAAAAAAAGATAATTGCAAAATCAACATACTTCCAAAAAGCTTCTCCATCGATCTAATCACCACCTGAGTAACCCAGTTCTTAGGAATCTTCAGCAGTTCAAAACAGTCGTCAGCAATGATAATATGCCTAGGTGGATGTGAATCTGCATAAGGAAGCTGCAGCAGTACATGACCCACATGACACAAGATACTGGGATCCCTAGCAAACAATCCTACATGTGCAAAATTCATGATGATCAAAACAAAAGAATCAGAGTTAACACCTAGTAAACTTCTACAACATTCACAAATAAAATATGTTATTCCAGAACTTTGACTTCAAATTTAAGTGTAAATATATAAAATTCAATACCACCGACTAATTATGGAGATCTTCATATCAACATGCAGAAATCAAGCTTTAAATTCAACAGGTTCTTCTGATGACAGAAGAAACATCGAAATACATTAGGAGTTGATTGTTGCATACATATGGAAATGTTGCACATGTGTAACATTTCACATGGTCACATTTGTTAGTGCTCGTTTACACGTAACACATCAAATACATAAATGAGGTGTAAAAATGGTGGGTAAATAAGGCCATTTTCATATGAAAATTTTCACACATAAAGATAAAATACAAGGAAACAATTACACCCCTCCTTGATTAAGAAGGTCCCAGTACCAAGGATGCTTGGGATAGATCGCAGTATCAAATCCTTTCACAACCTCTTAACTTTTGTGGGCCCCAAATTTTAAATCTGAACCATTCAAATTTTTATTGACCCATTAAACTCCAAAAAGTTTAGTTTCATGTCTTAAAAATTCATAGATTTTGAGATATATGAAGATTTGACGTATGTAATCCAACTGTTCAACATTTACTCGTGAAAATGGTGCTTCCATGAGTAAATTTTACAAATGTAAAATTCACCCTTGGTTCTGTTGGGGGGAGAAAATTATCTTGACTTCATGTTTATTTGGAGCTGGGGCACTTCAGGAGCAGATATTCAAGTAATTTAGTTCTGCCACATTGGCCTAATTTAGTGTGATAAGTGAGGGTATGCTATATGGCAAAACAAGATAATAATAACCAAAAGAAGATAATCATTTAGTTCCCCAAAACTTCAAAGCTTCATTCTTCTTAGCAGATATCGGAACTTGAAAGTAAACGGGTTCCTCATAAACTCCTCCCCAAAACTGCGTTCTTCTTAGGCAAACAAAATAGCAAAAACCATTTGCATTACCTGGGTCAATGGCCTAAAATGCACTTTTTTGTGGTCTTTTAGCCTGAACGTAAATATGAGAATAAATGTGCACTTCACTGCTTTCAGTAGGAAGAACATTTTTACACCCTGCGCCATTCAGAAGGAACTGGCAACTTGACTCAATTGGTGGTTTCGTGTATGCATACAATTTATTCCAAAAGCAAACAATGATATTACAAGGTCTCAAGACTTTCAACCTATGAGGCCCAGATAAGGCATGGATACGGCAAGGACATGTTGTGGACACGGCAGGGACACAGTTTTTACACACAAAAAGTAAAGTATTGGAGACGATACGACATAATACGTTGGCCATTTGAAGTATCCGTGCATCATAGGTCTCAACCAACAATTAGATGCATTCTACTGTTACTTTAGTGACATAAAAGTCAAAAACCTATCCAGATATCATGACAGAAAGTATCTCTCAACACATATTACTGCAAACAAATCCTGCGGAGACATACCGATAGTGTCAAGACTCGGCAACACAGGAATAACCCCAATAGTAGAAACAGCTCCATATGAAGGCCGGAATCCTAAGATACCACAGAATCCGCCAGGAACTCTCATGCCACCAGTAGTGTCAATGCCTACCATTTAATGTTAGTCAGTCAAATACACATTCCAAATATAAAAATTAGTTGATAAGATCAATTAAGAGAACATGATTACATGGTAGATGCCAATGAAATAACAAGAATGACATCTGTTTCCATTGAATGTCACTTAGGATGATCCACATTTCAAATCTATAAATCAGTCACCATTGTTGTAACCATGAGGTTGAGGGTTCAAATCAAATCACATTTCATAAACAAGTATATATGTGTACATGTATGTATATGTATGTGTGTGTATGGGCCCTCGGGACCCCACCTCAAAGAGGCTCTGATCATCCTGACCACTTAATAAATAGCCCACAACTGTATCGGTGTACATGAATAGATAAACAAGAAGTACTTTGTTGACATAGCAAAACTTTTAGAAAGGATAAATAATATATTTATGTAAAACTGGCTTTGACGATGACATAAAACCACCAGAAATAGTTCCATGTGATGAAAAAGAAAAAAAAAATCCCTCTTTTATAGGTACTGCATTGACAATGAGGATTGTGGATCTCACATAGAACCATTAAGTCGACAATCTCCATATCTTAGCCTCCTTCAACACTATTCATGAACACCAATTAGACAAAACAGACAACAGCCACCTGTAGGAGCTTACCCAAAGAGAAATCCACAAAGCCAGCAGCAACTGCCACAGCAGATCCGCTACATGATCCTCCTGGTACTCGTGGATGAGCAGCAGGATTGGTAGGTGTACCATAATGTTTGTTTTCTCCATTTATACTGAAAAATAAGACATGTACATATCATACTGAGACAACCACTGCCAAGAAAGCTGTAGTGGGCAACAGCCAACAGCTCCTGTCTTCACTTAAAATATCATACCAAATTCAAAACTTTCTTTTTTATTTTTGAACGGTAGTCAAAGCTTGTCCTTGAAGCAAAAGGATTAACCAACAACCTTCCTCTTTATGGATGCAGAAATGTACAATTCATTCTACATATGCCAAAGACACCCCATCAGACAAGAGCTTACCCAAAAGCCATATCGCTGACAATGGTTTTCCCAATGCAAGTTGCACCCCCTTCTACAACTGCCGAAACTGACCAGGCTGTCCGAACCACAGCTTCATGTGTCCTTGCCCAATATGGGTTACCAAATCCAGTTACATAGCCCGCAATATCGAATCTGTTAATCATATCAACAAAACTCATTTTGGTTTCCAGGTTGAAAGTCTCCATACATCAAAACTGCCATATAAGATAGACCTTAGTATAAATTACTGTAATATCAAAACAATGAGGAATTTTACTATGCAAAGCATGCTGTTCGTAACTTCTCTTCTATCCCTGTTGAGTTGGTATAGAAAATACTATTCTTGTTTTTATTATCTTATCGCTTTTTTAAGTTCTTTATTCTATGAGCAGTTTTTATACCCTTAATGCTAGGGTGTTCCCCAGAAGCAACATGCTCTGACATAACCTGATTGCAGCGTCTAGTACAAACGAATTCACTTTCTAACGTGAGCCTACATGTATCTGAGTTCATATTTGATTGAACTGATTTAGTTCATTGTGGACTTATCGTCTGCCCCCCTCAAATCAAACTTCTAGGTCCACCACATCATTGTTCAACATATGTAGCAGGTGCATTATGAAGTTTGGTGCGATATAGCTGCTAGAAAGGAGAATTGTAAGAAGCATGCTGAATTGCTGATGCACATGGTCACTTTGTTGAGTCACAAAAGGTGATATGGTTATGCTTTGCATCCACCCCGAGAGACAACCATTGGAAGCCAATAAAAAGATGCATCCTCACAATGTGGGCCCATTAAAATTTTGTGGGATATCAGTTCTAATGCCTAAGTTCTAGATCTACCATTTGATCTAGGATTGAGCACTACTTTCAATGTGGTGGATCTCATCATCTGCCAGGGACACAACAGTGATGATGATTCTGAAGAGCACACTCTCATTGAGTCAACCAATCCACCTCCAGCAAACAAGATGATTGATGTCCTTATTGATCGTATCATCTCCACCCATTGAGGAGGTTACCAGAAGTTCCTAGTCTGATGGCAAGATTGTCCTCTCTTTGATGCTTCATGGATGGTAGCTTCCAACTTACAGTAATTGACCGAGATCCTTGTGAGCAATACTAGGCCATAAACTCACCAAAGTCGAGTTCTTCTATGTCGAGGAGAGATCTTGCAAGACAAGCTAGACCCAGGTCGAATAGGCCAGAACCATGATCAATGGGTCAACAGGCCCACTGGGCCCATCCATCATCCACCATACCCAATTGGACTAGCCGACCAAACCAATCAACCCCAAGAGCTGGTGGACCAATTTACTGTAGGAATTTGAGTTAACCAGGAATCTTTAATTACAAGTTTAATTTCATATGGGATTATGTCAACAATTTTCTAAAATTTAGTGTTTGTTACAGCAAGAATCCTCAAAACTCAAGTTTATGATTTAGGAGTGCCATATATATATATATATTTAGGGAAAGACTACTATGCATTTGTCCCTCACAGTACGGTGAGGGACAATTCCCTTTCTAGACCTAACAAAGTAAAAAATGTGTCATGAGGTATGATGGTTTTGTCTTCTTGCACATTAATATTTTCCAAAAAAGGAAGTATTCCTCACCAAAGTGCGAGGGACATATGCATAATAATTTTGTCCATATATATATCATCATCACCATCATCATCATGAAAGCCTTATCCCAACCATGTTGGGGTCGGCTACATGAATTCTATTTCTCCACTCCGTTTTATTTTGAGCCAAACCCGTAGATATGTTAAACTTCTTTAAATCTGATTTAATGACCTTCATAAATGTTTTCTTCAGTTTACCCCAACATCTTGATGGGCCATCTACCTGGATAGCCAAATTTTTCCTCACCAGTGCTATAACCGGTTTATGTTCAACATGCCCAAACCATCTTAAATAACTTTCTCTAATCTTATCACTTATTAGTGCTATCCCTAAATGCTCTCAAAAGAGCTCATTTCTAATTTTATCTTTTTTAGTTTTACTACACATCCACCTAAGCATTCTCATCCCTACCACATCCATCTTATGCATATGCGTTTTCTTAATTGGCCAATAGTCTGCTATATATATCATAGCCGGTCTTACCATTGTCCCGTAAAATTTGCCCTTCAATTTCATTGGCATTCGTCTGTCACAAAACACTCCAAAAGCCAGTCTCCATTTCAGCCATCTAGCTTTTATCCTATATATATAGAGAGAGAGGAATGTTAGTATGCATCCATCCCTCACCCTATGGTGAGGGATGCTTATATGGATTCTCCTATTTGTACTTGAGCACTTTTCTTTTGCATATGCTTTTTGTCTTTTGTACATTAATATATCTAAATATGGAAGCGTCCCTCACCCTATGGTGAGAGATGGATGTATATTAATATTCTCCATATATATATAACAGTCATCTAGTGCGCGCTGTGTGCACCTTAATGTGAGGCCCACATAGGGCCCCACCTGGGAATGGCACCACAGGGGATCAATAGATCTCTCTTGGCCCTTCCTCTCTAAAAAAATGAGCCCCATCCCCCCTTGCATCATCTTCATCTAGACCCACAATTTTAACAATACACAATCCATTCGGATTACTGTACAGTTGATCCAACGGTCCAATCCATTTGGATCGGGCAAAAATTGGACATGTGCAATTTAGGGGGGGGGGGGGGGGGGGGGGGGGCCTTTGTGTGGTCCATTTGAATTGACCATCTGATGGGACCCACCCAAGATGTGCACTTGATAACCACTATATATATATATATATATGTAGGAGTGCTAGATAGCACCCGGGTGTTTTCACTTTTGAAAACGCCCCTTCTTGCAACGAATGGGAGATAAGGAAAATTTAATATTGCAGGTGGGTTATCATAAATGACTTTCATACATAAACAATGACTTGTATTCCCTATCGTTTCTCCCCAGAAACTCATACTAAATGGGTGGGTATCTAAATAATATCTTTTCAAATTCTCATGACTTTTGAACTTCTATATTATCCTCCCCACTCTTTCTCCTTAATAATAGGAAAGGCCATCCATCTCAAACTAAAACCATAAAAGGCTTTGTACGTCCCCTTCCCTCCTAAAATCAAGTGGTAAAGATTTGCATTAATCTCTGCCCATGCAATCTTATGTCTAACTAATTCAAAGGTTTAGATTTTACAAACTAGGCCCACCCATTAAATCTCTTGTCCAACTATCTTGAGATGTAATAAAGACGTAAGTAAAGAGGAGGAAAGGGAGGAGAAGTAATTAATGTTACTTTTAAAGAAGGAGAAAAAGTCTCCACATGAGCTGTCTCTCATTGGATCATAGGAAGAGGGCAAAAATGCCCCTTTTCAAATAAGGCATTCCTGAGAAGTTCTCAGATATATATAATTATAATTCTTACCCATTGGAAGTGAAGATCCTTTTTGACATCAATAAAAATTCTGGTTTTTCTTGTTCTTTGCCTTTTGTGTGTGTGTGTGTGCAAGACAAGTGACTGCTAGGGTTGACCAGGAAGCCATAAAGGTTTGACCAGCCCTTGGAGTCTTCTGTATCTTTTGTTTATGCTGCATCACCAGTCAAGACTCAAGACACTGTGGGAAGTGGTGAGTAAGGACATGGCCTTACATTGAGTAACTTAAAGCATGATATTGCATAGGGTACAGTGGAAGAACAAAACTGGCAAAGATGACCCTAAGTAAATGAATTTTGCAACTGCGATTTTATTTTTTATTTTTGGTGTTGTTGGGGGGGGTGTGTGGTGTGTTACATATCCTCATCTCCTTATCTAGTCTACGGGCGTCATCATCTAGCATGTATCATGTTCTAGAATGGGTGAGTTTCTCTTTGATAGGGGGGCACATCCTTATCTCCTTATCTAGTCTAAAGGCATCATCATCTAGCATGTATCATGTTCTAGAATGGGTGATTTTCTCTTTGATACTTATGCACACAGACAGACATGTGAACACAGAAACCTCGCTTTCCAGTCTTCAGTTCTTAGGTACACTTTGTTTACTTCAATATGGTGTTTTTTTCCTGAGACATGTTAGATGATTGAGTCATGAAGACATTGCCTTCAATAGTATCAAGCAGAAAAGCAAAACTCAGCATGGATAGTCTTCAATAGTACTGATAATGTGTATCTCTATTCTCTGGTAGTGATGATTTCCTCTTGATTACTAGTTTCATTAAATGACTGGAGTGAATTTCGCTATCCCTAGAACGATGGGAAGTGACACACAGGACATCACCCTCTCTGGGTTCTCCCTGATTCTCTTACTTCCCTCTTTGATACCGAAGCATTTAAAAGAAAAAAGGAAAAAAAAAAAAAAGCAGTAAACTTTGTTACAGTTGAATGGCTGAAACAGCCTCTGAAATCCTCAAAACCCAAAAAAAATTAGAATGCCATTAGCATTGCAAGAATTCCAATGAAAAAACCAAAAAAAAAAAAAAAAAATCACGAGGCTTTGGAATTCTTCATTATGAATTCTCCCAAATCCTTGCAGCCAAACAGACCCTAAATTACATATTTAAAAAAAATGCAATTTTTACGTTGCTGGGTTGCTGAGACTTCTTGAAATGTTATCATCCAACTCATTCTTATCATCATCACCATCAAAAATTCAATACTGGAAACAGAATTCGCAAGCAGAAAAAGTGAAAGTCCAAATCGAGATTGTAAAGAGAAGACAAAGAAATTCATGTAAGATTAGAGGGGGAGAAGGAATTGATTACACGTCACCGACAGCGAAAGAGAGGCCCGTCAAAGGGTGGGGGGCTTTCGGGGTCGGAGGTTGAGGAGGAGGAAGGAGCTGCAAGCGTTCCACGAAAGCTCCCAAGTCTTCCTTCACCGCCCTCTTCAGCTTTCTCGCCATCAATATGATGCCTGCCACACCCAACCCCAGCAACACCCATATATTCGCAGGCGAAGGAGAAGGTGGCATTGCTCTCTCTCTCTCTCTCTCTCTCTCTCTCTCTCTCTCTCTCTCTCTCTCTCTCTCTCTCTCTCTCTCTTCTTCTTCTTCTTCTTCTTCTTCTTCTTCTTCTCTTCTTTTTTGAGGCAGAAGATGAAAGAGTCTCGAATACTCTTGAGAAAACAGGAGTTGCGGGAAAAGATAAGCTCGCCCGCTCGCTCGCTCGCTCGCCCGCTCGCTCGCTCGCTCGCACTCTCTCTGCATTTCGTCCCGGTCGAGGGCTTTTGAGCTTGTGCTGGGTGCACCCGATCTTGACATGAAACAACTTGCAAAAGTACCAAGCCCCTGTGAGAATGGCCTCTTTCGTGGCGGCAAGAGGGGTCGGTTAATCCCTGTCCGACGAAGATTGAAGTATAAGCACACATATCTTCTCATCCGATGAGAATGTGTTACTCACCAAAGCTCGACTTTCCTTGACATGTCTTCAGCCCTCCTAAGTCTGGGTTACAAAAAAAAAATTTTTCAAAAGGGCTGAGTTAGGCTAGGCCCATGGTGAGTCTAGGCTGATCTGGGATGGACTTGGGCCGTAACATGTAAAATGGTCCGGTCCTAGGTGTATGAAGAAGACCTACACCCAGTAATTAAATGGATAGGTCGATCGGACCAAAGCACAGACATTCACTCGGTCATTTTATTAAAAATATACCTAACGTGATAATTATAAGGCAGAATAGGAATGTCATATGTATATAATACGGTGAGTGATCCAATGCACGCCTCTACGCATGGTGCAGGTCTTTTAGTGAGGCCCATCTGATCACTAATCTAGATGGACCATCCAAATGGATTTAATATCAACTTTAAAAAAATAGAAACAGTTCAAAATTCAGATTCAGTAAGACATGCAGTGCATTAGCAAAATTGGACAAAGAGCTTCAGAATAAAATTTACGATACAAGTAAGGCTAAGTAAATGGTACATGCTTTAAGGTTAAATACACTCTCAAACGTAAATATAACTTCATTTATCCAAGCCCTTAAAATTTATATTTATTTTATCATGACCATCTAGATTATATAGTTCATGTTAAATTTTAAAGTGCATTTTCTACAAAAATCCTTGGTTTAATTTCTTGTTTTATTTACTTTTTTACTTTTGAGTGTTATAATATTATGTGATTTTTTGTGATCTTTTGATCTTTTGTACATGAGACCCACAGCCACTTTTATATGCGTGAATGACACAAATAGGTTGATTTCTTGGGTGGATGTGTCTTAATTGAGGTTGGAGTTGGTGTATCTTTCTTATACCTTCTCATTTCTTATCTTCTATCTTTGTACTTTATATTCCATTGTCCTTAATGAAATTTTGTTACCACTTCAATATATATATATACACATGTCAATCACTTTTCCATCTTCTAACGTTTCTACTTCATGATTCTTATTATTACCAATATATATTTTTTCACACACCTTATTACTCTTATCCACTTCTTCATAATCAAATCACTTTTTTCATATTCTTTAATAACAATAATAATAATAATATTATTATTATTATTTTGGATAGGCAATGAAAAATTTATTAAAGAAAGAAGAAAACAAGTACAAAAATAAAAATGTTCTATCAAAGAGATAAGAGAATACAATGGTATAAAAGAGATATACCAAATAAACAAAGAACAAATAAACAAATTACACATTGAGATAAGCAAATCAGAGGACCTATCCACCCCTAATTTTGCAAGAAAATATGTAAAGCTATTAGCTGATTGCCCAATATGTTAAAAGTTGACCATAGATAAGATGAATGTTATCTCATTAAAGTAGAAATAAAACTTTCAAGATGCCTTGCAAGGATCTGATACCCAAGAAATGACATTTAGAGTATTGCTTTTTACAAGTAAATAAGCTTGGAAGTGGCCCAAGACAAAAATTCAAATGGCTTTTAGTATGGCCACCACCTCTACCTCATTGGACACCATTAACCCAACATTCTTATAGACTAAAACCAATACTAATCCTTGATTATTGCGAAGCATCCTATCAACACTTGTTAGACCTAACTTTCCTCTAGCAAACCCATCAACATTGAATTTCAAAACACTCTGTGAAGGGCTCCTTTGACCTTTTACAATAAAAGGATGCTTCCCAATTATGAAAGATGCCCTCTACCCTTAAACTATCAAATTCCTTCCTTATAAAGGCCCACTTTACACTATGCAGTGGCACCAATGAAAGTACGTCCTCCTTAAGCATTGAAAAGCCCTTAAAGACTCAAGCATTGCTCTCTTTCTAAATTGACCAAAAAATGGCAAATAGGACAAGCCTCCAAGAACCAAGCCATAGGCTAAGAAAAGGTGACAACCCTCACGCTTCTATCATGGTCGATAGTGACTTTGCAGAACATCACAACACACTACTATGATCCAACATTCGACAGCATAAAAAGTAAGAGAATTCACAGTGTAAAAATATATAATCTATCGTCTTCCTCTCCTTTCCGCAAAGCACAATATGAGAATATCGACTGTAGGAATCTTCCAGTACACTGCAAGCCAACAAGAGACCTCCACTTTAGGTAGAGCCCAACCCGTCCACACCAAGGAAGTAGCTAACAGGCCTGACATCTTGAGAAACCTCCAATGTCTTATAAAAAGACTTTGAGGAAAACATACCTAAGGGGCAAAATTTTCAAATGCAAACATCTGGCTCATCCTTGCACAAAAAAAAAATTAAAAATTAAAAAAAATAAAAAATAGCAAGAAGGGATAAAAGAGATTGATCTTCTAATTCTTCCATTTGCCGCAAACTCCTCCTAAAGGAAATTACCCAAGTTACTAAACCACTATCACCCCCATAGCACTCATTAACTAAGGACATCTTGTTAACAGTAAATTTAAATAACCTAGGAGACAAAAGCCTCACAGCCAACCATTCATCCTTCCTAAACCAAACACAACTCCCCTCTTCATTACTCCCATCACTTCTCCATACAACAAGCTATATTTTCCATTTGCATTTACTCCCATCCACTTCTCCATACACTAAGCCGACACTTCCTCTACACCTCATTTTCATAGTCAACCACTTCTTATTTTTCTCCCTTTCTCATGCAATCATCTCATTACGCTAATAATTTTCAAAATCACCTATATTTATATATATAATATGATCTCTTTAAACTATGTCCATGCATGAAACCTTGGAGCAAGTAGAGACAAGTGAATTAGTCACATCAACAATAAGTCAAGACCTCAAGCTAAACTTATAGTGTTTATCTTTTAATGAAGTTATTTCTCTCCACACCCCCCCCCCCCCCCCCCCCCCCAACAACAACACACACAAACATTAGGGCGGAATCGAGAATTTTGTTAATGAGGGGCTAAAGAAAAAAACTTCAAACAAAATTGCAAAATTACAATAATGAATTATTGAAGTAGTTCTTAATCTTCTTACATTGAGTTGGAATCATCGATTATTGTTTCATGTTGGGTTTTTCGGCAATTTTTTTCAATATATACACTTAAATATTTTGAAAGAGATTCATTTTTCATATCAATCAATATATGTGAAAATATGTCCGACTTTTCCATTTCTACTAATCTTTGACGAAGTTTAGCCATAGTTTATGGGATAAAGTATCGTACCAAAGGTTGATATTATATTATCCTATAAAATTTAAGTAGAATTTCTCTTAAGAAATGAATCAAAGATTGATGATTTAAACATTGGCATCACTCCTATAAAAACAAGGAATTAAGAATATAAACTTTTTTTTAGAAATTTGTTGATAACTTTAATAAATGATAAAATATATCGAACTCAAATCATTAATATAAATGAATTACAATTCACATGCCACATGTACCCAAGCCTATAATTTATATCACCTATTTAATGACTATTAGTTAGAAACTTCATAATCTTAGAAATTTAGTCAAACCTATTTAATGACTATTATTTAATGACCTATAGTGGAATTGCACATCTACCCACTTAAATAAATAAACTATGCAAAAGAGAAGTAGGTGCTTGGTTTCTTCTTCTTTTTCTTTAATCCCACCTCTTCTTTTCTCAGCAACCAACAAGTCCTCCACTAACCCGTGCTCTTTGTCTCTCTCCTCTTTCGCTCTTTGATTAAAAGATTTGGGAGAACTGTAGATAGGTTTTAATGATAATTTTTTTCTTCAATCTCCAAATATCAAGCCTTTCTTAATTTTTTATCCTTTCCTTCCTATCATTTCTTTCCCTTATTCATTGCAACTTTTCCCCAAATATTTATCTTTTGATTGTCCTTTTTCTTTCATCTTGGTATTGAGTATTGGTTTGGAATGGTTTTTCACATTCATTGAGAAGTGAAATTTTGAATATATGGATTTTGTGACACTTCGCAGTAATTATGTAATCAAGCCTCATTACAACCTTAGCCAAAGATTTAATACTCGTCTTGACTCACCGAGTCAAGTCAACTCGATGATGATCGCTAAGTCGAGTGAGCTAAGAATGAGAGCTTAATTAATTACTCTTGCAAGATAATTTGACTCAATGAATTATTGAATTGATCCTAACTCTTGGTGAAAGAATTAAAATGTGTATTCTTGTATAGATGTTCTGCTTAAAGCCCGAGACCGGGAAATAATAGGTTGCAGTTGCTGGACATGTTTTGGTCCAGGATGACCATGCTTATTGGTAATAGATGGTATGCTTGCTTCTCAGTGTAAAGTGGATAAGATGTCGCAAAGTTTAAAATTCTTTAATTGTTTAAAATCTTGATTTTTTTTAAACAGTAACAAAACCTTATTAATAGAAACATCAAATACAAAGCTCAAAAAAAAAAAAAAGGAAAAACAAAGGGGGAGAAAACTGTTTAAAATCTAGATCTACTTTAAATCTAATTGAAATATATAATTCAATATTCAATATGTAAAAAGTAATAGATTTAGAACTTGAAGGCATGATATTAATGGCTTGGAATCTTAGATTTAAAACATGCATTGCCCGTTGGTAAATGGAAAAAAATGCTTCAGTGATCGATTATTGGAGTATCTAAACTCCTATCCCGGCAAATGATCATTGACATGAAGCGAATTCCGACCCATGAGTCATGAACTGCAATTTACAATATGGTGATAAAGGAAGCCTGATTGCTTTACCCAAAAAAATAAAAGTAACCCTGATTGTGCAAATTTGAGAGGGAATGGGATAACACTTTCTTAGCAGCTAGTCCAATTTATGTACGACACCATTTTACGTTTTACCTTGCCAAGTACAGTTTATAGGCCAAGACCAAGTGTGACAGTGATTGGCTGGTCCTCTTCGTGTTGGCACTTTCTTTTTTGCCCCTTATTCTGCCTTTTCATGCCAGAGAAAATTATTTTTCAATCGCCGGCATTGTCTCACAAACAGATGGCTCCATTAGATCATTGATCCAAACTTCTTTCTACTGAGATCTTAACCGTCAGATTGCTTTAGCCGCTAACCTGTTAAAAAGATGTCTCTGTAGCCGACTCTTCACTGTTTATAGACTTCAAATAAAACAATTTTTCTTAGGATTAATGGTGACTAGCGGTTGGATGAAAGTCGATTTATATTGCCTGCCAATTCAGATTCCAATATAAGGTATACAATCAATCAAAACGGCACCATTAAATCAAAGGACACGAAAACCCCACCAACAACTAGTTGGCCCTCTTAAACATTACAAACGGTGGCACATTACATTTGTAGTATAAATAGAATCATCTCCAGAGACCCTGAACCACATAGTCTTCACTATTCAATCAAGGGCACTTGGGTCCTCCTTCCTTGGTCTTCCAGTTGTTGTAGCAAGGGCAGGTCTGCTTGTTTCCATAAGTGCCAGGAGGAACACACAAGCACTTGGAGCAGCACTTGAGGCAGAAGAACATGCATGGTTTTCGGTGCGATGTTGCCGAGCATCTGTATGAGCACCTCCCACCACAATCTGTAGCAATTTAACCGTTCAAATCAATCTATGATCACCTGCTACCTGATCCTGACAATACACTCCAACCCCAGAAGAAAGAGAGAGAGAGAGGGTTCTTAGTTTTTACCTTTAGGACGTAGCTTTGCATGGCCGTAACTCTTGAGTAAAATAAAATAGAAAGAAGAAAAGATAATCAATAACCCACAATTCCAATTTCCAATACTTGAACAAGCAAGAAATGAGATCTTAAGAATCCTGTAGTTTTGTAGTTATACCTCAGCTACAGAGAAAGTCATTACTAGGACAACCAGGAAGAAAGGCAGCAAGTGGAAAATCTGAGACCTTGCCATGTCTTGAACCTCTTTACTTTTCTCTCCCTCTCTGTTCTCTCTCCAAGATCAATCCAGTTGGGAGAGATAATAAGATGTTGGAGATGTTTGTGATTAATGGGTGTCATTTATAGAGAAGATAAGAGAGAGAAAAGGATGTGATCAGCAGGAACAAACGCGTTGATTAGGCCGAACAAGTCGGTGTTAGATTGAGAAAAAGTTTATAGTGGGCCTTATAGGTATTGAAAGGGACACGGAAAAAGCGCCGTGGTATGCTCTTGATGGAACGCTAGAATGGTGCCTTTTCTATGTTTTGTGCACCACAGCCCATTTGGGTGCACGCGGCCATACATTCGAAGGTTAAACTCAGTAGGCTAGTCCTAATTGCACAAAGAGATGTAGTTGTCGGACTATCACAAATATTCGTACGATATTTAGAAATTCTGGACAACATTGGGACAAATATATGAATCAGCATTTCTACGATCGAACAATAAAACAGATAAGAGAGAGCAGAGGATGTAGAGAAAACAAAGGAAAAAACTTTTCTGCAATATCTCATTGATAAACAATCAACCTATATATAGGCTAATACATAACTGAAAGCAAGGCACTACCCAACGTTAAAAACAAATCCCTATTGACTAGGTAAACAAAAACCAATACACTAACAGACCTAAAGGCTAGGACAACCCAAGTGCAAATTATTAATTTCCTCAACAATCCCTCCCTTAAACTGATGTCCCAGACAGTCAATTTAATAAGAGTTGCACTTGGAAACACCATCCCTCAAATTTAAGCATTTGAAATGCAAACACCAAGTAGCTTTCTGAGCTTCTGAAATGCAGGAAATTAAAGAGGCTTGGTTAGAATGTCAGCAATCAGGCCTTCACTTCTACAGTAAATAAGATTAATGACTCCATCATTTGTGAGATCCCTCAAGAAATGATACTTCACATCTATATGTTTGCTTCGACCATGTAGAACATGATTTTTTGAAAGCTTTATTGCTGAACTATTGTCACAATAAATCTGAGTAGGCCCTTCCTCTTTGAAATGCAGTTCTTTAAGGATTTTCTTTATCTAAATAGCTTGAAAAGCACAAGCTGTTGCAGCAACAAGTTCAGCTTCAGTGGATGATAATGTGACAATAGGTTGTTTCTTTGATGACCATGAAACAGCGCCCGACCCCATCATGAAAGCATACCCTGATGTACTTTTCCGATCATCTAAATCTCCTGCATAATCACTATCAGTAAAGCCAAACAGATCTGACTTTTCTCCATTCTTGTAGAACAGCCCAAATTCCTTAGTACCTTGCAAGTACCGGAAACTTCTTTTTGCATCCAAGAGATGTATCTCTGTAGGACATTCCATATACCTGCTAATAATACTCACAGCATGCATTATATCAGGTCGTGTTGCAGTCAAATACATTAAACTCCCCACTATCTGTTTGTAATGAGTGTCATTAACCTTCTTTCCTCCATTAGCTTTGTGTAGTTTCACACCAAACTTAGATGGAGTATTTACAGAATTACAATTTTTCATCTGAAACCTTTCCAAGATTTCTTGCACATACTTCTTTTGAGAAATAAAAAATTCGAGCAGAAGACTGCACTACTTCAATGCCAAGAAAGTAATGCATCATTCCAAGATCAGACATCTCAAATTCAGCCATCATGGATTTCTTAAAACTTCCAAACATGGCTGTATCATTTCCAGTGTAGATTAAATCATCTACATATAAGCAAACAATGAGCATTTTCCCTCCATCGTCAATCTTTATAAAAAGTGTATGTTCATAAGGACATTTTTGAAATCCTTCCTTCAAAAAATAAGTTTCTATACGATCATACCAAGCCCGTGGAGCTTGTTTTAATCCATATAGAGCTTTCTTTAACTTATACACTTTATGCTCATTGCCAAGGTTCACATAACCAGGAGGTTGATCGATAAATACCTCTTCTTTTAAATCTCCATGGAGGAATGCTGATTTCACATCCAGCTGGAAAATAGGCCATGAGTTTTGAGCTGCTATCACAATCACCAATCTGATTGTGTTAAGCCTTGCAACTGGAGCAAAAACTTCTTTGTAATCAACACCAAACTCCTGCTTGTAGCCTTTAGCCACCAAGCGTGCCTTGTGCTTGTCGATCTCACCATTCTCCTTCAGCTTTGTCTTGTAAACCCACTTTACACCAATTGTCTTCTGCCCTTGTGGAAGATCACATAGCTCCCATGAATCCTTTCTTTCGATGGTTGTAATTTCAGCATCCATTGTTTGTCTCCATTTTGATTCTCTGACAGCCTCATCGAAAGTGGTAGGATCACAATCTAAAAAAAGAGCAAAATGTATTAGTGGGTCATCACCTTGGGCAACATCAGTTACCTTATAATCAGTCATCCATGCTGGTCTTCTTCGAACACGTTGAGGCCTTTCTGATTCAATTGCAAGTGGGCTTTGATCAGTAATTGGAACAGTTTGAGTGGCTGCATGTTCTTGTTCATTTTGTGTGGTTGCTTGTTCTTGCTCATTCTCCATAGGCTGCTGCCCTTTCTCATCATCATCAAAATTTGCTGGAATTTTTTGTTTAGTACCATTTTGATTCCATAACCAGGTGCTACTTTCATCAAATACCACATCACGGCTGATAACAATTTTCATGGTGCTAGGATTGTATAACTTATAAGCTTTTGACTTATCACTAACACCAAGAAAAATGCATTTTTCTCCCTTATTATCTAGCTTCCTCCTCTTCTCATCTGGAATATGGGCATAGGCAAGACACCCAAAAATCCGGAAATGATCTACAGCAGGTCTCCTTCCGCTCCATGCTTCCTTCGGTGTTATATTTTGAACAGCAAGTGTGGGACTTCTGTTCAATATATGAATGCTCCAATTAACTGCTCCAGGCCAAACGCTTTTTGAAATGCCACTCATTGTCAAAAGGCTTCGCACCATATTCAAAATAGTGCGATTCTTCCTTTCACAGACTCCATTCTGTTAGGGCTGTATAAGCTGCTGTAAGTTGTCTCTTAATTCCATGTTTCTCACAAAAATTTGCAAATTCATGTGAGTTATATTCTCCACAGCGATCTGTGCGAAGAACTTTTATTGGGTTGCCCACTTCTTTCTCAACAAGCGCTTTATAGCTTTTAAAAGCTACAAAAGCTTCAGATTTTTCTTGCAAAAAATAAACCCATATTCTACGACTATAAGCATCAATGAAGGTAATTATATATCGTTTACCTCCATTAGAATGTGGTGTTATTGGCCCGCAAATGTCAGAGTGAACAAGCTCCAATACCTGTTTTGCTCTCCAAGATTTTCCTTGTGGGAATTGATTGCGGTGTTGTTTGCTAACAACACATTCTTCACAAACTTGAGAAGGAACTGTAATTTGAGGAAGACCTGTCACCATGTTCTTCTGTTGTAGTGTTTTTAATCCACCAAAATTTAGATGCCCATAGCGGAAGTGCCATAGCCATGCCTCATCTTTCAATTTTGCTGAGAAGCATGAATGAGTGGTGTTGTGAAGATAAAGTGGGAACATACGATTCGCCGTCATGTTAATTGAAGCAATTAAGCCCAGCTTTGTGTCTTGAATCTGACATACCCCATCTTTAAGAAAAATCTTGTATCCCTTTTCTTGTAACTGACCCACACTAAGCAAGTTGGTCTTTAAATCTGGCACAAAAAGAACATTAGCTATAGTGTGGGTGGAATCTCCTTTGATTTGGCCTGTTGGCATACCGGTGTTTACAATAAGATGGAATGAGAGGGTAGTGGTTCAAGTATCTTGAGTAATACTTGTATCTAATCTTGTGGTGAATGACAATGATTCTCACAAATCGTGTTCTTTTTTTATAGAGAAATGATGGTGGCCAATAATGTGTTTATAAAGCATTATGTTAAAAGTTTATTAAGCATCATTCACCAAATGATATGGTTTCTTAGATTTGAGAACATGAGCTCAAGAGAAGAGTTTCAATCAACATAATATTTTCTTTTTGATTGGTAACGACTTGAATCCATAACTTCAAGGTTGTAATAGTGAACACCTTCCCGATGTGCCACAGGCTCATTTTATTTTTAAGCATATAACATTGACTAGCCAACAAGAATAAACAAGTCCTTTAAAAGAAATTTCACTTGATTCCCATATAAGTGCCATATAAAAACACTAAAGCTCATTTTCAAATTATCTACATAACAAAAACTTGATAAGAAACCTTAACTATTAATTTGGCTGAGCCTACTAATCATTTTTAATGTGGGGGAAAAAACAAAGGCTAGTTTAGACTCTCTTGGAAACTTAAGGGCCGGTACAACCATGTCATGCCGCATAGTCATCCAATCCATACAATATGTTGTTGCTTAAGTGATCCAATTATGCTTAATTTTATAGGTACCAAGCTTTATTTGTAGTTGTCATCATCATCATCAGAGCCTTGTTATGTTAATTTCTACTCATGTTAATGAACATTATGTGCACGTGCATTGGATATGTTGTTTCATTGATAAGATACTCATGTTGTTTTGTATCTTTTGACACAAGTTGATGATGAATGCTGCATTCGATTTTGCAGTAGACAGTTTTCTATTTTGATATATGTATTTTGATATTTTTCGATCTTTCTTGTTGTATATTTGGAAACCCGTGTTGTTTATTCGGTAGGATATACATGTTTTGAACTGTATGTTGACTATTTGGATATAAATACATTATTAATGTGTAATATTTCATATTTTGGATTTGTATTTACCGTGTTGGTAATGTGTTTGGATGTGATATATATAGCTGCAAACAGGTTATTGAACATCTTTTTTTCAAATTTGAAAAAAAAATTGAAACTGCTTTTGCGAACACAAGCTGTCATGTTGGCAAAAGTTGTTTTACTAATTTCTTTCCATACTTTGCCAGCACCATAGTATGTTGGTAAATATTAACTTTTGCCAACGTTTTATTTTGCATTGGCAAAAATTTATTTACCAACCCAATTTCCTACTTTTCCCAACATTTTTTTGTGTTGGTAAAGATAAACTTTTGCCAACGTTTTTAATTTGCATTCGCAAAAGTTGCTTTACCAACACCTTTTTGTGTTAGTAAATAGTAATTTTTGCCAATGTTTTTTGTTTGCGTTGGCAAAGGGTACTCCCCACATACTTTTACCAACATTTTGCCAACACATTTTTTTGCATTGGTAAAGTGTTTTGCCAACGTTTTTTCAATTTTGCCAACGCAGTTTTGTATGTTGGCCAAAGTGGATTTTGTTGTAGTGATTGTTACCTTTCCTTTTCCCATAACAGTAACTGTGGAGTTGTCACCAAACTTAACAGAGCTGCAAAAGGATTCATCCAAGTCAAAGAATGCCTCCTTCACTCCACACATGTGGTTGCTGCAGCAAGTATCTAAATACCACATGTTTTGTTGAGTTTCTTCCTTTACGTGACACTCCATCAAAAGAGACACCTCTTCCTCTTTCTCTATAAAGTTAGTTTTATCTCCACTTTGTTCATTCAAATCAGTTTGACATTCTGATCGATAATGGCCATACCTATGACATTTGAAACATTCAACATTGGACTTGTCTGCAGACTTTGATCTATAAGTTGTAGAGTGGTGGCCTTTACGTCCTCTGCCTCTTCCTTGAAATTGACTCTCTTGATTCTGATGATGTTGTTATTGGTTCCCACGATCATTGTTGTGTCTCCCTCCTCTACCTCGACCTCGACCTCGTCCTCTATCAGCTCCACTGGCTATAGAGTGATTTTCAGATAAGACCTTCAATGCTTGTTCTTCTTTCTCCTGCTGGTTAATTTTTTGCTCATGAACCAACAAAGAGCTTTGTAATTCATTAATTGAAAGTAAATCAACATCATTAGCTTCTTCTATAGAACAAACAACAAAATTAAATTTTGGTATCAAGGATCGAAGAATTTTCTCAACAATGAGAACATCCTCTGTCTTGTCGCCGCGGATCCGCATCTTGTTAACGATTGCCATTGTTCTTGAAAAATATTCTGTAACTGACTCGCCGGACTTCATTCGAAGCATTTCGAACTCCGAACGAAGTGCTTGAAGCTGCTACCGCTTAGCCCTTGCTGTACCTTGGTACTTCTTCTTCATTGAATCCTAAATATGCTTTGGTGGTGTCCTTGCAAAGAATGGTTTCCAAGATTGAGCGATCAATAGCTTGGAAAAGATAATTCTTTGCTTTGAGATCCTTCAACTTCAGCCCTTCAAGCTCTGTCCTTTGCGCATCTGTCTGCACAGCGCCTGCTGCTGGTTCTGCTACTCCAGAAACAACAACCGTCCAATATTCTTTGGACCTCAAGAAGTTCTCCATGAGCATGCTCCAATGGTCATAGTGACCATCAAAGCGTGGAATGGCTGGCTGTACAAAATTGTCGGAAGCCATTAATTTCACTTTTAACTTTTAGAAAACCTGTCTCTGATACCACTGAACGAACAATAAAATAGATAAGAGAGAGCAGAGGATGTAGAGAAAACAAAGAAAAAAAACTTTTCTGCAATATCTCATTGATAAACAATCAGCCTATATATAGGTTAATACATAACTGAAAGCAAGGCACTACCCAACGTTAAAAATAAACCCCTATTGACTAGGTAAACGGAAACCAACACACTAACAGACCTAAAGACTAGGACAACCCAAGTGTAAATTATTAATTTCCTCAACAATCCCTCCCTTAAACTGATGTCCCAAACAGTCAGTTTAATAAGAGTTGCACTTGGAAACATTCTATACTATAGTGATGTTTTTAAAGGCCATTTCTTTGAAAATACTTCACAATTTGTGAAACTGTCTAGTAGTGTCTACATTGGCCTCTTTTTTGGGAATTTGCTATTTGAAATAAAAAAATCTCAAAGTTAACTCACCTATTTAAAAAATAAAAAATAAAAAACACCTAAACTACTCCATGCTCTTCTCTCTCCACTCACATTCTCCACTTCCCCATCCTCTCACCTCCCCTTACCCACATCTCACCTTCCTCTCCTCTCCCTCTTCCCCTCATGTCCTCTCCCTATTCCAAATTCCCGTCATGTTCAACACTACCACGCTGAACATTACATTATTATTTAGCCTCGCAGGTCCAAACAAAACCAAGAATATTCGACCAAGACTGGCCAAACAAAAGAAGACTATTCGGCTAATCTTGGCCAAATAGTTTGGTTGGTGGGGGGCAAAGGGAGGGAGATCAGCAGCTCCGATAGTAACTGAAAGGGGGAAGTGGGGAAGGGGAGGAGAAAGGTGGGGAAGGTGAGTGGGGAGAGAATGGGGAGGCATTTGAGTAATTTCACACAATTTTTTAAATTTTTTTAAGGAGTATGAACTGAATCATTTTTTGAGTTCAAATGGCCTCTCCCTTTTTTTCATGGTCATAACGATTATTTAGACAATAATGCACTTCATTTTGCATATGAAAGTGGGCTATATGGAGAATTTTGAGTCCCATGTTTTAGCTATTAAATCCATTTGGACTGACATGATAGAATTATATAATGAATCTAGTTTGACATGATTTTAAAATATCTCTCAAAAATATTTTTAGCAGTATCTAAGATTTATTATTTATTGTAACTAATTTATTTTATGAAACATTTTATTTTGAGAATTTTATTGGAAAAGGCCCCTTAGTTGACCACTAGTCGTGATTAGTCCCTGAAAAAGTTTTTGCATTGATTAGGTCAAATGGACTTGATTTTGTAGATTATATATATATTTATTAACAAGGGGAGGGGTGATGCTTTTCTTCTTCTTCCCCGCCCCTTCTTCCTTCCTCTTCTTCTTCTTTGGTATGGGTAGATGATGAGCCTCGTATATGATTGAGATGATCATGATGGGTTTAACAAGGCTGCTTTGGAACTATGATGGAGAAGAAAAATAGAAAGGAAAGCAAAAGAGAAGAAAAGAATGGAGAACAAGGATGAAAAAAAAAATAAAAGAAAATAAAAGAAGAAGGAAGAAAAAGAAGAAAACAGTGGAAGTGAAACCTTGAGTTTCGATTAGGACTTGACTATTAGTGGTGAGAATGGATTCGATGGAGAGGCTAGGAACGTTGCAAGTGTTTGGGTTCGTCAGGGAAAAGAAAACAAAGAAAAAGATTATGGTACAGTGAGTGGACTGCGCTGGTGGAAGAATGAAACAGTAGAAGAAGGAAGAAGCAATAAAGAAGAAAAGAAAAGAAAAAGAAGGAGAAGAAATAAAAGAGGAGGGAGAAAAGAAAATAAGAGAAGGAAGGGTAAAGAAGAAGACGGTATGGAATGGCAACGCTGATTGGATGAGAGAAATAAAGAATACAATATGTAGAAGATGATGATTGTAAGAGTCTTGTGGGGTGACAATGAACTGGTGATGGTGGAGGGTGCTTGACTGAGCTAGGTTGAGAGAGATCATGTGTGATAATAAAAGTTTTGTTAGAATTTTTGTATGTTGGAAAATTTATGTATTGGATAAAACTTTTCGTTTATTAATAATTTGTATTTTATATTCTTTGTAATGAACTATGGTTGGCGTCGCAAAAAGTGTTAAACTAAAGAAATCATAATATAAAAGAAGCGCTCGAATAGGCATACTCACACGTTCGAGCGGGCTTAGATAGAAACGACTGTGCTCAAGCTTAGAAAAACCGGGCTTAAGCTTGACAGACGGATTGCAAACAATTGAATGTACGAAGCACGTGCTTAAGCGCGCATGCGGTAGAAACTTACAGTTATATTTCGAAATTGTTTCCTTTTTGTGCTAAGATTAATAAGTTAAGTTCTACAAAAGCTATTTTAATGAGGAACGAATTATGAGTTATAAAAGTGGATTTTCCTAAGCCTAAAGTATAGATATCATAATTCTAAATATCATAATTCTAAGTTGAGAATACTCTTTGGAGATTATCCTTCTTCTCTAAAGCTTTTATTAAAGAACGTTTGCTCAAGGCTTTTAGTTTTAGAGTTGTTGATTCTTCTTGATCGTAGGAAATTTATTGCTTCTACTTCATTAAAGGAGATCATTGTCTCAGTACGTAAGATCTATTCAACCTTACGAAATTAAGGTGGTCATAAAGAGCAGAAAGCACAGCACGCATAGTCTAGTCACATCGTAGATCTTGCAAAAAGAACTATATCTTGTGGTTGAAGAACTGACTAGATAAGGTTGGAAGTATATCTTGTAACTGCTCAAAATTAATGCTTAATTAATCTGGTGTAACTCGTATTTTTTTTTATTAGAGTTTCCATATATAAATCTATGTGTCTTCTTTGCGTGTGGTTGATTATTTGTTTTCAAATTTACTTTTATTATTCTGCTGCATATTATTTGGCTTGCAATATAGAAATTAGAGACTCTAAAAACTTTCAAGATTGAAGCACTGAGTTGAATTCAGCAATCTTGAGCAAAAGAAATGGAAGATGAGTTGTAGAAGTCATGCAGAGAAAAATAAAGAAGAATATGGGCAGATAAGTGGACTGAATTTAGTTTGGTCATACCAAAGAAGACGAAGAAGAGGAAGAAAGAAAAAAAAGCAGCCCATATTAAATTATATATATATGATCCAATTAGTATAAAAACTTTTGTGAAACTAATTGCAATTAGTGGTTAACTAAGGAGGTTTTTTCCATAAAGTTCTCATTTATTTTACAACACTTCGAGAGAAACTTCAAATTTGAAAATATTCATGAGTTTCCGAGACGATATTTCTGACTTGGTTCCTTTCGCTTTTCGTTTAGGCATGATTAGCAATGGCGCACCATGTGACACCGCAATGCATGGGGGGACAACCCTTTCACTTTTTCTTTAATTTGAGAGGAATCAGATGCTGTCAAAGTCAATGATATACATACTTTGCTTGGCTGTTGAGTGACATGTGGATCTTTGTGGGTACGTTGTCGATCTAATTCACCTGAGAGCTGCACGGCTGACTTTGCGTAGGGTCCACCAAAATGCTCCTTTCAATTACAAGAGTTAGGGGATTAAACAATACGGGGTGAGGCACCCCATCCGTGATAGTATTGTTGTTCAGGGATTCGAGTGAGTGTGATATGTGAGTACTTATTTTATATATATAAAAAAAGAATAAAGCTGACTGAAAAAACAGAAGAGTAATAACAAGAATTAAGGGTGTCATTGGTGCATTTATTTTTTTAATTTATTATGACTCAATATAAGAGTGTGTTCGGGGGAAAAGTATATCATTTAATTCAAATTAGAGCGAGTCACAATTTACATGGAGTAGAAGTGCATGAAAAGGTTTGAATTGGTTAAAGGTGAACCTCATTTATTAGATTTATACTTAATATTAAAGATTTAAAAACAAAATTTTTGAGATTTTTCCATGATATAATTTACTATGCTATGACTGTTATAAAAACAAGAATTAAGCTGTTGGTCTCTCTCTTTCCTTTCTTCCTTTCTTTTTTTTTTACACGTGCGACTTTAACTCATGCATTCTTTATTCATACACTCATGTCCTTAGCCAATCGAGCCATGGCTGAGGGATATTTACATTTGGTCTTTAATGTTGGATATTAATTAGGGTGATCTGGCTAGTTCATATATATCAAGTTTCTAAAACTTGATAGAATAAAGACTTTCATCGGGAGGGTCTTTCTACGCTATATCAAGAGCTTTTTGTTTCTTGGTATGCACTATCTAAAGGTTAAGAGTGATCAATGGTGATGGTGGAGAGCTATAAGAGACCACAAAGAATCATTCTTTTTTTAAAAAGAAATGAGTGTCCACCTATCAATCTAAAAAAGTTAATTGTTAAAAAATTTTTTTTATGGCCTTTCTAAATATCTAAAGTTTTGACTCTTCAATCGTCCCCCTTAAAATTCTATTATATTAAACAGAAATAGATATATACTTTTTATTGAAATGTGTTAGCACATATTGTTTGAGACTGCTGAAAATAGCTCCCTACTGTGTGAGACACCCTTCATTTTGTGAAGGCACTGCATGCTTAGATAGGAGTAGAAGGTTAATATCCACAAAGTGCCATTGAATATTTTTTACTTTAATATGAAAGATTATCCATTCAACATTTTAGATTTTACTAAATACTAATCTTAGAAAAGTAAGGGTCTATTCGACCCCAAACTTATATCTTCCACTCATCTCTTTAATAATCATTCACTGGCACAATAACCCATGCTAAACACAGGTATATCCTACATGACTAGAATCCACGCACCATATAATAACTTTTGACATATTTTTATAAATAAATACACGTACATTTTAAGTGTCGCAGTGGTTAAGTTATTCACTTAATGAGCAAGAGGTCATTAGTTTAAATCTTTTAAACCATAAATTTTTAACTTTTTACCAATTCTAAATAAAAAAGTTAAAATTATAAAACCAATCAAAATTGAATCTAAAATTCTTCTCTTTAATATATTATAATTAGAGCGTATTTTCTTTACCAGTTTTAGATTCAATCAATACGAAGTCGGCAAAGAGGATAGTACAAATTTCTTTTTCCATTACTTTTCCTTTTCTTTCTTTCATCAAAGGTAAAGCCCTTCCTATCACAGCCACATGTCTATTTGCTATTTGCTATCTGCTATTTGCTAGGTGGTCCGCAGATCACGGAGAGCTAATTTCTCTTCAGCCCTAATTTGGAAGGAAAGGGTGACTGCCTCAAGCGTCGTGTAGTCAGTCCAGTTGGTGGGAGCACATGCATGATAGTGCGTCTGATGATGATCCTCAACTGCCAATGTGGCTCGTACTGCACAATTAATCTAGTAATTATACTTCTGTGTGATGATCGTGACCACTACTTTGGTAGGCCCCACCCTGGATGTGAATGAGTAGCTTTTCCCTTCTCATGCAGTGATAAATTCCACTACCTGGTCCATTTCAGCCAAGTTAGTTGTGGTAGGATTTGGGAACAAGGGGCAGAAGAGGGGAGCTGAGTTGAGCTTAATTCAGCCAGGTTTAATCTCAATCTCAGCTTGATAGAAATGTTTTTTGGCTAAGAACTTGAGCTCAATTAGTAGAGGTGAAAATGGGTCGGGTTTGGTTTGGGCTTACAGTTCCCTGCACCCAAATCAACAGTACGAATAGGGGACCTTATCCAACTCAGATACAGGTTATAGGAATAGTACCCATACAGCATAACTTTTTTTATACTAATCTATAAGATAAGTATGTATTGTATATATACGTATATATTGTTTGTAGGAATATGTAAATTATGCGATTTACAAGGTAGGGCATTTGGGTTTTCCCATATGAAACGCTTATGGACCCTAACTCGAACTTAAAAAAAAAAAAGGAAGGGTCCATTTAGTGTACTAGAAGTCTAGCACCCATTTCCGAATTACAAAGTGTCTAAATATTGGACTCGCACCTATTTTCAAAATTTTGGGCTCTTTGGGCATGTGGGGACCTATTTGCATCCCCATCAATTAGGCTTGAACTTGAATTAAGTTGGGCCTCGGTTCTACATGGGTTTAATTAATTTAGCTTGATTAGGGATAAACCACTGTATATCATGCACAATGCACCATTCAGACCTAACTATTGTGCAAAACTAGGTGTGAGGCCCACTTTAATGCTTGATAATCATGGGAGTAGAGAGAATGAAAACATTTCAACGACACCTAATGTGAAAGGAGGAGACAGAGAGAAGCACAAAACTCCTATCACAAATTCTTTGAGGTACTCGATCTTAACCATATAAGTTCCATCTTGATAGAAAATAAAAAACCCCTCCCAACATTTAAGCCTTTTTGTTTGCATTAGAAAACATAAGAGATGAATACAAAGGGTTAGAAATGAAGATTGAAAAGGAATTTCCTTAAAATAAGATTCTTTAGGGAATTCAATCCAAAGAAGTTATTTGGTGCTATTTTTTTTAAAACAATTCACTTTTTCTTCATTTTTAATTACCACTTTATTGACTCAGCTCCTATATAATTTAGTTCCAGCAAACATAGCCTTAATTGTATCAGTTGCCTGACCTAAAATTGGCCAATCCATGATTTATTTCAACTCACGATCATCATGTGGATGAGATTAGATAGTTCAAACTCACACTTAAATTGTTCGAGTGCTTAGAAAGTCTAGCAATGAGCTAGAGGTTCCCGTTTCAAAACCGTTTAAGGTCTTACTCAATATATAGTGCTAGTCGGTGGTATTACATATTCCGAATTTTATCAATAATCAATCGTAAGGAGGTCAACAGATTCCTCATCATTAAAAAAAATTGCAAAAAACCCTCTATCTTAATAAAGATTTAGTTAGGGGTTTTGAGCAATAGTCCCCACATAAAAACACTTTTTACGCAATGGTGCCACCAATGTTTGCATCCTGGTTCTGCCCCTACAGTTGGGCTATTAGTTTTTAGCCAGGTCTTTAGTATGACAAAGCCCAGGCCAAAATTGCAAGAGTAGGCCCAGCCCATGTGCCTAAATAGTGAAAGCACTCGGGCAGAGCACCATTGCCAAAGTAGACCCACGCAGTGTAAATATTGGTAAAATGTGCAAATACAAAAAAATGAAAGTTGTTACAACCGAGAAACATGGATGGCCCAATGGTAAGGGGCATCCCACTCTCACCTAGTGACAGGATCGATCTTAGCACTCACGTGTGCACAGGACAGACCTACAAACCTGTGCAGGTAGGGGGAAAGCACTCGGGCAGAGCACCATTGTCAAAGCAATAGGTAGGAGTACTGGCAAAGGATTGGAGCACCTATGGATGACCATGGACCAATAGATTAGATTTTTTTTTCTTAAAGGCCAATAGATCGGGTTAATCCAGGCTTATTATTATTTCTCCCATGTAACAGCAACTATTAAAAAAAAAGTTGTTTGTTATTTAAAGGTTCGGTTGATATATGTTCTTTTTCTTTTCTTTCGTCAAGTGGGGCCAATTGTGATTTGTAGAACAAAGATGAAAACAAACAGCAATCCAAATAAACACACACTGGTAAGGAGATAAAAGATCCATACTGGGCTTTAGTCCAGCTTGGGTGATCCATTTCAGTTGGCCTAAAAGGCAGGTCTGGAGTATGGATCCTCTGAGGCAAAACCTAGGGAAATTTTGAGTTAGAGGAGAGGAGTTGGCCCAACAATTGAACTTCAAACTTTTCTCAATGTAATATGGGTTATTCTTAAATTTTACGGTAATCCAATATTGCTTGGCCTATTTTGGACCTACTGTTTGATGAAAAATCTAATATGTGTATTCATAAGACTGTAAAAAACTTTTGATTTTAATCAAGAGTCAATCCAATGTGAACTTGAGGACACCCTCAATCCAATGTGAAGTTTCACACCTTTTAACTAAGTATTTCTCAAGGTTAAAGCGGTAGAGACGCTCTGGATTTTTAGATCTGAACTGAGCTTAGGAAGCCTGATAAGTGAAAAACTCTCTTTAGGTCCGTTGGCCTTTCTAAAATTGCCATTGATGCAACCTCTAATGATAAAGTTCTACCTGGGCTCTAGCAGGTTCTGATGTCCGTCGGCAATCCACAAACCTAATCACAACCAAGCCCCCAAACCTATAATTAATGACCCAGCTACTTAAGCGGTTAAGCTCTCTTCCATGCATAAGCGGCATACCATTACACGTAGGGTCGTCTGCTAGGGGCCCACATGTAGGAAGCCAGTCTCATTAACTAGGTGCCACATTTGCAGAATCTACACCAGCGCGTGCTCCATGAGCGAGACAAGCGAGCGGCACGAGCTACCGGAAGACCACCTCTTATAAGAAAAGGAAGCGCATGTTCCCATCAGATAATTTTTAAAGATTATAAAATGATTATCTTATATATCTTCTCTTTTCTTCCTTCATTCATATCGATCTGGAGGCAAAAACCCTGATTAGATTCACCAACATGTGATTATCTACTTGTGTTTTTGTTATTGGCCTGAACTCAATTAATCTAATTCATATTCTTATAAATAGGTCTACAGATTAGGACTAAGAAAGTAGCAGCAAAGTGAAAGAGAGAAGAAAAGGTGAGAAGAAGAAGAAGAAGAAGAAGGAGGAGATGGGAGCAGCACTTGTGGAAGTTCCGAGGGAGTACGGATATGTGGTCTTGGTCCTCGTCTCATACGGCCTCCTAAACTCCTGGATGTCCTTCCAAGTCTTCAACGCCAGGAAAAAGTAAGTTCATTTGTTTTTACAAACTCTTCTTCTTCTACGTACAAAAAACCCAAGTTTGGATTGGGGTTGTTTGATTTCTTGTTGGCTAAAAGTAAATGAACTGGGAATGGTAAATGCAGATACAAGGTGCCTTACCCGACCCTCTACGCAGTTGAATCCGAGAACAAGGACGCCAAACTCTTCAACTGCCACCAGGTTTTTATATCTTCTTCTTTACTTTGATGTGTGCGGTCGTTGTACGGGATCTGGAAAAAGGAAAAAAGAAGCTTTGTTTTGTTGGTTGGTTGGTAATGAATAAAAAAACTTTGCAGAGAGGGCACCAGAACTCGCTGGAGACATTGCCCTTGTTCCTGGCGTCGCTGGTGGTGGGAGGGATTCGTCATCCTCTCATTTCTGCTGGGCTTGGAGCCTTTTACACCGTCGCCCGTTTCTTCTATTTCAAAGGTTATGCCACTGGCATTCCTAGTAATCGTTTGAAGATTGGGTAAGCAAATCATCCTCTTTTCATCTAATATATACGTACATAAATGATAATTCTCTCCTTTTGCATTTGCATGTTATTCAGTTGATATTGAATTCCTAGGGAATTATATTAGAGACCTCTTATATATGGGCCTTCACTTGAAGATGCACCCAAAAGACCCAAATGATAAGCGAGAAACTTTTCTAAAGAGAAAATTTTCCATGCTACGGTACAAATGCGTTTTTCTAAAAAGAAAAAAGATAAAAGACTATTTAGAATCTTGGTTGGGAGGTCATTTTGTTGAGTGTGGTCGCATTCTTTTGAAAATGCTTCCTTTCACCATTTATTATCCATTTAAAAAGAAATGAATGACATAATCTTCAAGGGGGCCTTCCTCGTCTGCATCGAAGTTAGTTGCTTTAATTTTGATTATTATTATATTTACTATTAACTTTCATTGAAAAGACTTAACAATACAAGAAGGAAATACTAAAAAGTTGAAAAAGAAAAAAAAATGAACACCACCAAAAGCAAAACCACAAATAGAAAGATTAAAAATAAGTAAAGAGAGACTCACGAAATTGAGGAAGAACGGACACCCATGAACTGATTGCGAACTTGAGCTTGTAAGCAAAGTCTGTGGCCTTTGTGTTGGAATCCGGAAAACATTGGGAATTTCTCTCCTTCCAATGATCTAAAAAACTGCTGGGAAGGCAGTTGTCCACAAAATCCTTCCTATGTCCGATCCCACCACCAGTAACCAAGCCTCAAACCGTAAAAAAATAGACTTTGGATGGGCTCAACTACAATGAAACCAACTTAGGACTTCAGACCAAAGCCCCTGGGCTATTCTATAGTTCAAGAGGAGGTGATCAATTGATTCCTTATCTGCCAAACACATAGGACATGCATTGACTATGATTTTCTTACGTCGGTGCAAGTTATCGTTAGTCAGAATTGCACCTTGCAACGCCAACTAGCCGACCAACATGACTCTCGGTGGAATCTTCATCTTCCAAATTCTATACAAATGGTTTATTGAAGAGAGACCCCCTGACATAGCTGTAAAGAAAGAAGATACTTAGAAAATCCCTTCTCTAAAGGCTGTCCAAATCTTGTAGTCTTCCACATTAGGGTTAAAAGAGATATGGCTAAGAATGTTGTATAGAGAGGAGAGTTGGTTCTCCTCAGTCTCCAAGAGATTTCTTCTAAATATAGGGGCCCAATTCACCTCCTCACTGTTACCAATTAAATAGAAAGAAACTATCGCCTTTTGATCTCTGGCAAAAGTGAACAAGTCAAGGAAAGCTTCGGCCAGTGGTTTGTCACCAACCCACTTATCTGGCCAAAACAATAGTTTCTCCCATGAGCCCACTCTAAATTTAATGTTGGCAGCAAAGGCATCTCTAGATGACACAATCCCTCTCCACAGCCTAGAAGCGTGATAATTAGGTGCTTGAATATCCCAACCATCTCTCAAAACCCCATACTTTGCTACCAAGACTCGCTTTCAAAGAAACTCATCATCTTCCCCAATACTCCACAACCACTTTCCTAAGAGCGCGTAGTTCATATGACAAATAGGTCTAAAGCCTAGTCCCCCTTCCTTCCTTGGCCTACATACGGAATCCCAATTTATGAGATGATATTTCTTCAACTTGTCCTTGCCATGCCATAAAAAAGTCACGTTGCAGCCTCTCAATGCGGTTTGCCACTAATGCTGGGCACTTGAATAAAGAGAGAAAGTAGATCGGAAGATTAGAAAGGGCAAACAAGATTAGAGTCACTCTACCTCCTAAGGATAGATAGTTCGTTTTCCAAGAAGACAATTTGTTTTCAATCCTCTCTAACACCGAGTCCTAAATAGATTTCGGAGAGTTTCCCATGCACAAAGGAAGGCCAAGATAAATAGTTGGAAATGAACCAACCTTGCACCCCAAGATATAGGCCATAGAGGAGATTGTTAACTCATCCACCCTCACTCCTAGTAATTGGCTTTTGTAAAAATTCATCTTTAAACCCAAAATAGCTTCGAAGCATAGTAGAATAGCCTTGACATTCTTGACTTGGTCTTCATTAGCATGACAAAATATAATGTTGTCATCTGCAAACTGGAGATAAGAGATCACTAGAGAGCTAGGAATAGGAGCAAAGCCTCGAAAAACCTCCCCACTTCCGCCACTGCAAGCATGTGGCTGAATGCTTCCCCCACAATGACAAATAAGAATGGAGAAAGTGGGTCACGTTGCCTCAAGCCTCTCTGTGCATGAAAGAATCCTTTAGGAGACCTATAAATAATAATGGAAAACAAAAAGGACAAAATACACTCTTGCTAAGTGGGCTTTGATTAGAGAGGAGTTTTCAAAATTTACTCTGATGATATCACTATTAATTGGGAAGCATGTTTGGGGTGTGGTCCTTTCAAGGTGAGAAACTCTATTCTTTGGTCTTCCCCTCCTCGTACCTTTTTTTAATTTAATATCGATGGTGCAATGAGAGGTAAGCCAAAGCCAGCGGAATGCGTGTCAATCGAAGCAGGCCATTTAGGCCCAGTCCAGGCCCGATCTTGGCAAGCAGGCCATTTAGGCTCAGTCCAGTTTTCAGTCCACTGTTGTACTGTAGAATAAGCTATAATTTAGGATCTGTGTTATAATATAGGATCTAGAATAAGTCAAAGGATAATGCTATAATTTAGGATCTGTGCTATAATATAGGATCTATGGATTGTAATGAGGGAAATCAACCCCTATATATGTAAAACTACAGTCGTCTCTTAGGGGACGGCATTCTCACCATTTCAATGGAATTCTAAACTCTCTTGCAAATGTTAATGCGGAGTAGTGTTTCGGAATTATAAAGGAGATGTCCTATTTATGTTCTCTAAATATATAGGAAGATGTGAGTCTAATGAAGTGGAGGTTTTAGCGATTTTAGAAGCTTTTCGTTACTTTTTGAGAAACTTCAATGGTGACCTCATTGTAGAGAGTGATTCTATTAATATAATTGCTTGAGTTTCAAATCAAAGAGTCAATCCTTAATCAAAGAGTCAATCCTTTGAAGTTTTAGTCCCTCTTTAATGAAATTCAGTATCTTTTTACCAAGATTAATATTATTTTCCGCCATGAGTTAAGACCTACTAATTCTATGGCTGATGCTCTAGCCAAATAGGGGGTTCGGTGAGTTATTCCCTGAGAGAATGTTATTTCGTAGTTTGTTGTCTAATGGTACATTGTTCTTGTACCTCTACTTTATTGGTGTTCTTGTTGTCTTACTTTTCTTTTCTTTTCTTGTCCTTTTCTTTTATTAATGCAAATATTCTTGTTACTGATTAAAATATATATATATATCTATCCTAGACCCAAACTTGGACTTGAGCCTTACAATTCTTATTGGGCTCAGACCTAGGCCCACATGGGTCCTCTTGAATCTGGTTCATTGACAACTATAAATTTGCGTCTAGAACTAACATCGAATATGTACTCAATCAAACTGTCGGTTGCAAATCTATTCCTTTTCGAAGGAACAAAATAGTGGTTGGAAGCATAAGCTAGAGTAGCTGCTTAGCTTTGCAACATGAAAACATAGCCTCCAATGAAGTGAAAACTAGGGTTTTCAACAGGCTGAGTTAGTGTTTGGGTGACATTGACCCGAGTCTAGCCCCAATAAGTATTACAAAGCTCAAATCCAAGTTTGAGTTCAAAATGGGCCTCAGATTGGGTTTAGTGTGAGGTTTCAAACCCTAATACAGGATCCACCACATTTCACTATTTTCAAGATGGTCTCTTCATTGATTTCCATGATTATCCACTTCCCATTAATACCATGGTTCGTCAATATCTTCTTTGTTTGCCTAAAATTTAGAGGAATTGAATACATATGAATTGATCATTTAATGAGTTCAACTAAAGGATTATTAAAGAGAGAAGCATGCATGAGGCATCCACTCACCTACGTGATAGGGATCGAACCCTAACATTGACAGGATCACAATAGAGTAATAGTCTGGTGGAGCATGGATGGAAATTAGGAGTACTAAGTGGAGAGCACTGGTAGTAGCGGCGGACTAGGTACATGGGTTTGGGGTTGAAGCGACCACCCAAACCTGAAAAAGGTTAAAATTTTAAGAACCCCCTTAAAATTCTATAATTTTTCTGTATTCTTATATATTGGCCTATTCCACTAATATTTTTATATATTGGCCTATTCCCTTCCCCACCCCATTGGATTTCCTTGGTCTACCCCTTTTGGCAAATGAATGGGACATTGCGAAGATGACCCATGGGTTGACAGATTAGGATAGGTTATCATTCCTCTCATGTAATTAATAGCAGCAATAACAACAATAATAAATAAAACTAAATAAAAAAATAAATACATAAAAATGAGAGTGGAGATCTAGATGCGACCTTGACTTTTTTAAGTATTAAATTACAAGAGTGATGGTTGGGTATTCATTTCTTATCTTCCCTTTATTTCATTTTTTTAATCAAATAAAATGTTATTTAATGGTCATATTTAGATATTCACCTATGGTTCTTTATTTTTAAACATTTACATAAGTACAATCTCATATATTCTTTTTCCTTTTTTTTATAACGTGGGTATTCTTGATGTCTTTGATCCAATAAAACTAATCTAGGTAGCACCCGCAAAACACACACAAATGCACATGGGGTGAATCTAGGGCAATTTCAAACAAAAGATATGAGGACAAGGGAGCAAACCTCGGCCTTATACTACTACACCAACTCCTAAGTGGGTAATCCTAAGTATTGGATTACATGGCACAATTAAGCTCTTAATGCTTTTCTACTTCCTTATCACTCAGTTTTTGCATGTAAGACCCATTCCTCTGTCTCACAAAAGGACAATAGTTCTCAGATCACCTTCACTTACACACAAATGACAGATGCCTTTGGTCATCTAAATCAGTTTCTCAGGTAAATACGGTGAACTGGAGTTGATAGAGTCTCCTGATTTAATAGAGCAGTCAGGCATGTTGAACTAGCAATTTGGATAATTTAAAGTAAAATGAGAGTCACTCGTCAGCTATGGGGCCTACTTCCTATGCAATTTTTTTTTACCATTTTGTAACTTTGGCAACACTACTTATACGCTTCCCCTTTCATGTAATTGTATGCATTCCATGGAATTTTAGGACTAAAATTGGTTATAAATGAGGAAATTAATAAAGATGAAAATCCAAAAATGAAAATTAGATAGACTGTATTTTAGTAAGAAATGAAGGTAGATAAGAAATGAAAACTCAACAACCACCTAAAAAATTTTGATCCTAGCAAAGCCAACGTCCCATCTATATTTATACCTTATGTCCATTACCCCTCATCTTTTTAATAATTTTTGATTGGTGCCTATGTGACCATGAATTCTCTTATTATTCAATTCTATTAAAAAAGTTCTAAATATTCATAATAGTAATAAATGGTTAGTAAAGACAACTTCCAAAAGACATTCCTCTGTTCAATGACATCATGATATTTTAAAAACATGCTATAATTACTATTCTTGTTGTTTATTACATGTTTAAAAGCATTTTTGGTAACATAAATTGCATTAGTACTTTTGATTTACATACAAACTTGCAACATCGTATCATTGATTTGACCCACCAAGCTATAAAGCCCTTCTCAGTTCTAACACTCCACAGTTGACATATTTTTCAGGAGGTTCAGTTTTCCAGCAATTTTTGGGCTTATGGCTTGCACTGCATCTTTTGGGATTAGTCTTCTCCGTGGATGAGTTTTTCTCATGATACTATGTGCTTCTTCTACTTTTATGTTCTTTTAATCGAGATTCATGTGATAACACCATAAAACTAGAGTGCTTTTTAGCTACTTCCATTTACTGATATGTCAAATGCGAGGTGTAATCTCAAAACTCAAGTGTCATGTTACATTATCTGCAAATCCATCTATAAAATTTAACTACCCACCCATACTGTATCATAATTTAGACTATCGGTCCATATTGACCATTCTTCTATTGGCCTCTACAAGATCATGTGTAACAGTGTCTAGCGATTAAATAATCTGAACATTGTACTCGTGCTCCTGGCTCATTTCTTTAGAGCTACTTGTCTGGAGGGTGGCAGTAAACCAAGAAGAGTAGAGAGATGGTAAGGGTGTAGGTACTTACCATCTCTCTACTCTTCTTGGTTTATTGTCTGGAGGGTGGCAATAAACCAAGACGAGTAGAGAGATGGTAAGTACCCACTTAACCCAGGCTTGAACTGGACCCGCTGATTAAGGGTGTAGGTAGACCCTCGGTTTAGGTTAATATTTTCAACATAATCAATCGACGGCTCAGATCAAGTTGGGTCCAAGATTGCAAGCCAACCCGTTAACTACACCCCAACCTGAACCAACCCGTCCTATTGCCAAGCTCTATATGCACTCTAGTTTCATGGAGTCCTTGGCATAACATGGATTAGATTAGACAGGAAACATACTTTTAGTGTTATTTGATATCTTCAAAGTATGTGTGTGGGTTTTTTTTTTTTTTTTCTGACAGGAAACATACTTTTAGTGTTATTTTATATCTTTAAAGTTTGTGTGTGGGCTTTTTTTTTTTTGGGTAAGGAGGGCATTAGTATCACATGTCTGAACCGAAGATTTATTGTTGGCATGAAAAGTATAATACAACTGTCCTGAACATGATTGGAATTGTAATTATACAGAATTGTGCCCGATTAGCTGACCAATTTGAGGGTTTTCCCTTGATTTGGGAGTCATTTGGATCCGTTTCAGAGTCTCAAATTTCAAGGTCGCGAAAATCAGTGTCATGTTTTTGAGGCTCAAATCCTTTTCGATATGGGCCTATTTTGCATTATTATCCATTCACTTGTGTGCCTCTAATTAAAATACAGTTGCGTTTATACCGTCAATTAGGCTTTTTCCCATGATGTGCACCATTTGATCAATGGTTTGAATCACCAAATCATGTGACCCTATTGAATATGATTGAAATATGTTTTGAATCCCTATTGTTCACAGGCGATGGATGCCTAATTGAATGAACTTCTGTATAGTTGGGTTGGATATAAAAAAACACTTCTTCCTCTGTCCTTTGCTCAAAAGTTAGTTTGGCACCTTAAAATACTTAGCCAAATCAACGATTAGGCAGGGAAGAGGAAGACTGTGATGTGCTGATTTCTTCTTTTTCCTAACCTTCTCTTTAAATAGGTAGAAGCGAAAAACTGTTGAGGAAACATAATGAGGTATTTGTTTCTGCTTTTTTTTTTTTCTATCGGTAATGAAAACTTTCATTAAAAAGAAAACAAATGTAATAAGAAGAAAGAAAATTAACAAGAGATACAAGAGCATTGTACCTCATACATCAACTACATAATGATCTCTTTCCAAAGAAACAATCTATTAACCTCTTGTTTAACTAAAGTATCTATTATAGAATTTGTTGATCTTTAGCCCATGACGAAACACTATGTTAATGCTTGAAGATAAAGCCCGAATCTCATTAAAATGAGTTGAAATTTCTAAGGTTATGCTTTTTGGTTGAATACCCAAGCAATTAAATTAGATGAATATCTCTCCATAATAAGGATGCCATTAAAACTTCTATAAAAACATAGAAGAGCTTCCAAAATAGCTAAAACTTCTGTTTCATTCGAATTACAAATAAATGTATTTTTAGAAAACATAAACAAGACATCACTCTTGTAATTATGAAGCACATTTCCAATACTACCTAGTCTCGACTTATCTTTTACAGCTCCATCAATATTAAATACAAGCACACCAAGACGGGGGCAGGGACCAAACAACAAATCTCTTTAACTTAATTCAGTCACATTCCATATAAGCTTCCCAATTAACAAGGATATTGTTTACAGTAAAATTAGAAAACCCATTTCTTATCAAAACCGACTTTCTAATCCTCAAGCCAATCAAAGAAATCAAATTTATTGCGGAAAACGAAGAGCCCTTAAAGATTATGTCATTCATTTCCATCTAAACCAACCATAAGATTGCAAATGAAATTATCCTCCAACAATAAGCCTGCAACCAATAAAACACCCACCAATTAAGAGTTTGCCACTCCCGCAACAGTCTGCTTTGAAGTCGAGAAAAGAAGAGGAAGAGAGAATTAAGAAATGTCCATGAAATTTAGTGAGGGGCGTTTTGTAACTTTAAAGTGGTTGAGGCCATATTTGCTCAAATCACGTGGTAGTGGGCCCAATCTACCAGGTCTAACAATGACAGTATGACACCATGATAGATGGCATTTGTTTGCCCAAACGTGTCAAAGCATTCCCTAAGCATGTCTATAGCCTCACTTTGCCCATCAAACTACAGTATTCTGCATATTATCAGATGAAGACCTCCTTTTATCCCATACCCACGCACAGAAAACACCAAAGAGAACCAAACGCCCAGACAACAAAAATTACCCAGACAACAAAACTTATCAAAACTTAAAAAATTAAACAAAAGGAAGAGGAAACAATTGAGGTGATTGGGGAAAAAAATAAAAAAATTAAAAAAAAAAGCTCTTTCCAATAGCTGTGACTTAGGTTTTCAAGGATATCACTAAAAACCTAGGACCTCTTCAAAAAGTCTAAGAAATCTCTCACAAATCGGAAATATTTGAATGCTTGGATGCCCTATACCATTCTTAAATCCACCCATTCCGAAACCCGGAAGTCTAGGCTTCCTGAAATCCCATGTATCCCTATTTTAAAATAATGAATTCTTGATAGGAATTCCAAGAATGCTGATAGTCGAAATTTGTATAAGGAATTCTCACAAACAATTGGGCCCTTATGAAGCCACTAGCTCACACGTCCCTCCGGTATTCAATAGCACAATCAATCAGCTGCTTTAGTAGTAAGGGAGAGTCTCATAACAGATTTAGAACGAATTTCATATCACTTTTCAATTAATGTCAAATTCACCAAAATAGAGAATATAGGAATGTCTTTGTGGGAAGGACTCCCGCTTTCACCATACCCCCAGAGAAAAGTAGGTTTAGGTAGACCCTTCAATTGCCGCTGGGCCAACCAAGTGGGGTAAAAATGAAAGGAAAAAAAATACAAAAAGGATTCTCTTAAGTAAGGTCCACCTATTTAACATATGGACATATGAAAATTTCACTCTATATGTTTTGATCTCACAATGAGACCGAGCATGTGTAACAGTTGGATAAAATATTAGAAAACGTTCAACAGTTTGATCCATATTGAGGCCATCCTAATTAGACTATGGAACTGCTACAGATAAATGCCTCTTCTTGTATGGGATTTGGAAGAATTCCAATTTGTTCACTCTGAGATATAATTCAACTGAATAATAAATATTTATAATTTTTAGCATGATTAATCTAACGGTGTGCTCGTCTCCTATCGGATTGAAACTTGGTGGGGGCCCACAAGATGAATGCATATATTTTGTATGATATAGATTTTTAATAGTTTGGACCCACCATAAAGCTCACTAATTTTCACTAGATTAAATGGCTACCAAAATCCATTGATCTTCTAAACATTCTACTCTGTTAGACATTGTTAATCGTGCAATCATGTTCTTAGTTATTTAATGGGTGGGCTTCATTAACCACTAATAGTCATGGGATCACACCCATTGTGACTTAGAGTAACAAAATAGTTATGAGACTTCTTAATGGAACCAACCTATTCAAAATCAGGATTGCCTAAATAAATAGACTTTTATGGGCCCACCTATGAAAAATGAAGACTACCCAAAATAAGTGGACTTTTATGAGCCCACCCAATGCACGAGATCAATCTCAAGAAGAGCTCAAAACATGGTAGAGTTAAAAATTTGTCACAACCAGGCAATAGTGAGGCATGATTATGAACTTTTGTGATTTTCAATAAGTGAGCTCCACTAATTATAAAAACACATAGACTATTTATAATGAAATTTTGTCCTAGAATCTGCACCTTGGCCCAAAACATAAAGCCAAATTTTGCTATATCCCAATAGAAGAAAGTGGCATTTGTTTTGCGACATTCATAGTATTTTAAATTGGTGGATATCATACTAGTTACATCTGGGGATGTAAAAATGGGCGGGCCGGCCTAGCCCAATTTAGTTTTTGTCTAGCCATGGGTTTTCATGGTCGTTGATTGGGTTTACCATACCAATCCGGCACGACATAACCAAAAGGCTGGCTCGTGTTGGTCCATGGGGTGGTGGGCTACGAAACGGCACAGCGCAACCCATGCCCCTGGTTTTGCCGTGCTGGGCTAGGGTGCATGGGCTGTGACATGGCACAAGGCATGACACAATACAAAATTTATACTTATGTAAATTAAATATAAAAAAATTAAAATAACTAAAGTTTTTCTCTCCATTTGTAAATTCATGTCGATATTTGTGCATTTATTATACTGGTTTCAATGTAATTTCAAGTTAAAAATCCTAAAAGAGCATACCGTCACCTTCAATTTATAAAAGCTTTTTTAATTTTTTTTTAAAATTTGGAGGGGCATATGGGCCAACCCGTGGGCGGCATGGCCCAACCCATTTGGAGCTCGACCTAGCACGACATAACATAAGTGGTGCTGGGCTGACCCAGTTAAGGTGGGCACGACAGTGCGTGGCTTGGCCCAGCCCAAGCATGACTGGGTCGGCCAGTAACAGGCATGACCCATTTTACACCCCTCTTCAAATCACATGTTCTTCTAAATTGGTTTAAATAAAAGGTCTCCCTTTGGTAAATAAGGAAAGCTCAATAGGAAAAGAAATCTATTCCACGTAGACTTTACACTTGTAAGAATAGAAGTGTGAGTGCAAGAAAGAGTCGATGGATGAAAATTACAATATTGGTTTGGTATTGTCTTGCCCCCAAAAATCGATACCATTGCGGTTTGCATACCATTGTGGCTGTCAAAGTGTGAATTTTTTTTACTGCAAGAAATTTTTTAAAAAATATATATATAATGAAAATCCAGAATGTTGTAAAATGATTGAAAAATAATATATTTTTTCCATTAGTACACAATGTAAACCAAAATATTGGTCCCCTAAGTCATAACATTCTGTTCCGCTATTTAATATTTAATTGGTAAATATATTAACTTTTAGTGTTTAATTTCTTTGCCTTCTTTATAAAGTATAAATCCTTCAATGTGACACTTATTGAAATCTAAACCACTTAGAATAATGAACAAAATAAATGACCTCCTCTGATATGGTTTTGCAAATTTCATTTTAATGGGACTATACTGACCAATCGGTTATACCAAAACAATTGACTATTTTTTATTGAGGAAATTATGGAAAAAATCAACTTAATGGACCACTAAACAAAAATGTCCCTACCGGTATTTTGCAAACAAAAATGTCACCATGGGCCATTTTTGTTTAGCTTTTTGGAGTTTGTGTGGAGTGGCGACGTGGTCACTCCACAGAGCATATTTTTCCTTCTTCTTCTTTCCCATTCCTTCTATCTGCACTTCTCCTTCTCCTATTTCTTTTCCCCTAATCCAACCCAATCCAATCTGCCTCCCCCACCATCTTCCCCTTGTTTCATTTCTTTTCTTTCTTCTTGCTTCTCATTTCTCCCTCCTTATTTTGTTTTCCAACTAACCAACGTCGCCTACATGAAGGTGAAGATGGAGATGCAGTACTTCAACAGCTTGGTAGGTGGTAAGGTTTTAGAGTCAGGCGATGGAGAGGTTGTAAAATGTGTTGCTGGAGTGGATTTGGTGGGTGATGTTGGTGTAAGAGAGGTTCGTGTTGCAGGAGCAAAAGAGTGAGATGATGATGGATTGGTTTGGGGAGAAAGAGGAAGAAGGGGTAGAAATGGTATTGGGTTTGGAGATGGAGAGCCTCCCTCATCTCTGCCGCCCGCTGCCTCCTCTGCGTGCTCTCCTCCACGACCCCTCCAATGCCATGTTTGCCCTTTTATCCTCTTCTTGCATCCCCCTTAACGCCTTCTCCTTCATCAACGAAATGCTTGCCAACTACTTGACTAAAAGCTTCATAGAGATCTTAAACAATGAACCCATGACCTAATCACCACATTGTAGGTGTTCGACAAAATGCCCCTGAGAGTGAAGTGTCATGGATGGTCTTGATATTCGGGTACATGAAGCTTGGTGAAGTTTAGGTTACGTGGGAGGTGTTTGACGAGGCGCCAATGAAGGATAGAGGTACTTTGGGTACTGGGGTGTGCATAATAACTATTTAAAGAAGGGTTGGCGATGTTTTGGTGAGTTTTCTTTATGCTTATGCTCAAGTAGGAGCTTTGGATGTTAGGTTTGGGATTAATGGGTAAGTGGACAGAGTTGGATTGAGGTTGAGTGTGAGGTTGAAGAAAGTTAGGTATATGGATTATGTAAATGATGTTTGAAATGTTATATTTTTGTTGGTAGATTATATGATGTTATAATAAATGGATTGTGTATCTAATGTATGGAATATGAATGTATGTGAAGATTTGCATGAAAAATATTGTATGAATGTTTGGAGTTTTTATGAATATTTGAAGTTGATATTGTATGAATGTTTGGAGTTGATTAATTGATATAGGGAGTTGAAGAATATTAGCATTTGGAGTAAATCAATGAAAATAATTGTAGGTCAATAATGTGAAGATTAAAAAAATTCCTTTGTTCACAAGTAATGACGTTGTCACTTTACAAAACCTTAAAAAAAAAAAGTTGTGTTACCCAGTGACAACATCGTCATTTTGTAGAACCTACAAAAAATTAAAACGATCCTCCATATACACTATATTGAAACAATATATACAATTTCCTTCAAATACATCAAAAGAATACAAGTTGTAAAAAAGTTCACACCCATCATCTATTACAAAATGCAAAAGTGCATTAAAGAAATCAAATTCACAAACATATCCAAGTTCATAATTTATAACATTTTTATTGCATTCATCCTGCATTAAATCTCCAACTCTCACACCATTTGAATTTCCACCGACCTCTTTTAAATTCACAAACCTCATTTACTCTTGCACCAAATCACTACAACTTTTGCCTTCCATCATTGTAAAAGGGGTGTACAATATAAAAAACAAAGTCTCCATCAAACACCTCATACACAACTTCAATCTCGGCCAATTTCGTATACTAGGATACCAAGGTCGTCTACAACACTTCATTTCACCATCAAATTTCAAACTTCAAATCCAAACTTTACCTCTTACAACTTCACATACGGCTTAGTGTCATCCAACAACTTCATTATCAAATTTAAATCTTCACATCCAACATCCAAAACTCGATGTCAAATTAAACCCGAACTTCCATAATCAATTCCAATACATAAAGTAACATTCTACATTTATATTCATCAAATCCACAATTAAGTTCATTACATACAAATTAACTCCACATTTTATGTCATCAATGTTTCTATAAAGTTAGCTCCTCTTGAATATTTCAATGATGATCTTGCTCCAATAATATGACATGTCTATACAAATACGCCGCAATCATTGTCATTATCTTTTTGTAGGATATTTGTTAAGACATGAAAAGTTCAGACGTGGGAGTCGTGCCAACTATAACTGTTGTATTTTCTTGTTAGCTAATCAACCTACAACAATGATAACAATATAAATGAGATATCATGTTTAATTCCATTACGAACTGAATGCAAACAAACTAAATACTCTCAAAATGAAAAAAATTTGCTTGAGCATCTTTATATGCAAAATAATTGCAACATGGGACAATGACACAAAATATTCCTTTTGTTGATGGAGAAGACGATGCATCAACATGTTGCAAAGGGACCATCTTGTGATGATTCAATGAAAGAGAAGAGTTTTGAACGATGAAAGATGAGATAGTGGCTCGAAAAAGTGGGTTCCTTGATCAAGATATCTATAAAGCTTTTTGTCGAGTAGTTGGCGAGTTTTTCATAAATGAAGTGGAAAAAGTAAAGGTGGCAGGCAGCGGAGATGAGGGAGGGATTGGTGTGACTAGTGGGCTTGGAGTAGATGACTCTCTCTTCTCCGATGTCTTCTTCTACCACATCGTCCCTTCAAGCCCACTTGCTAGCTACGTCGACCCCTCCTTAATCTTCATTGCCTCCTCGCCCGCTCCCTCCTCCACGACCTTCGTCAAAGAACACGACTACTCGATTGTAGTCACATACCCTACCTTTGCTACGATTGCCCCCCTCAAGCTCTAGTTTTTTCGTCTTTATCTTATTATAGAATTGAAAGAAGAAAATAAAAGATCACCAGAACCTACTGCTGCTATCGCTGCATTGTCACTGACAGCCATGCCGCCCTCCATCGAATGTCGTTGAAGCATCATCTCGATGTCTGCTATTGATGCCATCTTTTGTTTGGCACTACCAAGGAGAAAAACGGAAAAAGAAACAAAAAAAGAGAAAGAAGAAGATGCAAAAGGGGAAAGAAAGGTGGTAAGTTGTTGGTTATAGACAGAGGAGAGAGGTGAAAAAAGAAAACAAAATGAAAGAGGAATAAAATGGGAAAAATATTTTCTATTACTCCTCACAAACTCCAAAAAAAAAAAAAACAAAAATAGTCGCATGGGGCCCTTTTGTTTGCAAAATATTAGTGGGGACATTTTTGTTTGATAGCCCGCTAAGGTGATTTTTTCCGTAATTTTCTCTTTTTTATTTTTTTACCTAATATTTTTCTAATAGGTAAGTGATAAAATTTAATAGTAAGTTACAAGTCCAACTAAAAAGAATAAAAGTCTACAGTTCATAAAATCGAGTTTGAGTCAAATTTTATTCTAGTTGGAGATTGGGCCACGATCACATTGATCAAAGTTGATTAAAATTAAAAGAATATGGCAATTCAGACATGGGCCATCTGCGATTGGATTTAAGCTTGTTTGGGACCGATGGAAGACATAGGGAGTTAGATTTTTAATTAGTGAGGCCCACCATCAGACATGATTTTGCACCATGGCGACCGGAGCAGGAAAGGAAAAAGGAGGAGGGAAGAGGGAAGAAGAGGAGAGAAGGGGGAGGAGAGAGGAGAGTGGAGAGTGGAGAGTGTAGGAGGAGAATCCCAGGTACATTTCTCTCATCCTCTTCCTCTCTGATCTCTACAATTGGAGTCTAAGAAATTAGTAAGTTTCCTAATTTAATTGGGATCAAGCGTTCCCTCTTTCAATTGGAGTTTAATAAGAAATTAGTAAGTAAGTTTCCTATTTTAAGAAGGAGGGAGGATTTGTTATTGGAAATCTTCTTTACTATAAAAGAGGACAACAGGCTTTCCTCTTAATCATTCATTCCTAAACTCCACAAATAATCAAAGAGAGGGAACATCCGTCCAGAAGAGAAGAGAGAGAATCATACAATCTTTGAGTCGAGTTAGCTTTCAGTGGTTTAGTAGTGTGTGAGCAATGGCGTCCACATCTAAATCTGATCCTGCTGGTGCTTATGGTGCTGCTGCTTCTTCTGGTGCCGCTTCTTCTTCTTCTTCTTCTTCTTCTTCTTATTCAAAGATGGTTATCTTGATGAGCATGGAAGGCAAGAGGTTTGAGGTGGAAGATTATGTGGCAAGGCAATCTAAGATCGTCGACCACATGATGGAGGACGATTGCGCCAACAACGTCATCCCCATCTCCAATGTCCAGGCGTCCATCCTCTCTATGATCATCGAATGGTGCAGGAAACACGCGGAGATGAGAGAAGACAACAACAAGGAGGAGGAGGAGAAAGAGCTAAGGTCCTGGGACAAGAAGTTTGTGGATTTGGATATGGACACTATCTACCATCTCATCATAGCAGCCAACTATCTTGACGTCAGGGGCCTGCTGGACCTCCTCTGCCAGAAGGTCGCAGACACGATCAAAGGCAAAACCCCAGCACAGATCCGCGAGATCTTAAACATAAAGAACGATTTTACACCTGAGGAAGAGGAAGAAATCAGGAAGGAGAATTCATGGGCCTTCGAGTGATTCTTGATTTAGATCTAGATGAAAGCTTTCAAACTTTCAATTTTATCTCATTCTTTCTCAACTCATTCATGTCTCCTCTTGGCCTTTTTTATTTTTTATTTTTTTATTTTTCATAGTTTGAACTAGAATCTTATTTTTTATTTTTTTCAATGGAATTTTAGATGATATAATACATATTTTGTTTTTATCATGACTGATCAAAAGAGGTTTTGTTGGGTGTGATGGATGATTCTTTTCTGTTTTTCCAATGGATATATATATATATATATATATATATATATGCCAAATACTATGATGATGGTGATCCCACTTACATGACGACCCTGACTCAGGGACATGGAGACCGGGCTCTATTTTGAGCCCTTTTCTTTACACAGTGGAGTCCTATGTGATATTAGACCAATCAAATAAGCTTATCTCTCGTGTGCTCAAGGCTGAATTGGTTCCTTCTTGGTATACATAGATATATCAAGGGGCGGACCCAAGCACAAATATGCGGGTGCAATGCACCCACCAAACTGCGATGAGCTTCTAAAACTACATGAAAATTTAGGATTTATTTTTAAAAATTCAATTAAAATTATAGATTCACCCTCAAAATCCACATGGGTATGTTCGGTGGCATCCCCTTGAGTCTTACTTTAATATGAGTGGGCATCAAAGTAAAATCAAACACATGATTTCAAATTTTAATAGATGCTGCCATGGCATGTTTCTAACATGGCGCCAATTAAGTTTTTATCATGTGTTTCATTGGACAGTGGGGCCCACTTTTTATTGAATTAAAATTTAAGAATATATTTCTACCGGAGATGAGATTCATCTTTAAAATGATCCAAATTATCTTCATGTGTAACCTAGAAAGGAGATTCCAACATGTGATATATGTTTCTGGAGTAATAGCTGCGACCGGTGATTTGGACTCAATACTATCAGCGGTTGATGCTGGGGTTTAGAATTGAATGCAATGACAATTGGATGAGATACAAGTGACTTCGAGTGTTGATGTGATGTTAGAGTTGTATGAGCTCATGCAGCCCAAGATGTAAGAGTAAGCTGTTGATGTGATGGGCTCCATGTTGAGGAGTGTCTCGAGGAATTGGGATTACACGAGGAAAAATCTCAGGTGGCCGCTTTGTTTTGGGGGGGTGGGGGGGGGGGGGGGGGGGGGGGGGGGGGGTGGTCCTCTATGTCACTAGCGGCGGGCAGCCTATCCACACTTCAGATGCATGGTAGGCTGCACATTGATAATGCGGTAGACCTTAATGTCCACGTACATAATAAGCTGCCCACTGATAATATTAGAGACCTGATATGGTCACTGTAGTGTGGCACATAAGAGGATCTGGACTCGTGTCTAGAGTGATTTTTGTAGGAGCCTCGTTTTTCTTGCAGTCACTTCCTTAACAGATTCATCAATAATGATACCTTCATTTGAAATGTCTTTGGCACATCATAAATTAACATTGCAGGAAAATACTTTTCACAGTCCAATTTGAGTCCAATTGATAAATATAAAGCTCTACGTGATTATAGTTCAAGGTGCTATAGTAATTTGCATTGTTTGAATTTTAATATGTGAGCCCCATTGAATTTATAATGATGTGCTTAAAGAATATCTAAGCTCCCCTCTCTTGAGAGTTTGGATCTGTTAGAATATGTTATTTACACCGTTAGGTTGAATTCATTGGGCCAAGTATGCTACAAACTCTACCTCATGCTCACATCATACTTTGCTGATCCTTATCTTTCTCGTGGAGCTTCATATTGTCATGGGGGCTAACGTTGTAAAATTGTAGGCTCACCTAACCCAAAGAAAACAAGTCGTGTGGGTGGACAGGCGGCACAGGAATCTGGAGTCGAGGCATGCATTTCTCGCTGGTAGCTTAGCTCCAAGTCTTGTATACAAAGTTTTTTTCTTGAAAAACGACCACTTCTAATAAGATCTACCTAAGATGCATGATGATCAAAAGAGATTGCGTGATAAAAAGTTTTAGTAGTGGATTAGGGGTGCATGAAATATCAGGCCGATCAATGAATTTAGTCCTTAATTTTAGGCTTTTAAAGTTTAATGGCTATCCATGATTCAAATCTATCTGATGAAAATCCAACGGTGAATAATATGCTGATTAGTTTTAAACTAAGATTAGTGCTAATCCAATAGAAGTAGATATATTTGAATGGATTGGATAGATATATAACAGGTGAGACCCTTTTGTGACAATAACAAAGGACTTCAAAAAAGTGGGTGCTTATGGGATTTTTTCCCTTCAATCAATTTATATTATTATCCTCCAATTTGCAACTGCCAAATCAATGGACCACTTTCTCAACGATCCCCATCTTTCGGTTTGCTTGTCTGCTTTGACTTTCTGTGAGTGAGTACGTGCAACGACAGTCTATTTCTGAAACCATCAACATGTTAAGTTTTTTCTTTTTTTCTTCTTTTTTTTTATTTTTTTGGTAAAAATCAACATGTCTAAGTTTTACAAGGGGGTTGTTGAGGGGAGATTTTCAAAATTTTGTGTTTTGTATATAAAGATATAATAAGAACGATTAAGAGAAAATAAAATAGTTCTTTAATATATATATAAATCTATAAAATATATATATATACAAGGGTTTTGAAATTTATCATGAGAATGGAACATTATTTTAATTTTTTATGATATTTTCAATAGCTACCAATATTTTCACGTTATTAATTTCAAGCAATATCACACATAATAACTAGCGCACTTACAATGTTGTGACAATGTTTACAAGAAGCATTACACATTTGCATGCATGACTCACAGAAGTAAAAAAAAAAAAATGTCGATAAGTAATTATTTTACTTAGACGGGTTTGGCTGTCATTTTTGTTTTGTGCTATAAATATCTGAATAACTAAATACAAATTTGCTTCCATTATTAAAGTTGTTTAGGACTTAATCAAGTCCCTAGGTTTTTGAACGGTGTTGCCCATAGGGTAGCTACGTGGAGGCAAATTTATAGTGATTCTATGTTCCTTCCTGTTTCCTAGGGAGGTTTCATCTTCTTGTTGGTTTTTTTTTATTTTATAATAGAATTATCTTGAGAATTTTATCAAAAAAACCTTTTTAGATTTTCTATAGGCAAAACCTGAAAGATAAGTTACCAAGGTAGTAGTCCGAGGAGGACTTTTTTAGTTTATTTTTTTTTTGTTTCACCAAGCAGCAATATCCTCACTCACTTACATTTATGAGCATAGATATCTCCACTCTTTTTTTCTTCTTCTTCCTCATCCTCGGTCCTCGTCCTCCTCTTCCTCTAACTCTTTCTACGTCTATCAACTAACCCCCTGCCCACACAATATTTTTATTCATTACATGTTGACAACTTTAATGGTCATAGACTTGAGTATAAGTGAGAGCTTATTACAGAAATACCTTACTATCGCATATACCTATCTAAATCATTTTTCTATTTAATCTATTTTTCCCACATCCTAAACAAAATGATATGAACTAATTTATCTTCTTCTAACCAAACTAATTAAACTTCACTCCCCCAACTATCTCATAATACTCACATTCTCTCTCTCTTAAACCCATCATTTTCTCTCTTCTTCTATTCGTTTTCTTTATTTCTTCATTTTCTTTATTCTCCTTTCATTCTTACTATCTGCAAACCACCTTTGTCATCACCTTTTTCTCATCTTCCTGCACAACACTGCAATTTCTAAACCACTCAAACCATCATAATCTTATTTCATTCTCTTTATATCCCATTTTCCTATCAATCTAACTCAAAACACTAAACCAACCCCTTACCTACAACTAAGACCTATCTCTCACATTTCCCTTTTACCATCATCTTCAACTTCACCCATCATTACTATCTAGGTTCCACCACCTAGCGACCACCATCCAAAACAAAAATGTTTTTTTTTTCTCGAATTTGACATAGGCGACGATATCGCTAATTAACTATGAAGAATAAAGCAAAACAAGTAAGCATATCTCTGCTCATGTATGTAAATGAGAGGGAATATTGCCGCTCCACAAAAGAATAAAAAAATGAACCAAAAAGGACACATAAGACTATTATGATAGATATATATCTTTTAGGTCCTTTTTGGTCGACAGTGAATTTAACGGGATTTTTTCTGTAAATGATGCAATTTATCTTTCTACAAAAAAAAAAAGTCTTCCCTAGTGAGAGAGTTGCAAGTTTATACCCTTTGGATAAAAGGAAAATATCATTCAATTGCACTCTCTCAACTCTCAAGTCTGAGCCTCATAAGCTAACGTAGAGAAACCAAAATATAAAATTATGTAAATCCCATACTTTGTTAATTGTTATCATCCATAGAGAAAATGAGTTATCTATTGTGCTGTGTTTCGTTTTTTATAGTTTTTTTATAGGGTTATTTATTTATTTATTTATTTGTGTGTGTGTGCTGTGTTTCTTTTTTAATTTATAGTAATTAACATATAAACACTCTTCGTAGCTTTTAAGATTAGATTTTCTTAAAACTTTTTTCAAGTTTTTTTAATAAAATATATAATTTTAAAAAAAATTAGTGATAGAACGACCTAATAAAAGAGTTTAAAGCATCATATTGGCTGTTATGTAACTGTTTCAGCCTGACAGTTATGGGTTTCAAGCCATGGTTTACGTGCCCGGATTGTGAATGTCTGCCCACTATTAAGGTAAGGTTTAGGATCTGATATTCTTAGACTATGTTTTAAAACATTTCTACTGTTAAAATATACATTCTTTTTTATACATTTTAAAAGGTTGCATATAATTTAGCAAAGTCAAAAGAAGGTTAAAACTAATTCTATAGGTGGAGCTACATTATAAATTCTATAACTATAGGCTCATATTTTAATTGCTGAAGGTGTGCCCATGTTGTAATTTATAAATATAGGTCTGATATTTATATTCAAAAAAAGGCAGGCCTATATTATAATTCTTATCAAGGTAGGCCAACCTTATAAATTTTACAAATATAGGCCTCATGTTCTAAGTTTTAAAGGTAGGTACTATATTGTAACTTCTACATACGAGTCCCATGTACGCCAATAATAAAGTGTTATAGACATTAAAAGGTGGGTCTCATAATTTAGTTCCTATGATTATTTTGGTTCGTTTGTTGGAGAAAATTTTTTTTACCATTATTAAACAAATTCTGTATGGCATATTCTAAATAGACCAGTTTATTTTAATATTACCAAAAAAGTTCTGCAGAATTTAGTCTTGGCACAACTTAATCTTAGCACAATCAAATATGAGCACAAAATTAGGAATAATATGGGAACCATGACAAACAAGCCCCTAGAGTCCCAATAATGTAGATTAATCTCTATTTTATTGCCTAAACCATGTATAAAAAAAAAACTATCCCTTCTGTGGAATCCAGTGTCTACCTAGTTGGTACACATTTTTGCAATATGAACATCTTAATACTAAGTCATTCCTCCCTAAATATGAATTTGCAACGAGTTAATTCTAATATCATATTAAATTTTCTTTACTAACCAATCATACCAAATCCTCTAGGTGATAATAGTGCACAAATACTTTTCAACAAGGTGACTGGGTCTTCATTTGTTCAAGTGAGGCCTTTAATTTCAATTGATAGTTTGGTGAGACCGATCATTTAATCCATACACTCAAAATCTCAAACTACAATATCAAAGTGATCCAATTTCAAATGAAGGTTTGAGTTTCTCCCCTGTATGAGATCCTCAGTGACAAGTAATCAATGATTAGGCCCCTCATAGCAGTAGTGGCCAAATGTTGGGGGACCCACCGTATCAGTCATTAGCAAAACGTTTCACAGGAATCTCAACCAATATTGTCTAGTGAAGCGAAAATTAAAAAGATCTCCCCATTAGTTCTTTAATATTAGAGAACGAAGATTACGATGGAGACAGATCTCGCCCACCCCGATTTAAAGACCCATTGATTAAAGGTTGCAAAAGGAAGAGGAGAAACTGACAGACTGCACCCTCGGAGACCTCGGTAGAAAGAAACCCATAAATTCCAAATCAAACTTACTGGTGGTTTGTAAGTCAATTTCAATGGGACTTTGAATGGCCTAGACTCTTTTCATTTCTACAATGCCCTTACATTCCTTCCCATTTTTTTTTTTTATGATATAGTAATTGATGACGTATGGGATCCCTTTAGTCCGGCCAGAAAGCCCTATAAATTCCTGAAATTTCTAGCATACATCTTCATGTTCCTTGCCTCTTCCACCCTTCCGAGTCTTGCAACCTTTCTCTGCTGATTGAGTAGATTTTTATAGAATGGAGCTGGGAAGAGGCAGTGCACGCAATGGTGTGGCTGCTGCTGGGGTCGCTCTCCTATGCTTACTTGTCCGCTGTGAGGTCGCCAGTGCGGCCACCTATGCCGTCGGCGACAGTGGGTGGATGTTTAACGTTGTCAATTGACCTGACGGAAAGAGCTTTTCCTCAGGGGATGTGCTTGGTAAGTCTTAATTAGTATTCTTATTTATCAACACTAATGCACTAAATCCCATCAGACCTTGCTGATTGGACTCACCCATTTACTAGTGAGACATAGGAATTTTTTCTCAAGAGGGCCACTATCTAAAAAAAAGAGTTTTAGAAGGAAAAATATAAAAAAGTTAAATATAGTTTTCAAAATATATGAGGAGTTTTCTAATTAGGGAGGCCATAAGTAAAAACATTAAAAATTATTAAAAACTAAAAAGAGTTTTGTGAAACTTTAAGGGACTTCATGAAACCTTGGGAGAGGGGGAGGGGGAGGGCATGGGCCTACATATGGGTCCACCCCTAGGGGCCATGGGAGGGGCCCTGGGCCTATATATGTGTCAGCTACTGCCCATATACTTCTGTGAGGTGGTTTTTAGAAGAAGAAAACTTCTCAGTCCTTGCTTTCTCCTTATTTCTCCTCATTCAGGGCCCATTCCTTTACTATAATTTAAAGAACTGTTATCATCGATATATACATATATATGTTATAAAATATTGTTATTAGTGGATGCCCACCATGGGACCCACATTAGATATGGAAAGCTAGAGTCTTGCTATATTAGTTTGCTTGGGGAGGAAGCAATCTTCTTCTATAAATAAGATCCTGCTCCCCCCCCTTTTATGTACAGATCTCATTCAATAAGAAAAGCTCTCCTTTTCTCTCTCTACTCTCTTTCTCTCCCCTCTTCTTAATACGTTATCAGCACGAGCCACCCCTCCTCTTCTCCTTTTTCTCTCAGTTCTCGTAAAAAAAAAAAAAAGAGAGACAAGAAGACCGAGGACGACACAATCGTCCTTTCATTCTCTCATTCTCTCTCTTCTTTGTTTTTTTATTTATTCTTCTTTGACGCAGTGTACTATTCTCTGTTTTGTTTCCATCAACAGAAGTTCTCTGTTTCGTTTCCATCAACAAAAGCGACGTTTCCTCCTTTTTCTTTTCCATCAAAAAGCGACGACAAGTTCACGTGTTGACATAAGCAGGAATATATTATCGTCAAAAATTTCAGAGTGTGATATCTTGAGCATAGGAAGTCAGATCGCCGATCCGTTTGAACCTTCAGAAAGCTCAGGAGTAGATCTACACATTACAAGTGAAAGAAGGCAGATCTAACGGTAACATAATTTTCATTATTTATATTCCTTTATTTGTTTAATAAATTGTTTATGTTATGATTATTTATTTATTCATTATTATCATTATCTTTAATAAAGGGAGATCAAGAATAGTTCATAAATAAGAACCAGAAGTTCTTTTCTAAATCCGGACTAGAAGTTCCATGGATTATTCAAATCTGAAACCAGAAGTTCTCAGATCCTGAAGTTCTATATTAATACGGGCCTGCAATTCCGTAAGAACCAGAAGTTCTTTCCTAAATCCGGACCAGAAGTTCTGTAGATTATTCAAATCTGAAACCAGAAGTTCTCAGATCCACAATATGGACTTGCAGATTCATTCCTAATCAAACCTGAAGTTTGATATTTCGATCCAGAAATAAAAATAGTATGCCATAACATCAAGCCCGAAGTCTTGATAGAACCTGAAGTTCTAATCAGGAACCTGCAGTTCCAAATCAAGCCAAAAGCCTTGTTTAAACTGTTTGTTTTTGGATTATTAAAATTGATAACATGATGTTATTCAATTTTGAATTGGCAAACTTGATCTGAATGTTACATGGCTCACCCCTTAATTTATTCTGAATGCCTTACAATTTTTTATTTGTATTTTATCTTTTGCATATCAATGATCATATATATATATATTTTTTCCAGCTCTTGCATAATGTCGAACTTAACGAAACTTGATTTCAAAGCCCTTAACATTACCGGGGACAACTACTTATCCTGGCACTTGGATGCAAAATTACATTTACAATCCAAGAAGCTTGGAGAGACGATAATAGAAGGCAATAAAGAGTCCCCGGAGAATAGGGCATTGGCACTTATCTTCTTACGTCATCATATACATGATGACCTTAAGAATGAATACCTCACAGAGGAGGACCCAGCAGGTCTTTGGAAATCCCTGAAGGATAATATGATCACCAGAAGATGGTCTTATTACCAACAGCTCAGAATGAATGGCTAAACCTGCGATTTCAGGACTACAAATCGGTATCTGAGTATAACTCTGCTCTTTTCAACATTGTTTCCCGGTTAAGATTGTGTGGGGAAACGATTACAGAAGAGCAGATGTTAGAGAAAACGCTGTCCACTTTCTATGCAACAAATGTAGTCCTGCAACAGCAGTACCGTGAACGGCGTTTCTCCAAATACTCAGAACTGATCTCTTGTCTCCTTGTTGCTGAGCAGAACAGTAAAGTCTTGTTGAAGAATCATAACTCCAGACCAACTGGATCCATGGCACTGCCTGAAGCAAATGCAAATTTCAATTCCAACAGAGGCAGAGGAAGGGGGCGTGGGAGAAATAATCCCTCCAGAAGAGGTGAAAAAAGAAACTCCTCCCGACGAGGAGGATTTCGAGGTCCTCCCAATAAAAAATTCAAAAACCACCAGAAGTGGTCTGATCCTCAGAAGCAACAAAATCCAGATCAACCTCAAAATCCACCAAATACTTCTACCCACCGTTCTGATAACCCTTGCTACAGATGTGGAAGGATTGGGCATTGGTCACCCTCTTGTCGTGCACCAAAAGACGTGGTGGAACGATACAAAGCATACAAAGCCTCTGTTCATTCTGCAGAATCAAATGATCTAGAAGATTGGGATTGGGATACTGACCTACAAAAAGACAATTACCAGTTGGACATTACAAATTTGGAAACTAAAGATTTTTTTGAAGACGAAAATGGCCAACCTCTGAGCAATGAGGCATTTAGTGCTAAAATCGGAACTCCTCCTGGAATGTTCTAGAAGACCAAACAAATATTTTTTAGAGTCTCCATTTAGAATTTTTTTTTTAGCTATTTACCCTTTTATGGATATTTTATGATTGGATGATTTAGTTTTCAGTTTCTAAATTTTGATAAACATTTTATGGATGTTTTGTGATGAGTGATTTTTTTTATCAATTTGATGAAATTTCTTTTATGAAGTTTTCTTAATCATGTGATTGTTTAGTTACATTTTTTTTTATCTTTTGTTTAAAGGTATGGATCACAACAATGGAGATACTCACTGTCTTGTAGATAGTGCTACAACACATACCATTCTGAAAAACCAGAAGTTTTTCTCAGAATTGGTATTGAATTCACGAAAGGTATCCACCATAGCTGGACCTGTGCAAATAATTGAAGGCTCCGGAAGAGCCCACATAACGTTACCTAATGGTACTCATTTATTTATTAAAGATGCATTGTTCTCCAGCAGTTCCCGAAGAAATTTGCTCAGTTTTAAAGACATCAGAATAAATGGATACCATATTGAGACTGCTAATGAAGGTAACAAGGAAATGTTACTTATCGTTACTAGTATTGGAGGCCGAAAACAAATACTAGAAACATTAAATGCTCTTTCTTCTGGGTTATATTATACGACGATATCCATCGTCGAATCACATTCGGTTCTGAGTAAAACGAGACAGTTAAGCCCGAAGCTTAAACCAACCCCAAAGTTTAGCAACCCTCAAGCCTTATTGCTTTGGCATGATAGATTAGGGCACCCCGGAGTTACCATGTTGAAGAAAATCATTGATAACTCTGTTGGACACCCTTTAGACAACCATAGTTTGACCATACCAAATGGGTATCTATGTGTCCCATGTTCACAGGGAAAGTTAATCACTCGACCTTCCTTCGTTAAGATTGCATTAGAATCCCCATCCTTTCTGCAAAGGATACAAGGCGACATCTGTGGACCGATCAATCCACCTAGTGGACCATTTAGGTATTTCATGGTTCTGATTGACGCTTCCACCCGTTGGTCTGATGTTTGCCTACTTTCAACTAGGAATATAGCATTTGCCCGTCTATTAGCACAAATCATTAAACTTAGAGCCCATTTCCCTGATAATCCTATTAAGTCTATACGACTTGATAATGCGGGTGAGTTTACATCACAAGCCTTTGATGACTACTGTTCATCTCTAGGCATTGTTGTCGAACACCCTGTCCCTCATGTCCATACCCAGAATGGCTTAGCTGAATCCCTGATTAAGCGCATTCAACTTATTTCTAGGACCCTGTTGATGCAGTCTAAATTACCAGTTAGTGCTTGGGGACATGCTGTATTACATGCATCAATGCTCATTCGACTTCGACCCACAGCCTACCATCAATACTCTCCCACACAGCTTATAACGGGACATCAACCTAATATCTCCCATTTGCGCAAGTTTGGTTGTGCTGTTTTAGTCCCTATACCACCCCCTCAACGTACTAAGATGGGACCACAACGTAGGTTGGGCATCTATATCGGCTATGACTCTCCTTCTATTATTCGCTTTTTAGAACCAATGACAGGAGATGTTTTTACTGCTCGTTTTGCTGATTGTCAATTCGATGAGACAAAATTCCCACCGTTAGGGGGAGATAAAGAACGTATTGTTCCTGCAGAACAACCCATTCCTGAAGAACGGCGTGAATTAACGTGGAATGCTTCCACTTTGTCTCATTTAGACCCACGTACTTCACAATGTGAATATGAAGTCCGTAGAATTGTGCACTTACAAGAAATTGCAAATAAATTACCTGATGCATTTAACGATGCAGCAAAGGTAACTAAGTCACATATTCCAGCTATGAATGCACCTGCTAGACTTAATGTCCTTGTAGGACAAAGTCAAAAAGTGGCAACAAAAGAGTCTGTAATACGCCAGAAGCGTGGCAGACCTGTAGGTTCAAAAGATATAGCTCCGCGGAAAAGGAGAAATATACAATCATCATATCCTCCCAAAGATACACATAACACTCCTGAAGAGTTTCCTCCTGAAGAGGGTCATAACGCTCCCGAAGAAGCTATGGAAAAATCCACTCTCTCTAGAATGACGAAAGTCCTTGATGAGACTATAAAAGCCCCTGAAGTGGCACCGATACCGGATAATGAAGAGATCTCTATATTTTATAATTATAGAGAGAGATGGGATCGAAAAAGAATTGTCATCGATGACGCATTTGCATATGCGGTAGCTACACATATATCAATGGAACATGAGGATGATGATACAGAACCACGTACTATAAATGAATGTCGACAAAGAAAAGATTGGCCAAAATGGGAAACTGCTATTACAGCAGAGTTAGAGTCTCTCAATAGACGTGGTGTGTTTGGACCTATAGTACAAACCCCAAAAGGTATTAACCCTGTAGGTTATAAGTGGGTGTTTGTAAGGAAAAGGAATGAAATGAATGAAATCATTAGATACAAGGCAAGACTTGTGGCACAAGGTTTCCTGCAGAAACCTGGGATTGATTATGAGGAAACATACTCCCCTGTTATGGATATAACGACATTCAGATATCTGATAAGTTTAGCGGTTTCTGAAAATTTGGATATGAGACTTATGGATGTTGTGGCCGCTTATCTGTACGGGGACTTAGACACAGAAATTCATATGAAAATCCCAGAAGGATTTACTTTGCCTGAAGCAAAGCCCAAGAGTACGTACTCAATACAATTGAGACGATCATTGTATGGATTGAAGCAATCCGGAAGAATGTGGTACAATCGTCTCCGTGAATATTTGTCTAAGGAAGGATATGAAAACAATCCCATTTGCCCATGTATCTTCATAAAGAAATCCTCAAAAGGTTTTGCAATAGTGGCAGTTTATGTCGATGACATAAATTTAATCGGGACTCCAGAAGAGCTCGAAATAACTGTTGATTATTTGAAAAGGGAATTTGAGATGAAAGACCTTGGGAAAACAAAATTTTGTCTCGGCCTGCAGATCGAGAGAAGTTCTAGTGGAATATTAGTCCATCAATCTAATTATACCAAGAATATACTGAAACGCTTTGGCATGGATAAAGCACATCCACTAAGCACTCCCATGGTTGTTCGGTCTTTAGACATAAACAAGGATCCATATCGTCCAATTGAAGAAAACGAGAAGGTATTGGGTCCAGAAGTACCATACCTGAGTGCTATTGGTGCTTTAATGTATTTAGCACAATGTACTAGACCGGATATTTCCTTTTCAGTGAATTTACTTGCTAGATATAGTTCTGCGCCAACGCAAAGGCATTGGACTGGTATCAAACATATCCTACGCTATTTGCGTGGTACAATTGATTTAGGACTCTTTTATTGTAAAGATTCCAAGTTTGTAGGATATGCAGATTCAGGATATCTATCTGATCCTCATAAGGGTCGATCACAGACAGGTTATGTATTTCTCAATGGTAATGCTGCTATTTCTTGGCGCTCTAGTAAACAAACTTTGGTAGCTACTTCTTCTAACCATGCTGAAATTTTAGCCCTCTATGAAGCTAGTAGGGAATGTGTATGGCTAAAATCTTTAATTCAGCATATTCGTAGTTCTTGTCAATTGCCTCTCAGTACAGGTACCCCGAGTATTATCTATGAAGACAATGAGGCATGTATTCAACAAATTAAAGAAGGGTACATTAAAGGTGACAAGACAAAGCACATTGCACCAAAGTTCTTCTTCACACATGAGCTTCAGAAGAACAACAAGATCGAAGTCAAGCAAGTTCGTTCAAACAACAACTTGGCTGATTTGTTCACAAAGTCATTACCAAAGTCAACATTTCAAAGGCTTGTATATGAGATCGGCATGCGGAAAGTGTATCATCAAACAATGTAAAGGGTATTATCGTCAGGGGGAGTAACAGATTCTAAATAGATACCTTGAAGCCTATCAATTAGGACATATGTGCGCTGTACTCTTTTTCCTTCTCTAGGTTTTATCCCACTGGGTTTTCGTAGTTAAGGTTTTAACGAGGCAGCATTATGCACGTCCAACACCATTTCAATAACTTTGTAAAAATGTTGTACTCTTTTTCCTTCGCTTAGGTTTTTATCCCATTGGGTTTTTCCTTTACAAGGTTTTAATGAGGCAACTATTATTGAATGGTGGTCATCCAAGGGGGAGTGTTATAAAATATTGTTATTAGTGGATGCCCACCATGGGACCCACATTAGATATGGAAAGCTAGAGTCTTGCTATATTGGTTTGCTTGGGGAGGAAGCAATCTTCTTCTATAAATAAGATCCTCCTCCCCCCCTTTTATGTACAGATCTCATTCAATAAGAAAAGCTCTCCTTTTCTCTCTCTACTCTCTTTCTCTCCCCTCTTCTTAATAATATATGTATTTTTTCCTTTTTCATATATGAAATTTAAATCCAATATCTTTTGTCCTGAAGAAACTCCTTCAAACCCTCACCCCACCATAGAGAGGGATTTTAGGCTTTTCATTCAGTCATCTACCGACTATGTATGAATCAATTGTGTCGATTGGGGCACATGTAAAGATCCAGGCCTTTTGACCGAGTGGGGTCCAGTAGTTCAACGGCTAGCATCGCCTTTGCACCATTGCTTCAGACTAATAAGCATTTTGTCTATGTTTGGAAACAGTTTTCAAGTACAACAACCCAACAAGCCACAATGTGGTGGTTGTGGACAGTGGGGGCTACAATGGTTGTACAACTCCAAGCGGGGCCAACGTGTACCAGACAGGAAATGATCAGATCACGCTCACCAAGGGTCAGAACTACTTCATCTGCAACTTCCCGGGCCACTGCGAGAATGGGATGAAGATCGCCGTCAATGCTGCCTGATTGAAAACTAATGGTTATGATCTGTGGTTTGGATGTAAACATTCCTGCTTTGGTTTGTTATAAACGCTGGTACTGATGGACTACTGGTACTTAATGTCATGTAATGTATGTAGATGCTCTAATGAACCCTGAGTGACTTGACTCCTTAAATAAAGGAATTTCTCTACGTCTACGTCCAGTCTGCCTCTTTTGATAGCCAACACTTACTAGTTGATGCCATTTTGGGAATTTTGTTACAGACAATATTTACTGTTTCTTCAATTGATGAACATCCAAATTAAATACAAATGGCGAATCAGATGGTTCATTTTTATTTATTTATTTATTTATACCTGGTTGGGTTAGGTCGAGAATGATACTTCAGATTTGAAGGCTCAGAGATGTATGTACACGCACGTGCATGTGTATAAAACTAAAGTGTCATCATGTCCTGCATTTAAGCATGCATGGGTCCAAGCCTTGAATATAAGCTGCTGGTAAAATTTTAACTGAACGGAGGCTATTTCATAGTACTCAGCCATAGCCATAGGGACGAAAGCAGGACCAGCCAAAGCTAGAATTACTAGTAGGGGATCCATACCTGACTCCGAACATGATAATAGGACTTGTACCATTTCTATCATGTTCCGAATTTTTTTATTGGGTCATACCGGTTTGTCGGGTCTGAGTTAAGTTAAGAGGGTCAAATGGATTGAATTAATAGAATTGGGCCTGAGTTATTGGACCCTTTTAGGCCAAAGGACTCTTTTTGGAATTTCATAAAACTCACTAAGAAGTAGGGAGCCCTTTTTTGTAATTTAGAAAAATCTTCCTCTTAATATAAACTAGGGTTTTCCCCATTCTTCCATCTTCTCCCTCTCTTCTGCAATCAAGCCCTAGAAGTTCTCCAGGGGGAAACCAAGGTTGGATCTTCTGCTCTTCAAATTTGCTTTTCGCTTAGAGATTCAGATAAGTGGATAACTGCAAACAACGTTTCTTGATTGTTTTCCTGAATCACATGTTGTTTATATGATTTATTTGCTTTGGATAAAATCTTTGAGGTTACAGATTAATAATGGAGATTTGTTTATACCCTTTTTATTGAAACAAGCATAACTTATGGATTGGATTTCAGGTTTTGTAAAAAATATATATATATGGTTTTGATATTTTATTTTTAAAAAAAAAGGGGCAGGCGCTGCTGCCCAGGCAGCAGCGCTGCCTGCAAAGGCAACCACTGGTGCTGTTGCCCAGGCAGCAGCATACGCTGCTGCCCAGGCACTACGCCAGCCAGGGTGCTGCTGGGCCCAGTTTTGGCTGGGCCGGGTTGGTGACAGTTGGGGCCCATTTTCATTAAAAAATATATATATTTATATATAAATGTAATTATAATTTTATGTTATTAATTATAAACATTTAAAGCATTTTAATGTGATTAATGGGTTAGAAGATTTATGAATATATGGTTATGTTAATTAATTATGATAAAAAAAATTTGATTTTTGATGGTTATAAAAGTAGTTGGGGAATTTGTATTTGACATTAATATTAAACGTGGGTTGGCTGTCCACTAACTAGGATGTAATTTGTGTGATTAAGTTTTAATTAGGATGTACTTCAAATTCGAATTTGGGTTTTAACTTGAGTCTACATTCTCAATCACAGTCCGAGATTTGTACCCTTTGTTTTGGTATAAAATGATAAGGTATAATTATACACAACAATGTTATTTAAGGAAATAATTATGCCATTTTCCCTTTGATCATAACTTGATTTAAATTTGGATTTGTAATTTAAACATCTTTTACCCAATTAGTAAAACATACTAAATATACCTAATTGGATTAGATTAATCATGTCCTTTTTAGAAAACTTAGATGGATGCTCACATGAGAATTGGATTAAGTGCAGAATGGGAATGTGAGGTTCGGGATGCACTACATGATAGGCACCAAAAGTAGTATAACGACATCGTGGACTCACATTTCCTTGTGATAGAGAGTTGGTTATCATGTGTATATTTAACCAGTTATGACCATTAGGTGGTTAGTGCTTACCCTCAGAAAACTTGAATTAATACTCATTCATAATACACTTTCAAATTTTAAGGTCGAAATACTCAAATTGATATTAGTTGGAATATTAGGATTAAAGGTATCATATCATGATTCATTCTGCATCTGTATACATATGTATTTGTAAATATGCACATTTATATACACATATATCTGACCGATTCTGTTATTATTTGCGGGATTACCTGTTTCTGTTATCTGTATGCGGGATTACCCGTTTCTATATATTATCCGCGGGAATACCCGTTTCTGTGCATTCATGCCATTGGGATTCGCATTTGATATATTTTTGGTCATAATGAATACTTCTGTTTAATTCAGTTGATTAATCCATTGCTTGCAGTTTACCCTCTTACCAGATTATGTCAATCTGACCCACTACTTTTGGGTGTCTAGGTTCCGTTGCCGGTGCCGAACCGGAGGGTCAGGCGACGCAGGAAATTCCGCCAAATGGCGGAGTTGTTGAGTGGAGCACCGATGACATCATCTGAGGTGTCCTAGTGCGGTGCTGAGTTCGAGAACTTAGAATTATGTAATGAGGCCATGTCTGGGCCATTAGGTATTAATTTAAGTTTGGTTGTTTTGAAATTTTAACTCTAATTGTGATGCTTCGAAGCACTTGACTCTAGTTTTATTATTAATGAGATTGATTATCTTATTGTGATGTAATATCCGTCTGCGATGAGCATGGATTTTAGTTCCGCGTGTGATTATGGTTGCTTGATCACTAAGCATAGCCTCACGAAGGACTTCGATCCACCCGGAATTTGAGCCCGTGCTGTTTATGTTTAGAAAAATTTTAATTGGCCCCAATTCTCACACCCCTTGAACCGGGTTTGGATTCGACCTAGTTTTGGGGGCGTGACAATATCTAAATTTTAAGATTGAACGCGAGTAGGAATAAATGGATAGAACTCACGGTCAGATTCGAATTTAAGCCCGGGTACCTTTTTACTAATAAGAAATGCTTATACACTAATCCATTATACATAAATCTGATTGTGGCATTGGCATTTGGGTCCTTCAGCATAAGATTCATGGAAAGAACACAAATTCAGATTCAAAACAAAACCCGAATGAAAAACAGGTTCAAATTGTTAGCCTTTGGCATGGTGAAAGTTTTGGTTGGCTATGATTCTGCCTTCGGCATCTTGAAAGTCCTGATCAGATACGATACGGCTGCTACAAACACGAAGATGAACCACATATTGGTAGGATATGACACTCCAATCTTAAACTAGAAGATGGATGATTTGGATCAACTTAGAATGAGTGAATTTCTTTGCTCTCCAATCCTCTCTTCTTGTTCGTTCTCTGTTTTACAAAGCTGGAGGGATTTTCTTGGGATGTATGACAAAAGGACGTCCTTTCTGTAGGAAATCGTGTGGCCCGCATGCCACGGGTCCCACGTCAGATCAAGCAGGGCAGATGCCAACAGAGATGCAATCCCACTTTAGTGTAAGACTTGATCTGGGCCCCATAATAAGACTCCCAATAGGATCAGTGGATGTGGGCTTATGGTGGAAGATGTTTCTAGTAAGTGTGACTCTTCGGGACTTGTCTATATAAGGATAAGGGAGCCCTAGGGTTTGGGATGATCATTATTATCTCCATTCCCGCAGGAAAGATAAGAGGCGAAGAGATCCACAGAGCTTCCCATCACCGGAACGCACATAGATCTCCTGCCACGTTCCGGAGTCTCCTCATCCGGATCCATAAATTGGTATCAGAGACCGGCGTAGTGCATTCTACCGGTTCAGATTTTGCAAAAGCATCATGGATTAGAGTAGATCGGGATTTCTTCATATCTGTGAGTCTTCGTTTTATTTTCGTCTCTGCAACGTGCTGGAGGAGGAAGAAGCAGACTACTTCCAACGCCCCTTTTAAGTTGTACACGCAAATCAAAAATCACAAGAGGTGGTCTTGTGTTGGCGTTTTGGATACTGACGTTGGATTTTTTCTTTTAAAGCAAAGGTGCTGTGCTCACACAGAGTCCAAGGAAAATTGTGAGATAACGTTGTGGTCACGTGGTCGTTCTGGCTTTACTACTTTACCATTGATGTTTCCAGAGAAGACAAATCTCAAGCCAAGCATTATTCTTTTTTGTCCTCTTGTGTGATATAAAATACATAAAGACAAAAGAAGGAGAAAGGCAAGCCTAATATCTTATTACTCCTAATCAAGCCGTCGCTGTCTGTGCTTTGGGAAGCGTGACACAGAGATTGTTACCTTACGCAGACAAGGGTGTGGATCCATCGCGTGGATCACCGTTAAATTTCAAACTGCGATATCTTGATCGTCCGGAGTCAGATCGACGATCCGTTTGCTTCTACGGAATCCTTGCGAGCAGATCTACGCATTGGCATCAAAAGGAAGACGATCCAGTGATTCAGATAAAAGGGTGGTATTTTCCCCTCGTACGGTCAGTGGTATCTAACCTATCTTTTAATTAAAAATAAATAGAAATCATGTCTTCCAAATCAGCCCTGCATGATCTTGCAAAGGCTGATATTTTCAACGGCAAGAACTTAGCCGTGTGGAAGCGTCGGATGGAAGCGTTGCTGCATTTTGACGGATTAACTTATGTGATTGAATCCGATCCGGTCCCTAAGCCCGCTGATGATGCCTCTAAGGAGGACCATGAATTACATGAGTAATGGGTCTTTGATAACAAATCAGCAAGGCATTTATTGATCGGATTCATATCCAGTGAGTTGGTGAAACAGTTTGAGCACTTCACCACAGCAAAAGAAATCTGGGACTATGCCATGGACAAGTATGATGAAACCTCCAAATCACATTTGATGGAGGCATTTAGCGCATATGTCAATTATAAGATGCCAGAGGGGTTATCTATAAGGGATCACATTGATAAAATGTCGGTCCGACATAGTAACCTTGCAGCCTTGGGAAAAGAAATGGACGAAGATTTTCAGATCATGTACTTGCTGATGAGTCTTCCACCTTCATGGGAGAATGTATCTCAAACCCTTAGCCTTCAAAAGGGTGTAACCCTTAGTGAGGTTGAAGCAAAATTACTTGCTGAAGGACAAAGGCAGGCTGCCCGTGGTATAACACCTACAAATTCTGCTATGGTTGCTAAAACTAAGAGTTATAGCGGTGCGTTAACCGCCAATGTGAAAAATAAAAAGAAATTTCAAGGCAATCCAAAACGGAAAGGGCCTAAAAATGGTGTTTGCTTTAATTGTGGGAAGCCTGGACACTTTAGTTCTCAATGCAGAAAGAAAAAGGGTGAGAATAGCCAGCAAGGTAAAGTGACCAAAGAACACAGAGATTATGTTGAGATGGTCACCGAGTCCATGATGGTGGACACCAATGACAAGAATTGGTGGATTGACTCTGGAGCCACCAGACACATATCAAGGACCAAGGCTGTATTTATCGAATTCAAAGAGATGAAACCCGGAGAACAAAATATATACATGGGGAATGAAACATTCTGTGATGTGTTGAGGATAGGGAAAGTCAAAATTCCCTTACCAACCGGCAAATCCCTTTATCTCTCCGATGTCTTCTTTGCTCCCGCAATGAGGAGGAGCATCATCTCTGTGAGCCAATTGGCAAGGAATGGATTTGAAATTAGATTCAAAGATAACGGGGTTACTATTGGAATGCGCGGTCAAGTTTTAGTCCATGGTTTTCTTTCTGAAAATTTGTATTTGCTGGATATTCTTCATAATGACATAAAGTCTACTTCTGATTATTCTGTGTGTGTGAATGTATGCATGAATGGTTTGGCAATGTTATGGCATTTGAGATTGGGCCACATTAATAAAAACAGAATCAGTAGAATGGTTAAAGATGGACTTTTACCAGACCTAGGTAAAATTGAGTATCCTATATGTGAACCATGCATAAGTGGCAAAATGGTCAAGAAACCATTTCCGAAAGGAACTCGAAGTTCTGAAATATTGACCATAATTCATTCAGACATATGTGGACCATTGAATGTACACAATAGAACCGGAGAGGACTATTTCATTACATTCATTGATGATTACAGCAGATATGGGTATGTGTATCTCATTAAACATAAACATGAGGCATTAAAAATGTTCCAAACATATGCTGCTGAGGTCCAAAATCAAAAGGGCAAGAAAATAAAGAGGATTAGGTCTGATAGAGGGGGTGAATACACTTCCGAACTGTTTAAAGAATATTGTGCACGCGAAGGAATCATTCATGAATATTCAATCCCATATACCCCACAGCAAAATGGCATGGCCGAGATGAGGAATAGGACCTTAATGGATATGGTAAGGTCAATGATCAGCCATGCGAGTCTTCCGCTGTATTTGTGGGGAGAAGCATTAAATACTGCACAATATATTTTAAACAGAGTACCCTCTAAGAGTGTGCCCAAGACCCCATATGAGTTATGGACTGGTACCAAACCAAAATTAGAATATGTGAGAGTTTGGGGCTGCCCTGTACACGTCCTGCTACCACCACAGGAAAGGCATAAACTGCAAGCAAAAACGAAGAAAAATTGTTCTTTCGTTGGCTACCCATTACATTCTAAAGGATATCGTGTATATGATCATGATAATAGGATAATCATGGAATGCCGAGATGTGTTTTTCCTTGAGGATCCGACGGTCAGTCCTAGAGTAAGACCACAGAGTGTGGAATTATATGAAATCTCTATGGGCAAGGGGGTTCAAGCAAGTGGGGTTCCGACGAAGAGGACGTTGGACCTAGAATTCCTGGCTAGGGTCCACTTGAGGTGATTGAACAACCCGATGAGCCAGTTGGCAGACCGATTCGGGCGAGGAAACAACCGGTATATCTGGATGATTATTGCAGTTTATTAGAAACCGTGCAAGATTTGGATCCAACCTCCTACTCTCAAGCGGTCAAAGTGCAAGATGCGCAGTGTTGGCTAGAGGCTATGAGAGAGGAGATGGAATCAATTGAAAAGAACCAAGTATGGCAATTGGTAGATTTACCTAAAGATCGGAAAGTCATTGGATGTAAATGGGTTCTTCGAAAGAAATTTAAAAAGGATGGATCCTTGGATAAATATAAAGCACAGTTAGTAGCTAAGGGATTCACACAAGTGGAAGGAATAGATTACGAGGAGACATTTTCTCCAGTTGTAAAATTCCAATCCATACGAACCTTAGTAGCATTGGTAGCATGTCATGACCTTGAATTGCACCAAATGGATGTAAAAACAGCATTCTTGAACGGCAAATTAGAAGAAGAAATTTATATGAAACAACCCGAGGGTTTTGTGGTGCAAGGTCATGAGGACAAAGTGTACAAACTTAATAGGGCATTATATGGATTAAAACAGGCTTCAAGACAATGGTATAGAAAATTTCATCACATATTTCATCAGGCCATATGTGAAATAGGATTTGTCCCCAATAGTGCAAACACATGTTTCTATATTAAACGCAGTGGGAGTAGTTATTTATATTTGTCATTATATGTGGATGACATTTTGATCGCCAGTAATAAATTGAAAGCCATAAATGAAATCAAACAATGGTTAAAGTCAAGATTCGAGATGAAAGACATGGGTGAGGCAGAGTATGTCCTTGGCATTGAAATAACCCGTGATCGTCCGAATAGGATATTGACTTTATCACAGAGATCCTATTTGGAAGCTGTGTTGAAAAGGTTTGATATGGCTAACTGTAAACCAATTAATACTCCCATCTGCAGGAGCACAAAATTGTCAAGCAATCAAGGACCCACAAATGAGCAGGATAGGGAAATGATGAGATCAAAACCTTATGCTCAAATTGTGGGCAGCATCATGTATGCGATGCTGTGTACGAGACCAGATCTTGCATTCGCCGTAGGTCTCGTAAGCAGATTCCTAAGTAACCCTGGATTACCGCATTGGTATGCTGTTAAGAGGATTCTGCGGTACATCAAAGGAACAGTGAATCTTTGCCTATGTTATCAAGGTAAAGTCCTGGAACTGCACGGCTACTCGGATGCTGATTGGGCCGGTGATTTAAACCAGAGAAAGTCAACAACCGGCTATGTGTTTACCCTCGGAGGAGGTGCAATTTCTTGGGGTAGCAAGAAACAGACCTCCACGGCTATGTCAACAGCCGAAGCAGAGTATATAGCTTGTAATACAGCAGTCCAGGAGGCTCTTTGGTTAAAATACTTCCTGTGTGATTTGGAGGTAATAAATGAGAAGGAGCATGTCCCAATGAGCATAGACAGTACGTCGGCCATTTCTATGGTGAATAAGCAAAGGATTAACAGCCGATCAAAACATGTTGAAATAAAATATCACTTTGTTAGAGAGAAGGCTGAAAAGAATGATATCGAAATTTTTTATGTGCCTTCAGAAGAATTGATGGCTGATGCTCTCACCAAGGCTTTGCCTGCAGAGGTTTTTACAAGGCATGTGATGCGCATGGGACTAAGAAATATTTGATGTACATGGCATTCGTGCCAAGTGGGAGATTGTAGGAAATCGTGTGGCCTGCATGCCACGGGTCCCACGTCAGATCAAGCAAGGCAGATGCCAACAGAGATGCAATCCCACTTTAGTGTAAGACTTGATCTGGGCCCCATAATAAGACTCCCAATAGGATCAGTGGATGTGGGCTTCTGGTGGAAGATGTTTCTAGTAAGTGTGACTCTTCGGGACTTGTCTATATAAGGATAAGGGAGCCCTAGGGTTTGGGATGATCATTATTATCTCCATTCCCGCAGGAAAGATAAGAGGCGAAGAGATCCACAGAGCTTCTCATCACCGGAACGCACATAGATCACCGGCCACATTCCGGAGTCTCCTCATCCGGATCCATCACTTTCCGCATGTATAACATGGGCTTCCTCTCAGAAAACCTATGGTTGTAGTGATTATCTCAACTAGTTAGGAAACTCACCTTAAAAGAAAACATGGGATTTAAATTCTAAACGCAAAATCCAAGTTCACCCAGGAGCCCCACCACCACCCAAAGTGCATCATCAATCAACTATATGAGGGTTTTTATCATGAAAAAGGAAAGAGAGTTGAATGTTGATAGCGTGAGCCTTCACCCTTCTTGCAAGCCCTCTTTGCTCTCTAGCTTGCTTTTTAGTAATAAATATTATGAACTTTTAACACACTTCTAAAATAGCATAGGAAATTTTACCCAAAAAAAAAAAAATCAATTCCCCTTTCAAAACCTGAATTTGACTCCAGAAATTAATGAAGGTCCATGGTGAGGTACCATTTTTTCTTGATATGAATGACACAAAATAAACGCATCTCTTGTATGGACTTGGAGATATTTTCAGCTTAAAATATTCTGAGGTGGGTCGTTGTAAGACTTACCAATTGTGATGAGTAATACAAAAAAGTTAATATAATTCATCAATAGTGGACTCACGTATTTATAATCTGAACTTCTCATAGTATAAATAAATAAAAAGAAGAAGAAGAAGAAGAAGAAATAAAAGCCCTTCTCTTGCATGTGACACGGTAAAGTAATATATTTTTGGGCCCACCGTATGTTTAATCATAGGTAAATTAAGAGTAAATTTGGCAAGGTGCATGGAAGCAAAGGCATTTACTTTTGAATGGCACAAATTTTAATTGGTGAACTTCACTCAGCAGCAGCTATGTGAATTTCCTGTGAGTTCAAGCAGTTCAAGCGGATTTACTAATATTCTTAGTCACTTTTATCAGAAAGACAAAAAAATAATAATAAAAGAACTAGTCTTAGTCATGCAGTCATACCCGTAGATTCCTACCATACATCTCGGTCATGCATTATGATCCCCTTAAGTTAGAACCCAAGGAAACTTTATGATCTCTACAGTGTGTTGCCATACATTAAAAATTAACCACCAAAAAAATAAATGCTCCCTCATGCTTGGGCGTCACTAACCCTTGCTTAAATAGAAGATCATGAGCTCACCATCAAATTGAACACATAAAATTTTTTTATAATGTTTTGTTCAATTACACATGATCAATCTTATGAGGGGCTCAGAACATATGAGGGTGAAGTTTTGCCAAGTCCCACACAAGAGAAGCATTTTTCTAATGAACAGTTTAGATTTAAAAAGGTGGGCCCACTTAGATTAGAGACATGAATTCTTTTAATATTGGGAAATTTAGAGGCCAGCCACGAGTTCGCTAATTTAATGTTTGATGACATTTGCATTATTGGGAAGCTTATTTTCACTATAGCTTGCATAAGGCGAGAAAGTTGGATGTTTGGAGCCCACCTTCAATAGACATGTCGAAATTCAATGTGGATGGTGCTATAAGAGGTAAGCCTAGACTAGCTGGTATCGTAAGAGTGCTTAGGGATAATAAGAGAAATGTTCTACTCATGTTCTTTAAGAAAGTGGGTTTAAAGGAATTTAATGAATTTAAAGTGTTGTCCATTTTAGAAGCACTTCGCTTGTTTTATCTTTCCTTTGATAGTAGGTTAATTGTGGAAAGTGACTCTTCCAATGCTATTTCTTGAATCCCTTCTAATTTTGATCCTTGGAGGTTTCACTTTCTCTTATTGAAAATTCGAGTTTATCCTCCCAAGTGTTGGTGAAACTTAAGCATATTAGTAGGTCGGCCAATAATATGGTAGATGCCCTTGATAAACAAGGGGTTGACAGAGAAGCTCCTTTCATTACTCTTACTTTGTAATGATTTATTTATATTGTAGGGTATAAGGCTTTTATACCCTATCTCATGTTGTTTGGCTTTGTAATTTTCTTCTTTAATTAAGTATTATTACCATTTCAAATATATATATATATATTTAGAAGCCGATTCTTGATATAATTTACATCTAAGGACATTAGGTCCAAAATCTTTTTTCCTTAATTGATTAGGTCCAACTATTTATATTTGTTTAGCCGCAGGTCCTTGTAACCATTTTTGGTACTTTTTATTTCAAAAATATCCTCTTTTGTTATTTCTAATGTTTCACGGTAAAGAACAAAACATTCTTTTTTTTTTTTTTTGCAGACTTTGAAATACTTGAATTTCCACTACACTTATCCATTTACAACAAAATTTATATATTTGGAAGATTTCATCAGTCTAGTATTTTTCTATTGAACGAAATAGATAAAATGTGTTAAACTCAACAAATAAAATTAATTTCTTAGGAATAAAGAGAGAAGAAGAGATACAAAAAAAATGAACCCTACAACCCAAAAAACAAAAAACCCAACAGATGAATTTATCTGTTATCAAAAGAACATCAATTGCCAAACTCAAGAGATAAATTTGTTGAAATAGAAAGAGAGTGGGAGAGAGATAGATAATAAATGCAACAAATTAATTTATTTTTTTAAGTGATGAACTCTGCAAATCACTTTTATTTGTTGCTTGTGAGCAGATCATTAATTTTATCTGTATGTCACTATAAACAAATCAATTTTATCCATCCAAAAGAGACGTTTATTTTAAGTGATTTGGATTTTAAAATAGGTGAGCTCAATTTTAAAGCCTCAAGAACAATGGGATAGGTTGTTTTAAAAGATCAAAGGAAAGCAAATATTTAGCTTTTTACAAATAAAAAGTGCTTACTATTGTTATTCAAATGTGCTAAGAGCTATTGTGCTTTGCTTGGATGGTTGCAAGCATTTCTTAGACAAGAATTCCCATTGTCTAGAATTCCTAATAGCAATGCAGGTGGTGCCCGTGTGGAACTCCTAATAATGCATTTTTTTGAATCAAGATAATCATTTAAGCTCATCCCAAATGACATTTTCTTAATGAAGAGTTCACCAAAATCCAATATTTGGAGTGTTGGACAACCCTTAAGCATTTTAAATTGTATGCAGGTGCTTCAGATAAGAAATTTGGAATCCTTGCAATGAAAAAAATTAAAGTCAATGGTGAAAAGCAAGCATCAATGTATATTGAGCACCTTCCTAGCTAGAAGCGTGAGAGGCGCAAAGGGAAAACTTCCGCAAAACCAGTAGGAATACCGGATTAGCGCAATTGCGAAAAAAAAAGTTTTAACAAGGCGATTTTTGCCCATTAACTCACATTGCACCCAACATTTGCAAGGAAGGCGCCCAAAATCCTTGCACCTTGTCCCCCTCTAATTCCATGGAAGGAGACATTACACAAACTCCTCCTTAGGCCTCTCAATTTGACCTTGAGACAGGAAGGCCCAACTTGACAAGACACTCAAAAAGCCCTTAAAATGAGGGCTTTTGCTTTTAAGAAAAAACTCTATGGCCAAGCTTGGATAGTTTTTTACAACCATGAAATTTGAAGATTGGGCTTGGACAGTATTGGCCCAGCCTGGTCCTAGCCCTGGCCCTCCTACTTTTTAGTTTTTTTTATAGGATATATATTTGAATATGATTTTGAGGTTGCTTAATCTAATTACATCTTTGATCTCTTTCTAATTGCACTTTTCAGAAATTATTAAGTTAATTAGGATCCGCTAAGAGGAATTGGATCCTAATTGGACTTTCGGTTAAAGAGAAAAACAGAGATATCTAGTGTAAACAAGGCACTTACTTAATTGGGTACTAATGGTTTTCAGATTTTCTAATCTAATTAGATCTCTTATCTCTTTCAAACAGGGGCTTAAGAAAGTAAAAAGTTTCCTGGTTTAATAATAATTATGAATTTTTTCTACACAATCCTACAATGGGCCAGCATCTTGTGCTAAAGGGCAGAACCAGGATTCTACACCGATGGGGGCTAAACTAGAAGTTTTTTTTTTTCCTCTCTTTTCATGCAATCATTATATTTTCAAGTGTTCCCTGAAATTTTCAAAAATTGGAATCTCGACTCTGGAGGAGGTTGGTAATGATGTATCAACTTCCTATTTTTTGTCATTTTTTTCTCTTAAAATATACATCAATCGGAATTGTCTTTCTCGTCTAAAATTAAATTGAAATCATAACAAGCACATTTTAGCAACTAAGAGAGAATAAGTGCTTTACAAATCACAATCTAGTAGTTTTTTTTTCTTACTATTGAATTCAGTCATCACACAAAAATTGAAAATATTTAAAAATCAAGCACATGATTTGGACAATAAAATTATTTGCTCTTCACAATCACATACTCAATGGCAATGGCATGGTCATACTAATGCATTTCCATTAAAATGGGCAAAATATGCCAAGTATATTAAAATTCTAGAATTAAGATAGAATCAACATATTAACAATGAAAATACTATCTACTTGCTTTATGATGAGAAAAAATGGAAATGAGGAGAAGCCCTAGTCTAAGACCAAACCCACAGCACTCAAATGGAGAGAAAACCTGAAGCCGAGCCAAACCCACATATAAGATGGGAGAGAAGACTCTAAGGAACACCTCTAAACCATTATTAATATAAAAAAGCAAAAGACCTAACTATGGAGAAGTTGGGAGCTTACCTAGAGTTCAAGGAAGAAGAAAAAGTTTGAAAAATAGTATCCACGGGATAAGGGCAATGCAAAGAGGAAGATGTCGGAGGAAGATCGGTGATTGGTGGATTGGCGGGTGGCTAGTAGTCAGGTGGAAGGAGAGGGGAGAAGAGGGAATGAGAAAATGAATGAAGAAAAAAAAAGAAAGTGAGGGGGCGGGTGTATTTTGTTTTGGGCAGTGGGCCAAAGGGGCTTTAGGGCCCTAATTTAGGTCCACCTAATTTTTTATATAATTTTTTTTAAAGCTGAGGCCCTACCCCTTATTAGTTCTGCCCCTACTTCTGCTGCGTCTCGGCCAGCCACTTGTTGCACAGGGGCGACCTTATGAATCCCCAGCACTTATCATGCATTTCGTCATCGGCTTGATAGCTTGACCATTAGTAAGCTTTCTTCTATATATATATATGAAAACATTACTATACATATATCCCTCACAACATTTCCTTTTTTGAAAAGTATTAATGTGAAAAAAGATAAAACCATTACTCCTGATATATATATAGATATATATGTGAGGAATATTCATGTGCATATGTCCCTCATCATTTTTTTCCTGAGAACTCTATGTGGGACCCACTATATGGTCCATCCAAATAGATCACACATACGACCCCCTTGAATTGAACCTGTTTACTAATTTTTGGTCAAATCCAAATTTATTGAACCGTTGGATCGACTATGCACCCATTCGAATGGAATAAATTTGTGGGTCATAGATGAAGGAGTTAGGGACATGTGATTGTCGCCAGACTTGGTATCTAGGGTGGCTCGGCATGGATCTTTCCATTTCCCCTGGTTTCATCCCTTGGTGGGGTCTACCATGGGCCCCCACAAATGAGTATGCATAGTCCCCTGGTGAGGGACATATGCACATGAATATTCTCCTATATATATGACTTAAAGAGAAGAATATGGAGTTTAAAAAGATTAGATCCCTTATCTCTCTCAAAGTGGAGTTTATAAGAAAGTACGAATTTCATGATTTAATTAAAATAGGATCTCAGTTTAAGAAATTAGAAGTTTCCTGATTAAATTAGGAGGACTTCTTGTCATAAAGGAATATAACCGAATAGGAGCTGTGATGTTTTTCTATAAAGAGGACAGCCCACTTCCCTCTGAAACTGCTCTCTTTTTACAGAAGATAGATAGATAGAGCAGAAGAGAAAGAAGGTGGTTTAGTAGTGTATGCAATGGCGTCTGCTGCATCTAATTTTGCTTCTTCCTCAAAGGTGATGATCCTGATGAGCTCGGAGGGAGAGAGGTTTGAGGTAAAAGAGTCTATGGCAAGGGAATAAAAAAAGATCAGTAACATGATGATGGAGGACAAGGCCAACAACGATGTCATTTTCATCCCCAACATCACTGCCCCCATCCTCTCTTTGGTCATCCAATACTGCAAGGAACATGCAGAGCTGAAAGACAAGGAGGAAGAGGCGGAGTAGCTCAAGGCATGGGACAAGGAGTTCGTGCAGTCATTAGATGTCAGGACTCTGCAACGTTTGCTCATGTCAGTTGTATGGCTCAATGGAGCCATGGCAGAACTGCAGCCGTAATTGCAGGTCTGCAACGCCACCCTATAACCGCCCTTCCAGCCGCCCTAGTTAGCCACCCTGCAAGACTCCTTGAGCAGCCAAAGTTGCAGACATCCATCAGCTGATGGAGTCTATAAATGGAGACTTCCATTGCTCCAGCAGAGGCAGAGAAAGACGACCAAATCTGAGAGGCTTGGGTGTAAGTGGGTTTGGGGTTGAGAGAGAGCGAGTGATCTCCTCCTTGTAATCCATTCCTCATAATGATAGTCTTTCCGTCTTCTCCCATGGATGTAGGCTCAAGCCGAACCACGTAAATCCCCTGTGTGCATCTTCTGTGTGGTGTGATTTTTCTCTCTTCTGTGTGACCAAATCCGTGCTCAATTACAACAAACTGGTATCAGTGCCAGGTTGGACTGTGTACCTGTGACGATTTGCGGAGATCCACGAGTTGATCGGAGGTGGGCCATCTCTGTTCACAGATTCTCTGACACGGAAAACAGAGGATTTGATCTCAGATCTAAGAAAAGAATCCGGCTTGGATTTGTTGAGGTCCCTTAGATCTCAAGTGAGCCACGATCGACCGGAAGGGAAGAAGAAAAGAAAAAAAAAGGAGATTTTGGTTACAGCAGATCATCGCTGCCGCCGCCGCCGCCTAAGAAGAAAATTGCCGTCGCCCTCTCCGTTTTTTGCCGGTCTATCCATTGCCGTCGACACCAGGCTCCACCGTGGAGACAGTCCTCTCTCTCTCGCTTGTTTTGTTGCAGGAACTGTTGCAGGAAAGGAAGAAGTCTCCAGACAGGAAGCCTGTGGAACAAAGGTGATAAAAAAAAAAGGTGGGGGTGGAAAAGTGGGGAGCGTGAAGCCAGAAGAGGGGAAGCCAACTATTACTCATTTGAGGTGTAAGAAAAGGACATTAAGTCCTAGTGCACCAAAGCACCACAATATTTGGTGCTCCCTCAGGCCTAGTTTGGGTTAAGCCAGGTCAGGTTTAGGTCAATCCGATCCAAGTGGAGCAGCAGCCAAGCCAAGCCAAGCCAAGCCAAGCACCTGCATCAGCGTGACATCAGCAGTACGGTCTTACCAGTTTGACCAAATCAATGGCTAGAAATTATTTTTACAATATTTTGATCATCCGACATCCGATCGGAGATCCGTTTGCACCTGCGAACCCATTTCGAGTAGATCTACGCAGTGAAAAAGATGATTGGATATTTGATAGTCGGTATGGAGGTTTGACCGATCAGAGCGTAAAAATTTATTTCTGAGATATCGGAGCCATCTGGGATCGGATTTTAGATCCGTTTTTTTTTCTAGCGTGCTCGTAGTGACGAGATCTACAGTGTAGTGCGGGAATTTTGCAAGAATGGATGCAAAATTTGAGATTGAGAAATTCAATGGCAGAAATGACTTCAATTTATGGCATATCAAGATGCATGCACTGTTGGTTCAGAAGGGACTGCAAAAAGCACTGAAGGGAAAGAATGGCCTTCCCGGGACTATGTCAGATCCAGAAAAAGAAGATATGATGGAGAAAGCATATGGAGCAATTTTACTATGCTTGAGCAATGAAGTATTGCGGAAAGTTGTTCAGGAGAAAACTGTTGCTGAGTTGTGGCAGAAATTAGAAAATCTGTACATGACCAAGTCATTGACAAACCGTTTGTATCTAAAGAAACGGTTGTTCACTCTGCAAATGCATGAAGGTACGTCTATCTCCAAACACCTTGATGCATTTAGTAAAATTATAATGGACCTTCAAAACATAGATGTTAAAATCAATGATGAAGATCAAGCAATCATGTTGCTCTGTTCTTTACCTCCCTCGTATGATCACTTTGTAGATACCATGATGTATGGTAGGGAGACTCTATCTAGAGATGATATAGAGGCAGCCTTAAACTCTAGGGAGTTGAAAAAAAAGGTTGTGTCTGAAAACCATGGTGATAGTTTGAGCGAGGGTCTGGTAGTGCGTGGAAGAACAGAGAAGAAAGGTCCGAACAGAAGAGGCCATTCTAGATCAAAATCAAGATCTAGAAAGATAAAGTGATTCCATTGTCATAAGGAAGGGCACTTTAGAAAGAACTGTCCAGAACGCAAAGGAAAGGAGAAACTTTCTAATTCTGAAAATGTAGCTGGTGTTGCAGAAGATAATTCATATAATGGAGATGTTCTCTCTGTCACTGTCAGTAGCTCAGATGATGAGTGGATCCTTGATTCGGATTGTTCCTATCATATGTGTCCCAATAGAGATTGGTTTACCACTTATCAATCTATAGATGGTGGTAAAGTTCTTATGGGCAATAATATGGCCTGTAAGGTTGTTGGGATAGGCTCAATCCAAATTAAAATATATGATGGTATTGTGAGAACCTTGTCCGATGTCAGGCACGTACCAGAATTGAAGAAAAACCTGATTTCCTTGGGAACTCTTGACTCCAATGGCTGTAATTACAAAGCTGGAGGTGGAGTCATGAGAATTTCCAAGGGCGTTCTTGTGGTGATGAAGGGACAGAAGCAGAATGGCCTCTATTTTCTTCAAGGTAGCACGGTCACGGGTGCAGCTGCTGTGTGATCATCAGATTCAGATTTGGACACTGCCAAGCTGTGGCATATGCGGCTTGGGCATATGAGTAAGAGGGGTATGGAAGAGCTAAGTAAACAAGGTTTACTGTGTGGCCAGAAATTGGGAAAGCTGGACTTCTGTGAGCATTGTGTTTTCGGAAAACAATGCAGAGTCAAGTTTAGTACAACGATTCATTGTACCAAAGGTACTTTGGATTATATCCATTCTGACCTTTGGGGACCCTTTCGTGTTCCATCTCTCGGTGGTGGCAGATATATGTTGACCTTTATTGATGATTATTCTCGAAAGGTCTGGTTGTATATCTTAAAGCACAAAGATGAAGTCTTTGCACAGTTCAAGCAATGGAAGGCTATGATCGAGAAGCAAACAGGTAAACAGATCAAGCGCTTGAGAACTGACAATGGCTTGGAATTCTGTGGAGGTGCTTTTAATGAGTTCTGCAAGAATGAAGGAATTGTGAGACACTACAGAGTTAATAACACACCACAGCAAAATGGGATTGCAGAACGAATGAACAGAACTCTGTTGGAAAGGACCTGGTGTATGCTCTCCAATGCCGGGTTATCTAAGAAGTTCTGGGCGGAAGCTGTTAATACAGCTTGTTACCTGATCAATAGGTCTCCATCAACGGCTATCGAGTATAAAACTCCTGAAGAGGTATGGTCTGGTTCTCCTGCTGATTATTCAAATTTGCGAATATTTGGTTGTCCTGCTTATGCTCATGTGAATGATGGTAAGCTTGAACCAAGGGCAAAAAAGTGCATATTTCTAAGATATGCACATGGGTGAAAGGATATAGGCTGTGGTGCTTAGATGAAAAATCACCAAAATACATTATCAGTAGAGATGTGACCTTTGATGAGTCTGCAATGTTGAATCCAAAGAAGGAGTGTCTTGATACCGAAACAGACCACGGTGTCAGAAAACAGGTGGAGCTTGAGGTGAAAGCTTCAGAAAACTTGCAAGAAAGATTGCAAGATGTCCCAGCTCAGCAAGATGAGGTGCAAGGCTCAAATAAGGAGAGTGTAATTCCTCAAGATTACATGCTTACTAGGGACAGAGAGAGGAGGCAAATTAAGCCACCTCAAAGATATGATGACCTTGTTGCTTACGCTCTTAACACAACTAAAAGTATGGAGGCTGAGCCGGTTACGTATCATGAAGCCATCACCAGTAAAGAATCAGCAAAATGGACTATCGCCATGAGTGAAGAGATTGAATCTCTTTATAAGAATCATACTTGGGAGTTAGTAAAACCGCCGAAGGGCCAGAAGATTGTTGGTTGCAAATGGGTCTTCAAGAAAAAAGAAGGAACTCCAGGGGGTGGAAGATGCTAAGTTCAAAGCACGACTGGTTGCAAAATGCTATACTCAGAAGGAGGGTATTGACTTTAATGAAGTGTTCTCTCCTGTGGTGAAACATAGCTCCATCCGGGTGCTACTTGTTATGGTTGCTCTATTGGATTTAGAGCTTGAGCAGCTTGATGTCAAGACTGCTTTTCTACATGGTGAGTTGGAGGAACAGATTTATATGCATCAACCAGAGGGGTTTGAAATCCAAGGTAAGGAGGACCATGTTTGCTTACTAAAGAAATCTTTGTATGGACTAAAGCAGTCTCCTAGATAGTGGTACAAGCATTTCGATACTTTTATGGTAGGAAATGGCTATTCTAGGAGTGAGTATGATAACTGTGTTTATCATAAAAGGCTCTTAAATGGTTCTTTTATTTATTTGTTATTATATGTTGATGACATGTTAATTGCCTCTAAGGACATGTCTGAGATCAACAGGTTGAAGGCTCAACTCAATGGTGAATTTGAGATGAAAGATCTGGTCGCTGCAAAGAAAATACTTGGAATGGAGATTCATAGGGACCGAAAAGCGGGCAAATTGTCTTTGTCACAAAAGGGGTATATTGAAAAGGTACTAGAACGCTTTGGCATGCAAAGGTCAAAACCTGTGAATACTCCACTTGCAGCTCATTTTAAACTTTCTGCTGCCTTATCACCACAAACTGAGGAGGAGGTGGAGCACATGTCACGTGTTCCTTATGCCAGTGCAGTTGGGAGTATCATTATGCTATGGTCTGTACAAGGCCAGACATTTCACACGCAATTAGTGTAGTAAGCAGATACATGGATAAACCTGGGAAGGTTCATTGGCAGGTTGTGAAATGGATACTCCACTATCTTAAAGGTACTACAGATGTTGGGATAGTATAGACAGAAATGGTAACACTTCTGGCAGTGTTATTGGGTATGTTGATTCAGATTTTGCTGGAGATTTAGACAAAAGAAGATCCTTGACAGGTTATGCCTTCACTCTTTCTAACGGTGTTATCAGTTGGAAGGCAACATTGCAATCTACCATTGCCTTGTCTACGACTGAAGCAGAATATATGGCAGCTACAGAAGCAATGAAGGAAGCTATTTGGCTGAGGGGTTTGGTTGGTGATATGGGATTGCAACAACAATTAACTACTGTGTTTTGTGATAGCCAAAGTGCTATTGATCTAACAAACAATCCGATGTATCATGAAAGAACCAAACATATTGATGTCAGGGCACACTTCATTCGGGATGTAATTTCTCAAGGTGCTATTATAGTAGAGAAGATCCCTACAACAGAGAACCCAGCAGACATGATGACTAAGCCTATTCCAATAACCAAGTTCAAGCATTGCTTAGACTTGATTGGCGTAAGAAGTACCTAAGTGCCCAAATGGGCATGTGAAGACGGTGAGAAGAATTTTGTGTGGTTTGTCTCCGATTTCGCCAAGGTGGAGATTTGTCAGCTGTATGGCTCAATGGAGCCATGGCAGAACTGCAGTCGTAATTGCAGGTCTGCAACGCCACCCTGTAGCCGCCCTCTCCAGCTGCCCTAGTTAGCCACCCTGCAAGACTCCTTGAGCAGCCAAAGTTGCAGACATCCATCAACTGATGGAGTCTATAAATGGAGACTTCCATTACTCCAGCAGAGGCAGAGAAAGACGACCAAATCTGAGAGGCTTGGGTGTAAGTGGGTTTGGCGTTGAGAGAGAGCGAGTGATCTCCTCCTTGTAATCCATTCCTCATAGTGATAGTCTTTCCGTCTTCTCCCGTGGATGTAGGCTCAAGCCGAACCACGTAAATCCCCTGTGTGCATCTTCTGTGTGGTGTGATTTTTCTCTCTTCTGTGTGACCAAATCCGTGCTCAATCACAACAGCTCAAGGTAGCCTCAAACAAAAATCTAGACGTTGAGGGCCTGCGGCACCTCATCAACTAGCGGGTGATCGACATGCTCAATTGCATTCGACAGAAGTTTGAAGAGAAAGAGTCGCTGGCAAGGGAGTTGAAAACTAACGATCACATGATAAAGGATTTGATCATGCAGTACTGTAAGAAACACGCGAAGATTAAAGACGACGACAAGGAGGAGGCAGAGCAGCTCAAGGCATGGGACGCGGAGTTCGTGAAGTCATTGGATGCCAGGACTCTGCTCTATCTACGCAGGGCAGTCATAGAGAAATATCCTGACATGAAGGGCCTGAGGGAACTCATGAGCCAGAGGGTGATCGACATGGTCAATTGCATTCGACAGAAGTTTGAGGAGAAAAAGTCTCTGGCAAGGGAGTTGAAAACTAACGATCACATGATAGAGGATTTGATCATGCAATACTGCAAGAAACACGCAGAGATTAAAGACGACAAGAAGGAGGCAGAGCGGCTCAAGGCATGGGACGAGCAGTTCGTGAAGTCATTGGATGCGAGGACTCTGCTCAACCGGCGCAGGACAGTCATAGAGAAATATCCTGACATGAAGGGCCTGAGGGAACTCATCAGACATGGTCAAGGGCGTTCGAGTGATTGTTGATCGACATGAAAATTGAAACGCTCTCTTTATCTCTTTCCAGCCAATGTTTTTATTTTTTTTATTTTTTATTTGTCTGTATGGTTCTTTCGAGTAGAATTTGAAAGTTGCAAGGTGTCTTTTCACTTTTGTTCTTTCTTCTTTCGCATCATGATGAGGTTTTGTTGGGCTTTGGATGATTCTTCAATCCCACTGTCATGTTTGATTTTAATCTTGGGCTCAACTCAACTCATTGTGAATACAAATATCAATTCTACTTGGTTGGCTACAGCTACAGGGTGTGTTACATGCATGGTTAAAAAAATCGGCCGATACCGGTTCGTATCGGCCGATACGTATCGGTATTGGCTGGTACCGAGACAATATTTTGATGTGTATCTGTCTCGGTACCGCTCTGTCAAAATATCCCTAAAATATCGGGATATATCGTCCGATATTTTGAAATATCGGTTGAATTGAAATATCGGCCGACATATCGGTCATATCGGCCGAGATTTTGAAAATATCGGTCATATGTAATATTTATTTTTTTTCAAATTTTTTTAAAAATTTAATATTAAAATAGGATATTTTGAGGATTTCACCACAAGTTTGTTTTTTGTTTAAGTAAGTATGATTATTGCATACTTTATATATGATAGCTTCTTATTATTTTTTCATGTAATTTTTTTTATATTCTCAAATTTATTTTCGGATTTTCTAATAATCTAATATTAAAATTAGATTTTTGAGGATTTCATCACTAATTTATTTTGTAAAATAAGCATAATCATTATATGCTTCATGTTTGATAATTTTTTTCATTGTTCGTTTATGTAATTTGTTTTATATTTTAAAATTTATTTTCATATTTTCTAATAATTTAATATTAAACTATTATATATTTAGGTTTTCACTATAAATGTCATTTCTTAATTTTATATAATCATTGTGTAGTTCATATATGCTTATTTTTATAGTTATTTTATCATTTATGTGATTATGCCAATATTTTTTGTATTTGTGAATTTATTTTTGGATTATTAAAATATGGTATTAGAAAAAAAAATTAATGCATCATTTAAATGTGCCTATTTGAGATTTCAAATGCTAAAATGATTTGTCTTGGTTTTTATTATTTTTTGGAGCTTAACTTATAGGTAAGGCCAACTAGCAAAGTTCCTTAAAGACAATTCATAAGTTATAATTATTATTCTTACAATAAAAAATCACAATTTCAGATAGGACAGCGATGCGGGATATCATAACTTAGGAGGACCGATATTTTGATTTATACTTGTTACTAATGAAAACAAATATTGTTTTCCAGCATTTTTTAATATTTTGAATTTTTTGGATATTTTTTCAAAATTTTTTGGATTAAAAAAAAAATTCACACCACGACGACCGCGACAAACCGCGAACCGCGACGATACCGATACAGTATCAGTTTTTGGGACCGACCGATACCGCGATTTTAATCCATGGTTACATGAGTATGGCTGGCATTGGATTTCATCCCTCTTACATGACTAACCCAAATTCAGGAAAGATTTGAGGACGGGTTCTATTTTTTGAGCTCTCTCTTTCGACAGTTGGGCCAATAGTAATGGACCCATCAAATAAGATCAAGTGTTCCACGAGTTAATTGGTCCCCTCTTCCATCGCCCCCACTATAGATCCAACCTGAGCAGGTCCCGCTCATATCCAATTCTGGATGAATCTAGAGACACCAACTTAGACTTAGGAATAAAATATCTGGAGGCATTGTCGTGTGGGATTTCTTCAAGCCCAAGCCGTTCTTGTTTTATTGTTGGGTTGAGCCAATTATGATATGATGTTAGGCCTATCAAGTTAAATATATTGGTCTTGAACATTGACTTCAGGCCGTGGTCATGGTATATAGAAGTGTACATGATAAACAGAAGGATCCAATTTTACATGATTATCAATTGGACCCAACCCAAAAAAATTCAGGGGCTTTATTATGGACAATATTTACAATCAGCTCCTAGTTTGGCCCTACGGTGAAGCTCTCACATGGCTTGGTTCAAGCCCAATACCTTGCTCAATCAAAGTATCAAACCCAACAACAATACTAGGTTAGGTCTATTTGTTCAGACTGAAGGAATCCAAGTACTCTTGAGGGACTACTTAAGACCTATATCACAGTACGGATCCTATGATTGGGACCTAGACATAGGCCTGGACCAAACATAATAAAATTATGCACTGCAGTCTGTACTACATTTTTTTTTATTACCGATTGACGAGCAATGGTTATTTCTTAAGGAGTACATATATGGCCACACACATAATACGCAGAGAACGCAAGGGGTGGGAGTTAAACTGCAGACCTTAGAGAACAAATCTAAGGCTTAAACCAACTGAGCCAACTCCTTAACGGCACCTTGTTACTAGTATTTTGAAATATAGAGGAGTAATTTACATTCTCCTTATCATTAGAATCATAGTTTTCATAATCTTGGAATCACAGTTTTCATAATCTTGGAGCCATCTCCCTTGAACCATAGATCTTCCCTTCTAATTAGTATATCTCCTATAAAAACAGATTATACAATTCAACTTATGAAACCCTTCTACAATTCCGCAGCTGATTTATGTTCCATGAGACTCACATTTCCGCCAATCTATTGCCTTTGAGCTTGCACTGCATCTTTCAGGATGAATCTTCTCAGTAGCTCAAATTTTCTAATGTTACCGTGCTTCTCGTCCTATGTTTTGGTTGAGATACATGTTTTTAAACCATGAGAAACTTGATTGTCTATTTAGCTACTCTGTACATGTGAAATCAAATAAAAGGTTCTATCTTAAAAATTACATTATATGCAAATCAACCTATAAAACTCAATTACCCATTAGGACTTTATAGTGATTTGTACTGACTGTCAATATTGACCATTCATCTGGTGGCCTCTACCACAGGCATCGATGTACACACATCCAACTGGATTTTTCCTTTGACTTAATTAAATACGAAAAAATATTAAAAAGTATTCAAAGTATTAGAGACTGCTAGAAGATAACATTGCTTTCCATTAACATACTTTATGTATATAGTGATTTTTCCACAAATCACTAAATTTATAAAAAAAAGACTCAAATAAATTTTATAAGGCACTAAAACGTGAGAAGAAAGGGACAGAGAGAATAAATATTTAGAATTTGAAGGAATAAGAGATTGAAAATAATATTTTTTTTTTCATTAGTACACATTGTATGCCAAAATATCACCTGTAAGTCATAACATCCCGTTCTGCTATTTAATTTCTTTACATTCTTTATATATATATTTGATCCGTAAAAGAAAATTTATTAAAGAAAACAAAGGAAATAAGTACAAAAAAATGAAGAAAAGAAAGAAACAAAGTACAAAAGAGGTACAAGAGCATTGTACTCCAAATAACTCAACCACCTGCTTTATAACACCCTCCGAAAGAGAAACTCTATCAACCTCTTGCTTAGCTAAAGTATCAGCCATGGAATTAGTTGATCTAAGTACTTGATGGAAAACAACATTAATAGATGCCGAAAGAACTCGAATTTCATTGAAGATGAATTGGAGTTTCCAAGGAAAAGTCTTCCGATTAGAAACCTAAGTGATTACATTAGAGGAGCCATTCTCCACAATAAGGTCTCTTTGGAAATTCCTCACAAAGCAACGAAGAACTTCCAAAATAGTTAGTACCCCAACTTCATTAGAATTATGAATACCGAAATTCTTGGAAAACATAAATATATAGCACATCGCCTTTATTATTACGGAGAACAGCACCAATACCTACCGGCCCTAGCTTACCTATCGCAGGACCATCAATGTTAAAGTTCAACATTTGAAGAGGGAGAGAATACAAACGAATATAATTCTTTATCTTAAGAGAGTCACACCCCATACAAGCTTCCCAACTAAAAAAAATATCATTAACAGTAAATATATATAGAAAACTCTTTTCTGACCAAAACCCACTTTGCAATCCTCATGGTGATCGAAGTAATCAAATTTGCCAAAGAAGAAGATGAACCTCTGAAAAACCTATCATTTCTTTCTATTTAAAAGACTATAAGACGACAAAAGAGATGATCCTCCAAAGAGTACGACCGCACCCCACAAAATGCCCTCCCATCCAAGACTCTATGGCCTCACCAATCTTCTCCAGACAACACTAAGTTGCACCACATCTACTAATAAAGTGAAACCAAACATTAACTGATATCTCACAATGAGGAAAAAGATGATTAACGGATTTCTCCTCTTTATACACATCGCACAAACATCTAAAATGGTAGACGTTGTCAAACATTTTCTTCTCAAATTATCTGTCGTAGAGATCTTAGATGAAACCGCCAACCAACAGATAACCTCCACCCAAGGAGGAGCAAGCCCCAACCAAACGAGAGACAAAGAAGTTCTAAAAAGATTGTTCTCCTCTATGACCATGTAAAAAGCTTTCACCAAGAAATTTTTGGAAGTGGATGACTTTCATATAAAAAAGAATACCAAGCAATTCCTTATATTGACTCTATTTTTACAAACGAAGACTACTTCTAAAAGATACACTCTATACCGGGCAACAATCTTTCACCCCATAATAATCATTGACAGTAGACTCTTTGCTGGACAACCTTTATTTATAAATTTTAAATTCATCAGTACGATATTTATCTAAATCCAAACCACTTAGAATAATGAAGAAAATAAATGACCTCCTCCTACATGGTACTAGTGAAAGTACCATGTAGATTGACCAATCAGTTATTTTAAAACAATTGATTATTGTTTATTCCTTTTGCCTAATATTTTTCTAATAGGTAAGTTATCAATTTAATAGCAGGTTCCAAATCCAATTAAAAAGAATAAAAGCTTACATCAAATTTATAAAATGGGGTCCACCAATTAAAATATGAACCACTCAAAACAACTTTCCTTGCCCTGTATGTCTGCGTCAAATTTTATTCTGATTGGATATAGGGCCATGATCATATTGATCAAAGTCGATTAAAATTAAAAGAATATGGCTATTCAGACATGGGCCATCTCCAATAGGATTTAAACTTATTTGGGACCGATGGAAGACATAGGGACTTAGATTTTTTATTAGCAGGGCCCATCATCAGCCATGATTTTGCACCATGGCGACCGGAGCAGGAAAGGAAAAAGGAGGAGGAGGGAAGAGGGAAGAAGAGGAGAGAAGGGGGAGGAGAGAGGAGAGTGGAGGAGGAGAATCCCAGGTACATTTCTCTCATCCTCTTCCTCTCTGATCTCTACAATTGGAGTCTAAGAAATTAGTAAGTTTCCTAATTTAATTGGGATCAAGCGTTCCCTCTTTCAATTGGAGTTTAATAAGAAATTAGTAAGTTCGTTCCAATTTGAAGAAGGAGGGAGGATTTGTTATAGGAAATCTTCTTTACTATAAAAGAGGACAACAGGCTTTCCTCTTAATCATTCACTCCACAAATAATCAAAGAGAGGGAACGTCCGTCCAGAAGAGAAGAGAAGAGAAGAGAGAGAATCATACAATCTTTGCGTCGAGTTAGTTTTCAGTAGTTTAGTAGTGTGTGAGCAATGGCGTCCACATCTAAATCTGGTCCTGCGGGTGCTTATGGTGCTGCTTCTTCTTCTGGTGCTGCTCGTGCCTCTTCATCTTCTTCTTCAAAGATGGTTATCTTGATGAGCATGGAAGGAGAGAGGTTTGAGGTGGAAGATTATGTGGCAAGGCAATCCAAGATCGTCGACCACATGATGGAGGACGATTGCGCCAACAACGTCATCCCCATCTCCAATGTCCAGGCGTCCATCCTCTCTATGATCATCGAATGGTGCAGGAAACACGCGGAGATGAGAGAAGACAACAACAAGGAGGAGGAGGAGAAAGAGCTGAGGTCCTGGGACAAGAAGTTTGTGGATTTGGATATGGACACTATCTACCATCTCATCATAGCAGCCAACTATCTTGACGTCAGGGGCCTGCTGGACCTCCTCTGCCAGAAGGTCGCAGACACGATCAAAGGCAAAACCCCAGCACAGATCCGCGAGATCTTAAACATAAAGAACGACTTTACACCTGAGGAAGAGGAAGAAATCAGGAAGGAGAATTCATGGGCCTTCGAGTGATTCTTGATTTAGATCTAGATGAACGCTTTCAAACTTTCAATTTTATCTCATTCTTTCTCAACTCATTCATGTCTCCTCTTGGCCTTTTCTATTTTTATTTTTTCATAGTTTGAAGTAGAATCTGATTTTTTATTTTTTCAATGGAATTTTAGATGATATAATACATATTTTGTTTTTATCATGACTGATTATAAGTGGTTTTGTTGGGCGTGATGGATGATTCTTTTCTGTTTTTTCTCTCATATATAATATGGTTTTTCCAATGGAGATATATATATATATATATATACCAAATACTATGATGATGGTGATCCCACTTACATGACTTAGGGGATAGATTTTTCAATCCGATCCTGTGTCTTCTTTTCTGTTTTTGTTTTTCTATATATTCCAATATGTCCAATGGGCATCCTCATATCTGTTGTCGCATCTGCGTGATTCGAGAAATCTCAAAAATTACGCATTAATTTTTTTTTTATTTTAGTATTTAACTTCTTCACCGCACCACCCAAATGAAAATTCTCAGTCCGCCAAATGAGGTGGGACCCACCTGGAGTGGAGGCTTGGTTAGATTCTTAAGTGGGCCCCACCAAATGATTATGGCCCTTAAGGGTGTTACGGTTGAATGGGTGAGGAATTTTGGGGTTTGGATGCATTCTGAGAATGTGGGCCCCATGGGGCATGATTGGGGTCAAAGATTGTGGGATATGGATCTTTTGCCTTTTTTTCTTGTTATTTTTGTTGGATGATTCTTTGGTGATGTCTATTTGTAGGTGGTCATTGTTTTACCAGAATCTTATGGGATGATGAAATCATAACACCCCTAATCAGCAAAGTACAGGGACAGATGTATGGAATGTGTGTTTGTAGAATGAACACTGATGAATTAGGGCATTATAAATCCCTGTTTGTCCTTAATCTTAGTATCTGTTACTATGCATCAATAGAGCTTCTGATTAGGCGATTGATTGGCTTAGAATAAAAACAAATCATTTGGAATTGTAAAACTAATATTGCATAGCAAGGGTTCAATGTCTCTGAGGGGATCGAGATAAAATCGTCCCTAGGGCGATCAAGCTCCTAAATCTCCTTATGTAGGATTACTTTTGTCTATCTTAACTAAATTCCAAATTCATAATGTGTAGTATTATTTTCATTTGAGATGTTGAAAATGTGTTTTACAGGCTCAAAAATGAAAGTCTGATTTTCTACAAACATGTGAATCCGAAATAGGAAGCTAGGATTATAAACAACTAAACAAGTGACTTCTTACTTGAGAATCACATGAGCTGAACTGGGGATCTGTTTAGAATATGGCTGAAAATCCCAAAAACCGGATGCACCATCCTTTTTGCAGATTGAGCACAATTAAAGAAGCTCCCATCTCATGTGAAAGCTTCCCATGCTTGTGAGATTCGCATTAAAGATTCATAATATATGTTTTCAAACACTCCCAGAACTTTTCAATTAAAATGACAGTGAGGCTCAGGAGCTTGGTCCCCTGCCAAATCACAAATAGCTTGATGAATTTCTTTAACATCAAAAGGAATCTCCAACCTTGTAGTTTGTACACCACAATTCTCAAGCTTAGCACAAAGAAAACCATCTAGAGTTAGCCTTTTACTCTTCCTAATTGAATAAAAAGACTCATAGATTGGAATAATCTTTTTTTCAATTTCATTTCTATCATCAATTACTATTCCTTAAAATCTGCAATGCATGAATTCAATTAAACCAGAGGTGGAACCTAAATTGAGGCTGAGGGGGCACTGCCTCTCCAACATTTCGAAAAATCTTAGATCCCTATGTAAGCTGTCCAAGTAGATGACCATTAAAAATGCTACATACATTCCTTTTCATATAGTTTATACTAGATATCCCCCTAAAATCTTAACAAGATGGTGTTTATCACATTTTGTGTATTCTTCTTCTTCTTCTTCTTCGTCTTCTTCTTCATCTTTTTTCTTTCTTTCCCTTTTTCTTAAACGCTTGCTTATCACATTTAGTTGGCATGGATTTTAGTCACATGGAATAGAGCCTATAAATCATGCCCATTTGGACCATTTAACTGGGGACTTACTGGGACAGATGAATGAATGGTGGTTGCTTTGCTTTGTGTTTCTCCGATAATGCTCATCAGTTTCTTTACATATAAACATAATGTCAACAACTGATGATTGAACATTTTCATTGTTTTTAAAAAGAAAATCTTATTTATCTACATAGCATAACATGACTAAGGTCTGCTGCCAAATTTTTAACATCTCCATGAAGCATGTTGTAGTTATTTATTCATTTTTTTGATACTTAGTTATAAGCCCATAGGTATAGTATTAATTGACAGTTTAATGTGGCTGTGAAAGGCTTAGTTCCATAACAGATATATCAATGGATGGTAACTATGTAGATTTCTGTATGTATATGTTTTGAAGGTGGACAATAACATAAACAACAAAATATTGAAGAGACGAGCGAGGAGGAAGCCAACTATTAGTCTCAGACTACTACTTGAGGTCAGATATTATGTTGATTTATGTTGATGACATTAACGTCAGTGGAGATGATTAAACAGCTGTTCAGGATCTAGAAACCTATCATATGCTCAATTTGAAGATGAAAGTTCCAGGCCTACACTTATTTTCTTGGGTGAGAAATTACAATAGATTGGACTGACATATTTCTTAATAGAGCAAACAGATAGAAAACCTCGTTAATCTTGCTCATCTATTGGATATGCAGACTGCTGAAACCTAAGTGGAGCTGAATGTCAAGTTTTAGAAGGATGATGTTAGTACCATACTGGATTATACTAATGTATTGACTGACACTTAAGCCCTTTTTTTACATAGAAATATAGAATACATAGGAACCCATGCCTCAAGTGGTTAAAAATAAAGATCCAAGGTGAACATAAAAAATGACTGTAATAATCTCCCCTTGATGGAAAGTGAATCAAGGGAAGGTGGGAAATGAGTTCCCAGCCATTACCCTAGTAATTCAAATCCTAGGAAAATGGTCCCAACTACATTTCTACCTTATGTCATTCACACCTCTCCTCTTTAGTAATCCTTTAGTGGAGCTCATTTGACCATCGATTCCTGTGTGTTCAATTCCCAGATATTCTATATCAGACAAATAGACCCTTAGTGGGGGATCATATTTACTTTACTGCGACTTCGTCCTGAGTCCTGATATTAGTCTTCGTAGTTGATGCCATCAATCAGTTCATCCTCACAAGCATTGGAGCTTGAATAAGTTTTTGTTTTATAATCTGATGTTTAAATGGAGATTTTAACTAAAATTTTATGTGTACTTGATATCTTGAGTTTTTTTGGATCATGAGTAGAAATGTAAAATATTTGTTTCATAAATAATGTTAGGGACACAAGGGTGTGTGTGGGTGACAGTTGGAATTGCTCTTCATAAATGTTAACATGTGGAAGAAAATCAAAATTTTAGCAGATTTGGAGGAAGGAGTTGCAAAGTACTCTCGTTATTTGCTAATAATAAAGTAAAAAAGACATCATTGCCAAAAGAAAAAGGATTGTCATTGGGGAAATAGGGAGGTGCTATGTTTAGTTGCATCTTACTGATTATCAAGCATTAAGTAAACTTATGTGTGTGAACTTAAAGGATAATATTCATGTTATTTACTTGGTGTTCTAATGTAAAATTATCAGGTTATTTCCTAAAAGTACTCTGAGATTTCTATTCCACTACTGTTTTTTTTTTCTCTTCAGCATCAAAGTTGATGGATTCTCAGTCTCGATTGGTAGTGGGCTTGACAGAGACCATTAAAGATCGTATTTGTGGCCAACCGCAAGTCTTGGTTGCAAGAACTTCAGACGCTGAGTCTCCAGAAACCTCAAAAGATAAAGTTTCGCCTAGGCAACCATTTGTAATTGGTAACTGTCACTTTATTTTTGTTTGTCTTGTTTATGTAATTAATTGTTCAAGCAAAGAAAGAACTATTCAAGCAAAGGAGGAAAATCTTCTCTCTTTGTTATTATATATCAGATGTGATATTTTGATTTTCTAAGGAAATTTCCACTGTTGGAACTCAGGTTACTTTGTAAAAAAGAAAAAACATTTGATTGATTTTCTTTGCTTGAGCCTTCATTCTTCTCAGGGGACAAAAGTTTATGAATTTGTACATGCAACTTGATGTAGAACTTTTGTCTAGTTGATTTCTTCTCATGAAACCAATATTTTATGAATTTTTTTTTGTTATTCAACTCTAATAATGAAAATCTTGTTGCATCATCATGTTGTGTTTCTGGGTTAATTATAACTATTTTCACATATTTAAGGTGTTGCTGGTGGTACTGCATCTGGGAAAACAACTGTTTGTGATATGATTATTTCTCAGCTTCGAGATCAACGGGTTGTTCTTGTCAATCAAGTATGTATCTTTTCTTGCATCATACATTATATCTTGTTGGAATATGTATCAATTTTCAAATCTATTAGATGCATTCATAAATCATAATCCAATCAATCATAGCTGAGCTACAGTTGAGGAATTTGGAAAAATAATTCTTTTGTCTGAAGTTGCAGGTTCTTGATTCTTGAAGAGATCATGTAAATGGAATTGTAACCATTCTATTCTTCTGAATTTTTACCCAGTGTTTTATCATAAAAAAGTATAAACATATATGAATAAATGAAGTATCAAATGTATCCCTTGCATCATGATGCTTGGTGTCGGTGTTTTAATATGCTAAAATTTGTTTGCAGTGGTCCCAAAGATATGGACATCAACATACAAATCAACATGATATTGATATGCTCCTAGGTGCTCAATATTTGTATTGTTTTTAAAATACTGATGTTTTAAATTTAGAATTATTTCTAACAGTTATGTTGAGACTTTTTCATGCATACATATATTACAAACATCAATTAGTTAACTACTCCATAGCCCCCCAAAAAGGGGAAAAATTGTCTACAACTCATTTAACTCTCAAGCAGTGAATAGTTCCAGAACAAGTTGCAAATAGAAATGTTAATACGATATGTTTGAATGTTCTCTCTCACTTAAACCATCAAGAAGGAAAAAAAAAAAAATTCTTGCTTAAATATTGTAGAGTGCATGCAAATCTTGTTTCACATTTTTATCAATAATTTTTTTATTGGAAACAATTACACTGGGATACCTGAGGCTGTTGGTTAGAACTTTGAATGCTATAGTGTGTTTCCATTTTTATGACAGTGTAACACCAATCTCTAAAATGTAACAAAGAGCCTATGCTCTTCTTCATATGAAATGTGAAAGCAAATCTCATTTTAGAAGGGATTATTTTTTTTTTAAACATTTTTTTAAAAAACATGCCTAATGGAAGGAAATCACTTTTCCAGGATTCAATGAAAATATTCCATTCTTCGATCTGTTTACTTATGTGTTTTTGTGATTTGTAGGATTCATTTTATTGCACACTGTCTGATGAGCAATTAAAACAAGTTCATGAGTACAACTTTGATCATCCGGGTAAGAACACATGTTAACCAAATGATCAGAAGCCATCTTTAAGAATAGTTTACAGCAAACTAAATTGTTATAAATTCGTATGTCAATGTCTTCTCAAGTTTATCTTCCAATTTTTATGCTATTGAGTATTGAGATAAGCATTACACAATTTATTGCATATGGATGACCTCGGTAATATATTGCCCCATATGTCTCTAAAATCAGTTGCCTATCCCTGTTTGAGCATTTTAACTAATTGGAGACTCTCTTTTGTTGTGATAAAAAATTTGGATGTGATTCTCAGTATCAAACTATTCTTTCAATGCCATGAAGAGTGAATTTTATTCTTTTTAGGTAAGATGGGTCTGAACTAAATTTCAGTCTGAAACGATTTTCATTAATCAAACTCAAACACTAATGCAACTTTAATCAGCCAATACCAGTCACATTGTAAACAAAGGCCAAATAGATGCCTTAGTTGGTTCACAAGAGAACATGCCAAAAAAAAAAAAAAATTCGAACTTGTAGTAATGATTCAGAGCTTCAAAGCAAAACCTTGTAACCTTGTGTTTCATGAAATCTTGAAACAAAAATATTTATGTATTTATGACCTAGTTACCCATACGATTGTCTTTGCATGGGTGAAAGTCCAAGCGAATTGTGATATGACACAAGGGTTGGAAAACTCCTTTCTTCATTCACTTGCATCATTGCTTCAACTAGAGGTGTTCAATTATCATTATTCCATCCTCAGGTTTCAGCCACAGTGCTCCGTAATTCTTGGAATCTACTTCAGAATCTTTGCATTTTTCCTACTTGAATTGTCGGAGCAAATGCTTATGAAATCAAGACCTATTTCTGGCTTAAATGCTGCAGAGAATTGAATGATTGATCTAGTGCTTTTTTGCTGCCTTGACTTGATTGTTCGGTTTCTAGTGGTAGATCATGTGAAGTTTTGCTTCTTGAGATCCGCAATGGCATTTCACCAAAAGAAGAAGATGGGTCTCACACCCAGTTTTAACAAAGAAAATGAATGGGAGTTTGCAAGATAACGGTAATACTATTCATCAACTAGGTTGGCAAAAAAATGCTGCATTGGTATAAATATGCAATTAAAGCCTTATTTCAAAGCTTTGCCATCCAAAATACTATAATCTAATCATAGACATTTAACTTTAGGGAGATTAAGAAGTATCTGATCAAGGACTCTTACTTTAGGCAAATAACAAAGAGCAAATGTTCTTCTTGTGGAATGAAATTTGTTGAGAGTTTACGGGTCCCTCTTTCTTTTCTTGAGAAGTGTTCCATAGAAATCAACAGATTTCTTGGTGCATGCACATACATCAATTTTTGTGCTACTTATTTAATCTCATTCTTGTTGTTGGAGATTATGTCTGTCTTTTGCTTTTGTAAAAGTTATGGGAATTGGAGAAATATCCTTCACAGTCCAACTCTTGCAAAGATATGAACACACACAAGAAAAAAAAAACCGAATGTTAAGATATAAATGACTTATGAAATGTTTCAAGAGTTAAACTAAGAAATTAATAAATTGTACTCAACAATGCTAAAAAGGGGGAAAAAAAAAACATAGGCAACACCAAACACTTGATAAGTTTCATTAGTTCGATCTTGTTAAAACAGTGCAATTATCATCGGCATGAAAATAAAATGGTGCTATTGAACAATTTTTTTTTATTATTTGCAATGTTTTTTTTATATTGGTAAAATTTTATTTAGGCAAAAGGCACCCAATGGTCATACACCACCAAAATGCCCGAAAGAAACTAAACATTAGATGTAATAGAAGAGAGAAAGTTTTATTTGCATTGTTAGCTTATTGAAACAACATTATTTGTCTTATTATTGCCAACAATGGCTTGATGGTATGTATATTGATCCAGATCATTTGGACTGTGGTGAAACATGCTGAGGCCTGTATAGCCAAGCAGGGTGGAGCTGGAGGGTCTAGCAAGTAGCAACCTTCAACTTCTGCACAATAGAGATGAAGGGGACCCACAGTCCCATACACCAGGCCCCATAAGCCATTCAGCTGGCCTAGCTAGGGCCCATACCTCATGGTAGCCTAGCTAGGCCACATGTCTCACTATTGGCCAGGATCAGGCCTGTTGCCATTCAAATCTGCTAATTGGCTTGGATGTGCTGCATCTATATGCAGTTTTGCATTTTTTTTTTGTCGGTAACAAGAGATGATTTTACTAGAAAGAGAAAAATACAGAGCCAAACCTGAAAAAAGAGGGTATAAGAGATTATCATCTCTACATCATTTGACTCAAAAAATTCTGACCTTGTAGTATCTTCATTGTCATTATCAGTATCCCGTTACGGTTTAAGAAGCGCCCAAAAAATAAGAATGTCCAAAGACGGACCATCGGAATACTAAATTAAAAGATCTGCATAAATATATCTTGAAGTAACTGATAAATCCCCCGCCCCTGGTCACACTCGCAGGCACTTGTCCTGATCACTTTCAGCAGGATCAAAACCTGGATTCAGAGGATGTGTTATCGACAAAAGCATGGATTGTTTTCTTTTGCATGAGTTTAATGCTAGCATAGTGTAGAAATCAAATTCAAGTTTAATGAAGTCTGAACCCAATGTAGTCAATGATTTGCGTTCTATACAATTTGTTTCTCAATAGCTCCTCATGCTCCTTTGTATTCATGGTTTTGCTTCATATATTTTGCTTTTATCCAGATGCCTTTGACACAGAGTTGTTACTTTCTTGCATGAGCAAATTGAAACAAGGACAGGCAGTTGCTATTCCAAACTATGATTTTAAGAATCATAAAAACTATACACTACCAGTACGCCAGGTACTTTCACATATTTATCAAAATGACCTTTCATTATCATGATTCATGGGAGATAGTTTTGATGAGTGATTCGACAATTTGCTGTTTGGTATATTTTTGATGGATGACTTTATAAATTCATTTTTTTGCCTGCATCTACTTGCACTGAACTTTAAATTAACTGCTTATAAGATTGTGGAGAACTAACTTTGAAACTTTATTGATATCCTGACCTAGGAGTCATAGTCAAAATTGCAGCCATATGAAGGTAATCTTAATATAGTTCCACTGATAATATAATCCATTGTTAATGCTTCACTGTGAGTTTACCTTTTAATGAAGGGCAGATTTTGACTTTTGAGATATTCTAGAGTGGGATAAAATGCCACTGGGATGTTTAGCTGTAGTTTTGAGAACAATTTCAATTTTTTTGTGTAATTTGTTGTGTTGGGTTAAGTTAATAATCTGACTGCTTTGAATGTATGCAGGTCAACCCCTCTGATGTCATTATTTTAGAAGGAATACTTGTTCTGCATGATCCTTGTGTTCGTGATCTCATGAACATGAAGATCTTTGTTGATACAGGTTCTTTTCTTACCATAGTTTTAAAAAGTTTTGAACGGCATTTAATTCCTTGAGATCAACATATTGTAAGAGACACTCTGACTGAACTCTGGTTTCAAAAAGTTCCAATTTCTGTCTTGACATTTATAACAGCACATGAACTAGTTTCTATCATGTTTCCAATTTCTCGGTTGTAATTTATTACTACACATGAACTGTTTTCTATCATGTTTCTTACTTGAAAGTTGGGCCTCAGGAAGTGTCTTCTGTAAATCTTCCAAGTTCCAACTTTTTATGATTACCATTAACTTCCAAACAGCTTGTTGTTTTTCAAAACTTAATTTAATCTGTTTAATTGGCATAACAGGTGAAAATACAATTCTATGTTCGAACCAAAATATGCAATTTAACTGAGACTCTATGAATATGAGATCTTCCAAGTTCCACCATTATATGAGTTTTGCCATAATTTCCAATTGGATCTAAGTTTTGGCAAAGCTAATTTTGATGACTCCAATGGGTATGACAGATGAAACATATTTTGAAGTAAAACATGAATTCAATAGTGACTGCATAATGAATAAATTATTTTCTGAGTCCCTTCTGTATCTCAGTTATTTCTATTTCTAAAGCTTAGAGATGACTTCTTCCCACATGATATTCTGGGAAGACCTTTTGACTTCTAATAAAGGTTCAAACCAAACTTCAAGCATCTGTCCTGTTTTTGCTCAATGAAAAGTGACTATGGGAAGTTGGAGTCCCCAGCCAGATATGGCCATGTGTCAAGCATCCTGTTAAAGGAAGCATCATCCTTTTTTTTAAAAATATAATCATAATAGGATTTGGTTATTATTTTTTATTTTTATTACTGAAAACACTTGTATTGAAACAATGTCATTAAGCACTTATGGTACAACTGTTGCCATCAAAGAAAAGAGTTTTAATTCATAGTTTATATCCAACACTGGTTAACAATTGCATTGGTGGGGAAAAGTTTCTCTATCAAGTTGATAGACCCTTAAGAGAATGGGCAGGCCAAAGAGGACATGGATGGCAGTAATAAGGATAGATATGAAGAAGTACAACCTAGACTGGAACAGGGAAGCAAAATTCATGTAGCTAACCCCATTATTGTTGGGACACGGCTTTGCTGAGTGATGAAGACGATGAATTACTTTCTTGACATTGGCCAATTGGAGCTTGCTTGAACATAACCTATTTAAGAATGTGTTTGAATTCATGTTTTTCCAAGCCAACACTATAAGAGTTCTTTCCAAAGCAAAAGAGGAATTCTTTCATAAGGAAAACTATGAGAGAATGAGCTAAGAGAGCTCCAATATGAGAGAGAGATAGAGATAGAGGGATTGGGTGTGTGGATAGAGAGAGACAGTTGGATGTAAAAGAAACTCTAAATTATAATAATTATTTAACTAGTAATTTTAACTTTTGATCTTGAAACCAATTTATGTTAATGATTGAAGTGAATAAAGTGTGAAGATATACTTAGCTTCATACTAGGAAAAGATGATATAAATAGGTAAAGAGAGAGAAAGCTGGATGTGAAAGAAACTCTAATTATTGTTTAACTAGTACTTTTAATCTTTAAATTTGAAACTCATTTATTATTGGTCTAGGAGAATAATGTGTGATACTGTATTACTAAAAGAAGATATTCTTAGTTTCATACTAGGAAAGGATGAGATCAACATTTGTTGAATAATGTCATAGCATGTATACTATACCTATTCAAACTCTTTGCATAATTTGATAACTAAAAAATCCATCTTGATAAATTGATTTCGTGCTCTTTGTTTGGTTCTGACTGCAGTCCATGTTCTGATAATCTTCATTGATGCTTTTCCAGCGCAGATTCTGATTTGCGGTTGGCAAGGAGGATAAAGCGTGACACTATTGAGAGAGGCCGAGACGTTCAGTCAGTTCTTGACCAGGTTAGGGGCCTAGTTTAGTCTCAAATGCATATGATATAAGAGATGCTTTTCCTCATGTTATTGTCAACCTTTTGTTTCAAGGTTACACTTAACCGTTTTTAAATTCTACTTCATAGCCTACATTATTTGGCCTTTGATAATATAAACTTCCTATCATTACTTTTTGTGATTTCCTTCATCCTTTACCATGTATTTACCACCATTATGTGCGTATCCCAAGTCCGGGTGAGGAGGAGGGCTGTGTTAGCTTTCCATTCAGCTATTTGCCACACCTTTTATTTTTCCACTCATGTGCTTTTATGTACATAGAATTTAAACAATTATATATTCTCCTAATGCCATTGCAGAAGTGACGTGCGGTGACAGAATTTAATTTTAGCTTCAAAGTGGGTAAGGGTTGTCCAAGGTTGTCTTGTACAAGCAACACGCTATGAAGGCATAAGTGTCGAATGAGTTATTGGCTAGGAGTCCCAAACCATGAGATGGACGCTGGGGTGGGGGGGTGCACGGGTAAGTAGGTAGACCACAAGTCTGTTTGGCCTCTAGGAATATGGCCACTTTGGCAAGGAAGAGCTTGAAATTTGTAGGGATTATGAAGGAGAGAAGGATACATAACTTGTTTACAAGAGACCAACTGGAAGGGGGAGAAAGATATAAATGAGAAATAGAGTAGGCATTGTAGTTGACATATGTCTAAAGGAGAATATGTAGAAGCTAATAGAAAGAGCAATAAAGGTCAAAATGATTAAGATCATTGTAAGATGAAAAAAAAATCTATAAATCATTAATTGGTTGCGCTGTCAAGTCCAACTAACGAATACATCCCCAAAACTTAACTTTTTGGGAAGCGGAAAACCAACCTACTTAACACTCCTTATCAAATGGGACATTTGTTTGAATTTGCAGCCCACAAGTGCCTACCCATGCGATATGTGCTAGCCAATGTGACCAAAGGGAACAACGCCTCCCCGGGTTAGAACTTGTGATCTGGTGTGGCTTTGATACTAAATCAAGGGCGACTAGCTTATACATCTAACAACGTAAGCTGTTAGGAAGTGGAAAACTAATCTACCTAACAAGTGCATCACCTTAAGCTAGAATAGGTGTAACGTCAAAAGAATACTTTTGGGAAGTGATGGATGAGTTGTTGTAACCTTGATATATATTGTTACACCATTCTGTATCAGCTTAAGCTTTTAGAGTAAGTGGTTGTCAAAATGGTATCAGAGCGGGTGGTCGAGTGTTTGAATCCTAGGGTTGTTGTGCCTTGTATTCTCCCACGGAGGGTGTAATTCCCCTACAAAGCCCATCTATTCTCCTATGGAAGGTATAATTCCCATGAAGGAGCCTGCATGTACACGGCGCGGGGGAAGGGGGGAGGGGGTTGTAACCTTGATATACATTGTTAAACCATTCTTTATCAACTTAATCTTTTAGAGTAAGTGGTTGTCAACATGAGCTAGTACAAGATATACCCATTACTCAAAGAAGTAAATATATTAGTTGGAGGAGACTTTCATGGATATATATGGAAGAAAGAAAATGGGTATAATAAAGAGATCATGGGGGATACGATATTGGGAAAAGAAATGCTCTCAGGAAAGCTACTCTTGAGTTTCCTCAAGGTGGGTTGCCTTGAAATCACCTCTACAGATCTGAACTAATTCACTTGAGGAGGTTGATGCATTGTGCACATGGGTGATGAAAACCTTGTTCCTTTGGGTTGAATAGTATCTAACTCTAAGCAACAATAGTTTACCCTAAAGATCTTGTATGTGATGCAGCCCTAGGGTTAGGGCTTGCGTGGAGGTGCCTAAGCACGTGTCCAACGACACTTCGAATGGTCACGAAGACTTCAACATACACGAGGACGCACCACTCTGGGAAAAACCCAAATTTATTAATCAACCAAATCTGAGAAGTTCTTCTCTACAAAGCCATATATATAGTAAAACAATCTTAATAAGCAAGAAAACCCTAGGCTAAAAATGGAAACTTTCCTAATAATAATAATAATAATCCGAATTTAATTTGAAGAGGGCTGCTGGGCCCTAGACTGCATCAGTATGTCTCAACAGTATAATTGTGGTGCCTGCAATGTGTACACTAACCATAACCTCCACTGCTATCTTTACCTCCTTTACACTAAAGCTGACCCCAAATTAATGGGATACCGGATATGGTTTCAATGGTGTCCGCTTTACATATTTCATGCTAAAACAAAACTAGCCTAGTTGTAGGTCATATCCCTGTTTTATCTTTCTCTAGGCACAATAAAGAGAGAGCTCCATTTTGAAGGAAGAGGATAAGGAAAAAAGGTCCATTTTAAATAATTAGAACCCCATACTTATAAAAATGAAATCAGTCCTCTATTTTAGTAATCTTAGAGTACAAGGACTCTGAAGGACCATTCTATTGAAAAATTCGTTGCATAAAAAAATAAAAAGATTTAATAAATATACAGAGGTAGGTACTCTAAGGGTTTTTTTTTCTATTTTTCACAATTTTTCCCATTTTTCCACATTTTCAATTTTTTTTTTCATTCAAATAGGTTTGGACCTCACTCGGCCGAGTCAACTCGGACTCAGCCAGGGCAAAGTCAGGTCCTGATTTCATTTTTAAAACCTTTTGTAAAAAAGAACTATCTATTGTGTCTTTAACCATTACCATCACTTATATTATCAAACTCTTGCTCATACTAGGATTCTTGCATGTTATTATATGGCCCATTTTGCTCAATGGCAGAAGATTCTGCAATATTTACGCTGATGCAATGCAATACTAGCTGAAAGATACAAATGCTAAAAGTCAGGGCTGTCTTTTCATGCCTTGTGGATGGATAGATATTAGGTCATCTTTTCTTTCTTGACTCATGGGCCCTTCTTATTGCTGCATTGGGTGTCTATCTACTCTAAATCTGTTGGCTTTGATTTAGTTTTGCATATTGCTCCCAATTCATTCTTTTAATCAAATTGGGTAGCTTTATATATGACAATATGTTGACAATTTTGGCCAATGTGCTGAAATTATTGTGAAGCTGTCGACCATATGAATTTACTTGCCATAGAAGACTAAAGTTGCTGTTTAACTATATCCTAAGCTATATTTTCTATTTAATGTACAATGATCTTTTAAATAATGCTTCAATATTTTGTGTAAATTTCAGTATGCTAAATTTGTAAAGCCCGGTTTCGAGGATTATATTCTCCCTTCAAAGAAATATGCGGATATTGTCATCCCTAGAGGAGGAGACAATGAAGTGGCTATTGACTTGATAGTGCAACATATTCATACAAAACTTGGTCAGCATGATCTCTGCAAAATATACTCAAATCTTTTTGTCACTCAATCAACATTTCAGGTGTCACTTTCATCTTATGCTTTCCTTTTGTGTTGCTTTTTCTTTTTTCTTTTTCTTTCATGGAAGTTCATTTTCTACTTTATATTTTGATAGTTGACAACTTGGAGTTTGTGTATATTTGCTTCTAAAATAGGCTATGGATTTCTTGATGTTTAAATTGATGATTTCCAGCTTGCTCCAGATACGTGGGATGCATACACTAATACGCAATGTCGAAACAAGAAAGCATGATTTTGTCTTTTATGCAGACAGGCTGATCCGCTTGGTACTACATATTTCTCTGAAGGCAGTTTGAAAAGATTTGAATTGAGCAATAATACTCATTGTTTTTCTTCACCTGATGTGTGTTTTCTGTTGAATGAAATGGTTTCTAAGGTTGTGGAACATGGTCTAGGTCATCTTCCCTTTATTGAAAAGCAAATCATCACTCCAACAGGTAATCTATAAATGATTATGTTGCTTCCATGTTTTACCATGAAGAAACCAAGCTTTGTCATTTTCAACTGCAACATTAATGGATATCTCATTGTGGTCATCATCATCATCATCATTATAAACATCAAAGCCTTATGTAATGATTTGAAGAGAGAGTTCTAGACCATGAATAGATAATGACCAAGATCTATGACACCCAGGTATGGGAAGGACACACCATGGATATGGCGAGGATGTGGATTTATACAAAAGAGTGAAGTTACATGTCACGTTGCCTATATTGAAGTATCCGGGTATCATAGACCAAGATTCCTATCCATCTATCTATTGTGTGATCAAGATTTAACAGTAGTGTGTGTGTGTGTGCTCCATGTAAGTGGTGTTGTGTGTGAACACCGAAGACTTGATGGTGAAGGCTCTTGCCATTCAATGGCAATAAAAACTTTTCTAGGATAAAGGACTTCCAACAAAATATTGAAAATAGTGGCTGCCACATAGCACATTGGCCAATTTGGCATCACTTGACTCTACTACCGGTTACATAGAAAGTATTTTCTGAGATATTTTTGTTAATGGGGCTTGGTGTGCAATGTGATTTTTCAACACAATCAACAACCAAATGCTTATGGGAATGCTACACATCAAACCACTGTGAAAGTAGAGACAATAAAAGATCATGAGAAACTAATGAGACAAAAGATATACGCAGTTTGGCCAAAATATGTGACATGCATCCATGGGAGAACAATGTAAAGCTTTCCTTGCTTTTTAATGGGGATTACAAGTCAACAAAGTGAAGGTCTAGAGAACCCACTTACAAAATACAAGCTTAATACAAAGCTTATCTTCTCTTATCTTCTCTTCCAATCTCTGCAATGGAATACACCCCTTCTTTTCCCTGAGGGCATGTTTGGGAGAGGGGTAGGGTAAAGTAAGGTAGAGTAAACCCAAAATCAAGAAAGAATAATATATGATTGGGTTATAATGACTTTTTGTTTTTAGTTGTTTGATATGGAATCTTTTTGACTTTTTGTATAAAAAGTATAGATTTTTTTGTGGTTTAGTGATGACTTTTTGTCTTTTTTGAAAAAAGATGAGGGAAATTTGAATTTTCAAGAAAAAGAAGGGGGAAAGTTTGAAATTTCAAATTTTAACTTTACTTTACTTTACCTTACCCCTTTGCCAAACATGCCTTTGGATTAGAGTCAATTCAATGGCTCATAACAAAAGAGGTAAAGAGAGTAAAAAGAAATTAAAGAAAAGTACAAAGTGGGAAAAATCAAATAAGATGATTTGGCTTCACATGTGTTGCACATACACAACACATATATAACAATTTTTTCCTCTATTAACTGAATTATTGGCTGATGTGGCCTATAATATCAGTGTGTATACTATCAGCTAATCAAATGTACTGTGGAATTTGACATCCAAGAGTATATGAGGAACCTTTTTTTTTTTGTCTTTTAGCATTCTCTTTCAAGAGTAGAAGAGGGGAAAGGTTATTTGGTATTTCTACTACTAAAGTCTTTTGACAAGTTTGAAGCGGAAGTGGGACTGTCATCAGTGCTCCACAAGAGTTGGCTAGTTTTCTTGTTATTACTGTTGTTTTTAATTTTATTTTTCTAAATTTTCACCTTGGCAGGAAGTGTTTATACGGGGGTGGTTTTCTGGAAAAGGCTATGTGGAGTCTCTATCATAAGAAGGTGCATATTTCTAGTATTTTTGTTCCTATTGCTTTCGTATAACACCTTTCTGCGCATAAAAAATGATGTTTTAATAAAGTAATCATTATTTTTTGTTTTTTTGGTATTGTATGGAGATACAAAAAGACAAACACATGGATCAGCATGTTAAACAAAAAGATGATGGCCCTTGGCCATCGAGCTCCTAATTCCATACTCTGCATACAGCTACTCAAGATCCTTTACATCTCACAGTGACATGGCAAGATATATCTCATGCAGTGAATATTATTTGTCACTCCATCATCATTTGGAAGTCATTTTTGGACTCATACGCCATCCAAAGGGAACACTTGGGTATGGTGGTACCCTTCTCAGTCTTCTCCGTTTCTTCAATCCGATATTGGTGCTGGCTTTTGTTCCTAAGACAAACTACCAGACTTCGGAACTTCAAAAGCAAGATTGAGAGTCTTTAGTCATCTAATGACATGGAATATTAATCCTTGTCTTTCGCATGGTCCTAAGGGCTCCTAAACTCCAGTTCCCTTATCGGTAACTCTAGTGATAATTAAACTGCTTCAAACCCTATTTATCATGAGCAAACTGAACATATCTAAATTAAATATCATTTTATCGGGAACAGTTTGAAGCAAAGTTATCTGACTCACTTATATTTTAAATAGCTCTTGAAAAGCTAGAGACACTCCCTGATGCACTGTCACTGCTTGCCATCAATTTCAATATAGATGCTCATCAGCATCAATTTGAGGAAGAGTGTGAAAGAAGAGTTTGCATAGTCCTAGAGATCTGTACATAATAGTGGTGTTTCATAACTTAAAGACGGCGATTTATCATCTGCACACCCGGTCCTGGTGATCGAATCATGTTTTGCAGCTGTTGTTATAAACCTTGATTTGACTCTTCGATGGCTGACAATTAGATTACTTCTTGTCATACCCTACTTTTGGTTGGAACCATACGAGATTAGACCCTATTTATCCTTATCCAAGAACCTAGACCCCCATCCTGATTACTGTATTCGATAAGCACAATTTGTTTAAAATTCTTACAAATTTAACAGGTGAAATCCTTCCTAAGGGCATCATGATCAAACCCATTAATCCATCAGAACCACCCAAAACCCATCAACTCCACACCTTACAGTTATTTGCAACTTTCACTGAACTCTAAAGCCCATTAGGATACTAACTCTACTTGAATCATGAAAATCCCACCATGGACCCCACATAATCAATCCCTATTGTGTGAACCCTTTATCTATATGTAGGACCCCACCAAGGTCCCACCTCCATTCACACATCCTGTGGTTGCTTGGGAAATGAGAAAAAGAGGAACCAGAGATGACCTGGCACTCTTCCCTCTGTATGCTGTTTTGCAAGTAGCAAGGAGGGCGATGTTACCTCCCTCATCTCTCTTTCTTTTCTTCTCCCTTTTCCTCCAAGAAAAAGAGAGGAGGCCATACTCTTCCCCCTCCTAAAAAGAAAAAAAAAAAATGGAAAGCAAAAAAATCTGCATCTCCTCCCAACCAAGCCATCTAGAAGAGTCATGTGCTTCAATTCTGACAGGCCAAGTCTCTTAACTGCCATTGGATTGCAAGAACATAGCACAATCTTAGCCATCCATATCAGTACATATTGTCATAGCCTCTATAAAAAGAGACCCTCACCTCACCCCATTACAAATGGCAGTCTCTCAGATGCAAAAGCTAATCATTTTCTCCTCTACCATTTCCTCTTAAAAAGGTGGACGAATAAATCCGAAAGTGGTGATAAAATGGTGAAAAGAAAGAGTGATATTTGAGGGTTGATTGGGATGAGTTGAGAAAGAGCTCCCCATTACTAATCCCGTCCACCCCTACTTAGACCATGGCCCCTAGGAACCCAATCTAGGCTGTCCTAATGCCTACTTAGCTGCTCAAAGCTCTCCATCATCCAGTTATATTGTCTGATCAATGACTATCAGAACCGAATCTTGCTGTTATTTTGCCCAATGTTGACCCAGAGTCCGATTGTTCAATTCTGCTGCTCAGTTGTCTGCAGTCAATGCTGTTAAACTAGCTGGAAACCAGTCCATGCCTACAAATCCTTTTTTTTTCTTCTATTTCAGTTACATTTCTAGCAATCCACTTGTTCTTTTAAATTGTTGACATTACAGCTTACATATTAATGCCTGAGTTTGTTAACTTGACGACTGTATCACATGGGCAGCTCAGGAGTGCCTAATGCCTACTTCTGTTGTAATTGAACCTCTTACCTCGATTTTTGGTTAAACCAGTTTTATATGGAGTTAAACAAACAGCACAAACATTTGACATATTTTATAATTCATCCTCAAATGAATTAGTGGGAACTCTCCAACACATTGAGATCACAAACAGTTCCTTAGCAGCATAATCTGGTGAGATGTGGAACCTGCTTTCGCCTTTGTTATGGACTGTTGCGGTGGATGGTGTTATATTTCTCCACAAGTATTTATGCATAGTGTATTTCTGCCAATCCTGTTTTGGGAATAAAAGCTAAGGACCGATTAACCAACTCAGCTTCCATACAACCTTTTGAGTTGTTTGCCTTTGCAATGCAACTTCATAAATTGCAAACAAGCGGTTCAGTGGATGAAGAATTCCATGTGCTTTCTCTCTCTAACTAAATGCTATACGCGATTATATTCATGTCCATGTGATCTGGTCATGCGTTCATGTACCTTCTCTAATTGTTTTTCTCTTATGCCAGTGGGGAAAGCATGGAAAATGCTTTAAGAGCATGTTGTCAGGGAATCAAAATTGGTAAAATTCTTATCCATGGGGAGCGTAACAACGGGCGACAGGTCAGTTATATCACATCTTGTTCTGTTTGTAGTTTTTCATTTTAACAGCTCTATTTCCTCGGTTTCTCACTCTGTTACAACGTGCAGCTCATTTATGAGAACCTACCATCAGATATTTCAGGTCGTCATGTTTTACTTCTTGACCCTGTTCTTGCTACAGGTTTGAAATTTCACACTTGCACAAACATATTCTTCCCATAGTTCTTAACCGTGAATAACAACAAGAATAACAGTAACAATAACAATAACAATAACAATCACCCTTCCAGGAAATTCTGCTGTCCATGCGATTAATTTGCTGATTAGTAAGGGTGTACTGGAGTCTAACATCATCTTCCTGAATCTTATATCGGTAGGTTACTTTGACACACCCTTTCTTTGGTGATCTGACACTCATGCATCTCTATTTTTCTTGGTTTCTCATTGTCATTGTGCATTGCAGGCTCCTGAAGGGATACATTGTGTGTGCAAAAACTTTCCAAATCTAAAGATTGTGACCTCAGAGATTGACAATGCACTGGATGAAGCATTGCATGTACTTCCTGGTATGGGGCAGTTTGGGGATCGATACTTTGGCACAGATAAATGTAATAAACCATGAAGCATCGGCATCAGGAACTGATACAGACTCAGAATGACTACAGGACTAGATGATGCTGATACAAACATCAGGATCATTGAGAGCAATTTTTTTCAGCTATTTAATTGAGAATTTAAATAATTGTGGATACTAGAAATTTCTGGTTAATAGACTCCTGGAGTGATTGTTTAGTTAAATAATGGTGGGAATTGTTACATCTATATGTTGTTTTGAAAGAAAAAACATTTTAATGTGTCTGATTCAGTGAGAACCATTGTTGCAGCAATGTGGCTCAACTGTTCATTTTGGACATCCTTAGTCTTGAATCTCTCACCATTGATGCTCTTGGGAGTCACATTGGACTTGACTAAGTTGATAAGTACTGGGGGCATGTGACAAGATCGAGTCATATGAATATCGATTTGGTCAGTGCCGGCATCAATACGATTCTGGAGAGTTGACATGCAATTCAACTAGGATTTCATGCATTAAGACCTGTTTGTGCAATGAGAATATTCCACACATTGCAGATTTCTGATTCCACGCGAAAGAGGAATCATGTGTTGTTATGGTCCTACCCCTTCGATAAGAAATTGAAATCCTCTTTAGCAAGGAAAATCAGTTCATTTTTCCTTTTTCGCAAGGTAGTTGCTTCAATCCAAAAAATGTAAGAGTGGGGCACATAGAAAATTAAAATAATTTTCCTCTCTATCACGGATTCCTCCCGCAATACAAACACACCCTAAACAACTGCAAAGTTTACTTTTCTTGTTTTGATGTTGAAACTATGTTGAATTGTTTTTCTTATAAAAATTGTACTCAATATTCTCATGGAATGATTTGTTCAACCTTACTAGCAATAACCATGCCGGGTGTGTTTGTTATGGGATAGAGTAAGGAAGAGTCAAGTTAATATTTTAAATTCAAATTTTCCCTCTTCTTTTTCAAAAAAAAACTCAAAATTTTCCTCCTTTTTTTAAAAATAAGTAAAAAACGCACCCACTAAATTACAAAAAAATCTACTTCTTATACAAAAAGTCAAAAAGATTTTTTATCAAACAACTAAACACAAAAAGTCATCATAATCTAATCATAATTTATTCTTTCTTGATTTTGGGTTTACTATAGTCAATTTTACTGCACAAACAAACAAGTGTGTTAAGCTATACCATTATATGGGCCCCATTTTAGATTTACCATAGTTATATCACAGTTCAAAACTTAGCAGCTCAACTTGACTATTAAGGTTGCTGAACCGAGGAAAATGGGTGACTCTAGAGTACTCTGGCGGCATCCTTTATCCAATTCACAGATCATCTAATTCTCATAAAAGTTCAAAGATCCCAATTTAGTGCATATTAGAGTCCCCAAATAGATGGGGGTACCCGATTTGCACCTCTCTCTCCCTCTCTGATTCTCTCTCTCTCTCTCTATATATATACATATTTATCGATATCTCTTATTGGTTATGTGACCTAGAACCCACAACCACAAGGTTACAATAGCATGCACCTTCCACTGCCACAGGCTCTTGTCATTTGAGTTCTCTTAAGTTTCAAAAGTATAATTTTTCATTGAGTTTCATATTCTAGTTTAATATAGTTATATCAACTTGCATGTATCATGTGCTCGGTTCAGCCGATTTTTTGTGAAGTTCAGGGAGCATTTGCATAATTCTTATTTTTATTATTACGAAGACTTTTAATCATGACACTCGAGCATAATTTGCCTTAAAATAAGCTTCCCATGGTTTGAAGCAATCAATGCATAAGTTGCCTTGACAGGAGCTTCCAATGGTTTGAAGATGTGTCGTTAATTTTTGTATTAGTTATTGTTAGTATGGAAACACTCAAGGATCCTATTTTTAATTGTTAAACGCTGGGAAATGAGTGATTTATAGGGTTCATGTCAAGCAATCCATGCCATTGAATACTACTTGCTTGACTATCACTTGGTTAAAGGGCCATTCCTAAACTGCAACGGATACCAAAATGTTTTAATCCATTGACTGAAAACCTAGAAATGCCAAAAAGAAGAATAAAGTTGTTCATACAGTGAAAACAAAGCCACAGAGCACAATTTTTACTCCACAGGGAAATGTTCTTCCTAATTGGTTTCATCAGCGTGTGAAAATGGACGTTTAGCTTATTTTTCATGTGTTTGTCACTCCAATACTTTGGATGTAATTTGAATGGCCTTGGATCAAGCAAAAGGCTGCACTTGCCAAATGAGCAAATGATCATTCAACTATAAAAAAATGACCAATTATCTTTTGAATGGGGTTTACTCATTTTATCCCATCTTCACAAATCATATAAATATATATTCTTTTCATTAATGATACCCAAACATTTTCAAAACCAACAAAATATAGTTATCTTGTGATATTTGATAACTTGGTCAAATAATCTAACATAATATATATAGAATTAGAATCTCTTTAAGTCTAGCTTACAATCTAAAAAGAATTTCATTCCAGCAAAAGAAAAAAAAGTATTCCAAAATAGGCCTCATAAGAACAAATTAATTTACTTAATGAATATCAACAAAAGTATAAACCGTTATAATATATTAAACCGAAGGGCTTTGAATTTAATTTTGGCTAAATTCTTTTCAATTTTTACTTTTTGTTGAGCATGTGTGAAAAATGCTAAAAAAAATGTATTGGTTAGAGAATTTGAACTCCTAACTTCTCAGCCGTTCAGATATTTAACCTGACTATTATAATACTCAAATATGCATATATAATTATTTACTAAAAAATCTTAAAACTAATTGTATGAAACATGAATCCATGCCACATGAGTCATGGCCGTGTTTAGCACTTGTTGTTGTTATGATAGTTAAAGTAAAAGTAGTTCATTGATGGCTAAGTTATATGACTCACTTGACTCAATGACCTACAATGACTCAAACCAGGTCGTTTTTGACCAAATCCTAGGCGCAGTGGGGGGTCCTGTTTTTTTGTGCTATTACATGGGACATGGCCCGCATGGGCCACTTAGATGTGGATGATAAAATCAAATCTGGCACCGACCCAGATCCTATGTAACCATGTAGCCCAAGTCCGCATTGAAGCCTTTTCCATCCGATTGATTCCATTTGAAACGCAACCCAGTCTCCAAATCGGCGAAGCTTCTCCAAATCGCAGAAAAAAGAAGAAGAAGAAGAAGAAGAAGAAGAAGTCTCTCTCAGCAGAAAACAACGAAAAGACCCAAACGTTGTAGAAAGAAAAGCAGCTCCTCTTTGGCAGAAAACTCCCCAAATCTCGAAGCAAAAGAAGGTATGGAACGCTCTCTTTCTCTGTATTACTTCTGTTTGAGAGTGGTTCCCATCTTTAAAATATATAGTTGAGCATCTATTTGATGCTTGAGTTTATTGGGTTTGTATTAATGAAGCCCTGTGGATTCTGGGGAATTCTAATTGTGGGGTTTTACTTTGTGTGTGTGTGTGTGTGTGTGTGTGTGTGTGTGTGTGTGTTTTTTTTTTTTTTTTAGTGAGAATCGTGGAGATGTTGATTATTATTGAGAACTATGTTTAGGTTCTGCCTCTTAATTCTTGAAGGCCTTATGGCTTGGGTGTGATGAAGTTGTTGGACATATGTTCCAACCTTGTCAACTAAAATTAAGTTATGCGTTCCAATTAAGTTATACGTTTTTTAGGTTGACATTAATTTTGATGGGATTTTCTTTATCTTGTTCTTTATTTTGTGTTATTTAAATGCAATGCATTTTCTCTTTTGCTACTTTTAATGTGAAAAAAGTCTAGCAAAGCCTAGCAATAGTTTAGGCCCACCCAAAGGAAAATCCTGGGTCCGCCAGCTGACCCCTTTTATGGCAGGGATAGGAAAAGCATAAACTCGGGTTCAACTGAAGTATGACTTACTTGATGATAATTTTCAATCCAAGAGATAAAGAAAACCCATTTCAAAGAAAGTGAAGGAGATAAATGATGAAAACCCATTTTTCGGTATTGCATGAAGAGACTCACACCCGTGAGAAATTAAAAAAAAAAAAAAAAATCTCAAGATGGTCATTTTGGTTTTTATAATGCTTAAGATTTTCTTTCGTAAATATCTTATAAAAATGATTAACTAAAATATATCATCATCATCATCATTATCATCATCATCATCTAAGCCTTGTTTCAATTAGGCTATCGGCGAAAATACATATATAACCATAAAGAGCTGTATCAGCTTCAGGCCATCGACAAAACACAGACAACAAAACCGTCAACAACAGAATACAAGTAACCCAATGCCCCTCCTGGAGGAGCTGTAGAGGTGACAGGTTAGCTTCCCGTTTCTCCCTTCTTCATCCTGAGAGTTATGGTATGGGATTCTTCATTCGTCTGGTTTCGACTTTTTTGATAGGAAGTATTGTTTCGAAATTCTGATGAAGTCAGTTTCTGTTAAACAAATCCTAGGGCTTTCAGAGAAATCCCTCTCCTCATTCATTTTAAGGAATATCTTTTCATTTTCATTTTCTTTCTATGACCACTGTTTTTTTTTAATTTATTTATCTCCCCAGCACCCAATGCATATTAGGGTTCTGTTTGGGGGTTTTGTTTCCCTTTCTTCCTACAGATATTATCAGCTTCTTTGAGTTCTGTTTCCATTTCTTTCTTCCCACCACCAAATCGATTTCTTGAGGCGAGTTTGGTTGGGGGGTATAAAATGAGGAGATGTAGGATTGATGGGTATTCTTGTTTCCCTTGAGGAAATGCTTTGTTCGTAATGGTTGATTGCAATCTCTATGAAAATCCACTTTGAATGTAGTTGTTGTAAATGGGCATGAAAGGGGATGTTTCAAATGAGAAAAAGGTGCCAACCCTTTAGCTATGTGTACCAGCAAGATCCAAATTTTAATATACATTTTATACTTGATCAGCTATGATACATGGAGTAGAATTTTGGCTAATTAAGAAGACGCATATTCATAAGATGGATGTAGCGGAATGAGAATGCTTAGGTGGATGTGTGGTAAAACTAGGAAAGATAAAATTAGAAATGAGCGCTTTTGAGAGCATTTAGGGGTAGCACCAATAGGGGATAAGATTAGAAAAACCCGTTTAAGATGGTTTGGGCATGTTGAGCGTAGGCCAGTAATGGCACCGGTGAGAAAAAGTTTGACTATACAGGTGAACGGCCTATCAAGAGGTAAGGGTAGGCCGAAGAAAACATTGATGGAAGTCATTAATTCAGATTTGAAGACGTTTAACTTATTGAAGGATTTGGCTAAGAATAGAACGGAATGGAGAAATAGAATTCATGTAGCCGACCCCAACATGGTTAAGATAAGGTTTTGATGATGATGATGATGATGATGATGATTTTGTACTTGATCAGCTGATGTATGAATATTATTCTTTTTTTCTGAAGTTCACTTTTCAACATGTTTATTATGAAGTATTGTGAATAGAGGTGATGTTTTGGGTGCAGAAAGGCCAAACTTGTACAGTATGAACTCTTCTTTTCAGATTTTCCTGCTATAAAAATGTTCCAGGAGAAAAAGTTTCTCTTTTAAGGGTTTTGAGGATTCAAATAGGGCCTAAAATGTTGCAGAATCACCCACAACAAATCCTTCCTTCTCCAGCAAGGTTAGGCCTAACAAACCCCAATTCCCCTTCTGTTCCTAACCCTTCCACACCCAAACTTTCCTCTGCTTCCCAACAACCACAACAGCAGCAGCAGCCACATCAAACAGCAACACCTACAGTAACAAAAACATCTTCCACACTCCTCTCTCTCCTTCCTCCTCTTCCACGTGCACAATCCCTCCTTCTCCAAATGGCCTCCCTCTCAACCAAGCTCTTCGATGTCTCTCCCAACCGTTCTCACTGGCTCACTTCCTTCCGCGGTTCTCTCCCCATCTTCCTTCCATCCCAAACCCAAGCCCAAACCCACACTGCTGATGCAGTTTCCTCCACCAAAGAGATCCTCTCCCTCTTCACCTCCCTCCAGACTCAGCTCTTTGAAGCTGTTGCACAGCTCCAAGAGATCCTAGACCTCCAAGACGGCAAGCAGAAAATCGCCCACGACGTCCGTTCGATGGACAACTCCATCCTTGCTTTCACCAAGAAGCTCAAAGAAGCTGTGCAGGTCCTCGAGCTCCTTGTTGATGATTACTCTGATTATCGTCAACCGAAGCGTCTCAAATCAGGTACAGCTATGCCTTCTACATTGAATCTGTCGGACATCTTGTCATATGCGCACAGGATAAGCTATACCACCTTTGCCCCACCCGAGTTTGGTGCTGGAGAAGCCCCCCTCCGCGGGGCTCGCCCCCCAGCGCCACAAGAAGAGCAGATGCGTGCGTCCCAGCTCTACAGTTTTGCTGATCTAGATGTAGGGCTGCCCAAGGAGGTTGAAACCAAGGAGAAGGCTATTGAGACACTGATTGAAACTCCAATGACAACTGAGAACCCGCTTGCAACGATGATGCAGGGAATGCTTGTTCCCCCGCCAATCCCTTCGGGTTGGCGTCCTGGAATGCCAGTGGAACTGCCAACCGACTTGCCACCTGTGCCACCGGGCTGGAAACCTGGGGACCCTGTTCCATTGCCGCCATTGGAAGCCCTTGTTGGGCCTAAGAAGGATGAGGAGCAAAGACCTGCTCCACCAAAGGTGCCAACAGCAATACCGGTTAGACCTGTTGTTCTTGATATTAATCCAGATCATGATGATTACAGTAGCGATTACAGCAGTGATGTGGGCAGCTCTGAAGAGGACGATGAAGATTGATCGTCAGATGTAGGCCTTGTTTACTGTCTTGGTAATGTTAGTATTGTTGTTACTAAATGAATCAATTGTGCTGGATTTTACCATTCAGCCAGAGTTATACAATTTCCATTACTCTTGCAAAATGATTTGTTTCTGTGGTTCTTCCATTGTAACTCATCTCTAGCTTTTATCCTATCTGCCTCTTCATCTTTACCTCCATCCTGTGTTTTTATACTGATTACAATATGTTGGGCTATTTATGCATTTCAAACCTTCCTTGATAAGATACGTAGATGTTAATGGATCTTTTCCAACATCATCATCGAATCCTTATTGCATCTATTCACTGGATATCTTGTAGGACTGTACAGAAAGGTATTTGAAGATCCCCGATGAAAACTGATACTAATCATGAATCATAATTAAATCTCAATGACTACTTAATTTGAATTATGATGAAGTATTTTTTTGTGGACTGCTATAAAAGCATTCTGCAGTATATATTGGTCTTTACATAATTTTGAATAATTTCGGTTCCATGCATTTGTGTTTCCTAAAGCCACAGATAAGGGAGTATACTGATAGCACAACCATGTCTACTTCTCAGTGTTGAGAGTAAATGAGCAGATGTGGAGTACTGTACTAGTCATGGGCCACTTATTTGGTTGTGGTGAGGGGTGTTATATTGGATATGATCTTTATTCTTCTTCTAGATAATTTGGATGATTTGCATGATTTGTAAATAGAGATAATTGTAGATCTAAAAGATTTGTAATTGTGCAATCCTGGGAATATATTTAGAAACTAGTTTAGAAACTAGATCACGTTGGGAGGGTGACCAATGGATTTGCAGTCACTTGCAAAAGCAAGGGGTAGATAGGTCAAATAATTTGGTAGCTTTCACCATGTAATTTGTTGTGTTTCTATATGGTGTAATGCTTTTATACCTTCATCCCCTTTCTTGTGTAGGGCTGCTTGTACTATGGTGTTTCTCTTTAATATAATTCATCATTACCAATAAAAAACTAGATGATATAAAGGGTGGTCTCCCTCAATGGTAAATCATCACTTTCAGTTGTCTTGCTACTTATTTCTTCTCTTTAATAGTCTAACGTGGAATACGAGAAGGGAATTCTTGTTCCTGTAGTGTTTTTTACATCTTCCTCCTGCGCATGTTCTCTTCTGATTTGGTTCCATGGTGATTGAGCAATTAGAGAACAAAAGCTCATCATAGTTGCCAGACTAGCTGACAGTTTCTAAAGCTTCTGATAACACCACAACAGCTCTCTTAATGCCTGTTAAATTGATCAATGTGCCCTAGTGTCTTCCAGTAGGGGCTTGCTTCATGTAGACAGCCAGGAGATAGGTCCATAGGACCATACCAGCATGGATGCAAGGCCCTGTTTTATGAATAGCCAGCTGACAGGTCGATTGGACCGTAATAGTATGGGAAAAAGTCTTGTTCTTTGGTTTTCCAGATCTATAGGTCCATATAGATCAAGTGCAGAATGAGTAGACCATCCTCTTTCAGGTCAGCAGCTCTAGGCTAGTTGATATTTGGTCACTTTCCTATCATGGATTGTTCTTTAGATGTTACATGCTTTAGAAAGTTGCTTTGTAATTTTTTCCCACACCATGGAGGTATGAAATTAATGTTTCTTTCATCCTGAGTTGTTATTAGCAGTGCCCTTTTTTCGTGTAGAGGGATTTCGCAAAGTAGTTCCTTTCTACACCATAGGCGGTAACTTTAATAAGCAGCTTGGAATGAGAATCACAATCACTACAGCCTTGTTAAATGGTAGGAATTATTTGTCATGGGCCCTATTTGAGGAAATGTTTATCAGGAGTGAAGGGTAGTTGAAGTACATAAATGTAAAAATACATGAACCTGCTGAAGATGATCTCTCTTATGATGATTGGGAATGTGGAAATCTTACTGTAATGTCTTGGCTCATAAATTCCATGGAACCAAGCATCAGTGATGGCCTCTTTTTTCTCGAAAGGGCCAAAGAAATCTGGAAAACTGTGGCAAAACTGTACTTGCAGAAGGCTGGTTTGACCCATACAGAAATTTCAACTTTTGAATGAGGTAACTCTTGGGAGAAGAGTATTATAATTCTATGAAGCAAAGGTGGGAAGAACTAGACCACTATCAACTTTCCCTTAAACGATTGCTGACATGAGGTAACAAATTCAACAAAGTTTCTGGTTGGACTCTGATATAGAATTGCTGACAGTGCAAGTCCTTCAGAAGGGCTTTCTTCCCAATCTGGAGTGTCTGTAATTAGATTAGAGGTGAGGCTAGTTGTCGGCTGCTATTTTGGAAAAAAAAAAAAATCCTAGGCCAATGGTGGAGAGATCTGCCTTAGTTGTAGGTAACCAAAACTATAGAGAGCACTTTGAAATTGGAAAAAGTTTGGACCTGGAAATTTGTAATTGCAGCGAATTGAAAACTCAAATGCGCTCATTGTGGAAAAACTCACTGTACTAAAGAATTCTGTTGGGATCTCCATTCTTTTTTTATAGCCAAAGAAAGCTTCTAGTTCTGATGTTGCTTTATTTCTTGGCGTGGTCATTACTCATGGAGGATTTACGTCTGACCTAAATGATCTGATTCTTTAAGAACTAAGTCAACAACTGGCTGCTCAATACTAGGCAAGTGGCATATGTTTGACATTCATTCTCCAACTTGAGGGGCAAGTTGGGTATTTGTTTGACATTCATGCTCCAACTTCAGGGAAAGGATTGAGAGTTTTGTGCACATGTGAAGTACCGTACTAGTGAAAGGGCACTAATCTGATACTGACGACGAACCCCATATATTTTTTTTGCTGAAATGATTGCATTAGGGAAATCAAACATACAAGATATATAGGAACTAAAGTTTGTTAGCCATACAGGTGGCTTGGAGAAACATAACCATAGTAATGCATAGTAGCATATCTGTAACACTAACATAACAAAATTTGCCTGTTCCAGCTGGGCTTACGGAGTGATGCCATATGTCGCTCTGAAGCCCAGAAGTCCCTCCATCGATTCATCTAGAGACTGTCTTGTGCCGCCCATGAGAGGATCACTGGTGTCAACCTCCTGTATGTAAGCATGAAGACAAGAGAGGGGAACATATGACTGGCAAAGTAGCGTCGATGGTGGTTTAAGATGAGATAGGGCGTCAACTAAAAGGTTGCCCTTTCGCCTGCATAGACTAATTTTCCAACCAGATATCGCTTTTATGTTAGATAGAATACGCTTCCAGATTGGATAAAGGGGCCAAGGGGGGTGAGATCCATGCACGATGTCTTGTTGGAGGGATTATGCATCTCCTTCAAATATGGCATTTTGCAATCTGTTTTCCTTGCATAGCTTAGTGCCTTCTACGAGCGCTAACATTTTTGCTTCGATAGGCCTAGATGCTTGGATTTGGCTAGCGTATGCTAGTTGGATAAGCCCTGTCGTGGTACAGAAGGCCACTCCTATGCTCACATTGTTGAGGTTGACTTGGTCAAAGGATCCATCAAAGTTCATCTTGAGCCAGCCATATGGTGGAGGTCACCACTTGGTAGGGGGAAGAACACTATTGAAGGTGGGGCACTTTAGATTCTAGGCTAGCCTTCATGTGTGAAAAAGTCTAGGACTCTTCTGAATGGTGAGCTTTGGAAAAAGTGGCTGGTGGTTAAATATAAACAAGTTTATGCTCTTCCAGATGTACCAAGAGAGTATGATCTCTAGTTGTCTAGAATCACTAGTTGATGACCAAAACCAGTTAGAAAGAGAACGGGAGTGGAGTGGGCTGGCTGGGAGGTTCCGGAGAGGGTGAGTTTGGGTCCAGACATGTTTGGCGAAGTCACATTCGCGGAAAAGATGATCGACTGTTTCATTTGCCTTACCACATAGTTGACGTAAGCTTGTTGTGAGGATGTTGCAGCGATGAAGGTAATGGTGAGTTAGTAATTTGCTTTGCGGGATGCGCCACATAAAGAACTTTATTTTGGAGGGAACGTGTGGTTGCCATAGTACAGTCCATGGGAGATTGGGGCCTAAAGTGGTTGGCGTCAGGGAATGGTAAAGACCCTTCAAGAGTGCAGGAGCCTACCCTTTCATCCCTCCAGCATGAGATGTTGGGTCCACTAAGGGGTAATGAAAAGATGGATTGGGCGATGATTGGAGTAAAAAGATGCAGATTTTTCCCTCTATCCCAGACCTTATTGTCCATTGGGTTGTTGAGATCCCGGACGAAAGTTGGCAGATGAGATTGGAGAATGGGTGTATTGAGGTTAGAAGGAGTTAAGAGGTGGCCATAAGGAATCTAGTGATCGTGAAAAGCCTTGATCTGGGTTCCATCTCCAACGGACCAGCGTAAGTCTGGGAGAATGATGTGTCGATTGGTTAACAGCTGTTTCCACAATGGGGACGCTGACTCTGTAGGCATGCACGAGCGAAAGTCGCTGGATTTTAGATATTTTTGAGAAAGAAGTTGGACCTACCACCTGTTAGGGCTTTTGATGAATCACCGGATAAGTTGGCCTAAGAAAGCCTTGCTCTGAATCTCAAGGTTTTGTAGACCAAGCCCTCTGGTGTGCCTTGGTTGTCTTTAATGATCTCAAGCTATGGGAGTAAGATGTTTGTGGCGAGCGGTAGTTCCTGTCCAAAGGAAGGACGGCAACTTAGATTTGATAAAGCCACTGACTTGCTTGGTGAGACACTGATGGGGAAGCCAGTAGTTTGGCATGGCAATACAGACCGATTTAATTAGGGTAGCACAACTGGCTGGGTTCAGGCCGCTACCTTGCCAGGTGGAAATTTTCCATTGGATATTGGGGCTTACATTCTGCCAAAGTTTAGAAGTGGCACTGGCCATAGTAAGGGTGGAGGCAAGATATATCATCGATGAATTGTGGTGGGGAATGTTTTACTCGGATAGGCATTTGCTTTGAGTACCGCGAGGGACATTAGTGGAGAACAAGATCTGACTTTTGTGGATGTTGATTCGTTGCTCTCGCTCAATAGTGAATTTCTCCATGATATCCTTGCAGAAGGTGATGCATTTGTCCGATAGTTTAGAAGAAAAGAATATTATCTTCATCCTCATAGATTTACTTGATTTATAATTACAGATAGTTGTGGATCTAAAAGGTTTGTGATTATGCAATCATGGGTATATATTTGGTGACCAAACAATATAGAGGGTTGCTTTTCCTCCTTAGTGGATCATCACCTTTCTCTCTGTTGGATACTACTAAACTCTGCATGAACCTAATGTTCATAAAAGCATAAATGATGTCTTGAAACTCATGATCCTTATGTCGATCAGATACACAGAAGCAGCAGACTCACTATATTCTTTATTAATAACTACGCATCATAGAAAAAGGCTTAGCACAACATGTTCAAGGCTCCTTGTCTAATCATTAAAGCAGAGGCCTTTAATTTAGACAGACAAAACAACTCTAACTAGGCAGATGCATTTTCATCTGTGTACATTCTGATGGTGTTGCGGTTGGAAGCGGTGTTGACAAGCATATCATCGGTGAAGAGACCAAAGGTGACTTCCTCAGTGCAAGTAAATGCTTTCAGGTTGGGGCAGGAAATGATGGTAGATGCATCCTTATCAAACTAGATGTAGATCTGGTAGAACTGTGATTCATCCCACATGTTCTTACTGCATTGGATGGCCACAGGGACTCCTAGATTTTCCTTTTATCACTTTCTTAATGTACTGTACATTATAGAAATTCTCTCCGGATGGCACAATACCTGCAGAAACACAACAGTATGTTTAATTATCATCAGTGGGGGATGGGTAGCAGTTTATATATGGGTTGTGGCCCTCCAAAGTCTGGGACCTGATCCAGTCTGGGGACTTTTGAGTTAAGATCTGGGTATGGGTATGGGTGAGGCACCCTGCAACCGTGTGGGGTTGAGGGCCCCTTTCAGTAGTTCTGTCTGGGTCTAGCTATAAATGCCTATGACAAGATTTCAAATCTACCCCTCTTAAATTCTTAATGATGCAGCCTTGGATGTAACGTTCATGTGGGGTCCAATACTAGCAGTCAATTATAATTTATTAGTGATTTTCTCTCGTAGGAATGTTTTATTATTTGTTTGTTGTAAATAGAAGTTTAGTAAGAAGCTGTAATGATACTTGCCAGATCCTGTGGTGTTGGATTAAAAATCTTTTCTACCTGATTAAATTATATTAGAGGAATTTTTTTTTTGGTTTCCTTTTAAATTAGAATTCTGGATCTATTATAATCTGATTTTTTTAGTTCTATAGAAGGGGATGCACAATGAAGATATTAGTTCTTAGTAATTGGAAATATTACATTTAGGGCTGTGAGACCTGCGGAGGTGGTGCTAGAACTTAATTCTTGCTATTTGAGTTTGTCAATGATCTTAATGTTGCCTGCATCACTTAATTGCTATACTGACTCAGTTCATCGCTTTGTGATTAAGATGGAAGATATACCATTCTTCTTGAATATGGAGAGCAAATTCAGTTTTTTTCTGAGCTCGAGTGCAGTCTTAAAGCAATCGTGTTCACTAAGACCCGAACAAACTCCGCTTGTCTTCCATGAGCTCTTCCAGTTGGAGAGTGGGTTGGTGCTTGGGCATCTGATTTTGTTCCAATATGCATACAACTCATTGCTAAGGTCTGCAAGCTGCACACATAAGCAAACACCATGAGCGTTTGAGCTTGAACAAACACTTTCCAACTACTAATCATCGACTGAACAAAGCTTCAGTTACTAGAGGCTTAAAAAGTATGCTACTGCAAGATTAATGAGAGGTGATGATTAGTAGGCAGTAGTCATTTAAGAGAAATGATTGGGAAACCAACCTCTTTAACGTAGAAGTTACTTTGCTTGCACTTGGTGACGACATCTCCGGTTGTGCTGTTGTGAGTCTGGAGACCAGTGATAAAGAAGTCCAATGCTGGTTTGCCAGTGTCGGAAGGCAACATCCTGCACTGGTTTCATAGCAATATGATGCTGGCCACTGCAACATATGAGATAATGAAATCATTCATTCCAGGGCCAACTAGTTCATAATTCAATCTGTTTTTAGTTGATAGAATAAATTCTGCAACATTCTTCATAGCTGATCCTATTGATGCAGATGAACACTAGGGCAGTTGCAACAGTGGAGTGTGAGTGATGTGTGGTGAGTGGGAGAGAGCAGTGACAATGCTAGTGTAAAATAGAATGGGAAAGTTGATGTTAACGTGGATGAGCCCTGCCCCAGTGGCTATTGACCATGTTTTGCCGTTGGCATAGCCATTATCCACACTCACTCACAAGTGAACACTAATGAACAGAGGAAATTTACCATAAGCACAAGAGAGTAGTAATCAAAGTCTTTGATTGCCAAGGTTTGTGAGCATAAGCGCAAGAAGGCTACAAAAGCTACTGGGATGGTCTTGAGAGGAGCCATTACTTCTTTGGCGAAGGATGTAAGTATAATTGGATGATTAAAGAGGCGGCTTTGTTGAGATACAATACATCCTTTCATAGACCAAGATTGGGTCCTACATTTCGGAACTTTCCAGTGGTTGTTGTGTACTGACCAGAAAATAATCTTGAATACAAATTCGGGACGTAGTGACAAGGAAGGCTGACATACTTTTTTTGTTCTCTATTGAACCGGGCCCGTGATGAGGGGCTTCAATGTATGGGATCTTTGCCCTTTCGCATGTTCAATAAAATTTCAGTTCTATGATGGCTAGCCAATCCCACGTTTTTTCATGATTTGGTTCCCACGTGCTCATTGTTGGCTGCGTTCTTTTCCTATGTGGAGCCCGTCACACTATAGAAAAAGGCTTTATTAGATTAAAAAAAGAGAGATGATTATCAATTGCTTAATCACTAGATTGTAGAATGCAGCAAGAATAAGATTAAAAAGCTTAATGTCCACGCAACCCGCTTCCTAATACTGCAAGCCCAATATGACACAAGATGAGATGTGACTCAAAGGTAGAGATAACGGCCCATTAGCCTCATCACCAAATAAATAGAGTTAACTTTTTTACCAGTCGGACACTTGGTGATCAGTCTAACCCCTCATGAATTGGCACGCACCCCTTATTTAACACTAATTCTAATTACAATCACTATTGGATGGGAATTCTGGTGAAGCAAAAAAGGTATTTACTAATGTTATAGGGTAAGCCATCACATCACGTCGTGGAATTCTTGACACACTAAATTCTTGTTAAAAATCCCACTAAAAGAACATGCGCAAGGTATGTACTGCGTGTCTTGCTGTATATCATTAATATGAGAATTATTAAACTATTCAAATCATGAATTGGGCTCCAAAGAAGTCCAAAAAAAAAAAAAAAAGAAAGAAAGAAAGAAGGAAAGATCTAATGGCCTGAAGTTTTTCACAAATTATTCAAAATCTAAAAAAATATAAGACAATCAGCTTCATTGTCAAATTTTGAGTAATATGTGAAAAATAAAGTTTAACTTAAACTGAAGGGTTGATTAAATGCAGTAATGAGAAAAAAATTTAAAGGATTTTGATGGCCCCACACATGTAAAAAACACGGTATTTCAATTCTACCAGTGCCATCAGCTTTCAGGGGATGTGAATTGCACATTTATACCTCTGAAGGTTTTAAAATGATGCTATGAAAATGAGGCCACCTAAGCATGCCAAATGCGTAATCAGCAGAAACAAATGTGACCGACCCATGCATAATGATTGAGCGCGTGAATACACATGCAAATCAGCCCAAACAAATCATCTCTAAAGTTTGAATCTGGTCATACTCTGCATAGAAAACAATCAGAATGCATATCTGAAGCTGTTGTTGTAAGCTCATTTCGGAAGCATATCAGCTGAAGGCAGAGTGGAATCTGATCACATTTTTTCAGAAATGTGGTGAACAACGTCCGCTCCGAACACATCACACAATCTGACCACATATGCTGGATGGTCTAAAGAGTTCAGCTTGTATCCATAGGACATATGACCCAATAGGGATAATCACCCCAGGTGCAGAGTATAGACCCACCATGACTAATCCCCCAGGTGGCACCCATGACCAATGCATTAGAATTTTTGAATCGGGGTGCCTTTAATTACATGTGAGTGGCCTGCGGCGACCTCTCTCATCAGATTTTCCTTACATATTTGCCTCTCCAGAGTGTGAGCCTAGTTTGTAATTTGTTTCCAAAGGTATCTGCGACTCTATTATTTTCGTATGGATAAGAACTCAAAGCTAATTTTGTGATTAGGTAGGACCTGACGTCTCTAAAAATGTTGTTAATAAGTCGGTTGTGTGAATGCAGTTGCACATCCTTCTTTTCCTTCATCCTTCTGCAATTAGAAAGGAAGTCCACCACACTCACACTGATGACCCATCAGATTTCGTGGTCTGCATTCTAACTTGGTTTGGTTACTGTTGAAAAAGGAGAAACAGAGTAAGTTCCAAGGGAAGGAAGAAGAAGATGTCACACTGAAAATCAATCTGCGTGGGGTTTCACCACCAAGAAAGCCAAGGAGAAGTAAATTCAAGACCAAAAAAAGCACATATAATTCAACTCCATGAAATTAAATCTATTTATTCAACAAAAGATCAAAATGATGCTGTCATCTCGATACAAGTATTCCATTAGAAAGTACACGAACCCAACAAACAAATGAAACAATAGCAACAATAAAGAAGAGGCAAAGAAAGAGATCAAGATTCCTACTGAAGCCTAAATCTACAATATGGGCAACAGTTACTCCTCCGGAGCCACTTGACAATACAAGACCCATGAAAAAAATGGACACAAGGCATTTGGTAGACTTGGGTATCCTCAGCAAACTCCTCCAGACAGATGCTGCAATCATATTTGGAGTCGTGATGCATCTCTCTCTCGAATGTCGTAGAATTCAAAGCCACCATGATTTCATAGTCGGTAGCGGGAACTGCTCCAAAGCTTTTCCCCTGCTCATTCAAATCATCCCACAGTTGTTCCCCTGACGTCTCCGGCAACGGCCAAAATTGATATGTCTTTATCTTGTGCAAAAAGTCGACAGTGAGACTGAAGTCCGTCTTCAAGGCATTCTGCGCAACATCATACACAGCCGGTGCTATGACCCTCTTCAGCTCTTGGACGTCTGCGCTTGGAATGCTATCCATCTGAGAGAGAGTGTAGAGAACAAATCGTTCTGACCCTTCCTGGGATGAAAGATGGCAAACACAGGAGGAGACATAGACGATTGACTGGGGCATGCATAATGATTGAGCGCGTGAATACACATGCAAATCAGCCCAAACAAATCATCTCTAAAGTTTGAATCTGGTCATACTCTGCATAGAAAACAATCAGAATGCATATCTGAAGCTGTTGTTGTAAGCTCATTTCGGAAGCATATCAGCTGAAGGCAGAGTGGAATCTGATCACATTTTTTCAGAAATGTGGTGAACAACGTCCGCTCCGAACACATCACACAATCTGACCACATATGCTGGATGGTCTGATGAGTTCAGCTTGTATCCATAGGACATATGACCCAATAGGGCTAATCACCCCAGGTGCAGAGTATAGACCCACCATGACTAATCCCCCAGGTGGCACCCATGACCAATGCATTAGAATTTTTGAATCGGGGTGCCTTTAATTACATGTGAGTGGCCTGCGGCGACCTCTCTCATCAGATTTTCCTTACATATTTGCCTCTCCAGAGTGTGAGCCTAGTTTGTAATTTGTTTCCAAAGGTATCTGCAACTCTATTATTTTCGTATGGATAAGAACTCAAAGCTAATTTTGTGATTAGGTAGGACCTGACGTCTCTAAAAATGTTGTTAATAAGTCGGTTGTGTGAATGCAGTTGCACATCCTTCTTTTCCTTCATCCTTCTGCAATTAGAAAGGAAGTCCACCACACTCACACTGATGACCCATCAGATTTCGTGGTCTGCATTCTAACTTGGTTTGGTTACTATTGAAAAAGGAGAAACAGAGTAAGTTCCAAGGGAAGGAAGAAGAAGATGTCACACTGAAAATCAATCTGCGTGGGGTTTCACCACCAAGAAAGCCAAGGAGAAGTAAATTCAAGACCAAAAAAAGCACATATAATTCAACTCCATGAAATTAAATCTATTTATTCAACAAAAGATCAAAATGATGCTGTCATCTCGATACAAGTATTCCATTAGAAAGTACACGAACCCAACAAACAAATGAAACAATAGCAACAATAAAGAAGAGACAAAGAAAGAGATCAAGATTCCTATTGAAGCCTAAATCTACAATATGGGCAACAGTTACTCCTCCGGAGCCACTTGACAATACAAGACCCATGAAAAAAATGGAGACAAGGCATTTGGTAGACTTGGGTATCCTCAGCAAACTCCTCCAGACAGATGCTGCAATCATATTTGGAGTCGTGATGCATCTCTCTCTCGAATGTCGTAGAATTCAAAGCCACCATGATTTCATAGTCGGTAGCGGGAACTGCTCCAAAGCCTTTCCCCTGCTCATTCAAATCATCCCACAGTTGTTCCCCTGACGTCTCCGGCAACGGCCAAAATTGATATGTCTTTATCTTGTGCAAAAAGTCGACAGTGAGACTGAAGCCCGTCTTCAAGGCATTCTGCGCAACATCATACACAGCCGGTGCTATGACCCTCTTCAGCTCTTGGACGTCTGCGCTTGGAATGCTATCCATCTGAGAGAGAGTGTAGAGAACAAATCGTTCTGACCCTTCCTGGGATGAAAGATGGCAAACACAGGAGGAGACATAGACGATTGACTGGGGCATGTATCTTTTGTGTAGGTAGAAACCATCGAGTCCTTCATGGGCAGGAGCTGGGACAAGCCATCCCTTCATCTCTTTCAGAGTGAGTCTGAGTGTAACTGTGATGCCTTCCTCATGTCCGCACGCGGGCATCCTCGTCATTGCTAATGCGGATGACATCTCGAGAATGCCGAGTTGATGAGTTGATGCAATGAGGTTTGGTTCGTTCTGTTTTCAGAATGGACGAAGCTGTTATGAATCTTTATAGATATACATACACTCTCCCAACAGGTTTAAATGAAGAGATCCGAGTAGGAGTAGAATTCAAGAGGAAATGGGTAAAATTTTTAGAAAGTCCATAGAGTTCTAGAAAGTTGATAAAATTTTTGGAAAGTCGGTAAAATTTTTAGAAAGTGGACAGACTTTCTACAGCTGTACAGACAGAAGCCTAACCGTGCCGGGTAATGGGTCGAGGTTACCCGACCCGACCCGTATAAACCGCCTAGGAGAAAAGAAGAGAAAAAACAAGACATGTGGGTATTTTTCTTATTTTGTATAATATAATTTTCCCTCAAAAGGAAAGTCATTCAAGACAACAGTATGAGGAGCTAGGGTTTTATTACCTCTTGAAGCCTAGACAAATATGGCTCCATCATCCTAATTTGTTGCCTGTCGCCTGTTTGACGAAGCTGCTGATGTGTGGCCCACTTCGCATGTCGTCTGATGGCCATCGTTAAGATGTGGGCCCAACCGCTTTACCGCTCCCTCTCTCTCTCAAAATCCATTTCTCTTTCCAAAATCATCTCCCTCCCCTGAAATTGTAAAAAAGGGAAGCAAAATGTTGATTGACTTCAGGCCAACCTGATCATGGTATTAGGGGGGGCTATCTGAGTCAAAATATAATGGTCTGGAACATTGACTTCAGGCCAACCTGATCATGGTATAAAAGTGTACATGATTTCCCAGAGGATCCAATTTGACAAGATTATCAAATTGAGCTGATTCAAAAAAAAAAAAAAAAAACCAAAAAACAAAAAAAAAAATATTGGCGTTATGATGGACAATTTACACATCCGATTTTCCAAATTTGGGCCAACACCACTATGATGTTCAAAACCAGACTACCTATTAAAGTTGGCACCTATTAACTAGTTCATTTTACTTCATTTGCTGTTGTTTTGGATCGGGGTTACCGATTTGGTTTCCAATGAATTATAAGTACTCTTTTGGTTGCATCAGAATTGAACCTAAATCTAAAATGGACGAGTTAAAATGGTTACACTTGAAACTCTGAATTGGATTAAAGTTGTTGACATATGTTTTCCGTTTTTTCAATAGCCCAGCTAAGGAGGCTAGGCCCAAGGGAGAGCCCAGCACACCCGGGAAGGAAGCCCAACCCTAAGTGAGAAGGTAGCCTATACAAGCGGGAAGAAGAGAGCCTAACCAAGGTTTGAACCTTGGATAGCCGATGAAGAACAGCCACTTCTTACCACTAGAGTGAGGAGACATTCTTTAGGTTGCTAACAGGTAAAGATGATAATGATTCACCAAATACCCATACACCAAAAGTCCTCAACCGGAAATTTGGCTATGTTTCCATTATTAGGACCCATTTTTAAACTAGGTCCTACTAACTTGCATGAACCAAGATAAAACTTGAGTCCGAGTTTGGCTCTAATCATTGTTCTTACTCGGTGACCTGAATTCATAAAATCTCCATTGTGTTTATCATCATTCACAAGTATGTGTACAATAAATACGTTAAGTATATATTACAAACGACGCATTTGGGCCTTAGTTTGGGCTGGGTTTCATGTCCTCTGGTTCCGCCTTTGGATAAAGATTTTGGGCATGATTAGGGTCACACTGGAGCATCCAGTTTCCATCCTGTTGGCTCGTAAGCCATGCAACAGCAACAGCCCCTCACACAAGTCCAGTCTGAGAGAGATCAAGTCCAGCTCTGGGTCAACCCGTGGGCGGCATGGCCCAACCCATTTGGAGCTCGACCTAGCACAACATAACATAAGTGGTGCTGGGCTGACCCAGTTAAGGTGGGCACGACAGTGAGGGGCTTGGTCCAGCCCAAGCATGACTGGGTTGGCCAGTAACAGGCATGACCCATTTTACACCCCTCTTCAAATCACATGTTCTTCTAAATTGGTTTAAATAAAAGGTCTCCCTTTGGTAAATAAGGAAAGCTCAAAAGGAAAAGAAATCTATTCCACATAGACTTTACACTTGTAAGAATAGAAGTGTGAGTGCAAGAAAGAGTCGATGGATGAAAATTACAATATTGGTTTGGTATTGTCTTGCCCCCAAAAATCGATACCATTGCGGTTTGCATACCATTGTGGCTGTCAAAGTGTGAATTTTTTTTATTGCAAGAAAATTTTTTAAAAAAAAAATATAAAGAAAATCTAGAATGTTGTAAAATGATTGAAAAATAATATATTTTTTCCATTAGTACACAATGTAAACCAAAATATTGGTCCCCTAAGTCATAACATTTTGTTCCGCTATTTAATATTTAATTGGTAAATATATTAAATTTTAGTGTTTAATTTCTTTGCCTTCTTTATAAAGTATAAATCCTTCAATATGACATTTATCGAAATCTAAACCACTTAGAATAATGAACAAAATAAATGACCTCCTTTGATATGGTTTTGCAAATTTCATTATAATGGGACTATACTGACCAATCGGTTATCCCAAAACAATTGACTATTTTTTATTGAGAAAATTACGGAAAAAATCACCTTAATGGACCACTAAACAAAAATGTCCCTACCGGTATTTTGCAAACAAAAATGTCACCATGGGCCATTTTTGTTTAGCTTTTTGGAGTTTGTGTGGAGTGGCGACGTGGTCACTCCACAGAGCATATTTTTCCTTCTTCTTCTTTCCCATTCCTTTTATCCGCACTTCTCCTTCTCCTATTTCTTTTCCCCTAATCCAACCCAATCCAATCTACCTCCCCCACCATCTTCCCCTTGTTTCATTTCTTTTCTTTCTTCTTGCTTCTCATTTCTTCCTTCTTATTTTGTTTTCCAACTAACCAACGTCGCTTACATGAAGGTGAAGATGGAGATGCAGTACTCCAACAGCTTGGCAGGTGATAAGGTTTTAGAGTCAGGCAATGGAGAGGTTGTAAAATGTGTTGCCGGAGTGGATTTGGTGGGTGATGTTGGTGTAAGAGAGGTTCGTGTTGCAGGAGCAAAAGAGTGAGATGATGATGGATTGGTTTGGGGAGAAAGAGGAAGAAGGGGTGGAAATGGTATTGGCTTTGGAGATGGAAAGCCTCCCTCATCTCTGCCGCCCGCTGCCTCCTCTACGTGCTCTCCTCCACGACCCCTCCAATGCCATGTTAGCCCTTTTATCCTCTTCTTGCATCCCCCTTAACGCCTTCTCCTTCATCAACGAAATGCTTGCCAACTACTTGACTAAAAGCTTCATAGAGATCTTAAACAATGAACCCATGACCTAATCACCACATTGTAGGTGTTTGACAAAATGCCCCTGAGGGTGAAGTGTCATGGACGGTCTTGATATCCGGGTACGTGAAGCTAGGTGAAGTGTAGGTTACGTGGGAGGTGTTTGACGAGGCGCCCATGAAGGATAGAGGTACTTTGGGTACTGGGATGTGCATAATAACTATTTAAAGAAGGGGTTGGCGATGTTTTGGTGAGTTTTCTTTATGCTTATACTCAAGTAGGAGCTTTGGATGTTAGGTTTGGGATTAATGGGTATGTGGACAGAGTTGGATTGAGGTTGAGTGTGAGGTTGAAGAAAGTTAGGTATATGGATTATGTAAATGATGTTTGAAATATTATATTTTTGTTGGTAGAATATATGATGTTATAATAAATGGATTGTATATCTAATGTATGGAATATGAATGTATGTGAAGATTTGCATGAATAATATTGTATGAATGTTTGGAGTTTTTATGAATATTTGAAGTTGATATTGTATGAATGTTTGGAGTTGATTAATTACTATAGGGAGTTGAAGAATATTAGCATTTGGAGTATATCAATGTAAATAATTGTAGGTCAATAATGTGAAGATTAAAAAAATTCCTTTGTTTACAAGTAATGACGTTGTCACTTTACAAAACCTTAAAAAAAAGTTGTGTTACCCAGTGACAACATCGTCATTTCGTAGAACCTACAAAAAATTAAAACGATCCTCCATATACACTATATTGAAACAATATATACAATTTCATTCAAATACATCAAAGGAATACAAGTTGTAAAAAAGTTCACACCCATCATCTATTACAAAATGCAAAAGTGCATTAAAGAAATCAACTTCACAAACATATCGAAGTTCATAATTTATAACATTTTTATTGCATTCATCCTGCATTAAATCTCCAACTCTCACACCATTTGAATTTCCACCGACCTCTTTTAAATTCACAAACCTCATTTACTCTTGTACCAAATCACTACAACTTTTGCCTTCCATTATTGTAAAAGGGGTGTACAATATAAAAAACAAAGTCTCCATCAAACACCTCACACACAACTTCAATCTTGGCCAGTTTCGTATACTAGGATACCAAGGTCGTCTACAGCACTTCATTTCACCATCAAATTTCAAACTTCAAATCCAAACTCTACCTGTTACAACTTCACATACGGCTTAGTGTCATCCAACAACTTCATTATTAAATTTAAATCTTCACATCCAACATCCAAAACTCGATGTCAAATTGAACCTGAACTTCCATAATCAATTCCAATACATAAAGTAACATTCTACATTTATATTCATCAAATCCACAATTAAGTTCATTACATACAAATTAACTCCACATTTTATGTCTTCAATGTTTCTATAAAGTTAGCTCCTCTTGAATATTTCAATGATGATCTTGCTCCAATAATATGACATGTCTCTACAAATACGCCGCAATCATTGTCATTCTCTTTTTGTAGGATGTTTGTTAAGACATGAAAAGTTCAGACGTAGGGGTCGTGCCAACTATAACTGTTGTATTTTCTTGTTAGCTAATCAACCTACAACAATGATAACAATATAAATGAGATATCATGTTTAATTCCATTACGAACTGAATGCAAACAAACTAAATACTCTCAAAATGAAAAAAATTTGCTTGAGCATCTTTATATGCAAAATAATTGCAACATGGGACAATGACACAAAATATTCCTTTTGTTGATGGAGAAGACGATGCACCAACATGTTGCAAAGGGACCATCTTGCGATGATTCAATGAAAGAGAAGAGTTTTGAACGATGCAAGATGAGATAGTGGCTCGAAAAAGTGGGTTCCTTGCTCAAGATATCTATAAATCTTTTTGTCGAGTAGTTGGCGAGCTTTTCATAAATGAAGTGGAAAAAGTAAAGGTGGCAGGCAGCGGAGATGAGGGAGGGATTGGTGTGACTAGTGGGCTTGGAGTAGATGACTCTCTCTTCTCCGATGTCTTCTTCTGCCACATCGTCCCTTCAAGCCCACTTGCTAGCTACGTCGACCCCTCCTTAATTTTCATTGCCTCCTCGCCCGCTCCCTCCTCCACGACCTTCGTCGAAGAACACGACTACTCGATTGTAGTCACATACCCTACCTTTGCTATGATTGCCCCCCTCAAGCTCCAATTTTTTCGTCTTTATCTTATTATAGAATTGAAAGAAGAAAATAAAAGATCGCCGGAATCTACTGCTGCTATCGCTGCATTGTCACTGACAGCCATGCCGCCCTCCATCGAATGTCGTTGAAGCATCATCTTGATGTCTGCTGTTGATGCCATCTTTTGTTTGGCACTGCCAAGGAGAAAAAGGGAAAAAGAAAGAAAAAAAGAGAAAGAAGAAGATGCAAAAGGGGAAAGAAATTAAGGTAGTAAGTTGTTGGTTATAGACAGAGGAGAGAGGTGAAAAAAGAAAACAAAATGAAAGAGGAATAAAATGGGAAAAATATTTTCTATTACTCCTCACAAACTCCAAAAAAAAAAAAAAAAAACAAAAATAGTCGCATGGGGCCCTTTTGTTTGCAAAATATTAGTGGGGACATTTTTGTTTGATGGCCCGCTAAGGTGATTTTTTCCGTAATTTTCTCTTTTTTATTTTTTTACCTAATATTTTTCTAATAGGTAAGTGATAAAATTTAATAGTAAGTTACAAGTCCAACTAAAAAGAATAAAAGTCTACAGTTCATAAAATCGAGTTTGAGTCAAATTTTATTCTAGTTGGAGATTGGGCCACGATCACATTGATCAAAGTTGATTAAACTTAAAAGAATATGGCTATTCAGACAGAGGCCATCTGCGATTGGATTTAAGCTTGTTTGGGACCGATGGAAGACATAGGGAGTTAGATTTTTAATTAGTGAGGCCCACCATCAGACATGATTTTGCACCATGGCGACCGGAGCAGGAAAGGAAAAAGGAGGAGGGAAGAGGGAAGAAGAGGAGAGAAGGGGGAGGAGAGAGGAGAGTGGAGGAGGAGAATCCCAGGTACATTTCTCTCATCCTTTTCCTCTCTGATCTCTACAATTGGAGTCTAAGAAATTAGTAAGTTTCCTAATTTAGTTGGGATCAAGCGTTCCCTCTTTCAATTGGAGTTTAATAAGAAATTAGTAAGTAAGTTTCCTATTTTAAGAAGGAGGGAGGATTTGTTATTGGAAATCTTCTTTACTATAAAAGAAGACAACAGGCTTTCCTCTTAATCATTCATTCCAAAACTCCACAAATAATCAAAGAGAGGGAACGTCCGTCCAGAAGAGAAGAGAGAGAATCATACAATCTTTGCGTCGAGTTAGTTTTCAGTGGTTTAGTAGTGTGTAAGCAATGGCTTCCACATCTAAATCTGGTCCTGCGGGTGTTTATGGTGCTGCTTCTTCTTCTGGTGCTACTCGTGCCTCTTCTTCTTCTTCTTCAAAGATGGTTATCTTGATGAGCATGGAAGGAGAGAGGTTTGAGGTGGAAGATTATGTGGCAAGGCAATCCAAGATCGTCGACCACATGATGGAGGACAATTGCGCCAACAACGTCATCCCCATCTCCAATGTCCAGGCGTCCATCCTCTCTATGATCATCGAATGGTGCATGAAACACGCGGAGATGAGAGAAGACAACAACAAGGAGGAGGAGGAGAAAGAGCTGAGGTCCTGGGACAAGAAGTTTATGGATTTGGATATGGACACTATCTACCATCTCATCATAGCAGCCAACTATCTTGACGTCAGGGGCCTGCTGGACCTCCTCTGCCAGAAGGTAGCAGACACGATCAAAGGCAAAACCCCAGCACAGATCCGCGAGATCTTAAACATAAAGAACGATTTTACACCTGAGGAAGAGGAAGAAATCAGGAAGGAGAATTCATGGGCCTTCGAGTGATTCTTGATTTAGATCTAGATGAAAGTTTTCAAATTTTCACTTTTATCTCATTCTTTCTCAACTCATTCATGTCTCCTCTTTGCCTTTTCTATTTTTATTTTTTTCATAGTTTGAAGTAGAATCTGATTTTTTATTTTTTCATTGGAATTTTAGATGATATAATACATATTTTGTTTTTATCATGACTCCGGAGAGGTTTTGTTGGGTGTGATGGATGATTCTTTTGACCCCATGATCTTGGGTTCAGATTGTTTGTTATTGCAAATATCCTGTCTGTTTGAATTATGTCTGCTTAGTTGGCTACAGCTATAGGTTGTCTAAAACGAACGAGTATGGGCAGCAATGGATCCCATTCCCATTCCACTTGAATGGCTAACCTAGACTTTGGAAAGACGTAGCACGGGCTCTTTTTGAGCTCTTTTCTTTGGACAGTTGGGTTCACATTAATGTAGCCATCAAGTAAGGTCAAGTGTTTTGTGAGTATTTTTATCACCCAAGCCAAGGGGGGCTAGACCAAGAGACTGTGTTTTTCTTTTTTTTTTAATTGGTAACAAAAACATTCTGTAACACTCCGATCCCCTTTGAGCCGGATTAGTGGCTCATTAGTGTCTTTTCTGTTGTTTAATCCTTTTGGATTTGGTTTCGGGTCTTGGATAGGCAGTTGAGTAACCTTTGACCTGCGATAGGTAGTTCTAAGCCCTTTTTTGTAATTTTGCTTTTGCTTTGAGTGCATCATATTTGCATCATCTTGGCATTAGCATGTGTATTTTGTTGAGCTCGTTATTTTCCGTAACTGTCTCAGACCCATTTAGAGTCAATTGGAGAAGTTGGACCCTCTTGTGACTTGATTTGTAAATAACCAAAATTCACTGGACTTTGTTCTAAACTTCAGAAACTATATATAAGTGTCATGAGCCCAGGTGTCTCTCTCCTGCTCCATTTTCCTTCGACGACTGCATGGCTCTGGGAGAGAGCCACGTCCCTTCTTCTCTTCTCTTCACTTCTCTTCTCTTCCTTGTTGGTGTGGGATTTGGTTCGATCGGGTTCTTTCTCTCTCATCTCTGTCTTTGCTTTGGGTAAGTGGATTCACTCCAATTCTTTTTCTCCAACTGGATCTCCCATCTCTCTTTCTCTCTCTCTGCATGCTCATGGATTGTGTTTTGCTTTGCTTTGCTTGGGTTTTAGTTGATTTGGAGCTTGATCTCAGTGGATTTGACAGCACTTTGAGGCAAGTATAAGTACAGGATTTGATAACACATATGGGTATATTGTTTGATTTCTTAGATTTCTTGCATCTTTCATGTTTGGGATGTTTTACATCCTAATTCTGTGGTGTTGGAACCTATGGAGTTTGTTTTGCTAAGTTTCTATACCAAATTTCAGTTTCTGTACTCAGCTTGATTTCATTTTCTGTATGGCTAAGCTGTAATTCCGTACGGCTCAGACTCCAGAGACTCAAAAATTTGTATTTTGTTCTGCGGCTAGGCTACGGCTGAACCGTAAATTGTTCTACGGCTGAGCCGTAAGATAACCGTGGACTCCACTGTAGCTCAGCTGTGAAATGTATCAGATCAGAGGTGGAAGATAACAGGATTAGCCGTGTTCTGAAGGGAACCACGGATAAGCCGTAGTGCATATTACAGCTAGGCCGTAAGATGTATACGGCTAAGCCATAGGTCACCCATGGCTAAACCGTAAGACCTGAAAAAATCTGAATTAAAACTTAGGATAATGGTGTGACCTTGTAGGGCTTTTTACACAGGTTAACTACCCATGGAAACCTGCCTAATGGATTCTTTGGATCGCATGAATAGTCTATTAGGCTGTGACTTATTCATGTGAGCGTTGATTTACTGTTAAGCACCTCCCCATGGGTGTTGGTTTAAGGGACTTCGAGGCACGTGAGGATTACTTTGCAACACTTGGATGGCAACGGTGCATCGAATAACTTAAAACTACATCATCATGCACGGTTAGTGACAGTGGACAACTAGATTAGTGTTGGCTTGTAATTAACCTTGATTCCGTGTTAATCTGAGATGCATTGCATATTGCTTACAGTTTTGCCCTCTGTTCTACTAATCTATGTTTATGCATTACGAGGTCATTTTGCTTTCGTCCTGTATATCTGTTTTATTCTTCGATCTGCACTATGCTTTGATCTATGCTGTGCTTTGACTTAATCTATGCTATACTCTGTATTTCTACTATGCTCTGTATATGGCTTTCTATATCTCTGATTCACTGGGTATTCCCGGGTGGCTCTGCCCAGAGATTAATACGTGAGGATAAGATCCGGTCCTTGTCATCGGTGAGTCCAAAGCGGATAATCTCCCTTGTTTTGGATTTGATTTGATTGGTATTAGTTTGGCTCTACTCAGCCTCAGCTCTAGGATGCCCGACGGGGTTACCTCTGGCTTAGATCTCTATATCTCTGTATCACTGCAGTGTCACTTTGTCTTGGGACCTCGCAACCCATGAAACCGAGACCTACTTGTACCCTTGGCCCGGTCAGTGGTGTTCTTATCTGCTATGCTCTGCTCTTTATTGGAAAGAATATGGTTAACGTAGTAGCCACCTAGTTCAGTATTTCTATGCTTTGATTCACTTATCATGCTTTACTTCTATGCACGATTTGCTTAGCCTACTAAGATGAAACTCTGTAATTAATATTTTGTCATTATTCAATTTGATACTATGAGTGTTTCGTCCCTATTACTTATATTTGCTGGATCGTTGTATTCATTGGTGTTGTCTGTGGTGTTGCAGGCACAGATCCTTTGCCCAGCTCCCCGGTGGTCGAAGAGGCTGCAGGGCAGAGCCTAGAGGCACCCTCCGGTTTGGCAGAGTGGGCCTGATCACCTCTGCCGAGTGCGTACATACATATCTTCAATGGCCTAGTTGTTTTGTTTTTTGGAGATTTTGTAGTTTGTACTTCGGACTTTGTTACTCTGTATATTTGTACATCCTGATTTTGTCGTATACTCAGAGTATGTATCGTTGTCTTTTCCGTTCCGCATTTTTCGGCTTCCTCTATTTCTTTGTTACTTGCTATAATATCTACAGCTTCCGTGTTCGTTTGTTTCGCACGTGTTAGATCCCTTGTGTGTGTGCATCTGGACTGGGTTTGGATGCACGTGCACGGGAGTACGTATGTCACTGGTTTGGCTCTTCGCTAACCCCCGATCTCTGGGCTTGGGTTGTGACACATTCAATAAACAGAGATATTACAACAAAAGAAGAAGAAAAGATATAAGTGGAAGAAAAGGTACAAAAATATTATACCCTTACCCACACATCATATACAAAATGAAATCACCAAACACTTGCATAATCATACCTTTTCAAGGAAAAGACCTCTCAACCCCTTGCTTAGCTAAAGAATCAGCCATGTAGTTAACTAATCTAAAAACATGATGAAAGATAACATTAAAGTAGGTGGACAAGGTCTGGATTTCATTGAATAGGAATTGAAATTTCCAAAAGTTAGTTTTCTTTTTAGAAGTCCAAGCAATTGCATTAAAAGAATCGATTTTCATAATAAGATCACCGATAATGCTTCTTGAAAAGCAGCGAAGAGCCTCCAAAATGGTTAACACCTCAGCTTCGTTGGAATCACAAACACTCATATACTTTGAAAACATAAAAAGGACGCCACTTTTGCTATTACGAATCACGCCTCCAATTCTAGTCGGCCTTAGCTTGCTTCTTGTAACACCATCAACATTGAATTTAAACACTCCAATAGGGGGAGAGGACCAACTAATAGATTTTTTTACCTTAATCATGCCGCACCCCATACAAGCTCCCCAATTATATAAATATCATTTAAATTGAGATTGGAGAAGTCTTTTATAATCAAAGCCCATTTTGCTATCCTTAGGTTAATTAAAGCAATCAAATCTACTAGGAAAGAAAACGCACCTTTAAAAACTCTATCATTTCTTTCCCTCAAAATAGACCAAAAAAGAGCAAAAGGGATAAACCTCCAAAGAGCACGACCACATCCAACAAAAAGAACTCCCATCCAAGACTCTACCACCTCCTCAATCTTCCCCCAAAAACACCAATCAACTCCACATTTACTAATGAAGTGACCCCAAACATTGGTTGCAAAGTCACAATGAAGTAAAAGATTAACTTTTTCCGCCTCCTTTTGGACACATCACGCAAATGTCTAAAATGGAAGTCGATAACAACCCTCTTTTTCTCAAATTGTCTGCTGTAAAAATCTTTGCCGCAATTGCAAACCAACAAAAAGCCTCCATATGGGGAGAAGCTAACCCCGACCAAAGAAGGAAAGAAGAGGCACTAGAAGGTTGAATCCATACCAAGGTTAAGTAAAAAGCTTTTATTGAGAATTCTCCAGATATAGAAGGCTTCCAAATCCGAAAATCCTTAGAACCCCTGCACAAAAATACGTTAGAAAGAAGACTTACACCCTCTAAAAGATACATCCCAGACCATACAATCATCCCGAACCTTGTAGTAATCACTGACCACAGACTCCTTGATAGACACCACTCTAAAGATTTTAGGAAATAACTCATAGAGAGGGCCCAACCTCATCCAAGTATCTAGCAAGAATCTGACATCCCTCCCATTTCCCATCACAAAACCCACCCCTTTTGACAAGACATTCCCTGTATTAGTTGTAACATCTCATACTAACATAATAGCACCCCATACACCCGTTCTACCATATGTAGAACCTGGATTATGCCACCATCCCTACTTATCCTCTCCATACTTTGCAGATATAACCCTCCTCCACAAAGCCTCCCTCTCCTCTCCAAACTTCCACCATCACTTAACTAAAAGAGCCACATTCTTGCTTTCTAAACTGAAAAGATCCAAACCCCCACTCTTTTTAGGTTTAATGACCTCACTCCATTTCAATAGGCGCAATTTCTTTTTATCGCTTGGACCCTCCCATAAAAAGTCTCTACAAATACGGTCCAATCTCTCCACCCCAACCTTAAGCATCTTGAAAAGAGACACGTAATAAATTGAAAGATTTAACAAATAAGAGTAATCCTCCCACCCAATGATAGGTATTGTCTCTTTTAAGAAGACAATTTCTTCTAAAACTTGTCAATGACTGGATCCCATAAAGCCTTAGATTTAGGCTTCGCCCCTATAGGTAGACCAAGATACAAAATGGAAGCCTTTCAGATTTACAATGAATCATGGCTGCCAAAGATTGAGCGGTCTCTTCAGAACATCCATCCCCCCACAAAAAGATTCTTAGAAATGTTAACTTTTAGCCCTGAAACAAACTGAAAACACCGCAAAATTCTTTTAAGAGCCAAAATATCATCCCTCTTTATCAAATTGAAGAAAATGGTGTCATTTGCAAATTGTAAGTGCGAGATTGCCTCCACATTCTGATTGACTTTTGTAACACTCCGACCCAATTTTATCAGGTTTAGCGATTAATTAATATTCTTTTTAGTTAGTTCCAGCAACTTAGTTGATGTATGTCGCTTTGGTTTTGTTTTGCTTCATTTCGGGTCATGGATAGGTAGTTGGGTTGAGTTTAACCTGGTTTAGGTAGACATGAGCCCTTTCTCGTAAATTGAGATGTTGTAGGATTCGTCATTCATGCATCATCTTGGTCTCATCACGTATATCTCATCAAGCTCATAGACTTCCGTAACTAACTCACCTATGAACGACTTCGTTTACTTCAGTTGGACGGTTATTTAACTTGAATTGTAATTATCGTTAATCTCTGGATTTTCTTATAAACTTCATTATACTTATCTTATATAAGCCTCATACTTATCTCATTTGCGCCGATGCATGCAGCAACTTCTCTCCCTCTCCTCAACGACTGTTTCTCTTTTTTTTCTTCTTTTCTTTTTCACGCGTAAAGAAAAAGGGAAATTCTTGTGTACCCAGTTTACTCGTCATCTTCTTGTATATTCTACGGTAAGCTTTGGATTCTTGATCATCTCTACGAGTTTTATATTTGTCTCATCCTCTCCTGCATGCACTCAACCCCTCTTTTTTCTTGTATGCATGGTGTTAGGACCGCATATTGAGAGTCAATTTGAGCCAAAGGACAACGAGTAACTTGACACAGCTCACTTGAGGCAAGTATAAGCACGATTTCGATGAACACATATTGGTACTTGATTGATTACGAGTAATTTCTTAATCTTGCATGTGGTTTGTGTTTTACAGCCCAATTATGTCCAATTATCGATACTTGTTCTCATTGTTTCATATTTGTGCAAATACAGTTTCATATGTAACAGGTTCATAACATGACCATCTAAAGCTTACGGCTAAGCCGTAGAACTTCATGGCTCACTTTTCAAAGAGCAGAAAAACCTAATTTTACATTACGGTCAGGCTACGACTAAGCCGTAGGCTAGCCGTGACCCAACCATAGGTCAAGTTACGGCTTGATATCAAGATAGTAAAAATTTGAGAAAACCTTCTATAGTTCAGCCAGGGTTAAGCCATGTGGTGTGCTACGGCTAAGCCATACTCAACCGTGGCTGAGCCGTAGAACAATCACGGTCCAACTGTAAGAGAATGCATGGTTCAACCGTGGCTTACCGTAAATGCGGAAACAATTATGGTGAACCACGGCTAAGCCGCAGTGCATAATACCGCTAAGCTGTAAGATGCAGACGGCTAAGCCGTGAGACCATTGGAATGTGAGAAAAGGTAGGGATTAAAGAGACCTTGTAGGGCTTTCGAGTTGGAATGTAGGTAACCCTTAACTTGCCCAATGGAATATGAGAAATGCATGAATAGTCTTGAGGGCTGTGACTCATTCATGTGCATTGTCCAGCTGTTAAACACCTCCCCATAGGTGTTGATTTAAAGGACTCTAATACACCTTTACTGTACAATGCAACACGAAAAGAAAGACAACTGTGTATCGGATAACTTAAAACTATATAATGCATGATTAGAAACAACAGACAACTAGTTTATGGTTGGCTAGTAATCGATCATGATTCCCTAAAAAAAATTAGTTTTAAGGTGAGTTCTCAGGTGTTATTTTGAGTGGAATTTCAAAGATCATGGTGATGAAAGTTAAGTGTGTTTGCTGTAGTTGTAGTGCCACAAGTTCTATGACTATTCATCCCCATTTTTACTTGTGCTTCCCAAAAGGTGAGTAGGAATGGATGGTTTTGGGAAGGCAGGTTGAGAGAAATCAAATAATTCTAGAAATAATTTGTACTGCCCACCATTAATATTGACAGTTTGTGTGGTCACTTCTTTTGTGTGGTAGCTTCTGTTACATCTATAAAGGTTTTTGAGAGAGATCCTCTAGAATGGATTAATGTCAATCTTAATATTATGTATATAAATAATCATCTACACAACAAAAATAAATCAAACAAAAGCACATACCATAAGAAGATACAGATTTTACATGGAAACCTAAACTGGGAAAAAACCACGGCCAATAATCAAGCACTATGAATCATACTACATTCACAAGAGAATACTCATAACTCTTATCCAGTTGCCCCTCAACCTAAGGACTTTATGATTCCCTCGCATAGCTTCCTGCTGCAACGACCTTCTGCCATTCTCTATGACAGATCTATGCACCTAGACGCCTTCTAGATGTAGTACTTACCTCCCCAAAGCAATCTTCTACACTCAAAAGAATAAAAGACAAGAATTTTTAGAGTATAAATTTAGCCCTTCAACTCTCAAAAAAAACTCTAGAGGAGATGATCTTTAAAATATGTTCCCCACTCAAAACAATGAGATCTCTATCCTAACCCTTAGGGTTAAGAGAGAACCCTCTTTTATAGCCCCTAATACATGCCTTATAAGTATATTTCAATTAGGAAAGAAGTTGCCATTAAACAGGCAAGTTCCCATTCAAATCGGACTGAAAAATCTCAAATCGGCAGACTTCCTGCACTTGTCCGATCAGTCGGATGAAAGGTCCGATCAGTCGGATTAAGGTTTTGCCCAGGGTGAAGTTTCAATACATTTTTGCAAACTTCCAGTGGCCATAACTTTTTCATTTTATCTTCATTTGAGGCAATCTTGAGCTCTATGGATATCTATTCGAAATGAGCTTTCCAACTAGATCGTAAGCCATATTCGATGCTTAGTTTGTGAGATATGACCTTTTTAATCTATCGTCTATAGAAATCACCTGAATTTGCCGCTTTTTCTTCGATTTCTTCACTTTAATGCGTCCGATGACTCAACTCATTGTCCATGCTCAACGATATATAAAATACAATACTAATGGACTCAAGTTTTGTCCAATCTATGAATTTGACAATACAAAAATCCTTACAATCTAGATGATAAATATTAGAACAATTTTTCTCTCTATTTAAAGCTACAAGTTCTCCGATAAGGGTCTTAACATGCGGGATATGTTTCTATCATTGTTCATGGGGATATGTTGAAAATTACACGAATTGAATGGTAGTACAGATTCAAATAATTGATTTTTAGATTTAGTTATCCATGGTTCATAGAAATAGGAATGACAATGAGTCAAGTTTAAATGGAGACATACCCCTGCCTATATCCATTATTGAAGGTTTACTAGTGAGTTGATCAGGTCAGTGCGGTATAAGTTTTTTAACTTTGACTCGAGCAACATTCAGGTGGCCAGTGTACTTACTCAGCAAGGTTTCTGATAGAAAACAATAGTGGCATTCCAGGAGGCAGGTCTGACATCACAAACCATAAGTTCATCTAATGAAGGGTCAAACATGAGGGAGAAGAAGTTCCATTCAGGTCACATAAGGTTGCCCTAAACCCAAAGCCAACGTGAGAGGTTGCCATCCGTGCATGAAAAAGAATTAATTGTGCAAATAAAAGACACTTAATTGTCTCCATTCCTGAAATAATCGGGTTTAGAACCTTGTATTGGTTCCAATAAAAAAATCAAAATAATGAAACCAGATCCAGAACCAATTTTTGGACTCAGATAGTAATCGGGTCTGATTCGGAGTCCATGAGTTCTGACCCGAGGACCCGTTCCCCATTTGCAACTGACCATTTAACTATCCTTCTCCACTTTGGAGAAACACTTGAAATTTTTTTTTTTTTCAAATGAAATGAGATTAAGACGTTAAGTTGTACCAAGGCCCAATGTGGGCAGCACTATTCCTCCGACATTGTTGTCAACGCTTCCCCGCTTCTTTGAAAGACATTGTAATATAGCAAGGAAAATTTATATAAAATAATGAGAGAAGAATAATATAATATAATAAGTAAGAAACTGTAAACTTCATACGCATTGGAATCCAAGGCACGTATCCTCTCTTCCAAATATATTAATATAACTAACCATAACATATTGGTGTTCGTTACTTATACCCAGGAGATAGTGCCATTTTGTCAGGGAAGATGAGGCAGGGTTTCATTCCTATTGACCCTCCTCTCCTCTCTGGTGTGGACTACGGTGATGGATTTGTGTGGGAGACAAAGGCCTATTTCCTTCATTGAAGTGAGGCTGGGAGTTTTTAAACGGTGAATTTGATGGTTGTGTTTGGGTGTGCAAGTGAACGAGTGTTGAGAAACCCTGTTCTACAGTGTGGTATAGACATCCATATTCCACATTTAGGAATCCAGACTTGAGCCAGAACAATGTCGGAACATGTAGACTCATTAAGTGGACCATCTGGTTAATTTAATAGAACTATTAGTCAGATCAACAATATCAACAGTATGGTAAACGGTGGCAAAATCATGTTTGTCTTACGTTGAAATTTGCAAGTCTAGCTGCAGTAGATCAAACGCGCACAGCAGTGTTCAATTTTAAAAAAAAAGGAGAAAAAATTAGCCATCAAATACATGCCTCTGTAGTTGTAACGAAGGGACATTGCTGATGACAAAATGTTTGTGTCTCTACGGCTAATTGCTTGGATTTTCTTTCCTGTCTGCAACTCAACAGACACCATAACTCCAGTTCAAGAAATCAGAGATGGTGAAACCCTTATTTCAGAAGGCGAAAACTTTGCCCTGGGCTTCTTTAGCTCGGCCAAATCCAAGCATCGCCACGTTGGAATATGGTACAACAATATTTCAAACCAAACAGTTGGTTTTGACCGCCAACAGAGAAAACCCACTGCCTACTTCTTCTGGTGTCCTTAAAATCAACGGTGGGAATCTAGTCCTACTTGATGGGGTGCATAACAGCAACATCACTCTATGGTCCACCAACGTTTCAACCATCACGAACAACGCAACTGCAGCCCTCACAGATTCTGGTAATCTAGTGGTAACCGATGCTTATGAGAAGAAATTGTGGTAAAGCTCTGATTATCCTACAAATACACTTGTTCCAAATTTGAAATTCGGGTTGAACCGGAGCACCGGTCTGAACTTGAACCTGACCTCGTGGAAATCCGCGGATGACCCGGCACCAGGAGATTTCTCAGTCAGTCTCGATCCTTCAGGCGTGCCAGAGTACCTCTTAAGGAAGGGCTATGATCCGATCTGGCGAAGTGGGCCATGGAATGGACAGAGATTAAGTGGGATGCCAATGATGAATCGGACATGGTATGGTTCGAGTTACGTAGCGAACGAAGATGAGATTTACGTGATGTGTAAAGGCAACGACACATCAGTAACCACAAGATTTGTTTTGGATGATTCTGCTGTATATCGACGGCTGATTTGGAATGGCAAGAACCGCCAACGGAATCTGATGGGGGAGGCCACCCAAGACAGATGCGACCGATATGCGAATTGGGGGGCCTATGCAAGCTGTGACCCTAACTGTGTGGCCGAGTGCGAGTGTTTGAGAGGGTTCAAGCCAAAGACGCCTAGTGATTGGAAGTTGAGAGATTGGTCTGGGGGATGCGTGAGACAAAGGTCGTTGGACTGTAGTGGGAAAGGAGCTGGGTTATAAAGAGTGGCACATGTGAAGGTGCCTGACACATCAAAGGTCTTGGGTCGAGCCTGGTTTGAGCTTGGAAGCATGGAAGGAGGTGCTTGAAGAAATGTTCATGCACGGCTTATGCCAGTGCTGATATCAGTGGAGGAGGCCGTGGTTGTTTGATGTGGGACGGTGATTTGGTCGATCTTAGGGTGTATTCTGAAGGAGGGCAGGATATATACACACGTGTGGCTGCTGCTGATCTGGGTAAGCTAGACTAGCTCCCTGCTTATTTTAATATCATCATCTTCATCTTTTCTTTTCTTTTTTTTTCTTTTTTTTTTTTAACCTTTTCCCTTGCTAGGTTAGGTCAGTGGGATAGTAATCCTGAGTTAACCTCCCCTGTAACCCCTCAGCAGTGTCGTGATATAGGGAACCCTTACCAGTGGGATGTCTTGTGTAATATGAATCATACCTTTCGCTCAGAAACAGATCGAATGGAAACTAGGGTGTCTTGTGTAATATGAATCATACCCTTTCACTCAGAAACTGAATGGAAACTATGCAGCCGGAATGCCTTTCAAATGCTGCCCCTCGAGTGAAACCAGTACACACTTTTGGTGAAACAATTATTTTAGTGCAGAGTCATTTCTCCTAAAATTTAAATTCATAAATGGTGGTTTTGATATTATATTAAATTTTATCTACTAATCGATCATTCTAAAAACTTAAGGCATTGGTAGACACAATTGGAAATGCTTTTCAGCGGTGATTGCTATACGCTAATTAATTGCACGTTTCATGAAAGAAGAAAAGGGTCACAATATTGGTAGTACACTCACGATATTGTGTCTAAGGGCTTTTTTTTTATTCCCAAAAAAATTTGACACCATGTACAAAACACCTTCTCGATGTTTTCTAAAATTTCTTTGCTGCAAATGGATTATGAGGTTAAGTTTAATATTTCATAAGAAAAATATTTAAACATTTTTTTCTCTCTATTCAAAGCTGCAAGCTATCTTGTGCAAAGATTGTGATGCCCACGGTCTCCAATAAGCATTTTAACATTGGACGTTGCTCCCATTGATCATTGGAACGTTGCACCCATTGATCATGGGGATATGTTGAAAATTACACGAACTGATTGATACTACAAATTCAATTAATTGATTTCAGGCCCAGTTTTTTGTGGCTCATTGAAATAGGGATGACAATAGGTCAAATTTAAATGGGGCCCTGAATGTTTGTCATAGGAATGCATAAATTGCATTCCTAGCAATAGTGGCAAATAAAGCCAATCCATTCTAAGTAGTAATGGCGGACCTACATATATATCTATATATGCTTGTAGGGGTAATCAAGCAGATAGGACCTTGTCCCAGTTTCAAAACCCATATGAAAAGTTTGGGTCCTCTTCCAAAATCCACAAGAATTTCTTGGGTCTACCCTCAAACCCACATGAAAATTATGGATTTGCCCCTCAAATCCAACTGCCTGTTGGATTTGCACCCTCAAACGAAAATTTCAAGTCTACAACTAGTCATTTAGTTAGCTGGTGAGACACCTTTCTTCCACAGAAAAAACCAAAGATCAATCCTTAGCTGTAGGAGTGATGGTGAGAAATTTGAGTACATGTAAGTGGATGTGTAAGTACATACCTTAAAAATATTTTAATATAGTGGCATAAGTGGTAGAAGGCAGCCTGATGAGACGAAAATGATCTTGTAGGAAATTCAACCATTTAAATCTGCAGAGGATAGGTTCCACATCACAAATAATAAGTCCATGTCAAAGCGGGTCCAAATGCTTAAATAGAGGCAGGAGGAGTGCCATTCAGGTCAAATTTGGCTTGGCCTAAACCTAAACCCGACTTGACATGTTGCCGTCCCTACATAGAAAAGAAATGACTTGTGCAAATAGAAGACACTAATCCGGGGGTAAGGGTGCATCCACCACATCTTAAAAATGTGAACCCATTAAGTGGGGCATCTAGGTAATTAAATAGGAATCTTAGAGTTCTTTGAGAGGTCAACAATGTGGAAAACGGTGGCAAATCATGTTTGCCTCGAAGTTGCTAGAGTCAAGTTACGGTCTTGTACATCAAAATTGGCAAGAAAAAAAAATCAGACGCGTACAGCAGTTTTCAAAGGAAAGAAAAAAAACCACGCGCTCGGCAGACTTTCCCACCTGACTGGGGCTTCTATAAGTTTTAGTTACTGACTGGGGCTTCTATAAGTTTTAGTTACTGGTGAAGGGACATGGCTTATGACAAAATGTTTCAGTCTCTATGGCTTGTTGCTTCGATTTTTCTTTTTCTTCCACCACTCTGCATCTCAACAGACACCATAACTCCAGATCAAACAATCAGAGATGGACAAACCCTTATTTCAGCTGGCGAAAACTTTGCACTCGGCTTCTTTAGCCCTGGCAAGTCCCAGAAACGCTACGTTGGAATATGGTACAACAAGATTCCAAATCAAACAGTCGTTTGGACCGCCAACAGAGAAAACCCACTTCCTAATTCTTCTGGGGTCCTTACAATCAAAGGTGGGAATCTAGTCCTGCTCGATGAGGGGCATAACAGCAACATCACGGTATGGTCCACCAACGTTTCACCCATCACCACCAACACAACTGCCACTCTCAGAGATTCTGGTAATCTGGTGTTAGCAGATGGTCATCAGACGATATTGTGGCAAAGCTTTGATCATCCTACAAATACACTTCTACCTGGAGCAAAACTCGGGTTGAACCAGGACCTAACCTCATGGAAATCAGTGGATGACCCGGCACCTGGTGAGTTCTCAGTCGGTCTCGATCCTGTAGGCGTGCCAGAGTACTTCTTAAGGAAGCGCTCTGATCCGATCTGGCGAAGTGGGCCATGGAATGGTCAAAGATTAAGTGGTGTGCCAATAATGAATACTAACTCTGTATACAGTTGGAGATACGTTGCCAACGGCGACGAGATTTACCTGATGTATAGTGGCAACGACACCTCAATAACCTCAAGAATTGTTTTGGGGGATTCTGGTTCATTTCGAAGGGTGATGTGGAATGACAAGAACGGACGATGGTATCCGATGGGAGAGAGCATTCCAGATAGATGCGACGGATATGCGTATTGCGGGCCAAATGCAAGTTGTGACCCTAATCGTGAGCGTGCGCGCGCGTGCGAGTGTTTGAGGGAGTTCGAGCCAAAGACGCCTAGTGATTGGAAGTTGAGACTTTGTTGGGGCGGATGCGTGAGGCGTAGGCAGTTGGATTGTCATGGGAAAGGGGATAGGTTCTTGAGATTGTCACATGTGAAGGTGCCTGACACATCAAGGTCTTGGGTAGAGCCTGGTTTGAGCCTGGAAGCATGCAAGGAGGAGTGCTTGAAGTTCATGCACGGCTTATGCCAGTGCTGATATCAGTGAAGGAGGTCGTGGTTGTTTGATGTGGGATGGCGATTTGGTCGATCTTAGGATGTATTCTAATGGAGGGCAGGATATATACACACGTGTGGCTGCTTCTGAGATGGGTAAGCTAAAATCGTGTTTATTTTAATGCCTTCCTCTTCTTCTTCTTCTTCTTTTCTTCTTCTTCTTTAGTTAGATTGGGTTAGCAGTACATTAATCCTGACTTGCTTATGGGTTAATCCTTCGGCAGGCAGTTGTGTGATATATATAAGCACCCTACCACTAGGCCGTTGTGACGTCTTTCTAGGGTCTTTCTTTTTTGCCTTTTGTTTCTTCCTATGTAATTCAACTGATCCTGATAATTCTACAACTTTGTATGTCATAAATAGTTTAAAAGGGAAGAATCAAGGATCTAAAAATGATCACCAAATAACCTTCTCTCTGATGAAAACTGAATCAAGAGAGATGGAAAATCTCAAGATCCTTTCCCTTGTCAGATAGATAGTCGAGGGCATAAAAAAATAATAAACCTGATTGATAGGCTCTTAAACCAAACACAAGCTTCTTTCCTTGCAGCCCAGTCTTATAAGAGGCTCAAAATAAAGATTTTACGTAAAGGAGGAACATTTCTTCTGATGTCACTTGCGTTCTTTATCAAATGGGATAAGAATCAGTTGATCACCTCTTCCTTCAATTCTCCAAGAACTTGGAGATCTACCTAATGTGGCCTCTGCATCCACTCTTTGCCTCATCATCTGCACGCTTATGGTGCTCTTTATTTCTTTCTCCATAGCTCGTCGCTTGACAGAGCGCTGTTTCTCCATGCTCTTCTTTGTTTTTTTGCTTTCGCGTAGCATATTCGGAGGGAAGGAACGGTAGAACTATTGAATTCTAAATGCTTCTAGGACAAAAGCGCAAGTGCTTAGGTATCTCTTAAGATTTTCTTACACGTTTTGCCTTTATTTGCCAGGCTCATTTTATCTCTATTCTCTTCACTATCTTGAGTTGGACCCCTTCACCCTCTCCACTCGCAGCCACATATTGCGCAAGATATGAGATCGAGAGAGGCTGGTAACGGTAGGCCACATTTTTGGGCCCCCTCTCTTGTGCTCACATCCTAGAGGTCACCACATGCATCGGCATAGCTAGTCACCTTACGAAGTCAATCATAATTCCATATCTCTAACCCCTTCATCCACAATCCACGAGTTTAATGACTTTAGATTGAAGAAAAGAATTGACCCTCAATCCAACAATCTAGTCCGTTTGAATCAATGAAAACTCAATACATCCAATATAATTAAGGGAGTCTCATGTGTGTGGATGGTATGAATGGGTCAAAAAGTCAATTCCATTATGTATCCCTCACCCTATGGTGAGGGATAAATGCATTTGAACATTCCTCCATATATGTGTATACACATGAATGACGAATAGATCAAAAGTTATTGGCTTTGGAATCTACGGGTATAGATTAGGCCCACTAATTCTACTTTTTAAAACCTTAAATTTTGTAAGCTTCAATATCTAAGGTAGCGGACATTCTGCGTTTAATTTATCCGAAATGGACGGAGTACTCATTTCAAAAGGAATCATCATTCCCCTACATAAGGGAATAGTTATTCCATTAAAGCAGTAATAAATGGTCATTCCATTTTAAACTCCTTTTTTATTGAAATAAAAATGCCTCCACCCACTACAAGAATTTCTTGGGTCTACCCTCAAACCCACATGAAAATTATGGATTTGCCCCTCAAATCCAGCTGCCTGTTGGATTTGCACCCTCAAACGAAAATTTCAAATCTACGACTAGTCATTTAGTTAGCTGGTGAGACACCTTTCTTCCGCAGAAAAAACCAAAGATCAATCTTTAGTTGTAGGAGTCGTGGTGAGAAATTTGAGTACATGTAAGTGGATGTGTAAGTACATACCTTAAAAAAATTTTAATATAGTGGCATAAATGGTAGAAGGCAGCCTGATGAGACGAAAATGATCTTGTAGGAAATTCAACCATTCAAATCTGCAGAGGATAGGTTCCACATCACAAATATTAAGTCCATGTCAGAGCGGGTCCAAATGCTTAAATACGAGGCAGGAGGAGTGCCATTCAGGTCAAATTTGGCTGGCCTGAACCTAGACCCGACTTGACATGTTGCCATCCCTACATAGAAAAGAAATGACTTGTGCAAATAGAAGACACTAATCCGGGGGTAAGGGTGCATCCACCACATCTTAAAAATGTGAACCCACTAAGTGGGGCATCTAGGTAATTAAATAGGAATCTTAGAGTTCTTTGAGAGATCAACAGTGTGGAAAACGGTGGCAAATTTGCTAACGTCAAGTTACGGTCCTTTTCCAAAAAATTGGCAAGAAAAAACATCAGACTGTTAGAATGGAAAATTGAAGAGTAGAGGGAGGGAGAGAGAGAGCTCTTATTGATGAGATTTCTGTGTACATAATGGGGGGAGGAGGATCTTATTTATAGAATAAGATTGCTTCCTCCTCAAGCAACCCAATAGGGAAAAACCCTAACCCTTAGTAATTCCTTTATCTCATGTGGGTCCCAATGTGGGCATCCACCTATGATAATAACATCTTATAACACTCCCCCTTGGATGACCACCATTCAATGACAGTTGCCTCATTAAAACCTTGCAAAGGAAAAACCCAGTGGGATAAAAACCAAAGCGAAGGAAAAAGAGTACAACGTTCTACAGGATCATTGACTTGGTGTTGGACGTGCATAATGCTGCCTCGTTAAAACCTTAACTAGGAAAACCCAGTGGGACAAAACCTAGAGAAGGAAAAAGAGTACAGCGCACATATGTCCTGGGTAGCATACTTCAGGATGCCTCCCCCTGATTGACTACTCCCCCTGATGATAACAACCTTGTACACGGTTAGGCATGTCCATCTCATATACAAATCTTTAGAATATTGATTTTGACAAGAACTTCGAAAACTAATCAGCCAGGTTGTTGCTTAAACGAACTTGCTTGACTTCAATCTTGTTATTCTTTTGAAGGTTATGAGTGAAGAGGAACTTTGGTGTAATGTGTTTCGTCTTGTCATCTTTAATGTATCATTCTTGAATCTGTTGAATACTCGGAGTACCTGTACTAAGAAGTAATTGACAATAACTACATCTATGCTGAGTTAAATATTTTTGCCATACACATTCCCCACTGGCTTAAAAATCTCAGCATGGTTAGAATAAGTAGCTATCAGTAGTCAATTTAGTAGAATATCAAAAATAATGATATTGACATGAAGAAACATATAACATGTCTATGATCGGTCCTTATGAGGATCAAGGATATATCCTGAATCTGTATATCCTACAAAATTTGGTTTCAACCATAAAACAGACATAGATATCATAGCATTTGTTTAATACCAATCCAAAGCCTTGGTACAAAACTATATATGGGAAGCATATTTATAAAGGATAAAAATCTCATTAGAACTTCTCTCGATCTGCGGGTCGAGATAAAATAGTCAATAGTTTTCTCGAGCTCTTCTGGAGTCTCGATTAGATTTATAAACTTCTACTATTATAAATCCATTTAAGGATTGTATAAACAGGAATAGGCAAATGAGATTGTTTTCATACTCTTCCTTATATAAACATTCACTAAGACGATTGTACCATATTCTTCTGGAATGCTTCAGGCTGTGCAATGAACGTCTTACTTATATTGAGTACGTACTCTCTTACTTTGCTTCAGGCAAAGCAAATCCTTCTGGGATTTTCATATATATATATATATCTGTGTATGTTTTCAATCCCAGGTTTCTACAGGAAAGCTTATATCACAATTTTGCCTTTCGTTCATTTGCCTTACAAACACCCATTTATAACCTACAGGGTTAACACCATTTGGGGTTTGTACTATAGGTTTATATATACCACTTCTATTGAGAGACTGCAATTCCTCAATGGCATCTCTCTATTTTGGCCAATATATTCTTTGTCAACATTCATTTATAGAACTTGGTTTTATATCCCAAACAACATTCTTAATTTCCATTGATATTTGAGTAGCTACCGCATATACAAATGCGTCATCGATGATAATTTCATTTCTATCCCTTCTCTCTCTTGAATAATTATAAAGTATAGAGATCTCTTTATTTATTGGGTACCCATTGCCTCTTCAGGGGCTTCCAGAGTCTCTTCTGGGACTCATGTCTCTTCCGGGACATTAATTTCTTCAGGAAATTTGGAGAGAGTGGATTTTATCATAAACTCTTCGGGAGTATACCTCTTCTGGAGTATGATTGGGATATGATTGCTCATTTCTCCTCTTCTGGGGAGCTGAGTCCTTGAAACCTATAAGTCTACCATGCTTCTGGCATGTGTAGATTCATTTGCTGCCATATTTGGACTTTGTTCTTCAGGAACATTAATTTGTACTTGTCCTACAGGGACATTAATTGGTGCTTGTGTGTTCATAACCGATACATGTGACCTAGTCACTTTTGCTGCATCATTAAAAGCATCAAGGAATTCGTTTGTAATTAAGTGCACAATTCTCCGTACTTCATTCTCACATTGTGAAGTACATAAATCTAGATGAGATTGAGTGGAAGTATTCCATATTAATTCTCGCCGTTCTTCAGGAACGGATTGTTCTTCAGGAACAAGGTGTTCTTCAGGAACTCTCTTATCTCCCCCTAACGGCGAGAAGACTGGCTCATCAAGATGACTATTAGCAAAAACGAACAATGAATATATCTCCTGTCATTGGGTCTAGATATCCATTAATTAGGGTGAAGTATAACCAACATAGAGTCTACGTTGTAGGCTCATGCAAGTCACAAACCTACGATATCAAGCCTTAGAAATTTAATAACATGCTTAAGGATGTGTATCCTAGGTTTAATAATATGTGCTAATGGGCGGGATTAGATAGGTTCACAAATGTCACACAATATCCTTTGCGAAAAGGATGGTCAATAGATGGTACTCTAAGGAGTACGTAAGAGAAGTATCAATAATTTACCAGAGCATAGGACCCCTAGAATAACAAGCTTCTGGCTTAACTTTGTCGTTTTGCTCATAATCGAATATGATTTGATTTGTAAAGATTGTCTTGTAATATAGCCTTGAAATATAAGGAGAATGCACTTAGCTTTTCTAGTATCAGCTTCTGGCTGTCAATACTAGTAATGATGTACAAATACCATTATGTAGACTCTTCCGGAGCATTCAAGTATTTGTACGGATACAGCTATGATTGATGCCGTGCACGAATGAAACACTAATTCAGAGAAAAACTTCTGGTTTTTTCAATGTAGTGTGTTTTGTTGCACTGTCTACTGGACAGATATTATCCTCAGTTTCATGCTTTCCATGAGCCATAGTGCAAGTAATAATAAACTCACATAACTAGGTAATCGCATTACAAAAATAAAAGTAAAAACAACTAAACAATTCAGCATTCAAAGCAAATATAACATAATATACGGGGGATTAAAAATAAGTCCTAGCATTCAACAAAATATCTAAGAACTGAACTCAATGTTCAAACTCATAAAAGTAGTTGTAGGTCTTCCAGACCATGCTTGGTGGTTCGCCCAATTTCCAAACAAAATGCCTTTTCAATCACCTCTCCTGGGGTGGTTTATTTCATTTCTACGGGAGAACATATTATATCTACCTCTTCTGGAGGGATTTTAATTGACTAATCTGGCATTTATTTCAAGCATTGGGTGTATGACCATCTGCTGGTGATCATCCCTGTCTAATGGAGATATAATGGCGCAGAAAATAAGAGCGTATGCCATATCCTTCAGGGATATATTATTTCCGACTTTGATAGTATTACCAAGCCTTTTAGAGTGTGTAAAGATCGATTTACCAATAACAATCAAACAAAAATAGAACTTCGGGTTCTCAATATCCGATGACAAAATATAATGAATAATTGGCCAATCAGAAAGTTAGAACTTCGGGTTCTTAACTAATGAATCAGAACTTCTAGTTCTGTCAATACTTCAGGCTAGTGATAGAACTTCAGGTTCTTAGAACTACTGGTTCTATCAAAACTTCAGGTTTGAATCACAACTTCTGGTTCTATCAAAACTTCAGGTTTGATTTCATGGCCGTTGTATCGATCTACACTACTTTGAATCTTTAGAAATCAAAGCTCCAAGTTTGATGATGAATATGAATCTTCAGGTTCATATTCTAAATCTTAGAACTTCTGGTTCCAGCTAATGTATGGATCTTCAGGTCCAGATTATTCATTGGATATAGAACTTCAGGTTCTATTATTTGGAACTACTGCTTCTGGCAATAATAAATTCATCAAAACTAAAGTTTCAGATAATCATTAGTGATAATTATACCGAAGGATTTATATCAAGCATGCAGTATAATGTTATAGAATATAAAAATAAATGTGTCTGAGAAACAGAAATAAAGGTAGAACTTCAGGTTCTTAACATCCAATCAAAGATAATAATAAAAATGTGATGAAGAATTTAGAAATTGAAGTTTAGAACATCGGGTTCTCAGCTTAAGAATTAGAACTTCTGGTTCTAAATTAGAATAGTTTATGGATCTTTCAGTACGAGTTAGAACTTCATGTTCTAGATTAGGATAATTCATGGATCTTCAGGTCCGAGTTAGAACTTTTGGTTCTAAATTAGAATAATTCATGGATCTTCAGGTCCGAGTTAGAACTTCTGGTTCTAAATTAAAATAACATACAGAACTGCAGGTTCAGGTTATTTAGTCGATATAGAATTTCTAGTTTTAAGTATCATATGAAACTTTGAATACGTATTGTAGATCTGAAAACTTCCGGTTTCAGAGTAAAATAACCAACGGATCTTCTGGTCCGAATTTGAAAGAACTTCTGGTTCATAGATTAAAAAAAATTTATGGAACTTCGAGTCCGAATTATTGATTCCATATAGAACTTCTGGTTCTAAATATCGTATGGAACTTCGGGTTCCAATTTCTTACATAGAACTTCTGGTTCTATTTATGATCCATGATTTTCAATTTTTATCATAATCTCCTTTTGATAAGAAATAATTATTCATCACTTGAATTTAAATTATAAATACTTGCAAATCGAAAAAGGAATAATAATAAATGTAGGTGTATGCTTATCAAAACGAATAAAAGATTATAAAATAAGGAAAAGTACTTAACTTTTGAATCGTCCACCTTTTGGTGCCAATGTGTAGATCTGCTCGGGAGCTTCCGGTAGGCGTAAACGGATCTCAAATCGGACTCCGGGTTGTTAAGATATCGCAGTTTTAAATCGCAGCCCTTTGATCTTGTAAAACAGTCTTTTGAATCTGATATGCATCTGATGACATCATCAGTGATGTCACATTGAATATAGGCCTTCTTGGGTTGGGCTGACCGGAACGTGGATTGATTTGCCCAAAAGCCAGGCCCGAGGGATCACAATTGATTGTGGTGCCTCGGTGCACCAAACCCAAAAGGGCGGGGGACACAGCCATGTGATACATCTCACATCATGACAAAAATTTTTTTTTTTTTGTTTAGTCACATGCGATGTTCTTCTGATTGAAATTGGACTCAATGTCTGCATCATCATGCCGATTGAAAGGCGACTCCCAAAGATGAAGAAGCCGAGAGCGTGGCCGATGACAGCAACAATGAGAACCCCACCATTGAAAGACATTAGAGCAAGCATCACAAGATATGCGGTAGCTACTGTGTGCCTTTGAAATTCCAGTCCCGATGCGAAGGGATCTTTGCAGTCAACTTGAAATCCCCAGACTGCTTCCAAAGCTCTCTCCTGGCGTGCGAATCCGCCGCGCAGATCTGCCTCAGCGTGGCCAGAATCAACCCAATCGCAAGATCGGCGACGTCATCGGTCAGCACGTCGGGCGTGTTGGTGACCCTGATCCCTCGCTCCCTGCACCTGCAGAGATCGACCTTGTCCAATCCGACGCTGAAGCTCGACACGATCTCCAGATTCGGGAGCGCGTCGATCGTCTCCGCATCCGCTCCGACCGCGGTGTCGCCCACGATCGCGCGTGGTCGTTCAAGAAATGGCTCACGACAAAATGTTTCAGTCTGTATGGCTTGTTGCTTTGATTTTTCTTTTTCTTCCACCACTCTGCATCTCAACAGACACCATAACTCCAGATCAAACAATCAGAGATGGACAAACCCTTATTTCAGCTGGCGAGAACTTTGCACTTGGATTCTTTAGCCCTGGCAAGTCCCGGAAACGCTACGTTGGAATATGGTACAACAAGATTCCAAATCAAACAGTTGTTTGGACCGCCAACAGAGAAAACCCACTTCCTAATTCTTCTGGGGTCCTTACAATCAAAGGTAGGAATCTAGTCCTGCTCGATGGGGGGCATAACAGCAACATCACGTTATGGTCCACCAACGTTTCACCCATCACCACCAACACAACTGCCACTCTCAGAGATTCTGGTAATCTGGTGTTAGCAGATGGTCATCAGACGATATTGTGGCAAAGCTTTGATCATCCTACAAATACACTTCTTCCTGGAGCAAAATTCGGGTTGAACCAGAACCTAACCTCATGGAAATCAGTGGATGACCCGGCACCCGGTGAGTTCTCAGTCGGTCTCGATCCTGTAGGCGTGCCACAGTACTTCTTAAGGAAGCGCTCTGATCCGATCTGGCGGAGTGGGCCATGGAATGGGCAAAGATTAAGTGGTGTGCCAATAATGAATACTGACACTGTAAACAGTTGGAGATACGTTGCCAACGGCGACGAGATTTACGTGATGTATAGTGGCAACGACACCTCAATAACCTCAAGATTTGTTTTGGGGGATTCTGGTTCATTTCGAAGGGTGATATGGAATGACAAGAACGGACGATGGTATCCGATGGGAGAGGTCACTCTAGATATATGCGACAGATATGCGAATTGCGGGGCATATGCAAGTTGTGAACCTAATCGTTTGCGCGCGTGCGAGTGTTTGGCGGGGTTCGAGCCAAACACGCCTAGTGATTGGAAGTTGAGACTTTGGTGGGGCGGATGCGTGAGACGTAGGCGGTTGGATTGTCATGGGAAAGGGGATAGGTTCTTGAGATTGTCACATGTGAAGGTGCCTGACACATCAAGGTCTTGGGTAGAGCCTGGTTTGAGCCTGGAAGCATGCAAGGAGGAGTGCTTGAAGAAGTGTTCATGCACGGCTTATGCCAGTGCTGATATCAGTGAAGGAGGCCGTGGTTGTTTGATGTGGAATGGCGCTTTGGTCGATCTTAGGATGTATCCTAATGGAGGGCAGGATATATACACACGTGTGGCTGCTTCTGAGATGGGTAAGCTAAAATCGTGTTTATTTTAATGCCTTCCTCCTCTTCTTCTTCTTCTTCTTCTTTTACTTTAGTTAGCTTCGGTTAACAGCACATTAATCCTGAGTTGCTTATGAGTCAATCCCTTGGCAGTTGTGTGATATATATATATATATATAAGCACCCTACCACTGGGCCGCGTCGGGATGTCTTTCCATATCTCATCTTTCAACCTTCTAGGGTCTTTCTTTCTTGCCTCTTTCCATATCTCATCTCTCAACCTTCTAGGGTCTTTCTTCCTTGCCTTTCTTTTCTCCCTATACAATTCAACTGATCCTGATAATTCTACAACTTTGTATGTTATAAGTAGTTTGAAAGGGAAGAATCAAGGATGAAAATCTAAAAATGATCACCAAATAACCTTCTCTCTGATGGAAACTGAGTCAAGGGAGACACAAAATCTCAAGATCCTTTCCCCTGTCAGATAGATAGTCGAGGGTATACAATAATAATAAACCTGATTGATAGGCTCTTAAACCAATCACAAGCATTCTTTCCTTACATGGCCCAGTCTTTGAAGAGGCTAAAAATAAAGATTTTATGTAAAGGAGGAACATTTCTTCTGATGTCACTTGCTTTCTTTATCAAATGGGGTAAGAATCAGTTGATCACCTCTTCAATTCTGCAAGAACTTGGAGATCCACCTAATGTGGCCTTTGCATCCACTCTTTGCCTCATCATCTGCACGCTTATGGTGCTCTCAATTTCTTTCTCCATAGCTCGTTGCTTGACAGAGCACTGTTTCTCCATTCTCTTCTTTGTTTTCTTGCTTTCGCGTAGCATATTCGGAGGGAAGGAACGGTAGAACCATTGAATTCTGAATGCTTCTAGGACAAAAGCGCGAGTGCTTAGGTATCTCTTGAGATTTTCTTACACATTTTGCCTTTATTTGCCAGGCTCATTGTATCTCTGTTCCCTTCACTATCTTGAGTTGGACCCCTTCACCCTCTCCACTCGCAGCCACATATTGCGCAAGATATGAGATCGAGAGAGGCTGGTAACGGTAGGCCACATTTTTGGGCCCCCTCTCTTGTGCTCACATCCTAGAGGTCACCACATGCTTGCACATAGCTAGTCACCTTGCGAAATCAATCATAATCCTATGTCTTTAACCCCTTCATCCACAATCCACAAGTTTAATAACTTTATATTGAAGAAAACAATTGACCCTCAATGCAACAGTCTAGTCCATTTGAATCAATGAAAACTCAATGCATCCAATATAATTAGGGGGGGTCTCACGTGTGTGGATGGTATAAATGGGTCAAAAAGTCAATCCCATTATGTGTCCCTCACCCTATGGTGAGAGATAGATGCATATGAACATTCCTCCATATATGTGTATACACATGAATGACGAATAGATCAAAAGTTATTGGCTTTGGAATCTACGGGTATAGATTAGGCCCACTAATTCAACTTTTTAAAATCTTAAATTTTGTAGTCTTCAATATCTAAGGTAGCGAACATTCTATGTTTGATTCATCCGAAATGGACAGAGTAATAATTCCAAAAGGAATCATTATTCCCCTACATGAGGGAATGGTTATTCCATTAAAGCGGTAATGAATGGTCATTCCATTTTAAACTCCTTTTTTATTGAAAAAAAAATGCCCACAACCACTGCCACTCGCCCATTGCCACAACCACCACTCAACCATTGCCACTACCACCACCACCATTGCCACCTACCGCCACCATTGCCATCCACCACCACCAACCACCGTTGCCACCGACCCACCATCATCATCCAAAACATGAAGAGGAAAGTAAGGATATTTTGGTAAAAATACTCTATATTTTATTCTATTCATGCTTTGATTTATGCATACCATAAAAATAGGAATTCCATTCTGCCCACCATTCCAAAGATAAATCCAAATATTGGAATGAAATGATCATTGCTATCTCATTCCGTTTCAGACCCATTCAGACCTCTATTCCATTTCAGCCCAAAATTATTCATGCGAATAAAACACTACCTAAGGGTATAGATTAGGCCCACTAATTCTACTTTTTCAAATATTAAATTTTGTAAAGTCAAAAGCAATCTGTTGTACAGTACCAAGTGTGAAAGAAATGAATTACAATATATTTCATACAACAATCCAACACATTTGATGATTGATTGAGACATTTTTCTCCTAGATGGAAGCACCGCTGGATATTCAGGAGGTTTGGAAGGCAAGAAAAAGCTACTAATAATTATATTAACTATCACTCCAGGGCCGCTTTTATTTGTGTTATATGGGTATTGTTGTTGGAGGAAGGCAAAAGGTATGAATCATTCATTTAGCTAACATAGTAGAAACCATATCTAAGTTTCTATAATTTTTCAGATTTTTATGTTTTGAATTTCTAGGTTATGGGATGAATGGAAGACGTGATGCTGAGCTAAATGCCAATGATATTGAAGAGAGTGATAAAGGTTCAGAGTTGCCATCATTTAATTTTGATGTCATAGCAACTGCAACAAATAATTTTTCAGAATCAAACATGCTAGGAAAGGGTGGCTTCGGACCGGTTTATAGGGTATGATTGCATTTCACATCACTTAATTAAAGGACAATATAAATTTTTATACAAGCAAATGTTCCTTTAACTATACATTAAAGAGAATGGTAAAGATTCTGAGTTGCCAAATGCTGGTGTTACAGCAAATGCCATGAATAACTTTTTCAGAATCAAATATAGTTTAGACCTGTTTTGTAGGGTATGACTGCATATTTCACACGTCACTTAATTAAAGGACACAGTATAAATTTTTGTAAGACTTACAAAGCTTTGTCCTCGGATAGGAGAGTCTACCTACCAATCACTTGTTTCTTGTACATATTAGGGCCTATTTGTTTATATAATTACAAACATAAGAAGTGCAAGATTTTTAATTAACATTGGTGGTTAAAATTGAAGAAATGAATGGAAATTTCCAAAAATAACAATCAAATTATCTCCCTTTTAATAGAAAATGAATTAAGAAAAAGATAAAAATGAATAACCAGCCACCATTCTAGTAATTCTATGTAAGTACTGTATTTCTTTCACCCTCACCTCATTAATGATCATTTGATAGAGTTTATTTGACCATAAATTCATCTGTTTTCACTACCTATGTTTAGGGATAAACAGGCCCTTAATGTCCTTGCCAACCAAAGATGAGATGGCTACAACTGTCAAATTTAAAAATTCCTACACCATCCACTTTAAGTTCGTCATGCAAATTAAACTCTGATCTACGTGTAAAGAATGATGCACTAAGATAATTTGCACCCTAGAATGCAGTAACTGCAAATAATTCTTTTTAAATTGGAGAGTTCTATATTTTTATGATGACGATGTTGTAAAACATGGTTATCTTTCAGGGACAGCTACCGGATGGCCAAGTGATAGCAGTGAAAAGACTTTCTAAAAATTCAGCACAAGGAATACAAGAATTCAAAAATGAGGTTACATTGATAGCCAAACTTCAACACCGGAATCTTGTTAGACTCTTGGGTTATTGTATTAGTGGACAAGAAAAGATATTGATCTATGAATACATGAGAAACAAAAGCTTGGACTCCCATATTTTCGGTATAAATCTCATCGTGCTCTAGCTTTTTTATTACCAGCATAAAATAATTAAGACTACAACCTTGCTTGTTGATTGTAAACATTGCTTAATACTTGTAATCACCTTTTTCATATAATTGTTGGACAAGCTTATTGTTTTCACTTTCCATTCAATCAACTACAACTTAAGGGTGTAAAAAAAAACCTACTACTAAAAGAAATAGTATCTTAAAAGCATGCTGCTCCTTCAATTGCCCATGCTTGAGAATTGAACTTCATTTCAAGTCTATAGTAGCTTTTTCTTACCAATGCATTGAATGATTGATAGGTATTATCTTTAGAATATATGCAAAACTTTTAGAGGGATGATTAAAATCATCTTGGATCTGGATTACAATGTTAAAAGCATTATCATATAGATTATATTGTAGAATTATGCTATGGTTTGTACACAAGAACACATTATTAACAATCAATGCCTCTGGAGAAATTTTATATGCACAAATATGCAACTGTACTAACATAATAGATTGAAATGTGCCACAGATCAAACAAGGAGTCCAACGTTGGATTGGAGGAGACGATTAAGTATCATTATGGGAATAGCTCGAGGAATGTTATATCTGCATGAAGATTCTAGATTTAAAATTATTCATCGGGATCTTAAAGTTAGCAACATTCTTTTAGACGATAATACGAATCCCAAGATTTCAAATTTTGGAATGGCAAGAATATTTGGGCAAAATCAAGCCCAAGGGAATACTAATAGATTAGTCGGAACTTAGTAAGTAACATACATGAACACGCACGCACACACAATGAATGCACTTTCATGAATTACCAGCATAAAATAATTAAGACTACAACCTTGCTTGTTGATTGTAAACATTGCTTAATACTCATAATCACCTTTTTCATATAATTGTTGGACAAGCTTATTGTTTTCACTTTCCATTCAATCAACTACAACTTAAGGGTGTAAAAAAAAACTACTACTAAAAGAAATGGTATCTTAAAAGCATGCTGCTCCTTCAATTGCCCATGCTTGAGAATTGAACTTCATTTCAAGTCTATAGTAGCTTTTTCTTACCAATGCATTGAATGATTGATAGGTATTATCTTCAGAATATATGCAAAACTTTTAGAGGGATGATTAAAATCATCTTGGATCTGGATTACAATGTTAAAGGCATTATCATATAGATTGTATTGTAGAATTATACTATGGTTTGTACACAAGAACACATTATTAACAATCAATGCCTCTGGAGAAATTTTATATGCACAAATATGCAACTGTACTAACATAATAGATTGAAATGTGCCACAGATCAAACAAGGAGTCCAATGTTGGATTGGAGGAGACGATTTAGTATCATTATGGGAATAGCTCGAGGAATTTTATACCTGCATGAAGATTCTAGATTTAAAATTATTCATCGGGATCTTAAAGTTAGCAACATTCTTTTAGACGATGATATGAATCCCAAAATTTCAGATTTTGGAATGGCAAGAATATTTGGGCAAAATCAAGCTCAAGGGAATACTAATAGAGTAGTCGGAACTTAGTAAGTACATGAACACCCGTGCGCACACAATTAATGCACTTTACTGAATTGTGCATTGATTACTAAGAAAGGTAAAAATATGTTCCATCACTAAATGTTTGTTGTAAATACTCTTATGTAGTGGTTATATGTCACCTGAATATGCCATGGATGGGAGATTCTCAGTAAAGTCAGATGTCTTTAGCTTTGGCGTCATCTTATTAGAGATTATCAGTGGAAAGAGGAACAACCATTACAATGATTGTCACTCAATGAATTTGATAGGATATGTAAGTAAAGAAACTCTTTCTTAAGGTACTCATTTACTTCTACATTGGTAAAAATCCAAATTAAAAAAAAAAAAACCATTCACTCTCTTAGAGTATTCAAGTTGTTGTAATTTATTATACAAATAAATGAAAACATTTTGTACTTACAGGAAATGTTATTAAATTTTATCAGGTATGGGAGATGTGGAAAGGGGGTAGAGTTCTGGAGCTAGTCGATTCATCAATGAATATTTTTTCTTATGAAGGTGAAATTCTAAGATGCATTCAAGTAGGACTACTCTGTGTACAAGAAAAAGCGAAAGACAGGCCCAACATGTCATCCATTGTTTCTATGCTCCGCAATGACACAACAATGCTTTCACCTAAGCAACCTGGATTTTGTTTTGGAAAAGGAAACTATTCTGATCATCTACAATTATCTACTAAAAGGGTAGTTTTGTGTTCACCAAATGAGGTCACAATGACAAGTATGGAAGCTCGATAATGAATTTTAGCATTAGAAATATAGAACCATTCAATCAAATGCCACAACCATTTGTAACCAAAATTTAAATGTCCAAATTGTATGAGTGCTAGATTATTCAGTTTTAGTTGGGTCTTCGAATGGGCAACAGATACACAGGTCTTGTTTGCAATCAGTCAATGTTATGTTAATGCATCTTTTCTTCTTTCTTAACATGAAACTTCCTCGTGAGGCCCTAACTAGGATTAATGCGTTTCCATTAGCATGGAAAACTACATATGTTTGCAATGTTTTTCAGACCAGACTAAATCAGTCTGTCCAACCAGGTGGTCTCGAAATACATGTTCGTGTTCAGTACCCCTGAAACCACCTGATAATAAATAGAAGATAATGGTGGACCCCAAGTCGACCACAAGGTATACACGAACAGGCTGTCCCAGTCCTTCAAAGCAATATTTAGCAGCCAAGATCCCACTTTATCCAATAATCCAGCATGGAACAACCCCACTTCAACATATCCAGCAACGTGGAACGACCCAATACAAGATACTCAACAAAGATCCAGCACAAAGATAAAATAAGAATTGACCATGGCTGACTAAGCACAGATTGTCTAAATTGCATCTCTTTTAGCACAAAATCTGTCCAAAGAACAATACAGGAATAATGCAGCTCTGCATACGCCACTATATATAAGTCTATCCAATTAAGTCTAGCCAAGTAGTCATTAATCAAATTAAATCCAAAGAAATCATAATCCAAAAGGATTTATATCTAATTCTAATTCCAATCCCAATAACACTAAAAATGATCAAATCTCTAGTATATCTTTCTCCTCTCAAAAATGGACAACGTGCGACTAAGCAAAGAAATTATTTAGCATCTATCTCTACCTCAATATATGAAAAGGATAACTAAAGTCTAGTGTAGAAATAAAGCTCAGTGACCAATTAACATATGGACAGCATATAGAAATTAACAAATAAAGGATACATGAATGATGCAAGAAAGAGCATAGGAATACTGGTGGTAAGTTGGAAACAAAGAAATATAGTTATAAAAGACTAAAAAGATCACGATTATGGGGCTTTTCAAGAAAAAAAATCTGATAACCAAACAAACTAAGAATTAGGCACCATCTTACCGTCCCTAGAAAAACACAAATTAAACTGTGGAACATGCCCTTAGTGTACAACATTATGCCCCACTGTGCAGATCAACATTACAATTATCTCATACCAGTGTCACTTGTGGGGAGCAACCCAATGAAGCGGCCAAAAAGGCTTAGGATAGGCTATCTAGGTCTCATACGAAAAGACAATAGTACTCAACTCCCTAGAAAAGAAAACTAGAATTCTTATTCAATATCAATGTGTCCCATGAGAAGCGATTACATCTTTATTTATAGTTAAGCTACTCTCTAACCAAAGAAACAATCCATAATGTAAAAGACTTCTAATTCAATCCTAGGAAAGACTCCTAACTCAAACATAAACAACTCTTTACTGGGCCCGGTTCTTAGTGGATTTGGGCCTGCAGGAATAAAACTTTAAGCGGGGTCCATTACTCTGGCCTGCATCCTACCACTTGCCAAATCATGTAACAGCTGCCATCTCAATACTCCTCCAGAGTGTAGAGTCAAAATTTTAAATCAGGAAGTTAAGTCCAAGTTCCAAGCTTTCAGATCTCTGGTAAGAATTGGTTTTGCAACCTCAATATCTGTGAAGAGTATAAAATATGCAACTCACAAAATACTATAAACATCAACATTCAATTTTACCAAGTATTTAGCAAAATCGAATAGGAATCCCTTAATCAGGTGAATGGAGCCACATTTGTCAATAGATATACACCATCTCCAACTGCACGGTGAATGCCGTCCATTTACTGGTTCACCTACAAGCAGAGCATTCAAACTTGAGCCCCACGGCTAGGAGCTGTGCAATAGTCGAACTCGGTCCCTCTCCAGCCAAGAAAATCTACATTAACCATTATAACATAAACATATCCTTCTCTCCTTGATGGGCACTATAACTACATACTTTAGGGCACGTTTGGCAAACTGGGATTCTACAGCAAGCCAAACGGTTTTCCGTAGAATCACCACTTTTGGCAAACCCGTGGAACACGGAATTGTACATTCCACTTTCCACGGTAACGCAGAAAGGGGGGCTTTCCGCGCTGCTACGGTGCCAGGGAATCATCATTGCATGTTGTACCGATCTGACAACTATGGGTCCCATGTGGAAAATCAGCACCGTTGAGATTGTTCCCCATCCCAAAAATGGCTACGAGGCGAAATTTCAGCCGTTGAATCATCTTATACGCTAAGATATCATTAAAAAAATTAATCAACGCTGTTGATGCAAATATGGACTTCTGTGGGCCTCTTTTGAAAAATCTAGACTATTAGATCTGATCTAGACGCTAAGAACAACTATGGGACCAAATTTCTAAATGTGGGGCCATGTGGATCATGATATATTGGCCAAAACGTTCAAAGCCGTTGATTTCTTAAAGATTTCTTCCTTAGAAATCCTATCTTCTATCAAACCTGGTTTTTTTTAAAGAAGATGGAATGATTCTAAGCTTAAGAGGGATTCTTTGTAACCATAGAATCCCTTCATCCTCATGGACCAAGCCAAACGTGCCCTTAAATAACTAATAAAAGAAATGAGGCTAGAAGACCAAACTTCAAAGAGACAAGGACTAGTTACCTGGCGCTAAAGGCCTTCATCGTTAAGAGTAACCTCCTTTTGATGATTTCACCTTGCCAAAGGCATATCTATCGTATCCATGCCCAAGGGAGATGACATCAGGATATTCATCAGCCGATCCCTCATCATCGTCCCCAAACCCCACAGGCTGCTTGTTAGGGGCTACTTTGGGCTTTCTCCACATCTGATTCTCATATTCCACCCCACCATCCTTGGGCCGTTCACAGTTGCACTTTAGACAAACGATATTTCTTCGATAGTTCAAGAAGTCACACCTATACAAACAATTCAAATTCATGGATGCATCATCACGATGAGAGAGAGAGAGAGAGAGAGAGAGAGAGAGAGAGAGAGAGAGAGAGACTTACGAGGGGCATTCCCATTCCCCTGGAAGGAGCTGCCTCTTTGGCCGTGATCCTTGGCAACGGTAACACTTGGTATTCCGAGCAAAATTCATAAACTGGCACCTGGGAATTCAGGCACAAAATGATAAGACAAATGCACAGTCCATTTTACACGTAATTAAATTGAGGGGAATTCATTTACTCTGGGCAAGTCCAGTCACCTTTCTTCATTTCAACCTCCTCAAAGCTCACTCTTTTTGGACCATCCTCTTTGCACTGCAGACATTGGAGGTTCCTTGCAAAGTTCATGAAATTGCACCTGAAACCGCAGCACTCAGTTTCCAGACATGCAAGTAATTCAATATTAAATGTATACTAAACAAAACAGGGTACTTGAGCAGATTTGACAGCAAAACATATTCTAACGAAGATTTTTTCCCCTTTCCAGGATAAGCAGGTTGTTTTGATTTTTATTTGTTGGCAATTTGGCAATGGTTAGTTTATATTACTAGCATATCCAAATGGCTGGGGAAGAAAAATGACTCCCTGCATGTAAACATGAGCCTATCTCTCACCATTTTGTGTGTGTGTGTGTGTGAGAGAGAGAGAGAGAGAGAGAGAGAGAGAGAGAGAGAGGACCTTCAGTCAATAATGATTCCACTTCAAACCAACTTTAAGCAAGCAACAGGAGTGTCAATCCTTCCAACATATCATTGATTGAATCCAGATTTCCATTTATCTATTTTCGTTCCAAGGAGAACATCAATATTGACATTGAAATAGAACTAGTGATCAAATGCAGATGAGACAGGAAGTATTAAAAAACCGTTAAACCAGTAACAGTTACAAGATATGCCCAAATGTCCTGAAAAATTGGATCCAAATTTATGTGGTCAAGAAATGACCTAATCAAGTCTGGATGGATTGGACCCTGATCAGTATGGTGCTTCACTTACCAGCTTGGAAATTCTACTGCATCAAAACTTCAATCATTTTTATTTTTTTGATGGAAAAATATATATACACTTCGATATAAAAAAAATTGTACCTAGTCCGTGGATATTTTTAATTAGGAATACCACTAAGAATATCAAAGAATAATTTCAGCTCTTGCCTCAAAACATCAGTGACTAGAAAAAATTGTAACCAGTCCATGGATATTTTTAATGGGCATACAGCTGAGACTATCAATCAATAATTTCAGCATTTACTTTCAAATCAGTGATTTCTAAATATGTGATCAAGCACAAGCCAAATCCAACTGTCAAGGCTTAGCAACGAATTCCAAATAGCAACATGAATATGAAGCACTAAATTCTATAAAGAAGATAAGTACCAACCAGGCAAAAACTATGGCTAGATTTCAGTTTTTAAAGGTATAAGATCACACTACACAAAGAGGTGATTTCCTTGCATTAGCCTCTACAGCTATGATACCCTGATACTTCAAAAGGGGGAAAGCATCAAGTCATATCACATCCTACACTTCTAATAGGTAAAATCCATGTCCCTGCACGGCAATATCCATGGCGTGTACTTGCCATATCATGCCGTACCTGGGCAGCCAGGCATCATAGTTCTACAGGTCTTTCGTTACGGAAAATCATTTAATTTTTCATAAAAAAAAGTATTTAATGTTATAAAATGTATTATCATAAGTGGATGCTTACATTGAGACCCACATGAGATAAGGGGATTACTAAGGGTTAGAGTCTTTTATAAATAAAATCCCCCTACCCCATTATGTATATACACACATCTCATTAATAAGAGCTATCTCTTTTCCTCCCTCTATTCTTCTGTTTTCTATTGCAATACGTTATCCGCATGATCACGAGGCTCTCTTCTTCTTCTTCTTCTTCCCCTTCTTTCTTTCCTCCTCTTCTTCTTTCTCTTTCCCCATCTTCTTTTTCTCCATTGTAGACATTAGACGATCAATTTTTTTTTAATCTCCATCTAGAGTTTTGATTTAAAAAAAAAAAAGCAGCGTCAAAGAAAAAAAAGGCACTGCTTGATTTGTCTCGTTGTGTAAAAGGGTTGAAAACTCTGTTGGCTTATTCTTTTGTCTTTTCTGCAAGGCAGAGATGAGTCCAGATGTTCCGCTTCTCTCTCATTAGAGCACAGCAGTGATCGGTCCAAGGCCTCTGCCCTCTCTTTTTACTAGTCAAGCAACCTGCACATCTCCTTGCTCGAAAATCGGATCTGTTGCCGCAAATCCAGGCCTCAACACGCGGTGCTCCTGATTTCTGAATCGATCACCCTTCTTCTTCCTCACGCCAATTCGTGACTCCAAGAAAAAATCTGTCAAGCGATCGACGATCAGCCACCACGATGGTCCACCTCCGCTCTTCTTCTTCCTCACATTTGTGATGGCGATGCAGCTGATGTAGGTGGGGAAAGGACCGCCTTTGAGCGGTACTACGACGACGGAGCGGGATCCGGCCTCTGGCCGCTGCCGGTGAACATCTCGGAGTTCCTGATGGGATCCAGCTTCGATCGACTTCTCGACCAGCTCGCGCAGATCGAAATCAACGGCGTCGTGAGGTGCGAGCATCCTCCGGCGTCGAAGACAGCAGTCGAGTCGATGCCGACGATCGAGATCGAGAAGAGCCATGTGGAAATGGAGTCGCACTATAAGGAGCCACGCGGTTCAGGTTCTCTTTACAGAACCAAAACAGAGATGGAAGAAGGTCTGGGCATGTTTATTTAATAAAAAAATGTACATGTTCTCAGATTTGTCTTTAAGAGATTACAATGTCACATGGGTGTGTCCCCCACTTTGGGCATGGTGCACTGAGGCACCATAATCTATTGTGACCCCTTAGGCCTGGGTTTTGGGCAAGTAAATCCACGTTTGGTTCAACCCAACCCGAGTGAGGCCCATAATTAGTGTGATGTCACTAATGATGTCAGCAGATGCAATCAGGTTCAAAAGACTGTTTTAGAAGATCAAAGGGCTGAGGTTTGAAACTGCGATAATTTAACGATTCGGAGTTCGATTTGAGATCCATTTGCGCCTACGGAAAGCTCGCTAGTAGATCTACACATTGGCACCAAAAGGAGGATAATTCAAAAGTTAAGTAATTTCTCCTTATTTTATGATTTTTTAATTAGTTTGATAATCATACCCCTGCATTTATTTTTATTCCTTTTTCGATCTACAAGTATTTATAATTTTAATTCAAGTGATAAAATTATCAAAAAGTGATCATGATAAATTGAAAATCATGGATAACAAATAGAACTAGAAGTTCTATATAATTAATTGAAACCCGAAGTTCCATGCGATATTTAAAACTAGAAGTTCTATATGGAATCAATAACCTGGACTCGAAGTTCCGTAAATTATTTTAGTTTATGAACCAGAAGTTTTTTCGAATTCAGACCAAAAGATCCGTTGGTTAATTTACTCTGAAACCAGAAATTTTCAAATCCACAATATGTACTCGAAAATTCATATTCCTACTCAAACCTGAAGTTTGATTTTAGATTAAGAAATAAAACCAATAGGCTATAATATCAAGCCCGAAGTCTTAATAGATCCTGAAGTTCTATATCAACTGAATAACTTAGACCCGAAGATCCATAAATTATCTAGAACCAGAAGTTCTAAGATTTGGACTATGAACCTGAAGATTTATATTCATAATCAAACTTGGCGCTTTGATTCAAAGTAGTGTAGATCGATACGAAGGCCATGAAATCAAACCTGAAGTTTTGACAGAACCAGAAGTTGTGATTCATACCTGAAGCCTTGATAGAACCAGCAGTTCTAAGAACTTGAAGTTCTATCCCTAACCTGAAGTCTTGACAAAACTAAAAGTTCTGATTCGTCAGTTAAGAATCCGAGGTTCTAACTTTCTAATTGGCCAATTCTTCATTATACTTTGTCATTGGATATTAAGAACCCGAAGTCCTATTTTTGTTTGATTGTTATTCGTAAATCGATCTCTAAATACTCGAAAAGGCTTGATGATGCTATCAAAGCAGGAAATAAAATATCCCTGGAGGATATAACATATGCTCTTATTTTTCTGCGCCATTATATCCCTGTTGGATAGGTATGATCACTAGCAGATGGTCATACTGCCCAATACTTAAAATAAATGCCAAATTAATCAAACAGTATCCCTCCAGAAGAGGTAAATATAATAGGTCCTCTAGTAGAGATGAATATAACCACGCTAAGAGAGGTGATTAACAAGGAATTTTGTTTGGAAATTGGGCAAACCACCAAGCATGGTTTAGAAGACCTACAACTACTTTTATGAGTTTGAATATTAAGTCAATTTTTTTTCGATGTTTTGTTGAATGTTAGACTTATTCTTTTATCCCCTGTATCTTGTGTTTGTATGCTGTATTTGTTTTGAATGGTAAATTGTTTAGCTATTCTCAAATTTTATTTTTGTGATTAACTAGTTATGTAAGTTTATTATTACTTGCTATATGGATCGTGGAATGCATGAAACTGAGGAGAATATTTGTCCGGTCGACAGTGCAACAAAACACACTATATTAAAAAAAACCAGAAGTTTTTCTCAGAATTAGTGTTTAATTCGTGTACGGCATCGATCATAGCTGGATTTGTATAAATACTTAAATGCTCCAGAAGAGTCTGCACATAATATTTGTACATCATTACTAATATTAACAGCCAGAAGCTGATACTAGAAAAGCTACGTGCATTCTCATCAAGCCGCAGGGCTATATTACAAGACAATCTTCAAAACTCGAATCACATTTGATTATGAACAAAACGATAAAGTCAAGCCCGAAGCTCACACTAAGCCCTAAACTTAATGACCCTAAGGCTTTCATGCTTTGGCATGATCCAGTTAGGTCACCCTAGAGGTACTATGCTAAGGCAAATTATTGATAATTCTATTCAGTACTCCTTAGAGTACCATCCATTGACCATCCCTTCTGCAAAGGATATAATGTGACATTTGTGAGCCCATCAAATCCCGCCTATTAGCACAAATTATTAAACCTAGGATACACCTCCTTGAGCATATTATTAAATTTATAAGATTTGATATTGTAGGTTTGTGACCTGTATGAGCCCGCAACGTAGACTCTATGTTGGTTATACTTCACCCCCAATTATTGGATATCTAGACCCAATGACAGGAAATATATTCATTGTTCATTTTTGTTGATTGTCATCTTAATGAGACAGCCTTCCCGCCGTTAGGGGGGAGATAAAAGAGTTTCTGAAGAACGCCTTGTTCTTGTAGAACAACCCATTCCTGAAGAACGGCGAGAATTAGTGTAGAATACTTCCACTCTATCTCATCTAGATCTATGTACTTTACAATGTGAGAATGAAGTACGGAGACTTGTGCATTTCATTACAAACGAATTCCCTGATGCTTTTAATGATGCAGCAAAAGTGATTAGGTCACATGTATCCACTATGAACACACAAGCATGAATTAATGTCCTTGTAGGAAAAGCACAAATTAGTATCCCTGTAGGATACAAAGTCCAAATATGGCAGCAAATGAATCTCTACACACTAGAAGCGTGGTAAACTTATAGGTTTCAAGGACTCAACTCCCCAGAAGAGGAGAAATGAGCAATCATATCCCAATCATACTCCAGAAGAGGTATACTCCCGAAGAGTTTATGACAAAATCCACTCTCTCTAAAATTTCTAAAGAAATTAATGTCCCGAAAGAGACACAAGTCCAAGAAGAGACTCTAGAAGCCCCTGAAGAGGCAATGGGTACCCAAATAAATAAAGAGATCTCTATACTTTATAATTATTCAAGAGAGAGATGGGATAGAAATGAAATTATCATCGATGACGCATATGCGGTAGCTACTCAAATATCAAGGGAAAATGAGAATGATGATTGGGATACAAAACCACGTTTTATAAATGAATGTCGACATATAATATATTGGCCAAAATAGAAAGATGCTATTAAGGAATTACAGTCTCTCAATAGACGTGGTGTATCTGAACCTATAGTACAAACCTCAAAAGGTATTAATCCTGTAGGTTACAAATGAGTGTTTGTAAGAAAAATGAATGAAATTACTTGATAGAAGGCAAGACTTGTGGTACAAGGTTTCCTGCAGAAACTTGGGATTGAAATCATACACAGATATATATATGAAAATCCCAGAAGGATTTGCTTTGCCTGAAGCAAAGTCAGAGAGTATATACTCAATATAAGTAAGACGTTCATTGTACAGCTTGAAGCATTCTAGAAGAATATGGTACAATCGTCTTAGTGGATATTTATCTAAAGAAGGATATGAAAACAATCCCATTTGCCCGTATATCTTTATAAAATCCTTAAATGGATTTATAATAGTAGAAGTTTATAAATCTAATCGGGACTCCAGAAGAGCTCGAGAAAACTATTGACCATTTTATCTCGACCCGCAGATCGAGAGAAGTTCTAATGAGATTTTCATTCTTTATAAATATGCTTCCCATATATAGTTTTGCACCAAGGCTTTGGATTGGTATTAAACAAATGCTATGATATTTATATCTGTTTTATTCTTATGGTTGTAAAGATTCAAATTTTGTAGGATATCCAGATTCAGGATATATCCCTGATCCTCATAGGGTTGATCATAGACATGTCGTATATTTCTTAATGGCAATGCCATCAATTGTTGGTATTTAATTAAATAGACTTTGATAGTTACTTATTCTAACCATGCTGACATTTTAGCCCTCTATGAAGCCAGTAAGGATTGTGTGTGGCTAAAGTCTTTAACTCAGCATATTTGTAGTTCTTGTTAATTGCCTTTTAGTACAGGTACCCCGAACATTATTTGCGAAGACAATGGGGCATGTCTTCAACTAATTAAAGAATGACACATAAAAGATGACAAGACGAAGCACATTACACCAAAGTTCTTCTTCACTCATGAGCTTCAGAAAAATAGCAAGATTGAAGTCAAGCAAGTTTGTTCAAGCAACAACCTGATTGATCAGTTTACGAAGTTTTTGCCGAAAATCAGTATTCTAGAAACTTGTAGACGAGATTGACATGCCTAACTATATGAAAGGTTGTTATTATCAGGGGGAGTAGTCAATCAGGGGGAAGCATCCTGAAGTATACTACCCAGGACATCTGTGCGCTGTACTCTTTTTCCTTTTCTAGGTTTTATCCCACTAGGTTTTCCTAGTTAAGGTTTTAACGAGGCAGCATTATACACGTCCAATACCAAGTCAATGATCCTGTAGAATGTTGTATTATTTTTCCTTTGCGTTAGTTTTTATCCCACTGGGTTTTTCCTTTGTAAGGTTTTAATGAGACAACTGTTATTGAATGGTGGTCATCCAAGGGAGAATGTTAGAAGATCTATTATCATAGGTGAATGCCCCAATGGGACCCACATGAGATAAGGGAATTACTAAGGGTTAGAGTCTTTCCCTATTAGGTTGCTTGGGGAGGAATCAATCTTATTCTATAAATAAGATCCTCCTCCCCCATTATGTATACACACATCTCATTAATGAGAGTTATCTCTCTTCCTCCCTCTATTCTTCTGTTTTCTATTGTAATATTTAAACATTTTTTTTCTCTCTATTCAAAGCTGCAAGCTATCTTGTGCAAAGATTGTGATGCTCACTGTCTCCGATAAGCATTTCAACATTGGACGTTGCTCCTATTGATCATTGGAATGTTGCACCCATTGATCATAGGGATATGTTGTAAATTACACAAATTGATTGATACTACAGATTCAATTAATTGATTTTAGGTGCAGTTTTTTGTGATTCATTGAAATAGGGATGACAATAGGTCAAATTTAAATGGGGCGCTGAATGTTTGTCGTAGGAATGCATAAATTGCATTCCTAGCAATAGTGGCATAAAGCCAATCCATTCTAAGTAGCAATGGGGAGCTATATAAATAAATATATATATATATATATATATATTCTTGTAGGGGTAATCAAGCTCATAGGACCTTGTCCCAGTTTCAAAACCCATATCAAAAGTTTGGGTCCTCTTCAAGAATTTCTTGGGTCTACCCTCAAACCCACATGAAAATTGTGGATTTACCCCTCAAATCCAGCTGCCTGTTGGATTTGCCCCCTCAAAATAAAATTTTCAAGTCTACTACTAATTATTTACTTAGTTGGTGAGACACCTTTCTTCTGTAGAAAAAACCAAAGATCAATCCTTAGCTGTAGGAGTGATGGTGAGAAATTTGAGTATGTTTAAGTGGATGTGTAAGTATATACCTTAAAAAAATTTTAATATAGTGGCATAAATGGTAGGAGGCAGCCTGATGAGACGAAATTATCTTTTAGGAAATTCAACCATTCAAATCTGCAAAGGATAGGTTCCACTTCACAAATAATAAGTCCATGTCAGAGCGGGTCAAATGCGAGGCAGGAGGAGTGCCATTCAGGTCAAATTTGGTTGGCCTAAACCTAAACCCAACGTGACATGTTGCCATCTATAGAAAAGAAATGACTTGTGCAAATAGAAGACACAAATCCGGGGCAAGGGTGCATCCACCACATCTTAAAAATGTGAACCCATTAAGTTGGGCATCTAGGTAATTAAATAGGAATCTTAGAGTTCTTTGAGAGGTCAACAATGTGGAAAACGGTGGCAAATAATGTTTGCCTCGAAGTTGCTAAAGTCAATTTACGGTCCTTTTCCAAAAAATTGGCAAGAAAAAAAATCAGACGCGTACAGCAGTTTTCAGAGGAAAAAAAAAAAAAAAACACTTTCTCGGCAGACTTTCCCACCTGATTGGGGCTTCGATAAATTTTAGTTACTGGTGAAGGGACATGGCTCATGACAAAATGTTTCAGTCTCTATGGCTTGTTGCTTTGATTTTTCTTTTTCTTCCACCACTCTGCATCTCAACAGACACCATAACTCCAGATCAAACAATCAGAGATGGACAAACCCTTATTTCAGCTGGCGAAAACTTTGCACTCGGCTTCTTTAGCCCTGGCAAGTCCCAGAAACGCTACGTTGGAATATGGTACAACAAGATTCCAAATCAAACAGTTGTTTGGACCGCCAACAGAGAAAACCCACTTCCTAATTCTTCTGGGGTCCTAACAATCAAAGGTGGGAATCTAGTCCTGCTCGATGGGGGGCATAACAGCAACATCACGCTATGGTCCACCAACGTTTCACCCATCGCCACCAACACAACTGCCACTCTTAGAGATTCTGGTAATCTGGTGTTAGCAGATGGTCATCAGACGATATTGTGGCAAAGCTTTGATCATCCTACAAATACACTTCTACCTGGAGCAAAATTCGGGTTGAACCGGAACCTAACCTCATGGAAATCAGTGGATGACCCGGCACCCGGTGAGTTCTCAGTTGGTCTCGATCCTGTAGGCGTGCCACAGTACTTCTTAAGGAAGCGCTCTGATCCGATCTGGCGCAGTGGGCCATGGAATGGGCAAAGATTAAGTGGTGTGCCAATAATGAATACGGACTCCGTATACAGTTGGAGATACGTTGCCAACGACGACGATATTTACCTGATGCCTAGTGGCAACGACACCTCAATAACCTCAATATTTGTTTTGGAGGATTCTGGTTTATTTCTAAGGCTGATGTGGAATGACAAGAACGGACGATGGAATCCGATGGGAGAGGTGATTCAAGATAGATGCGACCGATATAAGAATTGCGGGGCATATGCAAGTTGTGACTCTAATCGTGTGGGCGAGTGCGAGTGTTTGAGGGGGTTCGAGCCAAAGACGCCTAGTGATTGGAAGTTGAAACTTTGGTGGGGCGGATGCGTGAGACGTAGGTGGTTGGATTGTGATGGGAAAGGGGATGGGTTCTTGAGATTGTCACATGTGAAGGTGCCTGACACATCAAGGTCTTGGGTAGAGCCTGGTCTGAGCCTGGAAGCATGCGAGGAGGAGTGCTTGAAGAAGTGTTCATGCACGGCTTATGCCAGTGCTGATATCAGTGAAGGAGGCCGTGGTTGTTTGATGTGGGATGGCGATTTGGTCGATCTTAGGGTGTATTCTAATGGAGGGCAGGATATATACACACGTGTGGCTGCTTCTGAGATGGGTAAGCTAGACCCGTGCTTATTTTAATGCCGTCTTCTTCTTCTTCTTTTTCTTCTTTTTTTACTTTAGTTACATTGGGTTAGCAGTACATTAATCCTGAGTTGCTTATGGGTCAATCCCTCAGCAGTGTGTGATATATATACGCAACCTACCATAGGGCCGTCGTGACGTCTTTCTAGGTCTTTCTTTCTTGCCTTTTTTTTTTTCTTTCTATGTAATTCAAGTGATCCTGATAATTCTACAACTTTGTCTGTTATAAGTAGTTTAAAAGAGAAGAGTCAAGGATAAATATCTAAAAATGATCACCAAATAACCTTCTCTCTTATGAAAACTGATATGAGAAGTCTCAAGATCCTTTCCCTTGTAAGATAGATACTCAAGGGTATACAATAATAATAAACGTGATTGATGGGCTCTTAAACGAATCACAAGCATTCTTTCCTTTCATGGCCCAGTCTTATAAGAGGCTCAAAATTAATGATTTTATGTAAAGAAGGAACATTTCTTCTGATGTCACTTGCGTTCTTTCTCAAATGGTATAAGAATCAGTTGATCACCTCTTCCTTCAATTCTCCAAGAACTTGGAGATCCACCTAATGTGGCATTTGCATCCACTCTTTGCCTCATCATCTGCACGCTTATGGTGCTCTTTATTTCCTTCTCCATGGCTCGTTGCTTGACGGAGGACTGTTTCTCCTTGCTCTTCTTTGTTATCTTGCTTTCGCGTCGGAGGGAAGGGACATTAGAGCCATTGAATTCTGAATGCTTCTAGGACAAAAGCGCGAGTGCTTAGGTATCTCTGAAGAGTTTCTTACGCGTTTTGCCTTTATTTGCCTGCCTCATTTTATCTCTGTTCTCTTCACTATATTGAGTAGGACACCTTCACCCTCTCCACTCGCAGCCACATATTGCGCAAGATATGAGATTGAGAGAGGCTGGTAATGGCAGGCCACATTTTTGGGCCCCCTCTCTTGTGCTCACTTACCAAAGGTCGTTACATGCTTCGGCATGGCTGGCCACCTTACGGAGTCAATCATAATCCCATGTCTCTAACTCTTTCATCCACAACCTATAAGTTTAACGACTTTATATTAAAGAAAAGAATTGACCCTCAATCTAACGATTTAGTCCATTTGGATTAATAAAAACTCAATGCATTCAATATAATTAAGGGGGTCTCATGTGTGTGGATGGTTTGAATGGGTCAAAAAGTCAGTCCCATTATGTGTCCCTTACTCTATGGTAAGACATAGATGTATATGAACATTCCTCTATATACGTGTATGCACATGAATGATGGATAGATCAAAAGTGATTGGCTTTGGAATCTAAGGGTATAGATTAGGCCCACTAATTCTACTTTTTCAAATCTTAAATTTTATAGGCTTTGGTATCTAAGGTAGTGGACATTCTACGTTTGATTTATTCAAAATGGACGGAATACTCATTCCAAAAGGAATCTCCATTTCTCTACATGAGGGAATGGTCATTCCATTAGGGGGGGTAAGGAATGGCCATTCCATTTCAGACTCCTTTTTTTTATTGAAATAAAAATGCCTCCACCCACTACCACTGTCACCTACCCACCGCCACCACCACTACTCAACCATTGCCGCCGCCACCGCCACCATTGCCACCCACCAGCCACCACTACCACCCACCACCACCAACCACCGCTGCACCTACCCACCATTGTCAACCAAAACGTGAAAAGGAAAATAAGGATATTTTGGTAAAAATACTTGATATTTTATTCCATTCATGCTTTGATTTATGCATATCAAATATGTAGATAAGAATAGGAATTTCATTCTGCCAACCAGTCCAAAGATAAATCCAAACATTGGAATGGAATGATCATTCCTATCTCATTTCATTTCAGACCCATTTTGACCTCTATTCTATTCCAGCCCAAAATCATTCATGCGAACCAAACACTATCTAAGAGTATAGATTAGGCCCACTAATTCTACTTTTTCAAATCTTAAATTTTATTGAGTCAAAAGCAATCTGTCATACAGTACCAAGTGTGAAAGAAATGAATTACAATATATTTCGTACAACAATTCAACACTTTTGATGATTGATTGAGACAGTTTTCTTCTAGATGGAAGCACTGCTGGATATTCAGGAGGTTTGCAAGGCAAGAAAAAGCTACTAGTAATTTTATTAACTATCATTCCAGGGTCGCTTTTATTTGTGTTATATGGGTATTATTGCTGGATGAAGGGAAAAGGTATGAATCGTTCATTTAGCTAATATAGTAGCAACCATATCTAAGTTTCTATAATTTTTCAGAATTTTATGTTGTGAATTTCTAGGTTATGGGACGAATGGAAGACGTGATGTTGAGCTAAATGCCAATGATATTGCGCTAAATGCCAATGATATTGAAGAGAATGATAAAGGTTCAGAGTTGCCATTATTTAATATTAATGTCATAGCAGCTGCAACAAATAATTTTTCAGAATCAAACATACTAGGAAAGGGTGGTTTCGGACCTGTTTATAAGGTATGATTGCATGTCACATATCACTTAATTAAAGGACGATATAAATTTTTATACACGCAAATGCCCCTTTAACTATGACATTAAAGAGAATGGTAAAGATTCTTAGTTGCCAAATGTTGGTGTTATAGCAAATGCTATGAATAACTTTTTCAGAATTAGATATAGTTTTAGACCTGTTTGTAAGGTATGGCTGCATTTCACACATCACTTAATTAAAAGACATAGTATAAATTTTTATAAGACTTAAAAAGCTTTGTCCTAGGATAGGAGAGTCTTCCTACCAACCACTTGTTTCTTGTACATTTTAGGGCCTGTTTGTTTCATGTAATTACAAACATAAGAAGTGCAAAATTTTTAATTAACATTGGTGGTTAAAATTGAAGAAATGAATAGAAATTTCAAAAAACAACAATCAAATTATCTCCCTTTTAATAAAAAAATGAATTAATAAAAAGTTGAAAATGAATACCTAACCACCATCCTAATAATTCTACGTAAGTACTTTATTTCTTTCACCCTCACCTCATTAATGACCATTTGATAGAGCTTATTTGACTGTAAATTCATCTGTTTTCACTTCCTATGTTTAGGGATAAACAGGCCCTTAATGTCCTTGCCAACCAAAGACAAGATGGCTACAACTATCAAATTTAAAAATTCCTACACCATCCACTTTAAGTTCGTCATGCAAATTAAACTATGATCTACGTGTAAAGAATGATGAACTAAGATAATTTGCACCCTAGAATGTAGTAACTGCAAATAATTCTTTTTAAATTGGAGAATTCTATATTTTTATGATGACGATGTTGTAAAACATGGTTATCTTTCAGGGACAGCTACTGAATGGCCAAGTGATAGCGGTGAAAAGGCTTTCTAAAAATTCAGCACAAGGAACACAAGAATTCAAAAATGAGGTTACATTGATAGCCAAACTTCAACACCGGAATCTTGTTAGACTCTTGGGTTATTGTATTAGTGGACAAGAAAAGATATTGATCTATGAATACATGAGAAACAAAAGCTTAGACTCCCATATTTTCGGTATAAATCTCATTGTCCTCTAGCTTTTTTATTTCCAGCAGAAAATAATTGAGACTATAACCTTGCTTGTTGATTGTAAACATTGCTTAATACTCATAATCACCTTTTTCATATAATGGTTGGACCAGCTTATTGTTTTCACTTTCCATCCAATCAACTACAACTTAAGGGTTAACAGAAAAGAAAAAAAAAACACTACTACTACTACCAAAAGAAATGGTAGCTTAAAAGCATGCTGCTCCTTCAATTACCCATGTTTGAAAATTGAACTTTATTTCAAGTTTATAGTAGCTTTTTCTTACCAATGCATTGAATGATTGATAGGTATTATCTTTAGATTATATGCAAAACTTTTAAAGGGATGATTAAAATCATCTTGTATCTAGATTACAATATTAAAAGCATTATCATATAGATTATAATTATAGAATTATGATATGGTTTGTACACAATAACACATTATTAACAATCAATGCATTTGGAGAAATTTATATGCACAAATATGCAACTGTACTAACATAATAGATTGAAATGTGCCGCAGATCAAACAAGAAGTCCAATGTTGGATTGGAGAAGACGATTTAGCATCATTATGGGGATAGCTCGAGGAATTTTATATTTGCATGAAGATTCTAGATTTAAAATTATTCATCGAGATCTTAAAGTTAGCAACATTCTTTTAGACGATGATATGAATCCCAAAATTTCAGATTTTGGAATGGCAAGAATATTTGGGCAAAATCAAGCTCAAGGGAATACTAGTAGAGTAGTCGGAACTTAGTAAGTAGCATACATGAACACACGCGCACACACAATGAATGCACTCTAATGAATTGTGCATTGATTGCTAAGAAAGGTCAAAATATTACTATCACTAAATGTTTATTGTAAATACTCTTCTGCAGTGGTTATATGTCACCTGAGTATGCCATGGATGGGAGATTCTCAGTAAAATCGGATGCCTTTAGCTTTGGCGTCATATTATTAGAGATTATTAGTGGAAAGAGGAACAACCATTCCAGTGATTGTCACTCAATGAATTTGATAGGGCATGTAAGTAAAAAAACTCTTTATTAAGGTACTTGTGTACTTCTACATTGGTAGAAATCCAAATTAAAAGAAAACCATTCACTCTGCTAGAGTATTCAAGTTGTTGTAATTTATTAAACAAACAAATGAAAACATTTTGTACTTACAAGAAATGTTATTAAATTTTATCAGGTATGGGAGATGTGGAAAGGGGGTAGAGTTCTGGAGCTAGTCGATTCATCAATGAATATTTCTTCTTATGAAAGTGAAGTTCTGAGATGCATTCAAGTAGGACTACTGTGTGTACAAGAAACAGCTAAAGACAGGCCCAATATGTCATCTATTGTTTTTATGCTCGGCAATGACACAACAATGCTTTCACCTAAGCAACCTGGATTTTGTTTTGGGAAAGGAAACTATTCTGATCATCTACAATTATCTACTAATGGGGTAGTTTTTTGTTCAGAAAATGAGGTTTCAGCAAATGAGGTCACAATGACAAGGATGGAAGCTCGATAATGAATTTTGGTATGAGAAATATAGAACCATTCAATCAAATGCTACAACCATTTGTAACCAAAATTTAAATGTCCAAATTGTATGAGTTTGAGATTAGTCAGTTTTGAGTCGGGTCTTCGAATGGGCAACAGATACATAGGTCTTGTTTGCAATCAGTCAATGTTGTGTTAATGCATCTGTTCTTCTTTTTTAACATGAAACTTTCTAAGAAAAGTGAAGATCGAAGAGCCCAAAGTTGTGAGGCCCTAACTAGGATTAATTCCTTTCCATTAGCATGGAAAACTACATATGTTTGCAATGTTTTTCAGGCCAGACTAAATCGGTCTGTCCAACCAGGTGGTCTCGAAATATATGTTCGTGTTCAGTTCCCCTGAAACCACCTGATAATAAATAGAAGATAATGGTGAACCCCAAGTCGACCACAAGGTATACACGAACAGGCTGCCCCAGTCCTTCATAGCAATATCTAGCAGCCAAGATCCCACCTTATCCAATAATCCAGCATGGAACAACCCCACTTCAACATATCCAGCAACGTGGAACGACCCAACACAAGATACTCAACAAAGATCCAGCACAAAGATAAAATAAGAATTGACCATGGCTGACTAAGCACAGACTGTCTAAATTTCATCTCTTTTAGTACCAAATCTGTCCAAAGAACAATACAGGAATAATGCAGCTCTGCATATGCCACTATATATAAGTCTATCCAATTTAGTCTAGCCAAGTACTCATTAATCAAATTAAATCCAAAGAAATCATAATCCGAAAGGATTTATATCTAATGCTAATTCCAATCCCAATAACACTAAAAATGATGAAATCTCTAATAAATCTTTCGCCTCTCAAGTATGGACAACCTGTGACTAAGCAAAGCAATTATTTAGCTTCTGTCTCCACCTCAATATATGAAAAGGATAATTAAAGTCTAGTGAAATAAAGCTCAGTGACCAATTAACGTAAGGACAGCATATAGAAATTAATAAATAAAGGATACATGAATGACACAAGAAAGGGCATAGGAATACTGGTGGTAAGTTGGTAACAAAGAAATACGGTTATAAAAGACTAAACTTAAGACCACGATTATGGGACTTTCCAAGAAAAAAATTTTGATAACCAAACAAACAAAGAATTAGGCACCAACTTACCGTCCCTAAAAAAACACAAATTAAACTACGGAACATGCCCTTAGCGTACAACATTATGCCCCACTGTACAGACAGACATTACAATTATCTCATACCAGTGTCACTTGTGGGGAGCAACCCAATGAAGAGGGAAAAAGAATAGCCAATGGGCTACTGTCTACACCAAAAAGGCTTAAGATAGGCTATCTAGGTCCACCAATAGACAAAAGTACTCAACTCACCCTAGAAAAGAAAACTAGAATTCTTATTAAATATCAATGTGTCCCATAAGAATGGATTACATCTTTCTTTATAGTTAAGCTACTCTCTAACTAAGGAAACAATCCATAATGTAAAAGACTTTCAATTCAATCCTAGGAAAGACTTCTAACTCAAATATAAACAACTCTTTACTGGGCCTGGGTCTTAGTGGATTTGGGCCTGCAGGACTAAACCTTTAAGCGGGATCCATTACTCTGGCCTGCATCCTACCACTTGCCAAATCATGTAACAGCTGCCATCTCAATACTCCTCCAGAGTGTAGAGAGTCAAAATTTTAAAACAGGAAAGTCAAGTCCAAGTTCCAAGCTTTCAGATCTCTGGTAAGAACTGGTTTTGCAACCTCAATATCTGTGGAGTAGAAAATATGCAACTCACAAAATACTATAAACATCAACATTCAATTTTACCAAGTATTTAGCAAAATCGAACAGGAATCCCTTAATCAGGTGAATGGAGCCACAACTGTCGAAAGACATACACCATCTCCAACTGCACGTTGAATGCCATCCTTTTTCTGGTTCACCTACAAGCAGAGCATTCAAACTTGAGCCCCATGGCTAGGAGCTGTGCAATAGTTGAACTCAGTCCCTCTCCAGCCAAGAAAATCTACATTAACCATTATAACATAAACATATCCTTCTCTCCTTGATCAGCACTATAACTACATACTTTAGGGCACGTTTGGCAAACTGGGATTCCACAGAAAACCAAACAGTTTTCCGCAGAATCGCCACTTTTGGCAAACCCATGGAACACAGAATTCCACATTCCGCTTTCCACGGTAACGCAGAAAGGGGGGCTTTCCGCGTTGCTACGGTGCCGGGGTATCATCACCGGATGTTGTGCCGATCTAACAACTGTGGTTCCCATGTGGAAAATCAGCATCGTTGAGATTGTTCCCCATCCCAAAAATGGCTACAAGACCAAATTTCAGCCTTGAACCATCTTATATGCTGAGATATGACAAAATAAAAAAAAAGTAATCAATGTTGTTGATGCAAACCTGGACTTCTGTGGGCCCTTTTTGAAAAATCCAGACCGTTAGATCTGATCTAGAGGCCAAGAACAGCTATGGGACCAAATTTCAGAATGTGGGGCCATGTGGATCATGATATATTGGCCAAAACGTTCAAAGCCATTGATTTCTTAAAGGTTTCTTCCCTAGAAATCCTCTCTTCTATCAAACTTGGTTTTTTTAAAGAGGATGGAATAATTCTAAGCTTAAGAGGGATTCTTTGAAACCATAGAATCCCCTCATCCCCATGGACCGTTGCCAAATGTGCCCTTAGATAACTAATAAAAGAAATGAGGCTGGAAGACCAATTTTCAATGAGAAAGGATGAGTTACCCAGCGCTAAAGGTCTTCATTGTCAAGAATAACCTCCTTTTGATGATTTCACCTTGCCAAAGGCATATCTATCATATCCATGCCCAGGGGAGATGACATCAGGATATTCATCAGCCAATCCCTCATCATCCTCCCCAAACCCCACGGGCTGCTTGTTAGGGGCTACTTTGGGCTTTCTCCACATCTGATCCTCACAGTCCACCTCACCATCCTTGGGCCGTTCACAGTTGCACTTTAGACAAACCATATTTCTTCGATAGTTCAAGAAGTCACACCTACACAAACAATTCAAATTCATGGATGCATCATCACAATGAGAGAGAGAGAGAGAGAGAGAGAGAGAGAGAGAGAGAGAGACTTACGAGGGGCATTCCCATTCCCCTGGAAGGAGCTGCCTCTTTGGCCGTGATCCTTGGCAACGGTAACACTTGGTATTCCGAGCAAAATTCATAAACTGGCACCTGGGAATTCAGGCACAAAAGATAAAACAAATGCACTGTCCATTTTACACTTTGAAATTGAGGGGAATTCACTTACTCTGGACAAGTCCAGTCACCTTTCTTCATTTCAACCTCCTCAAAGCTCACTCTTTTAGGACCATCCTCTTTGCACTGCAGACATCGGAGGTTCCTTGCAAAGTTCATGAAATTGCACCTGAAACCACAGCACTCAGTTTCCAGACATGCAAGTAATTCGATATTAAATGTACACTAAACAAAACAAGGTACTTGAGCAGATTTGACGGCAAAACATATTCTAACGAAGATTTTTTCCCCTTTCCAGGATAAGCAGGTTGTTTTGATTTTTATTTGTTGGTAATTTGGCAATGGTTAGTTTATATTACTAGCATATCCAAATGGCTGGAAGAGAAAAATGACTCCCTGCATGTAAACATGAGCCTATCTCTCACCATTATGTGTGTGTGTGTGTGTGTGTGTGTGTGTGACAGAGAGAGAGAGAGAGAGGACCTTTAGTCAATAATGCTTCCAGTTCAAACCAACTTTAAGAAAGCCACAGGAGTGTCAATCCTTCCAACATATCATTGATTGAATCAAGATTTCCATTTATCTATTTTTGTTCCTAGGAGAACATCAACATTGACATTGAAATAGAACTAGTGATCAAATGCAGATGAGACAGGAAGTATTAAAAAACCTTTAAACCAGTAACAGTTAAAAGATATGCCCAAATGTCCTGAAAAATTGGATCCAAATTGATGTGGTCAAGAAATGACCTAATCAAGTCTAGATGGATTGGACCCTGATCAGTATGGTGCTTTGCTTACCAGCTTGGAAATTCTACTGCATCAAAACTTCAATCATTTTTATTTTTTGGATGGAAAAATATATATACACTTTGATATAAAAAAAATTGTACCTAGTCCATGGATATTTTTAATTAGGAATACCGCTAAGAATATCAAAGAATAATTTCAGCACTTGCCTCAAAACATCAGTGACTAGAACAAATTGTAACCAGTCCATGGATATTTTTAATGGGCATACAGCTGAGAATATCAATCAATAATTTCAGCATTTACTTTCAAATCAGTGATTTCTAAATATGTGATCAAGCACAAGCCAAATCCAACTGTCAAGGCTTAGTAACGAATTCCAAATAGCAACATGAATATGAAGCACTAAATCCTATAAAGAAGATAAGTACAAACCAGGCAAAAACTATGGCTACATTTCAGTTTTTAAAGGTATAAGATCACACTAAACAAAGAGGTAATTTCCTTGCATCAGCCTCTACAGCTATGATACCCCGATACTTCAAGAGAGGGAAAGTATCAAGTCATATCACATCCTACACTTCTAATAGGTAAAAACCATGTCCCTGCACTGCAATATCCATGGTGTGTACCTGCCATATCATGCCATACCTGGGCGGCCGGGCATCATAGTTCGACAGGTCTTCCGTTATAGAAAATCAAATGAGAAAAAGGTGGAGAAGCATACAAAATCTATTAAAGGTTTGAAATAACATCATAACAACCACTTAAAACAAAATGCCCTTTCATTCACTTAAAGCATGGACACTTGTACAATCCATGATGCAACCTAATATCCAAGCCCTTCAGTGCCTCAAAAGATTCACAGCTGAGGCTAACACGTCTATGTATGATGGTTGCTAATGGTTGCTAAAGCAAGTAAAATCTAGTTTAGGTGGAATGACTTGCATGAGCATAATCTACATTATTAACAACAAATATGAAAAGAAAATTTTTATTGTTTCCAAAAGTTGCTCTCAAGTCTCATCCACTATTCAAAAATAATAATAATAAAACAGTGTTCTCATAATCTCCAATCTTCTCAGTTTTAAATTTAACATGATCATATAGAGGGTTCAAAACCATAGCAGTAACTGTGAACAAACTAGGATAGATATATGAAACTATTGCTAGCTTTAAAAAAAGATGGAACAGAAAGATCACCCATCAACAAGGAAATTTCATCCAACAACTTGGGTAGTAAGACATCCAATACATCACCATAAAACCATTCATTGATTTCACAAAAACAAGATCCTTAGTTTCTATGAAGCAAGAATAATTAGTAAGCAGTTCTCTTGTCAACGGTGCAGGGGTGACATGTCTCTCATAAGCTATAAGATTCTAAATTTTATGATTCAACAAGCACAAGAATGCCTAGTGTCATTCCATAGGAGAGAAGGCCTCACTGTACTATACAATTCCAGTTGCAAAATAAACAGACTAAGAGCTTGATACCAGCTGCCAATGAAGTGAATAACTGTGTAACCTGCAATCTGTTAAATAACAAAGCAGCTTAATGCTGAGATTAGAGATCCTAAAAATATCAAGATTCCAATCAGCACTTAAGCTGCAATTGCCAGTATTTACTGAGTTTAGAATATAGAATTGAAGATCATCAAAGAATTGTTCTGGTGATAATTTAGATCCAAACAATATTGCAGTTTTGTAAATATGAATAGAATGTGGCATTTTTAACTTCACCCTTTATTATTCACAATGTTTCGAAGATTATGAAGAAATGTGACACCATCAATGTAAGCATTGCTTAATGTTTTGAATCCTAAGAATACCATTGTATATTTATCAAAGATAGTAGGTTAAAAGACGCACTATAGTAGCTTAAAAGACGCACTATTATAGTTCTACATGGTTATATCTTTTTTTTTCCCACAAATAACAGAGTTTAAAAAAAATGAAGAGATACCCAGTCCATATCAGGAAAAAAAAAACCAAGTCTTGGGAACATACTTAGAGCATATCCAATCTCCTCTCTTCATTTCTACATTTTGATACTGTTTTTCATCACCAAAGACCTTCTGAGACTGTTCCTTTTGACGAGAAATCTTCTCAGCACGCTTTGGAAGGGATGGGTCAGGTGTTGTATCACTTAGTTGAATCAGCTCAGACAGCAGTTTTCGTGCAGACACTTCAACATTTTCTCTATCTTGAGGTTTCTGTCCATCCAAATGAACAAGTGGATCTGTCGCATAGCTTAGCAAAATACGCACAACATCAACAGTACGGGGCCCTTCATCTTCCTTTGCAATTACATATGCCCTATCACAGGATCCTCGCAGATTGCATGCACTACACACCTGCAGGTATAAGTTCTATCAATCAGATATCATAGCTCTGCTATGAAAGGTCTGTGGAAGTTTGCCTTTCACTTTCTTGCACGAATTTTAACGGCTAACAATTTAGTAAACAAATAAACACAACTGACATAATCATGCTAAAAGCATTATATGATCAAAAGGGTCTTCTTAAGGGGATTCTTTGAATCCATAAAGAAATATATGGGCCTTTGAAAACCAATTGATGGTGGTCTTTGTAGCCTATCTAAGAATTTGACTTAAGATAGATCGGAATGGAGAAATGGGATTCATGTAGCCAACCCCAACATATTTGGGACAAGGTTATGATGATGATGATGATGATGATGAGTGATCTTTGAAGCATGTGGGCACAGACATAATGTGAGGTTAAGGCCATTAATCAGGAGGGCTGCAGGGCCCATGGTACACATGCCATAACACAAAAAGAGAGTAAGCCCATTCAATTGGAAGTGTATGTTATATACAAATAATGGGTCTCTTCCTTACGCCATTAATTTTTCTGTGGCACATCATATAATTGGATTGGCTTGTATTTGGCCAAAACATATTTAGATTGGGCCTTGGCTGATGAAACAGCACATGGGTGAGTTCTGACACATGCACATCTCCCCAGCAGCTCTATTCTTACTACAGAAAATAAACTTACATCTCCTTCATCTAGTTGCACATACGCTCTCAATCTTTTAGCTGAATTCACAGATTTTCGAAAAAGATTGGGACATCCACACTCAACAATAGCTTGAATATCCTTTTTTGACAATGATCTGCAACAAGAAAGGCGAAGAGGAATTAAACACATGAAATGAAGTATACATTTAACTAAGGTATGATAGAAGCATTTGTTTGCCACTTTGCCCACCGTTTGCTAGGTAAAAAGAATAATATACTACTGTACTAATATCTAAGCAATAAGAAAAAGTTTAGCTATCTAGGTAGATGGCCCATCGAGAGGTAGGGGTAAGCTGAAGAAAACATTGATGGAGGTCATTGAATCAAATTTGAAAAAGTTTAACTTATCTAAGTATTTGGCTCAAAATAGAATGGAATGGAAACACAGAATTCATGTAACCGACTCAAATATAGTTGGGATAAGGCTTTAATGATGACAATGAAGACGACTAATATATAAGCAATGTTAAAATCCAAAGAGGATCTACTCGTCATTCAACCTCAAATGAGAAGGCACATTATCAAAATTTTCAAAAATAATAATAATAATAATAATAATAATAATATAAAAAGATTACAGAACCAAGCCCGAATAGAGTCAATACCCAAACAAAAGCAATAGCCAATGATTACAAAACCAAACAAGTTTCAAAAATATATAAATTTAGTAAATTCACACTCTCATTTGCAGGGCATCTGCCACTCCATTGCCTCAGCACAAAAGTGATAAGAATTATATATTTAAAAAGAATAGCCCCCCTTCGCAAGAGAACACGAGAGTGCAACACATAGCATGCACTTAATGAAGGCATTATAGATTCTAAAGACTATTTCTTATCCACCCCCTTTCTTATATATTTTCATAAAACCTCGCTGTAAGCAATCCCTCTTATCAATGACATAGTCTTTTAAGAGAAGATTACCCTATTTGGCTATCAATTATTTCTAACCCTATCCATAATGACTGAATGCAGACACCACACAACAAAAAGCATTGGCAATGGTTCATTTGACTCTGGATGAGACTGCTACATATATCAAATGACTACCCATGCATAGGAGCTAGGGTCCCACATAGTCCCATGTGTACATTTAGAAAAGGGGCTGACTAGAATGTGATTGAAGATTTAAACTTAAAAAATAAAACCCTTCTCAAATGGAATTATGGGACCCACTTGGATAACCAAGAGATAGAGGGCTGGGCAGAGGGTGTCTTCAATGGTAGTCTCATGAAGTGATGGTTAACTCTAATTCCATGTGCCTCCAAAGTCTTCTGGTTTTGTATTTACAAAAAATTTATTCTGGTTGAATCTTAATACTGATAATGGTTGCACTGCATGCATTAAGCTGGGATGAGTTACTTTCTGAAATTTTCTAATATCTAGGAGGTCATCTCCACCAAAAGTCCAAATGATGGTTCAGACTTGCAATAGACCCATAAACCCCTTTAGCAAAAGGGCCTGATTTAAGGGACATGCAAGTATTAAAATAAAAAAGTAGGGCCCTCTTTATAAATATTAAAATCACAGGAGGCATACTTACAAATCCTAAAATCCTTAGGGGGTATATACAAAAAGCTCTTTCCTTTATACTATGCTTCCGACATTCACGAATTCTTCAAATTTTTAAGTACATTTTAAAAGTTTAAATTTTTTTTTAACTCATTTGAGAGTAGTCATCTTTACTTCTTGAGTTGTATTGCATGTGGGCCCACATTCACGAATTCTTCAAATATGCCCAGAAGCTTCCTCCTTCAAATATGTGGGACCCACTTTAGTAGATTTATCTAACAGAAATGATGCAATTAAGACCGGTTAGGTAGGTCAGCTCAGTGTCTGTCCATATAATTGTGGGTCCAGATTTGTTGACCCATGTTTGATGCATCCATAGCGCCCTTTTTCAAAAAAATTTCCTTAATTATTGGAAATCAGCGCCTAAAATCATTTTTTGAGATATTCATAGATACTCTCTTTGTGATATCCATGATCTTCTAACAAAGTCGCCACCGATTTGGACTTGAATTAATCAATCCAAGTGGGCCCCATTTACAAATAGGTGCCAAATTCTAATACTTTTTATTTTTCATTTAATATATTCTATTTACAAAACTTTGGCACTTATCAATCATTATGTGACTATTGGGCAATTTTCTTCCACGGATTTCCAACCTATAATATTAAATATTGCATACCATTCATTTTACCACTAATGGTGATATTATATTTATAACCCCCATTTTTCTTTTTCTTTCTTTTTCTTTTCGAGGCCTAGGATGGGCATGAGCCTCCTTTGCCGCCTACAGCCCATATGCAGCCAACATGTGGTTGATATCATCTCATATTTTCTCTTTTTTCTTTTTATATTTTTTCTAAAAAATCTTAAACTTTATCTCTATTTTCTAAAAAACTCAGGAGTGCCACATCAGCGCTCTCACCTCACGGTGCCACATCACACCACATTAGAGATCTCAAGGGCCCCACGTGGTATCCAAAAAAGGTTCTTGAGATGCCATGTCATATATGTTTTTAAACCAGACTCCTTCAGTCTCTCTTAATAATTTCTATATTTAGGCAAAATCTATTATCTCCTAAAATCTCTTTGACATTAACGTCTTACATTTATTTCCTTTAATTTAAGTTAACTGAGAATCAAACATAAATTTCTCTTATTGAGACAAAGCATACCAAACTAGTAATCTCTCATCCTAAAATCTCTCTAATTTAGATAAAACACACTTGTTATCTCTCATCCTAAAATCTCTCTAATTTAGATAAAACACACTCTAATATATTTTGTGTTATATACTCTACATTAAAAAAATCTCAATGAAATGTACGAGTTGTTAAGATGTTTTACAATTGATGAGTACTTGATTTATTAAAAAAAAGTGTATTGCTTGGTAGTGTTACATCATTGCATTGCGGGCCAACGTCAGCATGATAGTGCTACATCCATTCTAAAACTATATAAATTATAAAAAATTTCAAATTCAAATTGTCTGACATTAAGGCTTCATCAACTGAAAATTAAAATCCAAATCAAATTCTCTAATTTATTTTTATTTTGGGGCTGGCCAATATAATTGAGCAGATGCCCCACAAATGAGACAGCCAATTGCATTTGTTGGATCCCTTTTTGCGTGGACAGCTTAAATAGCTTGCTAAATCCCACCAATAACAAATATCACAATCAACATAGAAACACGAGCCAAAGTGTACTAAGTAAACTATCAAGAGATCACCACCATGAACTCTCATTACACCACCAACACCAGCTGGGCTCAGGGTATCCCACAAACGGCAGTCAAAAATCAAAATTAAGCTTTTGGCAATTGGCATTCTACTAGAGGTGGCATGCACTCGACAATAATTTTGAAGTAAGTCCTGGACACAAGCCTATTTCAACCTATAGCTAGTGATACATGAACCTAAGGAAAGGTAAAATGTCCAAAAGTTCCCAACTTCATACATGTGATGCCTATATTCCAGTAGTGAAAGAGGACCCAACAGATGGCACTACAATTGAGAACTAAAAATAAAAGACCCTAGTCAACCACATCAGCATTCCTCCAAGAGAAAGCTTCAGAATGAGACAAGGCAAATCTCCTTTTAACTAACAACAGGATCAATCCATGAGAAGAGGCATGGCGAATACTCATAGGTAAGGGTTACATATTTTACAGGCGACCGCCAATATGACACAACCCTCCTTTACCCAGGCTACATGTCGACACATGCCAAAGACAGTAGCATGCGATGGAAAACAAAAAATTAATAGTTAATCCCAGCAAAATTTGAGCATCATCATATGTAAATCACTTGCCAGACCAAACTAAGCTGAAATAATTGCTCATTTCTCTCAATTTTGTACCTTTCCAAACATCTGATGTTCTAGACTAAAAACACTATTAGTTTATAATGTTGATAGATAGCCATAATATTTGGAATAGCATTGGCCTCAGTACATTTTAGTAGAGCAAGCAAATGGATTGTTCAAGTGCCTGGACATGTTTTGAGATTTCAAATTCAGGGTCAACACCACTCTAGTGTTTCTAGTGTGATTTTAACATATTTTGCTCCTCTCCAATCACTTTCTTGGGCACTTCAAAAATCCTAAATTCCCACCTTTTTACATCAAGGTGGCAACTTTACCATGATTCTGCAACTATGACCATGTTAACAAGTAGTTATCCTTTAATAATCCATCATTTCATACTGCATCACAGCCTACTGCAAATTCAAACCATTTAATCTAATCCAAGGAGATGCAACCGCACAAAAACAGGAACCTTCCAAGCAAGAAGAAGGAGAAGAAGGAAACCCACCTGAGAATATCGAAGCGGTCGCGGGAAAAGTTGAGACAGGCGGTCTTGATCTGATTCAAGTCCATGGGAGCCTCCGCAGCGCGCCCTTGGTCGCCTTCGGGAGGCGGAGAAGCTTCGGGGTCGTCAAAGTAGCCCTTGCTCTTCAACCGTTGGATGAAAGTCCCCCACTCGGGCCAGGGGTGAGGGACGGCTGGGGCGCTCTCACTGGAAGGGCCATGGACGTCTGCCACAGCAGAGGAAGCGTCGCTGTGGAATTGCAGGGGTTTAGGGAGGGTTTTGAAGACGAGGGAGCGAAAGGGGAGAGAAGGAGGATTGTTTTTGAAGGGAAGAACGTTGGAAGGAGGAGATAAGGGAGGGGGGTTTCTGTAAATATGGAAGAAGGGGGTTCGGAGGAGTAAAACCCTTGAAAAACAAGTTGCCATGCTGCGCGTGTAGGGTTGTGGATATCTGAGTGAGTGGGGAAGAAGGAAAGCAAGCAGAAATATAAACTGCCAGTGCTACTGCTGTTGAGAGGAGCCTCGTTTCGTTTGACTGTACAACCTAACCTGGTTTATGACTTATGGGTCAGATGCACCTGACCTGCGACAGAATGGGTCAGATTAGAGCTGACCCACATCAGTTATCGTACCCGAATTAATTTCTCAAAAACCAATTATTATTATTATTATTAAGATCGGACCCTATGTAGAGTCCATTGCTTTAGCGGAATGTGGTCAAATTAGAGCTAATCTGTTTGTCGGGCATGGTTTTAGGGACCAATGGGGGTAGAAATCTAGTATAAATTGCATAAAAGCGGTGTATGGGTACATCCACCCGTGCAAGGATTCCCCACTAACCCATAACAGAAAAGGTAAAATTGTGATCCCCAGTCATGCAAAATGCCCGTGACTCCATTTGATTACTTAACTTAGAGAAGATACATTTCTATAATATGTTCTCTCATCACTTTGTTTTAGAGAGCATATCTATTAAATGATGAAAGAGAGCAATACATGAAAAGATAGAAGTTGCAAATGGTTAGAATGAGACAAGAGTTTGAATTTGAAAGATATCCCATGTGTTGGACAAAATATTCTGTTTTAACTCATTCTCCTTAACAACCTATATGTGAGAGATTACGGGTTACCAATCATCTTGACCCTGTTTGCAATGCTTGACAGTTCCATCAATATTTCTTTGGGTCGACCAGGGGGTCAATCCATCAAAATTATAAAGGTGAAGATAAAGGTTTTGAAAGCTGATGGTTTCAAAAGGCTAATTTGAGTCAAGTTAAGAGAGATGGTGTTGGGTGATCTAGAACGCCGTAGAGCTACTGCTCGTAGAAGTAAAACCATAAGAAGAGGGGTTGTACACTTGTATTGCTATCACATCTTTAAAACAATGTTTGCTTAATTAGGTCCCAAGAAAATTCAATGATTTGATTTTGAAAGTGATTGATGGAATTAATTGACCTCACTTGGTTTTATAAATGTGAGGAAGCATCAAAATTAATATCTTTTAAAGAGAACATGTCTACGCTATTTGCATGAGATAATAAAGTATTGGCACTCTTTTGGTGTTTTTTATATAATTTTTTAGATTTTTTTTAATTAAGGGCTTGAAGGCCTAATCTATGGTTGGATGCACGGAATCCTAAATTAAATCCTCATCTTATAGGCACTACAGTACATCGATGGACTGAACCCATGAAAGGGTCAGCCTGTCTACCAACCCCTCTCCTATGTTCTAAAAATATAGATTAAATAAAGATGGCTGGATTCAACACTAAATACTACGATGACTGGCAAATTACGTGAATAAGGGTGATGACTTAAAACAAATAAGAAGATTAAAAATATAATAATTAGAAAAAATAAAATAAAACTTAAGAATACGTGCAATAAAATTAACAAAGCAACCAATGCAAACAAATTAAAATGGATGTGATGAAACTTAGCGAACTAGATGAATAACCCCACTGCAAGCAACTAGATCTAATATGAATCCTTCGAGAAGATTCTATCTGAGAGTATGGATGAGAGGAACTACACAGTAATCCAGTTAACAATTTGGAGATCGAAATCAAAGCAAGCATGTTGACTGAGATGTAAAAAACACAAAAGGCAAAGAGGAAAGATGTTTGGGTTCGGGTGGTCGGGGTGCTGTTGAAAGAGAGGAGAGTTCTGCAGGTTAGATGACTTGGGTCCGGCTGGTTGGCCTGGGTTCACGGGATTCGGCTGGCTTTGGACGGGGTCCAATGAGTTGCAATTGAAAGGTTACAGAGTGGGCACGTTGAACATGTGGGTCCACAAATCAAGGGGCTGGATTGAACGGTTGAGTTAGTGGATGGGATTATTTGGATCGATGGGCTCATGGGTTGACGAGTTGATGGTGATGTTTGTAGCTTCTTGGGTCGTGGGTTTATTGGAAAGATTTGTATGGGAGAGTTGGTTAGGTGAAGATGGCCGCGGTCACTGGGGGACCCAAGTGGAGCTCACACTTGAAAAATTAAAAAAGTTCCCCCATAATCTAGAGAATTTAATGGTTTTTTAACTTTTTTTCCATTGAGCCTCCAAGTAAAACTTACTAGGTCCACCACTGGCCTCGGTTAGTGATGGTGTTTGGTTAGAGATGGAGGTGATGTCTTTTTGTTTGTGAGGCATGGGAGATTGGAAGTATGCATTTACGGATCTAAAAAAGATGGGATCATGCATTTGAATTGAACTTTAGTTGGCAGAGATGGGCCAGAAGCCGTTGGGCTTGACTGAGGTGCACCTGGTTAAAAATAGAATGGAAACCAGCCCTCCTGTTTTCCTTGTTTGCTTGATGGAAAGTGGCCACGTCACCAAAAATCATGGAATTAGATCCCATTGTTGGATTTTTAAAGTAAGTTGGAATTTTAAGGTAAGCATATTAATGGAGAGCTTTCGATTCGTCAATCGATATAGAATATCGATCTGGGCCGTTTGTATACTAGGATCAACATATTCTCTTTGTTTTGTAACAGTTATACATCGTCAACAATCTTTTGTTCTCATAAATCTAGTGAGTTCAATGTAAAAAACGCTTACCCTCTAGTATTAAGGGTTAGGAATTTTCAGATTGGGGGAGAAAGTTCAAACTCAGGAGCATGTAGAGAGGAGCATGTAGAGAGTCTTGACTAAAGCTATAGAATATGAAAGTCCCTAACAAGATTAAAACCTTTGCCTAGAGAGCTTACAAGAAATGAAAGTCCCTAACAAGATTAAAACCTTTGCTTAGAGAGCTTACAAGAAAATTGTATCCACAAGGGAAAATCTTTAAGAGAAAAGTATTATAGACGATGGCAATTGTCAATTGTGTAAGGGGGAAATCGAAGATTGTTTGTATGCTTTGTGCTTCTGATCTCATGCACAGAGGGTTTGGAGAGAATGCTCTTCCACGGGTGACTTCTTACCAACACGCCGAATAACTTTGGAGTCTTTGCTTGGAAGATGAGTGACAAAATTCCAAAAGCGGAGATGAAATTATTCTTTACGATGGCATGGGGGATTTGGAACTAAAAAAATTCTTTTATACATAACGGAAAGCTTGAAGAGCCAAAAATGGTGGTAGATGGAGCAATTGCCTTGGTTCAAGACTACAGAAAAGTTTGAGTGTCAAAGAAGAGTACAGAGAAAGAGAAAGTCCTATGTTGGCATCCTCCCCCACTGGGTGTGTTCATGCTTAAAGTTGAGTGTGCCTTATTTGAAGATGTGCAAAAAGCGGGAGTGAGTGAAATTCTTCGTGATGAGAAGGGAAATGTTTATTATGGCGATGAGCAAAGTAGAAATAGAGGTGGCAGAGGCTCATGATATTGAGGTCGTAGTAGCATTGTAAGGAATTCAGATGATTTATAATATTAGAGTGAGGGACATTATACTTGAAGGGGACTCCTTAAGGACAATAAAAGTCCTCAAGTCATACGCTCCTAAGTTGTCAAGACAATGCCACTCATTCAATGAGATAAAAGATCTATTAAAGGATTTTAATAATTATGAAATTGTCCACGTAAGAAGGGATAACAATGCAGTAACTCATAAGTTAGCTAGGCATGCTAATTTCATTAAAGATATGGAGATTTAGTGGCATTCTATGCCTAACATGATTATGCAAAATGCACTTATGAATTCCATGTGTCATTCTTAATATATTTCATCAAAGTCTATTCCTCAATAAAAAATAATAATAATAAACTTTTGTTCTCTCTATCACAGGCAACCAATATCGGCAGTGATTAATTGATATGTATCCTGCTCCGGTTTGTTTCAGCAACATATAAACAACAAAAGTGCCAAAGGGATGTTCGCATGTTTCGCAACTGTTATTATGGTTTCAAACTTTGATTTTACTGGGACAATCCCTAATATACAAGGCCCTCTGGAATGAGAGGTTAAAAACGATCCCGAGGTACTCAAGTCAAATACCATCTCTTGACCAATCGCCCTACCAACCAAGAAGAAAACCTCTATATTCTGGACTAAAAATTGCAAGGCCAATTGGAAACTTTTGTCTAATTAATAAGAGGCAATTAGATTAAAGTCTCAAACAAAAGTACTAATTTTTAAACTGTAATTTATAATTAGTATGTTTGGAAAAAAGTCTTTTTTAAAAAAATGCTCTCATTTAATGAGATAACTACGACCCCCACCTTTAAAAATTGTGGTAATTGTGCCACCTTTTAAAAATCACAAAGTGGAACCCACCATTTAAGTTTTTTTTTTTAATTTTATGTGGTTGCTTTCGACAAAAACCATTGTAAATCTTGCAATTTCACCTCCATCCGCTTTATGTAAAAAAAAAAATCTAAAAAAATGCTCCCTTAGCTTATTTTTCTCAAAGGGAAAAGCTCTAATTTTCAAATAAGCTATAAAAATGAGGAGTTTTCATATGAATGAAAATGAAGGCCATATGCGTATGAATATTGCATATAAAGACGATAATAGGGTAAGATGAGTTCACATTGTGTAATGTAGCAAGTTAAAATAAACATGGATTTTAAAAAATTGGCCGTTGCTTTTGGGACAAGCCAATTCAGAATTTTGGCCCTTGCATGTCTCAAAGGGCAATTGAAAGTGTCTGAAGAACGGACATTTGGTCCTTTTTTTTTTTTTTTTTTGCTAGAAAAGGATAGGTATTATAAAATAAAAGGATAGGCGTGGCCTGAGGCCCAATTACAGTTCATAATGGAAACAATAAGGCTACACAGCAAGCCACCTACAATGCGACAAGAAAACCATAAAAGAAAAATAACAAAATGAAACAAAAGAAGAACTTGAAGCATGCACAGAGGTTGTCTGATGAAAGATACTCTGATTCCGCCGTTGTTCCTAATGCTGATTTTCAAAGGAGGATTCCCATTTTTGCCGCAAGTCTTGCTCTTTTGACAGTTGTCACTGCTAACTTTAAATTTCTCCACAATAATCTGATTCCGTATTTTGAGTTCTTGAAGTCCGAGCTTGGTCCCGGCATGCTGTAGAATGACCTGTTGAAAAGATTCGCCCGTTCCTGCCCTGCCCAGTAGGTTGGCGGCAGTTCCCTTCTAAAAACTTCAATGGCTGGAGAGTCATATGTTTTGCATGCGCATCGGTCATGGAATTTGCTATTGTTTGCAGAAATTTATTGTCCAAGTTTGAATTTCACTCAACAGTGTTAGGTTTATATCTTATATTTTAGTTTAGCTGGATAGGTTTATTAGTCTAGCCAATGCCCAGGTTAGAGTCAAGTGTAATGTGGTTTTTGTATTGAAGTTTTTTTATGGCCAAGAAAGTATACATTATATATTCATGTAATGTGATTCTAGACTCTTTGTAAGAGATGTGGCAGATTTCTTCCAGGTAGTGTAAACCACGTAGAGCCATGTGGGGTATAGAGAGGTATGAGCTCTCTTCCCCTTAGTGTCGACATACCACGTGTGGCAAAATGCTGTAAGAGCAAGATTAAGACTTATGAAGATTGAGGAGCTAAGTGTTAGAAGAGCGGGAGTCCTTGTAACGAATTGGCCAATGTCTTCTTTAGTGAAATCAAGTAAAGTGCTCATAACTCGTGAAGATAGCCTTTATGGTAAACCACATAAAATTTGTGTGTCATGATTGCGTGGTTTTTCTTATTATTCTTTATGTGTGTGATGATGTTGAGTGCTTACACATGTGCACTACAAACAGTTTCATCACTTTCCTCCAAAGGGGCAAGAGACTCCAAGTCAAGTAGCTGAAATCCTGGACAACAGAGATTAGAGCAAAACTGTCTCCGTCTACTATGAAGTTAAGCTCCTTGTAGATCAAAAAGCCCTTTTAGAGGGCCAGCAGTTTTGCTTGAAGAGGGTGTGAGGCGAAAGCTGCATGCATGTGACCATTGCTATCCCGAACTGTACCTCTTATATATACCTGCAACTATGTTGTCTCCTAGAAAGGAGCCATCAAAATTCATCTTCAACCAGCCCAGAGGGGGCGATATCCACCTTTCAGTGGTGGTCTCCACACTCGATCCTTGACTTGCATACACCAAAGTTAGTTTCCACTCTAAAATAGTTTGGAGAGTATTGTTCCTGACAAACCTTAGTTGATGAGGTTGGTGCCGGAATAGTAGTTGGCCGTGCTCATTTATAGCACCGAAGTTCTTATGCAACTTATAAGGAGTCAAAATAGATGGCCACAACTATATATGTATGCCCCAAGGAATAGTCTTTGCCCATTAAAATCATGTCCGGCTAAATGTTTGAAAGCTGGACTAATGAGAAATAACTTAGGTAGTCCAAAAAACAAAAAAAGGTTGGCCTCAGACATCCCCAAAGGATACCTACCAATTACCAATGCATTTTTTTTTCTCAATCTTAGAAGTCCACTGCTTGTTCTAAAGTAGCTTCCAAGTGAAGAAACTTACACCACAAACTATTTACAATGGCCACATAGAATTTTCTCCAACCAGTAGATTGCATGTGCAGACCATCACTATGGATTTTGGTTAGGCCTAACTTTGATCGGCGCAATTGTCTCCGGCTCGTATCCCTCTCTCACCTAAGCGATGATGTAATCATCTAAGCTGTACTCATTGTTGGATTATATCCTAAAACAATTATAGTTAAATGACTATTGAATTTTTAAGCTGTCAAAATAAGGGCTAGGGTAATTTGATGGAGCTGTTTTTTTCTTTTTTTCTTTTTTATCATGACCCTTATCTGTAAAGTGACTTCTCCACGTATCCTATCATAATAGTATGGAATGCATCCAAGTGAGACCTATATCTATTATTATAAAAAAAAAAACCATGCTGGACAATGAGATAATTGAACCACAACTTATGTAAGAGAGTACATTGTTAGCTGACCTTTCACTTCTTTCATAAGAGAACTCTTTTATCTGAAGTTTTATTGATCAATTTTTAAACTAATGAAACATAGGATAGCGCATGTCCAGCACAACATAATTTGAACCAGACACACACTCAACTTAGGTCAAGATACTGGAACGAGTAATGGTTAAACCTATTGAGATTGAAAGTATTTCTAGAAGAAATTGGATGCTAAATATCATTTGATTATAGATATAGTACTTAAGCTTATGTATCCATCCGCTTTACATGAGTGAATTGTTAATTTGGTGGTTAAGGCTTTATGGATCTGATCTTTGTGACTATGAATTTGTAATTTATGTTGACATCACATGATATCAATCATCACACTTGAGGCTATCACACTTAATATGAATGGTATCGATCAGTGGGGAGTGAGCATTTTCCTGATCCAACACGCCTCCGGGCTCGTATAGAACAATGGACATGTGGCCTTTACCCAGCATGTATTAAGTTATCTCATGTCTGCATTTGATGTTCCAGTGGTAAGAATGCCTTCTTTTCCACAAACTTGCAATGACGATTCTTGCATTTTTGTTTTTCTCTAAATATAACTAATTCAGTTGGATTTGCAGGTTCGTAAAGAATGGAAGCTTGATCCTACTTAGGATGGGGAACCAAGGCAGCCACAGCAGAGAAGACCACATAACCACTGTTCTGTCTTTCTCATCACCAATCAATTTTGGTAGAAATGGTAGCTATACGATCCTCCAAGCTGAGCCATCTAAAAATGTTTCCAAGCAAATGGAGGGCTGTTTCCACTCAGCAGGACCCCGGTAAGCTCTGTACGGATTGTTGACATCTTTGTCATTAAACAAACAGAACAATCTGACCCGGGACCAATCGCAATCAATGGGTCAGTATTTTGTTGACTTGTGATTTGATAGTTGTGAAAATATTCTAGTTTGTAGTCTTTAGGAATCAATTGAAAAAAAAAAACAAAAAAAAGGGGAAAAAAGAAAGAAACGAATATGCGTAGAATGTATCTTGTATGATTCAAGCCAATCAAAGGGGAAAGAAACGAGAATTTTTTTTAGCACCCAGATTATGTGGTCCGAGTTTTTAATTGTTGGGAAAAGCAACGTAATAGAAATACCCGCGATCAACGAATCAATCACAATGAATACACAAGCAATCACACCATCAAGCAATCACATACATGAACATAGTAATTTTTACGTGGTTCAGCAACCTTACCTACGTCGACGGAGGAAAAAACTTATTTTAAATCCCCTCAGGATCTAGAAACTTGTTCTCAATCCCCTCATGATCTAGGGTTATAGTACATCAATATATATAGTTTTCGCTTTCTTGGTCAACAAGAAAACTCATACATAATAACTAAAATACTCCTAACCCTGAACCTCGGTTCTGGCTATACCAGACGACCGATCCGCCTAAACCGGAATACAAGACAAAACCCAACATCAATTGCCCTTTTTCTGCTCAATTTGAGCAGTCTATGTAAGCAAGAAATTATCGTCCCCATTGCATAGTGCAGCAAAAATTTTGTGTAATTTTTTTAGCAATTAATTCAAGACCAGTGAAGATGGAGCTTGTCTTGGTTTTGTGATATGGGTTCCGTGGCTTTGCAAATGGGTGGAGATGGTGGTTGGCTTGATCGAGTACTGGTGGGACTGCACACGTCATTTGAGCTTGAATCGCTGGCTTGCCTATCAAAAAGATTACAGTCCTTTCTAAGTTGATTGCATTGGCAACCATACAGAATTGTCCTCAACTTACAATCAGAAATGTAAGCTCATCCCCATTTTTTCTAAGAGCAACGACGCAAGATTGCCCTCAATCTACATTCAGAATGGATTATTGCTCATCCTAGCAACTATTTCTTTCAAAGGTTTCCTTGGCATAAAACCTGGGAAAGACTTATGCCAACACTTTCCACCCCTCCCGTCCTTCACATACCAACTTCATTGCGGGGAACTTCATTGCGGGGATTTTTTATACAACCCACTTTCTCTAACACAATTTCCTTCATACCACATGTTTGAAATTAAGAACGAAACATGTTTTACCGTCACAGATAACCAAAAGGACACCACTCTGTTCACAGCCACATGACACCTGGGCTTCCCGTCATCCTACTTTCCCCAGTAGAAGGCACTGTCATGAACCAAGCAGTCAACCAGCGGCGCAAGGAGGCCAAACATATGGCACCACAGGATCCACCCGAGTGACACTGATAGGCTTAACCATTGCTACCAAAACCTCAAGGTATTGATAGGCAGTGGAAATACTTTTCAATATTCCCCATCGAGTGGAGTCCACTCCTCAATACTCTCCTTCAGGTGGAACCCAGTGGGGGTACTTTTGGCGTTTTTGTGCTGAGTTGTTCCTTTTGAAATTCGAACTCACGACTGATTGGTTCTGATACTATATTAAATTTCTTCAGCTAACCATTGCTACAAGAACGTCAAAGTATTGATAGATGCAGCAGAAATATTTTTCAATATTCCCCATCGAGTGGGCTAGTGGAGCCTATTCCTCAATATTCTTTACTTCAAGAGTACTCTATCAAACTCAAACAAATGGAAATCTTTTGCGCACAGAAAGCAAGAATCAATTGGTTATCACTAGTAGACAAAAACTCCAAATTCTTTCACACAATGGCCAAACTACATTCTAAAAAGAACTACTTACATTCTATGGAAGACTCCCAAGGAAATCTGTTGTTGAACTCTGAGGACATTAGAAATCATTGCCTCAAATATTTTAAACACCTCTTTAATCCTCGTACAGACCCTACTGTCATTGCTATTACTTCAAATGAACTTCTCTTTCTCCCGTCATTTATTCAGCCTACAATCTCTTCAGAAGAAAATTTATCTCTCGAAGAAAATTTATCTCTCACCCAAATTCCTTCTGTTGATGAAATTAAAAAAGCTGTCTTTGCAATCATTTCTTCAAAGGCGTAGGGGCCTGATGGATATACAACCAGATTTTGTCACGCCCCACCCTATACGCATGCATGATATTATCCGTTTTGGCCCAAGGGCCTCACGGTTGTGCTTCTGGTGAGTCTCAGCCCACCAAAAGGCCTCATACAAGGTAAGGGTACAAGCTCTATATATAAACCCATTCACTTTTCCTCTTTATAGTCGATGTGAGACTCCGTGAGGCTCACCAAAAGCAAAACTGTGAGGCCCATGGGCCAAAGTGGACAATATCATGCATGCGTATAGGGTGGGGCGTGACAAATGGTATCAGAACCTACAGCCAGCCGAAAATGTGGGACCCCCAATCCCGCTGGGAAAGCCCTTGAGGCAAGATCAGGATAGAGTCAGGGTGCGCGAGCCTGTGAGTCAAGATAGGGGAATTCGCAGGAAATGCTTCAGTCCCACATTGTCTCGTGTAGTTAGATGGATTCACACGGGGACGTGTGGCCTTAAGGGGGTAGATTGTAACACCCCATCCCACATCGCTTATGAATAAAATATGAGTCTGGTATATAATGAACTATGTAGGTTATTTCTAGTAACTTGGGCTTAAGCATTTTAGGCCACGTGACAGGCTCAGCAAGTTACTGGGCCAGTGGGCTATTTGGGTCGTTACAAATGATATCAGAGTCTATAACCAGCCGGAAATGTGGGACCCCCAATCCCGCTGGGAAAGCCTTTGAGGCAAGATCCGGACAGAGCCAGGGTGCGCGAGCCTGTGAGTCAAGATAGGGGAATCCATAACTTGGTTTAGTTAGATGGATTCATAAGGAGATGTGTGGCCTTAAGAGGGGTAGATTGTAATACCCCATCCTACATCGATTATGAGTGAAATATGAGTCTCCTATATAATGAACTAGGTAGGTTACTACTAGTAACTTAGGCTTAAGTATTTTGGGCCACGTGACAGGCTCACTAAGTTACTAGGTCAGTGGGCTACTCTGGTCGTTACAAATGGTATTAGAGCCGACTCTCAACTAGTTCGAGTGTGAGTCCCTGCCGTGGCCTGGTGCAAGTGGGTGGGTTTCCATATGCGCAGGCCAAGAGGGCTGGCAAGCTATAGGAACTGGCAGGCTATTACACATGGACGTGCAGTGGCAGGCTATTGCACAGGGACGTGCAGCCTTAACAGGGGTGGATTGTGACATCCCGGAGTCCAACATCAACTCATCATCATCATCATCATCAAAGCCTTATCCCAACCATGTTGGGGTCGGCTACATAAATTCTATTTCTCCATTCCGTTCTATTTTGAGCTAAATCTTTCGATAAGTGCAACTTCTTCAAATCTGAATTAATGACTTCCATCCATGTTTTCTTCAGCCTACCCCTACCTCTTGATTGGCCCTCTACCTGTATATCCAAACTTTTTCTCGCCGGTGCCATTACTGGCCTACACTCAACATGCCCAAACCATCTTAAACGAGTTTCTCTAATCTTATCTCCTATTGGTGCTACCCCTAAATGTTTTCGAAAGCGCTGATTTCTAATTTTATCTTTTCTAGTTTTACCACACATCCACCTAAGCATTCTCATTTCCGCTACATCCATCTTATGAATATGTGTCTTCTTAATTGGCCAACATTCTGCTCCATATGTCATAGCTGGTCTAACCACTGTCCTGTAAAATTTTCCTTTCAATTTTGTTGGCATTTGTTTATCACAAAGTACTCCCGAAACTAGTCTCCACTTCAGCCATCCAGCTCTTATCCTATGCTCCACATCTTCGTCAATCTCCCCATCCTTACTAATCATCGAGCCTAGATACCGAAAAGAATCTTTACGTGGTATCTCATGGGTTTCAATTTTGACAGTGGTTTCAACACTTTGTATATGTTCACTGAAATTGCAATCCATATATTCTGTCTTTGTACGACTTATTTTAAAGCCTTTAGATTCTAATGCCCTCCGCCATCTCTCAAGCTTTGCATTTACACCCTCTCTTGATTCATCCACCAATACTATATCATCTGCGAACAACATACACCATGATACTTCTTCTTGAATATGCACAGTTAACTCATCCATAATTAATGCAAAGAGATAAGGGCTTAAGGATGATCCCTGATGTAAGCCTATAGTCACGAGAAATCCGCCCGTTTCTCCACATGTGGTTTTCACATTTGTTATTGCACCTTCGTACATATCCTTTAAAATTTCAATGTAACCTCTTGGGACATTCCTTTTCTTTAAGACCCACCAAATTAAATTCCTCGATACCCTATCATAGGCTTTTTCCAAATCGATAAAGACCATATGTAGATTTTTCCTCTTTGCTAGGTATTTTTCCATTAATTGCCTAAGTGAAAAGATCGCTTCCATAGTTGATCTCCCTGGCATAAAACCAAATTGATTTTCCGAAATCGTAGTCTTTTTTTCTCAGTCTTTGCCCTATTATTCTCTCCCATAACTTCATAGTGTGACTCATAAGTTTAATCCCTCGATAGTTGGTACAATTTTGTATATCTCCTTTATTCTTATATATAGGTACTACAATGCTTCTTCTCCATTCATCCGGCATTTTCTTTGTCACAAGTATCTTATTGAATAGTCTACATAACCAGCTTACTCCAACCTCTCCTAAGCATTTCCATACCTCTATCGGAATACCATCTGGGCCTGTTGCCTTTCCTGTCTTCATTCGTTTTAATGCTTCCTTTACTTCCACCCCTCTAATTTTACGGAGAAAAGTATACTCTTGTAATGAAATATCCTCCTCCACTCTTGTATCGCCCAAATATTCTTCATTTAAAAGTTTACTAAAATATTCTTTCCACCTTTCTATAATATCGTTGTCCTTCACCAAAATATTTTCCTCATTGTCCTTGATACATTTGACATGATCTAAGTCCCTACTTTTCTTTTCTCTTATTTTTGCAAGCTTAAAAATATCCTTTTCTCCTTCTCTTATTCCCAACCTATTATAAAGGTCATCGTATGCTTTGAACTTTGCGCTACTTACTACTTTCTTAGCTTCTTTCTTTGCCTTCTTGTACAATTCAAAATTTTCTATACTCTTAGTCCCCTACCAAACTTTGTAGCAATGTTTTTTTTTTGTCGAATAATTTCTTGAACCTCCATACTCCACCACCATGTTTCTTTATTAATATGTCTCTTCCCTTTTGATTCTCCAAGTACCTCCTTTGCAATATTCCTAATGCAATTAGCCATTTGATTCCACATTACTGTAGTTTCTCCTTCAATATTCCATTCTCCTTTCTCAATTATTTTGTCCTTAAATATATTTTCTCTTTCCCCCTTCAAATCTCTCCACCTTGTTTTAGGGTCCATTTTGTTTACTACTGCTCTCTTTTTATTTCTAATGCAAATATCTAAAACTCCAAGCCTATGTTGCGTAGTCAAACTCTCTCCTGGGATAATCTTACAATCTTTACAAGCCAATCGGTCCTGTTTTCTAACTAGAAAAAAGTCTATCTGACTCCTATTACTCCCACTTTTTATGTAATTAAATGCTCATCTCTTTTTTTAAAGTAAGTATTTGCTACTATAAGATCAAATGCCACTGCAAAGTCCAATATAGTGTTTTCGAATTCATTCTTTTCTCCAAATCCATGCCCTCCATACAATCTCTCATATCCTCTATTATCTCTTCCTATATGACCGTTTAAATCCCCTCCAAGGAAAATTTTATCACTATTTGGGATTTCTCGCATTAAATCATCCATCTCCTCCCAAAATTATCGTTTCACACTTTCTTCTAGTCCTACTTGGGGAGCATATGCACTAATGATATGAATTATGTCTTCCTCTAGTACTAGTTTAATTGCTATAATTCTATCACCAAACCTCTTTACCCCCACAATTTTCTCTTTTAAATCCTTATCTATAATTTTACCCACTCCATTTCTTGTATTACTCTTTCTTGCATAGAAAAGCTTATACCCATCCATGAGCTCCTTAGCTTTATTCCCTTTCCACCTTGTCTCCTGTATACAAGCCACATTAATTCTTCTTCTTTTCATTACCTCAACCAACTCCATGCTCCTGCCTGTCAAGATTCCTATATTCCAAGTCGTAACACTCCGACCCGAGTTGACCCGGATTAGTGGGTAATTACGTGTGCTTTTATCGTTAAGAGTGTTTTGGCTTTTGTTTTTATTTGGTTTTGAGTCTTGGAGAGCTTGTTTGGGTTGAGTTGGCTTGGTCTAGGTAGTTCGAGCCCTTTTTCGTAATTTTGGCTTTTGATTGACCTTGTCAGTTTTGCGTCATTCTGACGTCAGCGCGTGTATTTCGTTGAGCTCGTCATTTTTCGTAACTGTCTTGGTTCCGAATGATTCCGTTTGCTCTCGTTGGACCGTCATTTGACTCAAACTGACATTTGTGTAAGCTGTTTGGACCTAGACGTAAATTTGACTCATTTTAAGTTATAAATATCCCAACTACTCTCTTTTCTCTCTCGATCGTCTCTGTCTCTCAGCTCACACTCTCTCTCGTCAGCTCTCTTTCTCTCCTTCTCCTTCTCTGTTTCGATTGCTTGAGGGAGGAAGAAAGGAGCTCGTTTGCGTGTGTTTCCAGTGGACTGAGCCAAGCAACAAAGTGATTTCCATCTGTGAGGCAAGTATAAGCCCAAGTAGTATGAACACTAATTGATATGGATTTGATTGTTGTGTTTTTATGCTTCATTGTATTGCTCAGTATTAGACAGCCCCATTGAGTTTGTTTCACTGTTATTTGCTGTTTTTCAGTCGTTTTGTTCAGTTTTTGTATGACTGTATCTGTTACAGGGAAAATGACTCCGTGCACTCACGGCTACACCGTGAAATGTGCTACGGCTAAGCCGTAAAATGGCTTACGGCTAAGCCGAGACCCAACCGTAACCCTAACCGTAGAACAGTACAGACTGTTACCTGAAAATAACTGAGCATTGGCAAATTGCCATTCTTCTACGGCCCAGCCTGATCTAAGCCGTACATTGTCTTACGGCTAAGCCGTGGACCAAGATACGGCTGAGCCGTAGAGTAAAATACGGTTGAGCCGTAAATCCGGATGGACATTTGGGGAGCCTCGGCTGAGCCGCAGTGCATATTATGGCTAAGCCGTAAGATGCCACGGCTAAGCCGTAAGGTTACCTACGGCTACACCGTGAGACCCTGAGAATTGAATAAAAAGGACTAGGTTAAGCAAGAGACCGTGTATGACTTTCATGTTAGAATGTAGCTAACCTGAACATGCCCAATGGAATGTTTGAATGACATGAATGATCTCGAGGGCTGCGAATCATTCATGACCATTATCCAGTTGTTTAGCACCTCCCCATGGGTGTTGGTTTAAGGGACTTCGGTGCACACTCCAGACACTGCAACACTAGACAATGGTGCATCGGATAACTTAAAACTACATCAACATGCACGGTTAGAAACACTGGATAATTAGGTTAGGATTGGCTTGTAATTGATCCTTGATTCGTATAAGTACTTGATTTGTTTGATTTGTACAGCATATTGATTACGGTTATGCCCCTCTTATGTGTTCTGCGCTGGACCTCTCGATTATGTGGGAAATGCAGCAACCCCAGAGCGAAGCCCGGGCGGGACCATTCTATTATTGTGTCTTGTGTTTTACCGTTACTCCACTGGAGTACTTGCATCAGTGCTTATTGTTATTCGTACTTGAGTTTTTCAGTGCCTCTTTTCTGGCTTATTTGCATTCAGTACCTTCAGTATCAGCTTATTGTATTCAGTATTCAGTATTCAGTATGTGTGATGCACTTCCTATTATTTGTTCAGCGTGATATGTGAGATCTGTATGTGGTATGTGATATGATATGATTGTTTGATTGAGGTGCATCATCCGATTTAATTGTGATTGGTATTGGCACTACTGAGCCTCGGCCTTAGGATACCCGACGGAGTTAACTTTGGTTTAGTTTATGTGTTTGCCTCTGCAGAGTGTTCTGTCCTGGGACTCCGGACCCCGGGAACTAGAGACCCATGCGTACCCTGGCCCGGTCGCTGGTGTTCTCATTCTGACTGCTCTCGTAAGGGAGAAAATGGCCAATGTAGTAGCCACTTTGACTGTTATCTGTTTATGATTCTTACAGCATGCTTATTCATTTGCATAATTGCTTAGTGTACGAACATGATTTCTATGGATCTTACACTGTGACTATTATTCATAATTAGACACAATTCGTGTTATCTTCTTGTCACTTATACTTTGCTAAGTCGTTGTACTTATGAGTTGTCTTTGTGTGTTGCAGGCTCAGATCCCTCTCCCGATCCTGCGTCGGTCGACTCGACTCCAGGAGAGGCTCGCGAGGCCCCCTCCGGCCTAGAGGAGTGGACTTGATCCATCCTCCAGAGTACGGTTTGCATCATTTTATTTTCCCCATTCAGTTGAGTTTGAGTCATTTGGGGGATTTTTGTTGTAACTTGTACCGTGGGCTTGATTGTATTTGTATTTTGATTTTTGTGAGCCCGCTATATTGTCATACGTTCTTGTATTTGTTCTTGTTATTAGTTCATGATCTTTTGTAATCCATTGTATCTTTTGGGTATGTCGTTGTATGCCTTGATACGTACAGCTTCCGCGTACAGATGTTTGCACGTGTGAATGATCCCTTGTGTGTGTATGCCTGGATGGGGTCTAGGTGTGCATGCACGGGAGTACGTGTGTCATTGGTTAGACTTTCTCTGACCCCCGGTCCCTGGGCTCGGGTTGTGACATACGTATTGTATGGTATCAGAGCGTTGTCTCTATCTTAGTGTGTAAGCATGTTGGCATATAGGACGTGGTGAGATTCCGTAGTCCAGTTTTGGACTGTTGTGTGTGGTCTTCCTTTCTTGTGAGTCTGTGTGCGTTCCCTAGTGTGATAGCAAATTGACTTTTGTGTTTTGCAGGCTATGGCATCGGGATCTGGAACACACGACAACAACAATCAGGGAGATAATGAGAGTGGATCTGCCGCTCCACAGCCACTTGTGAATTTTGACGAGCGATTCTTGACTATGCTGCAGGCGATCCATTCTTTGCAGGCACAGGTCGTTTCGTTAGTAGACCGACAGAGCCAAGTGCCAGTTCAGCGGCCTGTAGAGCAGCAAGTGGTTATCCAGCCTAAGGAGAGCGATCCGAATGCGTTGTACGATAAATTCAGGAAACGTAGAGCCACAGAATTCTACGGTAATGAAGATGCGTTGAAGGCTGATCAGTGGCTAGAGTATACCGGAGATCTCTTCTCGACTATCGTCTGTGATGACCGGCAGAAGGTTATGCTTACGGCATCGATGTTCCGAGAGGTAGCAAAGACGTGGTGGAAGAGTGTCAGTGCAGCCTATCTGACTATGCCCAGTGAGGAAGTGTGGAAGACGTTCCAGAAACAGTTCCGAAGAAAGTTCATCCTTGCTCATGTCCGGCGTGTGAAGGAGGTTGAGTTTCTGGCCTTACAGCAGCAGCAGCTGACCGTCTCAGAGTATATTCATCGCTTTATCCAGTTGTCCCATTTTGCTGAAGACATGATCAACACTGAGGAGAAGAAGGTGAATTGTTTCATTACTGGTCTGCATCCGAGATATGCGTACTATGTGACTGCTTTCCAGAGACCAGCTACTTTTGATGATGCGGTCGATAGAGCACACGCTGCGGAAGCCAACCACCTAGCAGAGAGAGCTATGGACTTCAAGAGGAGTGCACCAGTGGGGTCCAAGGGACAGATTTAGAAGAAATGGAAAGGGAAGCAAGGCACTTCGAGTTTCTCCGGGAGCAGATGCGAGATTTGTGGACTGGGACATCCGACGGAGAAGTGTTGGAAGAAGTCCGGAGCTTGTTTGAGTTGCGGATCGATGGAGCACAAGATAGCTCAGTGCCCGAAAGCCAGGACCTTCCAGTCCTCTTGATCTATGGGGTCATCCAAGTCTCTCAGTTCAGCAGCTTCGAATAGGCCTCAGCCGTCTCGCCAGAACCAGAAGCCACAGCGTCAGACTGCTCGCGTGTACGCAGCCTCCCATGAGCATGCAGAAGATGCGAATGTGGTAGAAGGTAAAGTTCTCATTGCCCGAGCTGAAGCACATGCACTATTTGATTCGGGGTCTACGCGTTCGTATGTTGCGCCTCGTTTTGCGGAACAGTTACCGCAACCCCCTCAGCCGCTACCCTATTTGCTGGTGGTGTCCACTCCGGTGGGCAAGAGAGTGGAGTGTAGTGCATACTACCCTCGGTGCGACGTGGTGATTGAAGGTCGCCAGCTGCCAGTTGATTTGATCTTGTTGTCCATGTTGGATTTCGATGTGATCCTTGGAATGGACTGGCTAGCGCGGTATCGTGCCTGTGTTAACTGTTGCAACAGGACGATTTACTTCGATTTTGAGAAGGGGTTTCGTTTCGAGGGCAATCAGGAGAGATGCCCGAGGCGTGTCATCTCCGCATGCAAGGCGGATCGTTTGATACGCAGAGGTTGTGCAGGTTTTCTTGCCTTCGTCTCGGAGAAGAAGGAGGTGAAGCAGTTGAGAGAGATTCTTGTCGTACGTGAGTTCCCGGATGTATTTCCGGAGGAAGTACCCGAGTTACCCCCTGTTCGAGATGTAGAATTCGCGATTGATCTAGTGCCCGGTACAGCACCCATTAGTTTAGCTCCTTATCGTATGGCCCCTGCTGAGTTACTCGAATTGAAGACGCGATTGCAAGATCTTTTGGAGAAGGGTTTCGTACGACCGAGTGTGTCACCGTGGGGAGCTCCAGTGCTGTTTGTGAAGAAGAAGGACGGTACCTTACGGATGTGTATCGACTACCGGCGATTGAACAAAGTTACGATCAAGAATAAATACTCATTGCCGCGTATTGATGAGTTGTTTGACCAACTTCAAGGTGCCGCTTATTTTTCCAAGATTGATTTGAGATCGGGGTATCATCAACTCCGGGTGAAGGAAGAAGATATTGCGAAGACTGCCTTCAGGACACGGTATGGACACTTTGAGTTCCTCGTGATGCCATTTGGATTAACCAATGCACCTGCTGCCTTTATGGCTTTGATGAACAGGATCTTTGCTCCTTTCTTGGATCGATTTGTGGTGGTCTTTATTGATGATATTCTGGTTTATTCGAAGACCCCAGAGGAGTATGAGGAACATCTACGTCGAGCCTTGCAGTTGTTGAAAGAGCATCGCTTATATGCCAAATTGTCGAAGTGTGATTTTTGGCTCGAGCAGGTAGCTTTTCTTGGTCATACCATTTCACGAGATGGGTTGGCAGTGGATCAGACGAAAGTTGAGGCAGTGATGAGTTGGCCTAGCCCGAAGACAGTGACGGAGATACGGAGTTTTCTTGGATTGGCTGGTTATTATCGTCGATTTATTCAAGATTTTGCCAAGATTTCTGCCCCGTTGACTCGATTGACCAGGAAGAATGTGCCTTTTCTTTGGACGGACGAATGTGAACGCCATTTCCAGATGTTGAAGGAGAAGCTTACTTCGGCTCCAGTCTTGACGTTACCGGATGGGCATGAAGGATTTATGATTTACTCTGATGCTTCTCGAGTCGGTTTGGGATGTGTTTTGATGCAACATGGCAAGGTGATTGCCTATGGCTCGAGGCAACTCCGGGAGCACGAGAAGAACTATGCTACGCATGATTTAGAGTTGGCAGCCGTCGTTTTTGCGTTGAAGATGTGGAGACACTATTTGTATGGCGTGACTTTTGAAGTGCATTCCGATCATCAGAGTCTACAGTATCTCTTCACGCAGTCTGAGTTGAACATGAGGCAACGAAGGTGGCTTGAGTTGATCAAGGATTTTGACTTCCCCATTAAGTATCATCCAGGGAAAGGCAATGTTGTTGTAGACGCCTTGAGTCGGAAGTCGGAGATTCTTCAGGCCTTGGATAGCCTTTATTTTGTGAGGCATACTCAGCTAGTGGAACTGCAATCGGCGGAGAACTGTTTGACACTTGCCAGCACAGTGAGTTTTCAGCCTGACATCATTCAGCGTATTAAGGACCAGCAGTTTGAGGATGCGATATTGAAGCGAATTCGGGATAGCATTGCAGATCGACCAGACTTCCGCTTGGAGGGTGATGTTTTGTATTTCAGGAGCAGGCTATGTGTGCCAGCAGTAGATGCTTTGAAGGAGAGTTTGATGACCGAAGCACACCATGCTCGTTATGCTATGCACCCTGGAAGTACGAAGATGTACCGAGCTCTCAAGGACAGATTCTGGTGGAATAATATGAAGAGAGAAATTGCTGGGTTTGTTGCCAGATGTTTGACGTGCTGTAACACTCCGATCCCCTTTGAGCCGGATTAGTGGCTCATTAGTGTGTGTTTTGTTTTGTTTATTTCTTTTGGACTTGTTTTGGGTCATGGATAGGTAGTTGAGCAACCTTTGACCTGGAATAGGTAGTTCTAAGCCCTTTTTCGTAATTTTGCTTTTGTTTTGCTCATATCATCTTTGCATCATCTTGGTGTCAGCACGTGTATTTTGCTGAGCTCATTATTTTCCGTAACTGTGTCAGACCCATTTGAAGTCAATCTGAGAAGTTGGACCCCCGTGTGACTTGAACTGTAATTAGTCTAAACTCATTGAATCTTGTGTTAAACTTCCAAACCTATATAAGTAAGTTAGCTCCAGATGTCTCTCTCTCCTGCTCATTTCGTTCCTCAACGTTGCATGCAAGGAGAATTCAGGAGCTCACGTTCTCTCTCTCTCTCTCTCTCCCTTCTCTTCATCCTCTTCTCGTTCTAAGTTGGGTTGGGAGCTTGCACCCACCGATTGGGTTCTTTTCTTCTCCCCTCTCTGAAATTTGCTTAGGTAAGTGGGTTTTGCATTCTTCATCTTCGATTGGATTCCTTCTCCAAGCTATGTGTGTTTCCCTCATCTCATGCATGTGCTATTGCTTTGATTTGTTTTGATTTTTAGTTGCTTTGGAGCTTGATTCAGTGGATTTCCAGATTTGAGGCAAGTATAAGTACAGACCTTGATAAGACACATGGGTGCTCTGTTTGAATGCTTTGATTTCTATCTTCTTTAGTGTATTTGATGTTTACAGCCAAGTTTTGTGAATTTGGAACCTCTGTAGCTTGTTTGGAGATGTTTCTGTGTCAAATTTCAGTTTCTGTACTCAGCCCGAATTCATGTTCTGTATTGTACGGCTAAGCCGTAAGTTTCTACGGCTCACATTCCAGAGCCTCGAAATTTCACTTTTGTTCTACGGCTAGGCTACGGCTAAGCCGTAAATTGTCCTACGGCTGAGCCGTAAGCTAGCCGTGACCCAACCCGTACCCCAGCCGTGAATTAAATCTCTGATCAGTCGAAACTTTTCTGATATCAGTACTTCTACGGTGAGGCTACGGCTAAGCCGTGGAATGCTACGGCTAAGCCGTGGATTGGGCTACGGCTAAGCCGTATACTGACTGTAGCTCAGCCGAAAAAGGCATCAGATCAGAGGTGAAAGATGATCAGTTTAGCTGTGTTTTGAATGGAACCAGGGTTAAGCCGTGGTGCATAATACGTCGAGCGCGTAAGATGTCTCCGGCTCAACCATAGGTCCCTCATGGCTAAACCGTTAGGCATGGCAATTCTGAAACATAACTTAGGATAATGGCGAGACTTGTAGGGCTCAAACACGGGTTGACCACTCATGTAAACCGGCCCAATGGATTCTTGGATCGCATGAATAGTCTGTTAGGCTGTGACTTATTCATGTGAGTGTTGATTTACTGTTAAGCACCTCCCCATGGGTGTTGGTTTAAGGGACGTCGGTGCACGCACAGATTACATTGCAACACTTTGATGGCAACGGTGTATTGACTAACTTAAAACTACATCAACATGCACGGTTAGTGACAGTGAACAACTAGCTTAGGACTGGCTTGTAATGAACCTTGACTCCGTATTAATCTGAGATGCATTGCATATTGTTTATGATTTTGCCCTCTGTTCTGTTAATCTAAGTTTATGCATTCCGTAGTCATTTTTGTTTTCGTCCTGTATCTCTGTTCTATGCTTCGTTCCGCACTATGCTTTGATCTATGCTGTGCTTTGGATTTATATCTATGCTCTGCTGGCTTTGTTATCTCTGAGTTTGGGTATTCCCTGGTGGCTCTGCCCAGAGGTTAATACGTGAGGATAAGATCCGGTCCTTGTCATCGGTGAGTCCAAAGCGGATAATCTCCCTTTCTATGGATTTGATTTGATTGGTATTGGTCTGGCTCTACTCAGCCTCAGCCCTAGGATGCCCGACGGGGTTACCTCCGGCTTAGATCTCTGTATCTCTGTATAACTGCAGTGTCGCTTTGTCTTGGGACCCCGGAACCCAGGAACCTGAGACCCACTTGTACCCTGGCCCGGTCAGTGGTGTTCTCCTCTGCTCTGCTTTGCTCTGCTCTCTATTGGAGAGAACATGGTTAACGTAGTAGCCACTTAGTCAGTATTTCTATGTTTGATTCACATATCATGTTTTACTTCTATGCACGATTGGCTTAGTTTCCTAACATGGAACTCTGTATTTAATCTTCTGTCATTATTATATTCACTTTGATACTATGAGTGTTACACCCCTGTTACTTATATTTGCTGGATCGTTGTATTCATTTGTGTTGTCTGTGGTGTTGCAGGCACAGATACCTTGCCCAGCTCCCCGGCGGTCGAGGAGGCTGCAGGGGCGAGCGTAGAGGCACCCTCAGGGTTGGCAGAGTGGGCCTGATCATCTCTGCTGAGCGCGTTCATGCATACTTCCAGTGGCTTTTGTTTTGGGATTTTGAGTTTTGGTTTCAGGGGATGTGTATTTGGACTTTGGACTTTGGACTCGTATTCTGTATATTTTTGTATATATTGATTTTGGTGTGTATTCGGTTTTATATCAGTGTATTTGTCTTTGTCTTTTCCGTTCCGCATTTGTTTTAGCTTCCGCTATTTATTTTTCTTTGTTGCTTGCTATGATATGTACAGCTTCCGCGTACGCTTAGTTCGCACGTGTTAGATCCCTTGTGTGCGTGCATCTGGACGGGGTTTGGATGCGCGTGCACGGGAGTACGTGTGTCACTGGCTTAGCTTTTCGCTAACCCCCGAATTCTGGGCTCGGGTCGTGACATACGTATTGTATGGTATCAAAGCTTGCTAGTTATAAGCATGTAGGCATCTAAGATCGTGGTGAGATAACGCTATCAACTATTTGACTCGAAGTCTCATATGTTGATTTGGGATTCGACTAACTCAGGGCCTTTTATATTTGCGTGTTGTGTTTCTTTTTCTTTTTCAGGATGGCATCAGGATCAGGATCTCGGGATGAGAATCAACAGGGCCATAACGGTGATAGTGGATCAGTACCCCCACACATCAGTAGTGAGGAGCGGATGATGATGATGATGCAGTCTATGCAGTCATTACAGGCACAGATGGCATCCATGGTAGATAGACAGAGTCAGGCTGCTGCAGTAGCATCACCTCGTATAGATCAGCAGGTGATTTTCCAGCCTAAGGAATCAGATCCAAATGCTCTTTTCGACAAGTTCCGTAAGCGAGGGGCGACCGAGTTTCATGGGATAGAGGATGCATTGCAGGCGGAGCAATGGTTGGAGCAGACTGAAGAGCTATTTGATACGATTGTGTGCAGTAACAAGCAGAAGGTAGTTCTCACAGCCTCTATGCTTCGGAGTGTAGCTAAGACATGGTGGAGGAGTGTTAAGACTTCGTTTCAGACTATGCCCAGTGCCACAGTTTGGGAGACCTTCAAGCAGCAATTCCGTCGGAAGTTCATGCCTCTCCACATTCAGCGAGCCAAGGAAGTGGAATTCTTCAACCTCCAGCAGAGACAGATGTCAGTTGCAGATTATGTACACAGGTTTACCGAGTTGTCTCATTTTGCAGAGGACATGGTGCACACAGAGCATAAGAAGGTGACTCGCTTCGTCAACGGTCTGAATCCGAGGCACAAACGCCACGTGGTTGCTTGTATGTGGCCGGCTACATTGGACGACGCTATTGACAGAGCTTATGATGCAGAGGCCATCTTCGAGGAGGAGCGAACTGAGGCTAAGAGGACGGCAGGTTTCAGTGGCAGAAGTCAGTTTCAGAAGAAGTTCAAGGGTAAACAGGGCAGTTCGAGCAGTACTCAGGTAGTTTGCGGTCACTGTGGGAAGGATCACCCCACCGACAGGTGTTGGAGGAAGAGTGGGGCTTGTTTCGGGTGTGGCTCTACGGATCACAGGCGGGCCCAATGCCCGAAGTTTCAGTCCTCTCCACAGACGAGACAGGCAGGACCTACAGCGCAGGGCAGATCTCCGCCAGCTCGCCCAGCTCAGAAGCAGAACCGCCAGACAGCCCGAGCCTATGCTGCTACGCATGAGGGCGCGGAGGAGGCCACGGTAGTGGAAGGAAAAATTTTAATTTCTGATGCAGAAGCTTTAGCTTTATTTGACTCCGGGTCTACGCGTTCGTACGTAGCACCCCATTTTGCTGTGCAGCTTCGACAGCGACCCACACCACTTCCATACTTGTTGCTAGTATCCACTCCGGTTGGTAAGCGGGTGGAGTGCAGTGTGTTTTACCCTCAGTGTGATGTGCGGATAGCTGGTCATCAGCTCCCAGTAGACCTCGTGTTGCTCACGACACTGGATTTTGATGTGATCCTTGGTATGGACTGGCTTGCAAGATATCATGCGTGTATCAATTGCTACAGCAAGGCTATCTACTTTGATCTGGGCAGTGGATTTCGATTTGAGGGTAGCCAGACGAAGTGCCCAAGGCGTGTGATCTCTGCTTGTAAGGCAGACAGGATGCTTCGTAGGGGATGTGAGGGATTTCTTGCATTCATCTCAGAGAAGAAAGATCAGCGACAGCTCAGTGAGATCCCAGTAGTTAGCGAGTTTCCGGATGTCTTCCCGGAGGATGTGCCAGAGTTGCCACCAGTTCGGGAGGTAGAATTTGCTATTGACGTGGTACCAGGTACAGCACCTATCAGTAGAGCTCCATATCGTATGGCACCTGCAGAGTTGTTGGAATTGAAGAAACAGTTGCAGGATCTGTTGGATAAAGGGTTCATACGCCCAAGTGTTTCACCTTGGGGAGCTCCTGTATTGTTTGTCAAGAAGAAGGATGGCAGTTTTCGGATGTGCATTGACTACAGGCAATTGAACAAGGTGGCCATCAAGAACAAATATCCATTGCCTAGGATCGATGAGTTGTTCGATCAGCTTCAGGGTGCAGCTTATTTCTCGAAGATTGACTTGAGGTCAGGATATCACCAGCTCAGGGTGAAGGATGAGGATGTTCCGAAGACAGCTTTCAGGACTCGGTATGGACACTACGAGTTCCTTGTCATGCCGTTTGGTTTGACGAATGCACCCGCAGCTTTCATGGCCTTGATGAATAGGGTGTTTACTTCCTTCTTGGACCAGTTCGTTGTGGTTTTTATAGATGACATATTGGTCTATTCGAAGACTGCTGAGGAACATACAGACCATTTGAGGAAAGCATTGCAGCTGCTTAAGGACCACAAGTTGTATGCAAAGTTGTCCAAGTGTGAGTTTTGGCTCGAGCAAGTTACATTTCTGGGTCATAAGATTTCTCGAGATGGATTGATGGTGGATCCGGCTAAGATTGAGGCAGTAGTCCATTGGCCCCGTCCTAGATCAGTGACAGAGATTCGGAGTTTTCTGGGTTTGGCGGGATATTACCGCAGGTTCGTGCAGGACTTCTCGAAGATTTCAGCCCCGCTGACTCAGTTGACTCGGAAGAAGGTCCCGTATGAGTGGACAGAGAAGTGTGAGCGCAGTTTCCAGATGTTAAAAGAAAAGCTCACTACGGCGCCAGTGTTGACTCTCCCGGATGGTAGTGAGGGATTCGTGATTTATTCCGATGCTTCTCGAGTTGGATTAGGCTGTGTACTGATGCAGAATCAGAAGGTGATTGCCTATGGATCCAGACAGCTGAAAGAACATGAGAAGAACTATGCCACTCATGACTTGGAGCTAGCAGCCATTGTATTTGCATTGAAGTTGTGGCGACATTACTTGTACGGTGTGAAGTTCGAGGTCCATTCCGATCATCACAGTCTGCAATACTTGTTTGATCAGCATGACTTGAATATGAGGCAGCGTAGATGGTTGGAGTTTATCAAGGACTATGACTTTCCGATCAAGTACCACCCAGGCAAAGGAAATGTAGTTGCAGATGCACTTAGCAGGAGGACAGACAGTCTTCAGGCGTTGGCAGGATTCTATATGCTTGTGCATGATCAGCCTGTAGAGGTTCGGATGGTAGGCGAATTTGTGACGTTAGCTACTACCGTCGTATTTCAGCCTGAGGTGATTCAGCAGATCAAGGATCGCCAGTTTGAGGACCCCCTCCTGGTGAAGTTCAGAGATCGGATTTCAGATCGACCGGATTTCAGCCTGGTAGATGGAGTTTTGTACTTCAGGAATAGATTGTGTGTTCCCGCTGTGAATGAGCTGAAAGATAAGTTGATGACAGATGCGCACGATGCCCGATATGCGATGCACCCAGGGAGTACGAAGATGTACCGGAACTTGAAAGACAGATTTTGGTGGAACAATATGAAGCGGGAGATCGCAGGGTTCGTAGCTCGATGTTTGACCTGTCAGAGGGTAAAAGCTGACCGTCAGCGACCCCCAGGACCATTACATCCATTGCACACTCCGCAGTGGAAGTGGGAGCATATTACGATGGATTTCGTCTCCGGTTTTCCGCCGACCAGTAGAAAGAATAATGCGATCTGGGTAATAGTGGACAGACTGACCAAGTCAGCACATTTCCTTCCGTTCAAGAAAGGGATGACATTCACAGAGATGGCTAGGAAGTTTGTTGACGAGGTAGTCAGATTGCATGGCACCCCAGTATCGATTGTGTCGGATCGAGACAGTCGTTTTGTATCTTCATTCTGGAGAGCATTTCAGGAGGCTATGGGCACGAAGCTGAGTTTTAGCACGGCATACCACCCCCAGACTGATGGACAGTCGGAGCGTACCATTCAGACGTTGGAGGATATGCTCAGAGCTAGTGTGCTGAACTTTGAGAAGGAATGGGATACGCATCTAGCATTGTGTGAGTTTGCCTACAACAACAGCTTTCATGAGAGCATTGGTATGGCACCATATGAGGCACTTTACGGACGTAAGTGCAGGACTCCAGTGTGTTGGGAAGAAGTAGGAACAAGGAGTTTCCATGGTCCGACGATCATAGCTGAGACGACAGAGAAAGTGCAGAAAGTGATAGAGAATTTGAAGATTGCGCGATCCAGACAGAAGAGCTATGCGGATACTCGGAGGAGACCTTTGGCATTCCAAGTCGGAGATTGGGTATTTCTTAAAGTTTCTCCGATGAAGGGCACAGTTCGATTTGGTCAGAAGGGCAAGTTAGCTCCGAGATATGTAGGACCGTTCGAAGTCAAGAGCCGAGTTGGAGATTTAGCTTATCGGTTGACGCTTCCAGTTGAGTTCTCCGGTGTGCACGATGTCTTCCATGTGTCGATGCTCCGTAAGTATGTGCCAGATCCGAGCCATGTGATTCGCTACGATGACATTCAGATTCAGCCTAATGCAACTTACGTTGAGCGTCCGCTTCGCATCGTTGGCACACGAGAGCAGATTCTCCGTACCAGGACTATCAGATGGGTTAAAGTGTTGTGGGAGCATCACGGTCCAGATGAGGCTACTTGGGAGCTAGAGGAGCAGCTAGCGCGCCAGTACCCCCAGCTCTTTGCGCAGGTAGGTAGTCATTCCGAGGACGGAATGATTCCTAGTGGAGGAGGATGTAACACTCCGATCCCCTTTGAGCCGGATTAGTGGCTCATTAGTGTGTGTTTTGTTTTGTTTATTTCTTTTGGACTTGTTTTGGGTCATGGATAGGTAGTTGAGCAACCTTTGACCTGGAATAGGTAGTTCTAAGCCCTTTTTCGTAATTTTGCTTTTGTTTTGCTCATATCATCTTTGCATCATCTTGGTGTCAGCACGTGTATTTTGCTGAGCTCATTATTTTCCGTAACTGTGTCAGACCCATTTGAAGTCAATCTGAGAAGTTAGACCCCCGTGTGACTTGAACTGTAATTAGTCTAAACTCATTGAATCTTGTGTTAAACTTCCAAACCTATATAAGTAAGTTAGCTCCAGATGTCTCTCTCTCCTGCTCATTTCGTTCCTCAACGTTGCATGCAAGGAGAATTCAGGAGCTCACGTTCTCTCTCTCTCTCTCTCTCCCTTCTCTTCATCCTCTTCTCGTTCTAAGTTGGGTTGGGAGCTTGCACCCACCGATTGGGTTCTTTTCTTCTCCCCTCTCTGAAATTTGCTTAGGTAAGTGGGTTTTGCATTCTTCATCTTCGATTGGATTCCTTCTCCAAGCTATGTGTGTTTCCCTCATCTCATGCATGTGCTATTGCTTTGATTTGTTTTGATTTTTAGTTGCTTTGGAGCTTGATTCAGTGGATTTCCAGATTTGAGGCAAGTATAAGTACAGACCTTGATAAGACACATGGGTGCTCTGTTTGAATGCTTTGATTTCTATCTTCTTTAGTGTATTTGATGTTTACAGCCAAGTTTTGTGAATTTGGAACCTCTGTAGCTTGTTTGGAGATGTTTCTGTGTCAAATTTCAGTTTCTGTACTCAGCCCGAATTCATGTTCTGTATTGTACGGCTAAGCCGTAAGTTTCTACGGCTCACATTCCAGAGCCTCGAAATTTCACTTTTGTTCTACGGCTAGGCTACGGCTAAGCCGTAAATTGTCCTACGGCTGAGCCGTAAGCTAGCCGTGACCCAACCCGTACCCCAGCCGTGAATTAAATCTCTGATCAGTCGAAACTTTTCTGATATCAGTACTTCTACGGTGAGGCTACGGCTAAGCCGTGGAATGCTACGGCTAAGCCGTGGATTGGGCTACGGCTAAGCCGTATACTGACTGTAGCTCAGCCGAAAAAGGCATCAGATCAGAGGTGAAAGATGATCAGTTTAGCTGTGTTTTGAATGGAACCAGGGTTAAGCCGTGGTGCATAATACGTCGAGCGCGTAAGATGTCTCCGGCTCAACCATAGGTCCCTCATGGCTAAACCGTTAGGCATGGCAATTCTGAAACATAACTTAGGATAATGGCGAGACTTGTAGGGCTCAAACACGGGTTGACCACTCATGTAAACCGGCCCAATGGATTCTTGGATCGCATGAATAGTCTATTAGGCTGTGACTTATTCATGTGAGTGTTGATTTACTGTTAAGCACCTCCCCATGGGTGTTGGTTTAAGGGACGTCGGTGCACGCACAGATTACATTGCAACACTTTGATGGCAACGGTGTATTGACTAACTTAAAACTATATCAACATGCACGGTTAGTGACAGTGAACAACTAGCTTAGGACTGGCTTGTAATGAACCTTGACTCCGTATTAATCTGAGATGCATTGCATATTGTTTATGATTTTGCCCTCTGTTCTGTTAATCTAAGTTTATGCATTCCGTAGTCATTTTTGTTTTCGTCCTGTATCTCTGTTCTATGCTTCGTTCCGCACTATGCTTTGATCTATGCTGTGCTTTGGATTTATATCTATGCTCTGCTGGCTTTGTTATCTCTGAGTTTGGGTATTCCCTGGTGGCTCTGCCCAGAGGTTAATACGTGAGGATAAGATCCGGTCCTTGTCATCGGTGAGTCCAAAGCGGATAATCTCCCTTTCTATGGATTTGATTTGATTGGTATTGGTCTGGCTCTACTCAGCCTCAGCCCTAGGATGCCCGACGGGGTTACCTCCGGCTTAGATCTCTGTATCTCTGTATAACTGCAGTGTCGCTTTGTCTTGGGACCCCGGAACCCAGGAACCTGAGACCCACTTGTACCCTGGCCCGGTCAGTGGTGTTCTCCTCTGCTCTGCTTTGCTCTGCTCTCTATTGGAGAGAACATGGTTAACGTAGTAGCCACTTAGTCAGTATTTCTATGTTTGATTCACATATCATGTTTTACTTCTATGCACGATTGGCTTAGTTTCCTAACATGGAACTCTGTATTTAATCTTCTGTCATTATTATATTCACTTTGATACTATGAGTGTTACACCCCTGTTACTTATATTTGCTGGATCGTTGTATTCATTTGTGTTGTCTGTGGTGTTGCAGGCACAGATACCTTGCCCAGCTCCCCGGCGGTCGAGGAGGCTGCAGGGGCGAGCGTAGAGGCACCCTCAGGGTTGGCAGAGTGGGCCTGATCATCTCTGCTGAGCGCGTTCATGCATACTTCCAGTGGCTTTTGTTTTGGGATTTTGAGTTTTGGTTTCAGGGGATGTGTATTTGGACTTTGGACTTTGGACTCGTATTCTGTATATTTTTGTATATATTGATTTTGGTGTGTATTCGGTTTTATATCAGTGTATTTGTCTTTGTCTTTTCCGTTCCGCATTTGTTTTAGCTTCCGCTATTTATTTTTCTTTGTTGCTTGCTATGATATGTACAGCTTCCGCGTACGCTTAGTTCGCACGTGTTAGATCCCTTGTGTGCGTGCATCTGGACGGGGTTTGGATGCGCGTGCACGGGAGTACGTGTGTCACTGGCTTAGCTTTTCGCTAACCCCCGAATTCTGGGCTCGGGTCGTGACACGTGCCAAAAGGTGAAAGCTGACCATCAGAGACCGCCAGGTTCCTTGCATCCATTGCATATTCCCCAGTGGAAATGGGAGCACATTACGATGGACTTTGTCTCAGGCCTACCCCTGACGAGCAAGAAGAACAGTGCCATTTGGGTGATTGTGGACAGATTGACGAAGACAGCCCATTTTCTTCCATTCAAGAAAGGCATGACATTTTCTGAGATGGCGAAGAAGTTCGTTGATGAGATCGTTAGACTACATGGTACGCCTGTATCGATTGTGTCAGATCGAGATAGCCGCTTTGTTTCTTCATTTTGGAGAGCATTTCAGGAAGCTATGGGAACGAAGTTGAACTTCAGTACGGCGTATCACCCGCAGACCGACGGACAGTCAGAACGAACTATTCAGAAGCTCGAGGACATATTACGAGCCAGCGTACTGAATTTTGAGAAAGAATGGGATCTGCATCTCTCGTTGTGCGAGTTTGCGTATAACAATAGTTTCCACGAGAGTATTGGTATGGCGCACTATGAAGCTTTGTATGGACGGAAATGTAGAAGTCCTGTTTGCTGGGAAGAAGTTGGAACAAGGAGTTTTCACGGACGGACGATCATTGCTGAGACTACAGAGAAAGTTCAGAAGGTCATTGACAATTTGAAGATTGCCCGATCGAGACAGAAGAGCTATGCAGATACGCGAAGAAGAACATTAGCATTTCAGGTTGGAGATTGGGTATTCTTGAAAGTCTCACCGATGAAAGGTACGATACGGTTCGGTCAGAAAGGCAAGTTAGCGCCAAGATATGTGGGTCCATTTGAGATCAAGAGCCGGATTGGCGATTTAGCGTACAGATTGATTCTTCCCGTGGAGTTTTCTGGAGTACATGACGTTTTTCATGTGTCAATGCTTCGCAAGTATGTTCGAGACCCGACGCACGTGATTCGATACGATGACATTCAGATGCTACCCAATGCGTCATACGTTGAGCGTCCGCTCCGTATTGTTGGGACTAGAGAACAGCTCTTGCATACGAGGACTATTCGATGGGTCAAGGTGCTTTGGGAACATCATGGACCTGACGAAGCCACGTGGGAATTAGAAGATCAGATGGCGCGTCAGTATCCTTACCTTTTCGTTCAGGTACGCGTTCATTCCGAGGACGGAATGATGTCTAAGTGGGGGAGGATGTAACACTCCAACCCGAGTTGACCCGGATTAGTGGGTAATGACGTGTGCTTTTATCGTTAAGAGTGTTTTGGCTTTTGTTTTTATTTGGTTTTGAGTCTTGGAGAGCTTGTTTGGGTTGAGTTGGCTTGGTCTAGGTAGTTCAAGCCCTTTTTCGTAATTTTGGCTTTTGATTGACCTTGTCAGTTTTGCGTCATTCTGACGTCAGCGCGTGTATTTCGTTGAGCTCGTCGTTTTTCGTAACTGTCTTGGTTCCGAATGATTCCGTTTGCTCTCGTTGGACCGTCATTTGACTCAAACTGACATTTGTGTAAGCTGTTTGGACCTAGACGTAAATTTGACTCATTTTAAGTTATAAATATCCCAACTACTCTCTTTTCTCTCTCGATCGTCTCTGTCTCTCAGCTCACTCTCTCTCTCGTCAGCTCTTTTTCTCTCCTTCTCCTTCTCTGTTTCGATTGCTTGAGGGAGGAAGAAAGGAGCTCGTTTGCGTGTGTTTCCAGTGGACTGAGCCAAGCAACGAAGTGATTTCCATCTGTGAGGCAAGTATAAGCCCAAGTAGTATGAACACCAATTGATATGGATTTGATTGTTGTGTTTTTATGCTTCATTGTATTGCTCAGTATTAGACAGCCCCATTGAGTTTGTTTCACTGTTATTTGCTGTTTTTCAGTCGTTTTGTTCAGTTTTTGTATGACTGTATCTGTTACAGGGAAAATGACTCCGTGCACTCACGGCTACACCGTGAAATGTGCTACGGCTAAGCCGTAAAATGGCTTACGGCTAAGCCGAGACCCAACCATAACCCTAACTGTAGAACAGTACAGACTGTTACCTAAAAATAACTGAGCGTTGGCAAATTGCCATTCTTCTACGGCCCAGCCTGATCTAAGCCGTACATTGTCTTACGGCTAAGCCGTGGACCAGGATACGGCTGAGCCGTAGAGTAAAATACGGTTGAGCCGTAAATCCGGATGGACATTTGGGGAGCCTCGGCTCAGCCGCAGTGCATATTACGGCTAAGCCGTAAGATGCCACGGCTAAGCCGTAAGGTTACCTACGGCTACACTGTGAGACCCTGAGAATTGAATAAAAAGGACTAGGTTAAGCAAGAGACCGTGTATGACTTTCATGTTAGAATGTAGCTAACCTGAACATGCCCAATGGAATGTTTGAATGACATGAATGATCTCGAGGGCTGCGAATCATTCATGACCATTATCCAGTTGTTTAGCACCTCCCCATGGGTGTTGGTTTAAGGGACTTCGGTGCACACTCCAGACACTGCAACACTAGACAATGGTGCATCGGATAACTTAAAACTACATCAACATGCACGGTTAGAAACACTGGATAATTAGGTTAGGATTGGCTTGTAATTGATCCTTGATTCGTATAAGTACTTGATTTGTTTGATTTGTACAGCATATTGATTACGGTTATGCCCCTCTTATGTGTTCTGCGCTGGACCTCTCGATTATGTGGGAAATGCAGCAACCCCAGAGCGAAGCCCGGGCGGGACCATTCTATTATTGTGTCTTGTGTTTTACCGTTGCTCCACTGGAGTACTTGCATCAGTGCTTATTGTTATTCGTACTTGAGTTTGTCAGTGCCTCGTTTCTGGCTTATTTGCATTCAGTACCTTCAGTATCAGCTTATTGTATTCAGTATTCAGTATTCAGTATGTGTGATGCACTTCCTATTATTTGTTCAGCGTGATATGTGAGATATGTATGTGGTATGTGATATGACATGATTGTTTGATTGAGGTGCATCATCCGATTTGATTGTGATTGGTATTGGCACTACTGAGCCTCGGCCTTAGGATACCCGACGGGGTTAACTTTGGTTTAGTTTAAGTGTTTGCCTCTGCAGAGTGTTCTGTCCTGGGACTCCGGACCTCGGGAACTAGAGACCCATGCGTACCCTGGCCTAGTCGCTGGTGTTCTCATTCTGACTGCTCTCGTAAGGGAGAAAATGGCCAATGTAGTAGCCACTTTGACTGTTATCTGTTTATGATTCTTACAGCATGCTTATTCATTTGCATAATTGCTTAGTGTACGAACATGATTTCTATGGATCTTGCACTGTGACTATTATTCATGATTAGACACAATTCGTGTTATCTTCTTGTCGCTTATACTTTGCTAAGTCGTTGTACTTATGAGTTGTCTTTGTGTGTTGCAGGCTCAGATCCCTCTCCCGATCCTGCGTCGGTCGACCCGACTCCAGGAGAGGCTCGCGAGGCCCCCTCCGGCCTAGAGGAGTGGACTTGATCCATCCTCCAGAGTACGGTTTGCATCATTTTGTTTTCCCCATTCAGTTGAGTTTGAGTCATTTGGGGGATTTTTGTTGTAACTTGTACCGTGGGCTTAATTGTATTTGTATTTTGATTTTTGTGAGCCCGCTATATTGTCATACGTTCTTGTATTTGTTCTTGTTATCAGTTCATGATCTTTTGTAATCCATTGTATCTTTTGGGTATGTCCTTGTATGCCTTGATACGTACAGCTTCCGCGTACAGATGTTTGCACGTGTGAATGATCCCTTGTGTGTGTATGCCTGGATGGGGTCTAGGTGTGCATGCACGGGAGTACGTGTGTCATTGGTTAGACTTTCTCTGACCTCCGGTCCCTGGGCTCGGGTTGTGACACAAGTAGCAAGTCTAATTTTCCTATTCCTCCTCTTCTTCTCATGGACTAACTTCTTTAACCGCATTAGCCCAAAGTCATGCAGTAGCCCTTGCACACTTTTCACTACAGCCGAGCGATCTGCAATGCGTCGCTTAAAGCGGAGAACGCCCTAGCCTTATCGTGAAATATCATTTGTTCAGAATTCATGCTTGGGTTGTGACAAAGTTTTACGCTGGCTGTTACCTACCTAACGTAACCCTCCTCCTTTACCCGGGCTTGGGACCGGCAGCAAAACTGGCGGAGTTGGAGTCCCACATCAACTATAGAGAGGAAAAGTGAATGGGTGGATTGTGACATCCCGAAGTCCCACATCAACTATAGAGAGGAAAAGTGAATGGGTTTATATATAAAGCTTGCACCCTTACCTTGCATGAGGCCTTTTAGTGTCTAAGGCCCACCAGAAGCAAACACGTGAGGGCCACGGGATAAAGCGGACAATATCATGCATACGTATAGGTGCAAGCTCTATATATAACTACACGTCCCTATGCAATAGCCTGCCAGCCCTCTTGGCCCGCCCACATGGAAACTCGCCCACTTGCACCAAGCCACGGCAGGGACCCCACTCGAACTAGTTGAGAGTCGGCTTTGATACTATTTGTAACGACCAGAGTAACCCACTGGCCCAGTAACTTGGTGAGCCTGTCACGTGGCCCAAAATACTTAAGCCCAACTTACTAGTAGTAACCTACCTAGTTCATTATATATGAGACTCTTATTATACTCATAAGTGATGTAAGATGGGGTATTACAGATTTTTTCAACATTTTTGGGACACTATCAAATTGGACATTGTTGAATGTGTTCATCATTTTGTTATTCATAATAATCTTCCCGATGACATCCACATGACAACAATCATACTCATCCCAAAATCCCCTGATGCCAAAAGGATAACCCAATGTAGGCCCATCAGTTTGTATAACGTTACCTATAAAGTAATCACAAAAATTTTAGTCTTCAGACTTAAAAAAATACTCCCAAATTTGATCTCAGAAACTCAGGGGGACTTTTAGGGGGCAAGAGGGCTACAGGCCTTATTTTGATAGCAAAAGAAATGATTCATATTATGAAAAATAAGAATAGGAAGAAATCCATAGCGGCCATCAAGCTAGACACTGAGAAGGCTTATGATACTTTATCTTGGCCTTTTCCACGTCAATCTCTTCAAAATGTTGGTTTCTCTGATGTTTCTGTAGAACGTGTCATGACCTGTGTCACAAAAGTGAAGTACAGGATTTAAATAAATGGAGTCTTAACAGAGACATTTTCTCCAATGAGAGGGCTACACCAAGGGGATCCTTTATCTCCTACTCTATATCATTTGTGCAGAGGCACTCACCAGGGCCTACTAGATGTCAGGCCAACTATTCAAAATTCGCTTCCCATGTCTAACACCCAAAGGTGATGCCATCCACTTGTTGCAATTTGCTGAGATATTTTACCTTTTACTCACTTATCTAACAAATCCATTCTTCTCATTAAAAAAGTTCTTCACCTCTTTCATAGAGAAGCAGGCCAAAAAATAAATCTGAATAAATCACAATTGTTGTTCAGCAAGTCAACTCCTTTATCTGCATCTTCAATGCTATCCAATAATCTTCGCATCCTCAACAGCCTCGAATTTTCTTACTTGGGAGCCCAACTTTCTATTGACCAAATTCACTCCTCCTTTTGGACGCCAATTGTCAAAAAGATCCAAAACAAGATCTCTAACTGAAAAGGATCAAGTTTATTACATGGAGGAAGATCAGTTCTACTTCTGTCCGTTTGTACATCCATTCCTAACTATTGGCTTCCAAATCAAAGAATTTTCATTAAATCTAGGATGATGCTCCAAAGTCAAATGAGTAGATTCTTATGGAAAGGTCAATCTTTAATCAAAGAGGATACTCCGATCGCTTGGACGACTGTCACTCCTCCTAAAGTTTTTGGAGGCTTTGGTATAAGGAACCTTAACCTACAAGCTAAAACTTTCTCAACTCATTTGGTATGGAGATTTTTGTCGGAATCTAATTCGTGGACTAAATTGCTCTCTCAAAAGTACCTTAAAAATACCACCTTCTCATCTTGCTCCCCTAAAAAATCTGATTCACCTCTTTGGAAATCCCTTCTTTCTCAAGGAATCGTTATTTTAGATCAAATTAAATGGCTGATTGGTAATGGATCTAAGGTCCAAGTCTTTCAAGATGAATGGGTCCCAGGTAATGGAAAACTCTATAATACTCTATTGAAGGAAAAGGCCCTGGATCATGATCCTCTTCTTATGGTACAGGACCTGATTTCAAATCAACAGATGGACATTTGGTTCGGAGCATGGAGCGTTTGAATTTATATTGGGATTCAAATATTGTTGCCAAAATTTCTAATATACCTCTAGGAGGTCAAGATTTAGCATGCTGGCATCAAAGTGTAGCTGGGACCTGCTCGGTGAAAGACATTTGTAAAGCCATCCAACCCATTCCTTCGGGTCCTCGGCCAAATTGGAGGACTTTGGTCCCTTTCCATCCCTTCAAAAATAAGAATTTTCATGTGGCGGTGTCTAAAGGGTTGTCTAACGACAAGGGACTGTTTGTTTCATCGTAATTTGGTTGATTCGGATCTTTGTGCATGTTGCAGACAATCCCCTGAATGAGTTGACCATTTGTTTGTTCATTGCTTTTTTGCTACATCAGTGTAGTCACTCATAGCACCTAAAAGAAATTTAAACTCTCAACCTAAAATTTTCATTTCTCTCAATCACAACTTTTGGAGTACTCATAAAAATGGTAGATCACTTGGCCCCCTTATCTGCTGATACATTTGGAAATCACGAAACAATTATCTTTTTAATATAATCCCTTTACACCAACAATTTACTGCTGTAAAGGCCTATCGACTTCGTTACCAGTGGAATTTTGTTTCAGACCTTAAACTTCTTAAAACATCATACTTCTCTACAGCAACCCAATGGACCACAACACACACCACCCCACTCCAGCCCACAACCCACACACAACACCCCCCCCCCCCCCCCCCCCCTCCCAAAAAAAACCCTGCAAGTTTCTGCAGGAGAAAATGAAGTATGATTAACTGATATTTAAGAAAGGAAACGGTTGTCGAAAGATCAAAAACAGAATTCAAGTCTTACAGTACGATTCCTAAGAATATCCTCGTAGTAAAGAACAATGTGTCTTGTGCTCTTGAAGCATTCCAAAGCCTTGGCAGTTGTTTCCTCAGCTTCCTTCATACTAGGTATTAGTAATGTAGCATTGATTGTAGGCTTGTATTTTGCAAGTATTTGAGCCTGCAAGCAACAAACAACCGTGAGATTCCGATCTATATGGATCAACGCGTAGATAGAGAGAGAGAGAGAGGACCTCCTGTGATGAATGCACATGAGACTTGTGGGTTCCATTCAACAACTTCGCATCCTTATCATTAGAATTAGCAAGCACAGATATCATTCTGCGCAGCAGATTCCCTTATAATGCGGAGAGGCCTCTTTTTTTGAAGTACTCTACTATCTCTATGTGATGCTCTATCAAGCCCTGAAAAATATTTAGGCATTTGAAGACTTGAGAAAAGCAAGAATCCTGATAATAATCAATAGTAGTTCATAAAAGTGTTGCACAATCATTATAGAAAAGATGTATTAATAGAGGAAGGTGGTTGAATTTTCATTGGTCAAATCAATCTCACAACTTTCTGCTTTAATGGTTTTATTGGCGTTTCTAATTGCATTACTAGCCTGCCAAGTGTAATAATAGTTCCTAATGGAAATTTCTACCCCTAGTGATGCAGGCCATAATAATAAGCCCCGTTTAAAAATCTACACCCGCAGGCCCAAAACACAGTAGACTTGTAGTAGGACTATATTAATAGTAGTTTGTTTATTTGAGATTTGGCAAGTCCAATCGGATTTGATTTAGGACTTCTTATTTGTTTAGAATTAGATATTTCCTTTCTTAGAGAATGTTTTAGTTATAAATAAAGGTTGTAATTTCTTCAAGAGAGATAGACTTTCATATTGAATAAAGCTTTGGGCATTGGTTCTCAGTTGAGAGAGAGTTAATTGTCTTTGGTGAGACACCTAGACAATTTATCCATAAGCCTTTTGGCTTGGAGATTAGCCCATTGGCTAATCTTCTTCCCCTGCGCTGCTTCACCTAGTCGTCATGTAAGTCTTTTTCCATTTGAATTATCGAAAGCTTTCATTTACTGCTTGCATTTTCGAGTTCTTTCCAGCTGACAAATATGCTGTATACAAACTACTTAAGTGTAACTAAATTTCTCTAGCCTTCTCTGGGACTTAGAGTCCTATTGTGATTACATCAACTATTCAAAAATGCAGAAAAACTACAGTAGCATAAAAAAGGAACTTATAAATCCGAACTTAAAGAAAGTGAAGTTAGAATAGAATATTTTTTACGATCAAGGCTAGTGTTTAACACTATGTCCTTAAGACAAAATTCGTCCCTACTACGGTGCTCACGGTGTACAGACGTTTGTCTCCCAGGATATAATGATCAACATGCAATAGAAGCAGCACTACAATATACACGTCAGCGAACAAAACATTAGTGTTCTTCAACTTTCTCTCAACACAGATGACGGGATGCAAAAAGAAAAAGTTATACAGTACTGAATGCAATTCGAGATGGGCTATAAATAGGTGAACTGGTAACTGTTCATGAACAGGCAACAGTCACCAAAAACAAACAAATCCATTCATCAAGGAGATGCGAAGAGAAAAGATACATCCATTTCAGAGGGGATGCGAAGAGAAAAGACACATTCATTTCAAAAGAGACATTATGTCTTTTGACAAAAAGACATCTTTTTTGGAGAGCTCACGGGTTGGGCCACGATCCGACTCATATTGGGTTATGGGCTTTTAACTCAATCGAACCTAAATCGACCCGACCCACCTCATGGGAATCAATTTCTCATTCATATTTTAATGGTTTTTAATAAACAATGGTTTGGGCTTAATCTTCTCTTGGAAGAGAACACGTTAACACTTGGACCCGCCTCAAAGATGTGTGAGACCCACACTTATTATGGTCTACTATTGCCCAAAAACCAAAGTTAAAAACCCATTTTTCCAACACTCTCATCATCAACAAGAAGCCCCATCCTATTTTCACTTGGATGCATCATTTACTCCAGCTAATTTATTCCTTTTCTTTTGTTAATGTCTTTACCAATAGCAGGATTTACGTAACTATTCTGTATTCTAATTTTTATTATTTGGTAAAGAATGTCTTGCTATCAATCAATATAACTACAGACCCTACAATTATGAACTCCAAACTGCACACCACGTCTTCACAACTGAGGCACAAAAAGGCTATTAGGGTCTAGAGACTTAGAAACACATGTAACGAAGATGCAAATTTATTTCTCAAAAGAGATCCATATATCCCAGAAACACCTAATGTTGGGTATCAATGGTGCCTCCATGTAAAGCGGGGACCATTTTGGATGATAGAGATAACAGCTCTAATAATTTTCTAATGAATATTTGGTTGCCCCAAAATGGACTACACAAACATTCCAAAATCTGAATGCAGTGAGAGCCAAAATTGAGTGTGCATATATGTTTTCATCTAAAATGTTCTCAAAACAAACTTTTAGGTGAAAAAGAATCAGTATTCTAAGCTTAGCTACACGATGCGCTGATAAGCCCATAAAAATGCACTTTTTTAAGATTATTTCAAGAAGTTTTAAGGACTTATTAAGCCAAGAGAGTATCATTTAGTGTTATATAATGGTTTCATTCATTATAAATTTATTTTAGTATTTTTTAAATAATTTTCTTAAACATCACACTTTTGTTATAGATTCATAAAAACCTGCCATTTTTTAAGTAGTATTTTTGGAAAGTTTTTCCAAATGTGTTTTTCTCATGATTTGAAATGATTCAATTTTTTTATCATCAGTTGAATTGTCTTTTCACATAGAATTTACTTTTTGCTTGTAGGAAAATAATGTTATGAGTCCTATTTGCAAGAATTGAGGCCAAGAAAATTATTTGAAAGATAGAAAGAAAGAAAAGAAAAGAAGATAGCATTTTTAGGAAAATTCACTTCATGCATCGAACACACATACAAGTGTGGTTTCACACATGCGTTGGACAGCCATAAGGGGGGTCCACCACTCTTGATTGTACAATCTCAATTATCTCTAAAGATAATTCAAAGGGATCTAAAAACATTTCATGAAAATTGCTTTCGAAATGGGAAAGGAAAGCCACATGTGAAAGAATCTTTGCAAGGGACACAAAAGTGCAAATTTGGAAAATCTCATGCAAGAAATATGTTGGTCGTCCATACCATCTTGGAATTGGATTGGAACATTTGCCACCTAATTGAAAGATTCTCTCTTCCAAATTATCTCTCAAAATCCCAGAGTCAAAGAAGGTTTTTACAAGAATGTAAAGTAGCATGAAGATGGAGAAAATAAACAAGGAACCCATGCATTGCATGGGACGTTCCAACACAAAAAAAAGTCGAGTGCCACCTCATTCAATTTAAAAGGAATTTTGGAAGCCAGTTGATGATCCAACTATGTATATGCATTACCAATCATTGGTGGGCCAATGCATTGACTTCTTTTTATGAAATGAGCACATGAAGCAAGACGCCACAAGAGATTTTAAGTGTGGAACATTAACAACAGGTCTCACAAAAAGGCATGACCATGCCTTATTTGAGGGTCCCACCTCTCCAAATTCAAAGACATATGAAGACTAAGATGGATTCAATCATGAAGAACAATTAGCAATCGCAAGTGGGCCCAACTCTAGCTTCATTTGCACAAGTTCAATTCTTAGAAAGTTGTGTAGACAATTTTCATACGTGGAAACCATTCCAAGCCATCAAGGGGGCTCTTCTCAAAGGCTACACTACCACCCTTATTTTCTCAACTAGAAAGAGGAGTTCAAAATCATCCTAGTATGCATTGTAGATTTTTTTTTTTCTTCCCTATCTCGTGTAATCAGTTCCTTACTAGTCTTAATAAATTTGTCTCTTTTAATTTTTATTCTTGTTATTGGTGTTTTTGAATATTAGCCATGTAAATCCATACCATAGGGTTATTTAACTTGTTGGTTAAATAATTGGTCAAGCTTGGAATAGAAACTATCAATATATATTAGTAACCTTGCAAAACTACCATGTTTTCTGCAAAACTAGGGCATTTTTTGAGGCAATATAAGGTATCTTTGCAGAGATTTTTTTAGTGAAAAAGATTATAATTCCATGCTTCAAATTGTTTATTAATGAAAAAGATTCGTCGTTCTCAGCTTGGATTGCTAACCCAAGTTGAAGAACAAGACCCTAAGCTTTACACTTCTAATTTTTCCTGGGCTCAAGAGTGAGGATAAAATTTTAAGGAGCAAATCACCACCTTTGAATTTCAGTTTTTACCACTTTTAATTTCAATTTACTGCCTTTGACTTGTGCAAACCACCTTTAATTTTTACACTTTTATTTCAATTTCTGCACAATTTTATGTTCATAATCCTACATAATTTAGTTTAGTTTTTACGTACTGCTGAAAATACATTAAGATTCACGCCTAATTTCGATTGATGGAAACATGTGGAGAATGCTGATCATGTCAAATACATAAATCAGATTTGAAGGTTGTATGTGCTGAATGCGTTTAAGTTGGAAACAGTCCAATTTCAGACGTAAAATCGAAATTGTTTTGGTGGGGAAGTTTCAGTCAGATTTGCAAACAGATTCGCTATTGCAGAATGCTTGCTGTTCTAGACATTTGTTTAGACCTGAAATCGGAATTAAAATGTCGCTGAAATCAGCTCTTACTTCTAGCCTGAAACAGTTTAAAAAGAACTGGCATAAAGTAACACATAGTTTAGCCAAACAATATGATGAATTTGTGGGCCGTGTGAACTAGTTGCAAAACCAGTTCTCTACACTTAAACAAAGAAATTCCAGTTCAGAAACTGAACTGGAATCAGGTTGTATTCACAGGTTAAACCATGATGAAGCAAGATTTGAACAAAGAGCCAGTATGGTCGCATGTTGCATGGAAATTATTGGGACTATTTGAATAGGTTTTAGGGTATGGATTCTCAAATAAATGCAAAGCTGTAACCAACTAAGCCATTGATGAATATCCTGGTTAAGCATGTGCCATGTAGTTCCCAACTCGTTTTTAGATTTTTATGCATTATTTTGAGTTGTTTTCCTGTATAGATTCATGCATAATAGGTGGGTTGATTTCAGCAGTAAAATTTTTTTTCTTTTTTTTAGGATGCTTGTTTACATTCATGTATACATTAGTGTTTAGATTGCATATCCATCATAGCAGGATTTCTTTTAGTAGTCTTTCCTACATTTAAGTTTAGATTTTATGCATTCTTAGATTAGGAATTTACATTATTTAGGTCATATTCATCGTTTAGTTTTAGGAGTTGCTTAACTTAGGTTAGTTTCCTAATTTATTTTCTTTTCTTCTCTTTTTTTGGAAACTAATTTTAGAAAAGTTACTCATTTTAGATTTTCAATTTTAGAAAGTAAATTGATGTGCTTGTTTTAGAATGTTTCTCACTTTGTTTGACACTAACTTAGATTCATTTCTGATTTGGTCTCTAATTTAGTTTCTTGTTTTTTTTTTTTGTAAGTGTTATTTTTAGAATATTTTCTAATTGGATGTTCTGATGTATTTTCTCTTTTGAAGTAACTTGATTTTTTAAGAATTAGGTTTTCTAATTTTAAGAAATTTTAGATTTTGAGATTGTAATCTTTTAATTAAAGTAGGAATAATTGTAATTAGTTTTTAATTAAGTTAGTTTTAAATTTTTATTTAGGACAGATATAAGTTGAAAAGCCCTTAAATAAATTGCTGCCTATGAATCGATCTAATCTTACCAGTTTTATTTCTACATAGCAGTTATGCACTTGAAACTCACATTTATACCCACAGACTCAACTAAGATAAAACCATGGTAAAGTTGGGAAGTCTCAACCCTCACGTGAGATTCTCCACTTTAATGCTTCTTGGTCCCACAAAAAGTGAGGTGTCAAATGCACAATGGGTAACTGCAAAATAGGGGTTGTGCGGACTGCGGAGACACCTTATTGAAGGTTTACTCTACTAAAATATCAATATCTATTTTTAATTTTTTTGCGTGGGTAAACAAACTTTCATTTCATAACAAAGACAAAGTAAGATACAGTGACGAAAATAAGACTGACAGAAACCTAAGATGGGATTTCAGCCTCCTTCAATATCACCTCTAGCACAAACTGAGGGATTGAGTCCGGAGCAAGTTGACCCACGAAAAAAGTTCTACAGGTCCATTTTCTTAGTTCATAGGCTTCCTCGTTACAAAATCTGGGGACTTTAGTGAACTTCCAAGAAGGAAAGTTTTGTCTTAGATGTCTCATGTCCAGTACAATAGCAGACAACCTCTGTGGTGGTGGGGGTGGAATTTATTGACTCCAGGACGAAAGAACTACCTGAGAGTCACTTCAAAACTAACAAGTTTCCATTCATTTCTGGCAGCAAGATTCATGGCTGATCTTAGTGCCAGAGCTTCTGCAACATCGGCATTAGAGCAAGCAAGCTTTTCTGTCCACAAATTCATATAATGGCCATGGAAATTCCTTGTCACACGGGCTGCAAAAGAGAAGGTCGGACGAACCATGGCATCACAGTTGATTTTGAGAAAGTTAGATTCGGGTGGTCTCCAACCTTGTTTAATATTTGACTGATTTGGATCAGGCCTCCTTCGAGCAAGCTTAGGACCAAACTTCTCTTCATTCAAAAACTCTCGGTAAATCCGATCGACTTCTTATTTCAGAATAATTGGTTCCAGAACCTCACCTTGAAACAATATGCGATTCCGGGTGAGCCAAACTCTTTCCAAAAGGATAGCAGCAAAAAGCACAGAACTTTCCTGAATTCATTGACCCAAGAGAAGATGAGGGTTAAGAATGTTGGTGGCCCAAAAGCCGCCATGTCCAAATTTGCAAAATTCTCTATTCGCAGACCCCACTTATCAAACCAAGACAATTTCTCCCACGGGCATTGGATGAAAATATGAACTGAGCTCTCCCCATAATCATTGCAGAAGGGGCAAAAGCAATCTTGGATGGGAAATCTTTCCCTCAGTGTCACTCTCATAGGGGGGCATTACCGAATAGTCCCCACAGGGAAACTTTGTCTCTCTTATGAATTCTTTACCTCCACAGCTTTTTCCAATTATCTTTGGTTGATGGATCCTTGGGAGTTAAGGCGTTGACTCTGTTCAGTGAGATAAGCTGACTTTCCTGTGAACCTTCCTTGAGATTCAGGAGTCCAACACCATTGGTCATCGATTAAAATATCTGGGAGTGCGATCTTGGAAATTTCATGGACCGTATGCTCATCGAAGAAGGATCTTAGCAAGGGAATGTCCCAACTTCTAGCATCCCTATCAATTAGCTCGTCAACATTTCTGCGGAGATCCTCCTCTCGTTTTGCTGCATGTTGAGAGATAGATGGTCTAAAACCTGGATGGTAGGAATCCATGGCTCTGTCCATATACATGCATCTTTGCAATTACTAATCTGTTTGCATGCTCCTTTCTCGGTAGTCTCCCTAACCTGCAACACCCCTCTCCAAACCAAGGAATCATCTGAGCACTTTTGGACATAGTCGAAGGATGATCTGATGCAACATTTTTTTTATTCCAGCAACGTGGCACAAAGTGAATTATTGCTTGTCTGAAGATTCCTTGCCAATTTGGCAAGAAAAGCCTTGTTGTAGTCCCTCACTCTCCTAAAACCACGCCCGCCCCCCACCGCTTGACTTTGGTTTACAAATCCCATCTCATGTTTTTAGACATAATCCTCTGCTATCTTCTTTGTGGCCCCACGAGAAACGCCTCATTACTGACTCTATTTTCTCGCATGTCGACCTTGGACGTGGAAAAGATTGGAGGGCATAGGCTGGAATTGCTGTGAGCACTGATTTAATAAGCGTGACCCTCCCCGAATAGGAGAGTAGCCTACCTTTCCATTTTGCAAGCTTTGCTTCCACTCTCTCGATAATGAACTTGAAACTCTGTGTCCTTGATCTGGAAATGAACATGGGGAGGCCCAAGTGAATTGCTTCGTCGTTCAAAGTTCTGAGGTCGAGCGTGCCCTCAATACCTTTTTTGGATTGCGGGTTGGTGTTTGGACTGAAGAAGATTCCAGATTTTTTACCATTCACCACCTGACCCGACCAGCTTTCGTACTGGTTTAAACAATTCACTATTGTGGTCGCCTTATCTTCATTAGCTCTTGAGAAAATAAGGAGAGATCATCTGCATACATGAGGTGGTTGATAGCAGGGCATGAACTTGCAATTTTAATTCCATGGATATTGCCTTGATTCTCTGCATAGGTCAGCATTATTGATAGCACATCAGAGCAAAGAATAAAAAGGAAGGGGAAAGGGGGTCCCCTAGTCGGATATTTCCCTCTGGACAGAAAAGACCCAAGGGGCTACCATTGATTAAGATTGAGTAGGAAGAAAATATGACGCACTCCATAATCAAATTCACCAACACTTGACGGAAACCAAATGAAGTTAAAACGGTGGAAAGGAAACGCCATTCAATTCTGTCACATGCCTTAGACATGTCGAGTTTGATGGCCATTAAAGAACCTTTACCCCTTTGCTTCCTCATTATATTAAGAATTTCCTGGTTAAGGATCGATAATGTTACCATGGATGGATTGGCCTTTTATGAATGCAGCTTGGTTGGGGGCCACCAGTTTCCCCAACAAGGGTTCTCGATGCCAGAATTTTGGAGATAATTGTATTGTTAGCCAAAATGGCCCATTCTGGGAATTTTGAACGAATTAGATTCGCACACCAATAGATATGATTAAACGTAAATGGATTTCCAAAATTTCAGGGCATACCTGAATCCATCGCTAATGGAGACGGAATGGATGCCAAAATGGGTCTTACAACTCCCTCAGTCTTCTCTTGAAGCCAGCAACTCGATGGTGATGCTCAGCCTTTGATTTGAATCCGTATGAGTGTATATCTCTGTGAAGAAGAGGGAGTTTCCCAGCTTTTATAGCCATCTGACCATTACTGATGGCTGCAACGCTCCTCTGTCATTATGGAGTGTTGCTGCAATGCATTCGTGGGCATTCATCATGGAAAAACCGAAAATGGATTGAAGAGCAGCGAAGGAAGAGAGAGTGAACGTTACAGACATGGGCGGTGGTCATTTGGACCACCACCCTCGGTTACCAACAATCTCCCACTTGGTCCATATGACCACCATACATCCGCTTAGTATATATATAGTATATAGAAAATACTTTATTTTGCAAACGAATTTTTTAAAATGACTCTAACTGATGCCCATCATTTGAAAAAACACTGATTATCCATGAAACTGTAATGCTAAAATCTTTAATCTGAGATTAGGTTAGTTTACTAATGCGAACTGTGGCAGCTACACATCTTTACGATATATTTCCTTCCACAATCACAACACCAGTATCCTTTCCTAATCAAGAACTTAACTTCAATATGACTACTTTAATGGGAACTATAATGTCATAACACTTTTATATTCTTACTTCATTGCATAATTATCACATGTGAATATATAACAAAGTAAGAGTTGCAAAATCATTTCTTTAATTGATCATTGAATAGTGTCATACATCATTGATTTCTTCAAGGCATATCTTTCAATCCCATACTCAATACATGGTCTTTAAAATCATTTGGCGCCAATGCCTTTGTTAATAGATCAGCAACCATGAGCTTCGATGGAGCTCCAACAATTGACACTAAACGATCTCGCACTTTTTCCTTCAAAACAAGGTACTTTACTTCCAGAAACTTTGATTTACTGGAACACTTGTCATTCTACGCAAAAAGTCAAGCAGCATTGTTATCGCAGTAAATCTTTAGCGGTTCAGAAACACTGCCCATAATTGTAAGTCCCTTGATGAAGTTACGCATCCATAATGCATGACCCGTGGCTTCAAAGCACACCACATATTCTGCATCAAATGTGGATAGAGTGACTAGCGATTGCTTTGCACTCCTCCACGACACTGCCCCGCCAGCCAACAGAAAGATGTATCCAGATGTTGACCTTATAGTATCGAGACAACCCGCAAAGTCAGAATCTGAATATCCAATGACCTCCAGCGTATTGGATCTCTGATATGTGAGCATGTATCTTCTAGTGCCGTTGAGATAACGCATCACTTTCTTGACAGCTACCCAGTGAGGTATGCCTGGATTACTTTGATATCGACTTAATATCCCAACTGCAAAACTAATATCTGGCCTCGTGCATATCTGAAGGTACATTAGACTTCCTACTGCTGCCGCATAAGGGTATTTATTCATTTCTAACTTTTCTATGTCAGTCATGGCGCATTGATCTTTACAAAACCTATCTCTCTTAGACATTGGGGCATTTTGTGATTTACTCCTTTCCATTCGGAAACGTTTGAGAATATTTTGTACATAGGCTTCTTGACACAACCGGAGTATTCTTCGAGATCGATCTCTAAATATCTTGATTCCTATTACAAAAGTTGCTTCACCCATATCTTTCATGTCAAAATTATTCTCAAGGTATACCTTAGTTTCTCGGATCATACTAAGGTCATTACTGGCTAGTAAAATGTCATCTACATACAGGACTAAAATGATAAACTTGCTGTCACTGATATTAAGGTAAATACAATGGTCAACTAGATTTTCGGTAAAACCAAAAGATGTAATAATATGATTAAACTTTAAGTACCATTATCTGGAAGCTTGTTTCAGCCCATATATCGACTTCTTTAACTTACAGACCAGCCTTCGATTATTACCTTGTTGAACAAACCCTTCAGGCTGTTCCATGTACACTTCTTCATCAAGATTCTCATTCAAGAAAGCTGTTTTAACATCCATCTGATATAACTCTAAGTCATAATGAGCTAGTAGAGCCATTACAATTCTGAATGAGTCTTTCTAAGATACCGGATAGTTGGGCTTTAAATCGTTCAACTTTACCTTTAGAGTCCTTTTTGGTCTTAAAGACCCATTTACAACCGACGGTCTTGGACCCTTCAGGTAGTTCAACGAGATCCCAAACGTCATTTACAGCCATGGATTCTAATTCTTCTTTCATAGCATCTAACCATTTATCAGAATTGTCATTATGTACGCTTCATTAAAAGTTTTTGGATCTTCTTTAATTCCAATATCCGATTCTTCTAGATACACAACATAATCATCCGAAACAGCAGGCCTTCTTATACAAGTCGACCTTCTCAATACTTCCGGATTTTCTTCAGGAATGTTTAGTTGTATTGGAGGAGTTGGTTGTGTATCTTGAGAAATTGGATCAACAGATCGTTCTGGGAATGCCCCTATATCGAGTGGAATCATTAATCCATCTTGAGTAGAGGATTGAGGCTCATCTCTAATCTCCTTATATATAATGTTTCTAGCCTCGCTACTCCCACTGTTGTCAAGATTCTCCAAAAACTTAGCATTATGGGACTCAACTATTCTTAGTGAATGATTAGGACAGTAAAATCGATACCCTTTAGACCTCTTTGGATAACCAATAAAATATCCGCTCATAGTTCTAGGGTCTAACTTCTTTTCTTGTGGATTATAAACTCGTACTTCAGATGGACATCCCCAAACTCTGAAATGGTTTAAGCTGGGTTTCCTTCCAATCCACAACTCGAAAGGAGTTTTGGGAACTGCTTTACTAGGAACCCTATTTAAAATATATATGGCCATCTTCAGTGCTTCACCCCACATAGATTCGGGTAACGAAGTATTACTAACCATACTCGTAACCGTATCTAAAAGAGTTCTATTCCTTCTTTCAGCAATTCCATTCTGCTGAGGAGTTCCAGGCATTGTGTATTGGGCAACAATACCTTCGGATTCCAGGAATCTTGCAAATGGACCTGGGTTACGGCCCGCTTCAGTGTACCTACCATAGTATTCACCACCACGATCCGATCTCACAATTTTGATCTTCCTATCTAATTGCTTTTCTACTTCTGCCTTCACTATTTTGAACATAATCAAAGCATCAGACTTTTTTTTAATGAGATAGACAAAACCAAAATGTGAGTAATCATCTATAAATGTGATGAAATATTGTTCTCCTCTAAAACAAGGTATATCTATCTTTCCACAAACATCCGTATGGATTAACTGCAGGAGTTCAGAACTTCGTGTGACAGTTTTCTTGACTGTTTGTGTTTATTTTCCTTTAATACAGTCAACACAGACACCGAAATTAATGAAATCAAGGGTTGGCAATAACCCATCCTTCACTAATCTCAACATCTTCTCTTTCGAGATGTGTCCTAACCGTTTATGCCACAACATGCAGGAGTTCTCTTTTATTAGTCCTCTTTTCATGTCAACATTCATTCCACAAGAAACATGGTGTGTAGTCAGTGATTGTGTATATAAAATATCTAACTGTAACTTATATAAACCATCACACAATAAACCACTACCGATCATTATATTATTGAAAAATAGTTTCAAAGATCCTTTATCAAAATTAAAGACATATCCTTTCACATCCAATTGAGAAATAGAAACCAATTTTCGGGAAATCTCTGGAACATAGAAGGTGTTCGACAGATCCAGAACGAATCCGGTATCTAGCACCAGCCTATATGTGCCTACTGCCTCGACTCTTGACTCCTTCCGGTTCCCCATAACGATGGTTCGTTCCCCATCACTTGGCCTCCGGGTTGAAAGGAATCCCTGCATACAACCAGAAATGTGAACGGTTGCACCAGAGTCTACCCACCATGTATTAGATGGGACATTAATAATATTTGTTTCACATACAAGAAATAAATTTCTTTGCTTACCTCTTTTCTCAAACCAATTTTTCCTTTTGAGGCAGTCCTTCTTGAAATGTCCTTTCTTGCCACAAAAGTGACATTTTTCGGACCCTTTCTTCCCTTTTCTCTTCATCGGTTTCTGACCTTTCAGATCTACCTTGGGCATGTTGGCATTATTCTTGAGGTTTCTAAAACCTTTCCTGCCCTTAACTTGGGAGACTAAGTTTACTTGAAGTTGCCCATCAGCCTTAAGCCTCCTCTCTTCTTGATCACATCTTGCGATCAGCTCAGTTATGGTTTACCGACTAGAGCTCTGATTGTAAGTTACCTTAAACGGGCCAAATGCAGGGGAAAGGGAATCCAGAATGAATTGGATCAAATATCCATCTGAGATACTCATGTCTATATCCTTCAACTTGGATGCAAGGTTAGACATGAGTAGGATATGTTCCCTAACTCCCTTCGTCCCATCGTACTGCATGTTTGTTAATTTGATCATTAATGTGGCACCTAATGCCTTATCAGTTACTTCAAATTGTGACTTGATCTGTTCTAAGAGTTCCTTGGCATGTTTTCTTGGATCAAGTGATCCCCTAATACTCTTAGAAACTGAAGTCATAATAATCTTTTGGCATTTCTTGTCACATTTGTGCCACTGTTCATGTTTGGCCTTTTCAAGTGCAGAACTTTATTCGGTGAGGGCAGGAGGCATGGGCTCATCTAAGGCCATTTCTAAGTCGAGAAAAGTTATGGTCAATGCTAACATGTCTAACCATTCTGGATAATTTGATCCATCTAATAAGGGAATGGTTCCTAAGCACGAAGGAAGAGTTAATGATCTGGAGGAAGAAGCTGTAAAAGAAAGAAGATATAAACTATTATTTTCACAATTCTATAATGCTTTGAATTCACAGGGAATCTTACAACAAAATAATAATTTTACATTATTACAAATAACCTTTGGGTCAAATGCAACATGTTAATTTTATTATTCTCAATTATTTGATAAAAACCACAATTTATTAAGTGAATAAGTGAAATCTCAACTTTGGGCATAGATCAACACGAATTCACAAAACATCTTTAATGTGTTTATCCAATATTCAAATAATCAAAAGATAAACTCCTTTGGATCGATTATCTATCCTTTAAGTGAAATTGCAATTTAAGTGTCATATGTGGTATCTCTTATTCAATATTTAAGATATGAGTGTCATCATAACTGGGCCACTTTGGTGACAACCTAGTTAACTCATAATTTCAAATTGAAAACTATGACACTAATTTATTCATCAAACATTCATGCATGTAATAAATTATAACTCAAACAACATTAATCATGTAAACAATAAGCGGAAAACATGAATTTAAATGAGTTAAACATGCATAAAACCTTATGATATTATCATTGAACCATTGGATCGGGAATTAAATTCACTAATATGGTAGATCTCATCATAAGTAACACAACAAAAGAAACGAATCGAAAATCCTATATCATATGTGTCCGTAATGATCTCCCTCTTTTGCCTTTTCTTCTCTCTCTCTTTTCTCTCTCCCGGTCTCTCTCTCTCTCCCAGTCAGTCCTCTCTCTCTCGGTCTCTCTCTCTCTCCCAGTCAGTCCTCTCTCTCTCGGTCTCTCTCTCCCGGTCTCCCTCTCTCCCAGTCAGTTCTCTCTCTCCCGGTCTCTCTCTCTCTTTTTCTTTCTCTCACCCGGTCTCTCTCTCTCTCGCTTTTTTTCCCTATTTCCCGCTCTCTCTCTCTCTCTTTTTTCTCTCACTCTCCCTGTCTCTCTCTCTTTTCTCTTCTCTCTCCCGGTCTCTCTCTTTTCTTCTCTCCCTCCCGATTTCTCTCTCTCCTAATTTCTCTCTCTCTCTTCAGTGTTTCTTCTCTTTCTCTTCTTCAAAATTGGATCTTCCTTTTCTTTCGCTTTTTCTCCTCTTTCTCTCTCTCGATTCTCTCGAATACGGGAGAGAGAAAGAAAGACGAAATTCAAGGAAAGAAAGGAGGAGAGGAGCCTTGCTTGCTGAGATAGAAGGAGGAGGGAAAGATTCGATTTTTTTTTTATCCTTTTCGGTTTTGTTTTGTTGATTTGTTGATGGAATTGGATCACAACGAATGCATCACTTCGTCTGATGGGATTGACGAGGAAGAGGCGACGACCCATCTCCACCAGCCATTCTCCAAGCCCCATGGCGGAAACGTCAACCACACCACCATCCCGTCCACGATCCCTCCGGCGACCAGCGTCCATGAGCTCCTTGAATGCCCTGTCTGCACCAACTCTATGTACCCACCAATTCATCAGTGCCACAATGGGCATACACTCTGTTCTACCTGTAAATCCAGGGTGCATAATAGGTGCCCTACTTGTAGACAAGAGCTTGGAGACATCAGGTGTTTAGCATTGGAAAAGGTAGCAGAGTCACTTGAGTTACCTTGCAAGTACTGCTCACTTGGCTGCCCAGAGATATTCCCATACTACAGCAAGCTCAAACACGAAGCTCTGTGTAACTTCAGACCATACAACTGCCCATATGCAGGATCTGAATGCCCTGTTGTTGGAGATATTCCTTTTCTTGTTTCACACCTAAGGGATGACCACGAAGTGGACATGCACACAGGATCTACATTCAACCATCGCTATGTCAAATCTAATCCCCGGGAAGTTGAAAATGCCACATGGATGTTGACGGTCTTTCACTGTTTGGGGCACTACTTCTGCTTGCACTTTGAGGCCTTCCAGCTTGGGATGGCACCTGTCTACATGGCATTTCTCCGCTTCATGGGAGACGATGCAGAGGCAAGAAGTTTCAGTTACAGTCTTGAGGTTGGGGCCAATGGCAGGAAGCTCATACGGGAAGGAACCCCTCGAAGCATTCGTGACAGCCATAGGAAAGTTCGCAACAGCCACGATGGACTCATAATCCAGAGGAACATGGCACTCTTCTTCTCGGGTGGGGACAGGAAAGAGCTGAAGCTCCGGGTTACTGGGCGGATATGGAAGGATCAACAGAATCCAGAAAATGGAGTGTGCATACCCAACCTCTGTAGCTGAAAAAAAAAAGAGTGCAAACAGGGACTATTCGTGCAGTGATTAGCTTCCGAGTTGCAACTTTTGTTTTCATTCCGGTATCAGCTGACTCTCTTAATGGTTTCAAAAAAAAAAAAAAAAAAACGCTCGGTCCCCCTCTCTTCTTTGTTGATTTGAGCAAAAAAAAAAAAAAAAAAAAAAACTGTTTGGCCTCCTTACCCACGGTCATTGCAAACTTGAACTGGTGGAGCCCATTGCTGAATCCCCTCGAGCTCAAGTCCTTCCTACAAATACAATTTGGTTATGATTAAAATCAGTGGAGTCTAAAACCTTGATCAAGTCTCGATGGATTCGTCCTTCTTCATCTACGGTCTCTTAATTTTAAGCAATGGAATCCATAACATGATCATCTTTTGTTTGAAATTCTCATGATGGGTCTACTTGGAGTAATTTACCAAAGAAATAATCCTATTTTTAGGATATTTCGAGGGAAATTATACAAAAAAAAAAAAAGAGATGCGGAGTTTCTTTCCAAATCAACTTTGGGTCAAAATTTGATTTCAAACCAATGTCTCCAATTGCTTTTCATCAAAACCCATAAAGGCCAATCTCTTTTAAAATTACATCTCATTTTGTCAAAATTGCATCTCATTTTAAATCATGTCAAGCCAAGTCAAAACCCAAACTTTGATCTTTGAAAATGAACCAAAAAATCCATGAAGATCCAAACCCAAATCCATTTTCTCTAAAACTTTTGAATTTCTTAAAACCTCAGGGATTCTTTTTGTGGGTGTTCCCCACATCCCCACAGAGACGCCACTCTGGATATCTGTGAAAAATAGGTCAAAAGAAAATCAAATTCATTTCCAAAATTCATAAACTTTTGAATTTTCTAAATACCTAAGGGATTCCTTTGTGGGTGTTCCCCACAGTCCCCACGGAGATGTTACTTTTGATATCCGTGAAAATAGGGCAAAGAAATTCAGATTTCTTATGTCTTTTCAAAATTCCGTCATTAAACCCTTCATGGTTTTTATCAAAATTTTCAAATCCCAAAGTTTAGGCCTACAACCTACCTTGACAAACTGTCTTTTCATCAAGCCATCCATCATTCCCACAGATTGGCTATTTCGAGGCACAATGATTATTATACTATAATCATTGCACCTCGAGGGGGCACTTGTTGACCTATAAAAATTGCAAATACTGCAACGAAGACACCTCATCTCAGCTTAATTTAAGCTACAGAGGTTATTTGCAGATCCTGGGGAATCACTGTGAGAACCGGCATTCCATGAAGATCAAGGTAGCTGGAACTCTCAGAGGAAGTTCAAATTTCGGGTTGAACAGACATCATCAAACTCAAAAGCCACAAGCATGTCAGCCTGAAGTCAATTCCCCCCCAAGCCAGGGGGTCACTGACCAAAGTCCTGCTTCCCGATGTCCAAAATTAATAAAATTTAGACGCGAAGCTTCGGTCATGCTCAGAAGATACTTTGCAAATTTTCAAGATGAAAAGACTCTGTTTGGCCTAAATTTCATTACATGTCAGCTTAGAGGACAGTAATCTCGAATTTGGGGGTCATCGGCTAAGATCTTACTTCCAGAGGGCCAAAGCAGATAAAATTTGGAAAAAATGCTCAAAGAATGCCCCAAGTTATTCTCCCAAAGTTTCAAGTCAAGGGGAGGCTGTTCAGATAGAAAACAGGCTAACTATCTCAATGTGGAGTGAATAGTGACCTAACGCATGCAATGAATAGGTTACTGTTCGAAATCCTACTTCCTCAAATCCAAACTGCATGAAATTTGGATGAATACTCCAAGATGTTCTTGATGTCAGTCCCTCCAAGTTTCAAATCAAACCGGGGTCATTTGGGCTTCAAACAGCTGAAACAAGGGCCCACTGTCATAAAAAAGTCAACTGGAGAGTTGACCAAGTTCAGATGGTCAAACAAAGCTAAAACTTTTGTGATACACTCAAAATAGTGTCAAGAAGCATCCCTCCAAGTTTCGTGGTGATTGGACACCGTTTGGGCCCCGAACAAGCGGAAACAAGCCACATATGCAAAATTCCAAGAATGGGCCTTGGGAGTGACCGGGGCCCACAAACAAAAGGAGTTGACCAGGTTCAGGTGATCAATCAGAGCTGAAACTTCTGTGACACACTCAAACTAGTGTCAAGAAGTATCCCTCCAAGTTTCGTGGTGATTGGACACCGTTTGGGCCCCGAACAGGCGAAAACAAGCCACATATGCAAAATTCCAAGAATGGGCCTTGGGAGTGACCGGGGCCCACAAACAAAAGGAGTTGACCAAGTTCAGGTGGTCAAACAGAGCTGAAACTTCTGTGACACACTCAAAATAGTGTCAAAAAGCATCCCTCCAGGTTTCGTGGCGATTGGACACCGTTTGGGCCCCGAACAGGCGGAAACAAGCCACATATGCAAAATTCCAAGAATGGGCCTTGGGAGTGACCGGGGCCCACAAACAAAAGGAGTTGACCAAGTTCAGGTGGTCAAACAGAGCTGAAACCTCTGTGACACACTCAAAATAGTGTCAAGAAGTATCCCTCCAAGTTTCGTGGCGATTGGACACCGTTTGGGCCCCGAACAGACGGAAACAAGCTACATATGCAAAATTCCAAGAATGGGCCTTGGGAGTGACCAGGGCCCACAAACAAAAGAAGTTGACCAAGTTCAGGTGGTCAAACAGAGCTGAAACTTCTGTGAGACACTCAAAATAGTGTCTAGAAGTATCCCCCCAAGTTTCGTGGTGATTGGACACCGTTTGGGCCCCGAACAGGCGGAAACAAGCCACATATGCAAAATTCCAAGAATGGGCCTTGGGAGTGACCGGGGCCCACAAACAAAAGGAGTTGACCAAGTTCAGGTGGTCAAACAGAGCTGAAATTTTTGTGAAACACTTAAAATGCTGTCAAGCAACATCTCTCTAGGTTTTGTGATGATTGGACATCATTCGGGCCTCAAACAATGGAAAATAGACCGCATATGCAATGTTCCAAAAGTGGGCCTTGTCCGTGACCGGGGCCCAATTAATGAAAAAGTTGACCAACTTCCTGAAGTCAAAATGGGCTGAAATTTTTATGATATGTAGAAAATAGTGTTAAGAAGTATCCCTCCAAGTTTGGTGGCAATCGGACTTCTTTTGAGCCCGAAACAGATGAAAATAGGCCACATACGCGAAAACCTGAAATTGGGCCTCGTCCGTGGCCCAACCTGCGGTCACGGACCTTCAAAGGATGTTTCCCACGATTTTGGGTGGTTTCCCTCCACTCCTCTTCGAAATCCAACTCCCCACAACTGCTATTAACTCCCCAAAACTGTACAAAACTGATTGGGAGTCTATAAAAAGGGAAAATTTGGAAGAAACAAGGGGGACACACACACATAAGGAAGAAAAGTGAAGAAATTGAAGAAAGTCACCACCTAAGGCAACAAGAAGCAAGTTCCAGCAGCACTTCCACGACCATTCCCACCTTCTTTTCTTAGTTTTAAAGGTGAGCAAGAAAATTCAGAAGGAGAGATGGAAGGGAAATGGCCAAAGTCCATATCATGTTCGTACGACGCCAATTTTTGAGAGGATGACATTGTCACCTCTGTTTCTCTCATTCATAGGGCTTCTTAGCCATTACAAGAGTTGTGAAAGAAGCCTCTCTAGGCCTCATTTTGTTCCTTGAAAATGATAGGTTCAAATGACACAACTCCGGCTTCAAATTTGCCCGTTTCGGACTTGAAACAAAAATGCAGTCCGTAAGCACGAATGATGAGTTACAGCGGTTTCAATTGATTCCATGATAAAATGTGATCTTCTTGATGGTTGTCCACCACTCCAAAGTCATGAGAATGGAGTTCCAACACTTGAAAGAAGTTCCAAGAAAGAACCAGCGCGAACAGCACAAAAAACGGAGGCACAGGGCCATTGTCTGTCAGTGACCGTGATCCCCGGTCACTGGAAGGCCCCAGTGACCGCGGGTGAGTCACGGTCACTGGAAGGCCCCAGTGACCGCGGGTGAGTCACAGTCACTGGAATGGGGCAGTGACCGCGGGTCACGGTCACCCCCCATTTGTTCCTCTTTTTCATTTTCTTCCACCTTATGTACATTTTCTTGTATTTTCTAAATTGTGATCACATCTAAGACTTGAGGGAGGGGTTGTAAACTTTCAAAATATATGTAAACAACCTGCATCCCCGCGGTCAGGGCACTTGAACCCATGTAAACAAAAGGGAAATTAATGATGAACTGTAATTATTTCTCATTCTTCTTAACGCTTAAAGTGCGTGAATGTCGGACCTTGATTCCGTAATTCATTTCCACGCCTACATTTTTAAGCGCGATCATAGTGGTCAGTGCAAGCCCTTCTATATTTCCACCCGTCATAATTCGGCACTAGGCGTAATCTCACTCATCAAGCCTTTATCCACCTTCAGCTTGAATTTCAAAAAAGAATCTATGCTTAAAAGAAAACTATTTCCTATAGCTTTTAAATCAAGGGCTACAAATAGGACCAATTTTATCAAAGCTTTTTTTTTTCACCGTATCTATAGTAGGCCCATTTTACATGGTATACTATCATCTAATATCACTCACTATACCCATTTAAATATGAGTAGTTTTCAGGTGCTAGGTGCCTAACACCACTTTGGTGCTAGGCGCCAAGTACAACAACCCATTTAGTACCTGAAAATTTCACTTTAAATATACATACTAGCATTTTGGCCCCAAAAAATAAATATTAAAAGACTTCATTCATACTATACACATTTAAAATACTCTGTTGCATCATACCATATATATGTCAATATAACTACTAGTCATTTATCCCCAGAAAAGTAAATATCAAAATGCTTCATTCATACATACTATACCCATTTAAAATACTTATTTGTATCATACTATATATATGTCAATATAAATACTAGCATTTTACCCCAAAAGAACAAATAATAAAATGCTTCATTCATACCATGCATATCTAAAATACTTAGTTTAATCATACTATATATATGTTAATAGTCCATACCATACTCTTTAAGTATTATACAAGTATTTACTTAGATAAGAAAAAATGGTACTATCCAAGCTTTCCATCAATCATGTTATATCTTTTTTTTTTTTTTGATAGAATGTCTCTTCACCTTACCATACATTAAATGCAAATGCAAAAAGAAGTAAAATCCCTCTTTCCAATTCGGCTGTCCCATTTTCAAAGCGGCCTTTATGTTATGAGTTTGAGAAACCTTATTCCATTTTCAATTGCATGAATAGTGGAAGATAAGGTCATAAAAGTACCCATATTAGATTGTAGAAGACTAGCATACTAGACAAGCATACTACATCTTCACAATCAATTCTGTTCTCCTCATTTCTTCTGTAGTTCTTCCAAGTTCGGTTCTACTTCTAACTTGTGTTGTTCGCCAGTTCTTGACTTCCTCATTTCTATCTCTGCTTGCATCCATCAACCTTCTTTCTCATCAGCGAGATTCATCAAAGGTAAAAATGCAAATATTTTATTTAATTTTTTTATACTTATTCTTCTCTTCTTCTCTAGTGTATTATTTTTTGTTTCTCTTCTCATACCTGTCTATATTTTCTCATAACAGTTGCTACATTTCTCTCTTTTCATTCCTGTATTTTCTCATCACATGAGGTATGTTTTGAAATTGAATTGGATATAATTTTATTATAAATGCCAATGGTTTGAGGTTTTAAATGAATTTCATTATGAATGCACATTGAGGTTAATTTTTTATTTTGATATTTGAGATTGAGAAATTATTTTCAATTGCGATAAGTTTATATGAATATAGGCTGTGTATAAAAAATTAGAGAATGTTAAGTGTGATGTTATACATTTGCTAATGCTAATAGTGGCATTAGCAAAAACAAATTTTGAACATGCCAACGTAATATGTAATACTTTTTCCAATGCAATTATTTGTATTAGCTAAGCAAAAAAAATATTTGCCAATGCAGATATTGTGTTGCTGAAAGTGGACTTTTAACAACATGCCAAGTGCATTGCATAAAGTGGACTTTGCCAACGAGTCACGTACATTGTGGAAAGTGGAATTTTGCCAACGCGTCCCGTGTGTTGCGGAAAGTGGACTTTTGCCAACGTACAGCGTGCGTTGCTAAAAGTAAACATTTGCCAACATAACATGAGCGTCGCGGAAAGTAGACTTTTGCCAACATGCTACGTGCATTGTAAAAAGTGGAATTTTGCCAACCAGTCACGTGCATTGGCAAATCTCCAACGCTTTTTGCCAACGCAGCTATTACGTTGGCGTATGTCATCTAATTTCCATAACAGACCACCTTTTAGCAACGTTTAAAATGATTTAGCAACGTATTTTCACAATGAATATCACATTGCTGAAGAGTTAATTTTCCCCAACGCGACCAACTTGCGTTGCAGAATGCTTTTATTGAGGAGGCTTTGGCAACTTGCTGGCAACGCACTCAATAACGTTGCAGAATGTGTTTAGCAACGTAGATACTAACCTTTGCCAACGCATGAATGCGTTGACAAAAAGATTTTTTCTTGTAGTGACAATTGCAAGGTTTTTTTAATTCTCATACTTATATATTTTTTCTCATAACAACTGCAACGTTTTCAACCTCCATCAAGTTTAAAGCTTTCCACAAGATTTTTTTTTTTATAAAGTTGCTCTCTTTATATTTTATTCTTAATGGCTCACACAACTGCATCTTCAACAAATGATAAGATCCAATCTCAAGCTAGTAGCACTTTGAAAAAAGACAAAGTAGAACTAGAAACCCGATTATAGAGATATGTGACACATGTGAGTAATAGTAAAACCATGGTGGTGGATATAGAAGTTGGACATGTAATTTTTTGTAAGATGTTATTCAATGGATCATATTCTAGAGTAAAAGCCCATTTACTTAAGACAAGTGGAGTGGGAATCGAAAGTTGCTCAAAAGTAAATCTTAGACTTAAAAAAGAATTGGAAAAAGAGCAATTTGATGCTCAAATAATGGAAGAGCAACAAAAAGGACCACCCTTAAATATCCCATTACCTCCACTAGATGATGGTCAAAAAAAAAAAAAAAAAGAAAATTTTCATAAGGATCAATTGAGCAATCATTTAAGTTGACCATCATTGATAAACTATAAAAAAAAGTATACAAGAATGTTTTATTCAGGTACCATTTCATTTAAAATTTTCAAGGATCTATACCTCATTTATTACATTACTTCTGTTGCTAACTTGAGTTATCGGATTATATTCCACCATCATATAACCAATTAAGAAATTCAATATTAGTGCAAGAGAGAAACAACATAGATACTTGATGAATGCATTTAAGAGATCATGAGATGCTACGAGGGTTTCTATTATATCTGATGGTTGGACTGATATTTAAAGGAGGCCATTGATTAACTTTATAGCTACTTGATCCTATGGAGCAATGTTTTTTAAAGCAGTTCATGCACCGGGAATTCATAAAGATGTAACATATATATTAGAATTAGTTGTGCAAGTTGTAGAAAAGGAGGGGTCCATCTAAGGTGGTGCAAATATTAATAGACAATGTTACAGTTTGCAAGGTAGTTGGAAAAATTGTTGAGCGTAAATATCCTCACATATTTTGGACTCCATGTGTAGTTCATACACTAAATTTGGTATTGAAAAACATTTGTCAACCCAAAAATACACCGCAAAATAAAAGAAGGTTTGTGCGATTAGAGTGGATAGTTAAAATTGAAAGAGCCATAAAAGATATTAGAAATTTTATTGTCAACCACAATATGGCTCTTTAATTTTCAATTCTTTTTCAAAGTTAAAGTTGTTACGTGTGGCTGGAACACATTTTGCATATACAATAGTGACGATAAGGAGAATTAAGAAAGCAAAAGATGCTTTGCAAAAAATAGAAATTGACCGAGATTGGAAATACTTAAAAAAGAAAGATGAGGAGAAAGCTCAATTCATAAAAGAATGTGTTTCAAAGCATGAATGGTGGGATAAAGAAGAATATGCTAAGAATTGGAGATACAAATATACCAATTTTACACTTATTATATAAAATGTGGAACACAATGATTGAAGATGTAAAAGTTAAGAGTGTTTTAACATGAAAAGAAAGACATGTTAGTTGATCATTAAGAATTTTTTGATATATTGTATGAGATACTTGTTTCAAGGTGAAACAAAAGTCTTACCCCTCTACACTATGCTGCACACTCAATCCCAAATACTATAGCTATGCATTGTTTAATAGAGGACGTATAGGAGTAAAACGTGTTGCTCTAAATAAAGATGCAGAAGTATCATGTAACCAAGTAGGACGTTTTGGTTGCCTATTTTCATTGAAGAAAGTTAGAGAGGTGAATGTGGAGTTTGAAAAGTTCTGCACACCTTCCGGTTATTTTAGTAACTTACATGTGATAGAAGATATGAACACTTCTGATCCCATTGTATGGTGGGGGTTACATGAATTTAGTGCTCCAATGTTGTCTGAGTTAGCATCAAAGCTTCTTTCTTAACCCACTTCATCATCTTGTTGTAAAAGAAATTAAATTACATATTCTTAAATCTATACCATCAAAAGAAATAAGCTTACATTAGAAGGACATAAGATTTGGTATATGTGCATAAAGTAATCTCCGTTTACTTTCAAGAAGGAAGGAAGATTACAAGTAAGTCACACCTATTATGTTTTTTTATTTAAGTTTGAAATATTTAGTTCTTATGATTGTACAATAAGGTGGGAGTTCAATTTTAACAAGTATTTAATTCTAATGATGATTATTAATAGTGAACTTGAATTTGGATGATAGCTATTTAAGTTGTTATAATTGTTGCTTGTTAGCTTTTTTTACATGATTTTCTATAAGATGTTACTTGTTAGTCCTTGTTGATATATTTTGTTAACATATTGAACAATAAACTGTGTTAATTTTATAGAATTGTGTGTTGTATTTTAAAATTTATGGATTATGAATTATGATGCAAATATCCAATATATGTTGTATTTATGGATAGAATATTTTATGTTTACCTATTGTTTTTAAAATAGTAGACTTTAAAACAGTGATGCAGAGTACAGATATACTCATATAAGTCATCACTCATCAAGCAAGTAAACTTCAAGATTTCTTCATGAATCGAGACTTGCTAACAATCAAGGAATGTAATATCAGCTCTTACTTTATTTTCACTTCTTTTATTGAATATATGTGTGCTTATACTAATGAATTTTTAGGATTATAAATTTTAATCATATTTCAATATACTAATTCTGAGTAATTATAATCATATTATGTCCGTGTCTATATCCGTATCGTATCTCCATATTTATATCGTAACTTAGGTGATACCATACTCATATCCGTATCCTGAAATTTTGAAGTTGGCATGTGAGGCCTCTTTTCCTATATCTTTATCCGTATTCAGGCCTTCCATTATAGCTAAACTACTCTGTGGTCTATACTCTGTTCACAGGCAGTATATTATACTAAATTATTTCTGCCGTGCTTATTCCATTTTTGGTACGTGACACGTCTTCCTTAATACTCACTGTTTTGAGGCATTATTTGAAAGAGTCCTCAGTGCCTGTTTGTTTTACCACTACTTTGTCACTTGATGGGGAATCAGACTAATCCATCAGCTACTGTGACAGAAGGATGATCTTCCTTTGACTTTTGATGGTTTTGAATCAGAGTAAGATTTTTTTGGGTAAAACTCAAATTATCTTCCTTTCCTTGAATCTTTTTCCTCTTTCTTTTTTCTGACTTCAGGTGCTGTAACTATATGAATCCTCTTGGATCTTTGTTCTACTTAATGAGGGGATCTAATTTTGTTGAAAGCAGAATAGGAAGTAGTCAAATCATGACTATAATATTTTAGGGAAATTCTATGGAAAAAAAAAGCTTTGATATGTATGATGAGCAGTTTACTTCATTGCATTATCATTTAAGTAGGGAGATGCAATCAAAGATCTTATCAAATGGATTAAACTCGTGTCCATGTTGATGAAAAATAAAATGGGATCAACACATCCTGTTTAATACTCAATCTTACTTATCAGCGTCCTAAGGGCGGTGTATTCTCTTCTTCCTACGCGTGTTCTACTAGATGAACAATGAAGGAAGAAAGGAAATGCTGATTAAAGTTTTCGGATCATGTTAACACTCCTTTTTGTTGCTTTGTGTGACTTTTTCTTTTAGTTGATTTTTCAAGTTATGGGATACAGATAAGTTTCATTGATTAGTCTTTCTTGCTTCCCCTTTGCAAGTGCTCTATCAAGAGCTCGTTTTAAATGAAAGAGAATGGATCTCCGTTACCCATACAAAAGTGAGTTCACAAATACTACGCATGATGAGTTTCCATGGTATCTTCAAAAGATTCAATTGGCTTGTGCAGTTCACACTCAAGTTTATTAGTATTCCAAATTATGAAAGTACATCCAAATACTCAATTGAGCTTTTACTTTTCTGAACACTGATAGGAATGTGGTACCTAATCTAACGCTAGTACTGATAGGAATGTGGCACCTAATCTAATGCTAGCATAGCAAACTCTCTCTGTTACAAAGTCTAGCTAGCACTGAATCCGGTGCTTGTGTTAACACGAGTTCCTGTGCCCAATGCCAATCAAGTACTTATGTCTTTCAATTGACCACAGCTATAGTAGTATTGAGGGACTAGTAACATGCTTTGCCACCAAACTGTCAAGTGTTTTTGTTTGTTAACTGCTAGAGTTCGTATAAGAAAGGTAGGTAGTATGCCCGTTTTTCAAAGGCCTCCACAATTATTGCTTTCAGAAGTTTCTTGAAGCATATAAGTTTACTGCACGGTCTAACAATCAGCCACACGCAATGTGTTTGTGTTGACATTATGTATACTAGAAACCAGGGCAGTATATTACAATTACATTAAAATAATAAACAGCAGGGGAAGAGATGAGTGTGGGTACTATTAGAAGAGAAGTTGTGGAGGAATGGTTACGAATGACAGTTTTTTTTTTTTTTTGGCCTTTTTTTGGTTGAGATGGATAGTTATGTTTTTGAAATGTAAATTTATCTAAATTTGACCATCGGTTAGGAGACACCAAAAACCACTTATGATCTCACCCTTTATACATAGTAATAGATTTATTGGAAGATGTTTAATCTAATTACAAATTAGAGTTTTGTTATGTCATATTCTTAAGTGGTGGCTGAGATCATCCCATCTAACCACCAATGGTTCAGATCTAGATGCAAACTTGTAAGTAAGAGGAATCTAAATACCCCTTACTTCTTTTGTAGTGCAACACTTGATAAAATACATTTACCATATCAGAATCTTTCTAAATATTCAAAAAAATTACATAAAACCCCTAATTTTTTTGAAATTATTCCAAAAAGCACTTAAAAATTACAGATTCCTTCCCTTAAGTTTTCGATATTACATTAACTATCCAAAGGTTTTTTTTTAAATATTCATTTGAATCCGCAGAAGTTTAAAAATTCTTACAAAAGGTTTCTAATTGGGTAACCTCATGTAACGAGGTGGAGTCCGTGGGGTGGGGTGGGGTGGGGTGGGGTGGGAGGTGGAGATCAGGAGAGCGGCATTGCCATCGACATGGATAATATTAGTAGAACCGGCATAACCCCAGGGGTTAGGATCTACACTCCATATAATTAGTTCTGATATTTTTTAATTTGTTATCTATATATATGATTGTTGTTATGGTTTAGTCATTTATCTAGAAGGATAAGAGGTTATGAGTTGAAATCCCTTAGCCCATATCATTTTTAACTTTTTACAAATGTTTAATAAAAAAAATTAAAATGATCAAAATTAAGTACAAAATCCTTCTCTTTAATATATTAGAACAAGAGAATGACTTTAGGCATTTGGGAAGGTGGGTTGGGACCGGGGGAGGGACAGTGCCATCGACGTGGATAATATAAACTAAAACCAACGACTGCGTAGTGGGCAAAATTCAAAATGTACAGCGGAATCATTTCAAATCTAGAATCGTGACAGCACGCAACATAGGCAACGTAATCTAAACGTAACCGAATTCACGAGTCATGGTGACGCATATTATAGACTACATAATCAAAGTGTATACGATTCAAGGATTATGGCATCAAATAGCGAAAGGCGGCGCAATCAAAACATAATCGATTTTACATCACACGAACAGTCGAATGCGAGGAATAATATTATGATCACTTAAATAGTTTTAGCCATTAATCAAATTATATATATTATAATTATATCTTTTTTCATAGGAGGAAGACACGTAGCGCAATTTTTTTATGGGAGAACGACACATAGCGTTTCACTCTTCATGAGGTTGTAATACATGACGGTTCTTATTTTCTATTTCATAGAATTTTAGTACAAATCTCTTTACTATCTAATATTTTCTCTATACCTTTCCTATCTAATCTTTTTCCTAAATAGATTCCTTCCCTATATAATCTCTTTCCCTGATTTCTTAGTTTTAATTCACAAAGCTACTATTATCATGTTAAGATAAACACTCGGGCTTATCTTGCAAGAGGTCCATTTTTAGATATAACTCACTCTTCAAGGGAAAGAAAGTTAGACCCCTCAATATTTGAGGGCAAAAAAGTTTGACTCAAATTTGTCAATACCATTCTTTCCTACATCTCTTTGACACTTTTTTTAACTTGACAAATATACGTCTCCATGGGCTAAAAAATAAGCAATGAGAAAGTACATAACTCATGGAACATATCATAATTTATGGGATCTTAAAACATACATGTTAACATGCCGAGAAATAAATCGGGAGGATGACAAGTAATAATATAATTTCATTTCTCACCTTTTTCCATACAAAAGGTGGCCCACTTCAAGAATAGGGAGGATGTAATCTCCAATTTCATTTAAGGAAATCTTATCAAGAGGTTGGTGAGCTCATCTTATTCATATTCAACAATGTAAGTCAATCCTTACGCCGTGAAATGTGATGATGTCGGCTCCACTTGAGAATCCAGTCTTTGTTGTTCATCTGCCCACTTAATCATCATATTTTGTGGGCCATGTAAGCATTATCAAAGCCTTAGTCTGTATGGACAATAACATCTTTCTATTGCTAGTCATAAAAATAGAATTTTGAATAAGATTACAAAGACAATCTTTTAATTTGAATTCGGGGATGATTCTAAAATCTTTCTTAGGAAGGATAAGGATTTTCTCAATGATAAATAAAAAGTGCTTAAAACGGTTAAAAAAGACGAAAATTTAATAACCGTTTTCCTTTATTGTCTATTCCACTTATTTAGGGATATGAAATGATAAGGTGGTGTATACCAAAAAAAAAAAAAAAAGTTTCCATTTTTGCTCTCAACTGGTATACATGATAGTTTTAGTTAGTACAAATGTGCGTGCAAGTTTTATTAGCTCACATGTAATTCCTTGAATTATCAATGATAACTTAATCTCAATGTCTTTTATTGTTTATTTTTGTCATTCACAACTGGTAGATATGATAGTTTTCACCCACTACAAATGTGTGCATTTAATTAAAAATTATTATATTTACTACATATTCCCTTCTTAAAATTTTTTATTTTTAAATTTAATTTTAATTTGTCTATGTTATGATTTTTATTATAACATTCATTTATACTTTATTAAAATTTAAATATTTTTTAATAAATTTTAATTTTTTCTTCTTTTGCGGGAGAGCGATACGTGATGCAATTCTCTTCATGAGAGAGCAGCACGTGGCGTAATCTAAAGATTCTATCCTTATTAGTTAAACTCTATACATATCACCTATATAAAATCTCTCAATTTTCCTAAAACCTTTAATTAGTTTTCTATAAAATCTCTCACTTCCTAATTTCTCTCTCCATCCCTCTACAACTAATGTCCCTAGACTCTTATCTTACAAAATTTATCATGGCAACCTCCCCAAGCTCTCACTATACTCCTAAAATCTCTCATTAAGGCAGCCCACTTTTATTAGGTAAATATACCTCTTACTATCTTTATTTAAGAATTAGTATACCTTTAGGAATTAGTATCCAACTCCTAAAATCTAGCTAATTTTCCATAATAATCACTTTTTGCTAACTAACAAATATGTGAATACAAAGGCAACCCTACTTTCAAAAATTGACCTGCAAAGGGTTGGTAGGTGTTTCATACAATACTTTAAATTTGTTGTTTGTATATTTAAAAAGAGTATGGTAACCATGAACACACAGTGTTATGGGGTTGGACTGGTTCTTGTCTAGCAGTGTTTTCTTCAATACTGTATTTGAGGGTTTACTCCCCTTTCAACTAATGAGAAGGCTCCACTACCTCAATTCCATATTGTTCATGTGTACTGCTCTTTGTATTGGCACTTGCCCATGTGTGCTCTCTCATTAGGTAATTTATAATCAGTCACATGTTTCTACTCTATTCATATTCAGAAAGGTCATACATGATAATTCCAATATTTGCATTTTAATCAGAAATATAAGGGACTGGCTAATGAAATGTGGGAAAGTTGTCTACTATTCAAGTTTGTATTGTGGTAATTTCTCTGATTTTTATCTCCACCTATTTTCTCCATGCCTGATGGTCAACCTATAAAAAAATAATAATAATTTCAAGAGATTAATAATAGTAGAAAAGGGGCAAGTATTGCCATGAGAACACATTTTTTTATTAAATTTTTATAATACTTTATAACAATAAGGTTGTGTTGTGATTTGTACTCAATGAGTAACAACCAAGCCATGACAAGATATAGGTTGCATCAATATATATTCTCCCTCTCTTCCGACTTCTCTATTTCATTCATAAATCATAACGATCAAAGCATTAAAGCGGCTACATATTTTCTCATTCTTCTGTTAAAAAGATGCATAGGTTAAGGTATTCCTCTCACTTATAAGCATGCATTATATTTTATACAACACAGAATTCTCATGTCCGTTATATTGTTAATAAAATTTAATTATTTTTTTCATGGCCTGTGTCCAAGCTTTACTCTTTTAAATCCCATTTCAGTGCCCCAAGTGGTCCATGTGAATCCACCAAACTTGACAAGGTATGTACGTCATAATTCCAACTACATCTTGTTTTAAATTCCTTCTATTTGCTTCAGGTACTTACATAACTTATTATTATATTCTTAAACTGTTTCATGGTAATTTGTAGCCCTTTGACTAATACTATTTAGATTTGCTACTTACAAAAGTAAGTTTTATATTCTTAAATTGTTTATAATCTATAACCCTTTGACTGATACTATTTAGATAAAGAATTAGATCCCTAAACCCTACACTGTTCATGATAATCTGTAGCACATAAATCTCCATGATTTAATCATTAGTCATTGCAGTCAACAATGACGTTCTTGAGATTCTTAAGATTGTTGAAAAATAGGAGTTCTAGGATTCATGTTAACCCTAATCCAACTAAATTTGCATATTATCTAGCTATTATGTTAATTAAGTTAAAACATTTACGAAACCTACGCCGCCAATTGGAAAAACCTTTTTCTTGGAATTGCAAATAATCTAGTTTTTTTTTTTTTTTATACTTCTCTCCTATGAAAGATCCACTACACTAAACATAGATTTCACTATAGTGTGGAAAAAGTGTTCTGCAGCACTTACTTATCCATGGAAAACCAGCTGCACAAACATACTTTACAGGTAATCTCAATTTGTTGATCATTATTTTAAATTTTATTCAAATAGAAGTTGATGCAACTGTAAGATTGATTGTCCGATAAAAATTGTGATAATGAATAATGCTAACATATAACATACACATGTTGTATAAAAAGGAACTTTTATAAGAATAAAAAATAAAAAAAATTAAACTAGCAATGATTTTGGGCTCGGTCCACAAAGCTCAGATTCAGGTATAAAAAGTTGTAAGACGCTTTAAACAAGAGGACTCAGGGCATACCTATTTCCCAAATGGGTTGACTGGATTTTGAGTACGAAGGGCTATGTTGGATGCAAACTCCATTCAAATTTGGGTTCACCTCCAAAACTCATATAAAAGTTTTTAGTCACCCCTGGAATTCACATCAGAATTCTGAATCTGTTCCCGAAACCATTTGAGAAACCCCCAAAACCCACTTGACAGACAAAATATAACTGTTCGTTTGGGTTTACCCCCTTCAAATAAAAAATCCTGAGTCTCTGCCATCCTGGGACTCCTATTGAACTCCGGCCATTATTTTGTTGAGGCACCTGTAATAAACTTGCTGACAGCCTTAATCTATCTTGGGAAAATGATTTCAAAAGCCTCAAAATCGGCAAACACATGAAAGCAAAACACAACCATTGCCTCTGAAAGACTCAGACAACTGCACCTAGTGTTGGATTGCTTGGATTTCTTCATAAACGACAATCATTTCTTGGAGCCAATGTGGTCCTCCAATATTCGACGCGTCATGTGCCCATACCAAATCAGTTATAGGGTAAGATGAGTTCACATTGCGTAATTTAGCAAGTTAAAATAAACATGTACTTCAAAAAAAATTAGCCGTTGCTTTCGGGACAAGCCAATTCATATTTTTGGCCCTCAGAGGGCACACAACAGTAGACGGTAAGCAAATCGAAAGTGTTTGGAAAACAAACATTCGCTCTTTTACAGCACCGACGTCCTGATATGCAATTTATAGGGGGTCCAAATTGATGGCCGCAGACATCCCTAATGGATACCAATGGTTAACTCTCAATCTTAAACGTCCATAGATTATTCTGAAGTAGCTTCCCGGGGAAGAAGCCTAACACCACAAACTATTTAGAGTGGCCAGGGAGAATTTTCTCCTACCATTCTCCTAGCAGGAGATTGCACGTGCAAATCGAAAGTGTTTGGAAAACAAACATTCGCTCTTTTACCGCACCGACGTCTTTATAACATGCAATTTATAGGGGGTCCAAATAGATGGCCGCAGACATCCCCAATGGATACCAATGTATTTTTGTTAACTCTCAACCTTAGAAGTCCATTGATTATTCTGAAGTTGCTTCCAGGGGAAGAAGCCTAACACCGCAAACTACTTAGAGTGGCCAGGGAGAATTTCTCCTACCATTCTCCTAGGAGGAGATTGCACGTGCAGACAAGCTCTATGGATTTTGGTTAGGCCTACTTTTGATCAACACAATTGTTCTGGGCGATGATATACCCATCTAAGTTGTACTGATTGTTGAATTATATCCCAAAAAAATTACAGTTAAAAAGACTTTTAATTTTAAGACTGTCAAAATAAGAACTAGGGTAATTTGATGGGGCTGTTTTTTTTTTTCTTTTTTTTCACATGACCCTCATTTGTATTGAGACTTTTCCACTTATCCTATCCTAGTAATGGGCAAAGCATCCAAGTAGAACCCATGAGTGAACCCCATGTAGGTGAATATGTTTCCACTATCCAAATCATATTGTTATAATCCTAACTTTATTCATTATTATATATAGGGCACACTATAGAACTACCCCGGTATTTTCTTAAGCAAAACTCTCCTTTTCTACTTGGCTAATGTGATCCTTTTGTCATTTATTTAGGAAGTCGAAGTATTTACCCATCCCTGATTTTTCTCTTTCAATATGAGTTGGCATGTGAAGGTGAGGTGGCATAATCTCGTTTAATAAATCAAAAAGGGCAAAAACTCAAATGGAGAGTTTTTGAGAATTCCTCACTATATATATATATATAAACATGTTGCACAATGAGATAATTGAACAACAACTTATTTAAGATAGTATACTGTTAGCTAACTTCCACTTCTGGTAGAGAATTCTTTTATCTAAAGCCTTTTTATTGATCAACTTGTTTAACTAATGAAGTAATGAAAAATAGGATAGAGAATCTCCAGCACAACCAATTTTGAACCACCTACAAACTCAACTTTGATCAAAATCTAGAAATTTAAATCCAATCAACCTATTATCAAATTTGCTTATAATAAAAATGGGTCAGGGTGGGTCCCCATTTAAACTTGACCGGTTCCATTTCAATTACATTTCTTCATCAAGGAATACTTTCTATCTCTCCCATGATGTATCCTTGTAGATATTATTCGCTATCTGACTCTTAAGATGGCTCTTAAATTTTTACCCCAAAAAAAAAATTTTACTCCCATCTTCGGATAAATTGCACTAGTTTCTTGCATTTTAAGAACCGTGCCTGATTCATAAGCTAATAGTTCTCTTGATTTGTCTATTCTACCTTATTTTTTATTTTTTTTTATATACTTATATTTCAACAGTTACTATTTTTGCTCTGGTTTCGTATTTCACAGGAAATCAATCTAGCCCAACATAATAGAAAATAAATTCACTTAGATCCAATACAGCAAGTTACCATTTTGAATGGTTTGAATTCCCCTTTTCTTTCTCATTTTTAATAACTACCCATATAATTTGATAGTGGACAGCTACATTTTCGTTGTTGGGGGGGGGGGGGGGGGGGTGAATTTTGAAAAAACCCCCCATTATTAAGTAAAATTTTATCTTTTAATATTGATCTCCAAACAGTATTAGGAAAAACACCTAAATATTATGGAGATTTTTGGCTTTTTTCCTATAGCAGCGGCCCCCACCCCCCCCCCCCCCCCCCCCCCCCCCCCCCCCCCCCCCCCCCCCCCCCCCCCCCCCCACAAGTAATTTTTCCGGTTCTGCCCCAAAGAAGGAAAATCACCTAAAACAAATGAAGAACAGAGCCTCTAAAATTCATTACTGAATTTAAAACAGAACATAGTATCTCATATTATTGAAGAATTCATTACTGAATTTAAACCAGAACATAGTATCTCAAATTATTGAAGAATTTAAACAAGTACAGCCCAAAGAAAAGATGCCTTCTCTTGTACTTCTTCCTTTCTATGAGTGGGATCAGAAAAACAAGATGAACATAAAAACCCAATCAACCACATGTTGCTGTAATGGCTAACATTTCCACCATGGAGTTCGGCGTGTTTCATCTCGTTGGCTGGTTGTTCTTGGATCTCCCCAATGTAGTCATCGAAGCACTCATCCACTGTTCGAAAAGGAATGTCTGGATAGAGAGAGCTGACTTCAATGTCGTTTGGCCCGTCGAGGGAGAAATTGATCTGGCAACCCTTGATAAAGATGTCATGAGTGAAACGAGGCAACGATGCTCTGTGGAATACAGTTCTCTGCATTGCAAAACAAACAAGGAAAAAAGTATGAATTCAGGATTGAATTTGGGTCCTTAGTTTATGTTAAGGAAAGATTGGAGGGAGTTGTTTTAAAGGACCTTCAGCTGCTGTGAGTAAGTCATCTTCAGTTACAGTGACTCTAGGGAGGGTCTTTCCTAGCTTTTTCTCCCACAAAGAAGCAAGCTCGTTTATGTTCAGGAAGTTGCAGGAGGGCCTGAAGTGTACTCTCTTATTAAGTGTTCTATTATCATCGATCGCTTTCATGGTAAATTTTCCAATGTCTGTTCCAGCAACAAAGTAAGCTGCCACACAAAAATAAAGTAATCGTTCAGCGTTGGGTCTAATTTCAAATTCCATGAAACACTAAGGGTGCCATTGTGCAGAGCAATTTATGCAGAAAATGAAGATGGTTAATTTCCGAAGAGAATTATTTTTGTTGCTGCATGTTCACAATTTCTACGGTTTTTATTTTTTGAGGTGTAAGTATCTTTACGATTTTGCATAAAATATGCCTTAAGGGCCGCATTTTTTGTGCATAGATATTTTCTGCAGGGATGTGATTTTGTAGTGATTTCAATTTACGAAGAAAGAAAAAGGACAAAATGAAGAAGTGGTAGTTTCTGACTGCTCTCATTTTTTGACATTTGATTTTATGACGAATTTTTCATCTAGAATTAACCCAAAGATGACGAAATGAGAAAGGATTTTTTTTTTTTTTGGCCCTTTAACCGGATTAATCTCTTCCGCCCGGGGGGGGGGGGGGGGGGGGGGGGGGGGGGGAGCCATGTAAATCCCCTGTAGCCTAGTATAGTAGCGCAATTTTAACTCGTAACCTTTGAGTGGAAACCGTAGTCCTAGGTGGGTTAAGCTATCCCTTAGAATTAAATGAGAGGCAATTCCTTTTTCTATAAAAGTTTTTCACGTACAAGAAAGAAAAATGATACATGAAAAGACATATAGCCTACTTAAGGAAAGAAGACTGTACACATGGGAAAAGCAGTATAGCCAGATAGGGGTGTTCATGGGCTTACTCAGCCCACTTTAGGCCGGACTTGGATATGTTATTAGGGCCCATTTAATAATTGGACTAAGCTTGGATGAAGTGATAAAAAGCCCAAAGCTCGGCCCGATCCTGCTTAAGTAACAAATGCATGTAATTCAATTTAATTAGTATAAATAATTACTCAAAAGACCATAAAATTGATTAAAAGACCAATTCGGCCCAACCTGATTGATTAAAAGGATGGGCTAGGACCTGACTTTCATAGCCCATGTTAAGTTTGAACCGAGCCTGCGCCAATGTTTCTAAAGGCAAGCCAGGCCTACATATGCCTTAGCCTGGCTCATCCTAGCCCATGGATACCCCTATAGCCAAAGTATTTTTTTTTTAAATGTTGTGCCATGTTCAGAGTCTGAACCCTAAGCACAACCTATTTGGATATATGGTATAGTGAAGTATGATGAGGTGAAACCTCAAATCAAAAGAAAATAAAATATATTGAAGTCAAATCATAAAATTATGAGTTTTTATTTTTAGTGGTTTAAGAAATAATCTTTTTTGACATTTTGTGTTAAAAAGTAGATATTTTTTTATAGTTAGTGGAATAAAAAAATAATTTTTAACTTTTTAGTGTAGAAAAAAATTTTAAAATATAATATTTTAATTTTACTCTTTCTAATTTATTGTGTCTTAAAATGACACCTTACACTTCAACTTTTGAGTGAAGTGAATTTATGAAACACCGGCAATCCTCATTACCTCTTCTCATCCGCCAACCGTCAACATAATTGAGTCCAAGGGAGACGGATGAGAGGTATGCGGTCAACATGAGTCGCCTGAGGGAAGGTTGCGGGGTCGACAATGACTGTGGTGCGATGAATTTGAAAAAGGCCCCCGAAATAGAGCTGACAGTGTTAGAAAAGTTATGGGTCCACATTCAATTACAAACAACCAAAACGACACAAGCCCCTTCATATTTTATGCTTATAGTACACTCCAATTAAAATGAAGTTGACCACACATCAAATATGTGAGTTGCACCAATTCTAGTTTTGTGAGCTGATCTTGCCTGAATTGATCTATCTCTAGGTGAAGTAAAATTGGAGACATATCAGCTCAAGGGATACGTGTTTTTTGAGCAATTTAGATTTAAGATGGTCAGCTTTTTTAGATAAGTGCCTGTGGTAGCTTTTGATTTGTCCCCCCTTTTAGACATTGCCCATAAAATTATAAGGTTAAAACATAACTTCATCTCTTTCTTGGCTTTTGCAGCTTGTCTAAAGTAAGGTTTCAAATGACTACCCTAATTCTAAATAAAGCAGGTATGAGACGTACTTTTGGATCCAAAGAAGTTCATATTAAATTTGGATCCACTATGGTGCTGCCGGATCTGACGTTTGCATCCCTTCAAGGACTGAAATCAGAAAAGTAAAACCTACTTCTTTTATGATGACGTGAAAGTTCAGTCCAGCACGAAACCAATAAAATTATATCTTTTCAGGAGGCACTAGAGTAGAGTCCATAGAGTCCACCTGCAACTAAAATATTTGGCTTTTCGTTTCTAATAACAAAGAGTCGCAGGCTTCTACTTAAAAAAAACAAAAGAGTTGCAAGGAAAGCGACAACGTCCATGCCCATGTTCTCACGCACGCACATGAAAAGAAAAATGTAGTTTGGTTCTCTACAGTTTATTGTTACCTTTGATGCTCCCATCCCCATAGATGTGGAACCGATCCAACGGTGGAAGAACATCGGCTGGGTGCGTATTGTCGTGGTAAGGCCAGGCAGCAATGGAGTTGCAGCATATGTACGTGTATGGAATCCCTGAAGCCTCAATGTAGCGACGGACCCTTCGCTTCTCATTGTACATGGTAAGCCCCGGCTCAACCGGATCAGCGCGGTCAACGTCATGGCCGAATTCTGATGGTAGGAACCTCTGTTATTCAGATATCAAAGTTTCAACAAAACTTTTCACGAGGGTGCATAAGAAACAAAGGTTTTCTTAAAAGGCCCATGGTTAACAACAAACAGTGGTACATGCATGCAAATCACAAGAGACAAAAGAGGTCTTAGTGGCAGAATCACACCCTGCAAAGATAATTGAATGTTGGTTTTTATAGTAATTCAATCCAACAATAAATAAAAGTAAATGGAGTGCAAATGCGATGGTTCCGCACATGAGTCGTGCTGGACCCGGATGCAGAATCGTTTTAAAATGACAGTTTTGGTTCTGATTTCACATCCATTCCCAACTTGGAACCTGCTTTGCTGGTTCAAGATCCAAATCCTATTTCGAAACCGAATCCAACTAGAGGTACAGGATCTAGTTCTAAAATTGTTTCTAATTTTTTTTAACTCTTTTTATTTTTCATTTTGAAATAATGATACCATTCAATTTATACAAGTGCAGCAGGTTCACTACCTCTAGCAATAAACATAGAAATATCCAACCAAAATTAATTTTGCAAACGGGTCCCATTAAACAATTGGAACGTTCCAAAAGTACACCTATCGATAAATGGAAACATAAAACAGGTTTCAAATCTAATTTCTTTAAGGAATCTTTGGATAATCGAAGAATCTGATACTTGTTTGCATTCCTAAACACTAACTTAGTGGAAATGGAGGTTAATCATACAAAACAAAAATAGAGTCAACTTTTTGAGACGTACACTAGTGAATGATATGCTTTGGCGAGTTCACGACTTCGTGGTGGAATATAGGAAGTTATTTTCTGTGTTAATATAATTCATGATATGCCCTTTCCATACCCTAGGAATTGTTATGATCTGTAACTGGGTTGGAGATTGTCGCTTCCTACAAACAAATCCCGAAAGAGAGCATATTTTCAAAACTGCGGTTTCAAATACTTGGACCGTTGCCTCAAGCTCACAGAAAGTTCATCGCTCCGCGACCGACTCTATTACCTTTACAGTGCCAACGGCTTTGATGGCGTCGACTAAGGCAAGCTGGTCGAGAACGCTGGATCCCCCGACCGTGGATACGACCACATCAACTTGAACCTCTCTCAGTATTCTCTCCATAAAAGGTAGGTCATGAAGTGAGCCCTGTAACAACACAGTCAGTAAACAAATGAACGGAATACACTCTCCAAGACTGCCATAGTAACGGGGGGAATGTGTGCCAGTAATTATAATAGACATACATGTAAGATAATGGCACCCTTGTCTTGAAGGGCTCTAATGGTCTTCGCCTTAGCCGGGCTCACCGGACCGGACCGCACAAGCACATAGGTGGTGTAGCCGGTGGCCAAGCTCGACTCAGTGACGAATCGCCCAATGAAACCGCTGGCGCCGATGATTAGCAGCCGGTTCCCCATCTGGGCCATCCTTGGCTTGGTTCTTCTCTCTTCTTCACACTGACTTGCCACCTTCTGAATATAAGCCTCACCCTCTCCTAATCGTTGTGAGGTTGTAATAGAGAAATAAATAGAAACTGTTGTGGCATCTTTCATTTTTCACCTAACAGCACACCAAACGGTCAACCCATGCGCACACAAACACAACCCCCTAATGAATGGGTATTGTGGTGTTAGTTAAACACATATCGAAGGACCCGCGACCATGACCATAGGGACAGCCACCTTTGGCTATGCGACAAAGAAGATTAGGTGGTCATTCCTGTCACGAGCCATGTGGACGAACTTGACATAGTCATAATACCCAGCAATCAATCACCCCTCCTTCTGTACATTGTCCATATTTTAGCCCCACGATTGTCATTTCTACCTGAGTATCTTCCCCCCGGGCTCCACTTGGACTGTTGAACTACTGAGCCATGGCCACGCTGCCGGCAGATCGAGACCGAAGCGAAGGACACTGATAAGGGGTAACGGACCGCAATATCCAACCTCCAAATGGTCCCAACCGCCAATTTTTTCCTACTAGGGATAATCTTGAAACATTAACATATCTATTTACCGATGGGCCTAGGGTGATTCACCGGTTCGGTCAAGTCAGCTGGGGGAATATCAGATTATGTATTGGATGCACTTGGGAGGACACATATCAGCATATCAGTGTGGGTATATTTTGAGCGGAAAGAAGAGCCGTGATCATATGCTCCAATCTGTGGAGCCCAACTGCTGGCCCACCTCAGGATTGGATCTGGGAGATCTGAAGATCCACCTTCGTTGGTTCACAAGAGTTCGGATTGTTTGAAAAAAAAAAAGATTTTTGCTATGATTTTTTGGGTAACTTTAGACTATAATAAGTGTGAAACAACACATCTTTTAAGGCGAATCCAAATATTAATATGTTTTCCTATACAAGAATAATAACATCAAACTTTAGTTAAAAACCATTTAATGAGTGAATTAAAAATAAATTTTAGAAGTAATTAGTTGAAATTGCCTTTTGTTGATAATGAAAAGAAGAAATTCCACGTTACTAGGTTACTGGAAAAGTGTGTATGTGATTGAGCTTGACATCATAAACTAGTATTTATTCTTGAGTAAGATAGGCGCTTTGGAGAAATTGTTGTAATAGATTGTGAGAGATAGCGGTTAGTGTCAAACATGCATTCCTATGGATTGGTTGGCTAGCGTGCATCCTTTCGCTTGTGATTTCGACTGTCACTATTGCTTTATTTTTATGTTGACAATATCTACTTCTAAGCTGTCCTTCCTAGTAGGAAGTAGGTCTTACCTTTGAATCGTTAGCAGCCCTTGTACTTCAGTTTGATAACGCTCTCTCGTTTTTTGTTTTTTTTTTATCCTGAAAAGGCCGAGGGCTGAGGTACGGCGAAATTGCAGGCTCCCTAATCTTATTGCCGGGCTAAAACAGTACAAGGCTCGGCCCACTTTTTTCTCTTATTTTATAAATGATATTAATAAAATATTCTATTTACTAATTATTATATTGTAATATGGTTTTCAAACCAGTGGTGCTGATTAAGTTTTTATTTCTTGTACGGAGTTTTCTTTCCCATTGTGGGTTAAAAAAGTTGAAACAATCAATGCTTCGCTAGCAAGCAAGCTCGCTAGTCATTTTCATGGTCAAGTTGTGCAGCTGCTTGCTGATATTGAGCTTTTTGTCCAAATCTGTATACATATATATTCATTTTATCTCCTACCATTGATTTCCCAATGCCGATTCCACCCGGATCACTGCTGAATTGTCCGAAGCAACCATATACATATTTTCAATCCGCACCAACCTGATGTAAAAACTAATCAACTAGGTTCATTGAACGCAGGTCGCAGCCCCTTCACTGGCCTTTAAAAAAAATACTAAATTCATTGTACGAAGTGCACCTAAGAAAGAAGGTTTGCTCATTGTTCAGTCAGTCTTTGTGAGAAGGGGCAGCGAAGCTGTAAAAGCTACCTGCTCAGGATTGAGCATGTGGCCGGGGCACACCCATGGGTCGTCATGTCGGTGCGGAAGCACCCGAGAACTTCCTGTGCACTTCTGAAATTTCAATAAAAGTTGTGGATCTACTCTCACATTCCAAATAAAATATTTTAGTGTGCCCCAGTAGTAAATTATCTATTAGGATATGCACTGCTCAAACAAAATTTATGGGTCCACCATTGAGAATGTGGGCCCATCTCCTTTCATGTTTAACTAATTTAGATCGTTGAAAAAACGTGGACACCTGTAAGAAATCTGCGACTGGGTGATCACTGCAATCCGCTCTTTTACCTTCATCTCATTCACTGCAGTAATCCCTACCTCTAAAACTATGATTTGGTGTTGATATGATTGCACTATGCCGTGTTTAGTATATTAGTCTGTAGAGCCATGGCAAACATATGTTTAGCCTTAGCCAATATCAGTTATCTGCCCTCTAATTCACATGGGCATTTGATTGTATGATTGTGATGTGAATAAGCGTGAATTGAAAGATGAAGTCATATATTTAATTTTTCATTGCATCTAGAAAATGGTTTTTGGTATTAGGACCCTATACCTTTTTCTTGTTCAAACTATATATGACAGGCAAACACTCCTGCCAGTTTAAGTGAGATAAAACAAATAGTTTCCAAGGTCACATTAGGCAACCAAATTCAATGGAATTCCTCCCCAGTTTTCTTTGAAGTTTTCAAGTAGTAAATCCACATCGATTTAGGCCTGAAAGAATGTCATAGATCCAAATTTCTAGATTACAATTCAATATATATGCAGTGGAAAAATAAAAGCAAAAAGAAGACAAGCAGATTTTTACGTAGAAAATCCTGCTCGGAAAAAACCACGAGTCCTCCTCTGACCAACAAAAATCAAGTACTAATAATAAGCAATTACAATATGTATTCACAGATCCTTTCTCAGTTGCAACTAAATCCAAGGGCTGCAGTTTTTCTTGCCGACTACTCTCCGTTCACCGCTAATGATGCTTGAAATAACCACCTTGAATCAGCAAGGTGAACGAACCTTTTACGAAAAAAGTCAATCTTCTATAAGGAAGCAGAAACACAAATCTCTAGAACTCAAAACTTCAGCGCAATCTCTCTAATGGCTGTTCTAGAGAAGAATGACATCTCCAATGTGTATTCTCAACTTAGAATAAGGAGATGGATGCCTTAGGTTGAGAGAAATACCCTTTTTCTAGCCCACAATTCGTGCCTTAGATTCAGAAACCAAATCCAAATGAAACAGGCAAGTATAGCATAAATACGAAAGGTTTTCGTGCAAGTCGGTATACTTCTGCAGTTCGTGCGCTTGAGTGCCGTCAAATGGGTGCTCGAGTGCCATCGCTACTGTCTTGGGCGCTCTAGCCTAGTCAAACTCGCGCCCGAACGTGCCTGATTTTTCTGCACTCATCAATGAACTTCCTGACGCCATAACTTTATCGTTTTAGCTTCAATTTATACAATCTTAAGCTCTATAGATATCTACTCAAAACGAGCTTTCCAATGGTAAGTAGCTTGTCCTAATCTAATACTCAGTTTGAGAGATATAACCTTTTCAATCCATATTGACATTAGAAAATCACTTCAAAATACTTCAATTTGCATTCTTTCTTCAATTTCTTTACTTTTGTGTATCTGGAGACTCATACTACAATCTATTTTAAAATGAATAAAAAATTACAACTCAATGAACCTAAAATTTTATCCAACTTATGAATTAGCCAACACACAAATGTCCTAACAAGGCCGGTTACGATTTTTCAAGTTGAACTTTCACCCCACCCAACCACCCACCCAACCACACCGTAAGATTTCCAAATCCTCAATTGTATGGATTTGATGGACACTAATTGCTCTCAGTTATACACATTAATACCAATATATTTGAATTCTCAAATATATGGCAATGAGGAATCCTCAAGCCAGCAGATTGCTAACTTGTAACCAAAGAGTCTAGTCAATGACCATTCTTCCATCACTAGTCTTAGATATGCGGGACTTGCTTGGGATTCTGATTGGGCAATTTAGACAGAATACCCAACCTTGCTATCAGGCCAGAAATAAACCAAATTTTAGCACGTAGTTTTGAACATAATCCAAATCGAGCGAAAGAAAGGTTAGGTTTGGGTTGGAGGCCGAAGATTCATTTCCGGTAACCAGGGAGACAATGGGCGACGTGGGTTTGGGTTTAGGGCCTCAGGCACCAACAACTCAAACCCGCGTAGTACTTGCATTGCCCCATACGACACAAAATTTAATAAATGTCAATCTTCACTACCACTTGCACTAATAATATTTCATACACGACGCCTTACTTAATAATATATATAGTAAAAAGATAATGGGTGGATAGACAATTGGGCTTAGCGTATAAGAAATCATAACTGACCCGAACCCTACTAATACACTACCCTAATCTACCCCTAATAGGAGCGGGTCCCCATCAATGTGGGTAACTAAAACGTAAACCTAATCTGCCATTATTCTTTTTTCCAAAACTCGTTTCCTTGTACCTCATGGTATCCCCAAAGGCTTAATCACGTGCACTCACCTTCTGTAATGGGGACTTAAATGTAGCAGCTTAGAATTAGTTTCATTTTATTTCCATTGATCAATTTCTAGGCCTTCAAATTTAAAGTATCACTACTAGTTGCCAAACCTAGGGGAAAAATTAAAGAAAGATTGCCAAAGACTTTTGACCAAAATCTTTTGGCAAAAAGGTTTATATGTATACCGGGGTCGTATACGGGGGTCATAAGATTAAAAAAAAAAGGTTTATATGTGGAATTCAGAAAGGTTAGCAAGAAAGTGGCTCAAAGGATTTTGAAGCCACCCCTAAAAAGAAGAAAGATGATTACTATTGAGACAACTAAATATACAATAGGAAAGAACTTTTACTTAAAAAAGTAGAACTACAAGTCATCTCCCACTCAAAGAAAGGCTCTAAGACTCCAAGACTCACAAGCTCTAAAGCTAAACAAATATAACCATAGAGATGCTAGGAAAACTAATTTTCCCTTCCTAAGATTGAATCTCTTCTTAAAGCTTACAGGAGAGTTTTTTTTTTTTAAAGCTATATGAGCAACTGGTCTAAAGGTGATATTTTAACTTAAGGACACAAGGATAAACTGTTGGGCACCTTCTTAAAAGTAAGGTGTCAACACCACTCAACTTTAACTATTTTGTCATAGGAAGCGTTTTTATAACGGTGGTTTCAACAAAAGCCTCAGCCGATAAGGCACTTGAAAATCTGGCAACTTTCTTGTGTTCATTTGGTGAAGGGACAAGGAAGTGGAAAAACCAAGTGAAAATCACATTTTTTTTTTATGTATTTTCTGCAGTTTAAAGGATTCAGGTAGTAGTGGGTAGTAGGAACTCCGTTGTCGCGAAAGAGGAACTACTACTCCCTTCTCTTCCGTAGAACAATCCAAACACACCCTAAGGACCTCTTTAGTTAGAGAAATTTATAACAGGAATTAGGCTTGTTTGAAATTTATGACATGCTTTTAGCTTTTGTCTCTTAAGCATTTTAAATGCCATATTTGATGTAAGAATTTTGAATTCCATCCCACCTGAAAAGTCACTTTTAACTTAATGAATTTCCTGAATTCAAAATGTTTAAATACTAGAGGGGGGTTAACATTTAGAATTCTACATTGGGGGTAGTATTTGGAATTTTCAAAATTTTTCTAGACAAGAATTCTCATAATTTTTGTAATCAAACATTACTGAAAAGTGCATGGTGTCTCATCTATGGAAAGTTTTAAAACCAATCAGGGCATTCAACTTTTAGAAAGGAGAATAGAGATTCCTATCAAAAGAGAAAAAAAAGAAGAAAGGAGAATTGAGATTATATTGATATTTTGTAACCAAACATTACTTAAAAGTGTATAGTGTGGCATCCGTGAAAAGTTTTAAAACCAATCATGGCATACCACATTTAGAAAGAAGAATTTAAATTATATGAATAAATGCGATGGGTGAGTGGATCACTCACCAGATCAGTCGCCGTCCACTACATCACCATCGAACAATCCTGTTATGCACGCTGCTCATAGTTGCCTTGAGGAACCACTCAAAGCCCACGGTATCATCCGTAGCGCTCATAAATGCCTTGAGTGGTCACTCACACTCAACCATATCATCGTCCGGGGAGGATCCGTAGAATGGAACGTGTGACTCTGACAAAGCGTATCATTTGAAAGGACTTGTATCCTTTTCTTTGAACAAGCAGAAGGCAGAAAATACTTGCTGTCACCAAACTTCTAAAAATCCCAATTTTAAGAATTATTGGGTTTTGCACTTTAGATTTTCACACATTTGTCTAAGTAGAAACATAAATCTTGGCTGGAGAAGTAAAGTGGGACAATGGAAGCGTGACCCACTTACCTGATGCCGTACGTGATCCAGAAGGGTTCATTTTTCTCATCCTTAATCCTTCGCTTCTTTGGTCTTCTTCTTCTCTCCCTCTTATCTCCCACTACATATTACATCATACTGCTTGACCCACCATATGTGTCACCCTCGTGAGCCACTTTAAAGGCTTTAAAGCTCACCAACGTTAAATTAGCCCCTTGCCTAAAAATGTCTAGAGTGATTCAACACTTTGATACAACACTCAGGGCCAGCTCAAAAGACTTTGATGTATAAAGTGATAATTCAAAATGAGGTGTTTTTTATTTTTTAATATTATTATAAATATTTTATTTCAAATTTGTTTTTCTCACTTTTTAAAATGCAAAATTACTAAATAAGTTTTCATATTATAGTTTTGCTAAAATATCTTTTTAATTGATAGTATGGCTAATCCACTTAATTTTTCTTGCAACATTGTTGTCTTAAGTAGGATTTTATTGAAAACTTTTTTTTTCTGCAGAAGCAACAGTTATAGGTATTGTCAATATTTTTCTAGTAGATATATTTATTATTTACAAATTATAACTAATAATATTTATAAATAAAACAATACCAACTATAATAAACATATAACATAAGCTTGGAATTTAAAAAATTCTAAAAAGCATAAAAAAATAAAATCTGATTTAGTAATTTATCAGTGTTGGCTACAAAGATTATAACTATGAGTTACTTTTGAATTTGATGAAGTAAAAAGATTACAGTTTTTTTTTTAATGTGAAAAGATGATAGTTGCTTTAATTACTATTATGGGGCCTTTTTTTTTTTTTTTGGAGAGCAATAAAAGCTGACTGTTTTTTTTTTTCTTTTAAGAATTTGAGAAGATGCTAGTTGCTTTAATTACTTTTATTAAGCTTTATTTTTTGAGGATTTAAAAAAAGAATGGATTTTACTTTTTTTGGGTCCTTATTTTTTGGGAGCCTAAAGCAAGGGCTTTTCTTGTTTTATGGTCAAGCCAATCCTCCGTAAGGTACCACCATTCTCTCTCATTTTACGGAAAAAATGCCCTTAGAGTTGGTGAACACCAAAACATTCCTCAAACTTGAGTATTAACCAAAAGGGCCCTTGTATCCCTTTCTTTTTTTTTTTTTTTTACTGAGCAACAATATTGCAACTCACTTATATAAGTGGAGATATCGCCGCTCATTTTTTCTGCTTCACTTGTATACACGAGCAAAGATATCCCCTTTTAGAGCCTTTTCTATTGTTATTGAAGTTTGAGGATCTTTTTGTTTTTCATAAAGTCTAAGGAGATTTTTTGACAAAATCCTCAATAAATAAAAAATAATTTTCATTAAATTTCTATTGAGCATGTAATTTGAATTAAACGCAACTTAAAAGTTGCATCAAATAAAAGAAATAAAACCAGATAAAAAGAGAACCAAATATAATTTTAATGACTAAAATATTTAGAATTTAAAATGAATAAAATATTTTTATGCTTCTCATGCAAAAAAAAAAAAGCCACCAATCTTGTACTGTATCAGACAACTTTAAGGATTTTATCAAAAAAAAAAAGCATTTAAGAGGGCCGTAAAACAAAAAAGCTCAACTAAGGTGTAGGTACACCGGCAGTGACCACTATGTATTTTTTTTACATTTAAAGTAAGCATCGAATCCGACTTACATTAACAAGGATAAGGATTAAATTCTACACTGAAAATAATGGAATAATCATTAACAACCAGCGGCATTAAAAAGACGGTGACCTATAGGTGGAGCAAGGATTCCAACAACCCTTTTTTTTTTTTTTTTAGTTTTCCTGGGTTCATGTTCAATAACCGTCGGTGGTCATCAAGACGTAAATGTTCCCGTGAAGCTCATGTACATTGATCTGTTTGGATGGTCGAAAACAGTCCACAGTTCTAATTATCCTATGTGGACAGTCCCATTGCCTCATTTTTACTCCCTGTTTTCTCCATATTCTAATGATCCTGTGTGGATTTTACTCCCTGTTTTCTTCATATCCTAAGACAATTCTAAGTAACTACATTTTACAAGAAGCTAACGTACACAGCTAACCAATTTCCCCAAAACACACCAATTAGAAAATCAAAACCGACGTATGAAACCCATTCCCCAAACAAACAAAACCAGACCAATCAATCAATCAATCAAAAAATGAAAAAACAATCCAAGGAAAAAAGAAATACCCGAATACTTCTAAGAAACTGCGACAGATTGCCCCCAAAATTGAAAGAATTGACGAGAAGCTTCTCACCTCTAGGCCCCGAGTAACCCGGGGCACCACATTCCGATGCTCGCAAAATCCAGTATCCGAAACGCTGTCACCATCTCCGCCATCCGTTCCGTGCACGGTGTCAGAAACGAGAGTAACACCACACTGAAAAGGTTGTTGGAATCCCTACTGCCGCGGCCAACTTGCAAGTCGTCACCTCAGTACCAATGAAGGCGAGGGAGACCCATCGATGCTTTTTCTATTTTTTGAAGGGTCTTAGATCATCAGAAAACACCTAGGCTGAGCTCTTTTTATTGTGTGGTCCCTTTAGATCAATTTTTATTTATTTATTTTAGAAATTAGACAAATAATTAATATATATATAGAAGGAGTCTTTATGTGCATAGTCTCTCGCTATTTTGGTGAAAGATACTTTTGTTTTTGGACCTTTCAAATTCAAAAAGACGTAAAATTTTATCATCTTATATATTAATGCTTTTTAAAAAAAAATATTCCTCACCAAAATAATAAAAAATATATACATATAAATATTTTTCTATATATATAGATATAAAAATAAGAGTTACCCAGACCATCACAAGCCTCAAACAAGAGGCGGAACTTTCCCAAATCGCCAACCACGACGGCATCTTTTCGGACAGCCTCTGCATCTTTTATTGACAACACTGTCATCTCCGTTCAAATTAACAACAATTTATTTATTCATCTCTGTGTCGGTCCACGTTGTTTTGTGTCTTTTTTATTATTTTTCTCTCTTTTTGATATGTGGCCCAGGTTGGCCTAGTGTCCAAAGAAGACTGTTTAAAAATATCTAATCGACAGACCAATCCTGGTTGGGAGTGTGAGAGAAAGAGACGAGTGCGTCCTATAACTAAAGACAACCCTGCATGCTATATTCTCAAATCTTGAGGTACAGATCATCGAAGGAAAATTTTGAATTAGCAGTGAGTGGATTGAGTTTTTAGAATTAATTTTCTCTCATGATAGTCCTGCATCATACATACACTTGAAAAAATTTGGGGCCTTGGCCGTGCCCCACATGAGCTGGGCCCTGTTGCCCACGGGCCAGCCGCCAGCCCTTTTTTTTAACTTGGAGAATAGAAAAAGAAACAAAGGAGAAAAAAACTTCATAATAAAAATTAAAATAAGATGGCCAAACAAGTGAAACAACTTATAAATACTTGGAGAAAAATATGATTATATTTTATTTCCTCAAATGAAGTTTATAATTACTTTGATGATAATGTACAAGAACTTTAAATAAAATTTACAAATTATTAATAGTTTCAACGGGATAAATTCTTAAAAAGAAGAAAAATTACAAGTAAAAAAATTTTGTGAATTACAAATATAAAACTATCTACATGACAAGTGTCACTCTAAATCTCTAACATTTTACCTTGAATGAAATTTTAGAAAAAAAAATACAAGTATTACAATTTTATAAATAATATGAACTATGGTAATGAAGATATGTCTAAAGCTGACAATTCATTTTCTACTTCTTCATCTTCCATTTTGTTCTGCTTCCTATTTTTCGCTAGAAACCAATTTTTCAAGCATATGCATGTCTCTACTATTTCATTTATTAGTATCATTCTTTTGATGTCGATTAGTCTTTTACTTACACTAAAAGCTTGCTTTACTGCAATTGTTAGTAAATCACGGGCCATGATAGAAAGCATGAAAATCCTTAATTCAGTTGCTTTGCACCAGGCCAAAAGATTGAAATTGATATCATCAACTGGGATTTCAACCGAACGCATTTGTAAATACAATAACAATTCATTGATAGATTGACCAGAGAAAGAACAACTACATCTACTCCCAACTTTATTTTTAATAAGGCTCCATATAGCCTTCTTCTTCCTTTTTGTTATTGGGCATGAGACACGAGTAGAGTTTGTTTTCAATCTTTCAGTAGAATATTTAATATAAAGCTGTTCTTATAGATATATTATTTATATTAGTGGTATTTATATTAATATTTATTACTTCAAGTAAAGTTTCTAAATCAAGTATTTTTAGCCTAGGATCTAATATAGCAGCTAAACAAAATGCTAATGGAGCATTGTTCCAGTATTGTGAGAACTTTATTTCCATTGCTCTACACATATAAGAAAAATTCGGTGTACTTCTATATTTTTCAAATTCAATACTGATTTTTATTAAAGTAGTTTGAAGTTGAGAAGATGTGAAATAATAGATCCTAGGAAAAAAAATAAGGTTACATCATAAAAAACTTCTAAAAAATCTCTTACTATTTCAAATATTTTCCAACTGTCTTCAGGTATAAAAATATGTATGTGATAAATGTCAAGCACAGTATTGATTAACTACACCTTTATAATTTATTATTTCTCTTAACATTTTTGGAAAAAAAATATTTCCCTCTAGACTTGTTTTCTAGAAGATGATGAAAAAAATATAACATACAATACATTTAATTACATCTACTGTAGGCTTAATAAACTCTAACTCTCCTATACTATAAGATTTAAGATGTGACATGCACAGCTATTGTAAGAAATCATTCCATTTAAATTAATTTTAAGCTTCAATTTTAACATGTCAAATGTGACATTATTATTTCTTGCATTATCCAAGGTATATAAATTATTTTATCTACTATATTATAATATCTTAATTTTTCTAAGATAATGGCCCCTATCCTAACACCAGAATGTGGGTACTCAAGTAAGGAGTATGATAACATTCTCTTCTACGTAATTCAATCATAAACAATATAATAGACATTTATTACAATATACCAAACCTTTTATTTAGATGACCACATATATGAAGTCAATGCTATTTTTCCTACTAGATTTGAATAGTAGCTTTTAAATCTTATTTTCCTTTTTAAAATATTTTTGCTGCTTCATTTCATTTAGTATTTTTAGAAATTGATTGAAATGAAGAGGCGAATGCCTCATTTATAAATTCTTATTAAGTTTCATTGTCAGCAATTGAAAATGGTAAATGGTTGATACCTGTAAATTTTATAAGTTGATATCTTGCATTATTGGGCTTATAATTAAAAACCTCTAAACTACCATTAGAAGAAGTTTGGGATAGTTTAATTTGCACCCCACTAACCTTCGCCCCCGATCAGCCCGAATTACCTTCAATATGTTTAGACATACATGATTTATAAGATGGCCAGTGCCACCTGATGACTTACAACTATAACATTATTTACAAAATTTACTTTGTGCCTTTTCCTGTAGGATTACTAACCTCAAAAGTATAAAAATAATCCTAAACTCTAAAAGTTCTTCCTTTCTTTTTACCAAATGTATGTTGAGTTCAGGAGACATTTGGAGCATTACTTTTTACATTTTCTTATTTTGTTGCATCCAAATGTTCATCTTCATCAATATCATTTAAGATAAAGTCAATGTTGAAGTTTTCTAAAGGTCCACCCATTTTTCAAAAATAAGTTTAAAATGAAAAAGAATAAGTAATTATAAATATCGTGTTTGTTGTGATAATTTATATAAATAAGGGGAGAAGATGAGACTTATTGTATAATATTAATATGCATATGCTAATTAAAAACTGAAATTTAAATTAATAAATATCTCAAGAGTAAAGCTTAGTGTGTGTGTGAGAGAGAGAGAGAGAGAGAGTGAGATCTTTCAATAAATCACCTTTAGTCCTGACTCCACTCCAGATTAAGAGTTGTAAAGTGAGCTTAGAGAACCTAGGAAGAGCTTAGAGAGATATTAGAGAGTTTTAGAGAGAGAATGAGAGAGCTTTGTAAGAAATGACACTACAACAATGTGCACTTTTGGCGACATTTTTTACCGACACTTTTATATTTTTGTCGCTAAAGACTAATATATACTGACGCATATAATTTTCGTCAGTGAATATAACACTTTCACTGACGTTTTCTATACAATGTCAATAAAAATTAACTTTTTCCGACATTTTTAATTTTCGTCATTAATAGAGTGTACTTTTACCAACGTAAAATGGTAGACATCGGTAAATATAGAGAATTTTTTACTAAATTTTTCAACAACATGGGAATTTTTTTGCCAACGAATTTATAGAGCGTCGGTAAAAATTAACTTTTACCGACGATTTTTGGTAATCGTCGGTAAAAACTAATTTTTACCGACGAAAAATGATTTATGTCGGTAAAAGTAATGAAAATTTGTAAGGCTATTTTGATTAACATTTGCCGACAAAATTTACATTTGGCGACGAAAATTAAGGGTCGGTAAAAATTAATATTTACCGACGAAAAATTATTTAAGTGGGTAAAAGTTATAACATTTGCCAACGAAATTTATATTTAGCAATGAAAATTAATCGTTAGTTAAAAATTAAACTTGGCACCCGAAATTCACCTTTTTCATTCCCCCGCCCCCAAATTGGATTCTCTCTCTCACTCTCTGATCTCTCGCTCTCTCTCTCTCTCTCTCGCCCCCAAATTCCTCTCTCTGTGCTCTCTTTCTCTCACTCTCTCTGATCTCTCACTCTCTCCGATCTCTCCCTCACTCTCTCCGATCTCGCTGTTCTCTCTCTCGCTCTCTATCTCTACTTTCTCTCACTCTCTCTCGCTCTTTGTCTCTGCTTTCTCTCTCTCTCTTTCTCGCTCTCACTGCTTACTCTCGCCCTCTCTCTGCTCTTTCTCTGTGCTTACTCTTGCTCTCTCTCTACTCTCTCTCTCTCGCTCTCTCTCTCGCTCTCTCTGTTTTCTCTCGCTCTCTCTGCTCTCTCTCTCGCTCGCTCTCCCTGCTTACTCTCACTCTCTATTTCTCTGCTCTCTCTCTCCGATCACTCTCTCATTCTCTCTCTGCTTACTCTCGCTCTCTCTCTCTGTTCTCTCTCTCTCGCTCTCGCTCTCTCCGATCTGCGGCCCGTTGCCACTGCAATTGTCTCTGTAATCCACTACCGCTGCCACTATAATCGGCTACTGGTGCCACTTTAATCCACTGTCTCTCCAATTTTTTTGCCACTGCCGTTGTAATCCATTGCCGCTGCCACTGTAATCCGCTGCTGGTGCCGCTGTAATCCGCTGTCTCTGCAATTTTTTCAAGTTTGTGTGTTTTCAGCAAAAATTTCACTCTACTCATCTTTCTACATTTTTTTATTTTTTTTGGATTTTCTCTATTATTCGGCATTCTAGATTTTTCTATGTGAGTTTATGTGGGGGTTTAACACACTGAATGGGCCAAACACCTACTTTACACTGCATTAATATATCTTGCCCAGTGTTAAATTACAAGAAATTTGTTATTTTCAGCAGTTTGGATCATTTATTTCTTTTTGATGAGGTGGGTATTACTGAAGTCTTTGATCTAACAACCTTTAGTAATTTCAATTTAATTTAAATACAACATTCAGTAATTTCAATTCAACTTTTAGTAATTTCCTATAATTCTCCATATAAGGCCAGCAGTTTCTGGAAACAAAAAGACAAGGGACCCTATTTGTAAAGGGTTTGCTTTTATTTACCTAGAGTATAAAAAGGTCGCTGACAGGTAGTAACATCGTCTTATTTGTTCTCTAACTGCTTATCTGCAATGAATTGCATGTTAATTTTACCAGTACAAATATTTAAAAAATGCGTCTAAGAAGTAGAAATATATCATGTGTCTAAGTCATAATCTCTTAGGACTTCAATGTGATAAGAAGATTTTTTTAATTTTGTATACTGTCTAGTATAAAAAAGAAAAAAGAGAGGTCTCCTTCAATGGTTGACCATCTCTCTTAATCTCTTTTCTTCTTTCTTTCTTTCGTAGTTTCCTTCTTTCAACATAGCAAACATTTGTCACTTAGTCTTGATAGGACCACAAAAGATCCTTGGTCTAAAAGATTCTTTCCAGATGTTGTATTTGCTGTTTCTTACAATCTTCTTTTGCTTATATTGCTATTTCATATGCATAAGATGTATAACATGATTATGATACTTTATTCTAAGATGATCAAAAGACAGCTACCCGGTTCGCAAACACAATGTTCAATTCCTTGAAAGGGAGACCAGTTTAGGTAATTTCATTTCATCTTCTGATAAATCAGGCAATTGTGGATTTTTTATGGTATGGTTTATAATAGCTTCCTGCAGCGTCATATTGTTCAAGGAAAAGAACCACCACAATTTATTGCACTCTTTGAGCCCATGGTTGTGTTGAAGGTGTTTTCCTTTGAGCCTGTATGCAACTGTTCTTTGAGGTTGATCAATAAGCTTGTCAACAAATTAGAGTTCTACTTCTAGACATTTTACCTTGAAACTAACTACATTGATTTTGGTAGCTATTTTTCAAATTAAACTTTGTTTTATATACTTTTATGCAGGTGGTCTTAGCTCTAGTTACAAAAAGTTAATAGAAGAAAAGGGTTTAAATGATGAAACTTACACTGCTGATGGTGTTGCCTTGATTCAAATTTTTGGTATCTCAGTGCATAATAACAAAGCTATCCAAGTTGATGCCATATGTTCAATTCTTTTCCCTTTTCTCTATTGCATTATATCTAAAATCTTATCAAACATAAAGCATTTTTTATGCATTGATTGTCTTATTTTTTGCATTCATTTTTCTCAGAATTATTAGGGGCCTAAAGTTGTCTTCTTTACCTGTGTAATTGATTGTTCATAGTTTTTTCATTTATAGAAGGAAAACATTATTGCATTTACTAAGGATATAAATGGAGAGGAAAACCGCCCACTGGGGGGTAAAAAACAGGAAACGGCCCTCGAAAAATAAAAAACCGGCACGAGCACTTTACTCGAGGGTGGATTGACTTATAGGAACTGATAGTCCATAAATTGAACTCTTGGTTAGAGAATTAGAAGCAAAAACATACAATTTTCAAAGACTTAGGCTCAAAAACCACCCACCGGGGGGGTAAAAAATGGGAAACGGCTCCGAAAACAACAGAAACTGTTACGAGCACTTCGCTCAATGGTAGAGTAATTTGTAGGAACTGACGATCTGCAAATCGGACTCCCGGTTAGAGAATTAGAAGCAAAAACCTATGATTTCCAAGACTTAGGCTTGAAAACCGCCCACTAGGGGGTCAAAAATGAGAAATGACCCTGGAAAAATCAAAAACCGACACGAACACTTCACTCAAGGGTAAAGTAACCTGTAGTGCTCAAGGGTAAAGTAACTTGTAGGAATTGATGGTCCGCAAATTGGACTTCCAGTTAGAGAATTAAAAGCAAAAACCTACGAGTTTCCAAGACTTAGGTTTGAAAACTGCCCACTGGGGTGTCAAAAATGGGAAATGGCCCCGAAAAGATCAAAAACCATCACGAGCACTTCACTCAAGGGTAGAGTAACTTATAAAAACTTACGGTTCACAAATTGGACTCCCGGTTAAGGAATTAGAAGCAAAAACCTACGCTTTCCTAATACTTAGGCTTGAAAATCGCCCACCGGGGGGGTCAAAAATGAGAAACGGCCCCGAAAAAATAAAAAAACCGGTACGAGCACTTCGCTCGAGGGTAGAGTGACTTGTAGGAATTGACAGTCCGCAAATCGGACTCCTAGTTAAAAAATTAGAAGCAAAAACCTATGATTTCCAAGACTTAAGCTTGAAAACCACCCACCGGGGGGTAAAAAAAAGGAAACGGCCCCGGAAAGATAAAAAACCGGCACGAGCACTTAGCTCGATGGTATAGTAACTTGTAGGAATTGACAGTCCACAAATCGAACTCCCGGTTAGAGAATTCAAAACAAAAACTCACGATGTTCTAAGACTTAGGCTCAAAAGCAGCCCACAGTGGGGTCAAAAATGGGAAACAGCCCAGAAGAATAAAAAAATAGGCACGAGCACATCACTCGAGGGTAGAGTAGCTTGTAGAGACTGACGGTTCACAAATTGGACTCCCGGTTAGGAAATTCGATCTAAAAACGTTGGATTCCGAACACTTAAGCTCGAACATAGGCCGCCGGAGGTCCAAAACGGAAAACGGCCATTGGGCGGCCTGGAAACTGACACAAGTACCTAGCTCGAGGCAAAAGTAACTTTACGAATTGACGCCTCGTGAATCGGACCCCCGAATAATGAATTAGACGCAATAACTGCTTATTTCTCAATACTTAAGCCGGAAAACAAGCTGCCAAAAAACTTAGGAAAATATTATATATACATGTTTATGATCTTTCATTTGTAATTTAATTCATTGAAGAAGTTCTAATGTTATTTTTGTCATTATAGATTGATGGACTATTTGGGTTCAATTGCAGACTTGGAGGGGTGTTTTATTTTCATTTTAGTCTATTTGTATTTGTATATTGGATATTTATATGAGACTGTATCATTGTAATATTTGTTAAATGAGATGAATGACTTGATGAAAAATGGTGATGGTTATTTGTTTATTTAGTAATTCTTGTATTGATGGATTTCTTATGTTAAATACAAGTATATGAATAGGTTTATATTTGATACAGGTATAAACAGGTTTATCGAAAGGCTAAAACGAGAAAACAATTATTATATTTTTAAAAAAATTAGATGTCGGCAAAAGTAAATTAAAATTTTAAAAAATAAATTAATTGAAACGTCGGGAAAAAGTAAATTAAATTTTTAAAAAATAAATAAATTGCCAACGTTTTTAAACGTAGGCAAAAGTAAATTAAAATTTTAAAAAATAAATAAATTGCCAATGTTTTTTAACGTCGGCAAAATAATATTGTATATTTGAAAAAGGTATAAATGTTACCGACGCTAAAAAACATCGGTAAAAGAAAAAAATTAAAATTAAAATTGCAAAAAGAATGATTTTACCGACGTTATAATACGTCAGAAAAAGTAAAATAAAAATTAAAAAATTGAATTTCATTTACTGACATTTTTTTAAAGTCGGCAAAATAGAATTTTACAATTTTGTGTAATTTTTTTTGCCGACTTTTGAAAACGTCAGTAACATGAGATTTTTTAGAATATACAAAAATTCTTTACCGACGGTTTCTTAACGTCGGTAAAAGTGAAATTTCAATTAAAATTAAATAAAACAAATTTTGTCGACGTTTTTTTAACGTCGGTAAAATCATATTTTAAAATTTAGGAAATACAAAAAATTCTTTAGCAACATTAACAAATCATCGGTAAAATCAAAATTAAAATTAAAATTAAATAAAATGACTTTGGCCGACGTTAAAAAACGTTGGTAAAGGTACATTAATATTATTTTTGCCAACAAAATTTTATTACGTCGGTAAAATATTTTGCTGACATTTTTTTGGCCACATTCGGACGATGAAAATATTTTAGTCGATAAAAGTTTTTACCAACATTTTGGAGGCTTTTAGCAATGAAAGTTTGTGTCGCTAAAAATGTTAATTCTTGTAGTGGTGGTAGGAAGGGGTATTTATAGATTTACGAGAGGATAAAAATGACACTAAATACTCCTCATTTGAATATTATTTGGCAGTTGGGGAGGGTGATTTTTGTAAAAGGGATTAAAAGGTCAAAAAGACTTTAATACACCCCCATTTTTTTCCTTTTTTTTTTTTGCTGTTCGAGGGGTTAAAATGGTCAAAACCCCCCATGGTCATTTATGGCTGTTTGGGAGGAGGGGTGTTTTCTGCATTTTCGTGGGCCACAAGCCACGGGCCTTTTCGGGCAATGCCGTTCTAGGCTGCAGCCCGCGGTGGGGCGGGGGGGTGTGCCAAGTTGGCCCTCACACAGTTACACCCTTACATACACTGCTTGACCTTTTCCCTTTATTGTATGGGTTTGAAATTTGGATTTCTCGTTGCAGCCATTCACGGGAAATCCGTAACGCATGCAATGAACTTCATTGTGAAGCCTATAGAGATAATTTGGACTGTTAAAAATAAATTTTGTCCTGGCTAGGGAGATATATACTGACATTTGCATTCAATAGGAGTGGGCCTACCGCCCTATTGAACACTGAGGAAAATATGATTAATTTCACATCAGCCATGATGTCATGTCATTGGCTAATTACCTTTTCAATCACAACAGTTAAAATTTTAGGATATATCCCAAGAGATAGTATGTGGGGAGGAGGACCCAGTGTATGTGTATGTATAGTTATATATACATATATATAGGGTATTTTAAAATACCGGCTGTTATGCTATTTCTATCAAATCTTCTAAGATAGTGAGAGCTGTGAAAATCAGCTCTTATAAATTTGTCATAAAGCATATTCGAGCGTCTCCAAAACGTTATTTTAGAGATTGAAGGCTTATATGATAATTTTAAAGTTTGAAATTTAGCGTTTCCAAAAGTATGAAATCCACCGAATGTGCCAAATTTATTATTTTAATGTATTTTTGTCTTTTGACTTTTTTATTTTATTATATTGTTTTAAAGCTTTTGAATTATTGTGGAATCTACATAACAAAATATTAAAAAATAAATGGGACGTTGCTTTTCGACATCCCAAACCTATCCTTTGAAGTAACAAAGTGGATATACCGTATACATGTGCCGAACCACATCTAACAAGGTACCTATAGATATCACCATAGAGAAACCAATGATTAATTATACAATTGTAAATCCTTTGTATAACTATAACTTCACGTTTTTAGTAAGAGTTTGGATCTTCTTTTGTAATTTCTCACGTGCATAGCAAGCTGTCCTAATGGTGACGTAAAAAGACCATGAGCAGGCTGTTCTAATGGCGATGTTGAGAGACCATGGGGGATTTTCTCATTAAATCCCAATTTTTTTTTAGAGATAGCCAGCATTCGATCCCACACGATGATGAGCAAGTACGACTTCGTGGCTCAACTGGCATGGCATGTATGCCATGGTCCCATCCAACTATGGTGCGGACTTTTCCGTGATCATGCGGCAACCATTGGATGCGGCGGGGCTCCAGTGCGACGTAGCTACCCCGGTGGTCCTTACGTGTCATAGGTCTTGAAATACAGAACAGTTTTAGTAACTCTTACACTTTCAATAAGCTTTTTGTGGCATATCTGACCAATTATTTTAACAATATTACCATTGGTATTTGTTTAACTTGCCATATAAAAAAAAACGTAAAAATCTTTTATGGGTCCATCAAAATCTTTCTTGTGTTCCATACATGATGTGCACCAGTACACTTTCCTAGCAAACCCTCCTCGATATGGTATAATACAGTTGATGGTGGGCCTCATATCCATTGGTAATAGACAACAAAAAAACCCAGCCAATTGGATCAGGTACAAGAAGAAGCCATTTCTATAATAATCTGGAGAGCCCTTTGTTGTCCTACAACTTCAAAAAGATGCCACGGTCAGTATCATAAGTTATCATCTTTGTAATCACACCATAGATTTAACTCAATGGATTCCAATTATAATAGGATTCCCTTTCGAATGTAGAATGACACATAGATAGACTCTCTTTTTTAGGCAAGCCCATTTTTAAAATCGCGCCCATATTATATTTTATTACTTACTGCCCAACTTCACTGTTGACATGCTCTATTTTTTAAATTGTTTATCTAATAAAAGATTATAAGAGAGTAATTGTAAACGTGACTCAGAAAAAGAGTGTCCATCATTGTGTCAAAACTTTTTAAGAGTGCATGATAGCAATTGAGGCCAATGAGTTGGATGTACAATGTTGCAGAACATATGATAGCTTGAAGATATATCGGGGGTGCGATAATAACTTTATGATAAGAAAACAATGGGCTTAATTAGTTATTTAATAATGGTCTCATATAATAGTGGGCCCCATTTGCTAGGTTCCGTTGATTGGAGCTTTGTCGTTCACTTGCATGATCTGGGAATGCGTTTGTTACAAATCACACCAAATATCCAATCCAGTCACTCGTGGGTCCCCACTTGATCGTACATGCCTATTTCATCGGTACACCTCAATGGAGCAAAATTGTATTAGTGGGTCCCATTGATTTCTAAAACTATAACAATTATTAGCAAAGTCAATATACAAACCATGCATCTACTGCGAAGACATTATAAATTCAACTCAATGAATTCTAAGTAAGATAGCAAAAATGTGGAACCCATGAGAGTAAGCAGTTTTTGCTGGGGATACAATGGGTTGAGTATAAATGGGATCCACCCCACCACTATAGAGGGTTTTCATAGTGTGTTTTTATTTTTGCGGAGTGGGTTTGTGTTTTGTTGACCCAACCCACCTAGCCCCGAATATATAATATTTGTATATGTATTATTAAAGTACTAGACAAAATTCATGTGGTATAAGTGGTTTTGGACCTTAACATAAGGCATATGGGAAGAAAAATGTGGAAGGTTCAAACTCTACTACACACATTCTATAAGGATTTTGTAATTAACTAAGTCATAGGTTGGACAAAATTGAGTCCATTGAGTTGTACTTTATAATTCTTTTTAAATGAACTGTAATTTGCATGGCTAGAAGAGCCTGATTGGAATTTCTGAGAAGAAACTACATGTGCGGTGCACATGCTCGATGCACATGCTCGAGTGCCCTGGTGGAGAAAGCTTACTTTCTTGTTATAAAATTATTTCTTATTGTGCTAGAATTGGTAATTCTTATTCTATAAGAAATATTCTTATAGGGCACGAATTATGTTATTTAAATAATTCATTTTTGAACCCTAAGATTTGGAGATCACCCTACTTCTCTAAAGCTTTAGTTGAAAATATTGTGCTGAAGCTTTGGGTTAAATAATATTGCTCTTACATCTCTTATAGAATATCGAGAACATTTTGCATGTTCAAGATGTGGTGCGATCAACTGAAAAACACTATTCAACGACGGAGCATTGTGGTACGGAGTTGTGCGAGAAGAACTTAGACCTTAAGTCGTAGGACTGACTAATTTAGGATTATGAGTATATTTTGTAACTACTCGCTATTGTTTAATAGTTAATCCTTAATGAATTTGTAGTTTTTTTTTTCAGTTTGGATTTTCCACGTAAAAAATGTGTACCTCTTGTTGCTTGTGTAGTTGATTGATTTACTTTTACAAGTTTTTTTATTTTTCTTTCCATATGTGACTTGCAATCTAGAAATTCAGATTAGAAACGATCTTCACATTCTCATTCATTTTTATATATTTCAAAAGTTTTAAGTTTTAATTTGACTTGACCCACTTAAACGGAGTGAGTTTGGTATTATAGTCAGTGACACGTTACGGGGCAAAGCTGATTTCGATGAGATAATTTGAAACGGGGCGGGCTTAAGTTTACCCCAACCCATATCAAACCTGCCGTAGTGCCGTCACTAATTTTTGCTCTCTTTAATGTGACAAGTTATACTAAATCAAGGGCAGTCTTTAAAAGATTATTTTGAAAAGAAGCCATCGAGCGTTTTTAAAATCCAAGTGTTATTGCTGCAGCTTTGAATTTCAAGACACACAATAGGAGCAACCAAGAGGTGCATTATTCGTTGCATTTCGCAGGCGTGGTAGTGTTTTTATTATCTACCCCCCAAAAAAAAAAGTGGCTGTGTTTTATTGAATTCATTATTGACTGCAAACGTGGCCTGCCATCATGTAACCAACTACGACCATTGTTTCTATAGTCGGAATTGCATGCATTTGATGACTATGGATGGTTTCTCCTTATCTCAAGCAAATCTCATTGGTAATAAATTCCTAAATTTAAGGCTATCCTTCTACTGCAAGAGTTTTGGGTTTCGGGTTTGCTTTGAAGATTTCGATAACTGGGGGCTGTTTGTGCAGCGGCAGTTGCCGCGGAAACCTTTTGGTGCAGTTGAGGATTCATCGCTGGAAAATCTAGCGCCCTTACTCGTACGGCAGAATTTATTCCAAGTACTGATTTGAATTTCTTACCTCTTTGGTAGGAAAGATGTCGTAGGAAAGATGGTACCACGGAAGAAAAAACCACGCCTCTATACAACCACATATTCAATGTTCATTATCTTTCCTCTAATCTTTTTGTCCTAATGCATGCTCAGGCTTCATCTTACTTTTAGGCCGTCTAACCCACAATTACTTTTCCAACCGTTACTCTCCATTTTACTGAGATCCACAAAATTTGACAAATATAAATCAAAGGGTTAGATGATTTATGGGTTACAAGGACTTGGTCTCATCCACTCACCTCATGTCCAAAATCAACTGAGTAGGGGTGCCCATGGGCCATGCCTGGATAAGGCACATCTATGCCCAATTGAGTTAGTGATGGCATTTCCAGGTTTAAATATGACCCACCTTGACCTGTTCCTATTTAGGGCGGATTTAGTAAGCATGTTGGTAATGTTTGGGTCAACAATGGTTTTTTCATGCGTTAACCCAAGTTGAGTTCATGAATGGTTTAAGTTTTCAATGCATTAACCTATACTGCCCCGTCGCGTATGTCTTTACTTAAATAATTTTTAGTGCATTTATTATTATATAAGAGCTCAATAGTGTCAGTGGCAAAGAGGATTGATGGTTTTCTTAAAGTAATGGGTTTAAATCTTCCTTAGAATATATTTTTTTCAATGTTTTTTAAACATATTAAATAAACCACTAACAAATTCCATTCATATAATTACAATCAGGTTGGGTTCAAGTCTAGGCAAACTCGAACCCGACGTACTCCAATGTCATCCCTAGACGGAATGCCTTACATTGGTCTAATGTGCATGGTCTAGGCCAGCCCGCCTCACAAATGCCAGGCCCAAAACTGCCCGTGCAGTCAAATGGGATGGGCTGGGCAGGGTTCCTATTACTTCTATAGTGTTATAAGATGTATAATAGGGGGAGGAGGTTCTTATTTATAGAATAAGATTGCTTTCTCCCTAAGCAACCTAATAGGGAAAGACTCTAACTCTAAGTAATTCCCTTATCTTATGTGGATCTTAATGTGGGCATCCACCTATGATAATACATCTTATAACATATAGGCGTTTTAATCACTTGTTTTGGTGAAACCCAATCCGTAGAATAACAATCGGGTTGGGCTTAAGTCTGAGAAAACACAAACCCAACCCACCCCACTGCCATCCCGAGACTGAATCGCTTACATCGGTCATATGTGCATGGTCTAGGCCACTCCACCTTACAAATACCATCCCCAAAACTGCCTATTTACTCAATCAAGATGGGCCGGTGCAGCTATCACTTCTTTAGCCATTTTTATCATTTTGTGGGGTGAAACTCACATAACTACTTGAACTTATTGTTTGATCCAAGCTTCATGCTGCTTCGGTCCCATTTATTAAACAAGCCAAAAACTTAGACCCAGGCTGAGCATCGCCTTTAGAAACACAGGCCCAATCCCGGCCCGCCTTGTCATGCCCAAACCCACCCATTTAGTCAGCTGGACCAGCCTTTCTATCAATATTTGGCCTTTAAATCAAATGTTTCCGTAAGATTTACCAAACAACATATATTAATCATTCGGCGGTGACTTTGGGGCGTCTTTTGGGCTTTCTGTTACTTCAGCCTGTTTGTTGATACTAGTCACTCAACATATCATCTCTAAGTCATGAATTCCTCATAGTTGTGCAGTCAGTTTAGCTCTGAACTGAAAGAAATAAACCTCTTGTTAATCGATTTTGGTTAACCTTTCTATTTAATGATTCAAAAGCTCTTTGTTTTGCAATGATGAGTTCACACATGGGGAATAGAATTGCGTATAGACTTCTCAGATCTCATTCTCCACTTTTTTTGTATTTTTTATTTTTATTTACTAATGGAGGATGTCCCAACCCTTGGGCTGAACTAATCCCTTTGAACTTACGGGGAGCCAAGTAAATCTCTTATGGCCTCAGTCTGGTAGCGCAATTTGAACCTACAACCTTAAGGAGTAAGCTGTAGTCCTAAGCCGATTAAGCTACCCCATTATATTCGTGTTGTCCTGACTTGAAAATTTCAGTTGTTTATGGGTCTTGAATCCAGGATCAACTAACACAACCACAATACTAAAACCAAAGAGCCACAGCACCCTACATAAATCAATTTGTGCGTGCATGATTTAGAGATCATCAAAGCAATCCATGTGGACTTTGAGTGGCTTATCCATTCAATTATATGTGATATTTTGGCACGTAGTCACGGTTTTTGTTATTATGAGGCTCTTCACATTTTGAAAGTTTTTTGGGACCCCGAATTTTTAGTTTACAAGTCAAATAATATGTAGCAAAATAATAAATGTAAACTTGTAAGTAAAAAATCAACCACATAAGAAGGGAAACAATTCCATAACAAGGAAATGGATTCCTCAATCAATTTAAAAGAAATATAAAATATAATTTAATAGACCTAGAGTTTTGTTCAACCCATAAATTAGCTAATTATATAAAACATTCCTAGGGTTAAGCACTTGATAGCCCATTTCCTTGCAACATTTGGGCAAAGTGGTCGTTCATTATTATAGTTTAGGGAGTAGTTCTGTTTGTGGTGGTTTTTGTTCTTGATGCTTGGGAAGTATATCCTTGCCCTGTGGTTTTTGGTTTTTGGATTTTTTGCTGTCATGTTGGTTGGTCCTCGTTGTTGTTGGTATTGTTGCCTCTATATCAGAAAACCAAAATAAAAAAACGAAAGAACTCTCATACAGAGTTTTCAGAACGGATCTAGAAGGAACTTCATTGAGAATGTACATTGATCTTAACAATGCATACCTCCAAAATTAAGGACGTAGACCGATTGACATTGGCCAGCATTGATGTTATATTTCCGACTCACAAATATTTCACATTTTTTCACTCCAATAAAGAGAAAGGCATTTCTCTTTCAACAACTCTATTCTGTGGAGGGGTGTAACAACTATAAGCAACTATTTTTCAATATCTACTTCTAAATAAGCTTCATGGACGTAGGTGGAGGAGAGAGATTAAAGTAAATAATACGATCTAAATATGCACATGTACAAATATGACATACCATTAAAATAATAGATCGGTATTCATCACAAGGCTAAATGTTTACTTTGATTCATTCTCCTTCTTAGATTCTTAAGATCAACGGATGTATTTTGCGGGTTTGGATTGAATCAGTCTATTGATCTTAAGTGGACCTCATTAAAATAGATATGTTTTCATACATAATTAACGGAGCAAAAAGGTCATTCATAATGTTTATGTAATGGTGCAGATCTAAAATATGTGCACAACAGATAGATTGCCTCCATCAATCATTGGCCCCACCATATTGGGCATGATTTCCAAATCTGACCCCGCTATCCACCAAATAGATTGCAATTTATGGCGTTTGCAGCGCAAGAAAAGGAGTGGTAGAGATCATAAATATTTTTGCACATAAAGGTAGCTAGCATAAGTGAGTCCCACTGGAAGATACATTTGTTCATATCAATCTCATAAAATTAAAGAGAACCGCTGATAACATGAATCTGATGGTGTGGATTGTAACAATGTGGAAGCTTTTGGATCACCGCCATGGGCTCAGGTATGATGCAAGAACCACATTAGTTTATTGAGGGATTCAAGAATTTCAAATCCATATTACTTATAAAGATCTCCACCATTGATTTCACTGCTCTAGACAAAGGAGATGTTGGACGGCCCAAATCACAGGATCAACTAAATACAAATTGGATCATCACATGCGTGCATATGGATCAAGGAGAGAAGGAAGAGTATCGTGAATCACATTTTCAGCCATGCTCCACGGTTTTGAAAAGGGTTGGAGAAACCAAAGGGACTTCCTAAACTTTCTCCATCCACTAGAATCTCTTACCTATTGAATTGGAATTGCTACCAATCTATTATTATATATTAAATTGGTTGAGCTGGATTGAAAAATCAGCCAAATTCTCAATTGATTTTGACTCTCATGGTCTCTTCCCTCGCTAACAAACAATTTACACTTCCCACTACGTTTCAACTTGTCTTTCTACCTTTTCCACCACTAATGCAAGCCAACCCTTCACTTTTCTCTTCTTTATGTCCCTTCTCGTTCCTTTTCCTCTTTTCTCTATGTGCCCACTCTTTGTCTAAATCCTTTCTTTTGTCTCATAATCAAATACATATTCTCCAAAATCCTAAGCCCTAATCTCCAAAACCCATCTGCTTCACTTGTCAATTCCATGCCAATTTTAGATTTGATTTTGACTTTTTCTACCTCCTACTAATATCAACCCTACTAAAGTCCCACTAAGGCCCCATTAATAGGAATAATTTAGTGGCCCTATTAATGTTTCACTAATGACCTATTAATAAGAACACTTTCATTTTCACTAATACGTCTTATTGCCTCTTCATTCCAATTCAAACATAAATGGTCATATACCTATTCTTCTCCTTCTACTCTCCCTATTTGGTTCTCTAAACTGCAAAATCATTCCTATAATGACTAAAAATTATGAATACTATGCAGGCCTTATTACAGCTCTCTCCATCGATCTAGAACTCAATTTTAACATACGAGACCACTGTCCTGTCCCTTTTCCCTTTTGAAGCACTACTCACAACAGTGACTTAAATTATGGAGATCTTTCAAGCGGTCACTCAGATCATGTTTTTTTTTTTTAACTTTAATCTGCATCAATAGGTCATCATGTTTTATTTTCTTTTGATTTGGCTTTTTTTTTAATTCTCAAGTATGTAGTTTGTTTTCCACTTTTGTGCCCATCTTTTCGCTCCTTTTGGCAATTGTGTAGTTTATAATCTTTTCTTATTCTCCTAATTTAATTAGTAAATGGAATTTTCACTATCTTTGGTCATAGCCTGAGAGAAAACTTTTAATGTTGTTTCTCTCAAAAACATTTTATCTTCTTTTTCACTCATTTCACTGCTTCTGTTTGCATTGAAGATCTCATGTAATTTCTTCAATTTTATACTTAAATAAAAAAACCTTATATTTAATTTTTGTGTTATTTTGTATTTTTTATGAAGAATTATCAATTCACAATACAAAGAATAAGTGGCGGTGATTATTGAGAGGTCTTCGATTTTAGCATTTCAATTGCTGGCTCACTACTTTTGTCTACATTAAAAATTAGATTGGCCAATTTTTATTGTTTGTATTTAAATTACTACCTTTTGTATTACTTTAATTTTAAACTTAAATCACAAAATTTGTTATTTAATTTTTGTATTATTTTGTGTCTTTTTATGAAAAATTATCGATTCACAATATAAGGAATAAGTGGTGGCTATTATTGAAAAGTCTCCTATTTTAGTATTTCAATTACTATCACACTATTTTTGTCTACATTAGATATTAAACTGGCCAAATTTTATTGTTTGTTTTTAAATTACTAGATGATTTTGTATGGGTTCTATTTGCCCGTGCTAAGCATGGGGTTATTTTGCTAGTGATACTTTAGTTTGAGAAATAATGTCCTACAAGCCAGTTGGGGTACATTTGACATTGTGCCATTGGGATGTTTCTATATTTTCATATTCCCACAAAATAGGTTTATAAAAAATATTTTTAGTATGTGCAAATCATTATTTCGAATTTTAGTCTTACAGAAAGGAATCTCAAACTCTTAACCTGCTGTCACAAGAAACTCTAAATAAAAAAATCTTTGTTTTTTTTAAAAACAACTTGTTGTCACAATAATTCCTACTTATCTCATAGTAATTCTACTATTTAATTCCTAAAGTTGGCTACAATCACAAAAAGTGAGCTCATATTATGATTTCTAATTTTTTATAATGGTGAGACCACATGTCACGCTCCGAAATCTGAGATCCTTGGGACCTTTCAATCCCGAGGCATGACGGGTCCACAACAAATAAATTAAATAATTTCTAAACTTTATTAACATAATCCAAATGAGATCATATGATCAATATCCTACATCAATCCACTGAATAAATTTGAAGCGAGAGCAACTCTCAAACATAATAATAAACATCCTAAATGTATATAAATTCCTAATAAATCTTCTGAATCTAATATAGAATTCCATAGCTCTTCCCACAATCCCGAGTCCCACAAAGCAAGCTAGGTTTCCTTGGGTTCTGGCTCAACCTCGAGACCTGTGGGGAAAAAACATAAGTGAGTAAAACTCAACAAGTAATACAAACCATAAAACCTAGCAAACAGATAAAAATCCAAGAAATCAAATCTAGAGCCACGGTTCGAGTATACGAGTATATCAAGAGGGCAAGATGACCTAATTTCAAGGTATTTCAAATGATAAACACATAATCAAATCAATAAGTAAAAGAAAGGCATCTCCGTAGTAAACCAAATATCAAAGTGTGCTCGCCAGAATTAAGCCTGCACCAAGCATAAAGTATCCACCATGTACAGCCATATTCATATCTAAAGTGACACGAGGCCTGAGATACCGGTAATCTCCAAAACAAAGTGGACATTAACTGCAGACTAGTAATATTACACAAATGGATCCCAATCTCAATATCATACCTAAAAAGAGGCTAAAAATCTGCGTGTGGGTGTACTACGGTACGTTGCCCATACTTTAGAGAATGCCTTAAATACACGTATCAAATTAGAAAATTCAAAGCCCTTTTCAATCACAAAGATAACAAATAGGTGAGATCATAATCAAATATCATATTACCAAGATTTCTTTACATTTTTCAGCATTTCAGATTCAATGATTACTAATGATCAACAGTGAATTTCACGAAAATCCATTGAGCATAATGGTGGCAAGGAAACAAGATCAAGTCTAATGTAACCAATATATATAAGCATGTCAAAGGAAACAATATATCCCGATAATCTAAGATTATTTTAATAGTTTCCAAAATTTTACATTTTTAAATCAAAATGAGACAAGGCCTGAAAACTCTATGGCTAAGAAACTATGATAAGACTACTTACGTGGGTTGTCAGTGATCGAAGAATTTGACTTGACTGGGTCTAGAAATCCGGTGCAAGTTCCTATTTATAATGATACCAAGGTGTGAGCATATAAGTTCATGTACAAATGAAGTCTTATGGGTTAGGCCGAAATAAGCTAAATTCAGACATGCATATTGACTAAGTGGGTTCAAGTAGTTTTGGGTTAGAAGAACCTTAAATGGGCCAGAGTCATGTAAACTTAGTTTGGTAAACGATTAAATGGTTTTTTTTTTCAGTCGGGTCACAAGGCATATTGGAGAACCTACGAATGGGCCCTAGTTACTAAATTACACTAATGGCCCAAATGACTTAACTTAGTCATGAATGTGAGGGTCTGGTCAACTAAATAGGTGGGCTCGGTCAATTCCATAGTTGGGTTGTTGATGGGTTCTGAGGCAGAGGAAGGGGAACAGATAAGAAAACAGAAGAGGGAAAGGGGGACGAAGGAGGGAAAAATAAAAATAAATGAAGAAGCAGTAGCAGCAGAGAGTGCAGGGCCGAGGAAGAAGAAAGGAAGGAGAGAAAAAAAAAGAAGAAACAGGGAAGGAGAAGCGGAACAGAAGAAAGAGAAACAGAGGGAATAAAACGAAGAAGAAGAAGAAGACAAGGAACAGGGAGGAGAACAAAAGGAACCAGTAGAGAAAGAAGGAAAGAACTAGAGGGGAGGAGAAGAAAAGGAACCAGTAGAGAAAGAAGGAAAGAACCAGAGGAGAGGAGAAGATTAGAAACAGAGGAGAAGAAGGCGTCAGAGGAAGAATAAAGAAAAGGGAAGTGGGTTCTGAAGCGTTCAGGGGAACTGATTAGCTCGGCCATAAGCAGATAGAAGAAGAGGCAGGAAAATAAGAAGAAGGGAAAAATAAAGACAGAGGTGAAGACAGCGGCTGCATACTGATGCAGTTAGAGAAGGAGAGTACAGGAAGGTGAACCAGGGAGAGGAACCGATCAAGAAAGCAAAGGATGAAACATGAAGAAGGAATGAAACAGGAGAAGGAAGAACAGGAGTGCAGAATGAAAAGAAAGAATTAAGGTGAAGAAGATGGGTTGCAGAGGTGGAACAGAGAAGGAGAAGATGCAAAAGATGGTAGACAGTGGAAAACAAAGGAGAAGAAGACGAAGAAGATGAAGAAGGTGCAAAAGGAAATAAAAACAAAATGGCAGGGAAAAGAAAAGAAGAGTAAGTGCAGGTACAGGAAGAAAGAGAGAATGTAGGGAGAAGGCAGCAAAAGGACAAGGAAGGAAAAGGGAAATAGAAAGAAGGGGAGAGTGGAGGACAGTAGCAGCAAAGAAGTTGCAGGGAGGGTGAACCGGCGAGGATTGGTGACTGGGTTCGTTAAAGGAGAGAGTGCACCAGCAGAAGAGAAAGAAAAGAAGGAAAAAGGATAAGAGGTGCAAGTGCCGTGATAAGATCGGGAATAGGGAAGATGGGACAAGAAGAGGAACGGTGGAAAAAGGAATAAAAGGAAACAGAAGGATCAGGCAGAGAAAACGAAGAAGAGGAAGAACAGAAGACGAAGAGAGAAGAGAGAAGGAAGCAGGAAAAAAGACAGGTTAACTTGATTCAGTCCGGAACAGAGAGAAGAGAAGAAGATGGAAAACAGAAAGAAGAAAAAGAGAGAGAGGAACAGAGGGAGGAGACAGAGAGAACGAGACAAAGAAAAAGGAAAACGAAAGGAGGAAGAAACAGGAAAGAAAATAAAAGAAAATAAAAGGAAGAAGAAACAAGATGGAGAAGAGTGCAGGGAAGAAGAACAACAGACGTGGGCTCCTGGTTCATCTGGCAAGAATGGAAGAAGAAAGAAACAAGAAGGATAAGAATTAAGAAGAGGAGATGTAACACTCCGACCCAACTTAATCTGAATCAGTGGTTAATTAAGTGCAATTTTGTTGCTAAGTGTGTTTTGGTTTTGCTTTTCTTTGGTCTTGAGTAATGGATAGGTAGTTTGGTTGAGTTTGACCTGGTTTCGGTAATGCGAGCCATTTTTCGTAATTTCTGCTTTTGTTGGATCTTGTTAGTTTTGCGTCATTTTGATGTCAACACGTGTATTTCGTTGAGCTTGTTAATCTTCGTAACTGTTTCGGATCCAAATGACTTTATTTGTTTCCGTTGGATCGCTAATTGACTCAAACTGGAAATTGTGAACATGTTTGGACTTGTTTGTAATTAGACACATTCTTATCTTATAAATATCCTACCTACCGCCCCTCTCTCTCTTTTCTTCAACGATCTCTCTCTCGTTCAGCTCTCTTTCCCTTTTCTTTTTATTTCTGTCTTGTTTACGTGAGGAAGGGAGCAGTATGTCGTCGTCTTCGTATGACTCCAGCAGATTGAGCCAAGACAACGACTGTTGTGCGTGTGATTTCCACTTGTGAGGCAAGTATAAGCACAAGTAGCTTGAACACTTATTAGTAATGCTTTGATTGTGTGTATATTTTACTCTTCTTGTATGAATCATTGTTAGACAGCCTTATTGAGTAAGTTTTGTTATTATCATTCTGTCTTCAGTCGAGAGTTAACCATTTCTGTATTTCTGTAACTGTTTCAGGAATTTGACTCAGCGCACTCATGGCTAAATCGTGAATTGTGCTACGGCTGAGCCGTGAAATGGCTTACGGCTAAGCCGTGGCCCAGCCGTGACCTTAACCGTAGATCAATACAAGGTGACATCTAAAATAACTGAGAGTTGGCAAATTTGCTGCTCTTCTATGGCCCAGCCAGATCTAAGCTGTCCGTTGTGCTACGGCTAAGTCATGGAACAAGATATGGCTGAGCCATAGAGCAAATTACGGTTAAGCCGTAAATGCGGATGAATAGTTTGGGGAACCTCGGCTCCGCCGTAGTGCAGATTACGGTCACGCCGTAAGATGCCTACGGTTAAGCCGTATGTTCACCTACGGGTACACCATGCGACCTTGAGAAATGAATAAAAAGATTAGGATTAAGGAAAAGACATGATATGACCCCCATGCTAGAATGTAGACAACCCGAACATGTCCAATGGAATATCCGAATGACATGAATGATCTCGAGGGCTGCGTCTCATTCATGTATGTTATCCAGTTGTTTAGCACCTTCCCATGGGTGTTGGTTTAAGGGACTTTGGTACACTTTCGTTAGAAGATGCAACACTCATTGATGGAACAACTATGTATCGAATACCTTAAAACTACATCAGCATGCACGGTTAGAAACACTGGACAACTAGGTTAGGATTGGCTAGTAAACAACCTTAATTCCTCAAGGTAAGTTTGATTTGCACTGCATATTGATTTCAGTTTTGCCCTCTTGTGTTCTGCGCTGGACCTCTCAAGTCAGTGGGAAATGTAGCAGCATCCCCAGAGCGAAGCCCGGGTAGGAGCAATCCATTACTGTGTATTTGTTATTGTTCATGTGGAGTCCTTAAACTCAGTGATTATTTGTTATTTATACTCATTCGTCAGTGCGTATTCACATTCGTTATTCGTATTATTATTTGTATTGCTTATCAGTATGTGATGCACTTACTATTGTTTCGTTTATTGTGATAGATTGTGATATGAGATCTGTATGTGATTTTGTTTGATGTACATCATCTGATTTGATTGAGCTTGTCTCTATATGGCACTACTCAGCCTCAGCCTCAGGATACCCGACGGGGTTAACTTTGGTTTAGTGTGTGTGATCGCCTCTGCAGAGTGCTCTTGTCCTGGGATTCCGGACCCTAGGAATTAGAGACCCATTCGTACCCTGGCCCTGTCGATGGTGTTCTCATATTTGTGTGCTCTCGAAAGGGAGAATATGGCAAATGTAGTAGCCAGCTTGATTGTGTATCTCTATTGATGATTCCGACAGCATATTTATTCTTATGCACGATTTGCCTAGTATACGAACATACTCACTATGGATCTGTGCATTACTACTTTTGCTCATTGATAGATACAATTCGTGTTATCTTCTTGTGGCTTATATTTTGCTAAGTCGTTGTACTTATGAGTTGTTCTTGGTGTTGCAGGCTCAAATCCCTCTTCCGATCCTGCATCGGTCAACCCGACTCCAGGAGAGGCTCTCAAGGCCCCCTCCGGCCTAGAGGAGTGGACTTAATCCATTCTTCTGAGAGCGGTTTGCATCATTTTGTTCTCCCCTCCACTGTGTCTGAGCTTATCTGAAGGATTTTTTTGTAGATTGTATTTTGGGTTTTGGTTTATCCATGTCTTTTGATTTCGTGGACTGGTCCCTCTATTTTGTTGTACATTGTTGTAATTAGTCTAATCATTGTGTCTTTTATTATCTTGTGGTATGCCTTGATACTTACAGCTTCCGCGTACACTTATTTGCACGTGTGATTGACCCCTTGTGTGTGTACATTTGGGCGAGGTCTAGGTGTACATGCACGGGAGTACGTGTGTCATTGGTTAGGTTTTCTCTAACCCCCGATTTCTGGGCTCGGGTTGTGACAAGAGAAGGTGATGATGAACCCGAATCTGGGTACTAGTTCAGGTAAGTGCAGTGAAGAAGAAAGAAACAGCAAGGAAAGAAGAAAGGCAAAAAGGAAAGAAGAATATGAAGGAGAAGATGACGCTGCAGATTAAAGGAGATAAGGTGGAGAAAAGATGGAAACAGGGAAGAAGAAGAAAAAAACGAAAAGAGTGGAGGAGCATAACAGAAAATGGAGAGAACAGAGGAAAGTAGAAACGGCAACAAAACAGTGGAGGGAAGGAAGGATAAAAGGGAAAGGAAAAGCTACAGAGAGGGAGAGGAAAGAACAGCAGAATAAGCAGAACCAGAAACTAGTAAGAAAAGGAAATAGAGAAATAGTAGCAGCAGAGAACGTGGGACCGAGGGGAGAAGTTGTAAGGTTCCGAATCCAACTAATCTTGGTTTACATTAATTAAACTCGTTCTATATTAATTGAACTCGATTAAGGCTAATTTAATCTAAAAATTAGCGGGTTTGGGCCTTGGATAGGGAGTTGGGTGGAGTTCGGTCCCACTTAAGTAGTTAAGGGCCTTTTCGTAATTTGTCCCTGCACCCCTTGGACACCTCGTCCATTTCCTTTCTTGTAATTTTACGCGTGGATCATGTTTTGTGTTGGGTCCGAGTTAATCTGGACTCATCCTGGGTCAATTGAAGTCCTTTCAGTCTAAACTGAAATTCCTAGAAACTAGTGAGCTTGCATGCAACTCCAGGAGAAATTATGTTTAAAAGAGAAGCTCCACGTATCCTGCTCCTTCCTCCTTCGTTTCAGCTGTTGGAGCTCTCTCACTCCATCTCTTCATTTCACCTTAGAGCTGGAAACGGGGGATTCTGTGCTTGCATGCAACGGTGACAGCCTCTATCCCTCCTCATCTTCCTCCTCTGGGCATTCCCTTTCTCTCTAAGCTACAGACCTGAGAGAACCCATATTAGATTGGAAGTCCTTTCCCTGACCGCACAGCAAGAGACAATTGGAGAGGGTTAGTACTGTTGGAAAAGGCAAGTATTGAGTCATATGTGTGCATGCATGATTAAGTATGGATATTTACTTGCATTTTCCCAATTTCATCCATTTCCCTTCATTGATATGAATGTAGTCTGATATGAATGTAGTGTGCATTGAGTTAGAATGATAAAGATAGGAATAGAGGTTGTGGGAGTACAGAACACCTTAATTGGATGCTACTAATAAGTCAGAAAACCCCTCCCAATACAGGTTCTGTACTGACTGAAATCGGAATTGAGCTACAGAATTGTATTCAGATTTTTGAAGCTCATGGTGAAACTACGGCTAAGCCGTAAGTATTTACGGCTCAAAGTCCAGAGAGCATCAAAACGTAATTTTGTACTACAGCTCACATACGGTAAGCCGTGGATTTCACTACGGCTAAGCCGTATCCAGCCCGTACCCAAGCCGTAGGTCTTCTTACGGCGAGCTTTCCAGAGAGCTCATGGAACCCAGTTTCTTCTACGGTTTGCGCACGGCTGCACCGTGAAACACTACGGCTACACCGTAACCTCCCCGTAACCTAGTCGTAGGCTTAGCACAGCTAAGCCGTAGGCCAACATACGGTTGGGCCGTAATTGCGCCTGGAAATCCGGAAGGAATTTGACCCACTCGGCTAAGTCGTAGCCTTGTACACGGCTAAGCCGTAAGAACCCAGTGAAACAGGATGTTAGGGACTTTCCATGATTTTGTAGGACCTTAGTATTGGCACCTTCGATACCACTTTACAGGCCCAATGGCAAGTACATGTTGGGGAAAATGAATGATTCCCGAAGGGTCTCCCAATGGCAAGTCATGGATGTTAGCATAAGAAGGGTGTCCTGTGTATATAAGGCAATACCAAGACACGGTAACACAACGACACCGAACGTCTTATGTGTACATCGTGTTGAATGTCCTTGGGGACGATAGCTTACTTATTATAAGGGGTGAAGGCAGTAATTCCTTGGGTACTCACTTAAGCTGAATGCATCCATATTGCTATGATATACCACCTTCAACATGAATTACTTCCTTTTAGCAAAACCCTGAGCCAATTCAGACCTGAACTTCTAATGAGCGCGTGTCTAACAAGCCAAAGCTTCTAATGAGTGCGAGCTTACTAGCCAAGGGTATGATAAGACTGATATGATTGAATCTGAGTCGGTACTGCTTAGCTTACGCCCTTTTGGGTATATGTTATATATGTCACCACTGCAGTAGGTTTATGGAGGAGTAGTCGGCGCTCCTCGGGAAGCTAGCTTGATCCCCTAGCGACCTATATGATATGTGTATGCTCCCTTTTGGGGAGAATAGAGCGTTGTGGTTGCCAATCAGTAGGTATGACATTTGAGTTGTAATTTCTCATTCATATATTATGTTCAGTGATTATCCTTATTGATATATTATGTTATACTTGTTTCTTATGCTTTAGTACTTGCTTAACCGTCATGTTAACAGTGTTACTCTTGGTATTGCAGGTCCAGAATCCGGTCCAAACGAGGACACTGACGCGCCCCCGGAGGGTACCCCAACGGTACCTCGGGGTGTAGACAAGTGGAAGGATGGCAACGTCTTTTACTAGCCATCCCACGGAGCACGTTTATGCTTGAGACCTTTTGTATCACACTCCTAACTAGTATTTTGGAATGTAATTAAAGACTTGAACACTATCATATGTATATATATGTTTACCAATGGGAAAGTTAATATGCTATGAACTTCATATGCTCTTGATAATTACTGAGTATTTCGCAGGATTTCGGTTACGATAAATTATGTTTGTACGTGTGTCAGCACACCTCACACGTTCCTGTGGAATCTCCCTTGTAGGAATTCGTGCATAATTCTTCAGGGCACGGATTTCTACAGGATTACGTATCCACGCCCTGGGGGCCCACTCAAATCCCCAAATTCCCGGTATTGGGGCGTGACAGAAGTAACAAACAAGAAGATAAGTGAGAGACTAGAGCTTCACCCTCAGATGTATCTGAGTACAGGTGTTCTGGTTCTGGGCATAGAAAGGAGAAGACAAAGGAAGAAGAGGATAATGGCAGTAACTGGGAATGCCCGAGACCGGTTCATGGCCGAAAGATGGGTCCACGGTGATGAGGGTGATGAATAAGAAATAGGAGAAGAGAAGGAGAAAGAAGAAGAAGAAAGGAATGAGATGATGATCAGTGGCCGTCAAGAATAGGTGGGTTGGCTAAGTGAAGATAGGTAGATGATGGTGGCTGCTTCTATTTGCTCGGTAGAAACTACTGAGAGATGAAATTTATCAGATGGAGTGGTGATGAAGCGTTGTTGCACTATGGTGAGTGGTCGCTGGCTGCAGTTGGTTTAACAACGGTGGGTCCAACACGTGAATGGGAGGAGATGAAGGAATGGGTTCAGACCGGCCCATGTGACTTGGGTAGCTGATTGGCTAGTGAGGGTCCGAGAATGTCATGGTGATCCATGGTTGCTGGGTGGAGCCTATGGCCTGATCAGATGTATGGGTCATGGTGAAGACTAGATGGGCCCCACAGATGGATGTTGATAATGATGCAGGTAATGATTTCCATGACATGGCATGAATGATAAAATTGAAATCTAGATTATTATGCAAGAAAGCTAAAATAACCACTATAATAGTAACTTTAAAAAGGAAGAGATAAAAGAGAGAGACCATACCTTAAAAGAGAAGGAGAATACTCTATACCGGGAGAGGTCTTGGGGTACCTAGATGTGATTCAAAAGACGGAGGCTGTTTCCTTTTATAGGAAGATAAAAGTAGAGTTTCAAAAAGGTTTTAGTCATATCCAAACTTAGCCAAAAGAGTCTAATTCAAATGGAATTTCATCCTCAAGTAGAGTTAGGATAAGTCAAAACAATCTAAAGGTTTAATCCAAATAAAGTTTCAATTTTTTTTAGCACATCTCTAAAATTTTCAAACTCTAATAACTTATGGGACCTACGAACTAATTAAGTAATTATCCAAATTTAAATAGCATCAAATCAACATAACATATGGGGTCCATCAAGATTAAATCAATGGTCAAAATTAATTCAAATTTAAAATTAAAATTCGAGTCTTTACACCACATTATAAATCCTTTGATTGTGGGTCCCATGTTTTAATTTCTAAATATGAGTTATATGGTAAAAAATATCTTTAAAAAATATATTTAATCTTTCAAAAAATATATTTAATCATTCAAAGAAATAATCTTTCAAGAAAAAACACTTAAAATTTCAAAAAAGAATTAATCTTTCAAAAAAGTATTTAATCTCTTAAAAAAATTTAATCTTTCAAAAATATTTAATCCTTGAAAAAAATTTTAATAATTTTTCAAAAATATATTTAATTTTTCATAAAACATATTTAATGTTTCAAGAAAATATTTAATTCTTTATAAAAATATTTAATATTTTTTAAAAGTATTTAATCTTTCAAAAAAATTTAACTTTTGATAAATATTTAATCCTTGAAAAAATATTTAATCTTTCAAACCAAATTTAATCTTGTAAAAACATTTAATTATTCAAAAAAAATAAAATCTTAAAAAAAATGTGGAACCACGTTTTAGATCTTATGATTCTCTTGCTTTCATTCATTAAAAAATATCTCAAAGTAATTATACTATTTAATTCTTAAAGTCGGCTATATATTAACAATCTGTAAAACCCTAGCCCAAATTAATAAATTTAATTCAATTAAAAATAATTTACGAAATAAATAATGACGTTAATCAAATTGGGGGAAATCAACTCACAGTGAACAATTAGGGCAAAATTAGGGCACAAACATGATTAGGACTTGATTTGGAAATTTTAAATGCATGTTGGTAATTTTTAGAAAATATGAAGGGTATTTTTGTTAAAAACATAGCAAAAATGGAGCTCATTGGATAGAGACCAATTAATTATAAAACTTTCCCTTAAGACTCGAACTCATCTAGATTAATTTAGTACCTAATTGAAAGAGATTTAGATAAACCCACTAGTAGTAGTATGGGAACCACATGTTTGTCACATCTTTAAAGAAGAGTAAAATTTACCTTGGTGGGAGTTTGGTTGGGATACAACAATGCTACGGCTAGAAAGTCATCCTATAACTCTATATGGGAAAAAGATGAATTCCATCCTACCTCTACTTCCTAGTTTTACTATAGTACCTATCTTAAATCTTAAATATATATGTATATGACTAGAGCCCCTCTCCTACATACAATTCTCTCCAACTCTCTCTAGTTTCTCTCTCCTTCAACTAGAATGTCTACAAGTTTAGGCTTAAGGATTTGAAAGAAAGCCATAAAAGAACTACCTTGAGGCTCTCTACGGGTTTAGAATTTCAGTAAAATCACTGATTAAAGCAAGTGCACAAACCTATGTTTATCTTCTTGCCTGATCTTCATTCTTCTAATGAGATTTATACAAATTTATGTTGAAAACCCAATTTCAGGTTTGTAAAATTCTTAATTTTACTTGAATCTATGTATTTCTATATAGACTGTAATATGCAGAAATACGAGTTTGATTTATTTGATGTTTTCACAACAGCTGATATATATAACGTTAATATATGTTTATAAAACTGATTGAATGTTGGGACTAAATTTATCCTACCGTAGAGAAGTACTCTAAAAACCATCTCTGACAACGCACCAGTGTGCGTGAGAAGTTGGAATATCCATATTTTGCCTAGTCACACTATTAGGATGTGAATGCTACCAAACTGCTATACGCCTGTGAGGAAATTACAGGACCCAAGCCATCAATGTGTTGTTCTTGTGACTACTTGTGGAGTCCACGTGTTCCACTTGGTGGAGGATTTGGTCCATTCATCTGGTGGACCACACCTGGGCGACCCTCGGAGGTAGAGACCCACATGGATTGGGCACCTTATGGCCCACTATCTAGTGGACCCAAAATATGTTACAACTTGGAGAAAACTAACAACCCTCCTGTGTGTGAATTTAAATAAAGAAAACCTAATTTAAATTATAAAACGCTGGCCTATTAGGTCTCTAAGATTGAATGCTTCTTAGAGATGGGATTGGGCACTAAGAATGGATGATTGGAACTCTAACTCAAATCAGGAACTGTTTCTCCAAATTCCATGTCAATTATGGATAGTTTGGGTTGATAAGAGTTGTGTACCCCATGGCCCACTTGATTTGGTGATCCAAACCCTACATTTAAAAGGTCACTATAAGGCGACCTTGGAGACCCCCTCCCTTTTGTGGAATGGCCACTAGGACCCACCATCCAAGAGGATTAAATGGTGGAGGCGTGAGACCATTCTTATAACATGTTACAGAATAGTGCAAGCACTGTATTGTTGCTTCTTAGTCTCCATACGTTTCTGACAGTTTTGTACAGGCCTACCCCTATAGATAAATTGCTATGGTCACCATCTTGTTGACCTCGGAATTCAACATTTGTGGACTAACTCTTTAAAACCATGTTACAGATATAGTGCATGAGTACAGTTCCTGTTTCTTAGCCTTAAAGTAGCTTCTAACAATTGTAAATAAGTCCTTACACTATAGGAAAATACTATTGGGCCTCCACAGTTATGTATTTAAAGATTTTCTCAAAAACTTGTAATATGACCCATGTTTAACAATTTTGAATTTTCTTTTGGGAGCTCATAAGGTTTGACTAGAGCTTATGAGAAGGTATAGACCTTTTTAATTAGTTACTTATGAGGTATTATTAACAAAGGTAATGCTCCTTAAGAATTAAGGATTTTATTTAAATTGAATCAAATATCAGCCAAAACAGAAGTCATTTCATCATAATTTGACATCCACTTAGAATTATCTTGAAGCATGCCTAGGGTGATGGAAACTTAAGTGTATGATGTCATGGCTCTTCAAATACCAACCAACTTCAGAAACGTCAATTAAGGATTAACTCAGATTTAGGGAGGAGATCCTCGCGGTCATCCAATTTAGATTTAGGGCAAGCAAACGGTGTTTGAAATTCCATGATATCATAGGGTTAAGTTCGCTTAAACCCCGCATGCAGTATGACCCATAAAATCTGGATTTTTGTATAATGGAATTTTATTATTTGGTTTTATGTTTTCAATCAAACTTAAAATGTACTCTGACATGATAAAATATATTTTTCTTTGTTATATGGTTTATGGTATTTAGACGTTGCACCTGTCAACTTTGTAATCTGTTATACGTAAATAAATTCTATTTTTATGATTATTTGGCTGTTTATCTTTATTTTGAATTAAGGCAATACCACTAGGCTATTAAGTCTAGCATAGTAGGATACCACTGTGTAAGGGGTATTCTTCTGAAACTATGTGCAGATTAGTTAACTCTCTGTCAATGACAATCAGTCACTTCGGTACCAAACTCTGTTATTCTGCTATGATGGCCAATGGCCATAATTTTGAATCTCTGGGTACCAAACTTTGTTCTCTATTCCCGTCACGTTAAAAGGGGCCCGCTCTAATACATGTGACAACTTAGCCAATGTGGGACGCCAATTTATTTTAAATGTTATGATATTTGTAAAATCCTTACCTGGTTTTATGTATGAATCTACATCTTGTATTATTATATCTTGTCAATTTATTTTGAAAACCATGTGATTTATCTACCTTTGATTTTATTAAAATATGGTATGGAATATAAAAATTGGGTAGGTATACTTGCTGAGTTTATTTCATAACCCGACCCCCTTGTGATTGGCGCTTGTAGGTAACGACACCCCTTCCAATGAACCTGAGGGAACGGCGGTCGAGGAGGAACCGCAGAGAAACTACGCATGGAGCGCAGACGATATAGTTTAAAAATATCGTGCCTGTGCTAGAGAGCCGATAATTTAAGTAATTAGTTTATTTATACTTAATTTAATTTTAGACTAGTTGTAAGCCCTTGGTTGGCTATTTGTGTTAGGATCTAGTTAATTGAATTATGTTATTACCTATGGATTTATGACTTTGATGCATTTAAATTATTAAATTGAGTAGGATTATTTACTTTGTCTTGTGATAGTACCTATGATGGTTTTACAATTAGGTTTTCGCTGTGAATATGGTTCAGTTGATTAATCGCATATTGCGGATCCATTTAATTTCATTATTAACACCTTAAATTGGGAGTTCTTTGGAAATCGAATTTTGGGGTCGTTACACAATCACAAAAAGTGGGCCCATATTATTATTTCTAATTTCTTATAATGGTGAGATCACATTATAAATCCTTTGATTATGAGCCCCATTTTCTAATTGCTAAATATGAGTTACATGGTCAAAAAATTATCTTTAAAAAAATATATTTAATCTTTCAAAGAGAAATATTTAATCGTTCAAAGAAATAATCTTTCAAGAAAAAATACTTAAATTTTCAAAAAAGAATTAATCTTTCAAAAAAACATTTAATCTCTTAAAAAAACATTTAATCTTTCAAAAAAATTTAATCCTTGAACAAAACATTTAATATTTTTTAGAAACTATATTTAATTTTTTAAAAATACTTAATCTTCAAAAAATATTTAATTTTTCATAAAACATAATTAATATTTCAAAAAAATATTTAATTTTTTATAAAAATATTTAATATTTTTTAAAAAGTATTTAATCTTTAAAAAAAGTTTTAACTTTTGAAAAATATTCATTCCTTCAAAAAATATTTAATATTTAAAAAAATATTTAATCTTTCAAACCAAATTTAATCGTATAAAAATATTTAATCATTCAAATAAAATTTAATCTTAAAAAAATAAAAAAAGGTGGAAATACATTTTAGATCTTATGATTCTCTTACTTTCGTTCGTTGAAAAAAAATTTTGCACCATTAACAAACAAGTTCTGTATGGCATATTCTCAGTAAAGTATTTTAATATAATATTACCAAGCAAGTTCTATATAGTTTCGTCTCAGCACAAACCGATCTCTGTACAACCAAATATGAGTACAAAATTGGAAACAACAAGGGAACAATGCCAAACAAGCCCTTGGATTTCAATTACTAAGAGGAAAGGGAACCCAGTCACTCATTTATTTGCAAGAAATGCGGCTGAAGGGGATTGTTTGGTATATTAGATTGAAGAACCTCCTAGTTTCATTATGAATCAGTGGTTAATGTAATTTTTACCTTTTAATAAAATGTTTTCAAGTTTTCATAAAAATAACAAAAATACAAATATGGGTGCCACAGGAATAAATTTTATATGGCCTTTTTAGGCCCACAAGAGAAAATAAATACCAAGTAGAGACCGTATTAATAGTTCCTCTTGCAAGAAAGTTGAGTATGTTTTGGTATAGAAATGGCCTTGTATACATCATCTTCATACCTAATGTGTAAATGAAATCAAATATATGTGATGTATTTATTATGCATGTGAATCATTTATAAATGAAAATAACTAAAAAATTTTCATACTTTCATGAGCTTCTTAAGCCGGTTGATTGTTAAAAATCATGGGGGCAATATTGGCTAGACTTCATTTGCTTTACTTTCTAAATCAAGCGATTCAACTTGGTAAGTGGGCTTCACTGGGCTTGGGTCATGTGACAATTATTGAGCATACCAAACTTGAACTTGGTCACTCGGCTCTTTGCACACTTATTTTCACAAAATTTTGTCTATCATACCCACGGATTAAAATATCAGCCGATACCGGTTCGTATCGGCCGATATGTATCAGTATCGGCCTTGACCGAACCAATAAGTGTACACTTATCGGTATCAGTACCGGCACCAGTAAATATCGCCAGTAATATCGGTGGTATCGGCCGATATTTCGATATATCGGCAAAATATTGGTACCGGCCGTTATTTTCCCAATCCAAACTCCAAAGAAGAAGAACCGAAGAAGCAGAGAAAACTCAAAACCGAAAAGAAAAAAATCAAAAGAGGTAGAGAGAGGAGGAAGAAGGAGATAGAAGAGAGCCTAGTGCTTACCCGTTGTGTCTCGCCTGACCGCTGGAGTAGTCTCGCCTCACCGTTTCCGGTCAAGCATCTACCGCTGCACCTGCTACAGCCCCTGCCTCCGTCTGCCGCTGCCCCTGCTGCTGCCTCCGCTTGCCACTGCTACTGCTGCGCCGTGCCTGCCGCTCTCTAGCTGCACCTGCCGCTCTCTAGCTGCACCTGCCGCTGCTCCTCTTCTTCTTCTCCTTCTCTCCTTCCTGCAGCTGCTCCTGCTGCACTTGCCGCTGCTTCTCTTCTTCTTTTCCTTCTCTCCTTCCCTTTTATTTCCCTCTTCTTCTTCTCCTCTTCCTTTTTGTTTTTCTCCCTTTTTTCCCCCTCTTTTCCATTCCGTTTTTCCATTTCCCCCCACCCCCCTGCCCTGTTCTGTACACAAAGCACGTGACACTGTGACAGTGAGATGAAAACTTAAAAAGAAGCCTCTGGAAGAATCATGAATGGAACTTGGAGTTTGGGTGGGCCAGGCTACTTACCTGGACTTGACTTGACTTGACTTGTAAAAATAGGGTCTGATCTTGATATTTATTTGGGACCCATTTAGTTTTTTAAAGTCTTGGGTTGATCCACTATATTGAACCCAAAAATAAGTTTTCATGTATTTGAACTGGAAGTGTCAAAAGTTGGGGCCCTTTATGTTTGTTTTTTTTGTTAATCTTTTATATACTATATACATATATGGCTCAAAATGTGGGGCCCATAGTAGGCCACACAGTAAACCAATAGTATGTTCTTTAGGTCCGAGATGAATTTCATTTTAATTGGGGATTGGCCTTTTTTTTTTTTTGGCCAGGTTTTTCTTTTATTTTTGTCAAATTTAATTGATCAAACAATGGGTCAATTTTCAATCAGGATGAAATGAGGTTGAGACCCAAAAACGATTAATTAGTTTGAGGGGTTTGTATTTTTCATTTGTGTAACTCATTTTTTGGACTTTTTTATTGTTCTAATTTTCTTTTAAATTGTAACCATCTAGTGCATTTTACCCGTAAAAGTTAGGAGCCCTATATTTGAATGGGCCTTTAATAGATTTGTGTGGCAATCAAGCGCTATAAAATAGTCCATTTAATAATTGCTTAATTTATACAAAATTGAAATATACAATGATCACATTAGAGGAGGCATTTATTTTGATCATTATTTTGAGTGGCTTGGATTTTTACAAAGGCCACTATGGATTTATAAATTATAAAACTAGCAAAAAATTAAACCCTATTAAAGGTTGCACATTTAAAAGTAAAACAATAACGCAATACAGGATGTTTTGACTTAGGGGACCGATATTTTGCTTTATAGTTGTTACTAATGGAAAGAAATAATGTTTTCTAGTATTTTACAATATTCTAAATTTTTTTAATATTTTTTTGGGGGGGAAAAAAAATCACACCGCGATTACCGTGGCGGACCGCAAACCGCGACCGATACCGATATCGTATCGGTTTTTTTAGTAGACCGATAATGCGATTTTGATTCATGATCATACCACGTCTGCATAGGGTGGGGTTGGTACTTTTGAGTACGGTTCACTTTCATCTCCACTGCTACCCCAGCGCCTATTGCGCCATTGGATTGCGGATCCCATAATTCACGACTGCTGCAAAATAAGTGAGCCTTCACATTGGGGCACTACTGTAAAACTAACATGTCCAAACTACATAACCTTCTTTATGAATCGTTCAAAATTTTCACTTCAATAGAAAATAGGCCACTGAAAAACTGATATAAGTAAAAAACGGTTAACTTTTACTATATTATATAATATTTCATTCACATGTGTTATAGCCATTAATCCAGCAGTGTGCCTATATTAATTAGATTAAAAAACATAGAAAAAAAGGACATTTGCTTTAACAGAATTGCTGGATGAACACAAAAATAAAATTTTCACACACAAGAGAAAATCCCCATTTTATCCCCCCTCACCCACTCACATCTCTCCACTCTCCTTCCTCCTCTCCTTTTTCTCCCACAGGTGACAAGGTCCAGTGGGCGGAAGGGCGAGCTTTCCCTCTCTCTCTTCGTCTGCCTCTTCCTCTTCCTATCCTTTTTCCTCCTCTCCTCTCATCTCCTTTTTGCCTCAAAAGAGGGAGGGAGGAAGGGAGGAAGGGAGGGGCCCCTTCAGCAGATCAAACTTTACCGTTAGCCGAAGGAAAAGGGGAGGAGAGAAGAAGGAAGAGAGAGGAGAGATGTGTTAGGGTGGGGGTTGGGGGGGGGGGTGGTTTAATGGGAATTTTAATTTTTTTGTTTTTTGTGTGTGAAGAGTCTTCTTTTTTTTTTTTTTTTGTTTGGATCCAGCAGCCCTCTTGCTTTAAATGGTTTGGCATTTTTTTTTTTTGGGTTTGCATGGATTGTGGGCTAAACTTAGTAGCCTCACAATTTCTCCCTACTGCAAGCACTCAGACGAACGAGACCGAAATTCTAACCGTGGTCAAAGTCAAACACGCCTGGAGGCCACTGTCCACATCGTCGGTCCACCGACCCGCGAGAGCAGAGGCTTTGGTGCTCCGTCGGACTTTGGGAACACTTCTCTTTTTCATTTTTTTAGCCAGTTCTTGCAGGAAAAATTTTAAAATATAATATATGTAACTTTTAATTTATTTTTAAAAAAGTACAAGAAGATTTGAATATCTCCAAATAAAGTAACGTATAAAAGTTCTACAAAATTTTCAATTAAAATCTATAGATAAATTTTTTTGAGAAATGATATATGAATTACCTAACACTTTTTCATTTTCTTTCTTAATTTCTTTCGTCTCTAAAGCTAATTATTTTAATCTCAATAATCATAATTTTGTATTGAAGCTAGTGTTTTAGTCATTTGAAATTTTTATTTTTTCTTACCATCCTAACTAAAGGTGATTGAAGTCGGTGCTACTGGGTTATTCGGGTTGAATTTGATCATTTTGGTTATATAATTTATTAAGAGGTATTTTTTTAATTTCTTCATAATATATTTTTTTACAGAGGGATCTTAATTGTAAGAATTATGGACATTCAATTCTTCATGTACTTTTTTGAAAATGACTAAAAATGTTTATATCTTTTTAAAAATTCTCCTTCCCTTTACTCTCGTTTTTAACTTTATTTTTTTTATCAGCCTTTAAAACACCGACCCCAGAAACCGATCGTCAACACACTTTTGGGAAGAAACAAAGAATCGATGAGAGGAGGAGAACAAGAACAAGAACAAGAAGAAGAAAAAGAAGAAGAAGAAGAAAAGGTAAACCATTATCATCCCAATCCCAAAAAGAAAAAGAAGACAAAGCACAAGCCTTAAAAACCCATCATCCCATTCCAATATCTGATCAGAGAGATGAAAGCAGGAAGATTTCTTCAAAACCTCCTCAAACTCCTCCCATCGCGTTCAGAAAAACCAGCCGCATCAGACGAAGGAGAAGAAGAAGAAGAAGAAGATGATGATATAAACGAGATGACAGCTCATGAGCAGAAGCAATTCCCACTAGAAACCCTCGTTGCAGCCACCCAAGATTTCCACTCCAACAACAAGCTTGGAGAGGGAGGTTTCGGCCCCGTCTACAAGGTATGCTGCCCTGCCATCCCATTTCCTTCTTTGTAATTATCTTTTTGTTTTACAAGTTCGTATTTTGATGATTGGGGGGTTTTGGGGGGTGAAATTGAAAAAAAAGGGAAAATTGGAGGATGGGAGGGAGATAGCAGTGAAGAAGCTGGGACGAGGGTCGCACCAAGGGAGGAAGGAGTTCGCCAACGAGGCGAGGCTTCTGTCGCGGGTGCAGCACCGGAACGTGGTCAGCCTGTTGGGCTACTGCGCACGCGGCTCGCACAAGCTTCTTGTCTATGAATATGTTGCGAATGAGAGCCTTGACAAGTTGCTATTCAGTAAGAGCACAGCCCCCCTTAATTTCTTCTCTAGTATGCCTTCTCATTTCACATTTGTTTTTCCTTTTTCCTTTATCTGTTGCTAGTTGTTCGGCGGATGGCACGTGGCATGTTTGTGGGTCTGTGGTTCTTCTCAGATGTGAAGTTTCTTAATGGGTCAATTGGGCCCACAAACATGCTGCACCTAGATTTTAGTTGCAAGCTTTTTTTTTCAAAGAAAACGCTGTAGAGGATGGGGACGCATCTGAAACATTAACAGGGATTATGTTTGGACGTTAGCTTTAAATCAAACGGATGTACTTCGTTTAATTTAAAAACGTTAAAGATTTGTTTCTTTTTTGAAAATAAGACAAAAACTTAAAACCTTATTTGGAACTTTTTCTATTTTTAACGGTTAGGATTTAAAAGATGTGTCCAATTGTTGAACAGTTCCATTGTTTGAAAAGGTCGGCAAGATTATATAAAAAAAAGAGCAAAATTCAGTTGTCTTTTTGTTGGATTTTAGTGTACGCGAATTACTGATAATAGCTACAACATATGTGACATGACAGAGGAAAATATTAAAAGTTACTAAATAATTGGTAGCCGAATCACGTCTTTAGATACGCCTTCTTTAGACAAATTTCGTCTCCACATAAATGCAGATTGACTCATGGACGTTTATCCCAAAATAAGACGATTTCGTTAATTGGAATTTCCAGCAATCATGTACTCAATTGACTAAAGAGTATTCGAATCTCATAGGAACCACTAATCTCCAGCAATCTTACACTTGATTAGCTAACGAGTACTCGAATTCCAAAGAGATCACGTGTATAGACAAGCCACCCCGAAACCCCTCCTGAGTAAACAACCGAGGGGCAGTTACGCCTTTTTATATTTACTGTATAGAGTAACTCCCAATGCAATGGATCTCCACATTAACGCAATTTGAATCCACATCCAGTTCAAAAATACATGCTCAGGACAAGTCTCAACCCTCAAAGAAGACTAGGCCCAATTCAGCCCCACAGGCAACCTAACAAGATGGCCCAAGCGTAGGCTTGCTATGCTACGTACGCTGTACGCGTGTGTAATTACCACCACAATACCCACTTGAAAGAAAAACAATTTAAGCATATAGAGGATCACTAATAAATCCCTCATAAAAAAAGAAAAACAAAAATATATATATATATAAAGAGGAGTAAAAGAGAAGAAAATCCAATGCTTTTAAAATAGAAAAACCTGTGGTGCAATGCACACCCAAATCCAACCCTTCTCCCATCCAAAACTAATAGTAACATTCTCACCTAACCCGTTGTTTCCATAACTAATGGTGGAGAAGCGATTGAATCCGTGGACAGAAGCCCTGTCGCCTAACTTGTAAAATTGTTTCGCATAGGACAACACTGTTTGTGGGCCCACCCATCGGAAGAGTCGAAGGGTGTGACAAATGTTGCAATATTTTAAATAGGAAGACTTGACAAATTTAGTTGGGTCTGAATCAATGGATACTGCAGCCGGCGTAGATTATTAATAATGAGTTTTATAATACGGATGGATGACTGTGACACCCACATTTAGTCAGCATAAAAGAAAGATATAATCTAAAGATACCTCCAACCTTGCAACTTTGTTTTTACTTTCTCAGAATTCGTAGGTAGCACCAATTTGCAAAAGTGGACAAAATGTAACGTGCTCCACAACCACATTAATAAGGAGCCCACTGAATATGTTGTTATGTACATTTTTATCGTTTTGGTTTTGGTATTACCTTTAAATAATTGACATCTCAATGAATATTTGATTATCTGAGTATGTGAAGACTTGTACAGTGACGAGGCAGCTTTATAGTTGCTGCCATTATAAATAAATAAATAAAAAGCAGCCATACAAACCATTCTCAGAATAGCGTTGGGTTTCATAGCGCGGCCTGCTCTGAGGTGTGTTTGGAAAGGCTTTTAAAGTTTAACAGGTTTGAAGGATTTAGGAGATTTATAAAATACTAAATAATCAGATAATATATAAAATGCAATAGAAATTAAATTAATCAATCACAAACACACATCATAAGAAGGTACGATTTTACTGTGAAAAACTTCAACCGGGTAAAAAATCACGAATCCAACATGGATCAACTATTAAACAAAATCGAATAATTACAAGATATACTTACACCCTTTTCACACCCTAAGGACTGAGTTTCTGTCGCTACAACTCTTTCTGCTCACAGACACTCCTTTGTTGTATACTATTCTCTATTTGATCAACTCACACCTTGATTACTTAAGATAGCCTCAAAACTTCTACAAGAGATGTAGAAACAACAGCTCTATAAAACAAAGCTTCAACACTTCAACTCTCCAATGAAAGCTCTAGAGAAAGGATATCTCCAATGAGTAATCACTACTCAGAATAAAGAGATAAATACCTTACGATTGAGAGAAAATATGTTCTTATAATCCACAATTCATGCCTTAGGGTTAGAGTCCAAGTAGAAACAAAACATACAACTCTGACATAAACAAGAAAAAAAATCCACACAGGTCGATGGGTTTCTGTGCATCTCTCGATCGATCGGTCAAAGAACGGATCAATTGAATTAAGCTACTAGTTATGGTTGGATCGATTGAATTAACTATCTAATTGATCAGATTAAATTCAGTACAAATTTCTATAAACTTTTCGAGACCATAACTTTATCATTTTAGCTCCGATTGGAGCAATCTTCGACTCTACAGATATCTACTCGAAATGGGCTTTTCAATGGTAAGTTACTTGCCCATATCTCACGTTCGATTTGTGAAATATGATCTTTTTAATTCATGTTATCCTAAAAAAAACACTTCAAAACACTTCAATTTATCGATGCTTCTTCATTTTAGTGTATTCGGTGATTCATACCACAATCCATCCTAAAAGAAATATAAAATAAAACTTAATGGACCCAGAGTTTTGTCCAACCCATAAATTAGCTCATATACAAAAATCCTTTCAAAAATTGATATGCTTATGTAAGACTCATGAGTGTGTACATGAAAGCCCATGAACCCAACCTGACCATTTCACTTTTTAAGATTTACTCTTAAGTCTTAATTGCCGTGCCCACCGTGGATGCCGTGGCCTCATAGAATTGTGCCCATAGAAACCATCATAGGTGATTTTTATTCAATGGCCATTCTAAGGTGGGTGCTGCAGACTATACGAATTGTTAGGACGAGTATTAATTTTTTAGACTAGTAGTAAAGTAATAGTAACTAGTACTGTGTAGACTTTAGCTAAAATTGGTTGATTATTTGTTTCTTTGATTATCCATCACTTGGATGAGGTTAGATATGGTGGCCATGATGATCTCTTGATGAAGAATCATTAGTCAAAAGATAACGAAAAACTAGAAAGATGGCATAACTTGTGTGCCGTTTTACTTTTTGGAGGAGATATGGAGCAAATTGTAGAACTCTTAAAACCAACAAGAGAGAGATGGAACTATGGTGATGATGATAATGATGTACTATATTATTCAAAATGCCTCCTTTGCTCTCCACCCTTTTGTCCTAATTCGCAACACAACTTGAACTGGCAACCTTCTTGTTGCTACAATTAGCACCTACAAACTTTGCTGCAGACTTCTGTTGTAGAGCACTCTGTGAAAACTCAAACCCATAATCTCGTTGTTGCTGTGATTATCACCTTCAGACTTCTATTGTAGAATACCCTGTCAAAACTCAAACCTGCAATCTCATTGTTGCTGTGATTATTACCTTCAAACTGTGCTGTGGACTCTTTTCATAAAACACCCTGTCTATGATCATTTGAATTGTCACAAACATCTAACCCCTTTTGAATTAGCAATCATTTCTTGAGAAAAAACATATTTAAACATATTAAACTAACCATAAATCAATGGGATAGGGTTAAGACCACGATGATCTAGTCATAAAATAGCTTCCCTGCCATGAAGCACAGGTACCGGTATGGGTACCGATACGGGTATGCCGGCACGACAAAATTCTTTAAAAAAAGATACGGGTACGGCTGGGTTACGTCCATTAAAGAATTATATTTTTTAAAATTTTAATAATACAATATGCTAATTATTAAAATTAGTTAGAATTCTTAGATAGAACAAGCCAACAATTACTTAATACCATTACTTATTCAACCTAATGACAAAAAAAAGAGCAACAGCAATATTATTTTTTATATTTTATAATCAAGTATTCCTTCCGTCCTTCTTCTTCTTCTTCCTCCTTTCCATTTTCATTTTTTTTTTCTTGGAAATAAGGGGATTGGACATATGTTAGGGCTAAAGCCTTTTCCTTTTTAAGTTCATCGAAAAGGGTTAGGGTTAAAGTTAAAAATTACATTTTTAGCTTTTTCAAACTCTTACAAGAGTTTTTACAAAAAAAAAAAAAAAGTACTAGGAATGTATTCATCCCGTATTGACAAACGTACCCATCTCATACCCACAAAGTCAAAATATATCGAGTACATTTGACCATACTTGATACGATTTTGCCGTACCCATACCCGGTACGGGTACAGGTACATATACATTTTGGAAGTACATGTGCTTCATAGCTTTCCCATATAAAACCATTAAATTTACAACATTTTTTTTTTTCCTGGACTGTACTGAGCGCTACTCAGTCACCCCTATAATCAACTTCCCTGAACGCACAAATCCCACGTCCAAATCTAGCCATCTCATACTCCCTTGTTCATCATGTATCCAGCTGAACCCCACAATAGGCCATTTGGAAAATAACAAGGCATTTTATAGTTGGTGACTTGGTGTAAAAAAGATTCACGTGTTTTTAGTTTGTTTCTCCGTGTGCATTGGTTATTTCTTCATGAAAATACATTCAATTATATGGAACTTCTCCAAAATCTCTCACAGATCGTCTAAATGCATTAATGTTTTGAAACTAATCACTCATGTTTAGACTGGACACCATATGATGCATTTCACAGAAAGTTCCTAGCCAGAAGAGCTGCAACCTTTATATTGGTTGCTACAATCATAATTAATCATCATTGTCATAGTCTTTTCCAGTCAAAACGCAGAAGAATTTCTTAACATAAAAATGGTGTAAGTTGACATGCATTTTGCAAAGGTTGGAAAGGTAATGTATGTGCATTGGCCCATCTATAGTTGGGACAAGGCTTTGATGATGATAATGACCATAAAACACTTGGAGATAGTGAATGTGTGTTCAATGGATGGTTGGTGATGGTGTACAGAGAAGGATGGAAAGCGTGGAGAGTTGGATTGGAAGAGGCGATATGACGTGATAGTTGGGGTGGCAAGAGGGTTATTGTACCTACATGAGGATTCTCATTGTCGTATCATCCACAGGGACATCAAGGCTAGCAACATCCTCCTTGATGACAAGTGGGTAGCCAAAATTGCTGACTTTGGGATGGCCAGGCTCTTCCCTGAAGACCAGCCTCACATCAGAACACGAGTGGCCGGCACTAGGTATGTTCTTTCTTTTCCCCACCATCATCATCTTCTTGCCATTCAGGTTGGAAATGTTAACCCAAATGACTAGATTGGGTTTGGCGGGTTGGTGCATCCAGTCCGTAATTACACATCTACTTGTAGGAAGAGTAAAAGATGACTGGGTAGTTTTGGTAGGAAGGGTTATAAGTTTACACTATTGCTTTCAATCTGTTCTTACATACACTTGAAACTACTTGATGATTCTTTTTAGTTAGTGTTGGTTTTTTCTTGTGTGTACTTGCAGCGGATATATGGCTCCTGAGTATGCCATGCATGGGGAACTCTCAGTAAAAGCTGATGTCTTCAGCTTCGGAGTTGTTGTTTTGGAGTTAATCAGCGGCAAGAGGAATTCAACATTCAACAGTGCACTTGGTGGACAAAACCTTCTTCAATGGGTAAGACTCCTGACTTGCCAGGTTATTGAGGACTAATTTTCCGAATTATCCATTCTTGAACCAACCACATCGATAAGACTAGATCCTTCACACTAACTACTCGAGAAAGGAGAATGATGGACAAATGATAAGAAATTTATGGCGAAGAATCCGCTCGGGAGATTCACCACTTTCTAATTGTAGCAGCTCTACATTATCATGTTTGGATTTGAATAAAGAAATCTTTGGAGGATAAAAACCATTTTTAAGCATCCCTTTATACAAACAAATAATTACTAAATATTCCCTTTTCTAATAATAAGAAATCAAACTAGGCTGTAGAAAATGTTGTTTTCTCTACTGCATTGCAGAGAAAACATTTTCTCCTACTTTTGGCTAAAGGCAGTTAAGACAAGAGAATATTTTTCTCTGCTAAGGGACCAATTGTCTGCTTGGCATTGAATTCCTAAGAATTCCAAGCAATGCCTTGTTATCAGAGGGTCTGATATTAAAAAAATATATGTGAAGACACAAATCGACCTGAAATAGCCTCCTGTTTGGTGGGAATTGATCATCCAGCCATTACCCTAGTAAATAAAGTCACAGGAAAGTGAGGTTCCATCTGCATCTTCACTTTATATGCTTTGCTCGTCACAGTTCCTTCATTAAACCTCACTTTGTGAATTCCTGGGGAATCAACACAGAGGATAGAAAAATGAACAGAAAGCAAGGTCCAAAAATAAATCCAGACAGGGACAGTGGTTTCTCTGGGGAAGTTTTTCTCCTCCCTAGTTTTCTCTTCATCCTAACGAACCCTAAAAAGTGCTCATTCTGGATGGATCATTCATCCTGTTGGCCCATCATGAATGGACTCCGGCACATGAATTTTACTCCTCAGGAAAATCCCAGTCTCTGCTTGATCAATTGCAAATAAAATAGTTTGGAGAAGAGTAAAAAGATCAAATAATAATTCATCCTGTTGGCCCATCGTCAATGGACTCTGGCACGTGAATTGCACTGCTCAGGACAATCCTAGTCTCTGCTTGATCAATTGCAAATAAAATAGTTTGGAGAAGAGTGAAAAGATCAAATAATAATTCACTGCATATAAAGTTTGGTTCAAATGCCACATTTACCATGCAAGTAAATGGTTAAAAATCATGGTGGATGAACCTTTTTTAAATGTGTTGAACGACCCATTCTGCATCATGCTTGTATGTTTCTTATGTTTTTCCATGGAAAGGAGAGAGGCGAAAAGAGACATAGAAAGGAAAATGTGTAAGGGTCAAAGCAGTCTACTGCAGTTTCTAAGCGCGAGGGTGGAGAATTAGAGAAGTAGATCTGCAAAAATTGGAGACTAGTTCAGAAATCTCTCCTCTTCTCCCCTTCAAATTCTGTTGTCACCAACTCTTGTCCCCTCTTGTTTATAAAGAATACCTGGCCAGAAATGTGATACATATTTGTTCCTCATCTCTAAAATAAAATATAGTATTGATCTATATGAGATGGGCAAAAGTGATGTAGATTGTTTAGGCTACTGGTTGGTGCACACTCTTTTACTATGAGTCCATCCAAGGTAATAATTTCATGAAAAGCAGAGAGATTCAATGAATCACTTACATTTACATCTCTAACAAGGGAATCTGTCGGGACATGTTGGTTCCATCACATGAATCAATGGTTTGCGGATAAGCTTTCTTTCATTTAGGACCAGCCTCATCAAATGTCGTTAGCCATCCTGTTGAAGGCAATGAGAGGGAGCCATTCATTGGCTTGTGTGTTTACAATCCATTGGAAAATTGTTTTGGAGAGATCCATCTGAATCCTTGCTTTGGATGCAGTCTATTTTAGCATAAGATGCTGTCCAAATTTACCATATGTCAGGAAAAGTTACATTATTGTGTGAATTATCCATATTTCAGTTATCAATCATGCCCTTGGGGACAATTTTGGATCATTGCAACTGTGGTTACAGACTTGTATTTCTTATTACCTAGAGGCTGAAACTCAGTTACATGTAGGTAAAATTACTTCTAATCCGAGGGCTGGGACCCGTAAGAGATTCTGTCCCTGGAGTTAAGACCCGCTCCTGCAGTTCAAATTCCATCCCCAGATATAAGACCCGCTTTTGCCGGTTACCCTGGATACTATTGTGAGAAGCGGGGTTCCCACCCAACTGGGCAACCCCTTATTCTCATGTTGTTTGGATCTGTACTGCTAACTGAATTTTGCAGTCCTGGTTTCCTTGCTTAAAAGTGGGATTAGAATGGGAAGGTTTTTGCTTTATTTGGTTACCTTATAATTAAACTCGTATGCAGGATATCTAAATGCCTAGGCCTCTTTTGCATAGTTGAAACCAAGTGCATCCTATTTTGTTACCTATAACTCCCATTAACTGTAATTAATTATTGCAAAGAACCGAAAAAACACACGCACCTGTCGGGTTACCCAAATGTAAGAACTAAGGATCCAAATGGGCTATAGAACTTGGAGTTATGTGTAAACCGAGTTACTTGCATTCAGTTTGCAAAGATCAAGTCTACATCTCTTACTTGTGTGCTACAGATGGATACGTTTGACCAAGCTAAGTGAGTTCAATTTTCATGGGCTCATGCACTAATATGTGAGATGGCCTGTTTTGCAGGTATGGAAGCTTTACAAGCAAGGCCAGGCCTTGGAGATTATGGACCCAATTCTAGCTTCCACGGCAGCCCCTGATCAGGTCTCAATGTGCATACAGATTGGGCTCTTGTGTGCACAGGCTGACCCAAATTTGAGACCCACCATGCGACGCGTGCTGGTCATGCTGTCAAAGAAGCCCGGCAGCCTTGACGAGCCAATGAAGCCTGCTTATTCTGGAAGTATGTCGAGGCGAAGCCATAGAACTAGCGGCAGCCTCTCCTACGATGAACATTATTTGCCCGCGGCCCCACCTGCCTCTGCTGCTACTTCTAATCCAGGCACCACTAGCACTTCTACCGTAATAGAAGAAAAGGAAATCTCACCAAAGAGCCCGGAGGAGACTGGAGACCTAGGGCCTTGACCACGTTCACATTTTGCCACAATTTCTCCTTTTTGCTTTTCTTTGTCATTATATCATAATTAATTAGGATGTGTTGCATTTAGTTTACTACCACATTTAATACATTTAAGGTTCTTTTGTGTAACTCGCATAATTGGAAAGCTGATTTTTTTTTCTTTTTTCTGAGAGGTGCAGCACTGTAATGAAAGCAGCCAAAGAATTTATAAAAAAAATAAATATAAATAAATAAATAACAGAAAATGAGAAGTGTTCATGCTGGCGTTCCCATTTTCTCCGAGCAGGTGAAGTTTCCAGTTTAGAGTTGAGGACAAGTCGACAGTGGAAAATTAGGACAAGTCCAAAGCGGAAAATTCATAATGCCGTAACCGCACAAATGAATTTTTAGGACACATTTGTGTAGAGTCGATGAAAACAACCTTCTACAGAACCCCAAGTAACCAGCCCACAGCCTTAAAATCAGTGCCTATTTGGGCTGATTTCTGGTAGATGAATCAACTACAAGCCCCTCTGATTTTTGAGCCGCACACTACAAATATACCATCACAATGCGTGAACAAAGAAAATGGTAGTGCAGATGCATTTAGTTGGGAGTACGTGGTTGTGATCCTTTTAAGAGAAGTGTTTATTTATTTTATTTGTGTTTGTCAATTTCCCTACCACCAAAGAAAAGGGGAAAAAAAGTTGGTCGTATGTTTTCCATAGCAACAACTTTGTAATCCATTCGGGTGGTCCCTCATTAGCAATTACCAAGAATACCTTGTTTTGTAGCCCTTTTTAGAGTATGTGTTTGGGGAGTGTTTTTTTAGCATTGCAGGAAATGGGTTCTTGCGAGTTTTGGTTCAGGTGTAGCTGAGAGTTTTGGCCACTGTTTTAGCGTTGCAGGAAATGGGTTCTTGTGAGCTTTTGGAAGCCAAGCAAGTGACTAAAGTGTATATTTAATGGCATCTCATCTCCATCTCATTCATTAAGCTAAGGGTGTGCAAGATTGGATTTTTCTTCACCATTGAGCTCAGGCAAGCGGCATTTCAGATCTAAGCACCGTAAAGGCAAGTATAGTTGGGTGTACTTACCACATATATGTTAAATAAGTTGATTCTTTGATGAATTATATGCTTACTTCTCTTTTACAGCTCATCTTTCTAAATAACATGTAAATGAAAAGGGTATGGAATGATTTTGATTATATTTGGGTATGTGAAGGAACATTAGAGATTTGGAAATAAAGAATATTTATATTGTAACATTGGAAGTATTTATAATTAATGGAAGAGTGTGAGAAGGCTAAAGGAAGAGAGAAGAATCAGTTTAAAACTGATTCTGTTCAAAGCACAAGTGCTTCACAGCCAATCGATCGGGTACCCCATTTTGCGACAAAACTTAATTTATTTTATTTCAAACTGGGGATTTTTGTGAACTATCCTAGCCTTCTCTTAAGCCCTTAAAGAGATGCTTCAAGTCAACTTAAACCTTAGGATCTTAGATATATTCAAAAACCTTGTAGTACCTTGGGAATTGCACCTTCACCCCCACATAAATAAGACCAAAGGTAATTAATTATAAAAACGAAAAGTGTAAAGCTGTCACTCATTCCCTCTTGGTTTTCTAGATGAGTTCTGATGTCATGTCATTGGTATTGGCATAATGAGGTGGTGTCCAGAGCTTATACAATGTAGCACCAAGATTATCAGTAGTACATTGACATCGGACATCTTAGGATTACACTGTGTTTAATGACTATGAGCCGCGGATTATCTTAGATTAGGGTTAGAAAGTAAAACTCCTTGTTTCTCTTAAATCTATTGCATCCATATTGTTATGATAAACCATGCCCTCAACAAGTTTAAATCATGTACCCATTCTTCCTGAATAAGCCTTGAGGCAAGACTAGTGTAAAACTTCTTCTGAGAGCAAGCCCATCAGCCAATAAAGGTTAACCAAGGTTGAGAGGGCACTATTAGCTCAATACTGTATGCATTTTATAATTAATTAGAACGTCCGTTCAACTTTATTTATATGATTACGTACAATCTCAATACCAATAATCCCATTATGTATAATACGAGACAATCACTACGATTGATGATAAGTATAAATATTATGGATTCCGGTTGGTCTTTAATACGTTGAGTCAACACCACTTAGCTTGTACCCTGGAGGTTCTACGAGACCTAGTAGGGTATTTCATATGTCACTATTGTAGTAGTTATAGACGAGTTAGTCGATGGTTCTCGGATAGCTAGAAGGATTCCCTAGTAATTTTTCACTATATAATAAATGCTCTCCTAAGAGAGAAGATAGCCTCGTGGATGTCAACTAATATGTTACTGAATCTCCAATTATTATTCCTTATTCATGCTATATTCATATGCATAACATACCTAATTTCCGCTATTACTCTCATTAATTAATATGTTCTTAATTCAATTGATACAGTACGTTAGTTTTATTTGCACCTATATTTGCTAGACCGGTGTGTTTACAGTGTTATTTTTGGCATTACAAATAGGTCTAAGTACCAATTCCACTTCTGACACACCTGTAAAAGAGTTTCCAGTGACTTCCAGGGTATAGTAAAGTGGACTTCTGACGACAGCTTTTGGTTGTCCATATACGTAAAGTGTCATGGGGTATTTTAGGGGTATGATTGGTTTTGCCATCGGTTTTGGCTATGTTTCTACATCATGCCTTTTCGTGAGACTATCATTTTGTTATGTGCCCATTGGTATTTGTGTTTCAGATTTTATGCATACCATCACGTCATGTTTTCCATACACAATTTAGACTGCATATGCATTAACATGTATACTGATCTCAGTTCATATAGCCATATGTATTTTTGAACATGGTAGAGAAGCATGGGTTCATGTTTAGATAAAAGACTGTTTTAATTTTTATGCTTTTGTTTGCAATCAAAATTTAATAAACTCGGTTTATGCTTAATACCATATATTAAAATATGAACTGTATAGGATATTGTTAAGTACGGGTAAAATACACAGGTTTCCGCAGATGATTTAAATGGACATGTATTACATGTTGGTCCTTACATGTGAACTTTGTATTTTTCTCTTGTGGCAGTTCGTATGTGCATTAATATTGTTACAAATCGAGCACAAGAAACCGGGGATTAGGATCTACCCAATCAAGGACACGCATACTCCCATGTACCTGCACCCAAACCTGCTCTAGATGCACATACACAAGGAAACATTCACATGTGCAATCACATTGTACGCGTGAATGTTTGTAAGTATCATTACATTATACTACCACAAAAGAGTTAGAGAAAAAAATGAGAATATAAGCAAAATGATATATATACAGTATATACAAGAGAGTCACTAGTACAATACAGAACAAAAGGAGAGACAAATCAAAAGGGAAGATACTGATATGCAATGGAACTCAGGATTCACAAAAATACTGTCGAGCCGCTCTCCGGAGTGGATTACTCATTCCCACTCATCTAACCCAGAAGGGGTCTCTACGATCTCTCCCAAAGTCTGACTGACCTTCGTAGGATCAGAGATGGAATCTAAGCCTGAAACACCAAGAACAACACATCAGTACAACGACTCAGCAAATATAAGCAATCTATAGGTAACACGCGTTGCATCTAACAAGAATTCATTACAGGAGGATTTCATAAAGGTCATGATAGCATACTAGGCAATCATACACATGAATGAAACATGCCAACGCGAGTCATTAACAAGAAGACTGAACAAGGTGGCTTCTACATTTGCCCATTCTCCTTATTAGGATCAATCGGTAGTGAGAACACCATCGGCCAATGGGTCTCGATTTCCTGGAGTCCGGAATCCCCAAGATAGTAACACATTGCAGCGGCAACAATCAATAATGCGCCGAATGTCAACCCCGTCGGGTATCGTAAGGCGGAGGCTAAGTAGAGCTAGACACGATCAATCAATCACTCAATCAATCAATCAATCTTTGACTGGATGTGGGACTTCGGTTCTCCCTCGTAGTCGAGCAGCGGAATATCGAGAGGTCCCTAAGAGGGCTCTATACCCCTCCATCCAACCAATATCAAGCTGACGCTCAATAATGTATATCAAACAAGATATGGGAATCTTACACAACTGTGAACATATAAGTAAATCAATGTCCCTGTCAATGGCAAGACATTCAAAGCAATACGAAACATGTCAAGGCTCATTCCATGCGATACACAAGATTTGAGGGCAATAACCGAGTGTTAATATGCTGTACAATTTAATTAGATAGAATCAAGATCATTTACTAGCTACCTTCTACTTTAGTTATCCATTGTCACTAACCGTACATGATGATGTAGTTTTAAGTTATCCAATATTCGGTTGTTCTTCTTTTGGTGCTTCATTGTAAAGGAAAAGAATATCGAAATCCCTTAAACCAACACCCATAAGGAGGTGCTTAACAGATGGACAACCTTTATGAATAAATCTCAGCCCTTAAAATTATTCATGGTATGCCCATAGTCAATTATTAGGGTAGTCCTTTTCTAGGTCTCCTAAGTGGTCTATGGTCAGTCCAGGAAGTCATTTCCATGAAATTTCTGCAGTCCTGCAAAGTACTTTCCCGATCGATCTGGTGATGGTCTGACCAGTCGGACACCAGCTGTCACAACCCGAGCCCAGGAGATCGGTATTTGGCTGAATCGTTGTATTCACAAGTTGTCCTTGGTGTTGCAGGCTCAGCCCCTGTAACCGAGTTTTCGTCAGTCCTTCAGATTGTGGGGAAACTCCAGCTGTCTCTTCAGGTTTGCGGAGTGTGGGTAATCGCTCCATCAGAGCGCGACAGTTCACCACATGCATGCATATCGTCTTCTTTTCATGTCATTGATTTTACTCATGTTCTATACGTTGTGATTTGATCCAATTTGTATATTCCGACCTTTATGTAAGCTTTTAAGGCATCATTTCCTTTGTTTCCATGCGTGTCTCGTGTTTCGAGCTGATATCTACAGCTTCCGCATGCTGGTTTTGCACGTGTGTTTCCCTTGTACGTGTGCATCTAGACCAGGTCTAAGTGCATATGCACGGGAGTACGTGTGTCGCTGGTTAGGTTTTTTGTAGTCAAACTCAACCCAACTACCTATCCATAACCCGAAACAAAGCAAAAACAAAGGCAAAACACAATGAGCAACCAATTCAATAGTAATTAGTCGCTAAACCGGGCTAAGTTGGGTCGGAGTGTTACACCCTCCCCCACTTAAGCATCATTCCGTCCTTGGAATGACCACACACCTGCGTAACAAGTTAAGCAGAGTATCGAGCTATCTTTTTTTTTTTTTTTGTCGTGGCGTTATCGGGATCGGACTCGCGGTGACTGTAATGTACATAGAAGTCGTAGCTGCACGTGTCGTCTACCTGTCTCACTGAAGAATCGCTTGCCAGTGAAAACATACAACTGAACGACAATCCGCATATCAAAGAACGTAGGAGGATCGCGAACACAACTGCAAGTGTAGATCTTTTCCCGAAGACATAGACGACCCACCTGTAGACTTCCCAGTTGTCAAGCTACCCATCTGATCCAATCGTCTGAGATCTTTTAATCAGGAAACAGCTCCATGCAACATGGAAAAAAAGCTGCCTCTGCTGCCCAGCATAACTCCACTTGGCGTGTTCTAGACCTTTCCGTCATGGTCAAGGATCTTCTCAGCCTAACGCCATCTCACCAACCTGACTACAACGAGAACTCCATACAAGACACTATATAGAGCAAGGAACGAGCGTGACAATGGTCAAACGGGAAACACATGCACAGCAAGCAGCCTGCCTAACTTCCCGACGCTTGGCGGCCTTCTGGTCCCTACCAGAAGCATTAATAAGAGTCTGCAATGCAAGAGCCATTCCCATTACCCACAAACCAATCCGTCGAAGAAGTCAACTGTCCAAAGCAGTCCTAGACATCAAATGTGAACGAACAAGGAGTCCCGCTAAAAGAATAGTACGCTACCCATGACGTTACTTACCCAAGGTACTATATCACAAACAAAGTAGTAGAGGATCAGGGGTAACGAAGTACGTCTGGTAAAGAAAGTTTGAGTGGCGAGAAGAAAGGAAGTAAACATGGCTACAGAACCGGTGCACGGAAACAAGGGAGAAATAAACTGCGACTTTCCGAGCCAAGAAAGGTGACATTCACATTTTACGACAATTCAGAGACGAACCAGGGAAACACTGCCAATCACCAATAAAATACGGTTGAAGAAAATAAGCGGCTAAGCAAGACAAGGTATAAGGAAAACCAAGAAAAACTCAAAACATCGAAAGTGACTCCATGTAAGCGGTCCAAGCAATGTCTTTCTGGGCGTTGGAAAGATCAACCAACCCTTCTGCAATGCAGGGTAGAGTTACGAGAAAGGTAATTGATGGCATAGAATACGAAGGGTAGCTGAACTCGAAGAAGAGAAGGTCTTGACTCAGGGAGTAGTAACTGCAGTGTAAGAACAATAGCAATCCGAAGTTCCGTCTCCATAAGGAAGGAAACGAGAGTCATGAGACATCTACATCAAAGAAGTAGAGTTCCACAAAACGTCCCAGTAATCTACTCAAGGGAACTAAAATGTAAGCGAATACAACGGTAGAAGACAAGAGAGCGGGCACATGTTATCATGCCAAGGAAAAGAAAAGGAGTGATCAGCAGACTGAATATGGAGCGAAGCAGTGAGGTTGACAAGAGAAAACATGTCAATGGTAACAAAGGTCTCAAGGTAGGGGCTCAAGACAAATATCTGTGGAGACAGAAAGAGGATTAAACAAGCTTCAGAAGGAAAGAATCGTAGGAATTATCAACAAGGATACAGCACGACGAATAACACTTAACGCTCATAGGGGAAAACAACCAACAACTCTCAAGTCATCTCTTAAATGTGTCAACGACAAGTCAACTCTAATCAAGGCCTATGATCGACCATCTGCATCCGCAAGCAACTTGTCACAACCCGAGCCCAGAAGTCGGGGGTTAGCGAAAAGCCAAACCTGTAACACACGTACTCCCGTGCACGTGCACCCAAACCCAGTCCAGATGCACGCACACAAGGGATCTAACACGTGCGAACTAAGCGTACGCGGAAGCTGTACATATCATAGCAAGCAACAAAGAGAATAGCGGAAGCCAAAGCAATAAGAAACGGAAACCACAAAGACAAATACACTGATATAAAACCGAATACACACCAAAATACGTATGTACAAATATACAGAATACAAGTCCAAAGTCCAAAGTCCAATTACAAATCCCAAAAAGACAAAACTCGAAATAGAAGCCACTGGTATGCATGCACGCACTTGGCAGAAGTGATCAGGCCCACTCTGCCAGACCGGAGGGTGCCTCTACACTCGCCCCTGCAGCCTCCTCGACCGCCGGGGAGCTGGGCAAGGTATCTGTGCCTGCAACACCACAGACAACACAAATGAATACAACGATCCAGCAAATATAAGTAACAGAGATGAAACACTCATAGTATCAAAGCTGAATAATGACAGAATAATGATTTCAGAGTTTCATCTTAGTATGCTAAGCAAATCGTGCGTAGAAGTAAAGCATGATATGTGAATCAAACATAGAAATACTGACTAAGTGGCTACTACGTTAACCATGTTCTCTCCAATAGAGAGCAGAGCAAAGCAGAGCAGAGGAGAACACCACTGACCGGGCCAGGGTACAAGTGGGTCTCAGGTTCCTGGGTTCCGGGGTCCCAAGACAAAGCGACACTGCAGTGAATACAGAGATACAGAGATCTAAGCCAGAGGTAACCCCGTCGGGCATCCTAGGCTGAGGCTGAGTAGAGCCAGACTAATACCAATCAAATCAAATCCATAGAAAGGGAGATTATCCGCTTTGGACTCACCGATGACAAAGACCGGATCTTATCCTCACGTATTAATCTCTGGGCAGAGCCACCAGGGAATACCCAAACTCAGAGATAAGCAAAGCCAGCAGAGCATAGATATAAATCCAAAGCACAGCATAGATCAAAGCATAGTGCGGAACGAAGCATAGAACAGATATACAGGACGAAAACAAAAATGACTACGGAATGCATAAACATAGATTAACAGAACAGAGGGCAAAACCATAAACAATATGCAATGCATCTCAGATTAATACGGAATCAAGGTTCGTTACGAGCCAACCCTAATCTAATTGTTCACTGTCACTAACCGTGCATGTTGATGTAGTTTTAAGTTATTCGATGCACCGTTGCCATCCTAGTGTTGCAATGAAATCCTTATGTGCATCGAAGTCCCTTAAACCAACACCCATGGGGAGGTGCTTAACAGTAAAACAACACTCACATGAATAAGTCACAGCCTAACAGACTATTCATGCGTTCCAAGAATCCATTGGGCCGGTTTACATGAGTGGTCAACCCATGTTTGAGCCCTACAAGTCTCACCATTATCCTAAGTTATGTTTCAGAATTGCCATGCCTAACGGTTTAGCTATGAGGGACCTATGGTTGAGCCGAAGACATCTTACGCGCTCGTCGTACTATGCACTACGGCTTCACCTTGGTTCCATTCAAAACACAGCTAAACGGATCATCTTTCACCTCTGATCTGATGCCTTTTTCGGCTGAGCTACAGTCAGTATACGGCTTAGCCGTAGACCAATCCACGGCTTAGCCGTAGCATTCCACGGCTTAGCCGTAGCCTTACCGTAGGAGTACTGATATTAGAAAAGTTTCGACTGATCAGAGATTTAATTCACGGCTGGGGTACGGTTGGGTCACGGCTAGCTTACGGCTCAGCCGTAGACCAAATTACGGCTTAGCCGTAGCCTAGCCGTAGAACAAAATGAAATTTCGAGGCTCTGGAATGTGAGCCGTAGAAACTTACGGCTTAGCCGTACAATACAGAGACGAATTCGGGATAGTTGCAGAAACTGAAATTTGATACAGAAAAGTCTCAAAACAGGATACAGAGGTTCCAAATTCACAAGCATTGGCTGTAAACATCAAATACACTAAAGAAGATGGAAATCAAAGCATTCAAATAGAGCACCCATGTGTGTTATAAAAGTCTGTACTTATACTTGCCTCAAATCTGGAAATCCGAATCAAGCTCCAAAGCAACTAAAAATCAAAGCAAATCAAAGAGATACACCATGCATGAGATGAAGACATAGCAATCAGAGAATGAGAGGTGCAATTGGAGAAGAAGAAGAAAGAGTTGGGAAAGAACCCACTTACCCAAAGCCACAAAACATAGACAGAGAGGAGAGGGAGAGAACCCAAATCAAACAAGGAATCCACTCCCCAATCGAGCAAGAGAATAGAAGAAGAGAGAGAGGGAGAACGAGCTGAACATGGAGCTTCTCCTGGAGCCTTCTCTCTTGCATGCAACGATCAAGACAAATGGGCAAGGAGTTGGACATCTGGAACATGACTCACATATATAGGTTTGGAAGTTTAAAACAAGGTCCGGTGAGTTTAGACTAATTACAGTTCAAGTCACACGAAGGTCCATCTTCCCCAATTGACTCCAAACGGATCTGACACAGTTACGGAAATTGTCGAGCTCAACGAAATACGCGTGCTGACACCAATATGATGCAAATATGATATGAGCAAAGCAAAAGCAAAATTACGAAAAAGGGCTTAGAACTACCTATCTCAGGTCAGAGGTCACTCGACTACCTATCCAAGGCCCAAAACCAAAACCAAAAGAAATAAGACAAAACAAAACACACTAATGAGCCACTAATCCGGCTCAAAGGGATCGGGGTGTTACATCCTCCCCCACTAAGAATCATTCCGTCCTCGGAATGACTACCTACCTGCGCGAAGAGCTGTGGGTACTGGCGCGCTAGCTGTTCCTCTAGCTCCCAAGTAGCCTCATCTGGACCATGATGTTCCCACAATACCTTAACCCATCTGATAGTCCTGGTACGGAGAATCTGCTCCCGTGTGCCAACAATGCGAAGCGGACGCTCAACGTAAGTTGCATTAGGCTGAATCTGAATATCATCGTAGCGAATCACATGGCTCGGATCTGGCACATACTTACGGAGCATCGACACATGGAAGACATCGTGCACACCGGAGAACTCAACTGGAAGCGTCAACCGATAAGCTAAATCTCCAACTCGGCTCTTGACTTCAAACGGTCCTACATATCTCGGAGCTAACTTGCCCTTCTGACCAAATCGAACTGTGCCCTTCATCGGCGAAACTTTAAGAAACACCCAATCTCCGACTTGGAATGCCAAAGGTCTCCTCCGAGTATCCGCATAGCTCTTCTGCCTGGACCGAGCAATCTTCAAATTCTCTATCACTTTCTGCACTTTCTCCGTCGTCTCTGCTATGATCGTCGGACCATGAAAACTCCTTGCTCCTACCTCTTCCCAGCACACCGGGGTCCTGCACTTGCGTCCGTATAGTGCCTCGTATGGTGCCATACCAATACTCTCGTGAAAGCTGTTGTTGTAAGCAAACTCACACAATGCCAGATGCATATCCCATTCCTTCTCAAAGTTCAGCACACTAGCTCTGAGCATATCCTCCAACGTCTGAATGGTACGCTCCGACTGTCCATCAGTCTGGGGGTGGTATGCCGTGCTAAAACTCAGCTTCGTGCCCATAGCTTCCTGAAATGCTCTCCAGAATGAAGATACAAAACGACTGTCTCGATCCGACACAATCGATACCGGGGTGCCATGCAATCTGACTACCTCGTCAACAAACTTCCTAGCCATCTCCGTGAATGTCATCCCTTTCTTGAACGGAAGGAAATGTGCTGACTTGGTCAATCTATCCACTATTACCCAGATCGCATTATTCTTTCTACTGGTCGGCGGAAAACCGGAGACGAAATCCATCGTAATGTGCTCCCACTTCCACTGCGGAGTGTGCAATGGATGTAATGGTCCTGGAGGTCGCTGATGGTCAGCTTTCACTCTCTGACAGGTCAAACATCGAGCTACGAACCCTGCGATCTCCCGCTTCATGTTGTTCCACCAAAATCTGTCCTTCAAGTTCCGGTACATCTTCGTACTCCCTGGGTGCATCGCATATCGGGCGTCGTGCGCCTCTGTCATCAACTTATCTTTCAGCTCGTCCACAGCGGGAACACACAATCTATTCCTGAAGTACAAAACTCCATCCATCAAGCTGAAATCCGGTCGATCTGCAATCCGATCCCTGAACTTCACCAGGAGGGGGTCCTCAAACTGGCGATCCTTGATCTGCTGAATCACCTCAGGCTGAAATACGACGGTAGTAGCTAATGTCACAAATTCGCCTACCATCCGAACCTCTACGGGCTGATCATGCACAAGCATATAGAATCCTGCCAACGCCTGAAGACTGTCTGTCCTCCTGCTAAGTGCATCTGCAACTACATTCCCCTTGCCTGGGTGGTACTTGATCGGAAAGTCGTAGTCTTTGATAAACTCCAACCATCTACGCTGCCTCATATTCAAGTCATGCTGATCAAACAAGTACTGCAGACTGTGATGATCGGAATGGACCTCGAACTTCACACCGTACAAGTAATGTCGCCACATCTTCAGTGCAAATACGATGGCTGCTAGCTCCAAGTCATGTGTGGCATAGTTCTTCTCATGTTCTTTCAGCTGTCTGGAACCATAGGCAATCACCTTCTGATTCTGCATCAGTACACAGCCTAATCCAACTCGAGAAGCATCGGAATAAATCACGAATCCCTCACTACCATCCGGGAGAGTCAACACTGGCGCCGTAGTGAGCTTTTCTTTCATCATCTGGAAACTACGCTCACACTTCTCTGTCCACTCATACGGGACCTTCTTCCGAGTCAACTGAGTCAGCGGGGCTGAAATCTTCGAGAAGTCCTGCACGAACCTGCGGTAATATCCCGCCAAACCCAGAAAACTCCGAATCTCTGTCACTGATCTAGGACGGGGCCAATGGACTACTGCCTCAATCTTAGCCGGATCCACCATCAATCCATCTCTAGAAATCTTATGACCCAGAAATGTAACTTGCTCTAACCAGAAATCACACTTAGACAACTTTGCATACAACTTGTGATCTCTAAGCAGCTGCAATGCTTTCCTCAAATGGTCTGTGTGTTCCTCAGCAGTCTTCGAATAGACCAAGATGTCATCTATGAAAACCACAACGAACTGGTCCAAGAAGGAAGTAAACACCCTATTCATCAATGCCATAAAAGCTGCGGGTGCGTTCGTCAAACCAAATGGCATAACAAGGAACTCGTAGTGTCCATACCGAGTCCTGAAAGCTGTCTTCGGAACATCCTCATCCTTCACCCTGAGCTGGTGATATCCTGACCTCAAGTCAATCTTCGAGAAGTAAGCTGCACCCTGAAGCTGATCGAACAACTCATCGATCCTAGGCAAGGGATATTTGTTCTTGATAGTCACTTTATTCAACTGCCTGTAGTCAATGCACATCCGGAAACTGCCATCCTTCTTCTTGACAAACAATACAGGAGCTCCCCAAGGTGAAACACTTGGGCGTATGAACCCTTTATCCAACAAATCCTGCAACTGTTTCTTCAATTCCAACAACTCTGCAGGTGCCATACGATATGGAGCTCTACTGATAGGTGCTGTACCTGGTACCACGTCAATAGCAAATTCTACCTCCCGAACTGGTGGCAACTCTGGCACATCCTCCGGAAAGACATCCGGAAACTCGCTGACTACTGGAATCTCACTGAGCTGTCGCTGATCTTTCTTCTCTGAAATGAATGCAAGAAATCCCTCACATCCCCTACGAAGCATCCTGTCTGCTTTACAAGCAGATATTACACGTCTTGGGCACTTCATCTGGCTGCCCTCAAATCGGAAGCCGCTGCCCAAATCAAAGTAGATAGCCTTGCTGTAGCAATTGATACATGCATGATATCTTGCAAGCCAGTCCATACCAAGAATCACATCAAAATCCAGTGTTGTGAGCAACACGAGGTCTACAGGGAGCTGATGACCAGCTATCCGCACATCACACTGAGGGTAGAAGACACTGCACTCCACCCGTTTACCAACCGGAGTGGATACTAACAACAAGTAGGGAAGTGGTGTAGGTCGCTGTCGAAGCTGCACAGCAAAATGGGGTGCTACGTACGAACGCGTAGACCCGGAGTCAAATAAAGCTAAAGCTTCTGCATCAGAAATTAAAATTTTACCTTCCACTACCGTGGCCTCCTCCGCGCCCTCATGCGTAGCAGCATAGGCTCGGGCTGTCTGGCGGTTCGGCTTCTGGGCTGGGCGAGCTGGCTGAGATCTGCCCTGAGCTGTAGATCCTGCATGTCTCGTCTGTGGAGAGGACTGAAACTTCGGGCATTGGGCCCGCCTGTGATCCGTAGAGCCACACCCGAAACAAGCCCCAATCTTCCTCCAACATCTGTCTGTTGGGTGATCCTTCCCACAGTGACCACATACCAACGGAGTACTGCTCGAACTGCCCTGCTTACCCTTGAACCTTTTCTGAAACTGACTTCTGCCACTGGAACCTGCCGCCCTCTTAGCTTCTGTTCGCTCCTCCTCAAAGATGGCCTCTGCATCATAAGCTCTGTCAATAGCGTCATCCAATGTAGCCGGCCACATACAAGCAACCACGTGGCGTTTGTGCCTCGGATTCAGGCCGTTGACGAAGCGAGTCACCTTCTTATGCTCTGTGTTCACCATGTCCTCTGCAAAATGAGACAACTCGGTAAACCTGTGTACATAATCTGCAACTGACATCTGTCTCTGCTGGAGGTTGAAGAATTCCACTTCCTTAGCTCGCTGAATGTGAAGAGGCATGAACTTCCGACGGAATTGCTGCTTGAAGGTCTCCCAAACTGTGGCACTGGGCATAGTCTGAAATGAAGTCTTAACACTCCTCCACCATGTCTTGGCTACACTCCGAAGCATAGAGGCTGTGAGAACTACCTTCTGCTTGTTACTGCATACAATCGTATCAAATAGCTCTTCAGTCTGCTCCAACCATTGCTCCGCCTGCAATGCATCCTCTATCCCATGAAACTCGGTCGCCCCTCGCTTACGGAACTTGTCGAAAAGAGCATTAGGATCTGATTCCTTAGGCTGGACAATCACCTGCTGATCTATACGAGGTGATGCAACTGCGGCAGCCTGACTCTGCCTATCTACCATGGATGCCATCTGTGCCTGTAATGACTGCATAGACTGCATCATCATCATCATCCGCTCCTCACTACTGATGTGTGGGGGTACCGATCCACTATCACCATTGTGGCCCTGTTGATTCTCATCTCGAGATCCTGATCCTGATGCCATCCTGTGAAAAGGAAAAGAACACAACACGCAATATAAAAGGCCCTGAGTTAGTCAAATCCCAAATCAACATATGAGACTTCGAGTCAAATAGTTGATAGCGTTATCTCACCACGATCTTAGATGCCTACATGCTTATAACTAGCATGCTCTGATACCATACAATACGTATGTCACAACCCGAGCCCAGAAGTCGGGGGTTAGCGAAAAGCCAAACCTGTGACACACGTACTCCCGTGCACGTGCACCCAAACCCAGTCCAGATGCACGCACACAAGGGATCTAACACGTGCGAACTAAGCGTACGCGGAAGCTGTACATATCATAGCAAGCAACAAAGAGAATAGCGGAAGCCAAAGCAATAAGAAACGGAAACCACAAAGACAAATACACTGATATAAAACCGAATACACACCAAAATACGTATGTACAAATATACAGAATACAAGTCCAAAGTCCAAAGTCCAATTACAAATCCCAAAAAGACAAAACTCGAAATAGAAGCCACTGGTATGCATGCACGCACTTGGCAGAAGTGATCAGGCCCACTCTGCCAGACCGGAGGGTGCCTCTACACTCGCCCCTGCAGCCTCCTCGACCGCCGGGGAGCTGGGCAAGGTATCTGTGCCTGCAACACCACAGACAACACAAATGAATACAACGATCCAGCAAATATAAGTAACAGAGATGAAACACTCATAGTATCAAAGCTGAATAATGACAGAATAATGATTTCAGAGTTTCATCTTAGTATGCTAAGCAAATCGTGCGTAGAAGTAAAGCATGATATGTGAATCAAACATAGAAATACTGACTAAGTGGCTACTACGTTAACCATGTTCTCTCCAATAGAGAGCAGAGCAAAGCAGAGTAGAGGAGAACACCACTGACCGGGCCAGGGTACAAGTGGGTCTCAGGTTCCTGGGTTCCGGGGTCCCAAGACAAAGCGACACTGCAGTGAATACAGAGATACAGAGATCTAAGCCAGAGGTAACCCCGTCGGGCATCCTAGGCTGAGGCTGAGTAGAGCCAGACTAATACCAATCAAATCAAATCCATAGAAAGGGAGATTATCCGCTTTGGACTCACCGATGACAAAGACCGGATCTTATCCTCACGTATTAATCTCTGGGCAGAGCCACCAGGGAATACCCAAACTCAGAGATAAGCAAAGCCAGCAGAGCATAGATATAAATCCAAAGCACAGCATAGATCAAAGCATAGTGCGGAACGAAGCATAGAACAGATATACAGGACGAAAACAAAAATGACTACGGAATGCATAAACATAGATTAACAGAACAGAGGGCAAAACCATAAACAATATGCAATGCATCTCAGATTAATACGGAATCAAGGTTCGTTACGAGCCAACCCTAATCTAATTGTTCACTGTCACTAACCGTGCATGTTGATGTAGTTTTAAGTTATTCGATGCACCGTTGCCATCCTAGTGTTGCAATGAAATCCTTATGTGCATCGAAGTCCCTTAAACCAACACCCATGGGGAGGTGCTTAACAGTAAAACAACACTCACATGAATAAGTCACAGCCTAACAGACTATTCATGCGTTCCAAGAATCCATTGGGCCGGTTTACATGAGTGGTCAACCCGTGTTTGAGCCCTACAAGTCTCACCATTATCCTAAGTTATGTTTCAGAATTGCCATGCCTAACGGTTTAGCTATGAGGGACCTATGGTTGAGCCGAAGACATCTTACGCGCTCGTCGTACTATGCACTACGGCTTCACCTTGGTTCCATTCAAAACACAGCTAAACGGATCATCTTTCACCTCTGATCTGATGCCTTTTTCGGCTGAGCTACAGTCAGTATACGGCTTAGCCGTAGACCAATCCACGGCTTAGCCGTAGCATTCCACGGCTTAGCCGTAGCCTTACCGTAGGAGTACTGATATCAGAAAAGTTTCGACTGATCAGAGATTTAATTCACGGCTGGGGTACGGTTGGGTCACGGCTAGCTTACGGCTCAGCCGTAGACCAAATTACGGCTTAGCCGTAGCCTAGCCGTAGAACAAAATGAAATTTCGAGGCTCTGGAATGTGAGCCGTAGAAACTTACGGCTTAGCCGTACAATACAGAGACGAATTCGGGATAGTTGCAGAAACTGAAATTTGATACAGAAAAGTCTCAAAACAGGATACAGAGGTTCCAAATTCACAAGCATTGGCTGTAAACATCAAATACACTAAAGAAGATGGAAATCAAAGCATTCAAATAGAGCACCCATGTGTGTTATAAAAGTCTGTACTTATACTTGCCTCAAATCTGGAAATCCGAATCAAGCTCCAAAGCAACTAAAAATCAAAGCAAATCAAAGAGATACACCATGCATGAGATGAAGACATAGCAATCAGAGAATGAGAGGTGCAATTGGAGAAGAAGAAGAAAGAGTTGGGAAAGAACCCACTTACCCAAAGCCACAAAACATAGACAGAGAGGAGAGGGAGAGAACCCAAATCAAACAAGGAATCCACTCCCCAATCGAGCAAGAGAATAGAAGAAGAGAGAGAGGGAGAACGAGCTGAACATGGAGCTTCTCCTGGAGCCTTCTCTCTTGCATGCAACGATCAAGACAAATGGGCAAGGAGTTGGACATCTGGAACATGACTCACATATATAGGTTTGGAAGTTTAAAACAAGGTCCGGTGAGTTTAGACTAATTACAGTTCAAGTCACACGAAGGTCCATCTTCCCCAATTGACTCCAAACGGATCTGACACAGTTACGGAAATTGTCGAGCTCAACGAAATACGCGTGCTGACACCAATATGATGCAAATATGATATGAGCAAAGCAAAAGCAAAATTACGAAAAAGGGCTTAGAACTACCTATCTCAGGTCAGAGGTCACTCGACTACCTATCCAAGGCCCAAAACCAAAACCAAAAGAAATAAGACAAAACAAAACACACTAATGAGCCACTAATCCGGCTCAAAGGGATCGGGGTGTTACACAACTCAGCAGAGAGCTGAAGAGATTAGGAACTACAAAGTTCTGGGGAAGCTTCAGAGGATATCTATTTCGTACCCGTGAGATTCAATTGGTCTAAGGACTTCCAAACTCAACTCGATTGCAATCTGCATGGTCTGCTCATTTGTCTCCATTGTCTTACATGATCTATTACCCCACAAAAGAAAAGCAAGCATCTCACACGAGTGTGTCTAATCTATCCACTCGAACCATGACTACGACCATAAACCATTGAGTGTCAACACGATTCACCCACAATGGGTTCTTAGCACCATCTACAATCTAGGATAGAGCAAGATCTCGACACCCAATTAGAGTGAGAGCAAAATACAACTACATAGAGTCACTCATGTCCATAATTACAATGTCAGTGGTTAATACATCTCCATACTCAAACTATAGCGGTCTCAGGCCTCTCTGATTCCTTCGAGCAAGTACCACTTAACCCACTGGCTAGCTCATGAGGAGAAGACACGGAAGGCAGGAGAACATGAACTTCTAGTTCCTCTAATAGGGTGCAATAAAGGTGTGAGGTCCTCGGTGTGGCACATACCAGACAATAACTCCTTGGAGTGTCTTGACGTACGCATCGCGTTGCTCAAGCAGTACTTCTATATAAGCGTGGAAATACACTTCAAGTGTCACGTAACTACTTCCCGTCCAGGTGGTATATGGATAGCCAAAATGCGTCCTGAGCAATTATTGTACCCTGAATGCATACAGCAAGAGTTGGCTTCGTCTGCACACAATTGCATAGGCGTCTAGAAGAAGATGCTGAATGATTTCTTCTAAAGTATATCAGTCTCGAGACAATTCAGCTTCATTGAGTAGATCTACCAGAGCCGTCGTCCGAACAACAAAAGGTATGCCTCTGAGGTGCCCTAACTCCCATCGGAGGACGTCAATGTAAGGCTCCAGAAAACCTTCAGCTGCCATGAGCTGTCACACACCGTTCAACTAATCAGTCCCGTCTATCCTTTCTTGATAACACCTGTCAAAAGAAAAAAGCCTGTGAAAGAAAACTCTGGCAAATGACCATACCGACCAACCCCGTCAACAAACCGGCATTGAAGACCAACTGTTGACATCTCCTTTGCTCACCACGTACCTACATGCCTACATGCTTATCAACTAGAGCAACAACACTCTGATACCATACAATATGTATGTCACAACCCGAGCCCAGGAAATCGGGGGTTAGCAAAAAACCTAACCAGCGACACACATACTCCCGTGCATATGCACTGAGACCCGGTCTAGATGCACACGCACAAGGGAAAACACACGTGCAAAACCTACATGCGGAAGCTGTAGATATCAGCTCGAAACACAAGACACGCATGGAAACAAAGGAAATGATGTCTTAAAAGCTTACATAAAGGTTGGAATATACAAATTGGATCAAATCACAACGTATATAACATGAGTGAAATCAATGACATGAAAAGAAGACGATATGCATGCATGTAGCGAACTGTCGCGTTCTGATGGAGCGATTACCCACACTCCGCGAACCTGAAGAGACAGCTGAAGTCTCCCCCGCAATCTGAAGGACCGACGAGAACTCGGTCACGGGGGCTGAACCTGCAACACCAAGGACAACTTGTGAATACAATGATTCAGCCAAGTATAAGCAATAACAGGTTAACACATGTGGTATCTAAGAGAATAAATGACATTAGACAAATCATAGTATTTCAATGTCGTATGTTAAGCAGTCGTGCATTCGAATTAAAACATGCTTTCAGAATCAACATAAAAATACCATGTACATACTAAGTGGCTATTACATGTGCCATATGCTCCCAAAAAGGGATCTTATATCCGTGCTGAGAACACCATGGGCCAGATGGGTCTCGGTTTCTTGGGGTCCAGAATCCCCAAGACAATCCTCACTACAGCAAGGCCATGTAAACTATGCCAAATTCAACCTCGTCGGGTATCCTAAGGCTGAGGCTTAGTAGTGCCGGACCGTGTGGAGTCAAACAACTATAAGAACATGCATATCTTATCATAACGTGCATATCATTACGTGCATATCATAACGTGCATAACTTAGCAGAACGTGACATGCATATCATGTCAGGCATATATCTACAACTCAAGTGATCATACGAGTTAGACTGATCATACAAGTCAAATAGAACAAGCAAATCAAACCTTACTAGATCAAACGACATAATGGCTGCCAACCGAGTATACCGAAACAAGTAAGCTAACTACAAGATGAAGGCATCTCGACTCGCATAAATCAAACGGATAGTAGCGAACATGCAAGACCGATGTTCCACCCGGGATTAACCATGGACAGAGCCAGGAAATATCCAATCGTTTGCCCCAGTGCAGAACGCGTATAAAAGGGCAAAACCGAAGCCAAGATGCAATGTAACTCAGATTCATTTACGAGAGTCACGATCTTTTACTAGCCAACCCTAAGCTAGTTATCTAGGGTTACTAACCGTACATGATGATGTAGTTTTCAGTTATCCGATGCACAGTTGTCTAGTGTTGCCTTGTATCTTAAATGTGCACCAAAGTCCCTTAAACCAACACCCATGGAGAGGTGCTTAACAACTGGATAACGTACATGAATGATTCGTAGCCCACGAAACCATTCATGCCATTCGTACATTCCATTGGGCAAGTCCAAGTGGTCTACATTCTAACATTAAGGCCATATCAGGTCTTTTTCTTAATCCTATCATTTTCTTCATTTCTCAAGGGTGGTACGGCTTAGCCGTAGGTGAACATACGGCTTAGCCGTAGGCATCTTACAGCTTAGCCGTAATATGCACTGCGGCTCAGTCGCGGTTCCCCTTACTGTTCATCTGCATTTACGGTTCAACTGTATTTTGTTCTACGGGTCAGCCGTGTTCTGTTCTACGGTTTAGCCGTAGCACAGTTGACGGCTTAGACATGGCTGGGCCGTAAAAGGTTTGAAAAAGTGTCAACTCTCAGTTAATCCAGAAAAGTCCACCTTGTATTGATCTACGGCTGGGTCACGGCTGAGTTACGACTTAGCCGTAGTACAATGTACGGTTTAGCCGTGGCCTAACCGTAGAAGAAAACTAAGTCTTTCAGGTTTCTGGATTCTGAGCCAAAGTACAGTTACGGCTTAGCCGTAGACTGCACGGGGTCATTTCCTGTACCTGTTCCAGAGACAACTGCATGTGTTCACAAGTGACAAAATCACATGTAACAGATAGAGACTAACATGAGATGGGCTGTAACTTCAGTCACATGCAGATTACATGAATTAGTCACAGTCAAACATCTACCCACATGGTTCATACAAATTATGCTTATACTTGCCTCAAATAAGTCCTAACAAGCTCTGAGTTGTCCTTAGGCTATCCTTGGGCTCAATTCACACTTCTAAACACTAATCTAACACCCATGCATTCAAAAGAAGAAGGAAAGAGAAACGTGAGTGCATGAAACAGTAGCTGACATGAAGAAAAAGAGATTCAAGAAACCAAAGCTCACCTTCAACCACACACAGTTGATGAAACAGCATGGACATGCACAAATGCTCCCTCCTTGCCCCAATCAACAAGAAGAAAGGAGAAACAGGAAGAGGATAAGCAAGAGAGAAAACCCATGTGAGGAACTGATGAGGGAAAGAGTCGGTGCTCACTTAAATAGGATAAGGATTAAGACAAATTGCAAGAAAGTCCAGGCATTAAGGTAAATTATAGTTCAAGTCATTTACGGGTCCAACGGAAACCAACGGAAACAAACGATATCTTGAGCAAACGACGTAGTTACAAGAATGAATGAGCATAACAAAAGACACGCGTTAATGTCAAGATGATGCATAAGTGACGATATTAAACAAAATCTACAATTATGAAAAAAGGGCTTATGCCTACCTAAACCAGGTCAAACTCAACCCAACTACCTATCCATAACCCGAAACAAAGCAATAACAAAAGCAAAACACAATGAGCAACCAATTCAATAGTAATTAGTCGCTAAACCAGGCTAAGTTGGGTCGGAGTGTTACACTAGCGAGAACCGAAATTCGACTGGTCGGGGCTTCAGGACCGACCAGTTGGCCCTGAAGCAGGCGGACGCGAACAAAACAGTTCGAAAACGGTTTTTCTGTTAACAATTGAAGGCGTAAACATGAAAAGGGTTGTGATACTATGCATACACTATAATTAATGGGGAGTAAATCATACCAATCACGAGCTACCAACATATATTAAACCAACAGTTGCTTATACTTACCTAAAACGACAATTGCCAAACTTTCACGTGTTTCTAGACTCGACTCACACAGAACTAGCGGAGAGTTTCGTGGCCTGACACCGCCAACGAAGAAGAAGAGGGACGGAAGAATGAACGAAGAAAGAAAGAAGAAAGCGGAAAAAGTGATAAGGATAAATAGGTCGGTTCGATTTATATATATATATAGTTTAGCCATTTACAATCAGGTCCAAAAGTTATATAAATTACAATTCGAATCATACGGACACTTAAACACATCAAAAGACTCCAGATGCTCTCGGGACAATTACGACAATTAACAAGCACGACGAAAGACACGCAATGACATCAAAACGACGAACTCGCACAAATAAGAAATTACGAAAAATGGCCGGAAGCTACCTAATTCAAGTTAAACTCAACCCAACTACCTAATCAAGACCTCAAACATAACCCAGAGAAGGTCAAACACAATGACCTAACAGTAACCTCTATCAAGACACTAATCACGAAATTAAACAACCTCTAACTTGCTCACTGGGGTCGGGGTGTTACAAATACTGTATGAATTTCCATGAGATTATGTATGTCGCGCCTAGGGGTTGCCTTAATCGCAGAATCTCGAGCTTGGGGAGTGACCAAAATAAAATAAAATAAAAAACAACACTGGGAAAGCAAGCCCTAAAAAAAATATATATTACCTGCACAATAGTCTTTAGACCTGGCATTTGCCCATAAATGATTAAAATTTAAGCATTTTCCATATAGAATTGTTCATTCAAACTATGTAATATCCTACGACCGTATAATATCATACATATCGTAGTATGCTATATTGTAGGGCCCCCAATATTGCACAGTTATTATATAAACATGTCTGTGGAAAAATTTGAACTTGACCTGTTCTATTGCAAATGTAAGGTTTAAGAGCAATTATACAAGCAATATCCCAAAATAAATACATAAATAAACATTCTTGGTGAAAAGCTACATCTTCTTTCCACATCTGTAGTCACCAATCTGCGATCATGTTGGCATTGATCAAGCTTCTCCTCTCGCTTAGTCCATTCTCAATAAAAGATCCTATGATGGGTCTCTCTCTTCTACAATTAAGCCAACTATCCTCTTGCTCATTTGAGTTGGAGGAGAAGGAAGGAGCAAATGTTGTGAAATTTATAATTCATGGTTTAGAACTTGAAAGCATATTATGTCCATGTTAAACAAAGCATTAAAGATGGTGTCACGCCCGGAAATCCGAGGTCTTTGGGACCTAACTAAAGTAAAAGAAAATTTAATTAATAAATCTCATTGAACAAATAAACTCATACACATGCTACTAATGTTTAATGCGAAATTCTCACAACTCATTCCTCAATTCCGGTCCCGCATACAAGCTAGGTATCCTCCATGTCTGGCTCAACTGCGAAATCTGGGAAAAAACAAGGTGGGTGAGTAAAACTCTGTGAAATTCGGGTCGTTACATCCTCCCCCACCTTAAGGAATTTGATCATCTAAATTTTACTCACGAATTCTATGATAACTCTGTGTCCACGTCTCGAGATCCCTGAATGCTAAAAAATTCAAATTGCATTGCATGAGCAAGAATCAAAATTCTAAGGCAACAAATGTAGGAGAGGAGCATCATTGCCGGCGAAGCATAATCTTAGAAGCAGGAAACTGTAAGTGTAACTTCCACTCCTATGAAAGAGTTGTCACCATCTCTCTCCGCGCATGTGAAAAAACTTCTTTTCATTGGAGTTTTCTGATTGCTTTGTTCAGTCCGCTATTGTTGTGGCTGCTGAATTTGTTCCACTACTTGATCATGCGTACGCTGCTTTAGTTGAGGGCAATTGTTTGACATGTGGCCCGTTTGACCACAATTATAGCATATCGCGTTTTTTCTCCGACAGACGTCAACATGGTAAGCTCCACCACAGTGAGTGCACGCGACTCTGGTAGTGCCAAATTTGTTAGTCCTTTGGTGCTTTTGAGATTGTCCACTGTCTTGTTAACTCCCGTTCGACAATCCCCACTTTTGGTTTCTCCCATTACTTGCATTATTGGCCTTATGCTTGAATTGTTCGGTGAGGGCCAAAATGGCTTCGATCTTGAATGCCTTGGCTACAAGCTGGCTGTAATCCTCCAATTCAAATGCCGCTACTTGTTTCATTAGAATAGGCTTTAATCCCTTTTCAAACTTGCCCGCTTTCGTTGCCTCATCTGAGATCAAGTGTGGTGCATACCTTGACAACTCTGCAAATTTCGCCTCTTATTGAGCCACGATCATATTTCCTTGGATCAGTGTCGCAAATCATTCCTGATGTGTTTAGGAATGTACTTCTTGTTAAATTTATCTTTGAAGATTGCCCATGTGACTTCAGTCTTGATCTTTTTCAATGCCTCCTCTTCGAACTCCCACTAATGTTCTGTTGTACCATTGATCTTGTAGGTGGCCAAGCGCACCTTATCAGCTTCCGCACATTTCATTGCCTGAAATGCCTTCTCAATATCTCTTAACCAAGTCTCAGCTATGGGGTCGGTGGTCCCGCTGAAGGATGGCGGGTCATAACCCTTAAACTTCTTGCGCAGGTTTGGTTCTTGACGAGCCTTAGTTTGACTAGTAATAATAGTAGCCACATTGTGAAGGGCCCGTCGAACATCTTCAAGTTCAGAGTTTCCATTTCCATTTGTTGCTTGAGAATCTCCATTCAATGTCATCTTCAAACCATAAAAGCACAATTAACAAGAAAAAAACAAGGGCGAAAAGAATGCAAAAGATCGAGCAATTTCCAAAAGGATAGTACCCAATACTCTCACACGTCAAAGGGGCTTCTAATAAATTTTACATATTTTAAAACCTAATGCTCTGATACCAAATTGTCACACCCCGAAATCTGAGGCCCTTGGGACCCATAAATCATGAGTCATGACGAGTCCATAATAATTAAATTAAAAAAATCCCAACTTTATTGAATAATCTAAATGGAATATCATGATTAACATCTTAAGCTAAACCAATAAAATCAATCCACTTAAAATAAAAAAAATAAATCTTAAGTGATGATGACTCTCATAAATTTCTCAAAATTTAATAAAGTCCTAAATCAATCCTCAAATCTAAGGCTGAAGTTTTCGCAGCCTATCCCTCAGTTTCGATTCCATAAAACAAACTAGGTTTTCTCTAGTTTTGGCTTAACTTTGAAATATGTGGGGAAAAAACAATGGTGAGTAAAACTCAACAAGTAATACGAACTATAAAACCTAATAAACATTTAACAATATAAAAAATCAAATTTAGAGTCACGGTTCACATATACAAGGTATATCAAGTAAGTTAAGTGCAATATCTTAAATGTGACAAGATGTTAATGCGACTGAAATTCAAGGTATTTCAAGTAAGTGAGCAAATAACCAAATCATCAAGTAAAAAAGAAAAGATATCTCTGCAATAAACAAAATATCAAAATGTGCTTGCCAAAGTTAAACCTGAATCAAGCACAAGATAACCGCCATGTATAAATCGTTTTATATCCATACAAAGTTGGCACAAGGCCCGAGAATATTGGTAATCTCCAAAACAAAGTAGAAACTAGCTGCACACTAACAATATCCCACAAAGGGGTCCCAATCTCAATGTCATACCTAAAAGGGGTTAAAATCCTCTTGTGAGCGTCCCCACAGTGCGTTGCTCATACTTTAGAAAATGCCTTAATAGTACACATAACAATTTCAAAAATTCAAAGCCTTTTTCAATCACAAATTTAGCCATGGGTTGAGATCACAATTGAAGAACAGATTATCAAAAATTTTCACATTTTTCAGCATTTTAAATCCAATGATAATTAATGAACAACAAGAAATTTCACAAAAAATCAATTCAGCATGATGTTGGCAAAGAAACAAGACTAAATCTAACATAACTATCATGTATAAGCATGTCAAAGGTAACAAGATATCCTGATAATCTAAGATTATTTCAATAGTTTTCAAAACTTCATATTTTAAATCAAATTGAGGCAATGACCAGAAAACTCAAGTACTAAGTATCATGGTAAGACTACTTGCCTTGATTGTCAATTCTCAGAGAATTTAGCTCGTTTGGGCCTAAAAGCCCGATGTGAGATCCTATTAAGGCAGTTATATCCAGATATGAGAATATAGACTTATGTGCAAATGACTAGATTAAATTTAATATTTTTCATGGAATTATATTGTTGACTCATAAAAAAATTACAAATGTTACAGCGAAAACATTACAAACAAAGTCTAAACCAAGGATACCTAAACCTTAGGATTAGAGAATGGCAAGTCAAGTACTGCATCTAGATATTCAGAGCTGGTGCAATCCAATTAGAAGACTTCAAATAAACTCAGGTTACAGTAGCTCAAATTTTAGAGTTACTAGACTTCAATCAGCCTTTTAACTTACCAAATACTAAATTCAAGGTTCATTGCCTCAAAACCTAGGGGTAACTAAACGTACTCAAGGTTTTAGGTTACCAAAGTGGCTGAAACTCTCATAGCAACTCTAAAACATGCTTGAGAATGATGTTTCAAAGTTTCAAAACATTTAGACTTCATTTCAACTTAAAACTAAGTTCCAGTGACTGTTTGCCAGCTCCTTAGGTGTCACTGTGGAAACTGATACTTTTACATGTCAAAGCAAGCTCAAACTTGGGGGAATGTCTTTAAGTACATTCAAAGACTATCCTTTAAAGTTTCAGAGTATTTGGACATCATTTGAACCCAAACTCAGTTCAAATAATCATCTACTAAGCTCTATATGATCACTGTGCAAAGTGACACCTTCTAAAGATCAAATCAGCTGAAACTCCTGAAAGAAGCTCAAATTATATTTGAAGGAAGCTTTACAAAATTTCAGGTCAAATGGACATTATTTGACCCAAAGTCTTCAAACATGTTAACTTTGGGTCAGTGACCCCCAACCCAAGGGGTCATTGACCAAAGTCCTACTTCTCGACGCCCAAAATCGATGAAAATTGGGCACAGAGCTTCAACCATGCTCCAAAAAGCTTTTGCAAATTCTCAAGTCAAAAAGATTTCATCTGATCCTACTTTCATTGCATGTCAGCTTAGAAGTCAATAACCCCCAAGCCATGGAGGTCACTGATAAAAAAACCCTACTTCTAGTAGGCCAAAGCTAATGAAACTTGGAATCGAGGTTCAAAATATGTTCAAAATGAACTTCCCAAAGTTTCAAATCAATTGAATGTTATTTGGTTAGAAAACAAGCTAACTACCTACAATGTGAGGTGAATAGTGACTTAGAACATGTAATAAATGGGTCACTATTCGAAATCCTACTTCCACAAAATCAAAATGTATGAAATTTAGAAGAATACTCCAAGATACTCCTGATATTAGTCCCTCCAAGTTTCAAATCAAATCGAGGTCATTTGGGCCTCAAACGGCTGAAATAAGGGCCCATTTTCATGAAAAAGTCAACAGGGAGTTGACCAACTTCAGAAGGTCGAAATGGGTTGAAATTTCTATGACACACTCAAAATGGTGTTCGAAATCATTCTTCTAAGTTTCATGAAGATCGAACATCGTTTGGACCCCAAACAGGTGAAAACGGTTCGTATACATAAAAGTCCAAAAACAGGCCTTAGGAGTGACTACGGCTGTGGTCACTGACTTCCATCGAGCAATTCTGGCAATTTTATACAGTTTCCCCCACTTCTTTTCGAAGTTCAACTTCCCATAATCTCTCTTTAACTTCCTAAAACTCTCTAAAACCACCTAAACAGTCTATAAAAGGGAGTAACACTTGAAAAAGTAACGAGAGACAGAGAAAATGCAAGAGAATTTCTACTAAAAGCTTCAAGCAAGGCATCCTCCAGCACTCCCACCACTCCAACCCACTTCTTCTTCTTTTTCTCAATGACTTAAGGTGAGAGATGGTTTAGAAAAGGAAGGGGAGTATAGGTATTATTTAAAAGAGAGCTATGTTCAAGTACTGAAAAACCTTTGAAGGATGACATTGGTTCCTTTGTTTTTCTCACTTGAAGGGTTTTCTAGCTATCATAGAAGTTGTGAGCAAGCCTCTTTAAGCTTCATTCTATCTCTTGAAAATCATAAGTTCAAAATGACACAACTTTGGCTTCATACAGTACCCTTTTTGAACTTGTACAAAAAATGGTCTATAAACAACAATGATGATCAATAAAGGTCTCGATCAATTCCATGGTTGAATTTAATCCTCTCGATAGTCATTCAACACCGCAATGATTATAAAAGCAAGTTTCAGCATTTTAGAGAAGTTATATAGACGAAACGATGCAATACAAAAGGCAAAACAGTGGCCTTTCGGCCACTGTCTGCCAGTGACCGTGACCCACGGTCACTCCCCTAGGTTTTTTCCTTTTTTTGCATTTTTTCACACTTTTAATATATTTTCTTGTACTTTCTAAATCTGAATCACATCTGAAACTTGAGGGAGAGGTTGTAAACTTCTCAAAAACATGTAAACAACCTGCATCCCTGCAGTCAGAGCATTTGAACCCATATAAACAAAAGGGAAATTAATGATGAACTATAGTTCATCTGTTTAAAGTACGTGAATGTTGGACTTGAATCAATTATACATTTCACCAATTTTCAAGTGTGATTAGAAGATATATGGGTTTAAGCAGTGTCAATGAATGGGGTTGGTGGTTCTGATTTGGGTCATAAAACACCAACAGTTGGGCAATGGTTCTAGTTCATCTGTGGTTTAGTAAGATCAGGCTTAGGCATGGATCTAGATGGAAAGATTGACAACTATAAATTTGAGCCTGGTTTGGATACTACAAGTGGGCTTGGATTACTAAGTGCAAGAAGGTTGACATATATTGGGTTGTGCAAGCGGTGCCCCAAGTATGTGGCATGGGTCATGCAGGTATACAGGCTAATGGGTTGGACCTAGGTACAAATATTATATGACGATTTGGCACAATTTGGTGCATGCCCAAATTAGAAAACACGACTAGGGCATGAATGATGTGAATCATGCATGCATCGGAGTTAGCGAGTTGAACTTGGATTAATAAGCGATGAAAATAATTAATAATAACAATCCTAAGAGTGGGGCCTACATAATTTTGAATTATATAAACACATCACGTGGGTCCTAACTATGAGTCTAGGGCTGTAGATCAATTCTCTAAAGGGTGGCACAAGTGGGACCAAAGGTTGATGATCATGATTTAACTTTGCATATGCCCGGATTCAATGGACCAATAAGGATTGTGATGATCGTGGCGTGTTGCTTCTGTGTGTGATCAGTTAATCATAGTCTATGAAAGAGAAAGATGCAGAGAGAGGTGGTTATGTGAGATCTTGAAGTTCCTTTATCTGTGTTCTTGGCCTGGAGTGAGTGTGTACAAAGGTTAGTGGTCTGTAGCAGGGATTTGGTTGAATGAAACAATAGTGGAGGCGAGGTATGTCTGGGACATTGGTCATGGAACGGTGAGATGAGTGTCCTTGGTTATTTGGCAAGGAAGGGATGAAGTAAACATGGACTTCGTTTCTCTTGTTGCAGACCATTAGAAAAGAGTTGGAGAGATTACAGAGATGATTTCACAAAACCCAGGAAGGGAATTAGGTCTCAGTTAAACTGGGTTACATGGATTTTGAGTTCAGCCATGAACAAAGAGAGTAGATGAATAAGAAGTAGGAGGAGAGAAAGAAGAAGAAACAAAGAACAAGAAAAGAGAGTAAGAGAAGGAAGGAAAACGAGAGGAAACAGAGATTGAAAAAGAAAGCAGTACCGGGAGAAGAAACGAGGAAGAGGAAGAAGAAGAAGAGATTAAGATGGCTGTTTGGCTGGATGAGGAAAGAAGAAGCAATAAAGAAGAAAAGAAGACGCAGAAAGAGGAAGCAAGGGGAGAGCAGGGAGAAGAGGAGAGGAACAGGGCTTAGGTTACCTGGTTCTGGTCACAGCAGAAAAGAAGTGAAATAAAGAAACAAGAAAGAGGGAGAGAATATGTTGGTGCTGGAGGAAAGGAATGGAAGCCAAAGGAGAAAACCATGCAGAAGCAAGGAAGAAACAGAAAAGAAGTGCACGAGAAGGAGAGGACATAGGTATCTGTTTGGGGCATGATCGAGTAGATGGGCTGAGTGTTGATCCGAAGTCGAACTTGGTTGCAGAGAAGATAGGACTGGAACAGGAAGGAAGAAAGAGAAGTGGAAGGAGAACAATAAGACGAATGAAGTGATTAGAGAGAACCAAGTAAGAGGAAATAAATTGCAGGGAAGAAAGAGAACACACAGGAGATGAAGGAAACGAAAGGGAGAAAAAGATGAACAAAAAGGTGAAGAAGAAAAACAGAAGAAAGAAAAGAGAGCGAGAGAGAGAAAATCAGACGAAGAAGAAACAGGAACAAGAGAGGGGAAAGAAAGAGAGAAGAAAGAGAAAGCAAGGAGGAAGAGAATGCAGAGATGATGAAGGAAAAATAAGTGGGCACAGGTGGTTTCGTTTGGCATTGAAGGAGAGATGGGTTCTAAGAAACTTGGTTTTAGTCAACCACATAAGATGGCCCAGCCCCAGTGACAGCTGGGTTCTTCTCTGTTGAAGAGGTGGGCACGGTGGCAGGGAAGAAGAAAAGGAAGATAGAAGAAGAGCTGGGAGAAGAATAACGCTTCAGGCTTGCTTGGGCTGGGTTGCAGGGAGGAAAGGAAACGGAGAAGAAGAAGCAGAAGATGAAGCAGATGGGAAGATACATAAGACTCTCAGAGATTGGTGTTTGCAGCCGTTGATGGTGGTGGCTGAAGAGAAAGAAAAGAAAAGAGAAGTGGGTTCTGGAGTTCGTCTCTAAGATAGAAGTGGGACGGATAACGTGCATGGCTGAGATGGGTTCGATGATGAAGATGTGGTCTGTTTTTGGTGGAACAAGCAGAGAGGAGAAGATGGATCTAGGATGTCCTGGAACTTCCGCTGTCGGAAGAGAAGGAAACAAAAGGGAAATAGGAAGGGAAGAGGGAAAAAGGAAAATAGAAGAAGGAGAAGAAAAAGAAAAGAAGGGAAGCTTGCCAAGATGGACTAGCGGTGAAAGAGATGGGTCTGCACCGGTGGAGGAGATGCTGTGTAGAGATGGGGTTCACCGTGATGATGGGAAGGGAATGGGCAGTGCAGCATAATGGCGATGGTGTAGCCGTCATATTTGGAGATGGGGTCTAGGCCTGCGTTAGGCAGGGTCCAGGCCAGGTTTAACCTGAGAGCAGGAGCCGAGTCCACAAAAAAATAGGTTAACGGGTTCGGTCATGGGGCTATGGCTGATGGGTTAAGCCTGATCCAGCTTATGGTGATGATGAAGGTGGTGCTCAAGTTGATGGGATTAATGACATGGCATGCTTAAAATTTCATGTTTAAAGAAAACTTATGATACTATGTAAGACTATTAGGATGACATACCATAATAGTACCTACAAAGGAAGAAGATAAAGGATAGAGAAACATACCTTATAGGAAAAAGAGAGACGGCCTAGAAAAGATAGGGGGGATTTGAGATACTCGTACAAGAGAAGGGGCATGCTCTATTTATAGCAGAGGGAGAGAAGAGTTTTAAAAGAGACTTAATCTCAAATTGGAATTAGCAAAGGAGGTCAGTTTAGATTGAACTCTATCCCCAGGGTAGAGTTGGAGATGACTTTGGTGTTAAGTAGGATCGGACTAAATTTATCAAAGTGGATTAAGACCCTAATTAATCCTGAAGATAGATTAGATATGAGATTTTTATAATACTCAGAACTCTTGTTAAGTTAAATCTCTTAGTTGAGACAAACTCCCTAAAATCTTAAATTCCATCAAAAATACGGAACCCACTAATATCAAACAAATAACTAGCCAAAATAGTAATAACACAAAATTAAAAGAATGTGGGGTCCATCATGGATAAATCAAAGGTCGAGAATAATTCTAATTAAAAATCCAAAATTTGGGTCATCACAGAGGGAGATGAAACGCTTACACCAAACAATTCCTGCTATGAAGTCCTCACGGTCATCCGTCCTCCGGTCCAAAACAAGTCAACTCGATCAAAGCCTCATCCCCCGTTGGCCTTCTATATCTTCAATATTTCTTTTTGGATTTGAAAGGATGAGTTTCTTGAAACTTTTTCAAGAAATTGAAATATCATAAGAGAGTCATAGCCAAAAACACATAATCCAACCCTAGTTCTAGTTGGACCATATATAATGTCTATCTCCAATAATTGTTATGCATCTAGTTGATTTCCACATGAGTTTGACATTTTCTAAATAAATACGTGCAGATATTATTATTACATAAAACCAAATTCTTTATTAAAAAAACATAATCCACATAGCAAAATCAATAGGTAAAAACCCACTGAGTTCCGCCAACTTTAGTGAAAATTTATCATTTAAGAGCTAATTCTAAAACAAAGGGGCATCCAAGCTTTTGTTCATAAAGCATTCTTGTGGGTTATCTGTACGAGAGAGATCTCTGGAGGGTGGAGCTTTAGTATTTTTAGCAGATAGCAACAAAATTATAGAAATTGAGCTTTAAGTACTTATTCGTCTTCTCTCTCTCTCTCTCTCTCTCTCTCTATTGTTAATGTGAAAAAAGTATAGTAAAGTCAAGCAAGAGTTTAGCCTCATGCAAATAAAAATTCTAAATTCACCACTGCCAACATGAGGGTGATGAAAGAGTAAATCTTGACCCTAGTAGGGCCACACACCATATAAGCTTAACAATTAACAATAATGTCAATGAGAGAAAAACTAAAAAGATTTGGTTTGACAAATGCTCAATTCACAATTTTTACGATAACACTGTCAATTAACTTTGAAAAAAGAGAGAAGATACTCGTGAAAATTCTATCATTCATTTCCCTCCGGATAATTCATAACATAACAAAGAGAATTATTTGCTAAAGAGTGTGCCCACCACACAACCACTGAAATGACTTCCCAACCCAGCCTAAACTACTTCTACAATAAATCTCGGGCAATACCAGTCAATACCACACCTAACAACATAGTGATTTCAAACAACTGACATCAATTAGCTGAGTTAATTTCCAATTTATTTAATATTTGAGTGTTATAATTTTTATTTTTGTTATATATTTGTTACCATGGTTTAATGTTGACAACATATATTTATGTTATCTAAAATTTTTCTCTTTTTTATTTTCTTTTTAAGTAAAACTTGCAGCATCAATCAAGGAATTTTAAAATTTGTGGGACCCTGGTAACAACGGTGAAGATCATCCACCACGCCATTTGGCACAGCGTTCCAGAACGGTGCCAGCCCATAACGCACGTACATGGCTGTATTACCAAGTACTAATGCCACCATGATCATGCATTCACTTCACCCTTTTAGTCCTGGCCCACTGCCACTGCACGCCCAAGATTTTTGCAACTAAATGGGCCTACAAGATGAACCGTGTGGATAAGGATCGCTACACAAGCGAGCGGTACACGGCAAGACCCCAACGCGCGAGAACAAAGGTACCAGCTGAGCCCATACCGTACCATGCACTATACCGCCAACTTCCCTTGTCCCCAACTCCCAGCAACCCTGGCTACAAAAGTAGTGCTGCAATGAGGCTAGCTAGCTGAACCAAATGCAGCTGCCAGGCTAGCAGCAAGAGTGCTATGTGGTGCACGGGCATGAGCACCCCATTATCAGCTAAAAATGGGAGTTGCGGGACATTTCACTTTGATGGCTCTCCACTGCTCTCTCGCTTTCACGTGAAAAGCCAACTATCAATGATAGACGACAACGACAAAGCCTTCACGCGGCGTGGGCAAAAAAGAAGAGATAGTCTCGAGGCGCAGTTGAACGGGTGGACAACGCCGTGTTCAATGGTTAGGATTGCAAAATCTTGATGGCCCAAATTTAGGGGCAGAAATCTCATCTCATCATCATCATCATCCTCGCCATCATAGTAATTAGTAAGTAGGCTGAATGTCCGTCAACGACAATAATATAAGATGTCCGAGTTTTAAAAATACTATATGATGCTAAATTGATGTTAACTCTCAAAAACTCCTTTCTCCACTCAATCAATTCAACAAAATGGGTTGCTCTAACATTATTCGGTTGGCGAGTTTGTAATGGGACATCAACAATGAAGCTCTCATGAGCCTGCACATCACCTTTAAAAAAAAAATGACTTAGACCACCTTTGAATTGCTACAAAAAGGCATACAATAAATTTCCATGAGCTTTTTATACCTTCGCTCTATTAATGTGAAGCTTGATGCCAGTGCCACTGGGTGTCAAAAACACTGAAATGTAGTATTTCTGTGGATCCAATGGCCTAATTAGCAAATGAAAAGTATAGTACTTCATTAATTACGTATCAAAATCCAAATTTGCTTATTCCAATTTCTCATAACAGATGTATACACAGCCCTTGTATCCAATGGAGATCAATAGGCCAATAAGCCCCACAAACAAACAAACAGTCCTTCTAGTCGTTAAAAAATATATATATCATTATACAAAACACATGCCAGTTGAAAATTCTATTAATATTATGGGACAAAGAGATTCCTCTGTCCATATGTTGCACCATTGTAATTAGAAGAAGAAAAAAAAGAAAGACAAATAAACAAATGCAGAATGGAGTGAGATCGGACCCTCTTCGAGCCTCACGACAACACACACTCGGTCCGTGAGAACCCGACCCGCGACCTGTCTCTATCAAACACGAACAAAAAGCCCTGCTGCATGAGATTCCCGATCACCGAAAACCCCCCGCCCGCCGTGCTAACCGCCTGCAGCGCCAAGCACTTCACCCCCGCATCCGCCGCCTCAATGAAATAATTTCTAACAGGCGGATCCAAAACCGACCCGCCCAGAAGCCCGAACCCGATCCTCGGCAGCCTCGGATTCCTCACACCCGACACGTTCACGCACAGATCAAAGCCCGAAGCAGCGGGCCCGACCACTCTCGGGACCCGAACCCGCCTCCTCACCGCACCCAGAATCCGGCGGTAACCCGGCTCCGCCAGGAAGGTCAGGGTCGTGCCCGAGTCGATCACGGTGCCCCCATTGCCAGCAGAATCAATGGCCCAGATGGACGGATCGATTCGGAGAGGCTTTCCATCGACATGAACGGTCTGGATCTGCACGTAGTAGAATGTGGGAGAGAGGGGGTTGGTCTGCAGAGGGGTGAAGCTCATGGGCCGCTTTAGGGTCTGGTGTGGCCCACCCCCGATGATGAGATAGCTGGTCGGCGGAGGCGAGATGGTGTAGTCCATGAGGCAGTAGGAGAACTGGTTCTTTCCCAATCGGCGGCCCATCTGCGACGAGAAAGAGATGGGCCCACGTCCGAGCCCCATCACACCATGGCCGTCCGATAAGCTGGGCCCCGACACGTGGAAGCCGCACCCGAATGCCAGATTCCGGAGCCTGATCTCGCGCCCCGAGCTGGCATTGAGGGTGGCGATTTCCCGCGAGAAGAAGCCGGAGGTGGTGGACTGGTCAGCGTAGGAGTACTGGTAGCGGCAGGGGCTGTGGAGGCGGGTGAGGCTGCAGGCGGCGGCGGAGGGGGGCGGAGGGACGAGGCGGCAGGCGCGGTTGTAGCAGTGGAAGGGGGAGAAGGAGGAAGAGTGGCGGGGGAGGAAGGCGGTTCTGGGGCGGGTGCAGTTGCGGCAGGCGGAGCAGCGCGTCCAGACGAGGTCGCTGCCCGTGTCGGCGACGAGGAGGAGGTTCTGAGGGGGGGTGCCGAGGGGGAGGTGGACGAGGTACTGGCCGGAGCCGGAGGAGGCGCCGGAGACGATGGGGGCGCGGAGGGCGGAGAGGCGGTGGAGGTCGGAGGAGAGGGCTTGGGAGGGAGCAATGGAGGGATTTCGGTGGAGGAGGCGGAGCTTGAGGTAGTCGGAGGTATTGGTACGGATGCTGCTGTTGGCAGGGTGGAGTAGTAACAGTAATGACAAGAGAAAGTGATGAAGAAGAAAAATGTGCAGGAGACGAAACATCATCATCATCATCTATTTCTCTCTCTATCTCTTTCTGTTCTTAATTGTTTTTGAGGAAGAGGAGGAGGAGGAGTACAAAAGCAAATGATGCAGAGGCTTTTAATCAATAGAATTTATAACGATGGGAGGAGAAGATAGGAGATCCATGTGCCGTCTGGGATGATGGGGGTTTCTTTATTAATAAGAGCTGCTGAAGGTGTTTTACCTCAGTAGCCCACAGGAGCACCAATTCCATTGCTGTTCTACCTCTAGATTGTCATTTGCAACATCACTAGAAAAAAATAATACTGCATAACGTGCGATCTAACATGGAATGGATCGAGGATTTAAAAAAATAACTCTGACACCTTTGAATATTGGAAGTTTTGTTCGATAGAAATACTAAATTTATATCCCCACTTATTTTTTATATTTTAATCGTAGAAAGCACTAAAATATAATTAGAGGTCTAAATGTAACATTACTCATTTTTTAAATAAAAATTATAAAAAAAAATTACATTCATTAGCTGATCTTAGCTCTAGATTTAACGGCATTAAAATATGATGGAATATTAAGTCTAAGTGAGCCCAGGTGTTCCCCACAGTGCATCATATGTAGTCTACTTGTTTGAAAAGGCTATGAGAAAAGGATAAATGATTTGTGTTGCAGGCCTGCATAACTTTTTATGATGAATTTAGGCTGTTCATCCTCATTTTTCATGTAATTGCCTGAAGTTAAAAGTCACTTGTGTAAATTATGAGTTTTTTAAGCTCTTCACTTGATCATGAAAAATATGGCGCTCAAGCACACTTCATGTCCTTGTAAGTATATCACAATACATGCAACATTTTCACATTTGACGATTTGAAGCAAGGAAAATATTTCTTGGCCTTCACAAATGAGTTAACGACATAGTATATGTAGACCATTCTATATAAATTGTAAATAGAGGGATTTTCGACTGGGCTTAACCACAGATGTTTTAGATGAGCATAGCTCTTATGAGCCAATTAATGTCCTATAATCGATATGAATAGCATATGGACAACCACCTCTTTTGAATCTCATTGACCCCATGTTTTTTACACCATTTGAATGAGTGTTTTTGGATTAAAATAAAAAATAATTAATTAATTAATATTTTAAAAATTATTAAACTAGAGAGCCATAAATCAAGGGATTAGAATGTTCCCACAAGCTTAAAGTTTTGGCAAATCTTTAGATTCCCACTTTACCATGAATTGAAGTGTCCAAATGTTAGCCCCACGAATACTGTGCGCAAATTGCTTAAATGAAAGTACATACCTTTAAAGCCATATATAGGATCATGTGATAACACTCACATAATCCAAAAAGAGGTAAACCATTTAAATTTATATATATTGTGTGCCAAGAGCACTAAAAAAAAGCCCCTTCTAATGGGGCCCACTATTATAGATGGCAATCATGAGAATGCCAATAGATAGAAACATATAGAAAATTTTAATTTCATTAAATCATTATAACACTTTGATCTATGGCCTTTATTGATTTTAGAGGCATTTTTTTCTTAGAATTTTAATTCAATGGTTGTAGAAGTTGGATGAGTGTTAAATTTAGATTTTTGATGACTCATATAGATTACTATATATAAAGAGATTGGATTGGATAAAGATGGGCTCATGGACTAAAAAAGTATGAGAGCGAAATAGGGAGTTTTAAAATCGGAGAGTTTTTGAATATTTCTCATGAGTGTGTTACCCTTAAAAGATTTTAAGAAATAAAGAATGTTCTCTTGTGAGCAACCACATGTACAATCCAACTTCAGGGGGTCCTACTCGGGCCTACCTTTAATCAATCAATCTATTTGATAAACTTATTATCCCGTTATCTAGCCTCATGTTTCATATTTCACTCACTGAACCTTCATTTACCATTGAACTTCTCGTTTCTGCCTCTGTGAAACTCTGTAATCTTCTCAAAGACATGGCTGTGTTACTTTTATAAAAAACAGTCCATCTATATGCATGTAATACGCATGCGATTGCGATATAGCCAGCTGACTGTCTCTCTTGTGATCGAAACATACATGTATGGGACTCTGGATTCCCAACGGTTCACAATAAATTCCTGGTCTTGCAATTTTCGTACCAGAAGCAAGCTGTAGCAATCTGAGTATCTAATTTAATCTACTGTGTGGGACCCAACTCTGAGGGTTTGGAGACCGTTACACCTGCCAATTGCTACGGCCCGAACACCTATCCGATCAGTGCGACAATCACTGTTAATCGGTTCATCCACCTATGAGATGTGGGCCCCACTAATTAAATTTATATATAAGCTGTGTGCATGGACCTTAAAATACATGCTAGTATTGTGGGCAAAGCAACGATCCCAACCCGCTTGAGATGTATAAGGTTTGGATTGGAGTTGGGTCAATGTACTCTACCCGAGTCCTAATTACCACTGAAATCCAGATTAAATTGCATGTGCCAATGTCTAACTTGAGGCCCTCTTGTAATAAAATATTCTTATTATACTAAATATATTTTGTTTTGATAACGCAGGGTGTCCTTACCGGCCCAGCCTTTTTGGCCTTTGGCTTTCTGGAGGTTATTTGATTATGATAAATAAATATTATTTCCTGAGAAATACATACACATATAGTATCTAAATAATGTAAAAGGTAAAAGTCAAACTCTACATCTTTGAGAGCAAGTGCAAAGCTTAAACTAATTGAACCACGACCACGATAGCTAATGACTATAATTAAGTCATTTGGTCTTTTGAGTATGAAGCAGACGGTCGGAATCCAGGCTTCGACCCAAGATAACAGATGAATCAATCTGATTTTTAATTCAAGTATTGTCCTTCGCACATTTGCAGACCCATTTTCATATACAGATCAAAGTTTTTTAATCTGCGCATAAAGTATATACGGTGCACAAGTTAATCCGAGTGAAATCTGAGTCATTGCCTATAATGAAAAAGATGTATATGAGTGTTTTAACATCACATCAAAATAAAAAGGTAGTACCGAATTGACAATACAAAATGGTATTCGCATGTCGCACAGATAATCTTTATTGATCTCCTAAATGGACCAATATTTAAAATCAATATTTTTTATTTACTTTCCTGATTGAAACCGGTTTTAAGTTTTAACATCCCACATTAATGTGGCTGTTATGATCTGTTGATGAAAGGTCAGGAATTTTCAGATGGTGTAGCATTAATGACACAATGCCTGTGGCCCACTAGGTTGATGGGATCCAGCTGGTCAGATCACCAAATGGTTGGGCCACGAGAACAATTTCGTTCGATGGAGCTACTATTTACTGCTGGTTGGCGCAGAGTACTGTCGAGTTTGTTTGGGCAACCAGAGAGAAAGTGGCTATGTGAAGACCGGACAATGCATTTGTATCATGTTTACGCTCCATGTTCTCCTACAAAATATAGTTACCATATCACGTGGCTCTTGTTTCTTTTCTTCTTTTTACCTCTATGTGTTTTTTAGCACAGCTTAGTGGAGCTGGTCCCCTTGCTTTCTAGTAAGGGTACAGATATCGGCCGAGGGAAGGAACCTAATTGAGGTAGAATAGCCTTAGTCCTATTTGGATAAGTAAAAAATAAAGCGAAGGGAAGTTAAATGGACCCTAACAGTTTAAAATTTCAATTCTATCCCGTTTGGATTAGTCTTGCTTAAAGATGAAGTATTGTTGTCAGCTTATATATACTTCATTTCACTTATACCCTTTATACTTTAATTTCCTTGAGTAAAAGTTAATTATATTCCATAATATTGATAAATTTTACTTCAAACCAAGCAACCAAACAGAGTGAAGTGAACTAATTTACATTAACTTCAACTCATTTCTCTTCTACTTCACTCATCATGTAAACTTTACTTCACTCTAGTTTACTTTATAAGGTCATTGTCCATTCAAATCCAAAATAATCATGTAAGAACTGATGCCTCCTACTACTTGGGTAAGAGGGTGTTCTTTGATCTTGTTTTATGTTGCTACACCAGTTGAAGCATGTTCTTAGATCTCGTTTCATGTTGCTACACTAGTTGGAGCATGTGCTTTCAACATGGCTTGATTCCTTTGTATGTCTAAACAGCTTGTTTCGGGATGTGAAATGGAGATCCAATTACGTGCAAAAATATCATGTAAGCTATATATATGAATTTAGGTATGGACATTGAAAACATTTTATATCAATAATGAAAGTAATATTAATAAAGAACATAGCACTACAAAAGCGATGGACATTAATGACCCAGGTTGTTTATTAACTAGGCTAAAACTTAAAAACTGCCCCTTACCCTAATGGTAAAAGGTTTGGTTCTTACCAACTTGGTATGTATTCAAATATCGCTAAGAACCTTTTCTCACTCAAAGACTAGTTATCTCATCCGAAGTTCTTATGCCTTACCCTAGGTGCCTCCCTTCATCAGAAGGTCAGGAGCCCCTACCTTTCTAAGGCTAGGATACCAAAAAGAAAAAAAAAAAAGCTCGATCTAGCTCAAACTTTAGGCTCTTATAAGGCATAGAGCTTTATATCCGGACAAAGATACATTATACATGACTTAGATACAGGGATGGAAGATATGACTCTATAATGATAAAATGAGATTTAGAATTATTTGGGGCATCCTTGTTTAACACGGATTCACTTATGTTTAACATTAATTTCAATAAATAAACAAACTGCTATTACACACAATGAAATTTTGGCCATTCAAATACTCCGTGGCGATCACTATTAAAATGGGAAAGGGATGCATTTTCCCACGTACTTGTGAACCCTAAAACCTTGCAAACTGGTGAGATAGACCTTTGATGATGATTAAACAGGCTATGAAATTGACTCGTACTCAATTTTTGTCAGGACATGGACCCACTTCACCTTAAGTCCACACTAAAATAATTTTTAGTGGCAGTTTTATAACGTGAAAAGAAAAACGGCTACTAAAAATAAGTAATTTAAAAACCGCTTGTATACCACAAATTTCTCCAATTTTTAGCGGTTTATGGGGATTTTTTAGCTGAGGACACTTATAAGTTATAACCACCACTAAAGGTGATTATTACCCACAATTATGAAAATTCTGCCTCTGTTCCATGGGCAATTTTAAGTTTTTAGCAGTAGTTTTTAGCTGAGGATGTTTGTTTCCTAATATTAATCAGGAGAGAAAAATAGCATGTATATTGTCATCAGATAAATGTAACAACTGAACAAGCTGACTATCCCCTTATTGAGTAATTTTTTATTTTTACAAGTGAGTAATCCGACTTTGAACTATGCCAATATAAGAATGAATCCTCATTTGATTTGTTTCAATTGAGTAAGCAACATATTCGTGGCACCAGTGAATGATTCTCATAATTTTTAAATAATTTATAAGTGAAAATCTCCATTATTTTTAAATGGTTTCCATTCTTTCGCAATCCCAATACAGTGCTTCTATTTTCAAACTAATCACTTGATAATTTTTAAGTTTTAGAGTTTAGTTTATTTATGGCAATAGAATGAATTACATTAAAAATCAGTTTAACAACTGTTATAAATATGAAATCCACAAAAATCAGGCATGTGCGTGATTCTAATGTGGGGCGTACCTTTGTTTGAACAAACTCAGTCATAAACCATAAATGGCATTGACCCCTAGCCTCTGTATGGAAAGGTGTCTAAACTTTACTCCACTCAGAACTTTAATCATATACAGTATATTTCAAAAGTAAACATTTTACACTTGATCCAATATTAAGTACTGCATCTCATTGAAAAAGAAAACTTTAAAAAAATCCACCAGCAAATATCATTGCAAACTCGGAAAAGTTTTGGCTACTGCCTATGTACAAAAGTGTGCATTACAAGGCCACCAGCTAGTTGAATCAAACAAAGGTTTGCATATATGGATTTAAGTTTGATTTTAGTGATGGTCTATTATACATTTCTGATATCCCAAACCCAAGATAATCTTGAAGTAAGCCATGTGGGCCTAACTTTGCACCATGATACCCATGGGCGGAACTACATTAGGGGTGACGGGGACGATGGCCACCTCCTGCTAGAAATTTCAAAAAATCCCTTATTATTAAGTAAAAGTTTATCTTTTAATATTGATCTCCAAATATTTTAGAAAAAATACTCAAATGTTATGGAGATTTTTTATTTTTTATTTTCCTATATTGGCCCCCAAGAATGTTTTTTTCTATAATCGCGCCCCCCCCCCCCCAACAAAAAAAAAACTACAGTGACATATACTGTTTATAAGAATAATACAATTAGCGACTTATGATAAATTCATTGTTTGATATAAACCAATTGAGTCAAATATGTGGCAGCCCCTGTCCATACAGCTGCGGGGAATGTTGGATAGCGTCCAGTACACAAACACACACACAGATCTTTAGTATCCTATATATCTATATATAGATTTCTTTTCTTTTGTAAAATATCCTATATAAAGTTAGAGAGAGCTATTTAATATCCTATCTAAAGTTAGAAAGAAATAAAAAGATTGGTCTTTCAGAAGGGTTTAGGAGTAGACACTGGTGGACTGAGTCGAAGTAATGGCAGCAACCACATTTGGTAAAAAGGGCCACAGTCCAATAATACCTGTCACATGAGCAAGAAGTAAGCCCCACATTCCCTGCCAAATACCAACCCAATTCACTCACTTCCCCCAATTAGTTTGCAGCTTTCCATTGTACAAGGCTCCTTTATGATGAAGGTTCATGCTCCCCATGCGCTGGAAGAGGGCAAGAGTTTAGATATCCCTCCATAGTCCATCCTAAATGAATCATCGAGAGTGAGTTATTTCTTTTCCACGTGTCTCTTATCAAGCAACCATGGAGGTACATGGGAGATTGGTAGTTTTATTGGACGCAGACTACCCAACCAAATGAGAGAAAAATAGTGGCCTGCAAATTTTATGCCATCACTAATGGGTGTCATTGAGCCATCAAATCAGACTTCTGTATCCATTTGGGCTGTGTCTCATAAAGACGGGTTAGGTAAAGAGGGAGGTGATATCCAAGAATGAAGGACCCTTTGTTTTATTTGAAATGTGCACCCTTTTCGTGAGAGCCACCTCTTTGATGCTACTCAGCAAGAGGCGTCAGAAAGTGAATAAGAGGTGCATAAATAGGAGAATGCGCGGGCTGTCTAGGCCAAGTCAAGCCCACATTGAGCTGGATTCAGGCTCTACTTTTAGGCCCATGGGTCGACCCTGGCCCCTAAAGGCCAGTGCTGGTCCATATATGCTTGAAAGTGATATGCCTGGCCAAAATATTTTACACAAAGAGATTGAATATTGAAGTGGACTGGGCTTGGGCTCACTCTAAGGCTCCTAGTTTAGTTTTGCATTTGAATGTTAGGCCAAATAATAAAGAGGCTAGAGACTAGCATTTTACCCGAATGATAAGAGCAGTTAGTTCTCACCAAGATGTCCAAATTTCAAATTTGGCCTCTCTCACTCCTTAAATGTGTTAGTTTTCCCTTTTTTTGCATGTGTGAATTTGCTTCCTCATATGTATTGGGAAGTGGGCTCATCCTATCGGAAATATTAAAAAGTATTTATATTGTATCTACTAACACCTTAAAGTTTTGGTAGGAATAATTAGCCAGAAAACTTTAATATGGCTTCAGTTTATGTCTTTTTTTTGTGATCACCGCCTGTTTGTGAATTCATCACTGTCACAACCTACTCTTCTTTTAGTCTTTAGTGCTTGTGGCCAACTGGATCACAACTATTGCAATTTATTCTAGAAGCTTTGATCATGGAGATTGATGAAGATAGTGAGATCATAAGGATCCAAAAGCATGGATGGATAGGAGAATCCATCCATGCTTAGTTAGTAGGTACATGATCCAATGTTGCAATCATAATTTAGTTGGGATAATTTAAAAAAAGAATGTTGTTAAATAACATTAGTTCTAATCTCTTTTCAATGAGTCAGAACTTTAACATGGACCAAACCATCAATACAATCCTTAATAAAAAATTTAACTTGGCCCCAAACCATTAATGCAATCCTTCTTCCACCCATTGATACGTGCACCAGTTTTCCAGACATCCGGGTAATATTGGCTGTTGGATTGGATACATGTGAAAATTTTGGTCAAGTTGTATTTATCCAATCCAATAGTAAGTAACTCACAAGGCAAAAACAAGTACATAAATAGAAGAGAATAGTCCATCATTCCCGCCTCACCTCTCTCTCTCTCTCTCTCTCTCTCTCTTACACACACAGGGGATGGAAATGAAACAAAGAGCGCAATGTTGAGGAACAAGATCCTCCTTCGACTGCACCCTCCCTTCTTTCCTTGCTCTGCTTTCTCCCTTTACCAACTCACCCTCTCTCATCCCTTCCCTTTCCCTCCTCCCTCCCTTTCCTCCAAGCTCCACTCCCTCTGCTGGAACCTCTCCCGCAAATGCCGCCTCGCATGCTTCTCCGACTCCTTCGAGATCTACATCGTCCATCACGTAATCAAACTTCCTTCCCATCTCTTCGTGTTTCCTTCTTGGCTGCTATATCTCAATCCTATTCTCTGTTGCACTGCAGAAAGCGCAATCCGATTCGGCCGCGCTAGTGGTCAAGGAGATCAAAGAAGCTCTGCCAGTCACTGATGTATTCCTTTTCTCTCCATCGTCTCAAATGTATCTGTGAATTGAACTTTCTCACACATCTACGACATTGATCTTGAAAGCGCCTGAAATTCAGCCTCAAATTGGGGCGGCGTTTAGGGTTAAATTTGAATTGGATCGCTTCTCATTATAGTATGATTTTGTAATCATTACCTGTCTTTGATGAGAACGATTAACAAGCGGATTCTAAGACTTTGCCGTGGTCTGAAGGTTTTTGTAGGAGATGGAGAAGCGATATCAGGCTCTTTGATTTCTAAAGCAGTCGACTGCAGTCTAAGATCTCTTTTACTCGAGAAGAATTGGAAATGTGTCGGGGATGGATTCATTGTCAACTCGAGTTTTTCTCGCAGCGAAGAAAAGAGTCATGTATATGCCCTTGATGTGGTAAATAAGATTCTCTGCTTGGATAATTGTTTGTGATTACTTATTGATCTTTTTGTTGTATTTATAACTGGTTTTCTTTCAGTTTACTCATTTTAGATATCTATTTTTGGTATGTTGCTACTTACTAGTACTTTACTCGGCATGATCAAATGCAATTGTATGATCTTGGCAGTTGATTGGATCTTCCTTTGGATTCTCACTGAAAAACATAGGGCTTGATAATTCCAAAACTGAATTCTTCCTAGTGCTTCCTCAATTCATGATTCCTGTGTCCCCTGCTAGAAATTTAGTGGCAATGTATCATTTGAGTTCAAAAGGGACATAGTGTTGACAAGAGCCCCTAACAGTTGGAAGGTGCTTACTGTCACATCTATTACATTGTGACTTGTGAGTGATGTTATCTTTCGAGAAAAAAAGGAAGAAAGTGTTACTACAAGAACTAGGTTCACAAGCTTAGAGTAGAGGGAGCTTCAGCATGCACTCTTTTATTGGGCTATGAAAAACTGTGGTGCTCCTTGGTGTTTAGCAGATGTGGCTGGTGAGGTGGTGTATCTAGTTTCTTGGGTCTCTTCAATCATATGCTTCATGGTGCAACTGAGGAAGCAGATACTTCGGCGAAACAAGGGGCAAGGCATGATGTCATCACTTTGGAAATGTAGTTTTCCTTCCAAATTGAGCAACTCAGTCACCATTGTCTCCAGGCAGTTCTATTTTTTTAAATCTTGATTTAGGGTGCAAGTGTGCGTGGGCCCTTCTTCTTTTGTCAGGCCTCACCTGAACATACCCTGATGTCTGTATAGCTCTCTCATACTGTACCTTTACATATTTTACATATTTAAAAAAAAAGTATTACCACAAGAGTTTTATCAACTTGAAGGAATGAGGAAGAACTTGATCTTCATGGCTTCAATGGACAAGTTTGGATTTGATGTAACTTCTAGAGGAGGAAGAATATGTAATAATGAATTTGGAAAACTTGTATAATTATATGCCTTGATGGAAGGTAGTGCTGTAGTTTCTTTTGAATAATATTATTGAATTTTCCAAACTTATGAACATTGTTTCCAAATGTACTTTTAGTCAGTTTTTGGCAGTCTATGTGACGGCATGTTACTTAAGTGCTCTCTCATGGAGCTTCTGATTAGGTTAGGTAAGAAAGCAGATAATCTAAGGATTCATTAGATGTTGAGTTGTATAGAATCTCAGGCGGGAAGATGTTGACCTATGAGAATTGACCAAATTGCCAGATGACTAGACAGATCTTTGAAAACTCAGGACAATTGTTGAGTGCGGAGACTTGCAGTCTTTACTTGAAGATGGGAAGTATGCTGGTTAATGTTACAAAATGAGGGAGGGGGGAAGAGACCAATCTCCTTCCCCACACAGCCTTGCAGAACTATCTTTCAAGAATGGTAAACTCTCACAATCCTCCTCAAACTCAGATGTGGTCGTCAATAGAGAAGAATGTAGAAGCATAGAAATAACAGGTCCACCACCAGCAGGCCCATGAATGCCAAATACATCGCACTTGTGGGATCTGGTTAGTATTCAATATTTTGTATAGCTATATCATATCAAGTAGCTTTATATTCTTTCCATGTTTGTTTATAATTAGAGATCAATCACTGTAAACCCAGCCTTTGATTAAGGCTATATGCATTATATATAGAATGGTTGATGCCCATCAAAGGGACACAACAGTTTTCATTAAACTCTCTTTCTCTCTTGTGTTCTCTTCCTCCATTCAATTCAACATAAGGACCAACAGATCCTTACATGGTATTAGAGCTTCAGGACTCTAACTCCTACTCCTCTCACTGTCATCCATTATTTTACAACTAAAACGGGCTAACTGCTTTCTTCCTCATTCTGAATATTCAAACAACAAACACATCTTTGTTTGCAACAGCAAGCAAGGTCCAACAACAATACTCCTGGCATTTAGAAGACCTGATCCAGCCATTCAGAACTCCAGTCTTTGTAAAAGAACACATTCTGCCAATTCAGATTCCCACAGTCGATAGTCCATCAGGCAGATCAAACAGTGGGTCCCACCTCGAAATAATAGGAACATCAAAGGTCAGCACCAATAGGGTCGCCCATTATTGTCTACAATATTCCCTTTTTTTTTTTTTTTTTGAGATTTATCAACCCAAAACGGTTAGTATTTGCCCACTCTTCTGGTTTGACAGTTTTCAGACATTATTTTGGCTCTGAGGGTTGATAATCACATCCAAGTCCAACTGTTGGAAATTGGAAATTCCTGTCTCAGAAGCTGCAAAATTTGGCCATTAACCTAACCTGGAAGGTTGATTTGAACAAAATCCAACATACAACAAGTAAATCCCACTTCAGGTTTAGAATTTTGGGATGCCCAGCAGCCTAAATTTTTGGCATTTTTTGTTTTCTGTGAGCAAACTGATTTTTCTGTTTAGGGACATAATCACTCTTGGGCAAGTTCATCTCTTAGTTTCGAATGGACAAGATTGATATCATTCCTGTCAAATTTAATGGGACTAATTACCTAACTTGGTCCTTCCATCTAAAAAATTTTGTTGAAGGACATGGTTTGATCGGGAATTTAGGTGGAACAACTTCTAAACCGATTGCAAGAACTATTGCCACATCAACCACACCGGTTTTAGATGGTAAGGCCCTAGCTACTTGAAACCAACACAATGCCAAAGTGATAACTTGGATCCTAAATTCAGTAGATCCCTCCTTTTCAATGGTACTTCAGGCGTTTACAAAAGGCTTTTGATATGTGTAGATATGAAGAAAATATATCATCAGCAAAACAAGGCCCACTGATTTCACTTGGATACAGAGTTATCCAAATATTGCCAGACTGACAAATCTGTCCAAGTATACTACAATGGCTTTTTAGCCCTATGGACTGAGAGGAATCAAATGCTTCTTCAATCTGTGTCAGTTAAGTTTCTTCCACAAGCCATTAAATTACAAGAGGAACAACATGTCAGTTAGTTTCTCATGAACCTTCGATCTGAATTTGACCCTGTACGAGCTGCGCTTATGAATAGAAAAAACTTCCCTGATCTAGACACATGCGTCCAAGAGGTTCTCAAAGAAGAAACTCGCCTATCATCTACTCATTCTCTTCATGTGGAACCAAAAGCACTTCTGACAACTCCGACTTCCTCATCAGTTGATGAGATGGTAATGTTCACTACTCACGGTCAAAAACTACAATGTTTTGACGGTAAGTATGGGCATGTGGCTTGAGACTGCAAGAGAAAATTGTTTTGTAACTATTGCAAACTGATTGGTCATGTCATTTTCACTTGCACAAGAAGGTCTGAAAAGAAATTAGCACAGACTCCGAAGCGTGGCAATACTGCACCTGAGGCATAGAATACCATTCCAGTTGATTCAACTTCCTCTGACACTACTTCTGTCACCTTGACTCGGGCTCAGATTAAGGATTTGATCAATTCCTCAGTGGCATCTGCATTTACCTCCATGGGTATTAGTGGTCTCTCTTCTTCCTTTGCCTTTCCTGCATTTCACTCATCCACATCTCCATATACATCCATCACCCTAACCACATGGTTCCTAGACTCAGAGGCCTCTAATCACATGACCTCTGTGGCACAAAATTTGCACAACCAACACCGTTATTATGGTCGTGATTTCATCACCACCGCAAATGGTCATCAATTGCCTATTTCTGGTACTGGTACTGTATCTATTGGAACGCTTACCCTGCACAATGTTTATTTTGTCCCAAATTTAGCTGCCAATCTCATTTCTGTTGGTAACTTATTGATTGTGGTTATTTGTTAATTTTTCTCCTTCTAGTTGTGTCATACAGGAACGACAAATTGGGAAGATGATCGGGATAGACAGTAAACACAGCAGGCTATTTCTTCTAAAAATTGGACAATAATGGTTATTTGCATCCTCTATGAGTGTTTTAAGTAATGTGTAGGCCACTTGGCATAGACGCCTTGGTCATTTGAAAAATGCGAATTTGATGTCTTTATTTAAACTTGGTTGTTTGGATAAATCTATTTCTAATTCCATGGCTTCTTCTTTTGCAAAATCTAAATGTGAATCATGTCTGAACAAAAGTCATGTCTTACCTTTTCATATTCATTACTCACATAGCGCTACTTTTTTTGACATAATTCACACAAATGTCTGGGGGATTGCCTCTCATTTGAGTAGACTTGGATATAAATATTTTGTCACTTTTATAGATGACCATTGTCGGTACACATGGAGATATTTTTTAAAATCAAAATCTGAAGTTTTCTCCATGTTTCAAAAATCCGATAATATGGTAAGCACTCAATTCTAGAAAACCATTAAAATTAGCCGTTCAGACTTAGGGGGAGAGTATACATCTACTGAATTTCATAACTTTTTAGCCGATAAAGGGATCCTTCATAAAAAAATCTTGCCCTTACACACCTCAATAGAATGGGGTTGCAGAGAGAAAAAATCGCCATATCTTAGAAACTGTTTGAACTTTCCTTGTGGAATAGCTCATTCCCCCTAAGTTTTGGTGTGAGGCAACCCATACAACGGTCCTTAGTATAAGCAGATTACCTAGCTCACTCCTAGGTAAAATCCCTCCTTTTGAGTGTTTATTTGGTCACCCTCCTTCCTATTCACATTTAAGGAATTTTGGGTGCCTCTGTTTGGTGCATTTTCCCTCTTGGGAGCGTAACAAACTATCACCACAAGCAACTCGCTGTATGTTTCTTGGCTACAGTGACGAACACAAAAGGTTCCAGTGTTATGATCCTAAAGAGCGACGACTGCGAATTTCTTGAAATGTTGTTTTCTTAGAACACATCCCGTTTTATTCTCAATCGCCTAGATCTCGCCTAGATCTTCTACTCTCCAAGTCTCTTATCATCCATCCTTTTCACTATCATCTCCTCAGCCTCCTGCTATCACATAGGTTTATTTTCGTCGTTCGAGCCGGCTGCCTACTATTGCTCCATCTCATGGAACACTCCCGTGCCGGTTCCTCTAGCCAATGATACTTTTATCGAAGGTACTAACTCTACCCCCCTCTTATGATGCTCTATTCATCTCTCAGTCCCGCTTGATAGATATGGATTTCCAGCTTTATTTACCCCCTTGGATCCAATTCCTATACCACCATCTTGCTCTAAGGCTGCTAATATACCATGTTGACAAGATGTAATGACAAATGAACTCCTTGCTCTAGAAGCCAAAGGAATTGGTGCTTCTTCCTACAGATACCTCTATCATTGGAAGCAAGTGGGTCTACTCTATTAAACAGTGATCAAATGGCAGTGTTGAAAGATACAAGGTTCGATTGGTGGCCCAAGGTTACAAGCAAGAGTATGGCATTGATTATGAGGAAACTTTTGCCTTAGTGGCCAAAATGACTTCAGTTCGGTGCTTACTTGCTATTGTAGTAGCTCGTCACTGGCCCTTTTAGCAAATGGATGTAAAAAATGCCTTCCCCCATGGGGATCTCAAGGAAATTGTTTATATGCGTCCTCCACCGGGATATGCCTGTCCACCACAGCATGTATGCAAGTTGGCCAAATCCTTATATGGACTTAAACAGGCTCCACGTGCATGGTTTGAAAAGTTTTGCTCCGCCATCCTTCAAGCAATTTTTTATCTGAGTTCAAATGACAGGTTTCTCTGACTACGACGTCTTCTTCATGAGTTTGGAGTCTTTCTCACTAGCCCTACCCCTCTATGTGCAAATAACACTAACGCCATCCGCATTGCCAAGAATACTGTCTTCCATGAGCGTATCAAGCATATTGAGATTGACTACCACTTTATCTGCCAACATTTTGTCGCCAACAAAATCTGTCTACCATATATCTCATCCTTTGAACAACTAGCAGATGTGTTTACCAAGTGACTGCATCATCATGATTACAGGCCTTTCCAAATTGATGCTTCTTGAACAGCCACATTAATTTGAAGGGGAGTGTAAAAGCATAGAAATAACAGGTCGATCACCAACAGGCCCATCAGGCCCATGAATGCCAAATACATCCTACGTGTGGGATCTGGTCAATATTCATTATTCTGTATAGCTATATCATATCAAGCAGCTTTATATTCTTTTCATGTTTGTTTATAATTAGAGATCAATCAGTGTAAACCCAACCTTTGTTTAAGGCTTTGTACATTGTATATAGAACGGTCAATGCCCATCAAAGGGACATGATTGTTTTCATTAAACTCTCTTTCTCTCTTGTGTTCTCTTCCTCCATTTGATTCAACATAAGGATCCACAGATCCTTACAAAGAAAACTCTTCTGAGGTTGATTGTCACATTATGAATGAAAATGTGACATCTAATATTAACTGTCCGATTCATAATCTGAGAATCAGCTGCCAAATATACCTTCTTTTGAAAGATACTGAAGTGTTAAATACAAGAATAAGAAAATTTTCCCTATGCAACTATGCCATTTGTAATGATGATATCCTCCCTATCAACCCCAAATCAAGTTGATTTGAACACTTCTTTAGTTTCTCCATGAACATGTCAGTAGGTGGCATTTGTTTCTTTTGGAAGGGCTTTGATTAAATTGGGATATATTATATATAGAAAAGCACATGCATGCCATGGTGCCAATGTTCATTGGCCATCCTACCTTTCAAACATGATAGCATTCCTAGAGGCCTTCAACTAGCATCGGCCCATGCAACTGCTTGAAAAGTAACAACGGCCTATATTTCCAACCTATTCAAATTGTCGATCCCTGCCAGCTGCTTACCAAGTTAGTTGGAAGAAAGTGGGGGACAGGAGTCGGCTTCATTTTTGGGTTGATGATTGGTTGGGGTTGGAACATTGGCATCATCTTTTCCTAGGATTTTTAGGTCGGCAATAAATTAAATGGGTTTTAGTTCAAGATTGTTATGTGGGTGAAGGGGGTTCTGATTCCTGGGCTGTTTTTTAAAGGGCCTTTTGTCAATCTGAGGAGTCAGAGTATGAGTCAATGATTAGTCTTCTTTCTAACGTATTTATTTGCAAAGATCTAGCTGACTCTTATACTTGGAAGCCATGCTCTTCTCGTGTCTTTTCTTGTAGGTCTTTCTACAGGGAGTTGGAGGGCCCTACTGCTACTAGAGTTCCGGCTTCGCTTATGTGGATAGGCCTGGTTCCTCCTAGAGTGGAGGCCTTTGCTTGGCTGGCAGTCTTGGGAAAGATATCGATGGCGGACAATCTTAGGAGAAGAGGATTGACTTTGAAGGCTATTTCAGATCTTTGTCTTTTGTGTGGGAAGGAGATGGAGTCTATTGACCATCTATTTATCCATTGCAAGTTCTCTCATTCCTTGTGGTGTAGTTTTCATCGGATGCGTGGTGTTTTATGGAGCAGCCCAAGGTCGTTGGCGGGGATGATTGAAGCGTGGAGGTATTCTTCTTTCTCTGGGTGTGGTTTGATTTTTTAGAGACTTATCCCTTTCGCTATCTTATGGTTAGTATGGAAGGAGAGGAACGATAGAGTTTTCAATGGATCCTCATCGTCTGTGGAAGATATATCTCAATTGGTAGTGGTCCGAATAGCCAAATGGGCCTCTTTCAAAAGTGATTTTGACAGTCTAAGGGTTGAGGGTGTGTCACGCAATTGGGAGGCTTCCTTACTTTGTGGGAGTAAGAAGGTGAAAAAAATGCTATTTTGGGCTCCTCTCAGTGAGTGAGTTAAAATTTAATGTGGATGGGGCGGCAAGGGGAAAGCCTGTGCTAGCGGGTATCAGTGGAGTGTTTTGTAACAGTGAAAGAATTGTGTTGGTAATGTTTTTCAAGCACGTGGGATGTATGGAGTCTAATGAGGCAGAGGTTTTAGCCATCTTACATGCCTATTCGGATGTTTGTCTCTTCATTTTTTCAATCAAGGTTAGTGGTGGAAAGTAATTATCTTAATGCTATTTCGTGGGCATCACCATTGGGGGCACCCCTTGGAGATTTAAGTTTTATTCGAACGAGACTAAAACTTTATCGTCTTCATTGCAAGTGTCTTTTCATCATGTTGGGAGGGAAGCCAGCAGTTTTGTAGATTCACTAGAGAAGCAAGGGGTGGATAACTCTTGTAATTTGGTAGCTCTTACCATGTAGTTTGTTGTCTTTCTCCTTTGTGTTGGTTGCTTTTTCATTGTGTTCCCCTTGGTATATTTCTCTTATACCTTGTGCCCTTATTTCTTTTAGGGCCTTTCGTATCTTTCTTGTTTTTCTTAATATAATGTGTTGTTACCAATTAAAAAAGAAAGTTAGTTGAAAGAAATATGCTTAAGGGATCATCAAACACATTCACAACTACCAAAAATCAACCCAGCTTGAGGGGGACTCTTGAAGTATATTCTAAGGGCATGCTTGTACTTTTGGTTGCATAACAAATGAACTTTTTGTCAATATATATGATAATAAGAGTTGGCTGGTAGACTAGGTTAATTGACAAGAGGACATTATTGTCTTGGTCATCATCATCATCATCATCATCATGATGCTAGTAAACTAAGTTGACAAGACGTCGTATACTCATCGCCACCATCACCACCACAACCATCTTTTCTTCATCCTCTTCTACTAGGTTTCTTCTTCTTCTTCTTTGGTGGAGCTTAGAATGAATTCCTGCTTGAATGACGCTTGCTGCTCTTCTACTACGTTTCTTGTTCTTGCTCTTCTTCTTCTTCTTCTTTGGTGGAGCTTAGAATGAATTTTCACTCGAATGAGGCTTGCATTCTTCAACTTATGTTGTTGAAAATAAGGGTTGTTTCATATTTTGTGCGGTAAGTAGGTTCTTCTATACATGTTAAGTACTTCCGTTATTTTCACAGGAGTTTGTATTATCTGTTGTAGTGGTCCAGTGAGGAACTTGGCGTGTAACTAAATGCTCTTTGTCCAATATTGTAGACAATACAGGTGGACACAGATGATGGCTTTGTTGTCCTTGTTTCCCCTGATGTTGCACGATTTAGCAAACATAAGGTTCTCTTCTATTCAACTATGCATTGTTGCCATACACCCAAAGAGTTCCTTGTTTTCATTTCTTCACAAGATGGATACCGTTCTATCTCAGATCATGGATTTACTTGGCTCTGAAATGCAACAAAGATTTAATATTGGTGAGGAAGCTATGATTGACAATTATGGTTCTGTCAAATAATGCTTTGTTCTTCCTTCTCTCCTTGAAGGGCATGTTATAGGTAGAATAAGATCCCCCCTCATTTCAGCATAAGCAAATTCTTAAATGTTGGGGTTAACAGTTGAATTGATTTCACTTCTTTAAATGACTCTTCCCATGTTGATAATAGGCTTGAGCAGATTCCTTCCTGCCATGGAGAATTTAGCACATATGGAAGAGCTCTGGACCTCCAAGGTCTTTCCAAACTCTTTGACACAAGTCTACAATTTTTTGCACCAGCAGATTTTTTACTGAAACCATATACTGTGCAGCATGGACTAACGCTTCCGAATGATTATTTCTTGAAGATTGAGGTAAACCATGGAGGCCATATAATCAAGCAATGGTTTCTTTCTATGCATTGGTTTCACATTTTCACAAATTTAGATTCTTTTCTAGTAATATTTTTTTTCTTCTGTTCATTGATAGTGTTCATAACAAAATGTGCAATTTCAAGGTAGTTGTTTCATTTTTAGTTTTGTTTCTCAAATGGATTTGTGCTAGGTTCCCATCTGCCTTTGTTCTCCAAGGCTCAGGGTTGAACCCAGTTCCACAAACCTTTAGAGCATCAAATGCTATTCTTGCGTTGGAATCGTTTATGGCAGTTATTGAACGTCAGGCATGAATGCCATTTCTTTTTATATTCAGACAATTATTTTTGGAGTTTATATGGCACTCACAATTGGGTTATACCTCAGTGGGAATTTACTTTTTTGCATTTTTGACATTCAATGTTGCAAGTAATAGGGTAACAGTACTATTTGTCATTTGATAATGAGCATTTATTAATGCAGCTTGGGATTTCTTTGACGGAGGGCTGCTGCTGAAAATTAAGGTACTTATTATTCTAGAATGAATATATGACGATCCAGACATGGGTTTGTCTTAGTTGTCTCTCTTCTAAATTTTAATATATGCATCAAGGGTAAACTCTTTGGTGCTCGGCTTTTTGTTGGCATGGGTTGACAAGCATGTGCCTCTGATACATTTGGATACACTTAAAATTAGAAAGAAAGAACAACATATCTAGTAGTAGAAACTTTTGAATTAGTTCTAAACTATTAGTATGTAGCAGAAACCTTTATTTTGTTTTTTATATTTTTTTTATTGATACAAATATTTACTGCCTACCATTTGAATATATTCCTATAGTAGTATCTACTATATTAGTCAGATTTGATTCGTCTTTGCTTCTCTCTCTACCATTTGAATACATTCCTATAGTAGTATCTACCATATTAGTTAGATTTGATTTGCCTTTGCTTTTCTCTCTAGTGGGACTCCTTTGGCCAACTACAGATTAATGGGATTAGGCTAAGATAACAATAGCTCACTATAAGGTGATGACGATGGGCCAGACCTATGTTTGACTCTGTCAAATGTGATCACATTATATTTCACTCTTCCTAAATATTGCATCTACCCTGGATTTCCTTGTGCCCTATCATATTTTTGGCAGCAACTTTTATATTCTTTTATAACAAGCTGCCTATTCTTCCAATGGGGAAAGCATTATTCCTGATTTCTCACATATGATGATGTTTCTGCTACTTGCTCCAGTCATTTAACATTGGTCTATACTGGAACTTGTTTGTATTTTTTGGACTATAATGGAACTTGGTTTATATTTGTGCATTTTAAAAGCTTCTTGTTCCTGTGATAAGAACATCCTTGCAGTAAGAGATATCCGGCTTGTTACTTGCTATCACCAAAACTTTGCAACAACTACAAGAAGGACAGGGAGAATATTCTGCTTCTTAAACATTTGCCTTTATGGAGCTATTATTCTTTCTTGGTCATCAGATATACCCCACAGAAGCTGTGGGCAAGGTGTATTTCACTAACATCACTATGTGATCTTTGTTGATCTTGATATTACAAGGAGTTTCTCGAATTGGCATTAGTTCAGATCTTCCGTCATGGACGAAGGCTCTGAATAACAATGATGACCATTTTCTGACAGCAATGAACAATCCTTGTATTCAAAAATCCATTGAGGGAAAAGTCCCCTCTTTGGGAAGCCTTTTGTCCACTCTTGGTACTGTCATTCAAAATTGTCATGTTATTGTGACTCAAAAGTTGATTTGACTTCTTCTTATGATCAAAAGTTTTGGGCTGATTACCAGATTTCCGTACCCCAAAACCAGCTTATGGAGTCCTCTTTGGTAGAGAAACCTTGGGGCATATTCAGATTGAAGGAGGCACTATATCTTCAAGAAAGGGCACTCCCAATGAAACATGTACACATTAAGGATGCAGATTCAGTAAGGACGAGTGCTAACTCAAACCACGTTTCATGGAACATAAACCTGCTACCAAAAGTAAACATTCAGGCGAGCTGGATGCATAACCAATTTTGGATGAAGTTTCTTTTTTCGATTCTGCATATAACTAATCTTTTGTCCAACTCTCTGTAAGCCATTTGATTCCCGCTTCCACAAAAAGTAGTGAGTATGAGTCACTTACCTATTTCTTCAAATGATATATAAACACATACAAAATACATAAATAAGCACACGCACAAATGTGCACACCCACCCGCACACACACATTAGATAAATAGATGAGAGAGAGAGAGAGAGAGAGAGAGAGAGAGAGAGAGAGAGAGAGAGAGAGAGAGAGAGGAATTGATGGAAGGATTTATGCATTTACAAGGGGTGGACCAAAATTTGATTTGATTGGATTTCAAATGATCTAGTTACTCAGGCTTTAAAATCAAGGGTGAGAGTGATCAAAACATTCCAATGGAAAATCCAACGGTGGTGAATACAGTCCTGATAAGTGTTAAACTGGGTCTAGTCTAGTTCATAGAGCTGGGAAATACTGGGTGTTAGGGGGATTGGGTTCACAGGTGGGCCACTATGGGTTCATGTTCTCATGGATCAAAACTCTCTTGTGTAGTGCTTAAATGAAGCGCCATCCTCCAAAAAAGGAAAAAGATTTTTTTCTTGTCTTTAGAACTAAGATATATATTTTTATATTTGTTTCAAAAATTGAAAATGTTTCAAGTTTAACTCCAACGTTGATTGTGGCGCAGGTTATGTACCAGATATGACTTGTCAACAATCAGTTATAAAAATGAATGCAGCGGATCTTCAAAAGGATAAATCCTTTCAAAGTAGAAGTCCCTAGATGTTTAATTTTATTTGTCTTACAATGAAAATCTCAAACATGTGTGGCATCTGATTTTTGGGCTTCCTGATTCTAGAACCTATTCCCAAAGGCATTGCTGGGAAAGAGACAATTGTCTCTCCTGAAGCTTTAACAAAGGAGGTAAGTTAACAATTGCTGTTTTTACTTTTCTGCTAATGACATAAATGTAGATATGACAGCTACCATAACTATAAGTATGATTTAAATGAATTTCATTAGCTAAATTGCCCTCTTTTTTTTATTCTCAAATAATTGACTCAACACAGAGAAAAATACTGCAGTACAAGAGGATGAGGTTTGTCTGTAAATAGTAAGATTCTGAATTATTGACTTGAAGAAAGGGTATTTACTCCATGGTCAGAGTCAGCTCCCCAGATTTAAGTAATTTGCATGCAAATTTTTGTACCAGAGTTCCAAATCTTTGAAGCAGAAGGAAGTGACAAAGAAGCTCCAAAATTGTTTGAAAGATGCCAAAAAAGGTTTGTGTTTTTTCTTCTTACTTAAGAAAATGTATAGTTATAAAAGCTCACCTTGATTATATTCCCTGAATCCTGTTATTCTCAACATGGAATTTTGTTTTACCTGATGCAGTGTCAACAGCCAAAGCAGAGGCAGAAATTTTTTCTGATAAACAAGAGAAGATAAGCTCATTCTCATTTAATTTATTTCTTATGAATTTACTTATCTTGCATGCTATTTTACTCAATAGAGAAACGCTGTTGATACTTGGTTGCCATTAGTTTAAATGGCTTCAGCCATCCATAAGCTATTTGACAAGTCCATTTATGTTTTCTTCTAGATGAAATTGTTAGACTTTATTAAAACTCTCGACAGAAAGCATGTTACAAGATATGAACTAGACTAGAATGACAAATCAATTACCAAGAGGGCCTGCACACCCCTTTTGGCCAACCTACCAGCATCCAAGTTCTCCTTCCACCAAATAAGCTGAAAAATGAAGTGCCTTTAATTAGTTAGCATATTAGTTATCTCAATTCTCAACCCAGGGTTTTTCTCAATGTTGCTACTCAATTTTGCATCTCTCAAGACTCCTTTTCAATGCAGTAATGACCAATCTCATATGGCTTAGTCAGTATAATTCCTGGACCTTGCTTTGCCGCTATGTCTAACATGGTCTTCAGATATGGAAATGTTGCTTTATTCGGTATAATGTTAGTTCTGAAGAAAAACTTACCAGCCAACTTAAGCAGGCTAGGTTCTTCTGTAGAGCCATAATAATCTACAGTTGTTTCACAGACGGCTTTCTGTGTGCAAATAGGACAGTGGCACCTTCTACTGTCTGGTATGGAGCCTGTTACATAGATTGCTTAATTTATTCAATCGCTTCACTCCATGTTGTTGCTAATTGAACATATTAACACCGCCCTGGTAGATTCCACCCTCCATCCAACGGAGCCAATTTGCTTAAATCACCCTCCCATGGTAGCTGCTTGATGTTCTGTCCCAATTTCCTCTTGTTCAGGATTCATTTATGCGGGCATGTTTGTGTAATGCTAGAATTTTATGCTCCACAGAAATTCATTTCCTCTACTCAACAAAATGAACACCTGCTTTCATCGGGTATATTGGCAAACAATGTTTCTTATCATTAGGCAGTTGTTGGGAGTAAGTGATCTCCTAAAAGTGGTTATCTGAAGCTTAATTAGAAACATCATGCTTTACCTAAACCTCAGATTTCTTAGGTGAGATGAGTTTGAGATTCTATATGTATGATACCTAAAGACCTCTCCAATGTAACGTTATGTATACACACTTGATATTCTTCTTTAGAATCCGTTCCATGTGGCCAGGGATGAACGTAACTACGTAAGCAGGATGCTAAAAAAGAATTTAGGCACCATATTTTTGTCATTCAATTTTGTCCCTTGTATGCTTCCCTTGTTGACAACCCTTTTTGGGGGTGAGTTATAGCAGCTCCATGGTGGAAGCTGAGAAAATGGGCACTGGCGCACTGCCAACCTTGACCTGGCCGGTCTCTACTCTCCCGGCTCAAGTCGCTGGGCCCAAATGCCAATGAACAATTATCATCAGAGCTTATCCAAGTGCCTCAGTTGCCTAAATCATAGTACGTTACAAACTAACAGCAATGCTTAAATCCTTTGATTCAGTAGAAGAATTCCACTGTATGCCAAAATCAGTTGATTGTGGATAGCTTGTAAAGATTATGATGTTGTGCTGTTGTACCTATTATTTAGATTGTTACTGGATATATTTTTGTTTTTGTAATTTTAATTTGGGCTAACGAGACTAAAGACGTGCATTTCCAGCAATTCTCCACGTCATGGGATTGCATCCACCATAGAAGTGGCGTACTTGCTCTGTGATTTCATCTCTATGCATTGTGGGCCATTGTGGGTGGAGTCTAGCCTGAAAGTACACTGATCCAACTGATCTCTGGCTATCAGTGGAAAATCAAGAGAAAAATGTGCTGTCCAAATTTAGCAGGCAGGAATAGGATAATTGAAATTGTCCAGTCAGTATGATTTCTGACTATTCTCCATCCACCATGGGGCCATGAGTTGGAAGGCCTGGATAGGAATGCAAGTATGCCATAGTCACAGTGCACTTATTATAGAATACATCTTTTTGTTTGTCAATTTGATGAAATATTTTTTTACAAATTGACTTTCCTCTGCAGTTCAAATGCTCCTGTCTACATTAGCACTTTTGTTATAATAAACGCATCGTGGATGGAAGTGCAGTCCCTTAGATTTAGTTGTTCTAACTAATTCTGGTATTCTGCTTTGGCCATTGCTCACTCTGCGGAAGATAAAGAGCAGGAGAAGCCAAAGAAACGAGCAAAGCAACATGCATACCCATCTGACATTACTGCAAAGGTCAGCTTCCAGCTTTACCAAATATCATTATTTGATTGGCTTATTTGCAATTTAAGTACTGTCTGAAAGGGATCTATATGGACTTTGTTAAGGTAACCGATTACCATGCAAGAGGCCAGCTGGCTACCCTCACAGTTCCAGAACCAAAAAGCTTCCTTGGCGCAAGAAAAGCCAAGGTTGGAGGTAAAGAGGAAGATCTGATCGAACGCATTGTGAGCTTGCTTGATATGCTGAGATGAATGTGCTCTTCCATTATTTGAGGTTTTTGTTGTGACAAAATCAAACAGAAATAAAATGCTGAACTGCCATGTTCATGAACCTCTTCAAAAACTGGTGATGGACATAAGCCAACTTACATAATAGGGTCTCAAAATATTTTTGCCCCAACTGAACCAAAATTTCTGATCTCAAGTTCAACTTTGAAATTGTGCTGCTGCATTGATGTATAGTTCAAGTAAGCAACTGTCCATATTTTGGCATTACCAATGTCCAATTTATGTTAAACATGTTGGACAAGGCCAATCTGGGCCACCCACTAGAGACCCTGAAGCCAAAGTCCCAAGTAACTGAGCTCAAAGTTCAATTGCAGTCCCAGGCTCTGTCACTTACAAGCTTCTATTCAGGATTGTAGTGGAAAAATAATGCACCTAAAACTGAAACTGGTGGGAAGATGGAAATAGCTAGGACCATGAGACAGCATAAGACAAACCACTATAGGGAACTCAGCAAATGGAGATTTGTGGAACTTACAGGTTTCATCGGACAGTTGCACTTTTCTACAGCAAGTTGGGAGGGGAGCAGCTTTCTTTGAAGTGAGTGATTTCAATCCAGAGAGAGAGAGAGAGAGAGAGAGAGAGAGAGAGAGAGAGAGAGAGAGAGAGAACTCAGAGCTTTTCTTGCTGACCGGATTAAGTTGTTTTTCACTTGCTCTCTTTTCTCCTCCCCTCTCTGATCAAAACCCTTTTCTTTTTGGCTAAGATGATCAAGCTCCGAATTAGAACAAAGAAAGTAAAATGTTATGAAATAATAAAACGTCCAGAAAATGAAGCACGGTTGCCACTCCAGTTTAAAGCTCCTGTTCAGTTTACGTTTGCATGAAGCTTCAACAATGTGAGGTATTATTACTTCTGTACATATCACTTCGGCACATGGGTTTTCGGGTTTAGACCCAACTAGAATCCGACATGGACCTGATCTAAAAGGCCGATGAGGTAATTTTTTTATCAGTAAAAGAGCACTGACTAGTTATTTGAACTCTTGGATTTTTCGGGCTGGATATTTGGGTAATTAGATAATCAGAGATCCCTTGACATCCTTATTTCCGATGAGTGGGCTACCCAATTATTAGCCCAGGTGTTCCACTTGTGTGGTCTCTGCATGATGTGCAACTTCAACTTGGGCCGTGGTCGTGAGAAACTCAAATACCTCAATTTTATAGCTAAATTAGGAAAAAGAATATATATGAGACCTTAAATTCATTACATCTTATCACCAAAAATCATGACAATTCAGGTTGACATAACATCCAAGTTCAACCATTATAAAAAAAAAAAATCCAAGTTAACAAAATTGAGTGTGAATGGAACAGTTAAACATCCAAGTTAAACACAAATTAGTTAACAAATATTAAGACCTCCACATTTGCTTTTACCGATAATAACTAGGTCTTGCACTGGACGTATCATTGTAGCTGACGAGGTGTTCATGTCGTCACCATCACTGCACATATATGCCAATGTACAAGAGTACATCCAATTTTTATAGCAGTACAAACTCTATTTATAAAAAAAATAAATGAGGGTGTTAGAACCACCAAAGAGATGAAGTTCTAGGTCCCAAACTGATTTTTAGTATACAGTCCAATTAATTAAAGTGGAAGATAAAAGAATTGTAAATCAATCAATTACACCACAAGAAGAAGACAACCATTATTTTTTATGTGGAAAACCCGAACACAGGAAAAACCACAAGACCTATTTCTCAGTCCAACGGAAACTAAACATTAGAAAATTGAGCAATTACAGATTTATTCAAACCCTTTATCAGTTGACCACAACCTAAGAATTGTAGTTATTCTTGTTGACGACCACACCGTTCATCGCTCCTTGTGCTTGAATCAAATCACCTTCAATTCGTAAGGTGAAAGATCTTCCACAAGAGCAAAAACAAACAACTTTTAGAAGCTCTTCGAGATCAACACTGCTCTCTAATGGATACTCTAGATAAAATAAGAATCTCCAATATGTATTTTAAAGTTAGAAAAAACAGATGGCATAGCTAGGGTTCAAAAATCTTGTGTTTAAATAGGCCCTAATTTGTGCGAAACACTTAGGGTTGCAATAGAACACAAATAGGCAAGTCCTACCTAAAACAAGAAAGAATTCACACAAAGTCAGTTCAGAAATCGCCGCTTCTCGCTTAAGCAAGTTGGGCTTGGTTTGAGTGAGTTAAGGTTTTGTCTGGAGCATTTGGACTAGCTTGCTTGAGCGAAGTTTTATAGGGTCAAGCGAGCTCATATTTTGCACAATTTCTATAAATTCCCATAATTTTATTGTATTAACTCCGATTGACGCAATCCTTAATCCTACGAATATTTACTCAGAAAGAGTTTTACAAAAGTAGTAGATTGCTTTAATCCAATGCTTGGTTTGAGAGTTATGATCGTTTTAATTCATATTATCCTGAGAAAATTTGCATTTTTTTCTTCAATATTTTTATTTTCTTCACTTAGACAAGTTGTATCCAGATCTATATCTTAGATTACTATGAGTGTAGAGTTATATCTTTGATCCCTATATCAGTGTCCATATCCATATTTGGGCATCACTGATTGTCTGCAAAGAACAAAATCTATATGAGGTATCAACTTTTTTTCCTTTTTTATTTCTTCCTTTCTATTCCGGAGAAGGCCATGGCCAAACTTTTCATTGTTTTTTTTTATTATTATTATAATTTTTCTTAAACATTGGTTATGTTACCCTTAGAATCCCGTTCCCATTCAAGACATCTCTTATAAGTCATAAGTCTCCCACACATTCATGTTGAACTTGTCCACTCTTGTGGACCCTCTACTGATAGTCCTTCCATGTTGTTGAAACGTTGGATCCTCAAAGAAGCTATATTGGAAGACAATATATCATTTTGTTAGGATTATTCAGTGTTGGCAAATTATTGAGTTATGGACAAAACTCGGATCCAAATTGAGTTGTAATTTTCTCTTTATAGCTTTGGACTATAGCGTATGATCTGATCAGCTGAAACGAAGAAATCATGGAAATATGTGAATTAAAGTTGCTGTGGACAGAAACTTTGTTCACTCGACCCAAACTTCCTTCGGTCATGCAAACCTAATCAGCTCATAAAATATCCGAAATAGAAAGTCTGCTCACTCGACCCAACATCTCCTCGATCGAGCAAACCTACCTGTTCTTAAAAAACCCCAAGTAAAAATTTTGCTTGCTCAACCCAGTGTTTCTTTGGTCGAGCGAGCCACACGTTTTCCCTAGCCGACTTACGCGAATTCCTTTCCTATGCCATTTTGGCTTACCAGTGTTGGCCCTATTGAAACGCTACCTCTAATCCACGAACCTTGGCCTATTTAAAGGTTCTCTTTTCAACCCAAAGTGACGCATCTCCTTATTATAAACCTTGGCAATCATGTAGAGTGTTCAAAGTAATGTCAGAAAGGGCCAGGCTTAAGCGCAACTGATCGGGCATGTTGCATCTTTACCCTTGCATCAGTTCATAATCTCACGCAGGAACCAAGTTCATGTCATTACCAAATTTGAATTGTTGCGCTCGTGTCAGTTTCAAAAAACAAAATTACAAGTTACAGGTGATCATGGGATGCAAATGCAAAAACCAATCATCAATGGATGAAAATTACAAAACAGAATGCTAGGTATGAAGTAGAACTGTTACTTTTTGCATAGACTGCTACCAACATGCCGTACGATATGATGCAAGGCATAATTCCTGATGCCTGTATCTCCAGAAACCTTTCTCTACTCTCTTAAACAAGTCCTGCAGAACAGTAGACGAGAAGAAGTACCTTGATTGTCCGCTCATTGGGATTGCATCTCTCCTTCTCCATTTCCTGATACGCCTTCAAAGCAGCTTCAAACTGCCCTCCCTGGCTGAAAGCTTCAATGATGCCATTAAATGTATCCGTGTTCTTCTGCACTCTTGATTCATTCAGTTTCAGCCAGATCTCTTGTGATACCATAAAAAACCCGCCACCAGCAAATGTGTTTATCAAAGAGTTGTAAGTGTCAGCAGCTGGCATGCTGCTGACCTCCTGCATTTTGTTAAATGCTACAAGAGCTTCCTGAAACAGGGCAAAAAGATTGATCCTGTGGGTTCCTTGTTATTTCTGAACCAAAATTTCAGAAAAACAAATCCTAGTCATTATGAGACAAAGAAATGGATGCAGTTCATGAACCAAAGGGTGTCTAAGTAATATATAACACGAAGCCCTATATGAATACAAACACATACAGCAATGGATACGGGATCAAGGATACAACACTGCACTTTCAAAAATCTAGAACACAGGTATGGATCCAGGCTTCATATATATATTTTTCTTTAAATCATTTTTGAATTAATAAAATGATGTGGAGCGACGTACCAGACGCGGGCAGGCAGAAATAGAGGGTGGAAGGAATAGATAGCCTTAACACTAAGGCAAGGAAGAAGATAACTCCAAAAAATCCCAAAATCACTCGCAGAAATTTATGTCATCAGTAACTCCCCTTTGCCAAGAGGCATTACGATGCTCTAAATAATAAAAGACAACCCCTAGAACTAATCTCAGCCATTAAAACAACCTAGGGCCAAGATTAAAATAACTTAACTTAAATAAATTAAAAGACATAAATATTAAATAACTCTAAATGAAATAAAATAAGAACAAATTAAATGGGCTGGGCCATATGCAAGTTTACCAATGGGGACTAGGGTCTGTCCTGCATCATGAAACTATCATCATTTGCAGTCCTTTGTAACATTTTTTATGTTGAGAAGTAACAAAACTAGAAGAACTATCTTGAGTACCCATATGTATCAAATTAGTCCAACATGAATACGCTAGGATGCATAAGTATCTGGGTGTCAAGTTGATAGTCATCAAATGGAGAGTGAATAGATGTAGAGCATTTCTTGAAGACATGCCAACAGAGTCGTTACGCATTCAAGAAGCACAAGAATAATCACTCAAGACATTTATTTCATTATTCAAGAGAGAAAAAGGAGAGAAATTTATTGAATTATTTGGGAAGCCTTTGTAAGCTTTATATAACTGGCAATAAACAAAATTAGCTCTTAATTAGATATTCTTCTAATTAGGGTTGACAATAATTTCAAATCCTAATTAGAAGTTGCATCTCCTAATTACCGCTCCTAAAAACTATTGTCTAACACTCCTTAACTAAACTTAAACATTTCATAATTAAATGAATTCTCTAAGAACAAGATTTCCTAGCAATACGAGAATAATAAGTCTATAAGCAATCACCTAGACGCATCAATAAAATGAATATAAGATATGGGAATCAAGAAATGCTAGAACTTCTTTCTATCCAGCTAAAATGTAGGACCTTTTTCACTGTCCAAATGATGTACCTCATAGAGCGCCGCCCGCCCGTATGCTTCCACAACTCCAGTGTATGCCCTAGGACTAGGCACCACTCCCTTATTATTCATATGCAAAAGAATCTGCCTGCCATCCTCATGAAGCCCACCCTTGCCACAGGCAAATATCAGACCCTCTTTCGTCTCCATATTAGGTTCCACATTCTCCTCCACCATATCATTAAACAAAGTGACCACCTCATTGAAATACCCTCCCCCTCAAAAACCTCTATAAGGATGTTATAAGTAGCAGCATCCGGCTCCGTGCTGCTGACCTTCATCTCCAAGAACAGGTCCCTCACATCATCATATCACCCGCCACTCCCATAGAGACTCAACAAAATCCGATAAGTGGCAGCATTTGGGGACACCCAGCAGCCTGCATCTGCCTGAAGACAGCCATGGCCTCCTCGGTCGACCCATCCCGGGCGTGCGACTGAAGTAGAACATTGTAGGAGCTGACTTCTAGGGGGCTGCCCCGGTCAGCCATTTCGTCGAGCAGGTGGGAGACCCTCTGCAGCCGGCCGAGCTTCCCAAAGGTCTGGATGAGGTAGGTGTGGGTGGCGACATCTGGGGCAACGCCGGCCTCGTTCATGGTCCTGAAAACCATCTCCGCCTCATCGCCGATGGCACGGGCAGCGCGGGCGCCGAGGAGGGTGTTTGTAGGTGACGAGGTCGGGGATAATCCCCTGGTGCCGCATCTCTGCGAACAGGCCGAGAAGGCCCTCGCAATCAAGCCCCCCACGAGCGCGGGCGTGAATTACAGTATTGTAGGTGAGGATATTGGGCGAAATGCGCTCCACGCTGCGCCTACGATGGAGGAGATCGAGAGCGTCCTGGTGCCGGCATTGCGGCCATAGGCGTTCATGAAGGCAGTGAAGGAGAAGACGGAGCGGGCGACCCCATGCTGAGGCATTTCATCAAACACCTCCTGGCACTTGTCGAGTAGGCCCTCGCGGCCAAGCACGCCGATGATGATGGTGTAGATATGGTCATTGGGCTTGCACCAGAGCTGGCGCTGCATGCACTTGAAGAGGCGGAGGGAGCGCTGCCAGTCGCCCCGGTGGGCGAATTCCTTGAAGACGAGGGCGAAGTCATTGAGGGAGAGCTTGTTCTTGAAGACGTCGAGGCAGCGGGCGATGCTGCCGCGTGGGGGGAGGCTGCTGAGCTTGTTGATTAGGGTTTCGACGTCGTAGCTGTATTTGCCCTTCTCTACTGTCACAGATGGGTTTCCCAAGACCAGCTCTTTGGGTTTGGCGCGAGGAGGGTAGATGGTGTTTCTGCTGCTGGTGGTGGTGGTGCTGCTGGTTCGTGTTGGAAATGGGGCTTTGTGGGTGAAGAGGAGAAGGTAGGATGGTGCTGTTGATGGTGTTAGGGGAGTGGGATTGTTGGGGAATGGGAGAGAAGAAGGAAACAGAGCTGCCATGGCCTCTCTCTCTCTCTCTCTCTCTCTCTCTCTCTCTCTCTGAATCTGATTACAATATCAGATTCTTCATCTTCATCTCTCTCCCTCTTTCTCTCTGAATCTGATTACAATATCAGATTCTTCATCTTCATCTGGGCCATTAAGATGGGGGGAAAACTGAGATTGGTTGAGAATTTCGACTGATTCAAGTGTTAAGAGTTAGAGAGGAAGACGCCGGGCGCCGTGGATTAGCCTATATATATAAGGTGGGGGTGATTTGGGAATGCCACTGTCCATCTACCGTTGGATGGAGGAGGGCATTTAGAAATCTGTCATTCTAGGGAACAAGATGTGGAGATATGCTTGCAAACAAACAGGTCATTCTGTGGGTCGTTGGTCCTTTCGTACGGAATAGGATACGAAAATGAGATCTGGGGGAGATGATTCTTACACATGAGTAAACATTGAGTGATTCAGACTGCGTATCAAAAGAACCCATTTCCTTACGTCTATGAATATGTAGACATCAAACTAAATGCCTGCATGTTTAATGGGTTGATAAAAAACATTAAACAGGATGGACTACATTTTGGAGGCACATCAGATCTGAGAAAAATAAATATCAATGACTGGGTTTGAAGCCGCAATGGACCTAAAATTCACCGTGGTGTATAGCTGTTTTTTTTTTCCCTCCATTCATTCATACGCCTTGTGCATAGTTGAGACTGATTCTCACAATGCACTGGGGAGGGCTCAAGCCTGTTTTCACCACCAGAAGGATAGCAAAAAAATTTAAACAGAACTCGCTTGTTACTTACCATTGAATATATGTCTTTGGGCCATGTTCCTAGAGAATGAATGGTGAAGCAGATTCTAGCAAAGCTGTGGCGATTTTTCATTTTTTTTTTAACCAGCTGAGGAGATGGGACCCAGTACAATACAACTCAACACTTACTCAACTCACACATGCAAAGTTATTACGACTCACATATGTGAGGATACATACAACTCACACATATGGGGTAATGGAGCCCACAAATATAAGGGGGCAAGACACAACTCACACATATAGGGTAATGAGACCCACACATATGAGTCTACAAAAACACAACTCACACATGTGAGGTAATCAAAACTCACAGATAAGGAGAGGGGGTCGTCAAGGTTTGAACCCTTGACCTCCCAATGAAAACATTAACTCCACTAGAGTAAGGAGCTATTGTCAAAGCTAAGGTGTTTTAAATCCTATATATAGAGCAATTCTGTATTTGTAATTGTTTTTGTTTCCTTAAGCGGTCTTTATATATTTTTATAAGCATTCCATTAGGTCTATAATTAGCTCATGTTACTTCCTAAGAGGGAGTATATTAGGGAACAATTGTGCGGGACAATTTTCTAAGGAAAAAACACAAAAATGGGCCAAATTATCTGTAAGTATGTGAAACATGTTGCTATTGGGTCATTTCTAAAATGGTCACTAAAATTTTTTTTTTTTCAATTTGACCATCAAAGTTCTGAAATCACTTTAAAAAAGTCATTTAGAAAGCGGTAAAGTCCCATCACATGGATCTCACCTATAGTCTGTCAAGGGCATTTGTGTCCATGTAATGACACATATGATCACTAAAACTAGGGAGTTGCTAAAGATACACTGATTTTATCTCTTCTTACACCACTTCTCTTTATACACAATGAAGTAAGTGAGGGGGTTTGGTTTTCTTCTCTTTATAGACACCACATTTATATATTATATCCCCCACCCAACCAAATTCCTCTTTCTCTACACCAAAAATTCCTCTTTTCATTCCATTTTCTTCCCCAAGGGTTCCTTTCCATTCTTCCTCCATTCCTCCATTCCCTTTTCTTCCCCAAGGGTTCTTCTCCAATTTTGAAGGTAAGCTTTCTTCTCTTCTCCACCATTGCCACAGATGTTCTACATTCTCTTCTCCACCATTCTCAAAGGTATTCTCTTTTCTTCTCCACATATTATTCATTACAATGGGTTCTTGCATGTTTAGATTGTGATAGTAGAATATATTTTTTCTTCCATTCCGTTTGGTGCTTATACAAGCCGTTCCATCCCGTCGCCATGTTCGGCCCTGCGTGGCCGAACACAGTGCATACTGTTCGGCCAGGTGTGGCCGAACAACATCACAGTGTTCGGCCATACAGGGCTGAACATATGGAAGTGGTTCGGCCATTGTTAACCAAACATGTTTATTGTGTTCGGCCACCAATGGCGGAACCAAATTAAATAGGTTCGGTCCTGTATATCCGAACACATTCATTGTGTTCGGTCATACAAAGCCGGACACAATGACTACACGGTACTCCCACTCAACTAACAGCTGATTGAATTACTTACAGATATGGCTATTAGTTCTAAAGCTCGGCCAATAGCTTTTGAAAGAAGGCGTCGTCAACGCGTTGAAGAGCTAATTATTGAAGAGCCAAAACAACCGGAAGTCCCAGACTTCGAAGAGAATGAAGATGAGGAGGTGGAAGAGGATGAAGAAGATAATGGAGAAGAAATGGTTGGGCCAACTGACACTTCGGTCTTGAAGAGTTCTCAAACACATGTTGCAAAATTTATTTGGAAAGGAGAGGTATGTTTTATATATTTTTCATATAAATGTGATATCTTATTTCTTCTTTAATGTATATGCATATTTTCAAGACTGTCTTCCGCTCAAGTGTTTAAGTCATGGGCAAAATGTAAGGATGTGGTATCTAAATGAGTCCGATTTATTTAGACATAAGATTGATAGATCTGGTCTAGCACCGTTGATCATGACTTCTTACAAATCTGTTGACAAGAGCCTTGTGTCAGCGTTTGTAGAAAGGTGGCATCCGGAAACTAATACGTTCTACATGCCTTTTGGGGAGATGACCATCACTTTAGATGATGTTGTCACCATTCTTGGGATCCCAGTGACGGGGATAACTATTTCATATAATGATGATTTTGGATTTTCTGAAGCTAAAGAGCTATTACACCGAGCATTAGGAGTTCAACGCTCGGAGGCTCATGATGAGCTTGCATAGGTGCAGGGTCATTCGGTAAGGTTAGAGTGGCTAAAGAATAAGTTTGATGCAGTGACGGATTCTGATGGAGAAGCAGCCATTGACCGGGTAGTGAGAGCTTATTTGCTATATATATTTGGATGTACACTATTTAGTGACAAAAGTGGCACACGCGTTTCGGTCATTTATCTTCACTTTCTCATGGATGTTGATGGTGTGGCTTCATATGCATGGGGTGCTGCTGCTTTGGCCTATCTTTATCGGCATTTGGGATTAGCTACTCCGTATGAAGTGAAACAAATAGCCGGGTATATATCACTCCTAGAAGCATAGATATATGAGCATTTTCCATGTTTTGCTCCTAACTCAAATCTCATATACATTCAACACGACCATCGAGCATTATTGTGGCAACCGAGCAAAAAGTCAAATGAAGATGGTCTCATTCAATCATTACGAGAAATGATTGACGAAATGGGCAATGATAAGGTATTGCGTTTCTCATTAGTAGTAATTTCAAATTAATCTGCATTCTTGTATTTATGTGCTACTAAAGATCTATGTAAATTGACGTAGGTTACTTGGGATCCATATCGGAATTCAAGGCAACAACATTCATTATATGAGTTTCCATTCTACTCTGGATGTATTACGTGTTTAGAGGTTGTGGAACCGTATCACCCAGAGAGAGTGTTGAGGCAATTTGGAAGATTGCAGACCATTCCTCCAGCACCATGGACTCCAGACCAGGCACATCGAGTCTTAATACTTAGCAATATCAAATTGCATATCAATGGGTTGATCAACAGGGGCAAAGATGGGAGAATCATGTATTGTCACCTGCAAACCGGAGTCTGGCTGTCATATTTCCATCGGATTGTGTTCCCGATTATATGAGTTGGTACACACAGATATCATGGAGGACAGTACAAAACCCAAGGTATTGATCCAGGTGGGGGCAAAGAAATGAGGTAAGTGGGGCGAGCTCGTCTACAAGTTATGAGCAACGTTGTTAAGAAGCACTAAGTATTGCTGAGCCACTGATAGAGGCTGACTTCTATCGCGACCTGCGGGGGATATACGCTAATGTTGATCGCATGCGCCATGTCTTAAGGAGACTTTCACTTCAAGATGCACAACGAATTGTGAGGGATCCCAATATGACTTTCAGTACTAACACACGCCGGAGTAGGAGTGACAGAGGTTGATGTGTCCATGATGATGTTGTTTTTTGTTTAAGACGGGGTTCTTTATTTTTTGTACATGGAAGTAAGTATGTAAGCAGTTCACAAATTTCATGTATGAATTTAATAATTGTACTGCTACTAATCAAAGTTGCATGTTATCTTCCAAATGAGTACAATGAGTTACATTCAATATTAGTTACATCCCAAATGAGTTACGTGCTACAATAAGTTTATCCAATCTCTATCGTTTCACTTGTTGTTACATTTGAACTGACAAGCTCTTTGAAATGCTCAATGCAACCAGTATATGCAGTTGCCCATTCATTTGCACATGGAAGATGAAATTCACGACACTTGTTCGCAATCGGTGGAATCGGATGGCCTGGGTCCAAGAAGAGCTAGAACATAACAGAAGTTAGAAAATTCATATGGAAATAATAAAATGTTAAAAAAAAGTGAAATAATAACCTGAACAAAGTGACTGTTGTTTACAAAACCAATCACTAGCTCCTTGTGAGATACTCTTGACGGTGGCATGGACCAAAGAGGCAGAAAGGTGAGAAATTGTTGTATGCTAAAGTGGAATAATACCAAATTATAATGAGATACGATAATATCGCCCATGTCTGGTATAGTCATTCAATGGGAATAATTGGGATAATTATCATAATATGACAATGCCTCAATCAATTCTTGAACTTTGTTTTCAATCCCATAAAGTTATTGATACTCTATTGAATGAATAAGTAATTCATTTACTAAATCTCTTATAACCCGTGGCCAATCATCTCCGGTTAGCCCAAGTAGCCCTGCAATGGCTTTGAAGCCACAGTTGCCATCAGCTGTACCGTCTTTTATGACACATATGTAGTATCTTATCTCATCTCGAAATTGCTCACGGTAAGAAATAGTAGGTTGTGATCTTGTGTGATGCACCTTCGCCTTTCCTTTCTTCTTAACTATACCATGTACGGTTGCCTTGCTATGAACAGCTTTCGCTTCATTAAATACAAAAGAGTAATTATCATGTGCAGATTGCGATATCTCAAAGGCACTTGGATCACGCCGGGTCGATGTATCAGCCTTAACAGATGGGCGACCTCGAGCTTTTAATTTCACTTTTGGTTTTATTAAAAAAGTACTATCCGGTTAGTATAACTCTCTCAACTTCCTTAACATTTGCAATTGCTTTATATGATCACCCTCATTAAAAGCCCTTTCAATTAACACCAACTCCCCTTTAACATCCAAAGTAGGCCTCTTTATTGCACTGTTAGGCAACATATTAAGCTTACACCGATGTGGATGTACGCAACTGAGGGAAATTGGCATTGTTGATAAACATATTCTCTAATCTCATGTGCACAAGGTAAATCACGTGTACGACGAAGGATGCACATGCATGAGACCGGATCAGTTCTAACTTGTTTGGCTCTTTTTATTTCTGACAATATTTTATCTAATGCATTTTTTGAGATGTCACCACGAAGCTCATTGAAATCAGAAGGCTTGAAATTGTGTTGCACAACTTTTTTACTTTTTTCTAATGATGCTTTTATACTAGTATGTTGCAATTGGAGCAGATTATGGATCTTTGTCTAGTTTGGTTTAAGATCTCCTTGACATGATCCAAGTTGTCTCTTTAACTATGCATGTGAACTCTCAGCGTTGTAAGAAAAATAAAAGTTATTAATTCATATGGATGTATTACATAATAAATGTAACTCAATCAATAATAAACATTCACATTAATGTAACTCAATCAATAATAAACATTCACATTACCTATTCGATGTAGTATTCTCCAAATGTAAACAATTATCTGCCCATGCAGATACAAATTTTTCCTTGTATGGATCTAACCATGTGCTCTTCACATACTGCAGTGCTTCAGGATAAGTATGGAAATCCTTACTTAGCCTACCCAAAAGTTCATTATACTCTTCTTCTGTCGAAGCAGACATTACCATATTTCAACTCATATTGAACTTGTCCTACATTTTCTTGATTTCAAACAACCTTTTACATTTACTCAAGACATTCTTATTAATGTGCCAAGTACACAATAAATGAGTACTCTCCGGGAATACAATGTTGATGGCCTTCATGAGCACCAACTCTTCGTCGGTGATAATGACTCCATGAAGAGCACAATTAGCATCAACAATGATAGAACGCAAGATACTCAACACACATGCATAATTAGCTTCACATTCAGCTTAGAGATAAGCAAAACATATGGAAAATGTCATTTCTGTGGACGTAACTCCAACAATCTCCAAGAGAGGCAGCTGATATCGGTTCGTCTTGTACGTGTAATCCATTATCAAGATATGTGAAAATGCAAGCAACAATTTTAAGTTGATTGGTTGTGTCCAACAAATGTCCCTGAGGGTGTCAGTATTATCACAGTTCCTATGCCATTCAATGTACTTATACTCTACCAATTTGCATAGGAGTTGTTACATTTAACTTCTCCCACCATGTTTAGAGACTTTCTGCCTATAGCGTACATTGTAGATAGTCTTTATTGTTATTACATTTAGTTCACTTCTTTGTTTTAATGTAACCAAAATATCTTTTGGCCTAACCATACTCTTTCACAGATCAATTAATAACTCTGTCTCTTCCTTTGATAATCTCTTTGCAAATGAGTGCCTTTTTAGATACTTGGCAGCCGAGTGATTATGAATACCACATACAACTTCCAACATCCAATCATCGCATATAGCCAACTTCTTGCCCTTTAATGTGAACGGACATCCACATTTCTTTGTTTCTGTTTGCTTCATCTTCTTTTTAGAAGTCCCTTTATCATTGGACTTGCACGCATTATAATATCCAAATCTCTCACATGCAAGGGTAATTATTAGTTTTACACCAACCCCACCTGCATTTGAGGCGCTAATCACAACAACAATACCATTTCTCTTGCCAACATCACGAGCCCACTTGATTAAACATCTCAACTCTTGAATATCTACACATAAAACCATTTATTTTTATATATTAACTAATGCAATTAATTTACAAAATTATTAAACTTTACGCCTTACCTCATGTCACAACCCGAGCCCAGGGTTCGGGGGTTAGTAAAAGCCAAACCTAATGACACACGTACTCTAGTGCATGTACACGTAGACCGAGTCTAAATGCACACGCACAAGGGAACATTCACACGTGCCAAACATGTACGCGAAAGCTGTAAATATCAAAAACATCAAACTAACAGTGCAAGAAGAGCATACTAAGAAAGAACTGACATAATTACATGTGAAGGTCTTACAAAATGTGAACAAAATAATATATACAATCATGACATATCGTGACAGATACAAGTATGAGGATCCTCAAAACAAGAAACAAGACTCCAATGCTATGCATGCCAAGAACGCTCTCCCGTGGAGTGATCACATCCACTCCTCTAGGCCTGATGGGGCCTCAGGGGTCTCATCTGGAGTCTGGCTGACCGGCGAGGGTTCGGCAGGGGTATCTGGGCCTGCAACACAAAAAACAACTGTGAATACGACGATTCAGCAAAGTATAACCCATAGCAAGTTAACGCATGCTGTGTCTAATAGAATAAAGAACGTCATGTAAATTAAATAAGGCATTTTCGTATACTAGGCTGTCATGCAAGAAAGAAATATGCTAAGCGAATCAATGGATACATGCAGTGTACAGAACTAGTGGCTACTACATTGCCATGTGCTCCCAAAAGAGGGATCTTATATCGTGCAAAGAACACCATTGTCCGGGCCAGGGTACAATGGGTCTAGGTTTCCTGGGGTCCGGTTCCCCAAGACGTTTCCTTACTGCAGCAAGGCCATATAACTATACCAAATTCACCCCGTCGGGATCCTAAGGCTGAGGCTAAGTAGTGCCTGACCATACAGAGTCAATCATGAAAACCCTGAGTAGATCGTGACAACATATCATACGTGCATATCTGTGAACATATTATACATGCATACTCAAGGTAAAGAACCACAATGTGAAAGTAACGGAACACAAGTAATCATATCAGAAAGTTGAGATCAATGATCGAATGCAATATGTTATGCAACAAATCATGCGAAATCAGATCATCTTTATTTACAAACCAAGTCTAATCTAATTATCCGGTGTTTCTAACCGTGCATGATGATGTAGTTTTAAGTTATTCGATGCACCGTTGTCTAGTGTTGCATTGAATCGGGCGGTGCACGAAGTCCCTTAAACCAACACCCATGGGGAGGTGCTTAACATCCGGATAACGAACATGAATGATCCGCAGCCCTCGAGATCATTCACGTGTTGTATCACATTCCGTTGGGCAGGTCTAGGTGCTCTACATTCTATCATGAAGGCCATATCGGTCTTTCCTTTACACCTATCCTTGTCCTTTGTTATTCTCTAGTGTGGATACGGCGTAGCCGTAGGTGAACGTACGGCTTAGCCGTGTGTGTTCTACGGCTTAGCCGTGGCTGGGCTGTAAAAGGTCTGTTAATTGATTGCTCTCAGTTAATCTAGAAAAAGGCACCCTGTATTGATCTACGGCTGGACCACGGCTGAGCTTCGGCTTAGCCGTAGGGCAATACACGGCCTAGCCGTGCCCTAGCCGTAGAGGAAAACTGGATTTTTACCCTCTCTGGACTTTAAGCCATAAGTGCCATACGGCTTAGCCGTACCTGCACGAAGTCAATGTTCTGGGAAGCACATACAGAAAGCCTGGGAAATCATCAGAATTGCAATTATCCAATGGAAATAGATAGAGTACTAACCAAATGGGCTGTAAACACATTTTTCCATACAAATTCATGTGAACTAACCAAAATCAAATGCATACCAATATGGGTTCTTACAGGTTATGGGTATACTTGCCTCAATTGACTTCAATTACACAACTTGCTGTCCTTGGGTCCAAATACAGCCTAACACCAACCACAACAACATGCATGCATGAGAATTGGAAAGGATCTCAAGGCACAGACACGTCATGCAACAGGGAAACAAGAAGGAGAAGAAGAAGAATGAGAGGAGAGAGATGGAAGAGAAAACTCACCTCACAATCAACACAATAGAGCTTGCAAAGAACCAAAATCCCTCAATAGCTTGATCGATGGAGGAGAGAATTCAAGAGAGGGAGAGAAATTTTCACGTGCACAGTGAGGAAAATGAGAGAGAGAGAGAGAGAACGTGAGTTTGTAGTCGAGTTCTGGGAAGTTTATGTTTATACATATATATAAGTAGATGTCCAAATTGCAATGAAGTCCAAGTCCAAATTCTATTTTCAGTTTGAGTCAAATCCTGGTCCATTGGAATCACACGACATCGGTTGCAAACGACGTAGTTACGAAAATTAACGAGCTCAACGAAAGACACGTGTTGACATCAAGATAATGCAAAAATGACCATGTCTTAGAAAAGCTAAAATTACGAAAAAGGGCTTGGTCTACTTAATCCAGGTCAAACTCAACCCAACTACCTATCCATAACCTGCAACGAAAACAAAACTCAAACAAAACACGATTTAACAACGAAAACAAGATTAATTAACCGCTAAACGGGGTCAAGCTGGGTCGGAGTGTTACACCTCATGAGTGGTAAATTCACTCGTATAATCCATTACACATTCATCAGTCACTCAGCTGCATTGCATAAACGGACCACTCTACAGATAGAAATGAAATGGAATGTTAACTCATATATTATGTTCAACCCTAAATGGCCGAACATACAAATACTATTCGGCTATTCGAAACCGAACAAAGGTAATATGCTCGACCATGAACAGCGGAACACATCACAGATGTTCGGCCATGAATGGCTGAACAAACGTGATATGTTCGGCGGCCAGGTTTGGTCGAACATATATATGTATGTTCAGTCATTGCAGACCAAACATACACATATACATTCGGACTTCCGGGACCAAACAGAGCACGAACTGATACAGACAAAAATAAAAAAATAAAAAAGAATGTATAAATTTCAGACAAACTCTCCTTGTCACTGCCATTCTCATTGAAAACAACTATTTGAGTGTTGAACTCCTTCTCCATTACACTATTTGAATGTTGATTGATGTTTGCTAGGACAAAGAGTAATGAGAAGGGAAGATAATGCGAACTTGTACTCTTAGATAGTGATGCTCTATTAGAAGGAAGGTGGAAGAGGGAAGGAGAGGGTCTTAGGGATGCTCTCTTACATGGAAGAGGGAAGAGGGAAGAGGGTAGAAGGAAGAGGAAATATGCTCTTGAAGGAAAGAAGGAAGAAGGATGAAAGAGTATGTATGAAAAGAAATAATGGGCTAATGTTGCAAGAGACAAGGGCATTTTAGTCCTTTCATGTATGGGCAAAACTGTAAAAAATAAAATAAAATCCTAGTGTAAGAAGAAAGAAAAACGGTGTATATTTAGAAGCCCCCCTAAAACTATTAGGCCGTCTTTAAAATGGTCACTAAACTTTCATTTTTTTTCAATTTGGCCATCAAAGTTTTGAAATTACTTTAAATGGGCCATTCCATCAAAATAAAGCCATTAAGGTTAGGTCAAATGAAATTGGGCCACAAAAAAATGAGTAGGATGAGACACAAATTAGGAATTAAATAGGTCAAGTTGGGCCAACCAACCCAACATGCATTAAATTTGGGTTAGGTGGGACAAGTCGAGTTGACCCTCCATGGGTGTTGATTTAAGGTTTCCAACCTGTTTTAAAAATAAATCGGATTAGTGTTGGAATAAACAAATTCAAGTTTGAGTTAACCCGACCCATTTGCCAAGTTTATTAGCAACTACAATGTGCTTGATAGGCCTTACAAAGTCCTTTTGTACCTTGAGGGGAACAGCCCATTCAGTTCACCATCAATTTCTAGCATTTTCAACTAGTGTATTTGGAATACAATAAAAAAAATGTGAAATAATACATTGGGAATTGGACTTAATAGCTCTATCTAGATGAAATTGGACAAAATGACCTATTTAAAGTGATTTTAAAACTTTGAAGACTAAATTGAGAAAATTGAAAGTTTAGTGACCATTTTAGAAACAACCGAATAGTTTAGTAACCATATGTGTCATTACATGGACACAAATGCCCTTGACAGATTACACGTGAGATCCATGTGATGGGACTTAGCAGCGTTATTTGAACGGAATGACTTAGTTAAAATGATTTCAGAACTTTGATAGCTAAATTGCAAAAAAATAAAAGTTTAGTGACCATTTTAAAAACAGCCCAATAGTTTAGTGACCATATATGTCGTTAACTCAAGCTTTATTTCCACAAAGCTGGTTTCCAAAGGTTGTACACAAACTTTCCCACAGTAGCTGGGTCAAATTGAATAGCATGTAATGTAGCAACCACATGTAATGCAAGCAATCAATCTGCAGGGCAAGGCTAAATAATACTTCACCAATGGATCCACAGGTGGATTTGGCGTGGTGACATCTTAAAGCCAAGATTCAACTGTAGTGTAAATCATGTCACAAGAAATTTGTAACGGACCATTATTTATGAGAGTTGTTAAAATAACATTGATTTTTCTCAATTTGCACAACAAAAAATTAAAATAAAATATCTCAAAATGCCCCCACACCCCTTCCCTCTCCTTCCCTCCCTCCTCTCTCCTCCCCTTCCCCACCTCCCCCTCTGGCCGGTGACAAGCTCCGGAGGCAAAGGGGGGCTCTCCCTCTCCTTCCCCTCCCACTCCCACTCCCTCTTCCTCTCCATCTATTGACTCTCTCTCCCCGTCTCCCTCTTTTTCTCTTCCCTCCCCCTTTCTCCCCCTCCCTATAGCAATCGATCTCGCTGCTGCAAGGAAATCGTTTCTTGCAAGGAGATCAAATGATTTTCCTGTAGCAGTGAGATGCAGGGAGAAGGGGGGGAGGAAGGAGAGAGGGAGAGAGAATAGACGGAGAGGAAGAGGAAAAAAAAGAGGAGGAAGAGGGAGCGGGAGAAAGAGGGGAAGTAGAGGAAGAACTCCCCTCCTTAGCTAGAGCTTGTCGCCGGTTGAAAAAGGAGAGGGGGAAGGGGTGCAAGGAGAGAAGGGGGTGGAGGCATTTTGATAATTTTTGAATTTTAGTTTTTTTTTTATGTGTAAAATGAGCAAAAATCGGTGTTGTTTTTGCAACTCTATTATTTATAATGGTGTCAAACGTGTCATGTCGTGCTATGCCAGCTACTAGAAGTGCTCAGACCAACACAGCCCACTGGCACGACATGTTTTGTGCCATGCTTGGGCCTGGGCCATGCCAAACACGTCGTGCCTCTATGTTGCCCCTCTAATATTCCATATCTTTTTTAGAGTCCCATATCTTTTTTAGAGTCTTAGGCTAAAAAAAAATTTAAAAGATATATACAAAGAAGAAAACGACACCCAAATTTAAGCCCTTTGGTCAAACTTGACCTACTCAACTGATAAAAGATACATTTGACTCTCTTCTACTTGAAAGTTTTTTAATAGGATTACATTCAAAACTTTTGTAATTTTTATAGATACTAAAACATAAAAAGTAAAAGACTACATTTTTTTTATATTTACACTAAATAAACTAGCAGAAAAGGCCCAGGCTAATAATAAAAGAGTCACATTTAAAAACTTGTCGTATTATTTGCACTTAAATATTATATTATATTAATGTAACATAAAATAGTTTATAAATTAATTTAGTGCATTTGCTAACTCGGTGGAGATAATTGAATATTATATTAATGTAACATAAAATAATTTGTAAATTAATTTAGTGCATTTGCTAACTTAGTGGAGATAGTTGAATAATATAAATATAATTTTGGAGAAGATAATTGAAAAAGTTTGAATCTGATATTCTTACCGGGTTTGAATATGGTTCTTATTACACCTCAAGGGATTTACCTAGTTCCACGTCAGAATGAAAAGATTAGTCTAGCTAAAAGTGCAGTTATCTTATAAAAGAAAGTACAATAGCTAGAGGCCAAAAGTCAATATATATTACCTAGAAATGGAAAAATAAAATCCATTTTCTCAATAAACACAACAGAGTACAAATACTTGATCCTATCTAAAATTTTAGAGTCATTCATAAAATCATAGTAGAACTATAACATTGTTAGAAACGTATGAGTAATCTACTCAAATTAAGAAAGAAAATTTTAATTTGAAAGGAGAAAAAGTGGAGAAAAGTACTATAAACATAAAAAATAAAGTATTAAAAAGTGTTTTATGAAAAAAACCTCAATTATAAAGTGTTCTTGCATAGTGAATTTGAGTATAGGAATATAACTTCAATTATAAAGTGTGCTTATATGAGTGAGTTAAAGTTTACTACAAAGCCCCAGATTAATGAAATTTATCTTTATTTACTTTTCCTTCACAATATTTTTTAATAAAAAAAGAAAAAAAATTGTACGGTAGAATTTGCTAAAATATTTCTCACAAGTATCAACGTAGTGTTCAGTTGCATTGCCAGGCATATATGACTATCCACGTAAAATAGACATAGCTCTCAAGCATGTATTTGAAGCATATTAACTCTATATATGTCCATTTGAGAGTCTAGGCAATAGGCGTTCCACATCCATGGTAGGCTCATTCATATCAAATCTTGATTAGCAAAATAAGCTCTGTATGAAGGGAAGGCATATAAAAAAGTGATGTAATAGCTAAGGTCCATGAATCTACAATTTCTACAACAACAAATTCATATCTAGTGCCTATGTTGCCACAGCTGAGTTTATAAGAAGTCAAAGCAAAAGGTTGTTAATAGATAAAGAAGTAACACACTACCGAGAACATTTATTGATTAAAAAAAAAAAAGCAAATACTACCAAGAGCATTCTATGAAGACTTTATAGTAACTGTCCCCTCTCACTTCGAAATACCAACATCTGAAGGTCGCTGCACTGAAGCCAAACCAAGACAAACCTTCACTCATCGTAGGTAGCATGATATTGATTAAGAGATTTTAGGGGTGATGCAGGAACGATAGATAGAGGGAGAGATTTTAGTTGGATGAGATATTTTAGGAGAAAAAATTGAATTGATGAGGATGATGTTACAATACCATTCAAATAAAGAGATTTTTGGAGAAGAAATGGAATAGATGTAGGAGAAGGTGAAGAGAGAGATTTTAATGGATGATGCAAAAACGGTGGAAAGAGACAGAGATTTTAGAAAAACCATTTCTTAATATCGATATTTTTAAAAGATGACGTGGCGCTTTATAAAAAAAAATATTACTGATATGGCACCCTCTAAATGCCTCTATTCTTTTAACTTTAATATATATAAAGAGAAAATATATACTCCATAAAACTATGAAATGGACCATTACGGGGTGAAACAAGACTGGCCACATGCCGCATTGTGCCGTACCTGGCTCCCTCCGCCGCGCTTCACAGGCCGTGCTGTTGACCACTTCGGTCCGTGCTGCGTTGACTCCCCTGTCGCGGCAGAACGGCCCATTTTACATCCCTAAATATGATTAATCTATGACAGGCGGTTGTTCCCAATAATACCATACGAGACATCTGGTTGTCCCCTAAATATGATTAATCTACTTGTTTTTATTATTTTTGTAGAGCAAGATCATTACTGTCACAGCACTATGTACATCTAATGCAAAACACTGAAACTGCGGAATTCCACTAGCAGTTGCAGTTCGGGGCAGTCACTCTCCTGCCCACACCATCTTGGTAACAGACCCTTTCTTGAGAACTTTCACTAGCTAACCATCTCTCCAATGCACGCATCCGATTATTTTCTTCCTAGGCACAATCCTCTTTAAAGAAAATCTCCATAGCAGCACAGTTCTTCGCATCATCCATACAGTACAAGCTTTAAAATGAGCAACTGCAACCTGCCCTCGTTTTGGAGGAAAACGACTAACATCTGACTGTGAATGAGCAGCTGCAACCCGCCCTCGTTTTGGACCCAAACGACTAACATCAGACTGTGATTCCAAGCTGAAAGTTGTGAGGGGATTTCGGTGCCGAAATAGCGATCGGGTTCCGCACTTGGAAAAGTAGGACAGCAGCATTTGACCGACAGGCTTGGAAAACCATGAGGCTCGGGTTCGTATCTGAAACGATGCAAGACAAAATCACCAGAGCTCGCAACGGGTCCATCGAGTAGGAAGGAAGAAATGAAGTCCGGCGATGAAACAATCTCTTCGATAAAACTAAATCGTCCTGATTTGTTACAATCGGGAAAATTGCTGGATGGATTCTCCTCTATTAGAACATTGGAAGGAAAAGAAATGGTGGGCCCATGTGAAGAGCTTCCAGCAATAGCTTCATCTTGATATAAGATAACATCATTCCAGTATTCAAATGCACTAACATCATTCCAGTGTTCAAATGCACCTTTTACCAGTTTTACTGCATCTTCCTGATAGACCAGTTAACTTAAATGTCAGTGTCATTAATAATTATGAAAAGCAGATGACATGGACAAAATGTTGGTGTCACTAATCATTTATGTCTCCGCATCCAACATCCAGGAGATCCATAATCATTTATGTCTAGGCATCCAACATCCAGGAGATCCATCAGGTAGGATCTACTGTGCATGCGATGGCATTGTAACTTCACCAATAGCCCATATGATGCATGGCCATGATTATAATGGACCTTACCAACTGAATAGATCAGAAGTACAACGGAAAGCTACTTTTGGCATGGATAGTATAAATTTCTCTCAGATGCATTTTCCATGTAATTATATCTGACAAATCTTGATTAAACTGCAGGTAGAAATCCTTGCCTTTTGCATGTCAGAAAGCTCACTGTGAGGAACAAATTGCCCATCAGAGAGCAGTCCCACTACTTTCCCAACAACATTAAAGACAACTCCCCACATTGTCTGTTGGGTACTGGGGTAGTACATGTAGTTCTGGCCATCAAGAGCACATGTCTGAGCATGATCCACCATAAGTTCCCACATCTTAGCAGACATGCCATTGCCCAATATCTGCAGATATTTGTGCAGACAGTACAATAGTTAAATCACGGGATGATTATCCTGTGCAAATGGAATGCAAAGGTGACTATTCATAAAAATAAAAATAAAAAAGGAAATGCAATTGTTCAATTCTCATGCAACAATATTGTGAGAACTTCAACTCGGGGGAAGAGACGGAAATAGTACTTCTTTCAACAAATGGCTAATGTGAGGAGTTAATTACATTGGGAATTTTAGGAGGGAGAACAGACTTATAGAGGGGCCAGAGGAGATATTGCTTCTTTTTTTGAAAATTTATACAAAAGTGAGAACTTTGAAGAGCCTAAGCTTGATGGTTTATCTTCCCCTTCTATTTTTGTGAAGATGCATGGCTGGTTGGAAAGGGAGTTAGAGGAGGAGACAGGTCCAGATGGATTTAATTTTTCATTAGTCCGGCCAGGTAGGATTTTCTTAAAGAAGATTTTCCCGGTATGCTTTCAAAACCTGAAGGTGCAGAAAACCTGCGGAGCTGCAATATTACAGACCCACTATGTACAAGTTGTTATCCAAGGAATTGCTCAATCGTCTCAAGCAAGCACTTTTGGTATTATTAGTCCTTCTCAAGGGGCTTGTGTAGGAAAGAGAGAAATTTTGGATGGTGTTCTGATAGCCAAACGGATCCATTTTCTCCATTTCTTTCAACTGTAGCAATGGAGGCATAGGGTGCCCTTTTCGAGAGGGCAAAGAATATGGAGTTGATTAGGTGCTTTGAGGCATCTTGGAATGGGCTTCAAGTTACTCATCTTGGTGGATTCTAAAATTACCTAAAAAATGAGATATGATTGATTAGGTCTAGTGACCCAACCAAACAACCCTGAGAAAGGTTTCAGCACAGAGTTTAGACATGTCAGTCCAGATTTTGGTCAAGCGGGGAGGTGCAATTTTTGTTCTTTCTGTTTTTCAACAAAAAAAATCTTCATATTGATTTAGGTACTAGTTTGCCCTACTAAAATGTATTGATTACATAAATGGGTTTAGTTGATACTGTTTTTTGCTATATATACAGAAAACTGCACATGAGAGCTTGGAATGGATGTCCCCGTTCATGTTCTCGTTGTTAAAATAAATCCAAATATATTAGGCCTGACCCACCAGTATAACGAATGGGCTGTGACCCACTATCATCTGGGATCCCACGTGCAGGGATTTAGTAAAACAAATCAACTATACAGTGATAGCTTTCCTTTTATGATAGATTTAATTGATATGATTGTTTGTAGATTAATTGTAATGCATCACGATTGAAAGCCTTATCTAAGGCAAGAACTGATTATAAAGGCAGCAATAGATCGACCCTTCTGGGTACCTTTTCCAAATCAACTTTCTCTTGTATTGTAGGCTTGTTCATCATGACATGGTATCATAGCAAGGTTATCATAGTATACACATGAAGATTGCTCTCGACTGATCACTGTTCCTTAGAGAAACCTACTGATTCTAGTTGATGGAAAATTTTGCTGAAAAAAAAATTCTGATCCATCCCAATGTCAGATCAACAGAAGGCATTATACGTGGCCCACCTACTGATCAGAACTACACAGAAGCAAGGTACCATCCTAGTGTTCTAGGATTTTTGAGGATTTTTTCGATTATCAGAGGTGGCCATCTTCCCTGATTTGTGATTTCAAAAAATACTGCAATATCTTGATCAGATCCGTCCAACTTCATGGATCCGTGGAATTCTTTCATGAAAATTCTTCAAGGTGGTCAAAACTAAGATACCTACAAGGTATTGAAAGCTGATTCATCATCAGACCTTGCTGTGGGCCACACGTGATAAATAGATCACTTTTCTGAAGGTCGCCTAGACCTATTTTGATAATTTCTATGATCAACTCACAGATCTAAAGCATCTATAGACTGGATAAGCTTTTCCTGGATAGAAATAAATTTCTGAGTCGTGCAACTTTCACTTATTTCAATTGTGGGTTCTGATCATACCTAGGCGAGGCTCTGGAACCCACTTGATCAGACAGAGAGGTCGCCTAACCTGTTTTGGTTGTTTTGAAGAGCGAATCACAGATCTGTTGCAAGCTAACAATCTGATCACAGCTCTGTGGTCCTATTCTGATTCTATAGCATATTTGTGCCTTGTTTTTTAATAATCCTACCCCGGATTTTTGTGAAAACAATGATGTTCTTCTCAAAAGTGTTGTGGTTCTGCTCCTTCAACTGCCTACAGTACTGCTTTTCATTGAGTGTTTCTTCTCTATCCGAAGATGTCTAGCATGATGGACAAAAGTGAGACTTCCTCAATTAAGTTTAATGGGAAAAATTACACCTCATGGGCCTTTCAGTTTCAGATTTACCTTAAAGGCCAAGAATTGTGGGGTTATGTTGATGGGTCAGAGGCTAAACCCAATGATGACAAGGCCAAGACCAAATGGGAAACAAAAGATGCCCAGATCATGAGTTGGATTCTGGGATCAGTGGGCTCTCAATTTATTTTACATCTCAGACCCTACAAGATGGCAAAAGCATGTGGGACTAGTTCAAATATATTTATTAGCAAGCGGACACTGCTCATAGGTTTCATCTGGACCATGAGATCTCCCAATTTGCTCAAGGTAGTATGTCAATTCAAGACTACTACTCTCACTTTGTTACTTTGTGGATTGATTCCACTAAGATTATCTATGCGTATCTTTCTGGTGCATCATTGGTTACAGTCCAAGTCATCCATAAGACAAGCCAAAGGGATCAATTTTTAATGAAATTATGGGAAAAATTTGAAACTGTTAGGTCAAATTTGATGAGTAGCATCCCTTCGTCGTCCATAGAAACTTGCTTGAGCGAACTTCTTCATGAAGAACAAAGCCTTGCCACTCAAAATATACTCAAGCATAAAACTTCCACTGGTCCAATTGACGTGGCTTATGTGGCTAGAGGGAAACCCCATGGACGGGATATGAGTAAAGTACAGTGTTATAGTTACCAAAAATACGATCACTTTGTTACTCAATGCAGCAAAAATTTTTGTTCCTATTGCAGGATCAAGGAACATGTTCTCCAGGAGTGTCGGAGACGACCTCAAAATCAACAATAGAAGGCCAACCTGGCAATCATGGATGACTCTGCCTCTACATCAGCTCCTGCTACCTATATCTCTCAAATTGCACAGTCTGATTCTTCTACATCTTTGACTCCAGAAATGGTTCAACAAATGATCGTAAATGCATTTTCTGCTCTTGGTCTTTCAAGTAAATTAAAATCTTCAATCTCCACCTGGTATCTAGATTTGGGGGCTTCTAGCCATATGACATTTGAATCTAAGAACTTATCTCATCTGAGCAAGTATGACAGAAACCTCCGAATTAATACCACTAATGGTAGTAGCGTTCCCATTACTGCTATTGGATTTGTCTCTCACTCTCTACCTTTGGATCATGTGTTTCTCTCTCCACATCTTACTTTAAATCTATTATCTGTTGGCCAACTTGCAAATAAAAAATTGCTCAGTCTCATTTTCTCAATCTGGCTGTATTGTGCAGGATCAAGTGTCGGGAAAGTAGAAGCGAAGGGGCCTAAGCATGGATGTCTTTTTCTACTACAGCTATCTACACAAGATAAGAATAAATCTATTATTGTGTTACTTCATGATTCTAGTTTAAATAAATGCCACTTGTGGCATAGGCGTTTAGGACATTCTAACTCTCAAACTTTAATGTTTGTATTCAATTCCATGTTGCTTGATAATAAATTTTCTTTAAATAATGTCTCTTTTGATTGTGGTACCTATAAATTGAGAAAATCAACATCAGAGTATTTTGACCTTGTTCATAGTAATGTGTGGGTCTAGCAACTGTACTATCTCACTCATAATTTAAGTATTTTGTTACTTTTATTGATGATTATAGTCAGTTTACGTGGACTTACTTTTTGCCCTCAAAAGCTGAAGTTTTTCAAACTTTTCAAGTTTTTTTGGCTTATGTTGAAAATTAATTCGCCACTTCAATTAAAATTCTTTGTTCAGATTCAGGGAAGAATATATATCAAAGGAATTCCAACAATTTTTGCAACAAAAAGGAATCATATCCCAACGAACATGTCCTTACACTCCAAAACAAAATGGGGTCTCCGAAAGAAAAAATCGACATCTTTCGGACATAGTGCATACATTTATGGTGGAATCCCCTGTCCCTGCTCAATTTTGGCCAAAAGCACTATCCATAGCGGTTCACCTCATTAATAGTTTACCGTCTGTTGATCTTGAACATCAAACACCGTATTATTGTCTTTTTCCAAAAACAGCCCATATACTCCAATCTTCACACATTTGGCTGTGTCTATTGTGTTCTACTTCCTCATTGGAAAGAACAAAATTGTTTGCACAGTCTTCACATTGTGTTTTTTTAGGATATGCAACAGGTTAAAAGGTTTTTCTTTGTTATGACTCAGAGAACAAACGCATAAGTGTATCTCAAAATGTTGTTTTCTTTAAAAATCAGTATTTTTTTCAAAATCATCTGGATCCTGATAATTTTGCTACACTTTCGTTCCTTTCAAATTTTAGTGAAAATCCTTCCGCTCCTGTTGAAAGATTTAAACATAATCTTGTATACGAAAGACGTAGATTGCAACAAGACACTGTGCCAGAGCCTCCTAACACTAATACTAACTCTACGTAGGTTTCGAGCACCACAATTCACCCTAGTTCAAGTGGGTCTCTTCGCAAGTCAACTAGACCTTCTCGCCCTCTTTATCGTTTTGGTTTTACTTGCCACACCTTCTTTGTCCAAATTCCTAACTCTTATTCGTAAGCAGTGCAACTTGATTGTTGGCAACAGGCTATGCAAGAAAAACTTGAGGCTCTCAAAGAAACCACACTTGGGACATCATGCCATGCTTGTCTTCTATTAAACCCATAGGATGTAAATAGGTATACTCAATTAAGCTGAACCCAGATGGTTCATTGGCACAATAAAAGGCACGATTGATGGTCTTAGGCAATCGACAAGAGTGTAGTATTGATTATGATGAGAAATTTGCTCCTGTGGCCAAGATGACAACAGTGCGCACCGTCCTTGCTATTGCTACATCTTAGTCATGGCCTTTATATCAAATGGATGTAAAGAATGCCTTTCTTCATGAGGATCTCAAGGAGGAAGTTTATATATGTCTTCCCAACACTGCATGTCTACTTTCAAATCAGACGTTGCACGGTTGCGTCGATCTCTATATGGGCTTAAACAAGCTCCTCAAGCTTGGTTTGAGAAGTTTCGCAGTACTATACTTCAATTCCATTTCTCACAAAGCCCATATGATCCGTCCATGTTTACTCATACTGCTACTCAAGGGACTACTATACTTCTAGTATATGTGGAATATATCATTATCACTGGCCCTCATAGTGATATGAGACGTAAGCTTGAATCCTCACTCCAAGACGTCTTTCATATGAAAGATTTGGAACCATTGACATATTTTTTGGGCTTGGAAGTTTGACAAACTAAAAAGGGTCTTTTTCTTCATCAACATAAATATGTCACTGATCTCATTGCTCTTGCTGGGCTTCAAGATTCAACTCCAGTAGATACACCTGTAGAAGTGAACGCTAAACTACATTTGAATGACGGGGATCTTCTTCCTGATCCTATTATGTATCGGCGCTTAGTTGGCAATCTTGTCTACTTAACAAACATGAGACCAGATATATCTTATGCTGTTAATGCAATAAGTTAGTTCATGACTTCTCCGAAGCTTCTTCATCTGGCTGCAATCAAAGGCATCATTCGATATATACTTGAATCACAAATTCCTGGGCTGTTCTTTCCAATTGGTACACCACTTACACTTAACGGCTTATTCTGATGCAGATTAGGCAAGATGTCCAAATACACGTAGATCTATGACAAGATGTATGTATCTAGGTGAAGCATTAATATCTTGAAAATGCAAAAAACAAGATAAGTTGTCCAAATCATCTATAGAATATGAGTATCGTGCCATGTCTGCAATTTGTTCTAAGATCTCAAAGTTGTGAGGATTACTCTCTGATCTAGGTTTCTCGTAGAATACTCTATCTAGTGCTGTAAAAGGAGCGCCTAGGCGCAAGGCGCACAACCACATCAAGTCGAGGCGCATGTGAAGCTTAGGGGAAACGCGCGAGGTGTACCCAGGTGCACGCATGATCAAGTCGAGGCTCATTCAGTGATTAATGTTTTTTTTTCCAGAACTACAGAAGCCTTTCCTATTTCTGTTTCTTTTTTTTCTTGTACTACTACTACTACTACTACTGCCTCCTCTTCTTCTTCAATACTTGCTGCTACTTTTTTTTTTCTCCAGACAATGTTTACTGCTACTACTACTTTTTTTTAATTCAGTTTTCTTTTTTTTTTTTTATGTTTCTGTTCCTTTGATTTTGAAGTTATATTGGTGTTTGATGGATTTTGTACTTTTGTTGAATGTTTAGCATTTGTAGTGATGGATGCTTTTATGACTTTTGGAATTCTTCTACTATTCCTTGCCCTTTTTTTTGTTATAATTTGTAAATTATTTTCGCTTTGCCTATGCTGAATTTTGAATTATTTATCTATACTAGAATATTTATTTTTTATCTACATTGTGCACCTCTCTTCAATGAAGCCCGCGCCTCACCTTGTGCCTCGCACCTAGGCCCCAAGAGACCTTGGCACCTCGATGCGCCTTTCACCTTTGTCAACACTGCTCTTATCCCTCTTTATGAAGATAATGAAAGTCCAATTCGTCTCACTAAAAATCCAATCTTCCACAAACGCACGCACCAAGCATATAGAGGTGGATTGTCATTTCATCCACGATGAATATGACCGTGCTGTCATTAGCCTTCCACACATCTCCTCCATATTTGAAATTGCAGATATCTTCACAAAAGCCCTTCCAAGGCTGCAACATGAGTTCTTGGTTCGCAAATTATTGCTGATTGATCAACATCAATTTAAGGAGGGATGTTAAAATAAGTCCATGTATATTAGGCCTGACCCACCTGTACAATAAATGGGCTGTGACCCATTATCACATGAGATCCCACGTGAAGGGGTTTAGTCAAACAAATCAACCATACAGTGATAGCTTTCCTTTTATGATAGATTTAATAGAGATGATTGATTGTAGATTAATTGTAATACATCATGATTGAAGACCTTATCTAAGGCAAGAACTGATTAGAAAGGCAGCAATAGATCGACCCTCTAGGTACCTTTTCCAAATCAACTTTCTCTTGTATTGCATGTTTCTTCATTATGAAACTAATGACTCATGACACACATGGCTTATACATTATTTATTTGACATGTAGAAATAATATTATGGTTTGTTAATACAATAAAACCAATTATATATATACTCATTTCACAGTTTTTTACTACTTTTCTAATTCAAATATTTATTTTTTTATAGTATTACCAAAATTGAACTCTATAATCATCATCATCATCATCACCATCAAAGTCTTATTCCAACTATGTTGGGGTCAGCTACATGAATTATGTTTCTTCAATCCGTTCTATTTTGAGCCAAATCCTTAGATAAGTTAAACTTCTTCAAATCTGATTCAATGACCTCCATCAATGTTTTCTTTGGCCTACCCCTACCTCTTGACGGGTCATCCACCTGTATAGCCAAACTTTTACTCACCGGTGCCATTACCATCCTTCGCTCAACATACCCAAACCATCTTAAATGGGTTTATCAAATCTTATCCTCTATTGGGGTTACCCCTAAAAACTCCTGAAAGCGCTCATTTCTAATTTTATCTCAAAATCTTATCCCCTATTGATACTCATTTCACATTTTTTTACTTCTTTTCTAGTTCAAATATTTATTTTTTTATAGTATTACCAAAATTGAACTCCATAATGAAACACCAAAATGCCAAATTGACCAAAATATTTCAATATAGGGTCAAACCAAAACAAGGTATGAAACAAACAAAACAGAAAACTATGCTACCATATCAATGAGAGAGAACAACAGGAAATAAGGAAAGGCGCACCTCACTGAATTGCATGCATGCTTTTAGTATTGAAGAGGTCTACCTCATGGAACATCTTATGATCTAGGTACATAGAGCCAAATTTCAACTGAAAAAAAAAAAAAAAAGGATCTAAACTTGGACAATGATGAACACACTTTCTGGATTAAGCTCTAGAAGCCTTTTGATCTTTTGACTGAACGTTTCAAAGGGTTGATCTGAGGCAAGATCAGATGGATAACTCCAATGAGTGCATGACATAAATACCAAAAAAAAAAATTTTTTAAAGAAAAAGAAACAGAAAGATGATCGAATCTAGAAAGGATCTTTAGTTGGCCAACAGTATTTATTAATGTCCTTATTAATTACAAGTAATGTACATAGCGGCGTATTCTGTGCGTGAAAATGGGGATGGAACCCTAAAGACCGGAAAAATGCCTATAAAAAGCATTGGGATGAAGACATACAGAGAGAGAGAGAGAGAGGAAACCTCATGTGAAGGGGAATGACAGATGATCATGATCTTCGACAGATCCTCCCTCTTGCAGATCACAGATGAGCTGGGACCCACCCTTTCACAAGATACTTTCTTAGCCTAAAGAAGAGGGTCCTAAGAATCTCTCAAATGTTTGCCCATACCATGAAAGACAATGAAATCCTTTTGTAAAAAAAAACTGATGATCAATATGATTTTTTTTTTATAACATGATCAATATGATCAATCCCTCTGCCTTTACAGAGATTAGTGATGCAAAGATAGAAATTGCAAAGATATGAATTATATTATTTTAAGAAAGCCTATCTATTCAAAAAATCAAACTAGTGCCCTAAGATAATGATAAGATTGCTTATGATAGATCTAGGGATACTATCTTTTATGTTACTTGCAGGTCTACACATTCTATTAGCAGGCAACAAAACGTACATAGTCCATCAGCTCATTCAACAACATAAATACATAACCATGTGCACATTTTCTTTGCCTCCCACGCAGGTACTAGGTACAACTGTCTGTTGTGGCTCTTCTTACATGTGAGCCAGTTAAGTTGCGAAAAGATATTCAAATGTGTACTATTATTGATGGGCAAATGGCTAATATATGCTAGAGGGACCACTTTAATACACCCACACACATAAACACAAATGAAAGGGTTTGTGTAAACTCACATTTTGTAGTCTCTGAGCATCTGTGTAGAGTAACCTTAGAAAGTCCTTCACAGTATTGATGTTCGCACTACTCAAACGCATATGAAAAGCACCATCTTTACCAATCTCCTCGAGGCACCATACTTCATCCAAAAGTGATGGGGGATGGTGCTTCTTGTACACTACAAGGTATGAAGGCACACGAACTATGAGTTAGCCAAAACAATAACTTAATCCATAATTCACAAAATATAAAAGATTCTAGTATATAAAGAGGAATAAAGAGGTGCTAATTGTCGCAATCAGAGGTTGCAGGTTCAAATTACGTTACAAATTAAAAAAAATTAAAAAAATAATAAAGAAGGAATGGGAGCCTTGTAACGGGTTACAAGAAACACATGCTTATGAGCACATCATTTGATCATTTGAACAATAGTCTACAATGTCCAAGTAAATTTGTCTGTGGGAGCGTCCCTGCTGATCATCGGTAACAATACTTTTTAAGTTAAATCCTTAGCATCTACACATTTTTGACTTGGTCTTACTTTATAAATCTTTAATGTAACACTTCAAGTTTAAAAGAGGTAAACTATATGAAAAACATATGCTACAAATCCCAAATCATGCTCAAGAATAATACGAGCAAGAAGCTAACAAAAGACATATGAAGCCACCATCTGATCATCATCATCAAAATAAAAACAAAAATAATAATTAATAATCATAATAATGGTGATGATGATCGCCATTAATCAAAGTTGGTGCTCTAAAACACAAACAAAGACAAAGACAACAAAAAACCTATTATAACCATGAATAAGAAAGAGATAACAAGAAAGTAAGCTCTCTCTCTCTCTCTATATATATATAGGAGAACGTTAGTATACATCCATCCCTCACTATAGGGTGAGAGACACTTCCATAGGAAAAGCCATGTAAACATCCCCCACCTAACATTCCTCATATATATATATATATATAGATATATACATATATATATTAACTAGGTTATCTAGTAACATCATAATAGAAAACCTAATGACATCATAACTCTTAACCAAATATAACACAAATATATATCTATATATATATCTTGATTGTACTTATAAATAACCATTCGCTATTCTCAAAGGTTTTTTTTATCGGTAACATAAAATTTTATTAAGGAAAGAGCAAATACAATTTAGCTACAAGCAAATGGAGAACTCCCCTCATTTGGTATATTAGGAATACCTAGTTGTCCATCCGGTCTACTAGTAGTCCCTTCGTTAGCACGATCAGCAATGCATTTTGCAAGGTCCATCCATGACATATTATTATTATCTAAAGCAGGATCTTCTTTTTCACAGATCCACTCATCATCAGAATCCATATCTAACAAGCAAATAGGCTCAAGAGCTTGATCCTTCTCTCTCTCTTTTTGACGGACTTGGAGACTGAGATTGTATTTAACGAAGACTAAAAAATTAAGACATTGTTGCTCTAGTCCGCTTCTCCTCTTCAAATGTATCTATACAAAAGTTAGATTCAATCATTAAATTTAAATGTCAAGATTTATACATATTATATAACAAATTAATGAAAATAAATTTAACAAATCTCACCTGTTCGAAGGTGCTCCAATTTCTTTCACGCCCTGACGAACAACACGTTGAACTTAATATTCGAAGTGCTAGCTTTTGTAGTTCAGGGCAATGATCACCATAGATCTCCCACCATAAAGCTAGTTTATAAGAATAAAGTCAATGATTGTAAAAGGAAAACATAATGAAGAAAAACAATATGAATTAAGGAATATAAAAAAAGTGAAAATGTAAATTACTGGGTTGTTTTGTCTTGATCCTTGATTGTGCTTTTTTCATTCCAAACATGCCATCCTTTTTCTTGAATTTGTCAATTTGTTCATCAACACGAATCCGAGTTCTACTATCTTGAACACATCTTTCCAACATGTTAGACAATCCCTTTTTAACTTCCAAATCGGCATTAAATTTCTCATCATATTGAAACGCAGGATTTAAAAAATATGCGGCTGCATGCAAGGGATGATGCAACTGTAGGTTCCACCCTGAATCTATGATTTTCCATATAGGATCATATTCCTCCTTCTCATTGTCAAAATTTTTGGCAATAGCCTCTTTGGCCAAGTTCATTGCTTCATAAATATATCCCATTGGCGGTCTTTCATCGGAGTCAACCAAGTGAAGGATTTTTACTAAGGGAGTTACACATTTGATGCAATATTTAATGCGAGGCCAAAAGTCTTGGTCTACCAAGATAATATCTCTTACTCTCATGCCATCAACTTGAGCGAAGTATGGACTCTTTTCCCAATCCTCTGAAGCAAACATTGACCGTAATTCAAGTCTTTGTTCATGAATATTTTTTAATGTCAAATAATTTGTAGCAAAACGGGTGATCGCAACTCTTCTAAGCTCTCTTCCCTTTGTATATTTTCTCATTAAATCTAATACCCATTTATGTGTATGGATAAAACCAATAATCTCCCCCGCCTTTGCAATGGTTGTGGCATGAGTGGGCAATTTTCCGATATCTGCTAGCATCAAGTCAAGTAGATGTGCCGAACATGGTGACCAAAATAATTTTTTTCTCTTCTCCATTAAGAATTCACCCGCTTTCACTAGAGCTGCAGTACTATCTGTCACCACTTGCACAACATTTTCTTCTCCAATTTCTTCAACAACTGAATCTATCAACTCAAACATATGATCCGCATCTCTAAAAATTGAAGATGTATCCACAGATTTAATAAAAATAGTACCACGTGGGCTGTTAACTAAAAAATTTGTCATGCTTCTATTCTTTCCATCGGTCCACCCATCTGTCATTAATGTGCACCCATATTGACTCCAATCTTTTCTAAATCGATCCAATGATTTCTCAATAAGTTGCACTTCCTTATGGGGAAAAGTATGCTTGACTTCATGATAACATGGGAGTTTCAACCCTGGTCCAAATGAACTCACTGCGTCCATCATTGAAGCAAAAAACGGACTTTTAAGTGTCAATTGCTTTGAATTTTTTCCTTCAACCACAAAGCCATCTGGTGTGTCTTTTCCTTTTCCTTCATCTTGTGGCATTTCAATCACTTCATCATTATCTCGAAAAAAATAATCTGATGAATGCCCTGTATCATACATGTCATCTTTTCTTTTCTCCTTTTCGTCTTTGTTATTTTTCAATAAATCTTTAAAGCGGTTTGCTACATCAGCATCAACTCGAGGGCATGCCTTTACATTTTGTTTTGTTTGGGCTAAATGGTGTTTCATACGAAACACTCCACCGCTCATCATCTGTCCACAAAGCTTGCATTCCACATACAAGTGACGATTCGGTCCATCTGGTTTAATCTTGGAACAAAAATTCCATGCAGGGTCATCATGAGTTCGGTTATTTCCTCTCGCTTTTTTTCGCCTACCCCCCACTGTAAAATAAAAAATAATAATAATTTCATTCAATCATCTCCATAGTTTATATGAAAAAAAAAACCTTAAATTCATGAAAAAGGTGAACTTGGAGGGCCATCTTCACAACATGCCCACCATATTCATGAGGAAAAACATTGAAAGACAGAATTGGAAACTTTAAACCATGAGCTATCAATGGATTTCTCATTTCTTAATGGGCCTCATAATTTTTTTTTTTTAAGATAGACCTCACAAATTCATGAAAAAAATATATATATAGGCAATTGGATTGGAAGGTCATCTACACGTCAGGCCCAATTTATTCATGGAGAGAAAGAGAAATATGGACTTTTGCAAAAAAAAAAAAAAGGAAGAAAAGAAAATTAAAAAAAAAAAAAGAAGATACAATTGACAAAACCCCAAAAACATTTTCCAGAATTCCAAATTTCCTAGAAAAAAAATTTTTCATTGGTGGGCCCCATAGATGGGTCCACAGCAAAGTCATTTCAGAATTTCAGCCAAGGAAAAATCATCGGTGGGCCATCATGCAGAGAAAAGATTATTAGTGAGGCCCACCGGCGGACGAGAAATACGGTGATGGGATAACGATCCTGATGATTTGATAATTGATAAAAATGAAAAAAAAAAAAAAAAAGAAAACGAGTGGCCTTCTTCAGACCGGTGGACGAAATACATAAAAAAAAAACGAAAAAAAAGGCGGAAAAAACGGTAGATCTTAAAAAAAAAAAAAAACGCACGCACCTGCTTCGCTGCTCTTCCTCCTCAGTTGCCGTCCCTGCTCCGTCGCCGTCGCTTCTCCGTCGCCGTCACTGGTTGAATGGTTGCCGTGGCTGCTCATCGCTGGTGCATTCTCTTTCACTGAAAAGAGGGCTTTGGCTTTCTGCAGGCAGAGGAAAAGAAGAAACAGCAAAAGAGAAACCAAGGTTGTTCTTGCTGTGTTTTTCTCTGTTTACGTTCAAAAAAGGGCTGCTGATTAGATTTTTTTATAAAACACCAGAGTGCAGGAGGGCCCTCCAAATTAAAGTCTTGAGAAATCGAACACTAGGCACGAATCGTATCGTACGATTCAGGAAAATATTGACTGCGATTCAGGTGTCGCTGATCGTCCGATACGAATCGTACGATTTTCAGTTTTCACAACAGGGGAAATGTATCAGCCACAAATTTCAAAGTTACATGTCCTAATTACTCCTTGCGTAGTCAAACAATTTGACATTTCATTTGCAGATCTATTAACATAACTTATTATGTGGCTTACCTGTGGATCCAATTTAGGGATGAGATGAGGGGAAATGAAAAGATATACGTAGGACAATATCAAATATTAAGGTTCGCCCCAACTATATGTCTTTAACTCCTTTATTCGTGTCCTACAAATTTGATTTATTTAAATTAGTTCATCGTAGTTCTCAACGGTTTAATAAATTCAAATTTGATCGAAATTTATGGCATGTGACTATGAGGGGGTCCCTATGTATTATAAGATTGGAATTCGGTGATAAATAGGCCCCGCTTAAACTTCTCACAAAAAGGTGATGCAGACTGGCTCTCATATGATTATTTCTCCAACCTATATATTTAATATAATATAGTAAATTTGTCAAATATAGTTTTTAAATTTCAAGATCACACAGCCTCATAAAAAAATAATTTAATATCCTTAGTTGCTTGGTTGCAAGCATTTCTGACGAGATTTCCCTTTGTATGGAATTCCCAGACATGCAGTTGAAGTCTCAATGCAATTGATGTCTTTATTAGAATTTCAATGAAGAATTCTCAAATATCCAGCATTGGAAATGCTTAAGACCCCTGGGTGTTCCAGAATTCTACTTTGAGGGAGCGTTTGGTGCGTTATGCTTCCCTGATTCTTCCATTCCTATCATGTTAGGTGGGATTTTCGAATCTAACCTCCCCAAAAAAAAATAATGTAAAACAAGGTATAACTTTTTGTTGAAGTGGTTGCTACACCAAACGCCCCTGCGCGTGTCGTGTAAAGGGCAGTTTTCTGGGGGAACCTAGGGCTGCACAAATCGGCCCTAGGGACAACATATGGAATTATCCAAATGCCCCAAGATAAGAGATCCTCAAATGCTTAACCAAACTGGCCCTTTTAAGTATTGAATACATCGGTCAGACTAATCTACCAGAAGCATGATTACCGCCATACAGGGGCAGACTCATGTATGGGCATCTTGTGGGTCACAACTAAAAAAAATTTATAAAAAAACCCCAGTTCTTTAAAGTCCATCCAGCCCAACCCTCACTTGAAAATTGTCTAGCCGCCACCCATTTCCCCAAACTCTCTCTCTCTCTCTCTCTCTCTCAAAATTCCACTATTCAAAAGAGACCCACAAATCACACTTAATATATTTACCATACCATGCTCATTTAGATTAGATTAACATTCTCAAAATTCCACTAATCAAAAGAGACCCACCAATCACACTTAATATGGTTATGATACCGTATTCATTTAGATTAGATTAACATCTGACACATTTGAAAAATGCGGCTCCCACTAATCAAACCTAAATCCTAATGAGTAATAAGTTGTTTTGTTTCCAACATGACCTTGCTTCTCAATTTCTAGGCTAGCAATGAAATGGTATTCAACTCATGGGCTCAAACTAACAAAATTTCCAAGCTTGATTTTTAACTCAAATTGAAGCCAGTTTAGATTTAAACACATTTTATTTTTATTAATATAATGCAACTTAAATTAAAATGGATTTGAATATTGGACACAAATCTAATTTGATTTATTTAAGTACTTTAGTACTGGGCACTTTAGTTCAACCCTACTGATTAACACCTTTCTTAATTTTGGCCACTTTCTTTATTTTTATTAGTTATATACAATTGCTAAGAAGAATGTGTCGATATTGATTGTGTTGTATTCGATCATTTCAAACGAAGGCAAATGAGGATAGAAGAATGAGAATAGAGAGTTTGATATAATGTTGGCTCTTTATCTGATATGGTGCTATAAAAATTTGGTATAATTTTTTAATAGCTCTTAAAATTCAGTCGATGCGTATCAATCCGACCGTCTCTAAAACTAATCTTTCAAGGTACTATTTTAAATAGCATGTAATGTAGCAGCCACATGTAATGTAAGTAACCACTCCATAGGGCAAGGCTAAATAATACTTCACCAATGATGGTGTGGAGACATCTTGTAATGACCCGAATTTTGATTTTTAATTAAAATTAATCTCGACCTTTGATTTATCCATGATAAACCCCACATGCATTTGTGTTATTTAAAATTTAAAATTATTTGTGGAACCGTGTTTTGTTAGAATTTGGCTTGCTTGGGAGTTTGGCTCAACCAAGTACTCAAATTAATTAGGAGTCTTGTTGTTATATTTCCTATTTCATCTCCACCTTGAAATTCGTATTCAATCCCAACTTGTGTTTGAGAGTCCAACCTAAATTATTTTCCTTGGCTAAACTTGGTTTGGGACCAATATCTTTTATGAATTCTCTTTATTTTTGCTATAAAAAGATATTATTCCCTCTAGTCTCTCATACAAATCTAAATTTCCTCTTTTCTCTCCATCTTTCAAAGGCTTTTCTACTTAAGATATGCCCTTTCTTTTCTTTTCTCCTGTCCTTTTCATAGTACCAATATAGTCAAAGCATCCTAGTATTCTTCTTGTAGTAGTATGTCATTTTGTTTCTTTAACCAAGCATTATTTTGATCATGAAAGATTACACACCCTTTGCATCAAGATGTGCTAAACGGAGCATCATCATCATCACCATTAGACAACCCCATCGTTAAGACCACCTTTGATGAACCCTTGCCCTGAACACATGCCAGCCGAATCCGAGCCAACCCATTGAAACCCCCTTGACCCACCATCAAGGAACAACCCATCAGCCATCGACTTTCTTTTTCTCTCTCTTCCAGTTTCAACTTCTCATCCTTGGTTTCACCTCCCACCTCGTCCCTTTCCATGCACCTGTAAGCAACCAAATCCAATATCATCTTCTCTGAACGACTCAATCCCCTAACTGTTTTTCCCACTCTTCCTATTTTCCTCTCATCCCCGCAATGGCTCCCTCTATACATCTTCTTCTTCCTCTTGCTTATTATTCTCGTTCCTCTTCTTGTTTCTCCTTCTCTCCTTATTCTACCAGCAGCCAAACAGTCGGCGCCATCTTCTTCTTTTCTTCTTGTTTTCTGTTCTGGATTTCCTCTTTCTTATTTCTCTGTTTTCTTCCTTCTCTGTTGGCAGCCCATCTCTGAGTCCCCATACAACTCATTCATCACCTTCTTCTTCATTCTTCTCTAACTCTGCACCTTCACTGCTGCCTCCTTTCTTCTCTGCTATAAGACCCGTCTGATGAGCCCGGATTCCACCGGGATAGCCACGGCCAACCCATCTGAACCAGGTAGCGGAGGCAACCCAGAACCCGTCACTGTTTTCCCTCTTCTTCTTCTTCTTCTTCTTCTTCTTCTTCTTCTTCTTCTTGTTTCCGATCTCTCTCTCTCTCTCTCTCTCTCTCTCTCTCTCTCTCTCTCTCTCTCTCTCTCTCTCTCTCTCTCTCTCTCTCTCTCTCTCTCTATTTTCACTTGTTAACGCCCATGCATACCCCTCCTCTACCACCGAACCCAACACCCCTGTCTTCTGAATTCTTCCTCTTCCTTATTTTTTTTATTCCTTTCATATCCTGCTTCTCCTCTGCATCTTCTTTTCTTCTTTCTTGATTCTCCTCCTCTTCTTGCATCTTTTCTTTGTTCTTCCTGCTCATCTTCTTCTTTCTTCTTCATCTGCAAACTGGTCCATCCTTGCCTGAAATCATTTGACACTTCTTCTTCGACATCTTTGTTTTCCTTTCTTCTTCTTCTTGTTTTCCTTCTCCCTCCCTGTGTTTCTTCTTTCGACTTCGATTGTCTCTCTTTTTGAATCTTCTCTCCTTGTTTCTGCTATTCTTTCTTTTCCTTCTTCATCCTGAGCTCGTTTCCTTCTTCCTTCACTCTCTCCTTTCTCTCTCTTGTTGTGCTCCCTCCTTTCCTTTCTAATAGTGCATAACTGTTCAAACCCACTATTCTTCTCCTCTCTTGCTTCTCTCCTCTTCCTTTTCCTTCATCATTGTTCAGCTCTTGTTCTCATTTCGTCTTGCCTTCAATTAAAACAAACAACAGGACCCTTGCATAAGTCCAAGTCATCTCTATTTATGTACATGATAGTCTCAGCTCACCTCCCTGGGCCACCCAAAAATACAACAACTAGCACTCTTTTGACTCAGCTCTTGGTTCAAACTAAACCCATATGATTCATAACCTTGACTCACTTAATCAACCCAGTTGGACCATGTGGTCCACTTCATCCGGCCCACCTTGCCTGCATGTTTAACACAAGACATTCAGGTTCTATAGAATGACCTTTTAACCCCAAGCCCACTCAGCTGAACATATGGAGCCCATTGTTCCTGGCCCACCTGGTATGTAGCTTCCATTCATTGTATGTAAACCCAAGTTCATGACCCAATAGTTTTAGCCCATCCACTGATTTTTTTTCCACACCATTCATTGATCTAAGTCTGATCCATTTAAACCATATGCATGTGTGGCCCAGATTACTTAGGCCCATTGCATGACTAAATAAATTGGGCCCAATCAAGTTTATGACCATACCTTAGCCCAAATTCATCTCATGTAATTATGACTTAAATCAATAGCCCATGCATGAGCCCATCCCTTGAACTCAATTGCTAATCCGTTTACATACCATCATTAATAGGGACCCATATTGATTCTCTTAGATATTTAAATAAGGGCAGATCAAGTCCATCATTCATCATTGAGAGAGGCAGGTAGTCTTACCATAATACCTTAGTACTTCAGTTTTCTAATCCTTGCCTCAATTTGATTTAATATATGAAAATTTGAAAACTATTGAAATAATCTTATATTATTAGGATATTTTGTTCCCTTTGACATGCTTGTACATGATGGTTACATCAGACCTAGTCTTATTTCCTTGCAACCATTATGCTGCAATTATAAGATTAATTATCATTGGATTTATAATGCCAAAAAATGTGAAATATCTTGATGACATGTGATTCAATTTGTGATCTCAACACTTGGCCATCTTTGAGACTAAAATGGCTTTGAATTCTTGGATTTGCTATGTGTACTCTTAAGGCATTCTCTAAAGTATGGGCAACGCACTGTGGGAATGCTCACACGAGGATTTTTTCCATTTTGGGTATGACATTGGGATTGAGACTCCTTTGTGCATTATTGCTAGTCTGTAGGTGGCTTCCACTTTGTTTTGGAGATTACCGGTATTCTCGCGTCTTGTGACAACTTTGTATGAATAAAAAACAATTTATACCTAGTGGGTACCTTGTATTTAGTTCAGGCCTAACTCTAGCGAGCACACTTTGATATTTTGTTTACTGCAGAGATGTCTTTTCTTGTATTTGTTGATTTGATTATTTGCTTACTTATTTAAAACACCTTGAATTTTGTTCACATTACCTTTTGGCCGTGTTCACGATATTGTATTTACTTTACTTGACATACTTTGTATATGCGAACCGTGACTCTAAGTTTGATTTCCTTGATTGTTATCTGTAGCTAGGTTTTATGGTTCATATTACTAGTTGAGTTTTACTCACCTTTATTTTTCTCTACAGATTTTGAGGTTAATCTAGAACCCAATAAAACCTAACTTATTTTACGGAATCGAGATTGAAAGATGAGCTGCGAAACTTCAACCTTAGATTTGGGTGATTGATTTAGGATTTTATTAGAGTTGAGAATCCTTTATTATATTTTGAGAGTTATTCTCACTTCAAATTTGTTTATCATTTTAAGTGGATTGATTTTATTTGTTAAGCTTGAGATATTAATCATGATATTTCATTTAGATTATTTAATAAAGCTTGAAATTTTTTTTATGAACCCATTATGTCTCGTAATTTAAGGGTTGTAAAGACCTCGAACTTTGGGGCGTGACATATCTTATACCCAAGATTCAATTATACTGTAAATCCTGTCACCAGAAATCTGTAACGGACCATTACATAATACATATGCATGTATCAGCAGTTAATAATCTAAATACGATTAATCTATTACAGGTGGCTGTTCCCAATACTAAAATATGTGACATCTGAACCATAGCGCTTAAGGGGCAAAAAGAAATAAAAGGCCTGCAAATTTTATGCCATCACTAATGGGTGTCATTGAGCCATCAAATCGGACTTCTGTATCTATTTGAGCAGTGTCTCATAAAGACTGGTTAGGTAAAGGGGGAGGAGATATCTAAGAACGAAGGTCCCCTTGTTTTGTTTGAAATGTGCACCCTTTTCGTGGGAGCCACCTCTTTGATGCTAATCATCAAGGGGCGTCAAAAAGTGGGTGAGAGGTGCACAAATAGGAGTATGCGTGGGCTGACCAGGCCAGGCCAAGCCCACATTGAGCTGGATTCAGGCTCTACTTTTAGGCCCATGGGCTGACCCTGGGCCCGAAAGGCCAGGGCTGGTCCATATATGCTTGAAAGGGATATGCCTGGCCCAAAATATTTCACACAGAGAGATTGAATATTGAAGTGGACTAGGCTTGGGCCCACTCTAAGGCTCCTGGTTTAGATTTGCGTTTGAATATTAGGCCAAATGATAAAGAGGCTAGAGAGCAACGTTTTACCCGAGTGATATGACTTGTCAGTTCTTACAGGATGTCCAGGTTTGAAATCTGGCCTCTCTCACTTCTTGCATGTGTTAGTTTTCTGTTTTTTTTTTTTTTTTTTTGCATGTGTCAATTTGTCTCTTCACATGTGTTGGGGAGTGGGCTCATCTCATGAAAGATATTGAAAAGTATTTATATTGCATCTATTAACACATTAAGGTTTTAGTCGAAATAGTTAGTACAAAAAATTTAACATGGTATTAGTTCATGTCTTTTTTGGTGATCACCATTTATTTGTAGATATATCACTGTCGCAACTTACTCTTTTTTTAACCTTTGGTGCCGGTGGCCAATTAGATTAGATCTATCGTGATTTATTCTATAAGCTTTGATCATGCAGATTGATGAAAATAGCAAGATCATAAGGGTTGAATGCATGGATGGATAGGAGAGCATGTTGATTTTTTTTATTAAAATAGAATAATTGATGGTGATAATTGCAGAAGCATGATCTACCAGGCTTGACCGCAAGATCATCACCGGGCCATCCTTGATACCATGTTGAAATTCATTAATCATTTCAATTTCAGTAATTTCTCAGTAATTGTCATGAGAGGAAATTCTTTCATTTATACATCTAATAACAACCGTATTATTCAAAATACAAACTAACCTAACTCTCTAACAAACCACCAACAATTGAATCATATCTCTAACATCATATCTCCCAAGCACATTGTGCTTAGTTAGTAGGTACATGATCCAATGTTACAATCATAATTTAGCTGGGATAATTTAAAAAAAGATTGTTGTTAAATAACATTAGTTCTAATCTCTTTTCAATGAGTCAGAACTTTAACATGGACCCAAACCATCAATACAATCCTTAATAAAAAATTTAACTTGGCCCCAAACCATTAATGCAATCCTTCTTCCACGCATTGATATGTGCACCAGTTTTCCAGACATCCGAGTAATATTGGCTGTTGGATTGGATACATGTGAAAAATTTGATCAAGTTGTATTTATCCAATCCAATAGTAAGTACCTCACAAGGCAAAAACAAGTACATAAATAGAAGAGAATAGTCTATCATTCCCGCCTCACCTCTCTCTCTCTCTCTCTCTCTCTCTCTCTTACACACACACAGGATGGAAATGAAACAAAGAGCGCAATGTTGAGGAACAAGATCCTCCTTGGACTGCACCCTCCCTTCTTTCCTTGCTCTGCTTTCTCCCTTTACCAACTCACCCTCTCTCATCCCTTCCCTTTCCCTCCTCCCTCCCTTTCCTCCAAGCTCCACTCCGTCTGCTGGAACCTCTCCCGCAAATGCCGCCTCGCATGCTTCTCCGACTCCTTCGAGATCTACATCGTCCATCACGTAATCAAACTTCCTTCCCATCTCTTCGTGTTTTCCTTCTCGGCTGCTATATCTCAATCCTACTCTCTGTTGCACTGCAGAAAGCGCAATCGGATTCGGCCGCGCAAGTGGTCAAGGAGATCAAAGAAGCTCTGCCAGTCACTGATGTATTCCTTTTCTCTCCATCTTCTCAAATGTATCTGTGAATTGAACTTTCTCACACATCTACGACATTAATCTTGAAAGCGCCTGAAATTCAGCCTCAAATTGGGGCGGCGTTTAGGGTTAAATTTGAATTGGATCGCTTCTCATTATAGTGTGATTTTGTGATCATTACCTGCGTTAGATGAGAACAATTAGCAAGCGGATTATAAGACTTTGCCGTGGTCTGAAGGTTTTTGTAGGAGATGGAGAAGCGATATCAGGCTCTTTGCTTTCTAAAGCTGTGGACTGCAGTCTAAGATCTCTTTTACTCGAGAAGAATTGGAAATGTGTCGGGGATGGATACATTGTCAACTCGAGTTTTTCTCGCAGCGAAGAAAAGAGTCATGTATATGCCCTTGATGTGGTAAATAATATTTTCTGCTTGGATAATTGACGGTGACTATTTATCGATCTTTTTTGTTGTATATGTAACTGGTTATCTTTCAGTTTACTCATTTTAGACATCTATTTTTGGTGTGTTGCTACTTACTAGTACTTTACGCGGCATGATCAAATGCAATTGTATGATCTTGGCAGTTGATTGGATCTTCCTTTTTATTCTCACTGAAAAACAAACGCGGCTTGATAGTTCCAAAACTGAATTCTTCCTAGTGCTTCCTCAATTTATGATTCATGTGTCCCCTGCTAGAAATTTGATTGCATCAGCCCTGCTGAATATGTGGCCTTATTTTGCAATTTAGTTGCAATGTATCATTTGAGTTCAGAAGGGACATAGTGTTGACAAAAGCCCTTAACAGTTGGAAGGTGCTTATTGTCACAACTATTACAATGTGAATTGTGAGTGATGTTAGCTTTCGGAAAAAAAAGGAAGAAAGTGTTACTACAAGAACTATGTTCTCAAGATTATAGTAGAGGGAGCTTCAGCATGTACTCTTTTATTGGGCTATGAAAAACTGTGGTGCTCCTTGGTAGTTAGCAGATGTGGCTGGTGAGGTGGTGTATCTAGTTTTTTGGGTCTCTTCCAATCCTATGCTTCATGGACCATGGTGCCAATGAGGAAGCAGATAGTGCTGAGACGTGTAATCTTTAGTTGATGATGGGAAGTACTCTGGTTAATGCTACAAGATGAGGGGAGCAAAAGAGACTGATCCCCTGCCCCACATGGCCTGGCTGCAGAACTTTCTTTTAAAAATAGTAAACATTTCTCTCACAAGCCTCCTTAAACTTGGATGTTGTCTTCAACGGAGAAGAAAATTCTTCTGAGGTTGTTTGTCACAAATGTGACATCTAATATTAACTGTCTGATTCACAATCTGAGAATCAGCTACCAAATATACCTTTATCTTTTGAGAGATAGCTCAAGTATTAAATATGAGAATATGAACATGCAATTAGGCACTCCCAAAAGAAGTGGGAGCACCCTTAATATACAAGGATGAAAAAATTTCCCTATGCAACTATGCCATTGGTAATGACGATAGGCTCCCTATCAACCCCAAATCAAGTCGATTTGGCCACTTCTTTAGTTTCTCTATGAACTTGTCAGAAGGTGGCATTTGTTTCTTCTGATAGGGCATTGATTAATTTGGGATATATTATATATACCCATGCACACGCATGCCATGGAGCCAATGCTCATTGGCCATCCTGCCTTTCAAAAATGATACCATTCCTAGAAGCCTTGAACTAGCACCGGCCCATGCAACTGTGAGGAAAGTAACAGCAGCCTCTCTTTAATTCCAATATTTCCAACCTATTCAAATTGTCGATCCCTGCCAGATGTTACCAAGTTAGTTGGAAGAAATATGCTTAAGGGATCATCAAACACATTCACAAAACTACCAAACATCGACCCAGCTTGAGGGGGACTCTTGAAGTATATTCAAAGGGTATGCTTGTACTTTGCTTATGTGACAAATGAACTTTGTCAATATTTATGATATTATGAGTTGGCTGGCAGACTAGGTTAGTTGGCAAGAAGACATTGTTGTCCTGGACATCATCATCATCATCATGCTAGTAGACTAAGTTGACAAGACATTGTCATTGACTCATCGCTGTCATCACCATCTTTTCTTCTTCCTCCTCCTCTTCTACTAGGTTGATGAGAACACGTCTTATGTTGTCATCATCATTTTGGTCGTCATCATCATCATCATTTCTTCTTCTTCTAAGCATGCTGGATCTTAGAATGAATTCTTACGTGACGGAGGCTTGCATTTTTCATCTTATGATGTTGAAAATAAGGGTTGTTTCATATTTTGTGTGGCAAGTAGGTTCTACCTTCTTTTTTTTCGCAAGAGTTTGTATTATCTGTTGTTGTGGTCCGGTGTGGAGCTTGGCTCGTAACTGAATGCTTTTTGTCCAATATTGTAGACAATACAGGTAGACACAGATGATGGCTTTGTTGTCCTTGTTTCCCCTGATGTTGTTCGATTTAGCAGACATAAGGTTCTCTTCTATTCAACTATGCATTGTTGTCATATATCCAAAGAGTTCCTTGTTTTCATTTCTTCACAAGATGGATACTGTTCTATCTCAGATCATGGATTTGCTTGGCTTTGAAATGGAACAAAGATTTAATATTGGTGAGGAAGTTGTTGTTGACAATTATGGTCCTGTCACATCATGCTCTGTTCTTCCTTCTCTCCATGGAGGCCATGTTATAGGTAAAATAAGCTCTGCTCCCTCCTCCATTATTGCAGCTAAACAAATTCTTAAAAGTTGGGGTTTAAAGTTGAATTGATTTCACTTCATGACTCTTCCCATATTGATAATAGGCTTGAGCAGATCCCTCCCTGCCATGGAGAATTTAGCACATTTGGAAGAGCTCTGGACCTCCAAGGTCTTTCTAAACTCTTCGACACAAGTCTACAATTTCTTGCACCAGCAGATGTTTTACTGAAACCATATACTGTGCAGCATGGACTAACGCTTCCAAATGATTATTTCTTGAAGATTGAGTTGAACCATGGAGGCCACATAAGCAAGCAGTGGTCACTTTCATTTCACATTTTCACAGATTTAGATTCTTTACAAGTAACATTTTGTTTTCCCATTCATTGATAGTGTTCGTAACAAAATGTGCAATTTTGAGGTAGTTGTTTCATTTTGAGAAATAACAAAATGTGCAATTTCAAGGTAGTTCTTTCATTTTGAGTTTTGTTTCTCAAATGGATTTGTGCTAGGTTCCCATCTGCCTTTGTTCTTCAAGGCTCAGGGTTGAACCCAGTTCCACAAACCTTTAGAGCATCAAATGCTATTCTTGCATTGGAATCATTTATAGCAGTTATTGAAGGTCAGGCATGATTGCCATTTCATTTTATGTTCAGACCATTTTTTTGGGTTATACTCCAGTGGGAATTTACTTTTTTTCATTTTTGATGTTCAATGTTGCAAGTAATAGAGTAACAGTACTATTTGTTGTTTGATAATGAGCATTGCTTAATGCAGCTTGGGATTTCTTTGATGGAGGCGTGCTGCAAATTAAGGTACTTATTATTCTAGAATGAATATATGACGATCCAGACATGGGTTTGTCTTAGCTATCTCTCTGCGAAATTTTAATATATGCATCCAGGGTCAACACTATGGTGCTTGGCTTTTTGTTGGGGCATTGGTTGACAAGCAAGCGCCTCTGATGCGTTTGGATACACCTTAAAATAAGAAAGAAAGGCAACATATCTATTTAATAGAAACTTTGAATTAGTTCTAAACTATTAGTATGCAGCAGAGACCTTTTTTTGTTTTTTATTTTTTATTTCTTGATGAAAATATTTACTGCCTACCATTTGAATATATTCCTATAGTAGTATCTACTATATTAGTTAGGTTTGATTCTTCTTTGCTTGTCTCTTGAGTGGGACACATTTGGCCAACTGCAGATTAATGGGACAAGGCTAAGTTAACAATAGCTCAATAGTATATGGCAATGACGATGGGCCAGACCTGTGTTTGACACTGTCAAATGCGATCACATTATATTTCATTCTTCCCAAATGTTGCATCTATTCTGGATTTCCTTGTGCACTATTGTATTTTTGGCAGCAACTGTTAAATTCTTTTTATGGTGAAGTTTTTTTTTTATAACAGGCTGCCTATTAGTCCATATGGGGAAAGCATTGTTATTATTTCTCACATGCGATGATGTTTCTGCTAGTTGCTTCAGTCATTTAATATTGGTCTATACTGGAACTTGTTCATATTTTTTGGACTATAATGGAACTTGTTTATATTTTTTGGATTTTAAAAGCTTCTTGTTCCTGTGCTAAGAACATCCTTACAGTAAGAGATATCTGGCTTGTCACTTGCTATCACCAAAAAATTGCAACAATTAGGAGGAGAGGAAGAATATTCTGCTTATTAAACATTTGTCTTTAGGGAGCTATTATTCTTTCTTGGTCATCAGATATACCCCGCACAAGATGTGAGCAGGATATATTTCACTAACATCACTATGTGATCTTTGTTGGTCTTGATATTACAGGGAGTTTGTCGACTTGGCATTAGTTCAGACCTTCCTTCATGGACAAAGGCTCTGAATAACAATGATAACCATTTTCTGACAGCTATGAACAATCCTTGTATGCAAAAATCCATTGAGGGAAAAGTCCTCTCTTTGGGAAGCCTTTTGTCCACTCTTGGTACTGTCACTCAAAATTGTCATGTTATTGCGACTCAAAAGTTGATATGACTTCTGATGATCAAAAGTTTTCGGCTGATTACCAGATTTCCGTATCCCAAAACCGGCTTCTGGAGTCGTCTTTGGTAGAGAAACCTCAGAGCATATTCAGATCGAAGGAAGCACTGTATCTTCAAGAAAGGGAACTCCCAATGAAACATGTACACATATTAAGGATGCGGGTTCAGTAAGGACGAGTGCTAAACTCAAACCACTTTTCATGGAACGTAAACCTGCTACCAAAAGTACACATTCAGGCGAGCTAAATGCATGACGTATTTTGGATCAAGTTTCTTTTTTCCATTCTGCTTATGATTTATTTATTGTCCAACTCTCAGTAGGCCATTTGATTCCCGCCTCCACAAAAAGTAGTGAGTGTCACTTACCTATTTCTTCGAATGATATATAAACACATACAAATACATAAATAAGCACACAAACAGATGTGCACATGTGCGTAAGCACACACAGACATACCCTGAGCAAGAGTTATTGTAGGTGACCCCCGTGGGTCCTGCATGGGCAATTATTTCAAAGAGAGGATATTGAGGAATTGATGGAAAGATTTATGCATGTACAAAGGTGGACCAAAATTTGATTTGATTGGATTTCAAATGATCTAGTTACTAAGGCTTCAAAACCAAGGGGGAGAGTGATCAAAACTTTCCAAAGTAAAATCCAACGTTGGTGAATACAGCCCTGACAAGTGTTAAATTGGGTATATTCTAGTTCACAGAGCTGGGAAATACTGGGTGTTAGGGGCATTGGAATCACAAGTGGGCCACTCATGGGTTTATTTTCATCACGTGTACACATTGCTTATGGATCAAAACTCTCTTGTGTAGTGTTTACATGAAGTGCCATCCTCCAAAAATGGAATAATTTTTTTTTGAACTAAGATATATATTTCCAAAAATTGAAAATGTTTCCATTTTGACTCCAATGTTGATCCAAATGCAGGTTGTGTATCAGATACGGCTTGTCAACAATCAGTTGTAAAAATGAATACAGCAGATCTTCAAAAGGGTAAATCCTTTCAAAGTAGAAGTCACTAGATGTTTAATTTTGTTTGTCTTACATTGAAAATTGCAAACATGTGTAGCATCTGATTCTTGGCCTTGCTGATACTAGAACCTATTCCCAAACGCATTGCGGGGAAAGAGACAGTTGTCTCTCCTGAAGCTTTAACAAAGGATGTAAGTTAACAATTTCTGTTTTTACTTTTTCTGACAATGACATAAATATAGATAAGATAGGGACCATAACTACAAGTATGATTAAGATGAATTTCATCAGCTAAATTGTTTTTTTTTTCTTATTTCTCAAATAATTGGCTCAACACAAAGAAATATGCTGCAATACAAGAGGATGAGGTTTGTCTGGAAATTGTAAGATTCTGAATTATTGACTTGAAGAAAGGGTATTCCCTCCATGGTCAGAGCCAGCTTACCAGATTTAAGTCATTTGCATGCAAATTTTTGTACCAGAGTTCCAAAACTTTAAAGAAGGAAGTGACAAAGAAGCTCCACAATTGTTTAAAAGATACCGAACAGGGTTTGTGTTTTTCTTCTTAAGAAAAATGTAAAGTTTTAAAAGCTCACCTGGATTTATTTCCTGAATCCTGTAATTCTAAACATGGAATTTTGTTTTACCTGATGCAGTGTTGACCGCCAAAGCAGATTCTGATAAACAAGAGAAGATAAGCTTATTCTCATTTAATTATTTCTTATGAATTTACTTACTTATCTTGCATGCTATTTTATTCAATAGAGCAACACTGTTGATTCTTGGTTGCCATTAGCTTATATGGCTTTAGCCATCCATAAGCTATTTGACAAGTTGATTTATGTTTTCTTCTAGATGAGACTGTTAAGAATTTTTTAAAACCCTCGACCAAAAGCATGTTACAAGATATGAAGTACACTAGAATGAAAAATAATTACCAAGAGGGCATATAGCACACCCCTTTTGGCCAACCTACCAGCATCCTAATTCTTCCTCCAAATATGCTGAAAAATGAAGTGCCCCTAATTAGTTAGAATATTAGTTATCTCAACCCAGGTTCTTCTCAATGTTGCAACTCGTTTTTGCATCTCTCAAAACTCTGTTTCAATGCAGTTATGTCCAGTCTCATATGGCGTAGGCGGTATAATTCTTGGACCATGCTTTGCCACCATGTCTAACATGGTCTTCAGATATGGAAATGTTGCTTTATTTGGCATAACGTTAGTTCTGAAGATAAACTTTCCAACCAACTTAGCCATGGCAACCTTCAATCCTTCATCCACACTAGGTTCTTCTGTAGAGCCTTAATAATCTACAGTTGCTGCACAGACGGCTTTGTGTGTGCAAATAGGACAGTAGGACCTTCTACTGTCTGATGTGGAGCCTATTACATAGATTGCTTAATTTATTCAATCTCTTCACTTCAACCATGTTGTTGCTAATTGAACATATAACACAGCCCCAGTAGGTCCCACCTTCCATCCAGTGGAGGCAATATGCTTAAATCATCCTCCCTTGGTAGCTGCTTGGTGTTCCATCCCAATTTCTCTTGTTCAGGATTCATTTACTGCCATGTTTGTGTAATGCTAGAATGTTGCGCTCCATAGAAATCCATTTCCTGTGCACAACAAAAATGAACAGCTGCTTCCATTTGAGTATATTAGCAAACAATGTTTCTTATGATTAGGCAGTTGCTGGGAGCAAGTGATCTCCTAAAGAGTGGTAATCTGAAGCTTAATTAGAAACATCATGCTTGACATAAACCTAAGGCTTCTTAGGTGAGATGAGTATGTGATTTTATATGTATGATACCTAAAGACCTCTTCAATGTAATGTCATGTATACACACTTCATATTCTTCTTTAGAATCCATTCCATGTGGCCAGGGGTGAAGGTAAGCATGATGCTGAAAAAGAATTTAGGCAACATATTTTTCTGTCCTTCAATTTTGTCCCTAGTATAGTTCTCTTGTTGACAACCCTTTTTGGGGGTGAGTTACGGCATCTCAATGGTGAAAACTGAGTCAGGGAAATGGGCCCTGCCAACCTTGACCTGGCCTGTATCCAGACTCAAATTGCTTGGCCCAGATGCCAATGAAGAATTATCATCAAGGCAAATTCAAGTGCCTCAGTTGCCTAAGGCTTAGAACATTACTAGCCTGCATCAATTCTTAAATCTCTTCATTCGGTAGAAGAATTCATTCGTATGCTAATCTCAAGTTGATTGCGGATAGCTTGTAAAGATTATGATGTTGTGCTCTTGTACCTACCATTTAGATTGTTACTGGATATATTTTTGTTTTTGTAATTTTAATTTGGGCTAATGAGACTAAAGATGTGCATTTCCAATAATTCTCCACATCATGGGATTGCATCCACCATACAAGCGGCGTACTTGCTCTGTGATTTCATCTCTATGCATTGTGGGCCATTGTGGGTGGAGTCTAACCTGAAAGTACGCTTATCCAACTGATCTCTGGCCATCAGTAGACAATCAAGACAAAAATGTGCAGTCCAACTTTAGCAGCCAGGAATAGGATAATTGAAATTGTCCAGTCAGTATGATTTCTGGCAATTCTCCATCCACCATGGGGCCATGATTTGGAAGGTCTGGATAGGAATGCAAGTATGCCATAGTCACAGTGCACTTATTATAGAATACATCTTTTAGTTTGTCAATTTGGTGAAACATTTTTTTCAAATTGACTTTTCTCTGCAGTTCAAATGCTCCTGTCTACACCAGCTCTTTTGTTATGATAAACGCACCGTGGATGGAAATGCAGTCCCATAGATTTAGTTGTTCTAACTAATTCTGGTATTCTGCTTTGGCCTTTGTTCACTCTGCAGAAGATAAAGATCAGAAGAAGCCAAAGAAACGAGCAAAGCATCAGGTTGACCCATCTGACATTACTGCAAAGGTCAGCTTCCAGCTTTACCAAATATCATTACTTGATTGGCTTAGTTGCAATTTAAGTACTGTTTGAAAGGGGTCTATATGGACTTTGTTAAGGTAACCGACTACCATGCAAGAGGCCAGCTGGCTACCCTCACAGTTCCAGAACTAAAAAGCTTCCTCGGCGCAAGAAAAGCCAAGGTAGGAGGTAAAAAGGAAGATCTGATCCAACGCATTGTGAGCTTGCTTGATATGATGAGATGAACGTGCTCTTCCATTGTTTGAGGTTTACTATTGTGAGAAAATCAAACAGAAATAAAATGCTGAACTGCCATGTTCATTAACCTCTTCAAAAATGGTGATGTACATAAGCCAACTTACATAATAGGGTCTCAAAATATTATTGCAGCAACTGAAAACCCAAAATTTCTAATATCAAGTTCAACTTTGAAATTGTGCTAGTGCATTGGTGTATAGTTCAAGCAAACAACTGTCCACATTTTGGCATTACCAATGTTTAATTTATGTTAAACATGTTGGAGAAGGCCAGTCTGGCCAACCCACTTGAGACCCTGAAGCTATAGTCCCCAGTAACTGAGCTCAAAGTTCAATTGCCGCCCCAGGCTCTGCCACTTAAAAGCTTCTATTCAGGATTGTACTGGGAAAATACTGCACCTAAAACTGAAAATGGTGGGAATATAGAAATAGCTAGGAGCTGTTGGAAGTAGGTGGGTCTCGTGGACAGATTTTCAAAACTTTTGACCCTCTTTGACACAGGGATCAACTATCCATAAGACCAAAACCCAATCCAGGATGCGTTACCCTCAATCTCGTAACCATGTACAGTAAAATTCTACCCGCACTAAACATCCAAAATAACCTACGACATGTAAGAAGTAGATCATACCTTTGGAGACCCGCAGTGCTCTAATGGACTTCTTCAAGACCTCTTAGCCTTCCACGCTATGACCCGAATTGGATTACTTCTCTCGAGAAGAATGGTGGAATCTTCAGGAGAAAATTCCCAACTCGAAACTTCAAGGAACTAGAAGAGAGAAGGAGAGAAACTCGTGCAACTCTTGCACGAAAGGGTTTTGGGCGTGAGGGAGACTCTTTTGGACGGCCAAGTCTATTTTATAGACTTCCAAATCTCTCCCTTGTCTAATTGAAATAGAAGTCTTACTTCCAAAGCAATTAGCAACTTTCTCCTTTCCAAACTCTTATTTCTAGAGTCCAAGTCGGATTAGTGTTTTCCAATATCTTGGGCTAGCGTGGGGACCACTAGGGATTCCTTAGAAAGCTGGCTCCAACTGGAACACCGCGACCCCACATCTCATGTGCAATCCGGGCCTACAGTTAATTGCAAATAACACCACTATATAAATGCAATTGCACTCCAGTCTTAGGAATAAATTACAATGAAGACCCTAAACTTCCCAATTACCACAAGTAGGCCCCTCTATCAATATCCGTGGATCAATTGGAATAAACTCGTCTCTTCCAATCTAAGTTCCACATCTTATTATCCTTGAGCCCCAATTAATCACAGTAATCATCAGTACCATCCAATTAACTCTTAATTGAGATGGGTGCGCACTTACTAATGACAAATCCATTAATTGGCACAAGGGGATAATATAGAGAGATTCCATCTTGATCATTCAACGTTCCCACAGTTCTACTACCATATACCCAAGACACCGAGGTGTTAACCTATAGTCGGCCTCACTCATTGGTGACTCAAAGCAAATGAATGATAGAAACTTGAGTTCGTCAATGTCTCAGGATTGAGAGCCTATTGCTAGGGAATTATGAGAGCATACCTTATTATTGAGACGGAATTCCATAAGGTGCATCTCATGGTCCTTCAATACATCCAATGTACCAGCACCGTGATCCAGAATCTTACATTCTGATGATCGAGACAAATCACACTATCTCATAGTGATCAAAGTGCTGCAACCTTATCAAATGAGATGCCCAATCTCATTACTGGTTGTGAAACTATTTTAAGTATAAGATTTGTGACATATATCTCCTGCGCGTGGATCTCATCCATGCACATATATCACATCTAATATACTAATGGGATCCGGTTCAACTCATGAACCATTATGTCATACGTATTGGTCATGTGCATGAAGTAGTAAAATAACATTCATCTCATGAAAGCAAAGCATGATTTTATTGATAAATAAAGAAATTAATCAATTTATTACATCAACTGATGGATTGAGTCCACAAAAACTAACAATCTCCCACTTGGGCTCAATGCCAGTCAGGGTTGCATTTCATGCCCATCCCTTCTACGTGTTGCTCAAAGACTTTGGTAGTCAAAGGCTTAGTAAAGGGATCTGCCAAATTGCCTGCAGACGCTATCTTGGTAATAGCAATATCACCTCTCTGCACAATCTCTCTGACTAAGTGATACTTCCTCTGTACATGCTTTTGGCTTTTATGGCTTCTGGGTTCCTTTGACTGAGCGACTGCCCCGCTGCTGTCACAGTAAACTGTGAGTGGCTGTCGTGCCAAAGGTACCACCCCAAGTTCCAAAAGGAATCTTTTAAGCCATACTGCTTCCTTAGCTGCTTCACAAGCTGCTACATATTCAGCTTCCGAGGTTGAATCAGCGGTACATTCTTGTTTTATACTCCTCCAGCTGATAGCTCCGCCTCCAAGCATAAATACATAACCAGAGGTGGATTTCCTAGAATCCTTATCTGACATAAAGTCAGAATCTGTGTATCCGACTGGAATCAACTCATCACTGCTATAAATCAACATGTAATCTCTAGTCCTTCTCAAGTATTTGAGAATACATTTTACAGCAGTCCAATGTTCAGGTCCTGGATTAGATTGATATCTGCTGACTAGGCCCACTACATAACAGATATCTGGTCTAGTACATAACATAGCATACATGAGGCTACCAACAGCCGAAGCGTATGGTATCGACCTCATTTGCTCCTTTTCCTCGGGTGTCTTAGGACACTGATCCTTGGAAAGGTGCACTCCATGCCTGAAAGGTGTGATACCCTTCTTGGAGTCTTGCATTGCAAACCGTACTAGCACCTTATCTATGTATGCAGCTTGGGATAAGCCAATCATCCTATTTTTCCGGTCTCGATAGAGTTTGATCCCTAGGATGTAGCTAGCTTCTCCCAAGTCTTTCATATCAAAAGTCTTGGCTAACCAAACTTTTACCGTTGACAACATTCCTATGTCTTTCCCGAGGAGAAGGATGTCATCGACATATAAAACCAGAAAAACTACCCTGTCACCTTCACTTTTCATGTACACACATGACTCATCCGGATTTTGACAAAAACCAAATGACTTGATTGCCTGGTCAAAGCGGATATTCCAGCTTCGGGATGCCTGCTTCAGTCCATAAATAGACTTCTGCAGCTTGCAAACTTTTTGCTCCTGGTTTTTAGCTACAAAACCGTCTGGCTGCACCATATAGATGTCTTCCTCAAGATGGCCGTTGAGAAAAGCCGTCTTGACATCCATTTGCCAAATCTCGTAATCGAGATGAGCCGCAATGGATAAGAGTATCCGGATGGATTTGAGCATGGCTACTGGCGAGAAGGTTTCCTCATAATCGATCCCCTCTTTCTGAGTATATCCTTTCGCAACAAGCCTAGCCTTATAGGTCTCCACTCTTCCATCTGGTCCTCTTTTTCTCTTGTAGACCCACTTGCACCCAATAGGTTTAATATTGGCAGGCAAGTCCACAAGTGTCCAGACCTGATTTGAGTACATAGACTCCATCTCAGCTTTCATAGCATCTTGCCAGCGTCCCGAGTCTAAGTCATTTATTGCTTCATCATAGTTAGAGGGATCTTGTTCTGGCTCTTCTGGGATTGCTTCATAAGACTCTCCCAAGAATGAGAACCTGTCAGGGGGTCTGACAATCCTCCCACTACAACGAGGTACTGGTGTAACTACTAGGTCTGGTAAGGGCGGTTCTTCCTCAAGTCCGGTCATACTTGGATTTGGAATTGATTGCTCCTGAATCTCTTCCAAGATCACCTTTTCTAAAAATTTCTGGTCCATCATATAATCTTCCTCTAGAAAAACCGCATTGGTACTGACCAGCACTTTCTGCTCTCTGGGATTATAGAATAACCAACCTTTAGTTCCTTTAGGATATCCTACAAATGTGCATACTTCCGACTTCGCTTCCAACTTATCCGTCTTAACCTTGAGCACGTGTGCTGGACAACCCCAAATGTGTAAATGTTGTAGACTAGGCTTTCGCCCAGACCACAATTCCCGGGGAGTCTTAGGTATAGACTTAGATGGTACGAGGTTTAGTATGTACATTGCAGTATCCAAAGCATATCCCCAAAAGGATATAGGTAATCTTGAGAAACTCAGCATAGACCTAATCATATCTAAAAGAGTCTGGTTCCTTCTTTCTGCTACTCCATTCTGTTGAGGCATACCAGGAGCAGACAACTGGGATAGAATCCCATTTTCTGATAAGTAACCCATAAAATCAGCAGAGAGATATTCCCCTCCTCGATCTGATCGAAGAGTCTTGATACTCTTACCTAATTGCTTTTCCGCTTCCGCTCGAAATTCTTTGAACTTTTCAAAAGCTTCGGACTTGCGGTGCATAAGGTATATGTAACCATATCTTGAGTAATCATCTGTGAAAGTGATGAAGTACTCATATCCTCCTCTGGCCCTGACATTAATGGGTCCGCAGACATCAGTATGCACTAATTCCAATAAATCTTTGGCCCTATTACCCTTAGCTGAAAAGGGTCTTTTAGTCATTTTACCTTCCAAACAGGACTCACAGATAGGCATTGGTTCTACCACCAATGAAGGTAAGATACCATCTTTCACTAGCCTCTCAATCCTGTTAAGGTTTATATGACCTAGCCTCAGGTGCCAAAGTTTTGTTGGATTAGATGAAGGTGACTTTCTCTTTAATGATGATCTACTAATTGTTTCAGTATCATGTATCTCATACATCGTGGGAGTTAACAAATAAAGTCCATTGGTTACCTTGCCAGAACATATGAAAGTACCATTCATCTTTATGACAACTTCAGTACCAAAAGTAATAGAATAACCTTTATTCACCAAACTAGAAACTGAAATTAAATTCCGCCTTAAAGACGGTACATATAATGTTTCTGACAAAACCAATTTCTTATTTGAAAAACATAAAGTAATGACTCCTACTGAAACAGCCTCCGCCTTAGCGTCAGATCCTAGGTTGACAATGATTTCTCCATCACTTAGCCTCCTGGTTTCCCTGAACCCCTGCAACGTATTACATATGTGATTAGTTGCCCCGGAATCCACACACCAGGATTCTGAAGTACCAGTTGCAAAACTAACTTCAGATATAAGTGACTCAATCATACCTGGGGTCTTTTTCTTAGACAGATATTCTGGACAATTCCTCTTCCAATGTCCTGTCTTACCACAATGGAAACACTTTCCTTTTGTCCCTGAACCCTTAGCTTTAGCCACGCCACCAGTTGGACCATTCTCCACCTTAGGACCCTTTGGAACTGATTTCCTTTTGCCTTTCCGCCCTTTGCCTTTCGGCTTGGACTTGGCATCTGACTTTTCTGTCATTAAGGCAGTTGGTTTCTTCTTCATAATCCCTTCAGTTGCTACCAGCTGACTAGATAGCTCAGCTAGAGTCAGATTCATTTTATTCATATTATAATTGACCTTGAAATTGTTGAATGACTCTGGTAGTGACTCAAGGATTATGTCAATCTGCGATTCTGCATCAATCGCAGCTCCCAGTACATCTAACTCATTTAATGAGTCCATCATTTTCAACATGTGTTCCTGTACTGATGTACCTTCAGCCATCTTGGTGCTAATGAGCACCCTCATGGCTGCCTGCCTAGCAGGTCTGCCTTGTTCTGCAAACATCTCCTTTAAGTTCGATATCATATCATATGCAGTCTTATAAGATTGATGTTGATGTTGCAGCACACTAGACATGGATGCCAGAATGTAACACCGGGCCATCTCATCGTCTTTGGCCCATTTGGTGTAAAGGTCCTTTTCTGCTTCTGATGCATCTGGGCCAGGCTCTTCAAGGGGGTTTTTGGTAAGGACATATTTATATCCTGAAGCTGTTAGGACAATATCCAGATTCCGTTTCCAATCTACATAGTTGGATCCCACCAACTTATTCTGGTTGAGGATGGTCGCAAGTGGATTGAAAGTATTCGAATTCATGCTTGTAATACTGTAGCACATAACCATACATTCAATTAATGAATTTAAATGACATTAAGGTTTAGTATTCTACCAAATTTATGTGGGAATCCTCATAACCACAAAATTCAGAATACATCGGAATCCCAATCCTGCGGGGTATGCCTCCTTGGGGAGTGCAAATACCTCCTAGACTGGTGCGGATCAAAATTGGTCAAAATTGAGATTAAGACTAACTATCCATGATCCCCTTCATTCATTACAATCTAGGTATCTCATACCAAATAATGTATGACTCCCGATTAGCTTTGGTTTCTAAAATACATGAGGCAAATCCTTAGGGATACTACATCATTATTTTAGTTAAGTGTGACCCACCAACTAGCATTGCATGACAACCGTTGTGGGTAGCTCCTCCTTGGGGAATGGGCTCCCACCCCGTCTCATCAACACTATCCATAGGAGATCCATATCCAGTATCCAGATAAATACAAGCCCTCCGTGGGGAATGGCCATTCTCAAAATGGCGCGAGGCTAATACTTTCCTTACAATGGACCTATGGTGGAAAACCATGGGGATTTTTATATATATATAGAAATGCCCCGCTCCCACTTAATATTTTAGAGTTGAGGATTTCCTTATAGGTGTATGGGTCCATCAAATATAGGTATATATTCATCTCATGATAAGACCAATGATTGGTTCCAAGTCAAGTTATTTTAAGGAAAGTCCAGTTTCTAAAATTAGTGTTACCAATAGATCCATCTCATGGGCCTACCAACTCTAATTAGAACTCTTTCCAAAAATTAATTTGATTTGACCAATTTTGGAATTTGCTATGTTTGGATCAAATATGGAAATACTCTAAAATAAGCATTCATCCATAAATAGAAAGTGCTATAACAAAAGACTAGTCCTCTCCTCCACATGACCCAGGCGGAAAAGACTTCTTGGACTTCTAGACTTTCCAAAACTTTGGGATTCCTCAAACTCTTTGGGCATCTCCAAAACACCTTTTGGTAATCTTCAAACTCTTTGATTAGGAGTCCAACTTCTCTTTCCTTCTTTGTTTTGGACATCTCCAGAATTTACAAATTTTAAAAAATACATAAATTCTTATGTCTCTATAATGAGACTTACATGGTAGTCTAAACATGGAAATAAAAAGGCTATAGAGAAATTCACCATGCCTTGCCCTTTCATGGGAAACCAAGGAGACCACGATGCCCTTTACACTTAGCCACGAATAAACCAATAATTAAAAGGAAAGAAAAACATGTGGGTCATATGGAGAGGACATTATCACCTGCAAGTTAGTATCTCATACAACAAAGCATCTCACAAAACCAGGTTGCCAAACCACAATAGATAAACAAGATACCAAATATTTTGCCACCACGATACAAGACCCCCTACGCAACGGGGGTCCGGGGGCAGCGCCCCCGGCGGGGGTCGAGCTGCCCGGTCAGCTCGTGGGGTTCCAAGGGGCAGCGCCCCCGAAAAAAAAAAAAAAACAACAACAACTTAGACCAAGAACAAGATGATTCTGCCTAGGTTCGGCTAGCCGATCTGGTCCCTACGGTTAGCCAACAGACCTCTATAGCCATAGTGGTCACTTTGACTAACCGACCTGACGAACCCAGAAATTTGGGTTCTTTTCTGATTCGGCTCCTGCTGTACCCAATCACCTCTAATGATCTCAGTATGTTTTAATGGCATCTTATCATCCTCCTATTATGATTAAAACCTTTTGTAACTTTCCAAACATGTATCTACTACGAGAGCAAGCAAACCCAATAAACACTGATCCTATCATAGCCCTTGCTCTATCCTCTTCGCATCTCATGCGAAGATTAGAACAAGATTACTGATCTAACATGATTAGAGATGAGGTATGTCTCTGATACCAATTGTTGGAAGTAGGTGGGTCTCGTGGACAGATTTTCAAAACTTTTGACCCTCTTTGACACAGGGATCAACTATCCATAAGACCAAAACCCAATCCAGGATGCGTTACCCTCAATCTCGTAACCATGTACAGTAAAATTCTACCCGCACTAAACATCCAAAATAACCTACGACATGTAAGAAGTAGATCATACCTTTGGAGACCCGCAGTGCTCTAATGGACTTCTTCAAGACCTCTTAGCCTTCCACGTTATGACCCGAATTGGATTACTTCTCTCGAGAAGAATGGTGGAATCTTCAGGAGAAAATTCCCAACTCGAAACTTCAAGGAACTAGAAGAGAGAAGGAGAGAAACTCGTGCAACTCTTGCACGAAAGGGTTTTGGGCGTGAGGGAGACTCTTTTGGACGTCCAAGTCTATTTTATAGACTTCCAAATCTCTCCCTTGTCTAATTGAAATAGAAGTCTTACTTCCAAAGCAATTAGCAACTTTCTCCTTTCCAAACTCTTATTTCTAGAGTCCAAGTCGGATTAGTGTTTTCCAATATCTTGGGCTAGCGTGGGGACCACTAGGGATTCCTTAGAAAGCTGGCTCCAACTGGAACACCGCGACCCCACATCTCATGTGCAATCCGGGCCCACAGTTAATTGCAAATAACACCACTATATAAATGCAATTGCACTCCAGTCTTAGGAATAAATTACAATGAAGACCCTAAACTTCCCAATTACCACAAGTAGGCCCCTCTATCAATATCCGTGGATCAATTGGAATAAACTCGTCTCTTCCAATCTAAGTTCCACATCTTATTATCCTTGAGCCCCAATTAATCACAGTAATCATCAGTACCATCCAATTAACTCTTAATTGAGATGGGTGCGCACTTACTAATGACAAATCCATTAATTGGCACAAGGGGATAATATAGAGAGATTCCATCTTGATCATTCAACGTTCCCACAGTTCTACTACCATATACCCAAGACACCGAGGTGTTAACCTATAGTCGGCCTCACTCATTGGTGACTCAAAGCAAATGAATGATAGAAACTTGAGTTCGTCAATGTCTCAGGATTGAGAGCCTATTGCTAGGGAATTATGAGAGCATACCTTATTATTGAGACGGAATTCCATAAGGTGCATCTCATGGTCCTTCAATACATCCAATGTACCAGCACCGTGATCCAGAATCTTACATTCTGATGATCGAGACAAATCACACTATCTCATAGTGATCAAAGTGCTGCAACCTTATCAAATGAGATGCCCAATCTCATTACTGGTTGTGAAACTATTTTAAGTATAAGATTTGTGACATATATCTCCTGCGCGTGGATCTCATCCATGCACATATATCACATCTAATATACTAATGGGATCCGGTTCAACTCATGAACCATTATGTCATACGTATTGGTCATGTGCATGAAGTAGTAAAATAACATTCATCTCATGAAAGCAAAGCATGATTTTATTGATAAATAAAGAAATTAATCAATTTATTACATCAACTGATGGATTGAGTCCACAAAAACTAACAGGAGCATGAGACAAACCTCTCTAGGGAACTCAGCAAATGGAGATTTGTGGAACGTACAGGTTTCATTGGACAGTTGCACTTTTCTACAGCAAGTTGGGAGGGAACAGCTTTCTTTGAAGAGGGTGATTTGAATCCACAGAGAGAGAGAGAGAGAGAGAGAGAGAGAGAGAACAATAGACCCATCTCAGCTTTTGTTGCTGACTGGATTAAGGTGTTTTTTTTCAGTTGCTCTCTTTTCTCCTCTCCTCTCTGATCACAATCCTTTTGTTTTTGGCTAAGATGATCAAGCTCTTAATTAGAACAGAGAAAGTAAAATGTTAAGAAATAACTAAAGATCCGGAAAATGGTGCACGGTTACCACTCCAGTTCAATGCTCCCGCTCAGTTTCCTTTTTCATGAAACTACAACAATGTGAGCATGGGCGGACGTAGGTGCTGTCACACCCGAAATTCTTTAAATTAAACTCTAAAAGAAGCAGATTTTGAAGATAAAAAACTCCACATAAATTGGTGATGCTTTGAAAATCCCACAGAAATCGAAATGTTGTATTTTAGTGAAAAATGAAGATATATAGTTTTTTCAAGAAGATGGTCAATACTTGTCCAAATATTACACATGCATATTATAGCAAATATATATACCATTATTCAGGGCTTGTGAAAAACCGGGCTCTGCCCCTGCCATTATCTACTTGTCATGACACATTTGGAGTGGACCTTTTCTTCACTTTCAAAACTTTCAGTCATGTAATACAAGGTGAGATTAGAACAAAACTAACTTATCTTAAAAATAAAAAAAAATAGAGGTGAGATAAGAATTGATGTGAAAGAATATTGCGTTGAGAGAAGTTTTAATCCATAATTCATACGTTATTTGCTTTTAGGTTTATTATATAAATAGGATTTGAAAAGAGTCCAGAATTTATAGAAAGAGGCATGATTTTGAAAGATGTTCGAATATGAAAGAGGTTTTAGCTCTTCCTACCATGGAAGTTTCTAGTTATATTGAAAACAGGTACAAGGATACCTTAACCGAAAACTTCTCTAAATCGTGATCAATATTTCCTGGATTTGCTGCTGAAAATATCTCTTAATCTCTTAGTGATGATAATGAGAAGAATTAAAAACTTAGAAACTCATGATCTGTCCCATAAAAAAAAAAGAAAAAAAAGAAACCCATAATCTGATGAAAAAAATTAAAAAAGAAATAAAATTGTTGTTGCTAAGAACATTTTATAATGCCTACGATCGTATTTAGTTAAATAGTGAAAAAGGATAGAAAAATGAAAACAAACTTAGAAACAAAAAACAAAAAACAAACTTCTACACAAAATCCATTCAAGCACAAGGCCTTTTCAAATATACCAATGCAATTTAACATAAAACATTTTAAAAAATCAAGAACCACGGTTTGCGATCAAAAAGGCATATCACATTAGTTGTTTTTTCAACCCAATTTCATCTCCTAAACACTAGCTAATCTATCCCTTTTAGTTTGTCAAGAGTTGCTAACCATTGCAATCAAAATGTCTAGGCGTTAGAGTTGCGACAAATAATATACTTAACACCGCCCTTGAGCCCCCTTGGACGGAACATTGCCTCGACTCGAAGCAAACGCCCTGTGCACTTGCACCCACAATATAATACCAAGAATGCGACAGTCACAATATAATACCAAGAATGCGATAGTGTAGGTTCGAATTTAGAACCTGTGGTGGCTTTGATACTATGTCAAAAGTTGCTACCATTACAAGTAAAAGGTCTAGACATTAGAGTTGTAGCAAACAATACACTTACCATACCTATCTTCCCCTTAAAACTAGCAACACACAATCATAATCAACCGATTGTGGAATTCTTTCTATTTCTCATGTTCTCCTTAAAATTAACTAGCACCATATAGTGATGACCAATTGATTGTGTAATTTTCTCTCTCATAAACTGATAAATAAAGAGAGAATTTTCTTTGAAGCAATCACATTGTAAATCATAGGGCGCCCCACATGTGAGATTGTTAATTAATTTCTATCATCACCCCATACTGTAAATCATAATTAATTTTAATCTCATGAGGTTTAAAATTACACAAGTGGGACCTTTTATACAATACAATTACAAGTAGTTGGCCCACTGTGGATGGATCCTACTAGACAAACCTCAAGATTTTATAAGAGGGCCCATTGATCAACTACTGTTTTTTGAGTGAAATGATTCAAATTAACCTATATATGTTTCAATTGATTAGAATGCCAATTTCAAAAAACTCGGTCTCACATGTAAGCTAGCTAACTAATTAGAATAGCAACACATGCCCTTGGATTTCTTTTATGGCCATATTGTAAATCATAAGCCCACACGTGAGCTTGCTAATTAATTTCTAGCATCCCCATCGTTGAACTAAATTTATGAAGCCCTTTAATGTATGAGAGACAAGAGAGATGCTGGCCATTGTTTTGAGGATGCGAAAATGAAAAAAACAAAGGAAAAGAATGCATCCCCTTAGTAAATCTGGGAAATGAAAATGAAAAAGAAGAAGAAAGAGGCAGCCCTTGAGTTTTTTGGAAAGAGAAATGAAAAAGAAGAAGAAAGGGTTGGGAAGGCTGTAGGCATAGAGAAACGAAAATGAAAGTGGAGGTCGGAGGGATAGAAGGATACGTTTTCGTGACTTATGCAATGGGGCAAGTTTTTGGGAGAGAAGGCAAGAGGTGGCATCAATAGTTTGTGACATGGCATCAACTTTTGTTGTGGCAATAAATGCCCCTTTTAATAATTAGGAGTTTTTAATAATATCTCATATATATATATATATGAAAAATAATCTTGTAAGGATGGTCCTTCTAGACCATTTCTCACTGTTTTGGATGGTGCGGCCCATATTGCGAGCTATCCAAATGAATTATACACATAACTCTCCTAAATTGCATATGTTCACTAATTTTGGGTCCCATCCAAATAAATTGAATTGTTGGATCGACTGCACATCCATCTGAATAGACTTTACATATATTTATCTAACAATATATAAGTGTGCAGTCGATCCAATGGTCCAATCTATTTAGATGTGACCAAAAATTGGTGAACGTCTGCAATTCACAAGGATAATATATCTGATCCATTTGGATGGCCAACAACGTGGCCTACACTATCCAAAACCATGAGAATTGGTTTGTAAGGACCATCCTTATGTAACCGTTTCTCTTTCTCTATACATGTACACACACACTAGCAACGCAGGTAACAAAGGAAGATGATATATTAACATTCTAAAATAATAACAAAATGTTTGAGATTTAAAAACATAAGACAAATAAAATAATTCAAAATTTTAAAAGAAATATTAAATTTATTTAAAAATAGAAATAAAAAAATAAATAGATATAATATTTTTTTTTATAAAAATAGGTAAGTGTGCTCATGAGATCTTAGGAAAGTATAACCGAGTGCATAACTTTGGATAAAGTGATATGTAACGCGTATCAAATTAGACTACAAATAAAAAAAATGACCGTTGCAAATTTATCTAAAAACTTAATGCTCCTGGAAGAATAAGATTTTGGAAAGAAAAGATTAGATGAGGAGTATATTAGATTTTTAAAGTTGACTCAAGGTGTTGCTTCAATAAATAATCCAATGAAATGCCACTCTTGAACTTTTTGAATAATAATTTTTATTTAAAAAATTAAAAATATCTTGAAATTTATTGATATAAGAATAGTGCTTTTCAAAAAAGACCTTTGTTAACCAAGGAAAAAATAAGAAATTTAATCAAATTTAGTGTTTTTTTATAAAAAACAATTAAAAATAAAAAAGTTATTTATTTAGCAGAAAGGTTTGAATTAAGCTTGGGCCCAAAATTAGACAAATTTATTTCTAAAACTTAGAATAAAACAATAATTTTATCTAACTTTAAAATTGGTATATAAAATTATAAAAAGCAAGAATGATGAAGTTGATAATTAAAAATATTTTTTTAATAAAATTTAAAAATATTTTTTCTTAAAAATCCTAAGTATGCATGGATGCATTATTTGAATCTACTATAAACGCCACAAAAGTTAAATGGAAAGAAACCTCACTTCCTATTTTGGAAAAAAGCAAAAAAACAATAAACAATAAACAAAAAACAAAAAACAAAAAAACAAAAAAAAAACAAAAAAGAGGAAAAGACAAATAATCTCGTCTTAATAGGTCAAACTGAATTGTAATAACGGTCATTGCAGCTCCAATAACTATGCCAGAATATTTAATGATTCCCTAAAAACATCCATTTAAAGAACCAAAAAAAAAAAATTAATAGAAGTAGCAAAAAATCGTGTTGCTTTCAATTTGCATGCCTATAACCTTGGAATATAATAAAAAAAATCAACAACAACAAAGTGCATAAAAACTGCTTTATTCAACCATTTTGATTAAAGACCATTAATTGGTAAAAACTTTGAATTTTGCAAAAGAAAAGGGACTAACTAATAGAGATTTTTGTGATAAATAGTATTTAGTATAATTAGAAAGAAAGAAACTTCATGATTTAAACTGTGTAATCTTGTAACCAACATCGTGTTAGCATATAAAATGAAAAAAATTTAGGCAAGCATTTAGGCATTGTATATAAAATTGAAATATTTTAGGGATAAAGGATTTAAAAAAAAAGAAAAAAAAGCTTAAAAATTGAATGAGAGTTCTTTTAGGAAGAAAATTTGTACATGATTTAGGACTTTAATGACGGTGCGCCATGTGTCACTCCCTTACAAAGGAGCTGTTGTCAACTTGCCATTATATATATAATATATAATAATGATTTTCTAAAGATGTTCAAAAGTCATCACACTCCAGTTTCAAAGTAATTCTAATGTCCCTCCCTTCCCACCTCACAAGAAAAATCGAAAACATCCCTTTGTCATCCACCTGCAAAATGAATGATCAAATTTCCCTCCCTCCTCACTTGCAAAACATCCCACTCCATGGTTGACTGGTGGAGAAGCGGATAGACTTCTGGTAATATGACAAAAGCCCTTGAACCGGATAACTTTTGATATCAAACGGATGGAAATTCTATTTAGTTTAGCTGTCAAAATGAGTCTCGTGATTGCAATGGCAAACCTAGAATTTTCATTTGATCTGTGCATGTAATGGATGGGTGAATAAGTTAAATACTAAAATAAAATTTTTTAAGACCTAATTTTCAAAAATTCTCATACCATGTCAGTGCACTTGCACCCGCGTACAAACACCAAGGTCGCTAATTATTGCGTAGTCATGTTGGCCACACTGAAAAGTCTCTAAATTCCGTTTTTTTTCCTACATGTTCAAAAATAAGCATCGAAGATGAAGGCTAGAGGTTTACTTTCTTGTCCATATCTAGGTTGTCTCACTATTTCTATGCTCTATACTAGACTCCACGTGGGTTGTGACTGACGAAGCAAAGCTTGACTTATAATAGTACATTACTTGTCGCTCTCTCGTAAAGAGGCTGCTATAAGTATATATATATATATATATATGAGATGATTTTACGAAAAAATCCTCTTATAATCACTATAAATAAAAAAAATCCAAAAGACATATTTCTATCATAGTGGTTCTGAGGGGTCCTTTTTTGTTTAACTTTTTAGAATCTAACTTAGTTAGGAATATTCCTATTCACCCACATGCATGGGCAGGGATATTCCTGCTCATTTTTTCTTCTTCTTCTTTTTCTTCATTCCTCCTTCCCTTATTTCTTCCTCTTAACTCTTTTAAACCATGTCTCCTATCACCGTCATTGTCGTTGTCGTCATCTATATCTCTCTCTCTCTCTATAGATATATATACATATATATTTATATAATCTTCAGTACGTGGATTTGACCAGGAATAAAAAAATCTCAATCTCAACTGTTTAAAGCATGATAATGGCTCTTGGTGGCCCAGAACTGTTGGTGGTCCTTAAATACTAAGTCGAGATTTCAATGTAGAGATAGGGAGGGATTGATATGATTGAGAGAGTGTCATTCCTAGATTCACATGATCGAGTATTTCTCTTAGTTGTTGGATGTTTGGCTCTTTGTGATTGGAAAAAAAAAAGGGTATCCCCACAAACATGTTCGAATTTTAAAATTGTCCAGATTAAAGAACTTGGTATGCTTCATCAAAACTTCATGAACAACCAATGGTCAATCAACTACAGTCCTCGCCTTTCCAGGTCAACCATTTTATCATGGCAAACTTCAGAAGCCCGGGATGATATGAAAATTGATTTCCAATGGACTGAATAATTTCATAATCAAATCAAAGAAATTTTCCTATTAGTTTGTTACCATCAAAACATGAACCAATAGGGGCTGACCCAGAAATTTTTTTCTTGTGGGGACCACTATCTAGAAAAAAGTTTTGGGAGGGCCATTTATAAAAGATAAATCTAGTTTTCAAAATATGTAGGGGAGTTTTCTAAAAATTTTGGAGGGGCTATATGTAAAAATATTAAAAATTATTAATACTTTAAAGGGTTTTGTAAAATCTTGAGAGGTAATATGTAAAAAAAGTTTAAAAAAAATGTTAAAAACTAAAATCTTGGGTGGCCATGGCCCCCCTAGACCTACATATGGGTCCGCCAGTGAACCAAGCTATTGTTTGTTTCGGAAGCTTCCAAAAGCATTAGTAACAAACTGAGATGAAATAGTACTTCAGATTAATTACGGGCTCTGGCAAAAATTATGATAAAATAGTTATTTCATACTTCCGATTATGCTTTAAGAAGAGGCCCAATCATCATTGTAATTCATTCATTAGTGTTGGGCCTATCTTTGATTGCTTATGACTTCAAGGAAATATAATTACAACTAAGCCACCTAACTAAATAGAATGAGAAAATAGAGTCAGGAATTATAGTGATAGGAGAGATGGTTGGAAGGAGTTGGAGAGAGGGGGAGGAAGAAAAAGAAAAAGAAATGAGTGAGGCTATCCCTACTCTTGTAAAAGAAATGAGTGGGGCTATCCCTGCTCTTGTATATGGGTGAGCAAGGATTTTTCCGCTAAACTCAGATTTCAAGAAGTTATACCAAAAAGATTATGTAGGACCACTACAGTGGACACATGTCTTCTTTTGGACCTCTTTTTATCTACAGGATTCTAAGAAGATTTTTTTTGTAAAATTCTCTGATATAATAATAATAATAATAATAATAATAATTTTTTAAAAATGTTCAAAATTCATCCCACTCCACTTTCAAAATAATTCTAATGTCCCTCTCTTCCCACCTCACAAGAAAAATCCAAAACATCCCTTTGTCATCAGACCTCCGGCAATGTGACAAAAGCCCTTCAACCTGACTACTTTCGATATTAGACAGAAGGAAATTCTATATAGCTTGGGTCTCCAAATAAGTCCAGTGATTCCTGCGTTGTTACATGGGCCATACTGAAAAGCGCGTTCAGGAATAAGCATCGAAGACAAAGACTCAGGTAAAAGCTGCTGGTGCATAAGCATCGCAGACGAAGACTTGAGGTCTACCTTCTTGTTCATATTCAGGTTGTCCCACTATTTCTGTGCTTCGTACTAGACTCCATGTGGGTTGTGCCTGATGAAGCCAAGCTTCACCTATGACCCGGCCAGCTGTTGTCAAATCATATTCACCCTCTCTGCCTAAAAACAAGATAAACAGAGGGAAAAGAAACCGACGTGAGCTCATTTTGCATGGTCTTAGTTTAACGGCTGTATTCCGTGGGCCAAAAATAAAATGGGCCCGGCCACTTGTGGTCTCTAATTTTCTCTTCCCATGTTCCAAACCTCCACAATCAAGATTCGGACCTTCCTCTGATGACCCACGCGTGCCGCGTCTATTTGGATATGCCGGGGCACTGGGCAGAAGTGAAGTGTATTGGAGAGAGATATTATGGAATTTAGATTATTTGAAGAAAGCCATCACGCTGACCGGGTCTCCCCACATCAGGTTTTCGTCAGAGGATCCGGACTCGATATTACGGCGTTAGTATCGTTTTCCATATTTCTCCTGAGTCCACATTACTGGCTCTCACACTGTACTCCACTTTCAAAGTAATTAAAATGTGCCCCCTTTCCCACCTCACAAGAAAAATCTCCTTTCGTCATCCACTTGCAAAATGAATGATCAAATTTCACTCCATTGCCACTTTTAGAGCAGAGTTAAATTTCCCTGACTTTAAGGAAAAAAATTAAAAGTATATATATATATATACTGTTTAAAATAAAAGGCACCAGGCTTCATTAGCAACAAGCTAATAAATCAAAAGTACCATATTTTAAAAAATTCTTTTACCTTTTACACTAAAAAGTTAAAAACTATTTTTTATGCCACTAATTGTCAAAAAATATCTATTTTTAAGAAAAAAAAACACATTCTCCTTTTACTAAATGACAAAATGCCATCATGTTTTTTATTGAAATCCTCTTTTTTTTATCTTTTAATTTAACAATTCACCTCACTTCACTCTACAAATAAAGTTACCATGTATGTGTACCCAACCTTTCCATGTATGGTAAAAATTCCACAAAACCCAGTTTTAAGGGCTTGCTTATTTAGTGAAATTCAAAGAAGTTTAGTCACCACAATTTGTAAATATAGCAATATTGAATTTTAAAAATTACCCTTTGGGCGTTTACAACCAGAAATTCCACCAGAAAAAAAAAAGATTAAAGTTTCTAAATTCTCCTCGGCATTTGAGACCTTTTCAGTGGTTGGTATTTTAAAATTACCATAGAGAAACATAGCATTTGCAAGATAAGCCATTACATCATTTCAAAAAAACGCCAACAACTAAAATTATTAGCAGAATTTCTAGAAAAGAAAGAGAGCCTAAGGCAATTGCATGTCAAATAGGTAAAATAATTTAAAAATCCACCTTTGGTGACAAATATTTTTCAATGAAATAATGTTTTTAAACACCAATACTGCTAAGCAATTATTATTATTATTATTATTATTTTGTGTTCCACTTTTATCCATTGTGTAAAAAATACATATAGATACCTAATTTTTTACAGTGATATTCTTTAAATTTTAATTTTGTTGATAACCGAATTTAAACATGAGCAGGTAACTTTAAATAAAAATAATATTAAATCCTGAGGCAGAGTGCCATAACGCAGGGCCTTGCAAAATTCATATTTTTGTTTCTTTTTTTCAAAATTGCAATTACTCTAATTGTAGATCTTATTTTGTAAAGCAACCACATTGACAGTCTCTCTAACGGCGTGCTACATTCCTTCCCTACAAAAGGAATTAAAAACACACAAGAACATATGTGAAGGTTTTCAAGCCTTGGTTTTATTCTAAATTACAGTTTAATTACTACTTTTATATAGTGAAAAATAAAACAATTAATCACACAAAGAAGGGGATATAATATTTAACATGGAAACCCAAAAAAAAAAAAAAAAAAGAACCGCGAGTTCAAAGTAGACAAAATCAAACACTAACTTTTGCAATTACAAGATATACTCACAATCCTACAATCAGTCCCTTGACACAAAGTATTGTAATGGTTTTTGCTAGATTCCCTTGACACGCAGCCCTTCGATGTCCCGCTTTGAGTGATTTGATCTCCATCTCAAATGAATCTCTTCAGCAAGACATCAATCTCTTATGAAGATGTAGAAGCAACAAATCTCCCACAATGAAGTAGAATAGAACTTGAAGCCTTTAACCCTTTGTAATGCCCCACTCTTACACACATGCATGATATTGTCCACTTTGGCTTATGGGCTTCATGGTTTTGCTTCTGATGGATTTCAACCCACCAAAAGGCCTCATGCAAATTAAGGGTGCAAGCTCTACATATAATCCGAATTACTTTCCTCTCTATAGTCAATATAATTGATGTGAGACTCTAGGATGTCACAATCTATCCCCCTTAGGGTTTGTAACGCCCCACCCCTATACACATGCATGATATTGTCTGTTTTAGCCCATGGACCTCAAGGTTTTGCTTCTGGTGGGTCTCAACTCACCAAAAGGTCTTGTGAAAAATAAGGATGCAAGTTCTACATAGATGTCACAATCCACTCTCCTCAGGGTTGCACATCCCTATACAGTAATCTGTTAGTCCATGAGATCTAACTCTCTAATAGAAGCTCTAGATAAAATCTACAATGTAAAATCTTAACTCAAATTATGAAGATATATGCCTTAAGGTAGAGAGAAACAACTCTTTTTATAACTTACAATTCGTGCCTTAGAGCAGAGTCCAAGTATAAACAAAATAGATAACTCTGGTGCAAATAGGAAATAATGCCACAGAAAATCTGTAGAATAATTTTCGCCATCCGATCAATCGGGCAAGGGTCCAATCAATCGATTTATGGTTCTGCCTCAAATTCAATTGATTGAGAAGCCTTCATCAGATTTTCTGATTTTCTTCTTTTTAGCTCTTCTAGTGACTCAAACCATAATCTATCTTTAAGAAATATAAAATACAACTCCAATGAACCCAAGTTTTGTCCAACTCATAAATTAATTAATACAAGAATCCTTACAATCTCCTCCTTTGACAATTCATGGAAAAAAATACATATAAATTCAATCTACCTAAGAATAAAAAGAAACTGTCTGTACCATTTGAATCCATCTTCAGCTCCATCTGTCATGAAAACTACCTCTAAATACCTAGCATTCTCTTTCTTTTTGTCTATAATTTACAAAATTAAAGATGTCAGTATCAGCATATCTGCCAATCAGTATCCAGTAGTAGGTCTACCTCAGTTGTGTCTCCTCTTTAATGATATATTCATAGCAACTAGGGGTGGGAGCTTTGCTAATACAAGAGATCAAGAAAGCCAACATGAAATCCAATATTACTCCACATGAGCCCTAAGCAAGTGCAATAAATTAACAAGCCACTTTGCTGATAATGAACCACCATTAACACGAGCTCTAAGGCAAGCAAATGAAGTGAACAAGAACCTTTGGGTATTGCCAAGGTGGCAAATCAAATGAGCAAAGATTTACAGAAAAGAGGGATTCAAATGAGCAAGTTCATACATCCAAAATCATGATGCAAAAACCTAGTTTTGTGAGCAATACTACAATTACACCCCCATTTACTCTCCCATTTACTCCCTTGTGTTTTTTATGGTTCAAATCTATCCAAGACATATGTGAACTACAAAAAGTACTACGGAGTAACTGGGGTGTAAGTTTAGACTTTCTCTTTGTTGCTTAGCTATGATCTCCACTTTCAAAAAATCTAAAATTTCCATCCCTCATACTTTTTCCCAAAAGCTTCTCCAAGAGACGGAGATGTAAAATGCTACATGGCACTTTAGGCTATGAAATAAGGCATTTGAAGACTCTCCAACGGAAATGCCAAAACTAGTGTAGCATTTGTTATGTCAAGTTGGAATGCAAAATTTGACAAATGAAAAAGCAACATGCCATTTATTTTTTAAACATATTTTATGATATGGGCCCCTCATAATGTAAAAGTTTTTAAAGATTTTGACAAGCTTTTTATGATGTGAGTCTCACAAGAATGCAAATATATTATAAACTAATAAATTTGGCACATTGGGTGAAGTTTTTACTTTTGGAGATGCCGGATTTCAAATCTTCAAATTGCCATATAAAGCCTTTAAGTGGGATTTGGAATGTCCAAAATAACATTTCAGTTGGAAGAGCTTAATAGCCTTCCGTCAAAAAAATTCAAATTTTCCTCCCTCATGCTTTTTCTTGAAAAAACATCTCTCTCAAATATCTTGTCCATTCGCTAGAATTTTAGCTTACAATCATAAATGTACCCAGTGAGGCTAATGAGCCTATAATCTTGTAATTCCTCCAGGTTAGGAACTTTTGGAATAAGGGTCAAAAAGTTACATTCCTCCATATTAATTCTAACTAACCCTTTGATGAAACTTCAATAAGAACGAAGCAAAATCCGCTTTTAGGAACTCCCATACAACTTTGATGATGGAGAAGTTGAAGCCATCTGGACCCCAAGCCTTATCCCCTTAACTATCCTCTAAGGCTCTAAGTACCTCATCCTCCTCAAATCCCCTTCTCAAAGAACGTCGCATATGAGAAGAAGTTAAAGCAGAGGGTAGGTCCCCAAGCTTTGTCCTTGCGCCCCCATCAGTCTTATAGAGCTTCATAAAATCTCATGAACTCATACTTGATCTACTAGCGCTCTCCAAGAACCAACCACCTCGTCAAATTTTACCCGCATAATTGATTAGACTCCTCATAGTAGCCATCCTGTGAAAGAAATTTATATTTTGTAAAGAGTCTTGTATTTTGTCACCTTCCTTGAGCCAAACAACTCTTGGCTTTTTCCTCCGAAAAATTTCTTCCAATTGGGTGAAATCCCAAGTTCTTCACACAACATCCTGTTTAGCTATAACTTTATCCGGTCGCACCTCCCTGCTTTCACCAATTTTATCAAAATCTTTCACAATTTTAACCAAGACTTCTTTTGTTTCATCCACTTGACCTAATGGTTCTTCACACATATTTTCCTTGAGAGCGTGAACTGTGAAGCATCTTGCAAGCCTCCAAACCCCCTGACATCCGCTTGATCCCACTAACACCGAGCCAAATTGAGGAAGCCTCTGTGATGAAGCTAACAAGTATCGGAGTGGGATGACCTTGATCCTAGTCCAAGCCTCCAAGGTTTTAGAGCATCGATTAATGGGGCAATGGTTAGAAATCAGCGTAAGAAGAGCCAATTGAAAAACTCCTCCAAAGTTAACATTCCACTCTTGCGATAGCAGAAATCCATCAATCCCACTCATAGCCATTTCCTCTGTATTTTTAGTCCCAGTGGATCTTCGACTCTAAAGAGGCAAATCATCCAATTCATTTTCATTGTTGAAATCAGAAAACAATTCCATGGAGCCAATGATGGTCTCCCCCTTATTTTTCTCGTACCGATACCTGACCATATTAAAATCTTCTCCAGATACCCACAGGACTTGCCACTACGATTTAAAATTGGCTCACGAATCTATGCCCCAACAGTCGGGCCATGCACGGTGGCACTAGCCTAAAGAAAACCGTCACCCGCCCCCACAAAACTTAATTGCCGTCACCAGGGCTCTTAAGACAGGCCGTCGACACGTCTGCATTGCACTATTGGGGGCTGACATCTACACCTTCGTAGATTGCACGAACGACCGTAGACCGCCACAAACATGATTGTGGGTCCCTCACAGGAGCATGTCGACACACACCAGGATGTGCCGGAGGAGTATCGACATCACAGAGACATATCGACATTGCATCATCCTCCCCACAGATGTCTTCTAATATCTAGGAGGCTCTAATACTAACTTACAAGCTTGGATCTCCTTAGTTCTAGGTGTTTATGCTAAATTATCGAAAAAATGTAAAAAAGAGAGAATATAAAAAGAGAGAGAAAGAGAAAGAATTTGAAGAAGCCACCAAAGAATCTAATGACACACTAGTTTCGTTAATTTCAGAAATTATAAATAACAAAAGTCGCTTAAGTTTTTCCATATTTACATACAAGCCCCTGACATTTCTAACATTTACATAAACACTTCCGAGTCATGACAATCGCTCACAGCATCGGATTGACTTATTGACAGGAGAGGCTTGTATAGTTCATAATCCACTTAGTTGTAGATGTAATGACCAACATAAAATATGACACCTCATCCCATATTGCTCATGAATAAAATATGAGTATACTATATAATGAACTATGTACGTTACTACTGGTAACTTGAGCTTAAGCATTTTGGGTCATGTAATAGACTCATCAAGTTACTAAGCTATAGCGAACTACTCGGACAGAAAGGTCTGAGCAGCACTTGGCTTTACCCTGTGCACAAATTCTTATCATCTTCAGATCTCAACGAGGAAATTCTCTGTGAACGTCTCTTAACAAATTTCTGTAATAAGAAGTATGTGTGAGCCCACACCACCACCACGATCGCCAAACCAGCATGTTCATTCCAATTTCTCTTCAAACCAGCAAGGTTATATTGAAGCTTGACATGGATTCTTATATGCAGAGATTGCAAAGGGTTTTTATATGTTTCCAAGTGGGCATTGGGGAAGTTGTCACACCAATGGGGATCATCATGGTATTGAGCAAAAATAGCATCCTGCAATAATTTTGAACCATTCCAACATCTGGCAATGAATTCTAGCAAACATATCCGTGCCAGAAATCTGCACATACCCAGAATAATTAATCGTCCCCTATACCTTCTAGAGTTCTGGTGGCACTGGCAAAGTATCTTGGAACCTTAATGTTGATGTATTCCCACGCCTTCAACATGAATTACTTCTGTTTTGAATGTATCAATTGTCCTCTACCAATAATCGGTGCAAGAACAGTTCCCTTGTTTGAAAGTATGGAAACGAGATCGGTCTCTCATAACAATCTCTCTATCAAAAACAAGGGAAATAGCTTTCATTGCTGAGTGACAATCTTCGCATATTCTTAGATTCTTTACAATTCGAATAAGGCTCCCTGCATCGGTGCTCATCAACCCAAATGCAATGGCCAGTTTCTCACTATGCCAAGCTATAGCTTGCTCTCTCTCCTCCTCACTCAGATCAAACAACACTTGCCTTGTATTAGCAATGTAGCCTCCTTCAATGCTTGCTCTTTTCAAAACCTCATTCAACTTGCCATGTATCTCTTCAATTTGAGGATGCAATCGATCCGCGGAAAGAAATTCATGAATGACACCATTGACCTCGATCCAACTACAACCAGGGTTTGATTCAACCCTATCATTCATCACTTTCCTAACTGTGGCAACCTCATACCATCGGCCAACAGATGCATATAAATTCGAAAGAAGCGTGTACCCTCCACCATAAGTGCTGGGGTCCAATTGAGCAATGTGATCTACAACATGTTCCCCAAGATCAACATATCCGTGAATCCTACAAGCACTAAGCAATGCTCTCCATACAACAATATCTGGTTCCATGGGCATGCTCTTGACAACTTCAAATGCCTCCTCCAAACGCCCTGCACGACCAAGAAGATCAATCAGACAACCATAGTGCTCAATTCTAGGCAAAAGTCCCCACAACCGGTTCATATTGTGGAAGACCAAACAACCCGCATCTACAAGGCCAGAATGGCTACATCCATTCAAGATACCCAAAAGTGTAACATTATCCGGTCTGACACCTTCAGCTAACATTTCAGAGAAAACTCGAAGAGCATCACTACCACGGCCATGCATTGCCAACCCTGAGATCATGCTAGTCCATGTAAGGACATCTCTTTTAGAAGTGTTGTCAAAAACTTGTTTTGCAAATTCTATCTTCCCACATTTTGCATACATGTCGATGAGAGCAGTAGATATGTTACAACTCTTTGGCACTCTGCTTTTGTCTATATAAATGTGAATCCATTTCCCTTGGTCCAGGGCCCCAAGATGAGCACAAGCAGAGAGAACACAAACAAGCACTGCTTCGTTGGGCCTCACCCTATTATCCTGTAGTATATCATGGAAAAGCCCCAATGCGTCACTATATCCTCCACATCCGACATAACCTGCAATCATTACCGCCCATGAAACCTCATTCCGTGTTGGCATCTGATCGAAAAACTCATGCGCAGCACTCAATTCTCCACATGCAGCATACCCACTTACAAGACTAGTCCAAGTGACCACATCTCGCACTGGCATTTTATCGAACACCTTCAGCGCCTCATCCATTCTCCCAAAAACAGAGTACATGTTCACCATAGAATTGCCTACAAAGACATTTGATTCAGACCCATTTCTCACGACGTGCCCGTGAGCGCTTTCACCGAGCTTGGGTGATGTTAGGCGTGAGCACGCGGTGATCACGAAGGTGAAGGTGTACTTGTCGGGCTTGGCTACACCGAGGGCAAGCATCCGGCGGAAGAGATGGATTGATTCATGGGAATTGGGTGTCTTGGAGTAGGCCTGGATGATGGAATTCCAGAGGAGAGGAGAAGGGGAAGAGGGACTTGGATAGCAGGCGAATAGCGCAGAGGCATAACTGAGGCTGTGAAAGGAAATGTAGGAGCGGATGAGGGCGGCGAAGAGGGAGGAAGCATTTGGAGAGGAGGTGGTGGATTGGGTGATGATGAATTGGGCGTGGATCTGTTTGAGCTGGGAGAGGGTTGAGCAATGGCTCAGTGGGGGAAGTGGAGGTGGTTGGTGTGAGAGTGGTGAGGGAGGAGAGTTTGATGAGGAGAGGAAGAGAGGTTTTAGGGAGCCGTTGAGGGGTTTGAATTTGAAGGGTTTAAGGAATGAAAAGAGATGGCAGGAGCACTTGTAAGGTTGTGAAATGAAATGCATCCAGAAGTTGAGATCCCAATCATTTGGTTGATTGATGAGTAAGGAATGCTTCAGCTTCAAACAGATCATTCATTTGACTTTGAACCATCAATTCGGTCAGGGCAAATCACAGGTCAAAATTAAGAATGTTTGTTTGCATTAGAATTCATTAGTAATTCAACACAAAAGGTGGTTAAAAATTAAAATTAAAGGTGAATCTTTAAAAATAAACGTCAAATAATTTTTTTAAAAAAATTAAAAATAAATAGAAACTAGTTGATGCTATTTTTGAAAATTCAACTTTAATATTCTTTTTTAATTACGCTTTGTATTTAATTTCAACGTATTTTAATGCAAATGATACAGCCTTAAATCAATTTCCTTTTTTTTTTTGTCATTCCAATGACAAAATCAAATAATTCGCATTCACTTATAATTCCCATGAATTGGCTTTATCTGGAACTTGACACCCAACCGACCCCTTAACCATTGTTGGATTCAGTCACGAAAATAGATGTGTTTAGAAAACCATTAAATTGTATGCCTCCAGATTTAAATGTTAGAATTATCTAGGCAGAGTAATATATTTAAAACCTTCTCCCCACTCCCCCAAAACATTTTCAGTGTCATGTTCATGTTCAACATACAACCTTCCTAGTTTTGTTCCCACCACTTATCCTCTGCAATGGCATATACCCTGTGCGCCTAATATACCCCCCTATGATCAATTTAAGTCCGCACACTAACTCAATTAGAACAGAACCTCCCTTGACTGGGTGATTGTTATTTTTTTTCTTACATTGATTAATCATTAAGAGACCTTGGAACTTTTACAATTTTAATCATTAAGGTCCAATTTTAGCCAAAATTTGCTTGATTAATTGACACCCACAAAATTTGCATGATTAATTGAGGAAAAAAAAAAAACAGTTCACAGCGGGGGTAATGTGTGTGGAGTAGACAGAGTATCCAGACTCCCGGTAAGAAATTGACAGCACAAAAAACTGGTGAGTATCATTCATCCATCCTCTTGCTCTATTAACATAAGAGGAATGTATCAAAATCAAATGTGGATGGTGGATGCATTATTGTAATTATTACTTTTTCTGATGTATCACCATTCCTTATAAATAAATGGACCAAATCTTAGCATTTTGCTTAATCAACCCGGGTGAAAATTTAACGTTTTGGATCTGTTATCACGAGGCCACACTTTGCAACAAATAGTTCAGCCTATCGGGGTCGCGTGGGAGCATTACAATCATAAAGGTTCCAAGGCCCGTTTATGATTTATTTATGTGCAAAAAATATAAATCATCCAATCAAGGATGTACTGTTTTAATTGGGTCCAAGTCCTAACCAATAAATAAGGTCCAATTCAATCCAAGATCTTCATGATTAATTGAGCTGGTGACAATTAATTCGGACCTAGTTAAAACTCATCACAGCCATTGCAGAGGATGCTCGATGAACAAAACTAGGAGGAAGTTTGGATGTGAACATGTTGTAATCCGTCCTTGACAATTCATTTGTAATCAGTATGAGTACTAAAATAGGCGGTTTCTGGTTTTGCCACCGACAACTGAAGATCTTTTTTTGTTTTTTTTCCTTTTCCCCCTAAAAGCTTACCATTACATGAGATGCACAAGTTGAACGTTCGAATCATTAAAATTGATTACTCCAATAGGAGTTGGTATTAAATTTCCTCAGCTAACCATTACTACAATAACATCAAGCGTTTAATAAAGCAGCGGAAATACTTTTCAATATTTCCCATCGGGTGGAACCCACTCCTCAATTCTCCTCCTCAAGTGAAACCTGGTTGGCATACTTTCGGCGACACGTATTTTTTTTCATGATAGGCCCATAACCAAAAGCCCATCATAGTAGACCCAGTCAATATATCCCATGTGTATATCTTTGTGGATTTGGTCAAATCTTGTACAATAATCATATGATTGTAATTACTCAAATCATGTGTAGACTTTCCCTTTTAGCATATGATGAGATGTAACATAGCTTGTAATTAGGGCCTTTGATTAGGCAATACTCGCTATTAATACAGTGGTCGACCCTCATATTGGCATACGACAATATTCCCACAATTGCTCCTCTCAAAACAAAGATCTGTAGATTTTTTCATGGTATCAAAGTTAATTAGTCGTAAATTCGAATCCAAGGAGGAAACGACTTGGTGCAAAAAAAATTAAAAAAAATGTGTCGCCAAAAGTACGTTGACCGGGTTCCGCCTGAGGAGGAGTATTAAGGAGTATGCTCCACTTGATGGGAAATATTAAAAAGTATTTTCGCCGCTTCTACTAACACCTTGAGGTTTTTGTAGCAATGGTTAGCTAACGAAATTTAATAATTGGTCTCATCTTATAATTGAGCACATACTTAATCTAATAATGGGACCAACTTATATTGAAGTAGAAGTGAGAGGCATCCCAAATATGTGGACGGTGTTCATTTTTGTACAGCTTGAATTTTCAATAAATGGACCCTATTGTGTAGTTCCATTTCCATCACTCTTGAATCCTCTTACTAAGAGGATACAAACTGTTTCTTACAAATTGTCATCCACCGAAAGCATAAATACAGCCTACATCAACAGCGAGTTTTTTATTCAGCTACAACATGGTTCGAGGAGGTTGAACACTCGTTTTTATAACTAATATAGAAGTCGATCAATAACGCTAGGGTGACATGAGATGTTAAAATAAAGCATTTACCTGATGATATGTCAACACCATAATTAGTTACAATTTCACTTTGTGGGAAATAATCCATTTACTTTAGCCAATCATGATGTTGACACATTAGCATGTAAATGCTTTGTGTCAATATTTCATGTCACCCTGGTATTATTGGAAGTTAATTGATAAAAAAACTTAAATAAATAAATAAACATAGTTATGCACAAATTCACTTACTATGATGCCGAGATACGGACATGGGAACGAGAGTTCGATACACCGATTTGAAAATTTTAGGATACGGATACAGGTACGGCATTTCAAAAAATATAAACATATAAATACTTATCGTAGTGCTCAAATATTACGAGGCCCACTGTGTGGATTAAATTTTCAATGAGGTGGGCCTGATAGTATCTTAACATAGAAGAAAATAAAAGAAAAGAAAAAAAAAGTGGGCTAAGTGTCTTGGTTGGCCCAGTAGCTCAACATTAAAATAGAAAGAAATTAAAATAAAAAAAAGCCCAATAGGCCCGTTCTCATTAATAAAATGCGACGGATTCTTTTGCTCATTTTGCATCTCTGGGACATCATCGAACCAAAAAGAAGAAGAAAAATGATTAAGAAGAAGAGGAGGCATATATAACACCTAAAGCTAGAAACTCGAAGTAGCAACAGTAACAGAAAGGAACACAGTGGTTTACCACCTAGTTAAAAAAGCAACCCGTCAAAATAAAAGCAGTAGCCTCAGTTAGTTTAGTTATTTTCTTCCTCGCTACCACCTTTTCCTCCTCCTCTTCACCTTCTTTTTTGATTTCCTTTTGATCAAATTGAGAGAGGGCTCATTTAGGAGTAAATTGGTTAAAATGGACAAAATTTGTCGTAATTTTGGGTAAAAAATATTGCAGAGCCGTATTCTAAAATTAGTGGCCGTATCCTAGCTATATCTTGCCGTATCCCATACTCGTATCTGTATGGTATCATATCGGTATGGATACCACAGGGGCATTTGAAGCATCCGGGTATCATAGTTCACTTATCTAAACAGGTCTTACTGGGTTGAAGCATCTCGATTCAAAACACGAAATCAAACTGCCAACAGCCTTTGGTGGAAAGATAAAGCAAATTATTTTATGTTTCAAAAATCGGTTCTCTTCAATAGCTTTGCAAAAACTAGCTGCCCCTGTCTACTACTGATTTCCAGATGTTTGGACCAACCAACACCAATCAAATGAAGCACCACTTTTCACAACTTCATTTTTTGGTCCTAGTTTTCATCAGCAAAGGGGTAATGGTAATTTGTTTGCCCTGGTTATTGAAATGGATTGAAACAACACTTAATCTACATGAAACAAAGATCATCTCTACTAGAGTTGAACATCAAAAGTAAGCTCTGAGATACCCTAAACTATGCTTTCTCACTTTTAGCCTGCACCTCTCTGACTGCTTCTTTCTTCATGCGTGCTCTTACATAAATCTCATAGCAACAGCCTGAAACAAACAATCAACACAACCACCATTTAAAAGAGCTTTAACTGTAAACCAAGAAGAGATGCCATAACTCAATTTGATTAAAAGAAGAACAGACAAAAGTACCGTTGCATAAACAAAACCAATCAATGGTCAGCTTTTGAGCTGCAGCACCTCGTAACAAAAAATTAGCACCCCCAATATAAAATCTATTTTGTGCAGGTTTATTATTATTATTATTATTATTCAGCTTGTCTTGTGACTGAGCTATAGGAAAAATAATTCACTGATCACGATAATTTATTATTTGAAAAAAACAAATAAAAAGAAGTTATTGAGAGAGAGACATTTTACAGATTCCCAAAGTGATGTTCAGCCTAGTTAAAATGCATCTTAAGATTAGGATGTAACACTTGAGCACATCCCAACAGGCATTATTAAACAAATAAATGAATATGTGCAAGTATTGAATTCATAAATCAACTTTCATCTATTGGTTCATAAGAATTGGCCTGTACCAGCGACAACAATGATTGTAAGGATATCCCCAACTCTTTTGAGCTGCCGAAGACTACTCTTGTATGATTTGTACTTCTTTAGTGCAGGGTCTTCTTCCAAAAGCTGTAATGCATAAGCAGTTCTTCTAGTTAAGAATTAATGGAAAGTAATTCGAGTCATACAAGTAGAAACAATGAAAAAAGCCACATAAATCAAACGTAAATTGCAATGAAACTTCTGCAACTACCTTCAATGCCTGAGGTGAGGCAGCACTCCTCAATTAATGGTTTCATGCGAGCTGACAATGTTTATATGGCACAGATTAAGTTCAAGTAATCAAACTTATATTTATCTGTTTTCCTATTTGTCCTTCATTCATAAATCTAGGTGAAGCCATAACAGCAATCATGTGAAGCCCAACAGAGAGAGCATAATGTTTTTGGGTAAGCCTGCCAGTAGGCCTCACCTTAAAATTTAGAAACATAGGTTCATACCCATCCAAGTTTGATACAGGACATAAGAACCTAGGCAGCACCTGGTCCGGATCAAACAAGTTAAGACCCAAGACGACCCATTTAGTCAATCGGGCAAGACTGGATTGGGATTCACTAAGCTACAAATGTTGGATATCATGGGTGGTGGCCTACATGACCACCACTCACTTTGATTTATTCAAAGTGTATGTCTTCCCATTAAAGCCACGTTCCTGGAAACTCTTCAGTCGTGCGATAATGGAAAGCTTTCCGTTGATGGGGAGGAAAGCATTAACGAAGTCTATAAAAGGCTTGGGAACTCTCTCATCTTCATACATACAATCACTGCTTGGTATACCCATCAATCGGCAGGCATTACGAGAAGACTGAGAGAGTTAAAGTTGCGGATCTCTTCTCCGTTTCGCGATGGATTCAAGTATGCCCAATATTGGTTGTCTTTCATAATACAAATCAATCCGTCAGAATGCAAATTTAATCCGTTAAAGTTTTTCCTAAGGGGCCATTTTAGCTAACAATTGGTATCAAAGCCATGGATTTCCATTGTTAGGGTTGGATTTGCATCAAGGGGTTTACAGTTTAAAAAAAAATAAAAATTTCTGCCGGCGACAGAACTTTCAGGCAAGGCCAAACTGCAGAGCCGAACTGGGCGCGGCGTGGCGGCTGCGCAGTCCGGCGCAGCTGCGCGCGGCACAGTCGGGAGCTGCTGCGCAGCCGCGCCCAGTTTTTTGCAGAAACAGAGCGAGACGAAAAAAAAAAAATGTTTGGATCGCAGCGCAGTGGGTGCTGCGCTGCAGTGGAACCAGCAGCGCCCAAGTTGAAAAAAAAAAAAAAATTTTCTGTTGCCGCCAGGGAACCAGCCGGCGACATTTTCGACCGGCGTCGTGGGAGCGCCGGCAGTCCACTGCGGCCGAGGCTGTCGGCGTCGGAGGTGGAACGATCCGGTAAAAGGGCAATCGGTTTTAACCGATTGCCCCTGTTTTCGGGAAGAAGATGACATTGTGTCTGGTCAGGTCTCAGGTCGATTCAACCTGACCCGACCTGACCCGGTTAGGTTTATTAAAGAAAAGGAACTGGGTTAACGGATCCGACCCGACCCGACCCGACTGATCCGGCCTGTGTTCTGTGTGGTCAGGTCAGTTCGACTCGACCTGACACGACCCGAATTAGACCCGGTCCATTTTTATAAGGACAGGTTAGTTTGACCTGACCCGACCCGACCCGAACCGACCCGGTTCATTTCTATAAGGCCAAGTCAGTTCGACCTGGCCTGATCCGACCCGATTCAGTTAATAAACAAATAAATGGACTGGGCTTTTACCTGTACCCGAATTGACTGGACTGAACAGTCCAAATTATTGACCTGGGTCTAACCCGACCCACTGGCCTGGCCTGGTTTGAATAAATTATTATTAATTTTTGATATTTATGTGTTTTTGAATAATCAGGCCATTATGAAAGTGATCTGCTCCGATCAGAACCGTCCAATTGATGCATTTAAATGCACCAATCATTTTGATAGGACTGAATAATTTAAATATCATCAGATCAAGGCTAGATCAAGGAAAAATGAACGATCGAAATCGTATTTTGATCATTTCGGACACATATGATATCGGATTTTCGATCCGTTTCTTTCGTTGTGTCCCTTATAAAGAGATCTATCATATTACTGAATTTAATTCCTAATTGAATGTTTCAATATTGATATCATGCATGTTTCACTCATTCAAATTCATGTTTCCGCTTATTGTTTACATGATCCATGTTATTTTTTAGTTATATTTGTCACATGCATGCATGCTTGATGACTAAATTAGTATAAAATTCAAACTTATAATAGATTGATTAAAGAAAAATTATTATTGTGATATCAATGGTCTGATCAATGTTCATCTGGACAACTAATTTTAGGGAATCTTATTTTCACAATAATATAATAATTGTTAAAGTTAGGTTTTCCCTAAATGTTTAGATTTAACAATATTAAATGCTCAATTAAATTAGAAATAGAGCATCATAATCGTTTAAATCATAAGAAGACTGAAAATTAGTGTCATAGGTTTCAATTATGAGTTAACTAGGCAGTTACCAAAGTGGCCCAGTTATGATGAAATTCATGGTTCAATTATTGAATTAGAGATACCATAAATGACACTAAAATTGCAACTTCACTTAAAATATAAATAATCGACCCAAAGGAGTTTATCTTTCGATTATTTGAAGATTGGGATAAAACACATTAAAGATGTTGTGTGAATTCGTGTTAATCTATGCTCAAAGGTGGGATCTCACTTATTCACTTAATAAATTGTGGTTTTATCAAATAAACGAGAATAATAAATTTAACATGTTACATTTGACCCAAAGGTTATTTGTAATGATGTAAAACTATTATTTCTGTTGTAAGTTTTCCTTTAAATTCAAAACATTATAGAATTGTGAGAATAATAGTTTATCTCTTCTTTTACAGCATCTTCCTCCAGATCCTTGTCTCTTCCCTCATGCTTAGGAACTATTCCTTCATTAGACGGATCAAACTACCCTGACTGGTTAGACAGGCTGTCATTAACCATAACTTTTCTAGACTTAGAAATGGCTTTAGATGAACCCATGCCTCCTGCGCCTACGAACAGAGCTCTGAATATGAAAAGGCCAAATATGATCAGTGGCACAAATGTGATAAAAAATGCCAAAAGATTATTATGACTTCAGTTTCTGAGAGTATTAGGGGATCACTTGATCAAGGAAAACATGCCAAGGAACCCTTAGAAGAAATTAAGTCACAATTTGAAGTGACCGACAAGGCATTAGGCGCCACCTTAATGAATAAATTCACTAACATGCAGTACGATGGGATAAAGGGAGTTAGGGAACATATCCTACTCATGTCCAACCTAGCATCAAAATTAAAGGACGTTGACATGAGTATTTCCGATGGATGTTTGATCCAATTCATTCTGGACTCCCTTCCCCCTGCATTTGGCCCATTTAAAGTAACATACAATCAGAGCTCTAGTCGGTGGACCATTACTGAGTTGATCGCATGATGTGATCAAGAAGAGAGGAGGCTTAAAGCCGAGGGGCAACTTCAGGTAAACTTTGTCTCCCATGCTAAGGGCAGGAAAGGTCCTAGAAAATTCAAAACTAATGCCAACATGCCCAAGGTAGATCCGAAAGGTAAGAAACCGGTGAAGAGTAAGGGAAAGAAGGGATCCGAAAAATGTCACTTTTGTGGCAAGAAAGGACATTTCAAGAAGGACTGCCTCAAAAGGAATAATTGGTTTGAGAAAAGAGGTAAGCAAAGAAAATTATCTCTTGTATGTGAAACTAATATTATTGATGTCCCATCCAATACATGGTGGGTCGACTTTGGTGCAACCGTTCACATTTCTGGTTGTATGCAGGGATTCCTTTCAACCCGGAGTCCAAGTGATGGAGAAAGAACCATCGTTATGGGAAACCGGAATGAGTCAAGAGTCGAGGCAGTAGGCACGTATATGCTGGTGCTAGATACAGGATTTGTTCTGGATCTGCCGAACACCTTTTATGTTCCGGATATTTCCCGAAATCTGGTTTCTATTTCTAAGTTGGATGTAAAAGGATTTGTGTTTGACTTTGATCAAGGATCTTTGAAACTTTTTCACAATAATATAATGATTGGTAGTGATTTATTATGTGATGGCTTGTATAAGTTAATGTTAGATACTTTATACACACAATCACTAACTGCACACCATGTTACTTGTGGGATGAATGTTGGCATGAAGAGAGGACTAATAAAAGAGAACTCCCCTAAGTTGTGACATAAACGGTTAGGACACATCTCGAAAGAGAGGATATTGAGATTGGTGAAAGATGGGTTATTACCAACCCTTGATTTCACTAATTTCGGTGTCTGTGTTGACTGTATTAAAGGAAAACAGACACAAACAGTCAAGAAAACTGCCACACGAAGTTCTGAACTCCTGCAGTTAATTCATACGGATGTTTGTGGAAAAATAGATATACCTTGTTTTACAGGATAACAATATTTCATCACATTTATAGATGATTACTCACGTTTTGGTTTTGTCTATCTCATTAAAGAAAAGTCTGATTCTTTGACTATGTTCAAAATATTCAAAGCAGAAGTGGAAAAACAATTAGATAGAAAGATCAAAATCGTGAGATCAGATCGAGGTAATGAGTATTATGGTAGGTACACTGAAACAGGTCGTAATCCAGGCCCGTTTTCTAGATTCCTAGAATCCGAAGGTATTGTTGCCCAATATACAATGCTTGGAACACCTCAGCAGAATGGAGTGGCTGAAAGAAGGAATAGGACTCTTTTAGATATGGTTAGGAGTATGGTTAGCAATACATCGTTACCTGCATTTATGTGGGGTGATGCACTAAAGATGGCTATGTATATTTTAAACAGAGTTCCTACTAAAGCAGTTCCTAAAACTCCTTTTGAGTTATGGACTGGGAGAAAACCCAGCTTAAACCATTTTCGAGTTTGGGGATGCCCATCTTAAGTGCGGGTTTATAACCCACAAGAAAAGAAGTTAGACCCTAGAACAGTAAGCGGATATTTTATTGGATATCCAGAGAGGTCTAAAGGATATTGATTTTACTGTCCTAATCATTCAATAAGAATAATTGAGTCCAATAATGCTAAGTTTTTGGAGAATCATGAAAACAGTGGGAGTTCTGAGGCTAGAAATATTGAATATAAGGAGATTAGAAATGAGCCTCAATCCTCTTCTCAAGGTGGATTAATGATTCCACTTGATATAGAGGTTTTCCCAGAACGATCTGTTGTTCCGATTCCTCAAGATACACAACTAATTTTTGAAATACAATCACCTGTTATTGAAGAACATCCAGAGGAATTGAGAAGGTCAACTCGTACGAGAAGACCAGCTATTTCAGATGATTATGTTGTGTATCTCGAAGAATCAAATATTGGAATTAAAGAAGATCCAAAGACTTTTAGAGAGGCAGTAGAAAGTAAAGATTCTGATTGGTGGTTAGACGCTATGAATGAAGAGTTAGAATCCATATTTATAAACGAAGTTTGGGATCTCGTTGAACTACCTGAAGGGTCCAAAACAGTTGGTTGTAAATGGGTCTTTAAGACCAAAAGGGACTCTAAAGGGAAAGTTGAACGATTTAAGGCCCGACTTTTAGCTAAAGGATTCACTCAGAAAGAAGGTATCGATTATCATGAAACCTACTCTCCGGTGTCTAAGAAAGATTCATTTAGAATTATTATGGCACTTGTAGCTCATTATGACCTAGAGCTATATCAGATGGATGTAAAAACTGCCTTCTTAAATGGGAATCTAGATGAAGAAGTGTATATGGAACAACCAGAAGGGTTTGTTCAACGAGATAATGAAAGGAAACTGGTTTGTAAATTAAAGAAATCGATATACGGACTAAAACAAGCTTCCATACAATAGTACTTAAAATTTAATCATGTTATTACATCTTTCGGTTTTACTGAAAATCCAGTAGACCATTATATATATCTCAAGGTTAGTGGGAGCAAATTTTTTATTTTAGTCTTGTATGTAGATGATATTTTACTAGCCAGTAATGACCTAAGTATGATTCGAGAAACTAAAATATATCTTGAGAATAATTTTGATATGAAAGATATGGGTGAAGCAACTTTGTATTAAGAATCGAGATATTTAGAGATCGATCTCGAGGATTACTTGGGTTGTGTCAAGAAGCCTATGTCAAAACTATTCTCAAACGTTTCCGAATGGAAAGTAGTAGACCACAAAATGCACCTATTACTAAGGGAGACAAGTTTAGTAAGGATCAATGCCCCATGACTGACTTAGAAAAGTTAGAAATGAATAAATATCCCTATGCAGCAGCAGTAGGATGTCTAATGTACCTACAGACTTGCACGAGGCCAGACATTAGCTTTGCAGTCGGAATGCTCAGTAGATATCAAAGTAATCCCGGTTTGCCTCATTGGGTAGCTGTCAAGAAAGTGATGCGTTACCTCAATGGAACAAGAAGATATATGCTCACATATCAAAGATCCAATCAACTGGAGGTCATTGGATATTCAGATTCAGACTTTGCTGGATGTCTCGATATAAGGAGGTCAACATCAGGTTACATTTTTCTGTTGGCCGGCGGGGCAGTATCGTGGAGGAGTGCAAAGCAGACGCTAATCACTCCATCTACATTTGATGCAGAGTATGTGGCATGTTTTGAAGCCACAAGTCACGCATTATGGATGTGTAACTACATCATGGGACTTGAAATTATGGGCAGTATGTCTGAACCGATAAAGATTTACTGCGACAACGACGCTGCTAGGCGTTTCGCTCAAAATGACAAGTGTTCCAGTAAATCAAAGTATCTGGAAGTAAAGTATCTTGTACTCAAAGAGAAAGTGCGAGATGGTTTAGTGTCAGTTGTTGGAGCTCCATCGAAGCTCATGATTGCTGATCCATTGACAAAGGCATTGGCGCTAAATGATTTTAAAGACCATGTAATAAATATGAGCTTGAATGAAATGCCTTGTAAAAGTCAATGATGTATGACACTTAATATATTGATCAAATAAAGAAACGATTTTGCAATTCTTACTTTGTTATGGGCTCACATGTGGTAATTGTAAAATAAAGTAAGAATATAAAAGCATTATGACATTACAGTTCCCATTAAAGTAAGTCATATTAAAGATACTTATAAGTGCTGGATTAGGCGAGAATATTAATGTTGTGATTGTGGAAGGAAACATATCACTTAAGATGTGTAACCGCTACAGTTCGCATTAATAGACTAACCTTATCACAGATTAAAGGATCTTAACATTAAAGTTACATGAAAACCGATATTTTCAAATGATGCGCATCAGTTAGAGTTATTTCTTTCAAAGTTTTTTTTCTTATATTTGCAACAGTTTTATAAAATAAACAGGAATTAATGGTGGTCATATGGACCAAGTGGGAGATTGTTGGATATCATGGGTGGTGGTCCACATGACCACCACTCACTTTGATTTATTCAAAGTGTATGTCTTCCCATTAAAGCCACGTTCCTGGAAACTCTCCAGTCGTGCGATAATGGAAAGCTTTTCGTTGATGGGAAGGAAAGCATTAACGAAGTCTATAAAAGGCTTGGGAACTCTCTCATCTTCATACATACAATCACTGCTTGGCATACCCATCAATCGGCAGGCATTACGAGAAGACTGAGAGAGTTAAAGTTGCGGATCTCTTCTCCGTTTCGCGATGGATTCAGGTATGCCCAATATTGGTTGTCTTTCATAATACAAATTAATCAGTCAGAATGCAAATCTAATCCGTTAAAGTTTTTCCTAATGGGCCATTTTAGCTAACAATAAATACTAAGTTGTGGACTGTTATGAGGCTAAAACCAACCGAAAAGCTCTCACTTGAAGGTGGAAAGCCCAAACATGCATATTAAGCCAAGTCAGAACCTATTGGTGCTAATGTGGGATGTGGGTTTCCTAACACTCCCCCTCGTGTGCAGGCCCAACAAATTTCAAGAACGGGCCTGCTACGTGGGCTACATAAGAGATTGGCTCTGCTACCATGTTATGAGTATAAAACCAACCTAAAAGCTGGAACTTGAAGGAGGAAGGCCCAAACATGCATATTAAGCCAAGTCGGGACCTATTGCTTGGCAATGTGGGATGTGGGTTTCCTAACATCGACCAATCTTGTTCGAGTCACGCTGGGCTTTAGGCCTTCTATCACTTAATCCAACCATGGCCTAAATATTAAATTGGCCCAAAATTTAAATACATGCCTAGACCAGGTACTAAAACCTAAGTCCCAAACCCAGCTCATGAGCACCCTTAATTGTAGGCCTTGGCTAGAATAGTGCTAGAGTTCTGTTGGAAGATCGAATATCTTGGCAAATTGCATATGCATTTTGTATTTCAAAACTTCGCCTTTTAAATTATGTGAGTACTAGTGTGAGATCTTTCTTCCCCTTGGATCATAATCGAAGGGTAGGCGTGAGTAATGCTCTTCTTTCCCTTAATCTTCTGCCTTGGATCAGAACCATAGCAGCCAAACTAATAATCAGATGCAGGATATGACAACAAAACCACCTCATTTGTAGCAATATGCACTAATATTTATTGTGAGAGTGTGAACGAATGTGGGAGAAAGAGAAGTGAAAATGTAGTTATTTGTGAAGGAAAACGAGCTCCCCAGTGATTATGGCTTGAACTATCAGAGTCAGTAAGATCATCACTATCATCATCATCATCAAAGCCTTATTCCAATCATATTGGGGTCAGATACATGAATTATGTTTCTCCATTCCGTTCTTTTTTTAGAGTCAGTAAGATTTGTATTATAAACTTGGAATAACTCAATAAAATAATGACAATAAAATAAAATGATCCACTGCAAACAGCAAAGCCTCACTGTAAACAGGGGGACCCGCCATTTGATCAACATGTACCACCGCAGAGACAACAACAACCATGGATGCAGTATGACCCTTCCACCACATTGACTACAGGATCCTAATCATTTTTTCAGAAATTATAAAATGAATGGTTCTACCATCCATTCAGTATTCGACAGATGACAAAATCAAGGTGATAAAGAGGAGGTTGCTTCATTATTATTATTTTTTTTTTGCTCGTGCCTTTTTTTTTTTTTTGTTTTTTGTTGTGGTGGTGGTGGTGGGTGTGTGTGATTTGAACAGAAAGACCAATCTAATCAGATCCTATACACAAGGAGTGGGGGCTGAGCATCAATGATTGAAAAATAATAGCAAAAAAAAAAAAAAAAAAAAAAAGCCCTGTTGCGAAATGTCAAGGCCAAAGGGCCCTGTACATCCAAGATGGACTAAATAAACTCTCTCTGTGTAACTGTAAATGGAAAACACACTACAAAACAGGAACTATAAGTACTGTGGACTAAACATACTCACTAAAATATGTCTCTTTGTAAACAGAAAACAATTGAAAAAATAGGAAATTAGTTCCCTGTATGATTTAGTTACCTTCGGTGTTCCCGGAATCGACAAGTTCCTTTATTTTGAACACTTTCTCTCTTCTTCAAGTGAATCCCTTCCAATAGCAAGGGAGATTTCTGTCACATGGACCTTGAAGCATGGCACATCATATTGCTTGCTTTGATGGTTAACAAGATGGTCTCACCCTCCTGGCTATGGGAAGCATGTCGGGAATTGGGATAGGTGATCATTGTAGTTGAACCAGCGGTTCAGTTTCAAAAGATTGCTTGGTGCAAACATTAGCATCAGGTAGAGATTGACAGAAAGGAATTGATACCTTATGAAGCAGAGATCTGGGGGATGGGTTATGAGTTCCTTATACAGAAGGAACTGCTCCATCTCCTTTCAGCAGCAAGCTGATGGGTGATCAGAGGAGCCAAAGCCAGCTCCCTGAACTGCGATTTTCAAAGATCTCACAGCCGTTAAAAGGATGCAAGATATTTATTTCAGATATATATTCATTGCCACAGGCACTTCTTTCTTCCATTACAAGCTCCATTTACTGCATGCCCCTTACAAAGTTTTAGGAACATTATATTGATCGAGAAATTCATCAGATCCAAATGCACATCCAAACTCAGCATCATATATCCAAATTCTATGATTTTATTCAGTTTGTCATTGAATCCTTGATCTCCCAGTTGCCAAAAAATTCCAATTGTATGAACAGAGAAAATTCCTGCAACCAAACTGCAGTAAATAACCACAGGAGGGAAGTGGGTATAGTTCCCAAATGGACAATCAGCGAAATCACGAGCAAAAAAATATAAAATTCCAAACTATTTTGTCGAGCTATATAAATCAAACCAGTAGGGGATCATGAACCATGTATCTAATCTTCCAATCTCAATAATTAATAAATAATAACTCATGAGAAAAACTAAAGTCATCGTAACCTCACTCCTACCAGCTCAGTAAAATTATTTTTTTTATAATGGTAACACTAACAGGTAAAATTTTGTTAAAGAGGATGAAAAGCCATATAAAATCATACCCCATCAAAGGCAAAGAACAACAAGGTTATAAGAGCATTATTGATTATACCCCACATCCCGCCAAAATAGTTACATAATATAGCCCACCCAAGGAGAGATTCTAGCCTCTCCCTATTTGGCTAAAGCATCTGCCACGCTATTGATCAATCTAACCTCACGATGAAAGACCACATTCAATGTTTGAGGACATCTCCTTAATCTCACTAAAACAAAACTGGAACTTCCAAGGCCTTGATTGGCTATTCAAAACCCACCCACCCACATTAGATGAATCACTCTCCAGCACCAACTTGCCCTGAAACAAAACGTAAAAGATTGGAAGAGTTTTCATAATGGCCAATGCCTCTGTTTCATTGCAATCTCGAATTCCCTCATGTTCAGAAAAACATAAGAAACACTTCATTGTTATTGTCGCTAAGTACTCCCCCAATTCCCGTTGACCCTGTTGTGCCTTTAGGTGTACCGTCAATGTTAAATTTCAAAACCCCGCGCGACAGCGGAGCCTGAGATACCAACCTCCCACCTTGCTAAATCCACACTCCATGGAAACATTCCAATAAAACGGAGGATCATTTAACTTAATATTACTAAACTACATACTAATCAAGACCCACTATGCAATCCTTATCTTTATCTTAGATATCATGTCTTCTAACGACGTCGAAAAAAAAACACTTTAAATATCCTCTCATTGGTGCCAACAGTTACAATTGCCAATTTATATGCAGTTTCATGAACTAACGGGTTTCATACATTTGCAGCTTCCTTTTCTAGAATACGGATTAAAGTGGGGGCTTTTTTGTATTTTTTTTCGTATATGGGGTTTCAGTTTATAATCGGGTGCCTACATGCAGATCAACCACTCTGTATTTCGTTATTCTTGTATGGTTACTTAACATGATTTCATCATCAGCGTCAATTTTCTCCTGTCTCCCAAATGATTTCTACTTTCCTTTCTCTCTACATGTTTGATTTGTGGGGTCTAATCACGACTGACAACAGCAACATCAAATAGTTAGAATCGGAAAGAGAAAGTCACAGCTTTCTCGCGCGCCCCAGGTTCTACGTGAAATCGCCTGCGTGAGAGAAGTAAAGGGTCCTCTCCATTCAGCTGAAAACACCCAACAGCAAAATACTCATTAGAATACTATGTATGTATACAGAGAGAGAAGGGGGGATAACGAAAAGGGAAACAAGTTCTAAATCAGATGGAACAAAGAAGGTATTTTGATTTGATGAGAGAGACCTGAGAATGAGATTGGAAGCGGGAAAAGAGGGTGGTTTTGGAGAGCTTGAAAACCATTTTACTGATACAACAACGAGAGAGAGAGAGGAGAAGAAGAGAGAGAGGAACGCGTTCATGAAGGGGAGTGTTGAATAAGGCCTTGAGTTTTTTACTTATTTCAAAAAAGGATATAAGTTTTAAAACTTTTCAAATTAATTCTTAAGTTTTCTTAGGAGTTTTTAATGAAGGACATTTGTCCATTTAAATCTATTTTTTGGCAAGCTTTTCCCTCAATTTTATTTTTAAATACCCATATTACACTTTATTAAAATAAATTTTTTTTTCAATTCCTCTACATTCTTCTCATTTCCTTCTCCTACTTCTTCACGATAATCAAAGATAACCAGCATTCTCATGATGATCGGCTATATGCAGTGGCTACTGAAACCATGCCATGACTTTAAATGATTAGTAATTTTGGTATTTTAAGAAATTTGAAGGAAAAAGTTGCCATAAAATACCTTTAATGGACGGATGTCCTTTATTGAAGACTTTTTGAAAAGCTTAGAGCCTGTTCTTTTACAAGAATTCTTACCAGGAATTTGGGTTGTTGGAATTTTTGGTACATGATGTGACATCTTGTCCCATGTTGTTTCCATTTTCTTTGTAAGCATTTCTAAATTTCACTTACTTAAAAGGTCTTAATTATCGTTGAAAATTTTAGAATTCCACTTGCTTTATCTTTTGCTAAAATTCTTGGATGGTCAAGTATAAGAGAGCATCTAGGAATTCCACTATGTTTGAAAATTTCATAATTTCCCAGACATGAATTCTTTGAATTCTAGTAAAAGAGGGCCTGTTTCTTTAATGAAATTTAGAGAATTCTTATTTAGGGAATTCCTAAATTTCTGACACAGGATAATTCCTTAATCCTCTTTTTACTTGAAGATCTAGGAATTCCATAAAAAAACTAAAGTGGTTGGCATTTCAAAATTCTTCTAGGGGAAAAAAGGCATTTTAAATTGCTGAAATTTTGAAATTTTTATGAAGAAACATGACATTTTCAAATGCAAGGGGATAAGCTGTCACATCAGGTCCCAAAAACCCTAGCAGCCCAAATTCTTGGCAAAAATTATGCCAAAAGAACAAGCCCTTAGGGACTAATTCAAAAAGTTTTTGAAACTTGTGTCCTTTTTCTAAATAAGATAAAATTTTAAGGCTTTTTTTGAAATTTTCCCATAAATGAACTACTCTAAAAGCTCAACAACAGATGCAGGTCAATCGGAACTACGTCAGTATAGCAATTTTATTTAAAGGAAATTTTCAAATGAGGAGAAAATTCTTCAGGATAGTCCATGTGGGCCCACCGAGCGTTAATCCGAATGGACCATTAAAACTTCAATTTTTTGCTTACACAAGATCCATTGGATTTGTACTTATCCTAATGGACTGGACTATTAGATTAAGGGGGTCAATGCTTTCCCTTTATATAATATAAAGTTATTAAATGCGTTGGCCATGGATTATGGGGTTGAAATTATTCCATGCACTTGTATTTTTGCATATAAATATGTCACTTGCATTTAGATTTTTCAATCCCCAATCTCCCTTGTGATTGATGAGACACAAGTGGGTCTCATAAACTTGTCGCATGAAGGTTCTTGGAAACCATTAGTAGCATATCATATGGCCTTTCATTGTTCTTGACCAGTAGCCCAATTTGGCATGAAAAAAATAAAGGAAAAAGTAAGTAAAATTTTCAAATGAGGATTTTATTAGAAAAATACCCTTTATGTGACCTCTAAACCTTAAAAAGCTCCCATAGCAGACATGGAAGTGGTCCTAGGATGCCACTTCCATTTGTTTTTTATAAGTGTGCACACTGAATTTGAAGCTACCCCTGTTTGTTTTTAAAACCCAAAAATCCTATCTTCTTCTTCTTCTTTTTCTTCTTCTTTCATCTCCAAATGATGATTTCGGAAAACCTTTTGAAAATTAAGTAAGAGTTCATTCCAACGTTCTTGGCTTAAGATCAAGCTCTTTGCTAGAAAATCCATAATATAAGAACGTTTGAAGGTAGAAATCATCATTTGGTGTTTGAGGAATGACGAAGAAGCTAGGAATTTTTAATTTTAAAAACAAACAGGCATCGTTAAATTCAATGCTCTTATACACACACCTATGCATTGAACTTGATGCTCGTCTCTAATATATAAAAAATAAACGAAAATGGTCTCCTGGGACCATTTTGTGCCTATAAAATATTGGGAGCTTTTTTTATTTAGAGGTCACATAGGAAGATTTTTCTAGTAAAATTCTCTTTTCAAATGTATATGAATATCTAAAGTAATTCAAAACTTTTGTTCTTTCCTTGACAAGTATTAGTATAAAACTTTTTTTTATTATACAATAAGTTTGCATGCTATTTTCACTTTTATGACAAAGTTGCTCATGCAAAGTGATATAAGTTTGTTTTCTTTGATTCAATAAGACAAAAAAAAACCCCTATTGTTAAATAGTCTAATTAGATATGTTTTTAAAAAACTCGAAGATTCAAGAACTGCCAATTGCATTCTTGAAAGACTCAATCGGAGCATTGCTAAAGCTCCTTCATTAGCATTTGACCCTAGGGCCTAGGCATACCTTGTTCCACACCACCGGCTCGCGGATGAATTGAGAATATCTGAGGGTTTGCGCCCCATGGTGACCATCATAAGTCCACCACTTCACCATGGGGCAGTTGTCCACATGCATGGCAAGCTACCCCTCCAGACTCCCCGATGATAGCCTCTAATCGCAGTCCTATATCTTAAAGAGATGGATGCTATTAAGAGGTGGGGAAAATGCTTTAAATATGAAAATATTTGGCATTTGCATCAATGTTTCAAAAGGGTGGTTCCGAACCTTTGGGTTGGAATTGGATCGTCCAACTCTAGAGACCCATTTTATGAAAATATAAAATACCTCCCAGTTTAATCTTCACTGAGGAGTCATATGGTATTTATAATGTCAATGATACAAATTATAGTAAACTTGTCCCTACAGGGAAAGGAGGAATTACAGAGTAATTGTAGAATTTCTGTATTAGGATATGGCCAACAAATCATTATTAGAGTTATTACAGTATGGCTTTCCTATTTCACAAGATATGATTGAGTCAGCAAGGATAAGACCGTATCTTTGGTTATGATTCTTTAACACGCCCCCTCGAACTTAACGGCTATACATGGATGTTAAGTTTGTGACGAAGATACACAAAACCATTAGTGAATAAGCCCTTAGTTAGAATATTTGCTAATTGTTCTTTGGAGAAGATAAATCGAACTTGGAGGAGACGTTTGACCACTCTATCACAATCAAAGTGGAAACCAACTTCAATATGCTTTTTCTGAGCATGAAATACAGGATTAGTAGATAAATAGGTAGCAACAACAATGTCGTACCATAAGACTGGGGGCTTCGACAAAAAAAACACCAAGTTCATGTAGTATTGATACAAGTCAAGTGAGTTTTGCAGCCGTTCCGACTAGGGCACGATTTTCACTTTCTGTGTTTGATCTGGCCATACTCTGTTGCTTTTTGGATTGCCAAGAAATCACATTAGGACCCATGTAGATGAGAAACCCACTACTAATTTTGTGATCATCGGGGCAACCAGCTTAATCAGCATTGGAGAAGGCCGCCAATCGTAATGAAGAAGACTTATTAAACTGCGCCCATGATCACTTGTTTGCTTTATGTACTGAAGAATACGTTTAATTTCAGCCCAATGGACATTAGTGGGTTGTTGGATAAATTGACATACTTTATCTACTGCAATGCAAAGGAGATGTTAAGGAGGGTTAGAGTGACATATTGAAGAGCTCCAACGGTGCTTTGATACAATGTGACGTCCTCCATAGATATACCTATTGTGATAGATAGCATGGTAGTAAAAGAAATGGGCGTGGAAATTGGTTTTCCGCAAATCATTTTTGTTCGACGAAGAAGATCATTTGTTGGGATAAAAGAATTCCATTATTATGAGGAATAACTTCCGCACCTAAAAAACAATGCAGAGGTCTCAAATTTTTAATGAAAAACTCAGACCCAAGTTTAGAGAGAAGGATTGAGATTGTACTTAATTTATTTTCAGTAATAAGGATGTCATCCACTCATTTGAGTAGATATATTATCGCCTCTTACATGCATTCCACGTGAGGCTTAAATAAAAGCCTCAGGCAAGACCGGGCCAAGCAGGTTTGATTTGAGATTCAAACATTTTTTTGTTAATTATTTAGATGCTTTCTCAGTGGACCACTAGTTGGAGATTAAAGTTATATATACAAGAATTTCAAATTTTAGATGCTTCCTTTTTGCCTTGGCCGGTGATTCAGGTCAAAACTGATAAAAAGAAGGCACTCGAGAGTTTCATTGATGCACGTGTATATCGCGTGAAGTCCATGTCAGCAGATTTCACGTTGGCTATCTACTTTTACCTAAGGTTCTGCCCAGAGGCTCTAAGAGTATGTTTTGCACCGATCCGTGAAAATGAGAGGATTTGATGGTTGTAAAGAATTGTTCCTAAAGCTTAGATCAACCTATCTTCCTGTAAAAATCCAGTTTGGCGAATAAAGAAGATTTATAGGGAAGCGGCCTTAAGAAATCAATGACTTGGAATGTTTTGACCAATATATTATGATTTACAAGACCCCATGTTATAAAATTTGGTCCTGTTGTCATTCTTGGCCTATAAATTATATTTAATGGTCTGAATTTTTCAAAAGGGATCCACAAAAGTCTAAATTTTTGCGTGGAATGTTGATCATATTTTTTAAAATATCATCACATTTAACAAAAATCAACTACTGAAACTTGATATCATAGCCGTTTTGTGGGTCCTCCTCACATCTAACGGTCTAGATAATTAAGAAAAGCCTAAACCAGTGATGTGATGAAGAAAAGGCGTGATGCACCCGACCATGGATTTCCATGCATGGACGGAAAGTAGAAGGCTACCTTTTGCTTTTCACGGTTTGCCAAACGTGAATTTTCTACGATTGAAAATATGCGCCAAGAACGGTTGCCAAATGTGCCCTAAAATCATAGGGTAATGAGCAACTTTTTAAAAATTATCAAAGAGCATTCCTTTTAAAAACATTCTATGTGCTCAATAAGAAGAAAATGCTCCCTAAAATTATAGGGTAATGAACAACTTTTGTAAAAATTAACAAAGACTACTCCTTTAAAAAATATTTGTGCTCAGTAAGGGAAAGACGCTGGTGACATACTTTTGAAAAGAGCACTCTTTCATAATATTTGAAAAGCCAATTTGTCCATAATTTTGTGGCCCAAACATATTTTTTTGTAAAATCTTTTTACCCTTTGTTTTCTATAATAAAAGCCATGTATTTCATGGTAACCTTTTTAGTCTTTCAAGATAAACACTAGGCTTCAAGAAAATCAAAACTCTCCAGTTTATTTGCATCATAAAAGTGAACACATGGATTTCATGTCAGTGAGCGGTTAACAATGAATATGAAAGGTGAATAAAAAAAAAATCATCAAATGACCTTTCTTTTGTGGAAAATAGAATCAAATAAAGATGGAAAATGAATGCCATGCCATCACCTTAATAATTCAATATGTACGACAACAAAGCTCTTATTTACATCTTTGTCTTAAGTACTTCACATCTTATTTTTTAATAATCCTTTGGCATAGTACATTTTGCCATGAATTTGTCTGGTATACAATTCCCATAGGCTTAGACAAGATTCTTAGTTAGTTTGCAATCCCAACTAGCCACTTGACTGCCCCAATCCTTGGAAATGCCACTCTTTCCATGCATTTGGGCCCTTCTTTTCCCTCTGTAGCCTTCCTTTTTTTATATGTGTGAGCTCTCTTTTTCACTACGTGAGCTTTTCTTTTTACTTGTGTTAGCTGTCTTGGATCACAACTCCTTGAGTTAAAGTACTAAAAACAAACTATGCATCTTCATGCGGCATAAATCAATCCTAAATGAATTTGAGTTGAGAGTCCATATCAGAGTTTTGCTCGGAGGGTGCAGGTTTTAAGAAACTTCTTGTTCCTAAATGAAATGACTAACCAATAAACTATTGCCAAGCCTAGAGCCATCTCCCTTGCCAAAGGATAAAGGATTGATCCCTACGTCTATTTTAGAATAAATTTAGTATCGATTGGATGAGGCCTTGAGTTGAATGTAGGGTGTATGAGTTAACATGAGAGCAGGTAAAAGCAAAAAGACAAAGGAATGACTGGAAATAAAGGATCACCTTTTTCACTAGTCAAGGAAACTCAATATCAAGATTTCCCATCTGTTGGCTCCATCAATGGATGCCCATTGATTGTTCTCTCAAAAGATTCCCATTGTTTAAAACATTCATGACATTGGATAATCACCAAAGCCATCAATTTTCATCGAGGATGTCATTGTTTTCTTCCACTGCGTATCCAAAAAGCGTCATATTTAGTGGCTAAAATCATTCCACTCCTTGTGCTGCACCTGCGACACATGTTTTCGAAATTTACCCAAGCAGAAGTTGGATATCACACAGGGTTGAGTATACAATTAAAAATATAATTATTATATATTTATGCATTATTAATTAAGTCCTATACATCAATCATGCTCTTAATCATATGATGGTGGGACCAACAATTACAAAAGTTGATAATATTTGATAAATTCAAAGAACTTTCATTTTGAGTGGCTTGAAGGTGAGCCCATGTAAAGTTCAAAGACTTCTATGCAAGGCCTATTTGTTTAAAGGCATTTTTATGAATATTATGCATATGGGGGATTTGGTGTAAGGTCATATCTTTTAAGCACTTCAAATACCATCTTTGATAGTTAGAATTGTTACCCAAAAAATTACTTTTAGCATATTGAATTCTCATAATTTCAACTTTCTATTGTGAGCATTTAAAATTTCTATTGGATGATAATTTATGAAAATTAAAAATTTTAATGCAGGGGAGCTTCTAAAATCAAATAGGCCTAAAAAAGTGTTAAGTGTTTGGATATATAATAGAGTAGTTTAGAGTAAAGTGGAGCCTTCATTTAAGAGACATAAAAAGATAATAGGAACAAATCAATAGTATAAAAAATCAAAATTCGTCACTTAAAAAAAATAAAAAAATATAAAAAAACAAAATTCTCAAGTCACCACTATATGAAAAAATAATCATCCATTTTTTACAATAAAGTAAAAATATTCCTTTTCAAGCTGTTAAAAACATTATGATTAGATCCTTCTATATATATTTTATTTGGGAGTTCACCCTACTGCACCATATATCCAAATATGTCCAGGAAATTCGACCCCCTTAAATAAGCCACTTGGGAGATCTGCTTTGTTTCTTTGCTCAGCGGATGCAACATGGCTCCAATGGTATCCTCCTCTAATAAGTCACACCAAATCATAGGTTTCAACCGGGGGATTTAAAGGCATGATAAATTTACAGTCAATAGATAAAGTGAACTCTCCATCGCAACTGTTCCTTTCAAGGCCATTGATTAACCACTATAAATTGTCGACCCAATTCTAAATTCTAAATTGTCTTAAGTTTCTAATCCACGGGGGCCATCTTTTATATTTAGAAACTAATGGGCCCATTAAACATGCCACGTGGCATTTTTTTCTCAAACACAATGAGGAAACTGTCAATAGTCAATAGTAGGTGTGGCGCACAGAGTGTCCCGTAGGGACGACCCTACCAAATCATTTCCCGCGCACTACAGGGACGGGCACGCGCCAAAAAAGCGCGTGGACGTGACACGCTTCACTATCCGTATTCCGTAACGCGCTTTCTCCCACATCATCTGTGGGGCCCACTGCAGCTTTATCCAAAGCACCATCACTTTAATAACCCTCCGAATGTGCCTCCTAAGAAATCCAAACCGTTGAAGATCACTCATCTACCTTAATCAATCCACAACCAAAATTTCACTCTAATCCGACTGATCAGGCCTGAAAAACTCAGCAAAAAATACACACATCCATAGACGACCAATCCAACGGTGGAAACAACTCCAATTGGACTGATATTTCGATTCTGCTGAAGAAGCTGGTGGGCTGCTGCTTTTGAACGGTCTGGATTCATTAGGTGGCCCCTTCATTACTGGTATGGATGGTTGATACATTCACTGCAGGGGTCTCTGCTGCATTGTATTGTATTGTATTGTATCCGATAGGCCTTTCGAAGGAGCTTTGGAGAGATTTCTCGAGTTTGTTACATTGCCCTTTATTGCAAATATTGGTGTTTACACGATTTTCAATCTTGTTTGTTTATGGATAAGATGGGTTGGCAATGGTTTTCTTCCTGAAGCTTTCGGTGTTTCAATCGGCTTGAAATGAGATTCCCATCGTATAAACAGAATCCCATTTCTACATCTTTTTAATATTGATTCGAGCATGTCGCAGAAGCGGCATCCTGATGATGATGACAGGGAGAAATCGGAAGGCAGCAAAGCACCAGATGAGAAGCGCCAGAAGGTCCCAGCTTTAAGAAAGTGAGTGGATTTCCTTTTTTTTTTTTGTTGGAATTAGAATAAATGGTGAAGTGGGTTGTGTTTGAATCGATGAGAAATGAATTGGGTTGTTCTTGAATCCATGAAAAATGAACTGGGGTGTGATTGTATCAATGAAAACTGAAGCGGGTTGTGTTTGAATCGATGAGAAATGAATTGGGTTGTTCTTGAATCCATGAAAAATGAACTGGGGTGTGATTGTATCAATGAAAATTGATCTGGGGTGGTGTTGTTTTCATGTAATATGAACTGGGTTGTGCTTGTGTCCATGGATTCATTGTTGAAGTGTTATGTGGAGTTGGTTTTGTTTCCTCACTGATTGATTTAGGGTCGTTGATTGTCACCTGTGTTTTTTATCTAGTTGTTTGAACGTGGAACCCTTTAAAATGTTTTACATGGGATGTAAGTATGTTCTCCAATTTTCAATGATATTCCTTCAATTTTCTTCTACTGGAACTACTTGTAAGTTCTATCTTATGTGCCCATTCCTATTTCTATGTTTCCTTGTTATCTCCCCACATCTGTCTTTGCATGCATATCTGGAATACACATATCTACCGGAACTTTGCTTCTGATTTCTCTGCAACTGGCTTTTTATAAATTGTCACTTTGACCAAAGTGACACTTGACAATTGCATAACAATCCATTGGCTAGTCTTCACCGTTCACTGATTCGGATTTTCTATATCCACACTCAAAAACAACTCGCCAACACCACAGAAAGAAAAGAAAGAACCACTACCCCCGACCACCCAACTCAATTTTGCTCAGTAGTTGCTCATAGGCATCTCGAAACATGTTACACCGTGGCACTTAGTTACTTGTCTGGCGAATTGGGTTACTTAAAATATGAATTGATTGTCATGCTCATTATAATGATCAATGGTGTTACCTGTACATATTTTGATCTGCGGTGACATTGTCTATGTAACAAGGCCACTTCATTATTTAAGAAAATTGCTGCTTTAAAGAAGAAAGAGAGATAATTTTGGGAATGTTCTCTATTGTGTTCTCACTGTTAGAATTTTTTTTGAAAGACTGTTCTCATCGTTAGACAACATGGTATAGATATTTTCTTGTTGGTTTATTGATTTGTAAAGAGATTCATTTTGATACCTTGGCTTGATAATTAGTTATGATGGAGATACTGAGGAAGAACATGGAGTTGGTTGAGGTAATCAAAAGAAGAAGAATTAGTATGGCTTGTATACAGGAGACAAGGTGGAAAGGGAATAAAGCTAAGGAGCTCACGGATGGATATAAGCTTTTCTATGCAGGAAAAAGTAATACAAGAAATGGAGTAGGTATAGTTGTAGATAAGGATTTGAAAGAGAAAATTGTGGGGGTAAAGAGGTTTGGTGATAGAATTATAGCAATTAAACTAGTGCTAGAGAAAAATATAGTTCATATCATCAGTGCATATGCTCCCTAAGTAGGACTAGAGGAAAGTGTGAAAAAACAATTTTGGGTGGAGATGGATGATTTAATACGAGAAATCCCAAATAGTGATAAGATTTTCTTTGGAGGGGATTTAAACGGGCATATAGGAAGAGATAATAGAGGATATGAGAGAGTGCATGAAGGATAAGGATTTGGAGAAAAGAATGAATTCGGAAACACTATATTGGACTTTGCAGTGGCATTTGATCTTGTAGTAGCAAATACTTACTTTAAAAAGAGAGATGAGCATTTAATTACCTATAAAGGTGAGAGTAATAAGAGTCAGATAGACTTTTTTCTAGTTAGAAAATAAGACCGATTGGCATGTAAAGATTGCAAGGTTATCCCAGGAGAGAGTTTGACTATGCAACATAGACTCGGAGTTTTAGATATTTGCATTAGAAGTAGAAAGAGAGCGGTAGTAAACAAAATGGACCCTAAAACAAGGTGGAGAGATTTGAAGGGGGAAAGAGCAAATATATTTAATGACAAAATGATTGAGAATGGAGAATGGAATATTGAAGGAGAAACTACAGTGATGTTGAATTAAATGGCTAATTGCATTAGGACTGTTGCAAATGAGGTACTTGGAGAATCAAAAGGAAAGAGACATATTAATAAAGAAACATGGTGGTGGAGTGTGGAGGTCCAGGAAGTTATTCGACAGAAAAGAAATTGCTACAAAGTTTAGCAGGGGACTAAGAGTATGGAAAATTTTGAGTTGTATAAGAAGGCAAAGAAAGAAGCTAAGAAAGTGGTAAGTAGTGCAAAGTTCAAAGCATACTATGACCTCTATAATAGGTTGGGAACAAGCGAAGGAGAAAAGGATATTTTTAAGCTCGCAAAAATAAAAGAAAAGAAAAGTAAGGACTTAGATCATGTCAAATGTATCAAGGACAATGGGGAAAATATTCTGGTGAAGGACAACGATATTAAAGAAAGGTGGAAGGAATATTTTAGCAAACTTCTAAATGAAGAACATTTGGGTGATACAAGAGTTAAGGAGGATACTTCATCACTAGAGCATACTTTTCTTCGTAGAATTAGAGGGGTGGAAGTAAAGGAAGCATTGAAGCGAATGAAGATAGGAAAGGCAATAGGCCCAGATGGTATTCCGATAGAGGTATGAAAATGCTTAGGAGAGGTTGGGGTGAGTTGGTTATGTAGACTATTCAATAAAATACTTGTGACAAAAAAATGCCGGGTGAATGGAGAATAAGCATTGTAGTACCTATATATAAGAATAAGGGAGACATACAAAATTGTACCAACTATCGAGGGATTAAATTTATGAGTCATACTATGAAGCTATGAGAGAGAATAATAGAGCAAAGACTGAGAAAGAAGACCAAGATCTCTGAAAATCAATTTGGTTTTATGCTAGGGAGATCAACTATGGAAGCTATCTTTTCACTTAGGCAATTAATGGAAAAATATCGAGCAGAGAGGAAAAATCTACATATGGTCTTTATCGATTTGAAAAAAGCCTATGATATGGTACTGAGGAATTTAATTTGGTGGGTTTTAAAGAAAAGGAATATCCCCAGATGTTACATTGAAATTTTTAAGGATATGTATGAAGGAACACTAACAAGTGTGAGAACAACATGTGGAGAAATAAGTAGATTTCCCGTGACTATAGGTTTACATCAATGATCAACCTTAAGCCCTTATCTCTTTGCATTAATTATGGATGAGTTAACTGTGCATATTCAAGAAGAAGTACCATGGTGTATGTTGTTTGCAGATGATATAGTATTGGTGGATGAATCAAGAGATGGTGTAAATGCAAAGCTTGGGAGATGGCGTGGGGCATTAGAATCTAAAGGCTTTAAAATAAGTCATACAAAGACAGAATATATAGATTGCAACTTCAGTGGACACATACAAAGTGTTGAAACCACTGTCAAAATTGAAACTCATGAGATACCACATAGAGATTCTTTTCGGTACCTAGGCTCGATGATTAGTAAGGATGGGGAGATTGACGAAGATGTGGAGCATAGGATAAAAGCTGGATGGCTGAAGTAGAGACTAGCTTCTGGAGTGCTTTGTGACAGACGAATGCCAACGAAATTGACGGGCAAATTTTACAGGACAGTGGTTAGACCAGCTTTGATATATGGAGCAGAATGTTGGTCAATTAAGAAGACGCATATTTATAAGATGGATGTAGCGGAAATGAGAATGCTTTGGTGGATGTGTGGTAAAACTAGGAAAGATAAAATTAGAAATGAGCGTTTTCGACAGCATTTAGGGGTAGCACCAATAGGGGATAAGATTAGAGAAACCCGTTTAAGATGGTTTGGGCATGTTGAGCGTAGGCCAGTAATGGCACCAGTGAGAAAAAGTTTGGCTATACAGGTGGATGGGCCATCAAGAGGTAGGGGTAGGCCGAAGAAAATATTAATGGAAGTCATTAATTCAGATTTGAAGAAGTTTAACTTGTCAAAGGATTTGGCTCAAAATAGAACAGAATGGAGAAACATAATTCATGTAGCCGACCCCAACATGGTTGGGATAAGGCTTTGATGATGATGATAATGATGATGATGGAGATATTGAGAAAGATGTCAAACATGGGATAAGAGCATGATAGTTAAAGTAGATACTTTCTTCCGCATTGCTTTGTGATTAGTGTATACTAACAAGATTGAAGGAAAATTTGTACAAGACTACGACTAGACTAGCTACGACTAGACTAGCTACGACCTATGGACTAGAAATTTTGCCAATCAAGAAACAACACATGCACAAAAATAAGTATTGGAGTGCTTCTGGGAGCATTTAGGGGTAGTATCAACATGAATAAAATAAAAGAAATTCATATGAGATACTGTGGCTAGAGTAGTCGTGTTTGAATGGCTAGCTCTTTGCAAATCAATCCTTACCATAGTTACCTAGTTCGATGATTTGGACACCGAACTCTGAATAGTCTGATTCGAATCATTTGGAATTCAGTTCGGTATAATTCAGAGGTTAAAATATGTAATGTTTGAAACAGTTCGATATGGAAGGAGACTGAAAAATAAGCTCATACTCTAAGTTGGGAAGATGAGAAACAAAGGAAGACAGACAAATCCTCCTTTTCTCTCCTCTCTTATCTCTTTCATTTATCCATACATTGATGAGATGGGTGACAACAAATTTACTTTTCATAATGAAAAGTTACTTTTCTGCATACACAATAATGTTAAATGGCATACTTTATCATAGGGTTATAGAAATCTATCAGTAGAGCATTATATTAACAAACTAAATTCTTTGAAGACTGAAATTTAAATATATGTTTTTTTTTTTGAAAATGTTGACTGTGTATTGCTCAAAAGGGGAAATCTAATTATCTATTAGCTTGGGAAAAGATTTCACTCTATCCTGAGATAGGCACACCATTAGATTGGAATGGAGATTGTCTTTTTTTTAAGATGTGAAACAGTTGATGACAGGTCTGATTTTATTAGAGAAAGAAATTTTATGAGTATAAGGGGTGATATTAACTTTTAACGGTTTTGATTTTGAAGATAGAACCTACTAAAAATTTTATTGGCATCAAGTATAAAAATTCTGATATTAGAAGCCTCAGACACAAAGGGTGAAAGTCACTTGAGCAATCATGGGGAAGGAAACTCCTCAGAGGAAACTTCTTTTCTACAGTTGCCTTAAATAAACAAACTATCCATATTAGCTTTACCATGGACCTATACTTTTCTCCTGGAGGGCCCATCGGTGTCAACCCCAACCTTCACACACCTAGCCTCTTTGACTTAACAATAATCATAAGTTGGGTATGGCTCCCAACATTAGTCATGTTGGATTATATCCATCATGAAATTGTGACGATGTAAAATTGAGAGCTAAAGTCATTCGATCAAATTGTAATATTGAGCTCGTTGAATCCGAATTACAAATTAATCAAATAGGAAAACAAACTATATGAACCTACCCATTGAATTTTGAAATTGAGGTGAATATTGAACTATGAACTGTGAATTTGGTAACTGTGATCCGTATTATGGATAATCGTAGGCAAAGAGGGAAGATAGTTGCTAGCTGTTGACCCATTTGTATGGGAGGTGAGGAATTGGTGGACTGCCTTCTCTTGAATTGTAATGTTTCTCAGTTGATTTGGAGGTCAATGGTTAACTACTCTGGGTGTAGTTGGGTCCTTCTAAAGTGCATCCTAGACTAGGAAGCACAGGTACCGGTACGGTGTACCGGTGCAGGTACGGTACGGGTATGCCGGTACGACAAAATCCTTAAAAAATAGGGTACGGGTACGGCTGGGGTACGTCTATTAAAAATTATATTTTTAAAAATTTTAATAATACAATAAGCTAATAATTAAAATTTTAAAATAAATTAAAACTCTTACATGCAACAAGCCAACAATTACTTAATATCATTACAAAGTCAACATATAAACTATCGAGTTTAATGTCTGTCATTACAACAAAAGTCAAGAGCCATGTAAACACCAAGATTACAACAAAAACAATAAAACAAAGCAGTGAAAACAAAGTCATCCATCAACTTGAGCTGCATCGCCTTCATCATCAACTAATCTAGCTTCCATGTCAGGCTCATCAAGTGAAAGATCTGCAACTTCAAGTAAACCAGCACCCTCTAATGAATCAAATGTATCTCCACTAATGTCCCAGAGCTTGTTCTCTCCTTCCATGTATTGTCGACTCCTCCTTGATAGGAGACGAATATTGTTATGCACAAAGACCAAGTCTTCACAACGGTCTGGTGTCATTTTGTTCCTTCTAATGGAGTGAATGAAAGAGTAGGTGCTCCAATTCCTTTCACAACATGATGAGGAACATGGCTGACTAAGTAATTTCAATGCTAAAGATTGGAGAGTTGGTGCAGAAGACCCATGTGCATACCACCAAATAATTGGTTCCATTACTCCTCTATTAAATTTTGAATCAAATTCCCCAAAACTTTCCAAACAACCTGAAAACTTGGCATATTCTGTTGTAACAATCCTTCTATCCTCCAGCTCTGGAAAGTATTTCTTGAGGCACATTGTTCTCATATTTGAGATCTCTTCATCCTTGTGAGGAGGAACACGATTGGAATTTTCATCAAGCCACGTTGCACTATAATACCTAAATTATAGAAAGATGAAAGTATAAGTAATTTATGAATTTTATATCATATTCAAAGAAATAAGTAAATAACCAAATACAAAAAGTATTGGGTTGTATGTACCTAGGATTCAATGAATGTGCAAGGCAATGAAGTGGTGTGCTACTTTTGGTCCACCTTTCAACAAGTATTTGGTGCACTACAGAATAAGAATTGGACTCCTCATTTTCCAGCTTCCCTTCATGCCTATAAATGGCTGCCTTCACCTTTTCAATCATTGTATCCCACATCTCATAAACCAAGTGCAAACATGGCCTATTAGTATCACAAACTCTAATCATCTCATAGATAGGCAATATGAAAGATAATATGTAAGCTATCTTATCCCAAAAGATGTCACTCAACACATTTTCCTTCACAAATGTTGCCTTACCAACATCATCATCCTTATAACGATTCCATTTGTCACTAATAACCATTGTTTGAAGGCCACGCTTGAGAAGATTGAACCTTTTTAGCATAACAACAGCAGATGCAAAGCGCGTCTCTGCTACAGTAAGCAACTTCATAGGCACAAAGTCATTAAAAATTGACAATCTCATAGAATGGTTCACAGTAAAATTTTTCATGAACATCACATCATCAACAACATGAGTAATCCAATGGCATTCATCATAAGCATAGGCAGCAACTCCAGTTTGCTTTGCAGAACATATATTCTTAAGAGCAAGATTAAGGGTGTGAACTACACATGGTGTCCAAAAAATATGCGAGTATTTACCCTCAATGATTGATCCAGCTGAACTACAAACAGGAGCATTATCAGTGATTACTTGAACCACATTTTGAGGTCCAACATTATCAATTACTTGACACATTAATTGAGCAATGTAGTGCTTGTCCTTGAACTCACCCTCACAATTAACCGCTTTCAAGAATATAGCTCCATCCTCCGAAGCTCCCATAAAATTGATAAGAGGCCTTCTTTGGGCATCAGTCCATCCATCAGAAACAATACTTACCCCCTTCTCCTTCCATGATTGTTTCAAAGACTCCAACAATCTTTCAACATTTGCCCTTTCTCTTTTAAGTAGTGAAGTCCTCAACAAATTATAACCGGGAGGTACATACCCACTAATTTGATTTTCTGCAGCAAACTGAAAAGCTTCTACAAAATACGGATTCCGAGCCAAATGAAAAGGCAATCCACCGGAGTAGAACATACGAGCAATCAAAGAATGCAAATGTTCCCTAGCACTTTGATTGAATGCCTTCTCTAAGGCAGTACTTCCAATGGCCTTTCTTTTTTTTGGCTCATACCCTTCCAATCTAAACCCTCCACTTCCACTTCCAACATCCATTGTATTTGCCATCCTACTACTACTACTAGGATAAGAGGAAGGTGGTAAAGGAACATTTTTTGGTTTAGCCATCTTCTTTCGGTTTTCAGCTTCTTCACTTTCCCTTTTCATTTGAAGAAGAACATCACCCTTCACATTAATACAACATCTAATTCCCTGTCCTGATTTGTAACAAATGTGCTTTGACCCTATAGTATGACCCTTGAAAATCACCATTACAATAATTGCATTGCCATTTTGCATTCGCACTTCCACCTCCCCTTCTTTCTAATATGGTTACGTAATTCCAAAGAGGATCCACAATTTCATCAGTGCCAGTTGCACTTGCACTTGCACTAGTGGAACCCATACTACTTGATGAACTCATTTTTATCCTACAACAATCAATAAATAATCAAACAACTAAACAATTAAAAATCTGCCAATATACTTAAAAAATGGAAAGGACAACAGCAACAGCAAACAACAGAGCAAAGGCAATGGCAGGAAAAAAAAAAAAAGCAACAGCAGTAGCTATGGCAAACGGCAGAGCAGAAAAAAAAAAGAAAATTAAATATCACAGCAAAGCAACAGCAGAGCAGCAAATACAAAGAAGAAGAAAAAAAAAACAGAGGAACAAAATACAGCAGAGCAGCAAAGCAGAGCAGAGCAAAGAAGAGAAGAAGAAAACAGCAAATGCAGTAGCAACAAAGCAACAGCCGACCATAGCAGAGCATTTAAAAAAAAAAATAGAAATGTAGTGTTATCAGAGAATTTTGAACTATGGTTAGTTCACAGTTAACCCCCTGATATGGTGATTGATAAAAATTTAAACCATGTGAAATTTGTAATTAGTAAGGAGGAGAAAAACATACATGCTGTTTGACAATCTCAAACAGGAATTTACACCACCATAAAAGTTCAGCAGATATTATGGCACAGGCATTATAACAAAATTTTCAATTAGAAATCCTCATGCCCCACAATCGAGGAAAAAAAAAAAAAAAGAACCATGGGTCCTCATGGGTCATGGGTATGAGGAAACTCTGCAAATATAAAATATGAGCTTCTGAAGGTGATCTAGTTCAAGCCAGGATTGTTACTTCGAAGGAATGATGCAGGACACAATTAGATTGGGCTTATCAGGTGCAAATAAAACCAAGTCAAAAAATGAAGTAAAGATACTTACATCCTTCAAATTAGGGAAGTGTGGGATTGTTTAAATAAATTTTGAAGGGATTTGCAACATGATAGCATGCAACAGGAAAGAAGAAAGAACCATGGTTCTTTGTGTCCATGTTAAATGAGATTAGAGCTCTTTCTTCAGTCATGGTGGTTCTATTAACCCTTTCTTCAGATATGGAGTTGTTAATCCGGGCCTTGGGATCAAGTACCATCGAAGAAGCACCAAGGAAATACAGCAGAAACAACACTCAGCAAAGAAGAGATGCAGCAGAGAAAAATTATAGCAGCAGAAAAAAAATCGCAGAACAGAGCAGAGCAGAACAAAGCAGGTTAAAAAAAAAAAAAAAAAAAGAAGGGAAGAGGACCTGCGGTTGTAGCTGACGTGCAGCGGCTAGTGCGGCGGAAGTGTGGACGCTCGTTTCTTCAGAGGCGGAAGTGCGGCGGAAGTGTGCAGCGGCTGGTCCTCTTCTTCTTCTTCTCCTTCCCTTTCTCCTTTCTCCTCCAATCGGCTATCGCTCGTTTCCCGTCAGACGAAGAAAAAGAGCTGTGCAGCGGCTGGTCTTCTTCTTCTTCTTCTTCTTCTTCTCCTTCCCTTTCTCCTTTCTTCTCCAACCGGCTATCGCTCGTTTCCCGTCAGACGAAGAAAAAGAGCTGTGCAGCGGCAGCGGCTGGTCTTCTTCTTCTTCTTCTTCTTCTTCTCCAATCGGCTATCGCTCGTTTCCCGTCAGACGAAGCATACGAGGTTTGCAGCGGTTGGGCTTCTTCTTCTTCTTCTTCTTCTTCTCCTTCCCTCTCTCCTTTCTTCTCCAATCAGCGATCGATCGTCTCCTTGGACTGCAATTCGGGCATTAGGGCATCAGTGAGCAATGAAATGTTTTATATAAAAGAGATTTTACACTTTGCCCCCTCCATTTTTGTTTTCTTTTAAAAAACATATTAAACATTAAAAAACAGTCATTTATCTTACCGGTACGTACCCAATACGTACCCGATACGTACCAGGTACGTACCCATAAAGTCAAGACGTACCGGGTATGTATTGACCGTACCCGGTACGTCTTTTGGCGTACCCGTACCCGTACCCGTACCCGTACCGGGTACGTACCCGGTATGTGTACGCCTGTATTTCTGGAGTACCCGTGCTTCCTAGATCCTAGAGCTTTATCAAGCATGGAATCTTCCAACTGGGTCACACAATGGGAAGGAGATGTGGAGGTTATCATTTCTAGTAGTGATTCGGATCATTTGGAAGGAAAGAAATTCAAGGTGTTTCAAGGGAGGCCTGAGAAGAATGAATCCTTGATGGAATAAATTAAGTTGTTGGTTGCTTCTTGGGTGCTCATCTTTTATCATTTCCAACGCTACTTTACGGATCAAATCATGTGAAATTCAAAGGAAGTGGCCCATTGTTATGTTGAGCCTTAGTTTCTAGCTAGATCCTTTTGGTATCTGGTCTATTTGGTGATGTATTTATTTGTATGGTGCTTTTCCGTTTTTCGCTTTTCCTGGGTTGTAAGTGTATCTGTATAATCCTCTAATACCGCTAGCTTTTAATGAAAGTTACCATTCAAAAAGAAAAAAAAAGTTTTTTGTTTTTTCAATGCAGGTTGATGTCCACCAAGGGAAAAAGGTACATCAAAAAAGATGTGGATAGAAATAGTAATAATAGATATGAAAAATTGTAACTTATTTGAGGACTTCGGCTTATGATAAGTCGGAATGGAGAAACAAAATTGATGCAGGAAAAACTCGTGGTCCTCCATGGTCAACCCACCTTTGGGCCTAGCCCACCTATCCTAGTTCATTTAAGGTTTTATTTGCTTATGTTTTTAAGTTGTTTTAGCAATATGTTTTAATCTTGACTGTCAAAGTGTTTGGATGGTCTAGATTAGTCCAAGGGTTATGTCTTTTATCTATTTAAGCATTGTAAAGCCTCTTTGGCTAAGGGTTAATAATTGATGATTAATGAAAAGTTTTGGGATCTTCCCTAAGTTTGTTCGAACTTTTCTCGAAATCTTTAACGCCTCTTGGATTGGAGTTTTGTTAGAGCCCAATTCTCTAACACCTTCTGGATTGGAATTTGGTGAGAGCCCAATTCTCCCTTTTATCTTCATCTTTTACCTTGCCCGCCTTGTGTCATCACTCCGTTCTTCATTAAAAATTCATGTAGCTAACCAACATATTTGGGAGTTAGGACAAAATTCATGTCGCTGACCCTACATAGTTGGCTTATAGATTCTCATTGTGGTCTCTGACCTGAGTACATCTCTTAATCAAGGAAATAAAGTCAAAACAATCTGAGAAACATGAGACACCCCACTGGTTAAGGGTGTCTCATCTCACACGACCAGCCAAGGATCAATCCCTATGTAGGCAGGTTTATCGCAAGAAAGCTGTAATACGTGCCCATCTAGCAAATAAATAAATAAAGAGATAAACTTCATAGCAATTTATCCTAATCTCTGAACAAGATATTGATATACATGAGACACTTAATGTTCCTTTATCATATACCATCTTTATGATGCTGTGCTGGGGTATTCTAATGGATGCGCTCTCAGTACGCCCCCTTAAGTGGGAGCCTGGTCAGCCATGGAGCTTGCTTGTGATATTATTTTTTAACAATCAGTTTTTTTTAGGAAATGACTTGGCTTATTGGCTAACTGATCTTTGGACTTGTATAAGTGTCCAGTCAACTCTGATATTTTTTATCCTTGCATGGAACACAAGATTTCTGTAGATATGTATGACTTCTTTAATTATAGCAATCCATTTCTATTGATGCTTGGATTTTGAACCCTGCATTTCTTAAGGCATACAAATTGAAGGTTTTCGTTGCCATGTTTTCTACTCCGCTCAATTGCTGGATCTGGTTAACTACTGATTATTTCCTGTTGTACCGTAGTCCCAAGTTATCATCAATGAATGTGCAATAGCCTGTTGTTGATCGGCGATAATCATTAGATCTTGCCCAATTTGCATTTGATCATCTATGCATTTGTAAGCATCCATTTTAGAACAGTAAGGGTAATCTCAATCTGGTGGTTTTTTCAAGTTTCTCAAGATCCACCTTACTGCATTTTCTACAAGCGTGCATAAATCGGCTGTTGATGCTAACATCACAAGCAATATTAAATCTTGTAACTGTGTGTTAAATTATCTTCCCAACAATCTTTTGATAAAGCAGGAATCTATAAGTAATTCTTTGTTACCTTGATCGGAGTTAATGATTTGGGTACAAGTGGAGTATCTATAAGTTGACATCCCAGATTTCCTCATCTTGAAACAGATTGATAACATACTTTCATTGAGAGAGACCCCTATTTTGGTCCACCAATTTCTATGCCAAAGAAATATTTAAAGGCCTGCTTATCCTTAACGTCAAAACACTTTCATGGATAACCTCTTAGCTTATTGGTTACTGGACTTTTTTTTTTTTTTTGGTAACTGTAAAATTTTATTGCCGGAAGAGAAACAAAAATAGGACAAGAACAGCTGCTAAGAAAAAGAAAAAAGCCTAAACATCAAACAACAATGAAGTGAGAAGAACTCCCTCCTTTGCCAAGGTATCTGCCTCAAAATTAGCCTCCCTAAGAACATGATGAAAAGAGACCTTCAACGAAACTGAGATATTTTGAATCTCCTTAACCCAGTCTGCCAAATGCCATGAAAAAGAAGTTTTTCCTGACCACATTTGCATTGCAGAGAAAGAATCAACTTCAATGATGGCATTAAGACCATTCATACGACCTAACTCATGACAACCAACTAGAAGAGCAAAAACTTCAGCTTCATTGGCATTCAAACATTCCACTGGAGTTGAAAAGCTTATGACAATTTTTCCATACCAATCTCGAATGACACCTCCAATTCCTCCTCTATTTATTTATAGAATTGATAAAACTACCATTGAAATTGAGTTTTAAGAATCCCGTAGGAGGACACTTCCATGAGAGGGTCTTCACAAGCTTAATAGTCCATCCCCTCGTTAAAATAGCTGCCCAAGACCTGTTAAGATCAAATAAATCAACACCTTCAAATTCTTTTCTCTTACGCACCCATTGAGATACCTACCAACCACTAGACTTAACAATCTCCACCTGACATTTGTTTTGAAACACTCTATTGTTCCTCTCCACCCATATCCTCCAAATCATAGCATACAACGTTAGCTTCCAAAGAATCTTACCACTAGATAGATTTGCAATCCATCGTCCACTGAAAGAGAAGGTCTTCAATATATCTTGGCATCACCCACTGTATATCAAATATAATAAGAATAGCTAACCAAGCTCTACAAGCGAAACTACAATGAAGAAGAAGATGATGCACCATTTCTTTAGCTCTTAAGCACATTGAACTGCCATTTACTAAAATGAAATTTCTTTTTCTAAGCTTGTCAATAGTCAGGATGCTATGATGTCTTACTAGCCAACAAAAAACTTCAACTTTTGGAGGAATGAGGGCATTCCAGAATCTTTTCCAACCCTGCACATTGTTAGAAAAAACATTCATAGCCTTAAAGAACGACTTCGCTGAAAACTGCCCTTTGATATCAGGTTTCTACATGCTCACATCCTCCTTGGCACTTGACATATAAGTTTTTCCTAACATTTCAAGTAACCTTGTAAAATCAAAAATTTCATCATCCATTAAATTTCTATGAAAATAAAGATCCCAAACATTCGCACCACCCACATATCGACTATTATCAGCAACCATAGCTTCTTGTCTCCTATCTAATAAATAGAGATTGGGAAAAAGAAAAATCAACGCCTGCTGCCCATGCCATTCATCATGCCAAAATTTAACCTGCCTCCATCTTATCATCAAACTCACTCTTGATAGAGAGGATAAACTTCCATACCCCAGAAGCATTATGAACCTGATTTGGCACCCACCATCCATCATTCCTTAGCTTATATCTGTTTAATAAGATTTGTTTCCACAAACCATAACTAGGTTCTCCCACTTTCCAAAGCCACTTCCCTAGCAAAGCTCTGTAAATTTTCTCAATGGAGCGAATGTCACGACCCGAGCCCAGGGACCGGGGGTCAGAGAAAGTCTAACCAATGACACACGTACTCCCGTGCATGCACACCTAGACCCCGTCCGAGTATACACACACAAGGGATCATTCACACGTGCAAACAACTGTACGCGGAAGCTGTACGTATCAAGGCATACCACAATATACCAAAAGACAATGGGAGATTACAAAATAACATGAACTGGCAATAAGAACCAATACAAGAACGTATGACAATATAGTGGGCTTACAACGATCAAAAATCAATATACCGATATCACTCAAGCCCACATTACAATTACAGAAAATGTCCCCTCAATAGACTCCAACACAAAGAATGGGGAAATCCAAAATGATGCAAACCGTACTCTGGAGGATGGATCAAGTCCACTCCTCTAGGCCGGAGGGGGCCTCGCGAGCCTCTCCTGGAGTCGGGTCAACCGACGCAGGATCGGAAGAGGGATCTGAGCCTGCAACACACAAGACAAACGCATAAGTACAACGACTTAGCAAAATATAAGCCAACAAGAAGATAACACGAATTGTGTCTAATACTGAATAATACTGAACAATGATCATAATGCAATATCCGTAGAAATTATAACTGTAACTAAACAATTATGCAAATGAATAAGCATGCTATCAGAATCATGAACAGGTAACAATCAAGTGGCTACTACATTGGCCATTTTCTCCCTTACGAGAGCAATCAAGATGAGAACACCAGCGACCGGGCCAGGGTACGCATGGGTCTCTAGTTCCCGGGGTCCGGAGTCCCAGGACAATTCACTCTGCAGAGGCAAACACTTAAACTAAACCAAAGTTAACCCCGTCGGGTATCCTAAGGCTGAGGCTCAGTAGTGCCAAGACCAATCACAATCAATCGGATGATGCACCTCAATCAATCAATCGTATCATATCACTTATCACTTACAGATCTCACATATCATGCTGAACAAACAATAGGAAGTGCATCGCATATACTGATACTGAATGTACATAAACTGATACGGATACGGAATTTACATAAGCAATTACAGGAAGTGCTGACAATGAGTATCAATCACAATCACTGACTCGTAACTGATGCAAGTACTCCAATGGAGCAACGGTATAACACAATACACAATAATAGAATGGTTCCACCCGGGCTTCGCTCTGGGGTTGCTGCATTTCCCACAGAATCGAGAGGTCCAGCGTAGAACACATAAGAGGGCATAAACCGTACTCAATATGCTGTACAACTCAAGCCAATCCAGTACTTATACGAATCAAGGGTCCATTACAAGCCAATCCTACACTAATTATCCAGTGTCTCTAACCGTGCATGTTGATGTAGTTTTAAGTTATCCGATGCACCATTGTCTAGTGTTGCAGTGTCTCGAGTGTGCATCGAAGTCCCTTAAACCAACACCCATGGGGAGGTGCTAAACAACTGGATAACAAGCATGAATGATTCACAGCCCATGAGATCATTCATGTCACTCAACATTCCATTGGGCATGTCCAGGTTAACTACATTCTAACATGAAAGTCATATGCGGTCTTTTACTTAATCCTAGTCCCCTTTCATTCAATTCTCAGGGTCTCACGGTGCAGCCGTAGGTAACCTTACGGCTTAGCCGAGGCATCTTACGGCTTAGCCGTAATATACACTGCGGCTGAGCTGAGGTTCCCCAAATATCCATCCGGATTTACGGCTCAACCGTATTTTACTCTACGGCTCAGCCGTATCCTGGTCCACGGCTTAGCCGTAAGCCAATGTACGGCGTAGATCAGGCTGGGCCGTAGAAGAATGGCAAATTGCCAACATCCAGTTATTTTCAGCTAACAGTCTGTACTGTTCTACGGTTTGGTTTACGGTTGGGTCTCGGCTTAGCCGTAAACCATTTTACGGCTTAGCCGTAGCACATTTCACGGCTTAGCCGTGAGTGCACGGACTCAGTTTTCCTGGAATCACTACAGACATACAGAAACTGTGCAAAACGGCTGGAAACAGCAAGATAACAGTGAAATGAGTTCAATAGGGCTGTCTAACACTGAGAAACACAATGAAGCATAAAAACACAACAATCAAAACCATATCAATCGGTGTTCACACATCTTGGGCTTATACTTGCCTCACGGACGAAATCCACACGCTGATCGGCTCAGTCCACCGGAATCACACACACTAACGAGCTCCTTTCTTCCTCCCTCAAGCAGTAGAAACAGAATTTGGAGAAGGAGAGAAAGAAGGCTGGACCGAGAGAGACGAGCTGAGAGTGAGAGAACGAGAGCTGAGAGACGATCGAGAGAAAAAGGGAGTGGTTGGGATATTTATAACTTAATTTGAGCCAAATTTACAAACAAGTCCAATTAGCTTCTACAAATATCAGTTTGAGTCAAATGACGGTCCAACAAAAGCAAACGAACTCATTCGGATCCAAGACAGTTACGAAAAACGACAAGCTCGACGAAATACACGCGATGACGTCAGAATGACGCGAAACTGACAAAGTCAATCAAAAGCCAAAATTACGAAAAAGGGCTCGATCTACTTAGACCAAGTCAAACTCAACCCAAACAATCTCTCTACGACTCAAGGTCAAAATCAAAACACACTTAGCGATAAAAACACACGCAATTACCCACTAAACCGGGTCAACTCGGGTCGGAGTGTTACAGCGAATTCCCAAGCCACCTTGACCAATAGATTTGTAAACAAACGCCCATTTAACCAAATGAAACTTTCATTTCTCCATGGAATCATTCCAAGGAAAATCATGTTGCATTTTTTTCAATTCTCCGCGTAACACTTTTAGGACATCTGAAGCAAGAAAGAAATAGATTGGAATGCTCCAAGAACTGAGCTTTTTATCAATTCGCTCCACCACTGGATCGCATAAATATTTCCTTGGTAACCCCACACATAAAGGCATCTGTTGATACTTTGCAAGAGGCGTACCAACTTTACAACCAAACTAATGGGCCAAATCTGTAACTAAAGTGATACTAGATATAACACCAATAAGTTCACACTTCCCATAGTTAATCTGCAATCCTGAGAAAGTCTCAAACCACTTCAACAGTAGCTTTAGGTTATCCACCTCATTCGTACTTGCATCACAAAAAAAAATATCGTATCATCCGTAAATTGTAAATGAGTTACCTCCATATTAGAATTTGCAATATCAAAACTTGTGATTGACGTTGTTTGTCTAGCTCTATCTAGCAAACCATTCAGAGATTCTGGTACAATGACAAATAGCATTGGAGATAAAGGGGTCACCCTTCTGCAATCCTCTAGAACTTTTAAATTAACCCTTTTGAAGCAGTATATGAAAGAAGAATAGTCAATGGGCTAATCTATAAGCCAAAAGGCTTAAGGATCGAATGTTTTGGTGCTTCACCAAAGACAAATAAAACTCTCTCAATTGAAAACTAAACTCAATTTCTTATTCAAAATCAGTGTCTATATCCCATGAAGGGATTACATCTTTATTTATAACTAAGATATTATCTAATAAAGGAAACAACTAATTCAAATCAAATAAAAAGTCCTAAACCAAACATGAATGGACTTTCTAATAATTAAGAAAGCAACTACTAATAATAGGATCTACTCTATTCTACTGGGCTTATTGGTTTTAGACCCAATGGGTTGGCCAATCATGGATCTGGCTTGCATCACTTCTGGAGATCCATTCACCGTAATTGAAAATTGAGCTGAAGATATACAATTGTAAATCTACTTTTGCCATTTCACCCCAAAACGCATTCCTTCCAACATATAATTGAGAAATCCCAAATCTACCATATCATAGGCCTTTTCAAAATCCAGCTTACAAATTAAACTAAGACGATGTTGCCTATTTTTGGAATCAATACACTCATGGGCTACTAATACACTATCAATAATTTGATGGCCATCAACAAAAGCAACTTGAATATCAGAAGTCATGTCTGGAAGAACCTGCCTTAAACGATTTGCCAGAACTTTAGCTAAAATTAAGGCTACTGATAAGACTTATAGGTCTGAAATCTTTGTTTGTCAGTGCACCTGCTTTTTTAGGAATCAAAGCAATAAAAGTAGTACCCAACTCTCCAGGAATAACTCATTGGCATGAAACTTACTGAAGAAAATCTGAAGATCTTCCTCTAGTAGATCCCAAAAATGTTGAAAAGTAATAGGAAAACCATCCGGCCCCGGGGCATAATCTCCCCTAAGGTCAAACACTGCTCCCTTTATCTCTTCCTTGGAAAATGGAGCTTCAATCCAAGACACCTTATGATGAAAGAGCTTTTTGAAAGGAACACCATCCATGAGGCCTCTGTCTACTAATACCTGTATACAACTTTTGATAAAAGTAAACAATTTCTCTTTCTATTTCAGCTTTATGCTCCCATACTCTTCCTTAAACAACTATTGCACTTATTCAGCTTACACGTTGCCTAGCACTTGCTATTGCATGAAAAAATTTACTATTACAGTCTCCTGCTTCCAACCAGTTATTCTGCAACTGTTGCTTCCATTTTATTTCTTCCTGAAAAAGCACTCTACAAAGTTGCTCCTGAAGATTTTTTCTACTATTTTGCACCCTCATCCAAATTCCCAACTTCCTCTTTATCTATATTCTGAATCAAATCCAACAACTGCTTCTTCCTTTCTGAAGGTTTGCCAAAAACCTTCTACTTGTACTCTTGCACCTTCCTTTTCAGAATCCTCAACTTTTGAGATATCTGGTTTCCCATCCAATCCACAATAGAAATAGATTCCCACCACATCCTAACATTGTCTGTAAACCCCTTCGAAGCCAACCACATTAATTCAAATTGAAAGGGGTGAGGACCCCAATCTTCCATCCCTACTTCAAGCAACAAAGGGCAGTGGTCTGAAATTGGCCTAGGTAAAACCCGTTGAGCGCAATCTGGGAAAAGATCTAACCAAGTTGTCATAACAAGGAATCTATCCAATCGACACATGATTGGTTTCTCCTGCATGTTTGACCATGTGAAGTCTGCGCCTCGCAAAGGCAAATCAACGAGACCATGATGACGTATCCAATCACTGAAAGATCTTATAGTCTGAGTAATAGCACATCCCTCTCTCTTTTTGTTCAAAAAGCAAATAGCATTGAAATCCTGGCCACCGATCAGCCAAGGACAATTCCACAATCCAGTCACTTGAGAGAGCTTTGCCAAAAATCTGCTTTATCTGAAACTGCACTCAGACCTTATACTGAAGTAGCGACCCAGTCAACATTTTTTCTAGCATCTCGTAGTAAAACACAAACAGAAAAATGGCCAACATGAGAATTCAATTTTTGCCAAAAAACTGCATTCCAAACTATGAGAATTCCCCCCAAAGTGCCTATCTAAGGACACATGAGAAACTTGAAATGTGACCAAGGAACCACATATCTAATGGCATGATCATCAATAGACTCCATTTTAGTCTCCTGTATTAACAAAAGCTTCCCTTTCGAAGATTGAAACAGTTTTTTGATAACTACTCTCTTTGAACACGAATTCATGCCGCAGACGGTCCATGTTATCAACTTCATATTCCCTACAATTGTACACCCATTTCCTTATTATCCCCAGGCCAAGCATAGTTGATAGAAGATGCATCAAGTTCTCTTGAGCTCTGGTTTTTTTCTTCATGTGTTGAACCCCGTATATGTTCTTCCATAGATATACCAACACCCAAGCAATTTCAATCATCTTGTCTTCAAGCAGCAAATTTGCCTCTTCTTCATCAAAATCAGCAGCACCACGATCTACTGCAATCGCTGTAACATGTTCAGTGGATTCAGCTACCATCTCGAGGTCAGTATCCATAGTAGTTAAATTTCCTTGATCATCTTCACTTGCTGACACTAAAGAAGCCTCCTTCTTTTAGCACCAATCCCCTCATCGATCAGCAAATTTCTTTCCAAATGTTTCTGTTTCACCTTGTCCTTGTCTGACTGCCACAGTTATTATGCGATAGTTATGTGCGTCTTTGCTACTATTCATAGACAGATTCAGTGATGTGGGTAATTTAGGTGGGTCCCCAAACTTCTTCAGATTTTTCACTTTGACCATATCATCCCTTTCAATTACCGCAAGCGTTCTTTCTTTAGGGGCAAATAAGTCATTTCAAATCTTCTCAAAAGCACCTTTGACAGTTGGGCAACTTGAGCATTTTCGATATTTCCCTAGAGTTCTATGAAATAACCCACGTCCTTGAATTGCCTGCAGATCCACACTATCCAGTCGGTGAGATAGAAGATCCCCATCAATAATGTTTGTCCTTCCTTGGCTATTCTCCATGACAGTTACCAAGTCGGCAGAAATCTTCTGCCTTGATTAGGTTTTTGATATTCAAAATTCAAATTGCTTGAGTTAACACCTACAATCAGAGGATCTGCATCTTGATGATTTTCCATCTGCGGCTTCTCCCGTCAGCAATATTCCGACCACCCAATCCCACCGGAACTCCCTTGTGCCTCCTCAACAAGGACGGAAATAGAAAATCTTACACCCTTGACGTTGAGAGAAATGGTTTTCGGCAAACGAATGGAAGGATTCATTAAGATGAGTAGTCAGACCATGTTTATCCTCTGTTTGGTTTTAGCTGCATCATCTATCTCCATAACCAGTCCCAGACAATTCCCGAACAGCTAAAACGCTTCTCGTCCCCAGCATGTGGAGGCATACCTACAAGTTGAATCCAGGTTGGCTGCAGCACAGGTCCTAGCACTTCCATCCATCGATCCAATCTGCGAATAGGATATCCAAGATGAATGGTATCCATCTGATTCAGAAGAGAGAAGCCCCTCTGCATTAAGGGTTTAATCCAGAAAAGATATGAACTGAGCTCCTCTTCACATCATTTTGTATAGCTCTATATTGTCTGTATAAACAATCAAGAAAACAGTTCTATTATGCTTTCATTTCACAAATAAATCAGGATTACTGCCCGCTTTGATGAATTTTTACTATTACTTTTTATTTTAATAATAAGACTAGACTGGCATGCCTGTTGCTAGTGAACTTGAAATGTGTTTGCTTGTCTTCGTAGAATTAGAATCAGTTTGCTTATTGTTGTGATGAAATTGGAGGTTGCAACTTTTCTGAGCAGAATTGATATGTCTCACTTATTTTTATAAATTATGACATGGGTATAACTTATAGGTCAGAAAAAAGGCGTGGGTATTTGTATTTTTTGAAAAAGAGAATTTTCTTATCAGCTTTTAATTTTGCTGCTCAATTATTTATATCAATGGACCGTGAAATATGTAAACCTATTATGATGACTTCATCTTGATTATTATGAGCATGATGAGTTTCTAGAAACTGTGATCACTTGTTGGTTTGGAGAATTAAATTGTTCATATTAAATTGTGGGATGCTTTTAGTTGGATAATGGCAATAGTGGTTTATGTGTTATTTATTTATTTTCTGGTTTGTGATTTTTAGTGTGGTAGTGGAAGTTACAAAGCAGAATGCCTTTCAGAAGTTCACTTCTTCACTGGAGCCATTGCTTCGTAGAGTTGTAAGTGATTTCCTTCAAATGGTTTTATATTAACAATGAACTATTATTTTACCCACAAAAAAAAAAAAAAAAACACAATGAACTATTGTCATGCTTTTTAGTGATTGCTATCTTACTTGGGTGAGCATCAACCATCATGCACTTACATCGGAAATCATATTGTATAAAATCATAATGTTTCCATATGTTTGGTTAAATGGTAAAAAACTAATAATAGAGTTGGAAGGATTTGAAGTGAAAGCCCTCATTGCCAAACCACTGCGACATCAGTGGCATGGCTCACATTACTTACCACTTACCACGTATTGACCCCTGATCCTCATGTTGGAAGTACCACGCTTAGACTGGTGATCCAATCAAGCAGAAAAAAAAAAGCCCCCTTCCCCATCCCCACTCATGGCCATTTATTACTCAGCCGAATAGCAATCCGAAGCTTTGCCTGTGGGCCTAAAAGTGTTGCAGAGTACTGGTCCATTGAGGATGGGCCGTGCCCAAGATATATTATACAAAAGAGCAGCTTCAACAATGCCATAAACCTGTGTTGTGTGCACTTGCGGACCCGATGTGATCACAACAACTGAACTATCAAAGCGTTGCCAAAGTATTGGAAGATTGTGGCCTTGCTTTCTGCCGTCTTCCTAGATCTGATCCTCTTGAGATGAATGCTTCAACATTACCTTCTGGCTCCATGCTGGTGCAGATGTATAACAAGTTTCATGACATTCCCTATTTGGCTATACATTAGAAAGAAATGGGCTACATTGCATCCAAAAGTGTTTTGGGTACTCTTGGATCATCATCTCAATAACATTGGACAATGTGTTTTCATGTTTGAATTTGTAGAAAGTGTTTGCTACACATGCTGGTGGAGGTTAAGCTATGCATACTGATGTGAGTCTTGATTCTTCATGAAATGGAAAGTGTATTTAGAAGGATTTGCTTGATTACGCACCATTATCGGGTTTTCTTTTCCAACCTTACTCTTCACTACTTCATACAAACTCTTTTAGTAGAATCATAGTTGCTGGAGTTTTGAATTCTGATACAAATACACTCAATGCTATAAGATTGTGGGGGCCTTTGCAGTGTAAAGAAATCATTGGGTTCCGTAGAAGTTGATGGGGGCAGGAGTGATTCCTTCTGATATAAGATGAAGTATTAGAGATGCAAATTGTAATGAAGAATTGTTTTTGCAAGAGTTGCAGCTTGCAGGAAATTCAAGGGAAAACCGGTAACGGCCTCCACAGAGTCCATTTTTGGCCTATGCTATATGGGTCCTGCATACAAGCATTTCACACAATATAGAATACAAGAATAGTCTTGGTATGGATTAGAGGTGCCTATTTGACGATCTTTTTTACTGCTTTGCTAGAAACTAAAACAGGGCAGTAAATTTGAGTATTTCATGAAAGTTGATTCTCCAGCTACTGTCACCTATTATAATCCGTCTTTTGTAATTGTTCCTTATAATTTAATAAATTTTCCCTTTTCATCAATAATACATATGTTCGTGTGCAATATATCTAAATATAAATATTTGTAGGTCCCATTCATGAGTTGATATATGAATGCAAAATTTTTTTGATACTATTTGCTTTTAGAAAATTTATTTACTGCAATGGTATTTACCCTTGAGGGCATGTTGTTTCAGGTAAAAGAGGAAGTTGAATTGGCATTAACAAAGCATATGGCCTGCAAGAAACGGTGAGAATTGATAGCCCACTGGTAAAAAAATATTCTTCCTAGTTAACGAGTCACTATTCAGAGGCTTTCTCTAAACTCATGCAAGTTTTGGAAAAGTATTACTATTATCTGATGAGGGTGGGTATAGCCAATCCTACGCTTACGAGAGTCTACAGTTTGTTTTTGTTTTGGCCTAGCATCTGTGCTGACTTAAAAGTACAAATGGATCTCACCTTTTGGCAGTCCAGGTCTCTTCTGTTGGGACACCATCAATGCTGCCCTACTGAGCACTTTTTATCCTTGAAAATTGTTTTACTTGTGGTCAGACGGAATTGTAGCCAAATTTAATTGCAAAATGGAACAGTCAGTTTTTGTCCTATTGCCTTTCCGGGGTGGGTTCCACCAGATCAATGTGTGGGACTCTGGGTTGTTGGAACCTGTATTGAATCTTGGCTGGATTGCGGATTATCTTGGGACATATATTGTGTAACTAATGCCTAATGTGGGCTGCCTTGTTTTTATACTACAGTCATCATTGAAAAAAGAAAGTACTGTTTGTTTTGCACAGATCGTGTGGGAAACAAATATATCCATCAACTTCAACGAGCTTAGAACTACAGTTTACAAGCAAGCTTTCTCTTCCTATCTTCACTGGAAGTAAAATTGAAGGAGAGGACTGTCCAGTCCTAAATGTTTCTCTCGTTGATGCCTTTACTGGGCAAGTTGTCACATCAGGGCCTGAATCCTCAATGAAGGTAGAAATAGTGGTCCTTGAGGGAGATTTTGAAGGCGATGAAGATCAAAAAAACTGGACATTCAAAGAGTTTCAAGATAATGTTGTTAGAGAAAGGGATGGGAAGAGACCACTTCTTACAGGGGATGTGCTTCTGACTCTGAATGAGGGAACTGGTGCATTAGGGGAGCTAGTGTTTACAGATAATTCGAGCTGGACAAGGAGTCGTAAGTTCAGGCTAGGGGCAAGAGTAGCAGATGGTTATTTTGGTGAAACAAGAGTAAAAGAAGCAAGGACAGAAGCATTCGTGGTGAAGGATCACCGTGGAGAATGTAAGTATTCCCTTTTCTTTCTGCTTCCGTAATTATTTTCAGATTTTTCTTTTAAGTTAGTGTGGTTAAAACATAAGAATGACATAAAAAGGGAAATCAGTTACATGGAAAGTAACTGCCAAGTGTACACTGACAATGCCTGTTTGAATTGGTTGCAAGTGTCTATGTTCCATGGACATGTCAACTTTATAAAAAAGGCCTTCTGAATCGTTTATCTGTTGTTTAAACAAGTCTGGTTTTCTGAAGAAAAACATGAAGCTGATGGATGGTGATCTCACAAGTTCTTGCAACTGACTCAGTGTTATGGTGGTAATCATGCTTCTGGTAGATTAGTTTGACCAATATATTCAATGCTTAGGATCAGTTTGGTTGAAAGCATTTGACGATTTCTTGTCTTGGAGCATTTGGAGAATTCCAAATGCTGTCCCTCAAAGTGGAATTCTAGAATGCCCAGGGATGTTTAGCATTTCCACTGCTAGGTATCTGAGAATTCTTCATGGCAAAAGTGTCTTTTGGAAATCTAGTAAAGAACCATTGAGACTTCAACTGCATGGCTGAATTCCAGACAAGGGGAAATCCCATCAGAAATGCTTGCAATCAAACAACAAAGGGTATTGAATTTTTTAATGGAAGCTATGAGATCTTGAAATTCAGTAACTGATTTTGACAAATTTACTGTATTTGACAAATTTACTATATTATATTAGAAATGTAGGTCATGTTTCAGCACATTAATAGATTTGCAAATGGAATGGCTGATCGTTTAGCCAAGCAAAGGGTAGTTAGAACTTAAAACATGTAATTTAAGTCTTTTACTTTGTAGTTGGTTGCTCCTGTGCCACTACAATCTAAGAAGCATAGACACAGACACGGGACACAAATACGACACGACATGGACAAGGCGATACGACAAATCCTAAAAAAGTGGGGTACGGACATGGCAAAAACAAATATATTTTATATATAATCATAAAATTAAAGAATAGTTATATTTTTAGACAAATTAAGAAGCATTATGTCACAATTAATAAAGAAAAAACATAACTAATACTAGAAAAGTCAAAAATAAAATCCATAATGCATAATGTAATGTAATAGCAGGCCATAGTACATCATCAACATTACATGTCACAATAACATCATAATCAAAACAACAAAAAAACTATGGAATCAATTTCCTATCACATTGAAAAATAAACTATGAAAAAAAAATGCAGCAATTTTGAAAAAAAATGCAGCAGCAGCAGTTTTGAAAGAAAAGAAAAAAAAAAGAAAAAAAAAGCAGCAACAGCAGCAGCAGTTTGAAAAAAAAAAAAAGAAAACAAAAGAAAGAAAACAGTAGCAGTAGCACAGCAGTCTCATGGAAAAAAAAAAACAACAGCACTAAAAAAAGAACAAGTAGCAACAGTTCGAAAAAAAAGAAGAAGAAGAAAGAAAACAGCAGCAGCAGTAGCATAGCAGTCCCATGGAAAAAAAAACCCAGCAGCACTAAAGAAAAAAACAGCAGCAGTAGTTTGAAAAAAAAAAAAAGAAGAAAGAAAACAGCAACAGCAGCACAGCAGTCGCATGGGGGAAAAAATAATAGCACTAAAAGAAAAAAATAGCAGCAGCAACAGTTCGAAAAAAAAAAAGAAAGGAAACTGTAGCAGCACAACAGTTCCATGGAAAAAAAAAAAACAGCAGCACTGAAAAAAAAAAAAAAAGCAGCAGCAGCAGTTCGAAAAAAAAGAAGGAAAGAAAACAGCAGCAGCATAGCAGTCCCATAAAAAAAAGCAGCACTGAAAAAAAATGCAGCAGCGGCAGTTCGAAAAAAAGGGAAAGAAAACAGCAGCAGTAGAGCACAACAGTCCCATGGAAGAGAAAAGAAAAAAACAGCAGCATTAAAAAAAAAAGCAGCAATAGCGGCAGTTTGAAAAAAAAAGAAAGAAAAAAAACAGCAGCAGCATAAGCACAACAGTCCCATGGAAAAAAAAACAGTAGCACTGAAAAAAAAATAGCTGCAGCAGTTCCAAAAAAAAAAAAAAGAGAGAAAACAGCAGCAACAAAGCAGTCCCATGGGAAAAACAAAAAAAACAGCAGCACTGAAAAAAAAAAATTAGCAGTACGTTTTCTTCCTCCTCCTCCTCCTCCTCCTCCTTTTTTCTTCCACGCAGATCCTTACGCAAAACCCTCATGCAGAATCTTCTTCTTCCACGTAGATCTTCCTTACATAAATTCTTCTTCTTCTTCTTCTTCTCTTTTTTTTCTTTTTGACAGCCGCTGCCTTTTTTTTTTTCTCCCAACTGATTCCCCCTTTTCATTTTTGCAAGTAATGCAGCAAAGGCATTGGGGTAATAAGTTAAAAAAAATTACATTTACCCCCTTTTCTTTATTTTTTTCTAATTTTTACCCAAAATTTAGCCCATTTTTATTATATTTTAGCTCCGCCGTGTCTACAATGTGTCCCATACGTGTCCTGACATGTCCACCCCATGTTTGAGTCGTGTCTGAAATTTAAAAAATAAAAAAACAAGCCAGGACATGTTTTTGGCGCGTCGGACACGTGTCTAGGCATGTCTAAGCCATGTCTGTTCTGACATGGACACAGGGACCCTTTACAAGTGTCCATGCTTCATAGACTACAATTGTCAGGGGAGTTCTCTCTTTGCTCGGAGCTAAGTTGTATTTGCTCTTTCTTCAATAAAAATTTACTATTACCAATAAAAAAAATCTTTAAGAATAGTCAATGGCTATTTATAGTGCACAATTATGATAAGTTTTTTTTTTTTTAATAACTAGGTTATCTAGTCACATCATAATAGAAAACCTAATGACATCATAACTCTTAACCAAATATAACACACACACACATATAGAGAGAGAGAGAGAGAGAGAGAGAGAGAGAGAGAGAGAGAGAGAGAGATCGAGATTTTACTTTCTTGTTCTTCTCTTTTCTTGTTCATGCTTTTATAATAGGTTTTGTTGTATTTGGCTTGGTTTGTGTTTTAGAGTACCAACTTTGATTGATGGTGATCATCATCATTATTATGATTATTAATTATTATTATTATGATTTATTTTGATGATGATGATCAGATGGTGGCTTCATATGTCTTTCGTTAGCTTTTTACTTGAATTATTCTTGAGCATGATTTGGGATTTGTAGGATATGTATTTTCATATAGTTTATCTCTTATAAACTTGAAGTGTTACACTAAAGTTTTATCAAGTGAGACCAGGGAAAAAAAGTGTTTAGATGCTAAGGATATAACAAAAAATTGTATTGTTAACAATGATCGGCGGGGATTATCCCTCAGACAAACTTTCTTGGACATTGTAGACTATTGTTCAAATAATCAAATGATTTGCTCATAAAGCATGTGTTTCTTATTCGAACCCGCAACCTTTGTTTGCGACAATCAGCACCTCTTTTTTCCTCTTTATATACTACAATCTTTTATATTTTATGAATTATGAGTCTAAGTTATTGTTTTGGCTAACTTATAATTGTTGTGTGCCTTCATACCTTGTAGTGTACAAGAAGCATCATCCCCCATCACTTTTGGATGAAGTATGGCGCCTCGAGAAGATTGGTAAAGATGGTGCTTTTCATAAGCGTTTGACTAGTGCAAACATCAGTACTGTGAAGGACTTTCTAAGGCTACTTTGCACAGATGCTCAGAGACTACGAAATGTGAGTTTACGCAAACCCTTTCATGCGTGTTTGTGTGTGCGGGTGCATTTAAGTGGTCCCTCTCGCATATATTAGCCATTTGCTTATAGAAAATAGTACACATTTAAATCTCTTTATTGCAACTTAACTAGTTCACATGGAAGAAGAGCCACAACAAACATTTGTACCTAGTACCTACATGGGAGGAAAAGAAAATGTGCAGATGGTTATGTATATTTGTTGTTGAATGAGCTGATGTACTATGTACATTGTGTAGCCTGCTATGTACCATATAGAATGTGTAGACCTGCAAGTACCATAAAAGATAGTATCCTTAGATATATCATAAGCACTCTTATCAGTATCTTATGGCTCAAGTTTTATTTTTTGAATAGACAGACTTTCTTAAAATCTTTGCAATTTCTATCCTTGCATCAAAGCAATCTGTAAAGGTGGAGGTATTGATCATCCGTTTCTTTTGTCTTACAAAAGGATTTCAATGTCTTTCATGGTATGGGCAAACATTTGAGAGATTCTTAGGACCCATCTTCTTTAGGCAGCACGAGGAAATCCCTAAGTAAGATTCCTGTGAAAGGGTGGGGTGCATTTCATTTGTGATCTGCATGAGGGAGGATCTGTTGAAGATTATCTGCCATTCCCCTTTGCTCTCTCTGCTTTTATAGGTATTTTTCCCGTCTTTAGGATTTCATCCCCATTTTCATCCATCGCAGACGCTGCTATGGTAGGAACAATTCTTCAGGACAGTAGGAACTATTCTTCAGGACATTACATGTAATTAATAAGGACACTTGGCCAACGACCTAGATCTTAGGATCTTCCATGAGGTATACCTCTTCTATACTAAAAGCATGCATGCAATTTGGTGAGGTGCGCCTTCCCTTATTTCCTATCATGCTCTCTCATTGATATGGGAGCATAGTTTTTAGTTTTGGTTGTTTCATACCTTGTTTTGGTTTGACCCTGTATTGAAACATTTTGGTCAATTTAGCATTTCGGTGTTTCATCATGTAGTTCAATTTTGGTAATACTAAAAAATATAACTATTTAAATTAGAAATGTAGTAAAAAATGTGAAATGAGCATATATATATATAATTGGTTCTACTTTATTAACAACCCATAATGTTAGTTCTACATGTCAAATAAATAACGTATAAGCCCTGTGTGTCATGAGTCATGAGAATGTGAAATGGAACATCCATTCCAAGCTCTCATGTGCAATTATCTATATATAGCAAAAAACAGTATAAAGTAAACACGTTTATGTAATCACTACATTAAAGTAGGGCAAACTAGTACTTAAATCAATATGAAGAATTGTTTTTGTTAAAAAGTGAAAATAAAAAAAAAATTGCACCTCCCCCTGCTCGACCAAAATCTGGACTGAAATAGCTGCACAGGTCTAAAATATGTACTGAAACCTTTCCCAGGGTTGTTTGGTTCGGTCACTTGACCTAAACAAACTGGATATGTCTACTATGTATTGTAGTAGTTAAAAATAAGTGGAGATGAATTTGCAAATCTCCCGTTTAATAGGGATGTGATGATTAGATGTGTAGGTGAAGATAGATATGTAATCTCTTAGTCAGTTAGAGATAATGCGTATTTTCTCTCTCTTTCTTACATGTATTTAATTCATGTAAATCTTAATTGAAAGCATCAAACTTTTCCTCACAAAATTTCAGATACCGACAAAGCTACCATGATTCTGTTTTGTTGAAGCAGCTTAGGGAAGAAGAATAGTCAACGAGCTAATCTTTAAGCCAAATGGCTTAAAGATAGGATGTCTAGGTGCCTCACCAAAGACAAACAATAACTCTCTCAACTGAGAATCAAATTCATAAGTTTATTGATATCAATATTGTGTGTCCTATGAAGAGAGATTGCATCTTTATTTATAGCTAAGATGCTTTCTAACTCAGGAAATGAACCAATTCAAATCAAATAAGGAATCCTAAACCAAACATAATATGAACTTCTAAAAATAAAATAATCCTAATAAACTTAAAATCATAGAAAACTAAAAATCCTATAATAATTGTGGTTGAAAATTCTTCACTGGGCTTGGACCGAATGGGCTGGCCAATCATGGATCTTGCTTGTATCAATTCTCCCCTTTTTAGAGGAGAACTCATCCTCGAATTTTGTAAATGTCCACCTGGGTCGAAAATCATTCGAACAAACTTCCATGTTGCTGGTCGAGCGTCATGTTGAGGCTGGATTGGGTTAGGTTAAACTTGTAGCAGGTTCAACTGGATTGGTCTAAAAAAACTTGGTTTAAGTCAGGTTGGGTCAGGTCAGGGCCAATCAGGTCTAACTCGGGCAACAGTTTAGGCCCAACTGTTGAAAAATAAAAGGACCTCCAAGAGGGGATGTTTTTTTTCTCTACAGTAATGAAACGAATGAAAGAGAGAAAGGGGATGTGGGGCTTATCTGCTTAACGAGAGGGGTGGAATGGAGAGGCTTGCTGCTGTTGACGAGAAGGAAGATGACGAGTGCGACGGCGAAGCAGTGAGGACTGTGAAGCCGTGGAGGAGGCAAGAGTGCTGTTGATGACGCTGCTACTAGCGGGAGTAAAGAGATGCTAGTGGAGGCACTGTGGTGGTGTGGTGACGACAACGAAAGGAAGAGGCTCGGCAGTGCTCTGCTAGGACGCTGGTGGTGACAACTTCTTTGGTGCACGGTATGCATCTTGTACTTTGCTCTCCTTCTTTGTCATCCCTTCTGCTCCCTCTTTCTTTTTTTCCTTTTTTTTGTGGCTGCTGCTGGGAACTAGTGGTCGGAGGGGCTGTTGACAGAAGTCGAGGGAGGATCGGATCTGGTTCGACTGAGGTCTAGGATGGGATATGAGTTTGGATTATGGGGAAGGGAAGGGTTAGGATCTTAGGGTTTTGGAAGTGGGTTGGGATCGCTAGATGGGTCCGGTAAGGGATTAGGGATTTGGCTTCCGTGTGAGGGAAAGGGTCGGGTTTGTTTGTCAAATGGATGGGTTGATCCGATTTGTCAAGGGTTGAGGGATTGTAATGGGGTGTCGGTGAAGATGGTTTTGGTGAAATGGTGAATGGGAATGGTTTTGCAGGATAGGGTTGTCAAATGTGGAGGGTAATGGATTTGGATTTGGCGTTGGGAAAGGTTTTAGGGTTCTGGAGCTTATATGGATTTTGGGTTATGGAGTTTGATTCGGGATTTGGGTTCCAATAGGTTTTGGGATGGTCGTTGGGGCCTTGGAGGTGGTTATGGGGTTTCGGTTGGGTTTGGGTTATCACAGGGGCTGGGTAGGCTGTTACGGTGATGGTGGATGGTTTGGGAGAAAGGGATTTGGTGGGCTGCGATGGTGAGGGTGATGAATAAAGATGATGATGCTGGAATGGTGAAACGAGATGGGATACGTTACCTTGAATCGGCAAATAGTAAGGACGGCGATTCGAAATTGGATTTCTTCTTTGATACCAATTGCAGCAGCACATGGAAGAAGAATAGCCAATGCGTTAATCTCCAAGCTAAAAGGTTTAAGGATAGGATGTCTAGGTGCTTCACCAAAGACAAACAATAACTCTTTTAACTGAAAACCAAACTCATAAGTTTATTGATAACAATATTGTGTGTCCCATGAAGAAGGATTATATTTTTATTTATAGCTAAGATACTTTCTAACTAAGGAAATAAACCAATTCAAATAAAATAATGAATCCTAAATCAAACATAATATGAACTTCTAAAAATAAAAGAATCCTAATAAACTTAAAATCCTGGAAAACTAACAATCCTATAATAATTGTAGTTGAAAATTCTTCACTAGGCTTGGACCCAATGGGCTGGCCAATCATGGATCTAGCCTGCATCACTTGTCTTTTCATCACTCTTGTATCATGCAAGAGCTTTACTTTATGTCTATGACATGGTCATAATCGGTGATGATTTTGTGGCTATCGTTGTTTTCAAATCCTTTCTTCATCAACAACTTGAAATGGAAGAGCCGGCCATCTTCTGTATTTTCTTGGCATCTAAATGTTGTACTCTCTCAATGGATATATGTTGTCGTGAATGTAGTTGATTATAATGATATTTTCGAGTGGGCAGATATTACAGATGGAAAGGGTCTTGACATGTGCTTGTTGGGAATCAATTGAGCATCTGTTTTCTATTTTTTCTGTCGTAAGGAATGATGTGTAATACTGCTGTTGTTCGAAGGTTTTTGAAACATTGAAAATATGTTGGTCACCTAACCCTATGTGGATGACCAGTAAGCTATTCTCCTTCATTTTTCCCTTATTCAATTTTCTTTCACATCTTTCTCATTTTTTTTCTAGATCTTATAAATACTTCTCTAAACTAATTATTTGAGTTTCAAGTTGGTATCAGAGCCTTCCTAAAGCAAGGAGATCTTTCAAGAAATAATAAAAGAACGGTTTTTTTTTTTCTTTCTTGTTGAAGTTTTTTAAGGTAATTTTAGAATCCACCAAGATGAGTAACTTGAAGCCCATTCCAAGATGCCTCAAAACCCCTAATCAACAACATATTCTTTGCTCTCTCCAAAGGGGCACCCTATGCATCCATCGCAACAGTGAAAAGAAATGGAGAAAATGGATCCCTTTGGCTATCAGAACACCATCCAAAACCTCTGTTTCCAACAGAAGCCCCTTGGGGACTGGTAATGCCAGGAAGTGCTTGCTTGAAATGGTTCACCAATACCTTGCATTACAACTTGTATGTACATAATGGGTTTGTAATATTGCAGCTCCACAGGTTTTTTTGCGCCTTCAGAATGAGAGTTAAGAAAGTAGCATTGATTTTTCTATTCATCCAGCCTTTTTGATGGAATTTTGAAAGTATACCGTGAAAAATCTTCTTTAAGAAAATTCCACCTGGCCTTAATAAATGAAAAATTAAATCGATCTGGACCTGTCTCCTCCTCAAACTCCCTTTCCAACCAATCCTACATCTTCACAAAAATAGAAGGGAAAGAAAAACCATGGAGCTTAGGCTTGTCAAAGTTCTCACTTTTGTATAAATTTTCAAAAAAAGAAGCAATATCTCCTCTGTCCCCTCTACAACTCTGTTTCCCTCCTAAAACTCCCAATGTAATTAACTCCTCACATTAGCCATTTGTTGAGGAATTTAGTTTTTTTGTCCCTTGCCTTGAGTTGAAGTTCTCATAATATTGTTGCATGAGAAGTGAACAATTGCATTTCCTTTTTATTTTTATTTTTTATTTTTTATGAATACCTTTGCATTCCATCTGCACATGATAATCATCCTGTGATTTAACAATTGTACTGTTTGCACAAATATCTGCAGATATTAGGCAATGGCATGTCTGCTAAGATGTGGGAACTTACGGTAGATCATGCTCGGACATGTACTCTTGATGGTCGTAACTACATGTACTACCCCAGTACACAACAGACAATGGGGGCAGTTGTCTTTAATGTTGTGGGGGAAGTGGTGGGACTGCTCTCTGATGGGCAACTTGTTCCTTGCAGTGAGCTTTCTGACATGCAAAAGGCAAGGATTTCTACCTGCAGTTTCATTAAGATTTGCCAGTTATAATGACAAGGAAAATGCATCTGAGAGACTGAGAGGACTTTATACTATCCATGCCAAAAGTAGCTATCGTTTGTACTTCTGGTCTCTTCATTGTGTGAGGTCCATTATAATCATGGTCTTTGTGAGAGTCTTGGCGAGTCCACACATCATATGGGCTATTGGTGAAGTTACAATGCCAAGGGCACGCACAATAGACCCTACCTGATGGATCTTCTGGATGTTGGATGTGTCGACATAAATGATTAGTGACACTGACATTTTGTCCATGTCATTTGCTTTTCATAATAATTAATGACACTGACATTTTAGTTAATTGGTCTATCAGGAAGACGCATTAAAACTTGTAAGACGTGCATTTGAACACTGGAATGAAGTCATCTTGTATAAGGATAGAGCCATTGCGGGAAGCTCTTCACATGGTTCCACTGTTTCTTTTCCTTCCAATGTTCTAACAGAGGAGAATCCATACAGCAATTTGCCCGATTGTCACAAATCAGGAGGATTTAGTTTTATCCGACCAAGTGTTTCATCGCCAGACTTCATTTCTTCCATGCTGTCCGGTGGAGGCCTTGGGATCTCTGATGATTTTGCCCTGCATGATTTCAGAAATGAACCTGAGCCTCATGGTTTTCCAAGCCATGAAGTTTATAAGGATACAAGAGGCTTTGGCAAAATCTCCAGTTCTATTACTTTTGATGCTGAGTCTCTAAGTGAGGACCACTTTCGCTATTTCGACGCCGAAATCTCCTCACAACCTCAGAATTTCGGCTTGGAATCACAATCTGATTTGACTCGTTTGCTACCAACACAAGTGCGGCCTGCAGCCGCTCATTTTAAGGCTCGTACTACATGGGTGATGCTAAAAAATGTGCTGCTATGGAGATTTTCTATAAAGAGGATTGTGGCTAAGAATAAAAAGATCAGGATGCGTGAATTGGAGAGAGATGGTTAGCTAGTGAAAGTTCCCATGAGATGGTCTGTTTCCAACATGGTGTGAGCAGGACAGCGACTGCCCCCCGAACTCCATCTGCTACTGTAATTGCACAGCTTCAGTGGTTTGTCTTAGATGTGCATCGTGCTTCGAGAGTAATGGTTTTGCTCTACAAAAATAATAGAAACTTTGTGGTCACATGGTTTTGCTTATAACGAAAATGTACATATATAAAGCTGCTCTGTATAGATTATACAGACAAACTGCGGCTTGCATTTTTCCCGCCATGAATAATAAAGCTGCACTTCTGTGCTGTTTAACTTCCCTCCATAGCATTTCTCTTTTTTGTTTTTTTGCCCCTTTTATGGTTCAGAAGTCTCTTATGTTAGTATTGGGAACCACCACCTGTAATAGATTAATCATATTTAGACTGTTAACTGATGATACATGCATATATAATGGTCCATTACAGATTTCTCGTGATAGGATTTACATTATAATTGAATCTTTGCTATAATATGTCTCCACGCCAAATCCATTTTTGGATCCATTGTTGATGCATTATTTAGTCTTGCCCATTGCCCTACAGATTGCTTGCTTGCGTTGCATGCGGTTTCTACATTACATGCTATTCAATCTGACTCAACTACTCTTGAGAAGTTTGTGTACGGCCTTGGAAAACCAGCTTTGCGGAAATTTCCTTTTTCGGCTGGGAACCCTCAAAATGCTTTTCCACAGCATTATAGATAATTTGGCACATTTTTGTATTTTTTCTTATGGAAAAACAGTTACACCAAACGTTAATGGTCGTTTGTTAATTTTACATGCGATGTGAAAATGATTTACATATGTAAATGACTCATATGCAAATGACTCACATGTAAAATATAATTTTTATTTGTTATTTTCACACCTCTTCAAATGTTTTTAAATGTGAAAATGGTCTAGTATTTTTTGTTAAATTCTCACAATCCATAAACGATCAACGGTTGAAATTTGGTACACTAACCATGATTGGCCTAGTAAAGAGTTTCAACGGTTTAGATTTCTCCTTTGAGGCTCAGAGTGTCTTCAAATTTGAAAAAAAATAGACTGCCCATTCAACTATGGTGCATGCATCGAATGGTTGATATATTTTTTGAAGATATCTCAAGATATATTTTGAATTAGCACCTAAAATTTGACCTCCTATCTAGAAATGGCCTTTTGAACGAGATAAACGATTCGGATCGTGCAAATGGGGCCCAAAAAGTTCCAAAATTAAAGATTAAAGGCCTGAATGTTTTTTTAAATATCTCACGATTTATGATGATCCAACGGCTAAAATTTTTTACCATAGCCGTTTTTGACATTTCTAACATGTTGGACGATTCAGATCATAATTAGGGTTCCCACAAAATTAAAAAAAAAAAAAGACGTCCTGAGTGTGATGGCACTGTAGCACCGCCAAAACTGAAGTGCTGTGCAAATGATTCACATATCTTGAAGTGTGAAAATGACTGCTCCCTTTTGCATTGCATTTACACATTAAAATTACACATGACTTACACACCACATGTATAAAATTTGAAAACAAACATAAAATGTGTGAAACCATTTCACATGTGTAATGTTTACATATGTAAATAAAAAAAACAAACGACCCCTAAGTATTGCTACAATCATCATTTTTCCTACGGAAAACTGGCTGTACAATTGTTTCCTATTATAATTCTTTTTAGGAATAGGAAGTAACGAAAGCTAATTATAGAGCTAATGCACTGCTTAAGAAAATAATAATAACAATAATAATAAAGACTGCCACGGGAAAAAACCAATTATAGAGACAGAGAACTGCTAAAAACATAAGATCTAAAAGCCACAGCCTTTGCTAGAATGGGCTTCACCATTCCATTCTCTGGAAACATGGCCCAAGGAAAAATATTCAATGGATGGTAACATCCGAGTTCTGGTCAAATTTTCTGGCTATACTTCTGGTGGTAAAAACAATTTTTATCAGTTTCATCTACGCACAGGGCCTGAAAGTGGGCCCCGGCTTTAATTAATGGTCCTGCTTTTTGGGTCTATTAAGTAATGTTTGAGTGCTTGGAGCTTAGAAAGTCTGACAAATCTTCACGTGAATGTCTTTTCAATTAGCTTCGACCTTTTCTTTCCTTTCCAAATACTTACAAAAGGAAAATTCATTCAGATGGACCTAGGTAAAAGGCAAACAAACCGTTTTTAAAGGTCGTTTGTTTTACCTACCTACATGTGTCAATGATGCACATGTTTAACACCTGTCGAAGAGCATAGGTATATTTGCATTCCTTGAAACCCACCCCAAACACCCTCTTTGCTTGCAGCAAATGATAGATCCATCTGTATCCAACGGTAGATGGGGGACAGTCGCATTCCAAAATCGCCCCCGCCTTATATATAAGCTTATCCACGCCAGGCGTCTTCCTCTCCAACTGAACAAACACTTGTATCAGTTCAAATTCCAACCAATCTCAGTTTTTCCCACCATCCTATTGATGAAGAATCTGATATTGTAATCAGATTCAGAGAGAGAGAGAGAGAGAGAGAGAGAGAGAGAGAGAGAGAGAGGCCATGGCAGCTCTGTTTCCTTCTTCTCTCCCATTCTCCAACAATCCCACTCCCCCAACACCATCAACAGCACCATCCTACCTTCTCTTCTTCACCCACAAGACCCCATTTCCAACACGAACCAGCAGCAGCACCACCACCAGCAGAAACACCATCTACCCTCCTCGCGCCAAACCCAAAGAGCTGGTCTTGGGAAACCCGTCTGTAACAGTGGAGAAGGGCAAATACAGCTACGACGTCGAAACCTTAATCAACAAGCTCAGCAGCCTCCCCCCACGCGGCAGCATCGCCCGCTGCCTCGACGTCTTCAAGAACAAGCTCTCCCTCAATGACTTCGCCCTCGTCTTCAAGGAATTCGCCCAGCGCGGCGACTGGCAGCGCTCCCTCCGCCTCTTCAAGTACATGCAGCGCCAGCTCTGGTGCAAGCCCAATGACCATATCTACACCATCATCATCGGTGTGCTCGGCCGCGTGGGCCTACTCGACAAGTGCCAGGAGGTGTTTGATGAAATGCCCCAGCATGGGGTCGCCCGCTCCGTCTTCTCTTTCACTGCTCTCATCAACGCCTATGGCCGCAATGGCCAGCACCAGGACGCTCTCGACCTCCTCCATCGTATGCGCAACGTGGAGCGCATTTCGCCCAATATCCTCACCTACAATACTGTAATTCACGCCTGCGCTCGTGGGGGGCTTGATTGGGAGGGCCTTCTCGGCCTCTTCGCCGAGATGCGGCACCAGGGGATTATCCCCGACGTCGTCACCTACAACACCCTGCTCGGCGCCTGCGCTGCCCGTGCCCTCGGCGATGAGGCGGAGATGGTTTTCAGGACCATGAACGAGGCCGGCGTCGCCCCAGATGTCACCACCCACACCTACCTTGTCCAGACCTTTGGGAAGCTCGGCCGGCTGCAGAGGGTCTCCCAACTGCTTGACGAAATGGCTGACCGGGGCAGCCCCCCTGAAGTCAGCTCCTACAATGTTCTCCTTCGGGCGCACGCCCGGGAAGGGTCGACACAGGAGGCCATGGCTGTTTTCAGGCAGATGCAGGCTGCTGGCTGTCACCCGAACGCTGCCACTTATCGGATTTTGTTGAGTCTCCATGGGAGTCGCGGGCGATACGATGATGTGAGGGACCTGTTCTTGGAGATGAAAGTCAGCAGCACAGAGCCGGATGCTGCTACTTATAACATCCTTATAGAGGTTTTTGGGGAGGGAGGCTATTTCAAGGAGGTGGTCACTTTGTTTAATGATATGGTGGAGGAGAATGTGGAGCCTAATATGGAGACGTATGAGGGCCTGATATTTGCCTGTGGCAAGGGTGGTCTTTATGAGGACGCCAGGCAGATTCTCTTGCATATGAATGATAAGGGAGTGGTGCCTAGTCCTAAGGCATACACCGGAGTCGTGGAAGCTTATGGGCGGGCAGCTCTTTATGAGGTACTTCATGTAGATGGTAAAAACGGTCCTCCATTTTAGCTGTAGATAGAAAGAAGTGCCAGCATTTCTTGATTTCCATTTCTCAAATTCATTTTATTAATGTGTCTGGGTGATTGCTCATAGATTTAATTAGATGCTCCCGCTCCCGAAGTGGATTCTTGTATTTGTTTGTGGGTGATGATTATGCAGTCCATAGCCAAAAAATGACTTATTAATCTCTTATTATACAAGGTATTATTCTTAGCAAATTCATTTAATTATGATATGTTTCAGTTTACTGAGGAGTGTTGGACAGTAATTTTTAGGAGTGGTAATTAGGAGATGCAATTTCTAATTAGGAGTTGAAATTATTGTCAACCCTAATTGGAATAATATCTAATTAAGAGTTAATTTTGTTGATTGCCAACTATATAAAGCTTACAAAGGCTCCCCAAATAATTCAATAATTCTTGTGCATATTCAATGCATAATGATTCTGTTGGCATGTCTTCAAGCAACACTCTACATCTATTCACTCTCCATCTCAACACCGTCTCAACACCCAAATGCTTATACATCCTAGCGTTTTCTTGTTGGACTAATATGATATTTATTGGTAATCAAGATGGTTCTTCTAGCTTTCTTACTTCTCAACATAAAAAAATGTTACGAAGGAATGCAAATGATGATAGGTTCATTAATTAAGAAATGATTTAAAGAAAAAAAATTAGAAAGCCGTATCCATACTTGTGTTCTAGATTTTCAGAAGTGTGGAGTTGTATCCTTGATCCCATATCGATCCCTGTATCCATATCTGGCTTCATGTTTTATATTACTTAGACAACCTTGGATTTATGAACTACAACCATTTCTTTGTCTCATAAAGGTGACGAGGCTTTGTTTTTGTGAGATTTGCGTTCAGACATAACAAGGATAACCCACAGGATCATTCTGTTTGCTCTGTTTCAGGAAGCTCTTGTAGCATTTAACACAATGCAGGAGGTAGGCAGCATGCCAACTGTTGACACTTACAACTCTCTAATATACACATTTGCTAGCGGCGGGCTTCTTATGGAATCACAGGCGATTTGGTTGAAACTGAATGATTCAGGAGTGCAGAAGAACACAGATACATTCAATGGCCTCATTGAAGGTTTCAGCCAGGGAGGGCAGTTTGAAGCCGCTTTGAAGGCATATCTGGAAATGGAGAAGGAGAGATGCAATCCCAATGAGCGGACGATCGAGGCACTTCTGCATGTCTACTGTTCCGCAGGACTTGTTGATGAAAGTAAAGAAAGGTTTATGGAGATACAAGCATCAGGAATTATGCCTAGCATCATATCGTACTGCATGTTGGTATCAGTCTATGCAAAAAGTAACAGGTCTGCTTTCTTTCTTTCCTCTTCTTCTTCTTCTTTTATCGGATGATTTTTTTTTCTGTTTATCTGATTTTCATCCATTGAGGATTGGTTTTTGCTTTTACATCCCATGATCACCTGCGACTTGTAATTTGGTTTTCTGAAACTGACAAGTGGGCAAATATGAAAATTTGGTAATGACATGAATTTGGTTCCAAAATGAGATTATGAACTGGTGCAATAATTAAGATGCAACATGCCGGATCAGTTGTGCTTAAGCCTGGCCCTTTCTGACAATACTTTGGACACACTACATAATTGCCATATAAAGCTCTTGACTTTCTAATGACTTGGACTCTTATCTTTAAACACCAATTAGGACTGTTAAAAATGTCGCATAGAAGCTAACGTGGAGGAATGCTGTTTGGACCCTAACTAATAAGAAAACAACTATAAAGTAGAAACTACTTGACTAGACTGCTTCTTGTGCAATCTTAAATCATAATCTAGAGTAATGGGACTCATTGGCTGTGTTTTGGTCCCTCCTTATTCTTCCAAAGCTATGGATTGTGCCGAGGTCAAATCTTATCATTTTCTAATATTCTGAAAATTTTGGATATCTTTTTCAGAATATTTTTTGGGACCTAAAAACTTGCTTCTGTAACCTCATGAACCCAAAACATCCTTTCTTTTGTTTCCTCCTCCTTTGGGTAGTGGCTGTTGTTTTTGGGGTTCTTTCTCACTGCTGCTTCACAGTATAATCCTTTTATACTATAATGCTTTCAATTACTAAGTTACCCTTTCACAAAAAAAAAATAAAAAAAGAACTGTGTATCACCAAATAAGTGTTGCATATCAGCTGATATTTATCATTTTCTAAACTGGTCAATACACCTTGATGTGCCTTCTGATGCTAATAGTCTAAACCTTGGATATGAAATTCCCCTCAAAATGCTTTCTGAATACTGTAATACCCCTTAAATTGCATGGATCACCACCTCATTAGACTCTTTTAAGCCCATTGGGACTGAGAACGATGCTAGAACTGACAAGTTAGCATCATAAAAGCTCTTCGAATAATGATAAAATAAAAAGAATGACAAGAGCGTCTAGCACTATAGAAAGGTGCTCATTGTTGCAACCTTGATGTTGGAGGTTCAAGTAAATGCTATTTTTGCAAATAAAAAAAGATCAAAATAAAAAGAATTACTCCAATGCATTGTGCAATGAATGAACCCACTTGTCTCTTATGTGCAATGAATGAACCCACTTCTCTCTTATTACTTCATTAATCTTTCAAAATCAGTTGGTGGGGGTAATCCATTTTTTGTACGAACCACACTTCACTCCTGTTCCCAGCATTACTGCCCGCCCACTCTAGTTCTGAAAAAGACATTTATTCTTGAAATCTTTAATTTCTTTTCTGACTAGATACCATCATTCTATATTTGCCTTCTTTTTATGTCAAAGACCTTTTCCTTTTGACACCTCTTTGTTCTCAAAAGCTCTTTGATTACATTCCTTAAAATGCTACTGACCCCATGAGTGCCCCATATCATCAGCTTCTCCTCTTATAGAAACAGTCCCCACCCAAGCGCAGCGGGCAAAAAGTTTCCATGAAAGGCCCAATATGTAAAAAATTACTGATGATGTTAAAAGAATTCGCACCCCCTACTCCCATTAGTTCCCTCCCTTGCCCTTCATCATTCTTGGAAATTTTTCCAAAGCATCATCAAGCCCTCACTGCTATAAAAATATTTGAAATGCTTCAATTGGTTACCAAGGACATATATAAATTTAGCTTATGACAGGAGCTGAAGTTTCTTAAATTTTACCGCTTAAATGTTAAGGCCCTTTGCAGGTGATATAGCTTTTGTTTCTTTCTAAGGACCTATCAGATTTATGTTTTGAAGTCACTGCTTTCCACAATAAATTTTCTGTTGGTAATGCAATCAATGAGGGAGGGAGGGAGGGAGGGGAACAGGATTCTAAGGGTAACATAACCAATGTTTAAGAAAAAAAAAAGTTTGGCCATTGCCTTTCCGGAATAAAAAGAAAGAAACAAAAAGAGGATACCCCATAAACATTTTGTTATTTGCAGATGATCGATGATACCCAAATATGAATATGAACACTCTACTCTTAGAAATCTAGGACACTGATATAGATATAGCTGCCCTCTAATTATGATATATATGCAGTGATATATGAACACTGATATATACATATATTTTAATGAAAACAAACGGGCCCTAAATTTTTTTTCAGATTTCTGAATTAATGAAATCATTGTCCCTCTCTAATATTCTTTATGTTAAAAGGTGAAATACTACTTTTGGCATACAACTCTGCAGGAAAAAAAAGGTGAAAATGGCAAGTAAAATTTGTTAAACTTGAGCCCCAGAAGCATTGGTGCACTGTCAAGTATTGATTCGAATGTAGTATTAGTCTGACACAGATGCAAGTACCAAGGAGTGTAGAGCTCAGGCTTTGATATCCAACTTATTGCTTTGGGGACTGACTATATGAACCGCCAAACACTTCTGAGGAATGTGAAACAAAAGTTGCTTTATTCTTGAGTGTGTAAGTTCCCATCCAAGACACCTCACAACATGCAATTCGATCTAAGCATACACAAGCAAGAAAATTCTTTTCAGCTAGGCATGCATGAATACACTTAAGAAGATGTGCCCTCTTGTATTAGTTTAGTACGCAAATAAGTGGTCTAAGGTACTATCCTATTTTAAGAAAATCGCAACATACATGTTTTCTCACCATTATTTGGCATTAAAATGCTAATTTTTTATGAAAAGAAAAAATTAAAAAATTGCTGGCGATTGAAGCCCTCAACAGTAAGATGTTAATACTAGTATCAATTTTAATCTTTAACAATCTTACAGAAGATCCTTAATGCAACTGGAATGTTTTTCATAACGAGGATCCATGATTTCATTGGACTTTTCTTGGTCTTTGAAGCTGTCTGCATTGTGCCTGCTTTAATAATGCTGCTTCTTCTGTTATATATGAGAATTACTCCATATGGTAGGATTTCTACTGTTATTTTCTCAGCGCAACCTGTGGTAAATTTACAATGCCACCTTCTTTTGTTCTGCCTTCCTGGTTATGTGTCTCACAACCATTGGTATGTAACTTTAGGTGGGATGATGCCTACATGCTTCTAGAAGAAATGAAAACAAATAGGAGTTCAAATGCTCATCAAGTAATTGGAACAATGATTACTGGGGATTATGATGATGACTCCAATTGGCAGATGGTTGAGTATGTCTTTGACAAATTCAACTCACAAGGTTGTGGTTGGGGATTGAGATTCTATAATGCACTTTTGGAAGCACTTTGGTGGTTGGGCCAAAAGGCACGCGCTGCGAGGGTGCTCCATGAAGCAACAAGGCGTGGACTTTTTCCTGAGCTGTATCGTCAAAGCAAGCTTGTATGGTCTGTGGATGTGCACAGGTAATGTATTGCATGCTTGCCCGCTTCATGCACAGGCTTCAGTAATAGGCCTATGTGCCTGTCTGTTAAACTGTCTGCTGCCCCTTCCGAGTATGAAGTCCACATGTGGTCTTCATTACATTAAACTTTTTCATTCTGCACATACCAAATTGGAAGCTCGCATGTGGTCCATTCATCAAGTTTCTGAATTTTAACCATTCCACTCTTTTAATTCTCCCAGAATGCATTTTGTGTTCTTTCATCAGGATGTCGGTGGGCGGTGCTCTTACAGCCATATCTGTGTGGCTAAATAACATTTATGGCATGTTTACAAGTGGAGACGATCTTCCTCATCTGGCTACTATTGTTGTAGTGTAAGTACTTAACTATCAAAAGATGCAAATATTTGTTAAAACTTCTTCAGTTGAATTTCCTTGTATATTGGTATCTCATTTGCCTAACTGATTGTGTGCCTTTCTATTCATCAGGCGCGGATATATGGAGAGGACCTCCATCACGAAGGACATTGCGAAGGAATTTCCTGTTGCGAAGGCTGTATATTCATTCCTCAAGGATAACATCTCACCGTCCTTCTCCTTCCCTGGGTGGAACAACGGTCGGATTGTCTGCCAGCGGTCACAGCTGAAACGGCTTCTTGTGTCATCTTTAGAACCATCTGTGGATGGCTCTATGAAAGAGAAGTTGGTTGCAATTACTGATTCACCTTTTCCCAGTCCTGGGTCGAGGAAATTTGCAAAAGAGATAAACACTGGTGAACGCAATGATGAGAAATCTGAAATTGGCTTCAGAACAAGAGAAGAGCTTCTAACTGCCCCAACCTGAATGATATTTATCTTCTGGCTTCCCAGTTTGACAGCCAGGTTTTCTTTTTTCTGTTTTTTCTTTCTTGATGCCTGTGTGGGGGGCTTATTGAGTCAGGAAATGTGGAGTTTCCTGATACTCAATTTACAAACAAGCAGGGCAGTGATCTATATCCATAATGAGTCCTGCTGTCGATTGGAGGAGAAAGAACTAGAACTCAGAAGGGAGCCCCTATGACGGGGGGGATGTAGAAGGTACTTGAGCTTGAGTCTTTTATGGGGACAAAGTTGATGAGAGACCCAAAGTGGAGAAAACAAGAAACAGTTGTTTTCTCTATGGTTGAGAGGAGAATAATGGATCTCCTTTTCGAAAAGGATACATTAAAGTAAGGGTGCAGGTTATACCATGGAGTCCCTGATGGGACCCTAATTTTCCTAAGATTGATTTCATAGGGTGGTGGCAGGGTTTCATTTTCCATCTTCCTTTAATTTATTTTCCATTAATGGAGATGTTATTTGATTATCAATTATGAAATTTCACCTTTGTTATTAAATTTTAACTACTTTTCAATGAGTTTTCGGGATACATTTCTTAGTTATCTTAGGAATTCAATTCGTTGCAGACAACTTGCCCTGAAATAAGGGTGACGTTGTCTAAGAGCCTGGCACGGACAGGGGCTGCCCTTATTCAATCCTCATCCTGGCTTCGGGTGGGCTAAAGCCCTGGGAGGGTATGCCCCACCTAGGCCTTAGCCTACCCTTTTTTTATTTTGGGATGACCTATGGTATTCCTCACCAATCTATCCTCGTAGATTATGTAAAGAAAAAAAATATATGAAAACCATTTAATCTGCCTCCCCTTTTTCTCCTCTCTAACTTGCAGCACGCATGTGTTGAATTTGGGCTTTGTTTCTAGGCTTTCGTGATGATGGTTTTTGTAAAAGCAATGTTTATATTGCATCCATTATCCAATAGAAACTTGATTTGAGAGTTGGACTCCCTCCCTCTGGGAATCACCTCCTAGGGGTTAGAATAGATTGCAAAATTTCAGCTTCATTTGATCATCCCTTCCTTTGATTTGAAGGCCTCCAAAGTGTCGTTGGATTTTTACTATGCATGTTTTTTTCATGCACTCCAACGAGTTGACTAAAGTTTATGGGTAACAAATCGGGCTGGCTACAGTCCATGCGGACTGTGGAGTGAGCATAAAGGAGTTGGATTGGTCACTGTGGGCTCCATTTGCATATTGTAAAAGTGGGAACAATTAAATTTAGATAAAACCCAAATTGAGTTGTTTAGCAGTTGTACATAATAAGGGGTCTTGATGTAATGGATAACAGGATAAAGCAAGTAATCGAAGGCTGGAGGTCCTTTATTTTTATTATTATTATATTAACCATATCTCTGCGTATTATGAATACGGTCATCAATGGTAGAGACCTGCTCTGTAATACACCAGGGCACCTTCAAATTACCAAATAGAGGGGTCAAAATGAGTGCGAGATGAATGAATGGTGAAACTATAAAAAATAGAATAAAAAATAAACACATTTAGGAGCACTTAAAAATAGCATCAATAGAAGATAAATTAAGAAAATGTTATTGAGATGGTATAGGCCAATTTAACGTAGGTGAAAGGTATTCATGTCTCTCCTCTATCTATCTTTCTGTGCTAATAATTTTTATATTCGGGCCGGGCCAGGCCAGGCTTAGGCACTCCAAACTTGGATTCAGGCTCAGCCCATTAAATGGGCATAAAAACATAACCCCTAAGCGGCTAAGCTTATCCAAATCAATCACGTTTTCTTCCTTGTTTTGTCCGTATCGTTCTCTTCCTTTTCTGCTCGCGGAAAGCAGAAGACTGATCTGAAACTTTTCGTTGAAATGCCGGCTCCCAAATCTATGGTTGGATTTGGGGCGTTGTTGGCTCTGCTTGTCCTCTTCATCTCCTCCACTCCCGCCATGTCCAACATCAGTTTCAGAGAATCAGCAAAGAAGAAATACCTGAGCGAGAAGGTCAGGGAAATGTGAGTGTACACACAAACTTCCATCACCACCTGCTTTCATCTCTATAACTCTCATCTCTTCATCTTTTAGCTTCATTTCCCATCTGGGTTCTCTTCTTTTATAGACAATCTTTTGTTTGTTATTGGAATCTTAACGTAGTCTTTTCGAATATTTTGTAAAAAGGGTGCTTTGATCATTTGATTAATGCTTTGCATGGAATCATGCGATGCCCGATTGAATCCGGGGCGAATCGACCTTATGTCGTTGGTTGATGATATTAACCGTCTATCAGGCGGGTTTTGTTTTGGATGGATTATTGGCTACAAACCACATAGATTGAATTAGATTGGGATCATTCTACCTATCCGATTGGTGGGTGTTCCTCGTCCATTTGTTGGTGGTCAGCGAAGTCTGTCAACCCAGTGAGATTTTGCTCTTTTGACCCATCTGCAGTGGGACCCACCTGCTGAAAATTCAGATAATTGACCAGAGTGCTGCCCTTACCCAGCTGAGTGATTCCATGTGGTTATATGAAGGCACAATCTCATCTCTTTATTCACTGAAAGCAAAGAATCACTTACAATTTAGCATTCTCTCTCTTCCCTTTTCAGGTTTTATCATGCATATGACAACTACATTGCCCATGCTTTCCCGGTCTGTAACCCCCTACTTAATTGATCTTTTGTCTGTAAACCCCACACCACCCCCCCACCCCCACCCCTTCTCTCTTTTTTTTCTCTTATATTGTTGAAATTGATCTTCTGTGCGTGTATGATATATCATCTGCTTGATTGTTTCGTAGCATGACGAATTAAAGCCACTTACAAAGACTTACACTGACTCGCTTAGTGAGCTTGGAAACCTGAAGGTGTTCACTGTTAATATCTTACCTATTGTTGGTTGGTGATGGCAAAATATGTCTATAAAAGAAAACATAGATATTGTTTTTGTGTTCACCTCTCCTTTCTTATTTCAGCTTGAGCACTTACCCCAGAACTATAATGGATCAGCCTTGACACTTATTGAGTCGTTATCGAGGTTTGTACATGTACTTCCTTAACCAGAATTCTTAATATGTTCTTGGTGTCATTGTTGTGTATTTCTTTTTTCAATAAATTTCATTTTGGTGACATTTTTTGTCATTTTCAATATGCTACTATAACACTGAAGTTTAATATGCTCTACTATAACACTGAAGTTATCATGTGAATTTCTGTGATTACATGCTACTAAATAATTGTAGTGGTATTTTTCATCTTTCAACTTGGCTTCCATGGTTGACCTTGAATATTTGTTTGTACTGAGCTTGCTTTTAGTTTATAATTTGACTTTCTAAACTATGAAGTTATTGTAGTGACTGCTAAAGATTCATAGTTTTCTTTGTACCTCTCCCATTTCCTGCAGTTTTGTGTTTTAGCAATTTCTTTGTTTGTATAGGGGTCTACAGGTATGAAACCTGTAGACATTTTAGGGTTAGTAAGTAATTGAGGAGATTTTACCTGTTTAATTTTTAGTGTTGTTTGGGATTAATAAACTTCTAGTTATTATGTTCCTTTCAATGTTAGAATGAGGTGATTTATGCCATAATTTTTTTTGTTGTTATTTTTTTCCCTGTAATGGTAACTTAAATTTATTCAATAAAGAAACTAGAGACAACCAGAACACTTGCATAGTTGCATGAATACAGAACTAAAAACCACATGCCACAAAGGGCAACACAAACCTGAGCCCTCAAAATTTTCATGAGTGTATCAGTGTTTTGAATTTGATATTCATTTTTCTCGTGAGAAGGTTACTCCTGGGTCATCTCCTTTGGTTGGGGTCTTAAATTTAATGTTGACAAGGTGACTAGAGGAAAGCTGGAATAGGAGGGTTTCTTCATAACAGCAAGGGGGTGATTTTACTCACGTTCTTTAAGAATGTGGGAGTGAGGGACTCTAATGAAGTGGAAGTCTTTGCTATTCAAGAAGCCCTTCAGTTTTATTCTAATATTATCATGAGAGACTTGTTGCCGAGAGTGATTCGTCTAATGCAGTTGCTAGGCCAGTAAGAATCAAGGTCATGGAACTTCCAGTTTCACCTTAATGTGATTAAGCATTTGACATCTCTTCTTGAGGTGTGTCTTATTCATGACATTCGATCCATGAATAGTATGGTAGATGCTTTAGCTAAATAACAGGTTGTAGGGAAACATTGATCAAAATAGCGGCCAGTACGTGGCAACTGGGTTTTGATGACTTCAAAGGGTCCATTTTCTCTCTTTTTTACTTCTTTTCTTCTATTTTTACCACCATTCTTCTCCAGGTTGGGTCCCTAAGATCACATTCTTCCAATCTAAAGGTAGAAGACACACCCAAAGCAAAAAAAAAAAAAAAAAAAAGATACAATAAGGGGACCACTCCCCCCTTATCTTCGTCACTTAAAAAGAAGGGAAAAAAAAAAACAACAACCCACATATTCTGGCTTTTTACAATATTATGAATTTTTGTAATTTTTTTATAGATTTTTTGATAATTTTTTCGAATCACACTACTACCCACTACGTAGCATTTTAGCAGCCGGCTGCTATGCCAACTGCTACCGCTATTTGGATCCTTGGTAGAGAATAGTTCCTTGGGTTTACTTAATTGTATTGGGATTGGGGGTTGGGTATATAACCTATGTTACATAAACTAGGTATTAGTATCAGATGTGGGTGCACCTAAAGAAAGTATGTCAAATACCTTAGAAATGAAGTATCGAAATGCGCATTGGGTGTGGGTGCAGGTGCGTCATGGTTTTAGGTGAGTCCATGTATCATAGCATATACCTATTACTCCCCTATTGTTGTGGTCTTGGCTGTGTTTTTGCTTTAAATCTTTCTTGTTTTTTCATAAAGTTTAACCTAATTGATAAAAATAAAAGGAGGAGGTCACCACTAAGGTTATTTGCATTTAATTTTAATGAAGTCCAATGAATAGCCATCTAATACTTTTGCAACAGCTTTATCAATAGATCAGTGGAAGAGTATGATGAACAAGCTGGGCATGATCGATATATATGCTCCAGCTTGCGGTATGTTAAATAATATGTTTCTCAGAGTCATCTTCTTACATTTTGCTTCAAAGCTATTTTATAATTAAAGTCATCTCATTATCATTTTCCTTTTATGTTTAATGATATAACATATTTGTTTCTCGCAAGAGACTATACTTTTGATTCTCACACAAATTACAGTCTCCCAACAAGGGTATTTCCATTACCTAATTGGTCTGCCATTTTATGGTATGAGCTGGAGATGAAATAAAGAATAGTGTTGCTACTTGATTTTCTGTATAATGCCAAGTCATCATTATTAGCGAGCTGATTTGGTTTAATTGAATTCTCTATTGCATTGGGTGGTAAATCGTGAAATAAAATTTCAGTAATCCATCGTTGATCTGTCTCTAGTTCAAGCTCAAACACAAAACTATGTATCTACTCAAGAGTAAGTATATAAATGAGATAAAGATCAGGACAAGAGGTCCCTAATCTGCTTTTGCCAAGAAGTTTTTCTAGACACCGATAATTTTGTAAAGTAACTTGGAATGAGAGTCCATTAATGTTGTTTATGTCTAAAACTACGACACACAAGTAGATATAACTTGCAATAACCTTGAGTAATTTTAGCCCTTAAAGTTCCTTTGAACAGTCTGTTAAAACCAATTCTTTTGACATTTTTTAACTATATATAAAAAAAAACAAAAAAACTCATGATGGGAGCTAGGCCTATCAATTTGGCCTTGAGACAAGGGGGCCTCGCCTGGACCTCCAAAAAAAATAAATAAATAAAAAATAAAAAATGACATGAGGGTTTCTATGTCTAAGGAAAAGCCCTAGGGCTAGGCTTGGACAATACTAGCCTAGCCTGTCTCTGGCGCTGGCTCTTATACTTTTCTTTGTTTTATATAATATATATTTATATATGTAAAAATATATACTAAAGTGCTTTTATGACAACCACTTAGCAGTAATAAAATGAGGATATGCGGAAAATTTTATACCACCATAACCATTACAAAATGCCCAAGAAATCCATACACACATCTACTTGGTTCATTTCATCTTTATTTAATTATTTAACCTATGTGTTCTACTTGATGCAATAAGTTTCGCATGGTCGCTTCCAATCCCTTTTTTCTAGTCTTATTGTTTCTTATTTAGGCTTTTTATATTGTTTTTAGATATTCTTGCTAGTGCAAAAAGGAGTGTACTCTTGTTAATAAGGGTACACTTTTTCCTCTATAAAGTGACTTGGGATGCCAATCAATTTATAAGGTAGTTTGTATGTGCATGTAACTTCAAGGATATGAGGTGATCCAAATATCCTTTTAATTAGATAATTATGACTCCCAATTTTTTAAAGTCCAAACTAATAGTATTTTAAGTCTACTGTTTTTGTGACTAAAATCCAACAACGCTTAATTGTCATATCAGTATTAAATTAAAAATAATGTAAATTCATAAAAGGTGGGTGAATGTAAATGGTTTAAAATTTTCAAAGAAAAGACTTCGCGAAAGTGATTTGGTATGAGGAAATTCCTATGAAAGGTGCGAGATGGAACATATTCTTTAACCATTTTCCTTCTTTGACAAAATAAATAAAACCATACATTTAGAACCCAAGTCACTACATGTTTCCTAGTTATCCCTTTGCAATAGTGGTTAGACAAGATAACGCTCGGTCAGCCCTTTATACTTGGTAACATTGAAAGAAAATTTTTTTTCTTATTTTGAGGCCCTAAGCCTTGCCCTGGCCTTGACCCCGAGGGTGGGTAAGGGCCTAGCTAGTGTAGGCCTTTTGAGGACTTTAGCCTACCTAGGCCCAGCCTTGCATATATTGAGGGTAAGGGAGGATAACCCCGGGCCTAGCCCGTCTCGGCCCTTTGACAGCTCTAATAGGAACCCCAAAAAACACTACATGTAGGATTGGAATGTGATAGTTGAACTTTTTCCCCCCTAATCTATTGAGAAGGATAGTTGGAAATCCACATTCTATTTTAAGCAAAAAGTTTGAAATTCATATTTTTCACTTTTTGTTAATGACTTACAATAGATGAAAAGTTATCATCTTTTCTGGCTGGGTTTTTCTAATTGAAACCTATATTTCTGTTAGAGAGGTGGGAAATGAGTTTCATTTTGATTATGTTTGAATTAGGATTTGATAGGTTTGAAACGATTTTTTGAAAAGCTTAATTATTCTGTCTTATCTTATTCACTCTTTTTGAGGGTGTAAATGCAAAGCTTTAGAGATGGCGGGGAGCATTAGAATCTAGAGGTTTTAAAATAAGTCATACAAAGACAGAATATATGGATTACAACTTCAGTGGACATATACAAAGTGTTGAAACCATTGTCAAAATTGAAACCCATGAGATACCACATAGAGATTCTTTTCGGTACCTAGGTTCGATAATTAGTAATGATGGGGAGATTGACGAAGATGTGGAGCATAGGCTAAAAGCCGGATGGCTGAAGTGGAGACTAGCTTCGGGAGTGCTTTGTGACAGACGAATGCCAACAAAATTAAAGGGCAAATTTTACAGGACAGTAGTTAGACCAGCTATGACATATGGAGCAGAATGTTTGCCAATTAAGAAGACGCATATTCATAAAATAGATGTAGCGGAAATGAGAATGCTTAGGTGGATGTGTGGTAAAACAAGGAAAGATAAAATTAGAAATAAGCGCTTTCGAGAACATTTAGGGGTAGCACCAATAGGGGATAAGATTAGAGAAACCCGTTAAAGATGATTTGAGCATGTTGAGCGTAGGTCAGTAATGGCACTAGTGAGAAAAAATTTGGCTATACAAATGGAAGGCCCATTAAGAGGTAGGGGCAGGCCGAAGAAAACATTGATGGAAGTTATTAATTCAGATTTGAAGAAGTTTCACTTATCGAAAGATTTAGCTCAAAATAGAACGGAATGGAGAAACAGAATTCATGTAGCCGACCCCAATATGGTTGGGATAAGGCTTTGATGATGATGATCTTATTCACTCTTTTATTAATAGTGAATGTTTCTATTAATGTAATGTGGGTTCAGTTTATGAAAATGCAACCTTAAGAATTTTTACATGGTATCAGAGTCATGGCCTGGTAGTGATGTTATGATCTGGCTGGCCATGGTCATGTTCTTTTCGCTTCCATGATATATATATATATGCTTCAAATTCAAATAAAAAGAAATCAAACGTCCTCCATTGTCCATGCATTTGTCCAAGCCTCATGATCTCGCCATCTTCATCAAGTTGCATGATTAAACATTTGTGGACAAGATCACAACAAATCTGATCCAGTAGGCTAGTGGCACCGATAGACTCAGAAAGAGGGAAATGTGATGGAGATGAACTTCACAAGCCAGACGGTGATCACCAGTAAAGCACAAAGGATGCTTTGGTTGGACATCAGTGGAGACCAAGATGTCTAACTTGATATGATCAATCACACAATCATTTCTTAAAATGATGAAGCAATTACGGGATGGTGTTAGAGAGGTAGTAAATGAGTTTCGGTTTTAATCTAGTATGAGTTTGATTCATAGATGAAAATAGCGGCTGCTACGTAGCGTAGCGGCCGCTATATCGGGCATAACGGCCGCGACCGCTATGCTATATTGAAGATAGAGCCGCTATCTTCTGTAGCGGCCGCTACGTCCGCAATGGGACTGCTAAAGTCCGCTACGGCCGCTACAGGGACACTACGGGACCGCTACGACCGCTACGGGGCCGCTACAGACTGTGAATGATGACTGCTTTTCAAAAAAAATTGAAATACATATTAAAGCTTATTTTTTTACTTTTTCTCTTCAAATGACATTTTTCCTCAATTTTTCTAGCCTTCTATATTTGAAAGAACACCAAAACACGTAGGATCCCCCTTTTATCCTTAAAAGAACACCAAAGTACGTATGATCTCGCTGGATTAAGTTGATGCAGAGAGTTCCTCTTAAGTGGAGTGTTTTTATGGAGCTATTAATTATTATGTCATTCCACATTTGTTGTATTGACTGTTCACTATTTAGTGTTTACTATTGCACTCTTAAGTTCTAACTTTTAAATCTTGAGTCTTGACTTCAAGTTCAATACATTGTTTATTATGTTGATATTACTTCATCATAATTTTTTTAATAAGCCTTTCATTAGTTAAGTTAACATGACAACATGAATACATGTAAAAAAAAATGATCATTACTATTATTTTCTATTAATGCAGCGATATAGGACCTCATGCAATGAGGGGACCGCTACACCCCTTTATCTTAATTACTTTTGCAAGAAAATTATATATTCTATCATTTTCTAATATTTAGGATTTTCTAAAATTTTTTTCAGAATTTTTTTATGATTATTTCAAATCACACCGCTACGCTGCTACGTAGCACCGCTACCGCCATGTAGCGCCCGCTTCGTAGCGTTTTGACGGCGGGCCGCTACGCCCGCCGCTACCGCTATTTTCATCTTTGATTTGATTAAGTTTGAATTAGTTTTTAATAAGATTGGTTATTGTCTTATCTATTCACTTACTTATAAATAGAGAATTCCACTAATGTTATACAGAATGTGTTGAGTTTATGTAAATGTAGACTCAAGAATTCTACATCCTGTGGTTTCTATTCATTTTTTTTATCTTGACATATGATCTGATGGACCCATTGTATGTGTGGGTAGGGCCTCAAACGTATGCCTGCATCACCCACAACTTTAAGCTCGTCTTTTGGTGAATTAGTTCCTGTTATGTAGTGGGAGGGCATGAACTTGTGAGGGGATGTTCACATTTTACTAAGTTCTTTGTTTCTTTGCATTGGTATTTTTGTTAAGGCTTCATAGTTCATGGACCTTTTTGCTTACAAACTGTTTATGACATCACTACTTTAAATCTGTATCAGGGAGTTTGATCATTGTTTTGATTCTCAGTTTCTTGTCTTGTGTGTTTTGTAATAGCTACTTTATGTTGAAATCAGCAAGTTGGATCACCATGTGCATAATTTCTAAACTTGTATAATTTGCAGTCTTGTAATCATGGGTAACAACACGGAGTTTGAAAGAGCAGTCCTGTGGCTATCTGAGAACCTTACATTCGATGTAGATGCTCGGATAAATTTGTTTGAGGTATCTGGCTGAATAGATATTTATGTTTAAAGTTCATTCTTAGAAAGTGATTTATATCAGGAATCATTAGCTTGTAAGTGGCAGTTACCACTATATTCATCTCATAACAAGTTAAATGTTAAGTGCTCTAATGGTGCTTTTTCCTCTTCTGTTTCAACTGTGTAGTGCAACATAAGAGTTCTTGGCGGGCTACTCTCTGCACATATTCTTGCAACTGATTCTACAAACAGGTTAGTTCGGGGAATATATAAGAACCAGTTGCTTAATCTGGCAGAAGACTTGGGGCAACGTTTTCTTTGTGCATTTGATACTCCAACAGGCTTGCCATATGCATGGATTAATCTAAAGGTACAGCTAGAAGCATTCTTCTTTTTAATTCGAGTGATAGTTTAATTGTTCAACCTTATAAAGTAAAAAACGTAGATAATTGAGCTTATATTTTTAAGCTGCATATGATATTCTATAAAATTGCTAACTAAATTATATGCATAAATGGATTTATGCAGAATTAAGTTTCCAGTAAAAAATATGTGCGCACAGGAACCATTAGAATCTCCATTTGATTGAAAGTTATAAATTTAAGGTTTGAAAAGGGCCCTAGGAGTTCATGGAATTGAGGAGTGAAATTGACCTCTTCTTGGCAAGTACTGGCATTGTGGTATTGAATCTGATTCTCTCTGGAGGACGGTAACTATTAGAAAGAGGAGGCCCATAGTGGACTATACAATCAGATCTTTGGCACATGATATTTGCAAAAAACCTACATGGCCTAGGTCAAATTGTTCGAGCTTTGAACTGATCAGACCTTAATCCCATTGTTGTTTTTCTGTTTAAAAAGTTAAATCTTTGTAATTGATTAGATTCTTTTTCTATTTTTTAATGTTTTATTGTTACAAAAGTAGGACTTCTATTTTGAAGATGCTTTAGAAATTTCTTGTATAGGGACTATAACTGAGAAATTTGTGACCTGTGACAATGCCAAGCCAAACCTATACATTCAAACCATGCATCACTTTTAAATTATCAACAAAATTCTACTTTCTCTCATGAACAAGTGGCTACATTTGATTTTCCTCATGCAGGATCTAGTTTACCCAATAGACTTGCTTACCAGATGAGCCTAGAAGAACATGAGAAGCTCAATTTGCAAATATTGGAGTTGTAGAGAAAGGGTGTATTCAAGAGAGCACGGTCTTGTGTGTAGTTCCAACACTTTTTGTATTTTTTTGAATGGTAACGCAATTTTATTCGAAGCCAAACAGCATAAGAGACATATACTGAAAGCAACAAAGGAAACAAACAAACGAAAGAAAACTCAAAAAAAAAGCTCAAGAATCTAGAGTAGAAACAAAGTCAACAATAAGATGATCACTACTAACTCCCCTTTTAGCTAGAGAATCTGTGACTTTGTTGGCAGATTGCTTAACATGAATGAAGGAAACATTGAGCTTGCATGTCGCATCTATCACCTCTTCGCACAATTCCAAAAGACGCCATGGAGGTTTCGAAGATCTATAAGCCTATCCGATCACACAAGAGGAGTCCCTTTCCACAGTGAAATTCTTGAAACCCATCTTAGCACCTTCTCGAAGATCTGTACAAAGAGAAAATAACTCGGCCTCATTAACCGATCTAATGCCAGAAGGCCCTGAGAAAGAAAGAACTTGAATTCTTTGTAATCTCTAAAGACACCCCTATGCCAGATTGACCAGAGTTACCCATAACACTCCCATCAAAGTTAAGTTTAATAGTGCCAACCAGCAGGGGAATCCAACAAGGCCTAATAAGGGCTTTGTAAGGAGTAAAGAAGGCCATTTCTATCCAATTTCTCATTAGTAAATCGATTGGATGGTCTTTAAAAATGGGAAGGATGGAAACCCAAGATGCTACTAATATCTTAACTTTAAATTGAAGACCTTCTGTACTGGTAGAAATCCCCTCAAAACACCTAGAGTTCCCCTTTTTCCATGTAGTCCAAATAACTGAAGCTTTCCTCATAATTCTTCCTCTTTTGGAACCTACCTCCGTCATCCAAGCTTGATATAACGCTTCCAAAGAATTTGGCAAAACCCAACTGACAACAAACCAAGATAGAATCGAGGCCCACAAAGAATTCACCACCCGACAGTGATGAAGGTGGTCAATAGATTATACATCCCTCAAGCACATAGGGCAGCTGTTCACTATAATGATATTACACTTCCAGAGATCATCCATTGTGAGAATTGCACCTAAAATAACTAACCAAGTAATGCCCATGACTCTTGGAGGAGCTCTAGGCTTCCAAACCTGATCATAAGATGTAATTGAAGAGGAATCACCCATGAAGGACGAGAAGAAAGACACAACTGTGAATGATCCATCAACTGTGCCTATCCAAATACTCCTATCCTTTTTCCGATCAGTGATATAGACTCCATCTAAAATAGAAAGCAAAGTTGCAAAGTGAACAATTTCCCCTTCTTTAAGATTTCTTCTAAAAGTAGGGCCCCAAATATTTGTGTCACCGATTTTAGAGAAATAGTCTTTAACCAAGACCATAATATTGCTGTGCACTAAAAGAGATTTGGGAATTGAGATGCCAAAGAAGCTTCCCCACCCAAATATCTGTCCAGAATCTGATCTTTTCACCCAATCCAACTCTGAAACAGATCATATGGTCAAAGTTAAGCCCTAACTGAGACGAAACGCCTCCACAAACTTGACTGGCAAGGATTAGATCTGGAAGGATCCCATCCATCTTTGAGAACCTTATACTTTGCCATCATAATCTACTTCCACAAACCCTCTTGATCTTATCCCATCCGACGCATCCATTTTCCAAGAAGAGCTTCATTCAACAATTTTAAATGTCTAATAGCAAAACCACCCTCTTTCTTATGTATGCAAATCTTAGTCCACCAAAGAAGATGAATTTTTCTGCCATTGGCGCCGCCCCACACCCCCCCAACACACACATACACACACACAAAGAAATTCTCGTTGGAGGCATTCTGAAAATTGGCATGAAGTAAATTGGCAGATTAGAGAGAACCGATTTAAGAAGAGTAATCCAGCCTCCCAACGATAAATAATTAGCCTTCCACAAGGCTAGTTTATTGCTAATTCTCTCAATTACTGGGTTCCATGAGCCTTTAGAAGCACCACCAAAACAAAGAGGGAGACCCAAATAGGACATTGGGAGTGGCCCAACTTTGCAACCCATAATATCTGCCAACTCACCTAACTGAACATTAGAGATACAAACCCCTATCACCTCACTTTTAAAGAAATTCACTCTCAAATCCAAAACAGCTTTAAAACAAAGGAGGATGGCTTCAAATTTAAATTCTGATTTGAAATCGCATCACAGAAGATGAAGGTGTCATTAGCAAACTAAAGATGGCTAACAATCGGTGCTCCTCTAGCCACATCATACCCTTTAATTAGATTAGCAGAATTAGGAGCTTCGATCATCCGGCTAAGAGCTTCACTGACAATAGTAAAGAGGAACGGGGAAAGTGGATCAACTTGCCTAATACCTCTTTCGGCCTTGACCGTTTGGGGAGCCATTGATGAGAATAGAGAAATGATTTAAAGACACACAAGCCTTTATCTACCATTTACTTCCAAAACCCATAAAGCCAAGCAAGTAGATGAGGAAATCCGAATCCACCCTACCATATGCCTTTTCAAAATCTAGTTTGCAAATCAGCCCTGGTTTCTTCATTCACTCTTTGACACTTGGAAATGTGGGTTGCAAGGAATGTGTGTAGATACCCAATTCATTGGTAAGATCACCATATTTATATATAAATGGGGCCTCTTTGTGTGCATACATCCCTCACGGACATTTCGTGCACACTCCTCGGTGGGGCCCACTGTGGAACACACCAAGGGATGAGACTGGGGGGGGGGGGGGGGGGGGGGGGGTGGGGAGGGGATGGAAAGATCCATGCGAGACTACCCCCGCATATCAAATTTGGCCCCAATCACATGTCCCTAACCCCTTCATCCATGGCCCACATATCTATTCCGTTCGGATCGGTGTACAGTCAATCTAATGGTCCAGTAAATTCGGATTTGACCGAAACTTGGGGCATTTGCTTATCAGGGGGTCTCATGCTGCAAGGTTTGGATTGGGGTAATAGATGGGCCTCACCTAGAATTCTCAGGAAAAAACTTGCGAGGGACGGATGAATATGAAGATTCTGCTATATATAATATTGTGATACCCTCTCTAGATATGCTTGATATGTTAGTGTGAAAGTGTTTTCCAAGAGTCTAATATACCAGTTGTTTTATCTAGACATCATCATCACCCAAGCATTTGGTGGATTGAATAACTATGATTCTACCTTGGACATTAGGAAAATTTTCTTCGTTTCTTCATTTGAACAATATCCTTAATCGATCAACCTGCAAAAGGGGTGACTTGAACATATTACAACATTTAAACATGAGATTCTTCTTTCTCTTACCTGCTTTCTATAAAGCTTTTCAAAATTCAACCACTTTATTTGCATCATCCACAGTCTTGTATTTGAACAAATGCAAAATCTCTATTCCTCTTTATAACTTAATCAACAGGAATAAAAATACTGGAAATAGCACCCACTCACCAAATAAAGTTCAATGGCTGAAGGATCAAAATATTAGTTGCAGTGGGCATATTTATTGGTTGGTGGTGAAAATGTTATTTATCCAACCGAAACCAGATATCATGGTTCCTATCCTGGTCAATCACCTTTCTTTCAAACTCCAGTTGGTCTTCTTTTTTGGTTCCAGTTGGTCCTCTAATTTTTAGGTATACAGTTGTAGATTAAAAGTCTTAGATAGAGACAAAGAAAAGAGAGAGTGAAGTGAGAAGAGAGTGGTAGGTCATAAGTTTGCAGTCCACCAAACACGATCTTGAAAATTTTATTAATATACTTATGAGACCGAGTCACACCCATTTATGATGTGGGTATCCTTGAGGTTTTTGACCCAACAGAATTAATCCCTCGGGTGGCGCCTAGCCGCCCGCTACACCCTCACTATCGCACACCAGGCAAATCTGGGGCAGTTTCAAACACAAGACTTGGGGAGGAAACCCATGCCTTATACAATTATACCACTCCACCAATTCCTAGGCAGGTGGACTGAGTCGCACCCTAGACCATAAAGTTCTTAAAGCGTGCCATTTACATTTAAAAATCTAAAAAAATGAAATACTTTTCTATAGTTATGGAATTTAATGAGACACATTATATTTATTATTTTCAATGAATTTCAATAGTGGTAGGTGCTGTGTTTGGATTTGAGGTTCATTGTTTATGTCCGACCTAACATTTGTACCATTAGATCTTGAAAAAGGTCAATTTTGCTCTTCAAAACTCACCATGAAACCTTGTTAGAGACCTTTCACGCCCTCCTTAAGAAAAGAAAAAAACAAAAAAAAAAAGAAAAAAAAAACAAAACAAACGAAAACAAAAACCCTGATAAATATAAAAGATTTGGCGGAATATGAGTTGGAGCCCGGAGGGTTACTAGAATTGCATTTGCCCCCAGTTGGCCGGGTACAAGTCAACTCAGACTTAACCAATTCTGAAAACCACCAACTATTTTGTTGATATCCTTATGAACTTCAAAAGGATCATGATATTCTCCATACGAAGAGAAAATACAAGAATGTCTATAAAATATAGGCAGTAATATCTCAACAGTTTGATGGTTGTCTGTTGTAGGGGCTGTTTCTTTGGGAGAAGGTTTTGCGGGTGTTCTTCGCCTTCTTTGATGTAGCCTTTTCTTTCATGCAATAAAATTACAGTTACCTTTTTAAAGGATTATCTTGTCGCACTCATTCATGCTTACATTGCCCACTACAAGTTCTCTACTAAGTCTTATGGTGCAAAAGAGTTCATCAATCTCCATGCTTGAAAGATGACTTAATGATGCATGGAGGAGCTTTTGCTTGGATGGAATACTGCATTCAAACTTGATCATTAGGCAACTCTTAAAGAATGACATCATCATTTACTAGTTTTCTGTTGAGCATATAGTCTATAGTTTTACTGAGGAAGGGATTTTTTGACTCGACACCAGTGCTTTTGTGATTAACAGTATGGCGTGATGGAAAACGAAACCACTGAAACAAGTACTTCAGGGTGTGGTGAGGCTGCAATTAAAGTCGAAATGTGGTATGGATTCTAATGCGAGGCTGCAATTAACTGATTGCTCCATTTCTGAATTCAGGTTCACTCATCCTTGAAATGGGAGCATTATCAAGATTAACTGGTGATCCTAGGTTTGAAGCTGCAGCTTTGCGTGCCCTTCGTAAGTTATGGAGCATGCGAAGTTCTTTGGATCTCCTCGGCACAACCCTGGATGTGGTCACTGGACAATGGATAGAGTATTCATCTGGAATTGGTGCTGGTAAAACCTCTTTTTCCTTTGATTTCTGTTCTGCTGTCTGAACTGCCAAATGATTACTGTTTAGTTCATCTTTATTTATTTATTTATTATATTTTTTCTGTTACATGAGAGGGAACAGTAAACTGTCATAAGTACTCTGCCATGGGACCTTTGTATTGTGCTCCACCCAAGTACACCTTCCGCCATGCTTCGCCTGAGAATATTCCCTGTCTCATGTTTGGCCTGTGCTAGGGGTTGATCCTTGGCACTGTAGGTGAGAAGCTATGCCCTTAACCACTTGGGCAACTGGTGCCTCTCAGTCCATCTGATTATTATTATTATTTTTTACTATGAAGTTCATCTTCTAAAAATATCTCAGTTTCTTCACTGTGTTCATTGCCATGTAGCGCCACACGATCATATACTTTGTGTCTCTAAGACATATGAATCAAGCATTGCTTGGGAAGTGGCTTTGGCATCTAGGCAAAGAGACTGACAGCCTCTAGAAACAAGTAGTGGATAGGAAATATGGGATTTCGAGAGGAGGGCAGGATTTCCAGGAGGTGAGCTACAAGGCTTAGGCTATTTGGAGAGGTATCCTTTCCATTAGAGTGAGATTCATGGAGAATATCAGATACCGGGTTGGATCGGGAGACAAAGTTCTCTTTTGGCTTGATAAGTGGATTGTTGACCATCCCCTGGCGACTCAATTTCCAAATATTTTTAGATGCTCTGCAAATAAAAAGGCTTTTGTGCAATGTTACCTATCAACCATGGGGAAGCAAAGTGTGTGGAACCCAATTTTGAGAAGAAACCTAAAGGATAATGAGGTGGAACAATGCTTATCCCTTTTAAATACCCTGAATGAAATTACTAGGTCGGTGGTAGTGGATGAAAGCAGATGGACTGCTTCTAAGGATGGTTCTTTCTTTGTCTCCTCTTTTTTCACAGCCATCAATACAAGGACATGTGGTAGGAATCCAATCACTAGCATTTGGAACTTGAAGGCTCCTCCAAGGGTTTTTAATCTTTGGGTGGTTGGTGCTTCAAAAGAAAATCCTCAAGTTGGATAATTTGGGACGAAAAGGGAAGATATTGGTCAACAGGTGCTCCCTGTGCTTATGTGAGTAGTCGTCAGTCGATCATTTTATGCTGAATTTTAAGGTGGCTCAATCCCTGTGGAGATCTCTAATGGATTGTTCTGGTTGTTGTTGGGTTTTTCCTATTTGTATTTTGGACCTTTTCCAGGCCTAGAAGTGCCCCTTATGATCTGCAAAAGGAATCGAGATGTGGAAGCTTTCCTTTCCGGCCATACTTTAAATAATTTGGAAGGAGAGAAATTCAAGATACTTCCTACGGACAGCGGTTGATGTGAATACTCTAAAGGAGAAAGTTAAGCTTTCGGTTGCGTCCTGGGTTACTATTCATGCCTCTTTCAAGGACTACTCTTTTTATTAGATTATGAGGAATTGGAGTGAGATTGTGGGCTATCGATAAGGAGTTTGTGGCTTTTTTTCTTTTGTTTTTCTTTTCTTTGGTGGTTGTTCTTGTTGTTGTCTTGTCCTTTCGCTTGTCAATATTCATCTCTTGTATTGCTTACATTTCGTTTAATGAAATCAACCATTCAATCATCAAAAAAAAAAAAAAGAAAACTCCAAAAAATTGTTGTGCCTTAGTCCATAGGACCATGATCTCAGGAACTACTCCACTTGGGGGAAGCACTTAACCATTTTGCTACGTTTTTATGGGTGTTTTTCAGATATTTTAGTCCTCTGCTTTATCAGAATGCTAATGTCACAGAATAGAACTTTTACTATTTGTCCTGCTAGTTGGACTTTTACTTTAAAACAAATCAAGAAACAAGATTAGCAGGTATTGGTAGTGATGACAATGAGATGGATCTATCCAGTACTCCATTACCCAAAAAAAAAATTCATATGATATGGGTTCTGTGCTTGGTCCAAATCATGTCTCCAATCTTAGGACACAATCAATACTTGCCTGAATTTAGTGGACCCAAGACCCAACATAAATCCCATTTTCCCATTGTGCTCCGGTATCATTCTTAATTTAATTAGAGACTAGCCAACAATCCCCTTGCAGTAGTGGCCATATGTATTAGGTTAAATTTGAAAAATAGCGACCATCACTTTGGTTCATTCCATGTTTCCATCAAGTTTTGACGCTTCATATATTTCTACACTCGAGGGAGGGAGAGACCTGAATTATCACTTGGCTCAGTTTATGTGTCTATCATCAAATTCTAGGCCTTCATATATTTCTCCATTCATTAGTGATGAATAAAGTTTGCTTCATTTATTTCTCCGTTCATTAACGATGAATAAAGTGGGCTTTTTGTAATGCTTTCTTTTTTTTTTTTTTCAATCTCCTGTAGGGGTTGATTCATTCTATGAGTATCTAATGAAAGCACACATACTTTTTGGAAGTGATGAGTTTTGGGATATGTTCCATTCAGCTTATCTTGCAGTGCAGAAATATTTTCGGCACGGCCCGTGGTGAAGCATTTGACATTTATCTTATATTTTTGGGTGATTTTATTTTTTCAGATTTTAAATTGTCACTTTTTCTATCTGCCACTTTTGTAACTTTTTTTCACATCTGTGCTAAATGGCTTACTCAACTTCCTTTTTTATAACTCTATAGCTGTATAAATGAAATATGATAGTATCTATCACATTTGGGTGGCTTACAATCTCTCTCTCTCTCTTCTTTTGACTTAGATAATAGTAAAATCTTGGTCAAGATGCAAATGTTGATATGAGTTTGGGGTGGGGTGTATAAGATATAAACCCTCTGGTTCATTACAAAGATAGTTGACTATGACAGCCAATGATACAACTGGTTTTTTATTTGACCAAGTTTTGAAATGACATAGTATGGTCAAAATATAAAAAATTGGAAAAGAAGAAAACATGACCTGTCATTACGATCAACATTTTTGTTTTTTCTGTTTTGCATTCCTTCTCTGAAAGATCAATATTTCTATTCTAAAATTGAATCATTTTAACATATTAAGACAACTGATTTTGCCCAAGAATGTATGTGGAACTGATAGTGCTGATCTCATTAACTTTCACCCGGATTTGGGTCATCTGTCCTTGTTGTTTAGTTATGGCATCTGCATCCTGTATTTAATGCTGATGTTTATCATCTTTGTCTGGAGTTTCTAAGGGATTCAAACATTCATCCCAAAGCAGCGTTATTTTTGTTCAATGACTGATCATCTTGACAACAAAGGTTGATATCTTTTTCTTTGGTAGCATATACTTTTTTTTATTGGGAAAATAACGAAGCAATAGCAGCCTAGCCCCAACAGAGAAATATTAACAGCACTGGTAATCCATTGCTAATAACCAAAAAGGGATGAAAATCTCTTTTTCTGCAGTTGGTAAACTCATATGCTATTTTGGATTGTACAAGGATGGATTCTTTTTCAAAGCAGCTTAGTTTTCATTCAGTGGCTCACCATCTTAACAACAAAGGTTGATAACAACAAGGGTAACCAGGAATTTTATTAATAGATAGTAGAGAGACAAGAGCGGACTGGACCCATAAGAGAGCTACTAAAGGAATTTGCATGTCATTGCTAGGAACCGAAGAGGGATGAAGATCCCTTCTTTCACAATTGATAAACTTGTAAACTGTTTTGGATTGTATGACTGCAGATGGTCTTTTTTCCATTGCAAAAAAAGAAAGGAATTCACGGACACATACATCAGGCTTTTGATGCGGATTGAGATGTAGCACATGAAGATCTCACAGTGGACAAGCATCGACATATATGGAGGCTTCTCATCAAGCACATGGGGTCCGAACCCATGTGTAGAAGTTTAGATCTTGATAATCCAAAGCAGTCCTTTTAATGGTGCCACTCAGTTAATCTGTACAAATCAGTCCCTTGTAACAGACTGTCAAGACAATGGGCCCAGTTATTGGGACCTTTTTGTGCCTCTAAAGTGGTAGCCAGAGCTATGGGCTCGTGCCCTTTTGTTTAAAACCCAAATGGGCCTGATTGATTGGCTGTTCAACCCAACTTGGCAAGACAAACAGCGTAGCATTCACGCTACCTAGATTGTTCAAGTTTCTTTCATTTAGTTCTTGTTTGCATTTAGTTTAGTAAAAGACTGTTGAATGGCTGAGACTATATTATTTTTGTTGGGATTTGAGTTAGATGAAGGTTTTAGATGGGCTTCAGGGTTATTGAATGAGAACAATGAATATTAGAAAGAAGACAAAGTTGGCCGGCACATTGCTTTAGTGTAGATGGCTTTTCCAAAGGGAGAACTTTTCTCTCGCTGAAACAGCCCTTGATGAAGCAGTATGAGGCATATCAGTATTGCTAGGACTAGTGACTGTGTTGTGAAATGATTTAAGAGAAGTTTTAGTTACATTTTTATGTCCTGTGGTGTTGAAGGAATTCAATGAAGCTGAAGTTTTTGTGATACTTGAGAAACAAATATATTTCCTTGAGAGTTTTTCAGGGCATCTTATAGCTGAAGAGGACCCATAAAATACAATCAACCGGCGAAGAAAATTTCTAGAGAACCTTGAATTTAGCTTTTCCCTAAGGGATGTGTGAGAATGTTTGTTAGCATTTGTACCCTTCAGGCTTGCTTTGAGAAAAACAAATGAAGTGGTGGATGGACTGGGTAAACAAGGAGTGGAGGGACAGTCCAATTTTGTAGAATAGGATGACACCAATTTGTTTTTTAGTTGTTTTGAGGGATGGCTATATTTGTAATTACAAAGGTTGTACTTGTGTGGATTCCTACAGTATCTGTTTCACAGACTATTCTGTGCTTTGTATTCAAAATCTACATTATTGACACCAATTTGTTTTTTAGTTGTTTTGAGGGATGGCTATATTTGTAATTACAAAGGTTGTACTTGTGTGGATTCCTACAGTATCTGTTTCACATACTATTCAGTGTTTTGTATTCAAAGTCTACGTTATTATCTTTTCTCAATGAATATCTTTATTACCAATGAAAAAAAAATTGTTGAAGTTTGGCAAGATGAGTGATGAGGGATGAGTCCTTTTTTTTAAGTCAATATTTCTGAGGTTTTATAGTGATGTCTCATAAAGATATTGCCTGTCATTTTAATGACTGGTCGGGGTGGAGTTGGTTTGCAATCTAGTCCTTACGAGAGTCATACTAATGGAAGTGTTGATTTGCACTTATTTTGTGGGGATAACGAGGATTCTTAAGTTTGGGAATGGGTCTTTTTGGGAGAATTTTCAGCCATATCATTTAAAGAGGCTCTTGTATCCTAGTCCCTAATACACTTTCCATGTTCTTTCAATGTGCTCGGTTGGAGGTGGTGAGGGGTGTTTCCATGTTACCTAAGGCACTTAGATATTACTTCCAGAATTTCTAAGACATGCCCTTTGTGTAATGAAGAAAGATAAACAATTAACCACCTTTGTATTTATGGTTTTTTTTTTCATGTGGCAAATTCATTGACCTCCCTCTATGTCTTCAACATTAAATGTTTTCAGAATCTTTGAAGGATGTACATCTAGCTTGGGTTGGAGGTCCCTTCCATCTTAGGGGCAAATTTAGTGTTGCACAGGACCAGCCACCATTTTTTTACCCTTATGAAAGAATGGAATTACAGGATTTTCAATCATAGATAATTTCTGTGGGGAGGTTGTTTAGTGTGAATGACAAAGTGGGTAATTGTAAGAGAAGATTTTTTAAATGTTAAGACTCAATGATAAGAACCTGGTTTTTTTTGTTGTTGTCGGCCCTCTCACTCGCTTGCTTTAAATTTTACATAGACAGGGCTGCTGAGGGACTAACCAGGGCCCACAGTGATTTTTGGTTCTTATATTGGTGGTGAAGATGGTGTTATCCAAATCTTTTCCAAGCTGGTAGGGATCATGGACTCAAATGAGGCAGAAATCCCTTAACTAAGGGACATTTTGAAGATCTTTAGAAATTGATTATTGGGGGTGATTCATCCAACAATATTCTTTTGGTTCTAAAACTGAGAACCCTTTGAGGTTAGCCTTTACTCAAATGAAATTAGTTTCAAACTTGATTCAATCTTGTTTAATTTTATTCATATCAATGGAGAAGCCAATGATGTCGTGGATTCCTTCGCTAGGTAAGGAGTTGGTCGAGATGCGTTATGTATTTGTCCTCTTATGTATTTTGGTATTTTAAGAAACCCACGTTTCATTATGTTACCATGAGACTATTCTGGGATCAGCAGTTTTTTTGCTTTGTATTTTTTAATTATTATATTTTCTTTTTGGTATTCATGTATATGCTCTTTTGTAACAAAATTGTTTCCTGTTACTGATGATAAAAAAAAAAAATCAAATACTTCGGTTTTAACTCAATGATAACTATATTTTCATGTTTTCTTGCCTTCTAGGCTTTTGTGCGTCACAGGGTTCTAACTTGCACTATGTCATAATGGAGCGCCCTACTGAATTTCAGGTACCATGAAGCTGATATTAGGACAGGAAAGGCAACATACTGGCAACTTACAAGTCTTCAAGCATTTTGGCCGGGCCTTCAGGCAAGTCTAGAATGCAAATGTTTTTTGTCATTTTTTGCTCGAACTGAAATCATTTGGTCTTGATCTTTAAGTTATTTATTGTATTAGATTCTTGTTGGAGATATAGAGGCTGCCAATTCATCACATCGTGAGTTTTTCCATGTATGGGAGAGGTTTGGGGTGCTACCTGAAAGGTAAGAATTGTTAAGAGTAAGGGACATACCTATAAATAATTCTAAACCTTAGGGGTTTAAACTCTTTCTAAATATTTAGTTGATTGAAGCTTTGGTATAACTTGACATTTTATGAATAGATTTTGTGGGAAAAACTTGCTATTGTCTGAGAGATCAACATAATATTTGCTTTATCCAACCTCTTGTCATCAATAGATGATAAGGCTCTAATGAGGATTTTTTTCTCTCTCTTTTTTTTTTTTTTTTTCGTTGTGTGTAAAAGATGTTAGGCATGCATCCCCTAGAGAATTCACAATGCAAGTAAAAATGGTTGTTTGCAGTGATTTACACATAATCCATATGCTAGGGAAATTTGGCTATGACTATAGACCAAAACACTATCCAAAGTGTAACCTCGAAGGCTAACACGTAAGTACATAGAGGAGTTGGGATATTATCAAAGCATTCACAAAATAAGGTTGAAATCAGAATTCACAGTTTACAATGTTTGTGATTTTCATTTTATTTGTTTATTTTTTTCAACCTTATTTTGTATAATCATCAAATCCTTGTCCCACCTATGTTGGGGTCAGCTACATGAATATTGTTTTGTCATTCTAGTCAACCTTATTTTTGTATGTCTTGATGTGTGGAACATGCACACCAATGCTTACTTGCATGCAATTATTGGCGCCCCAAACCTCTCCCATACATGGAGAGGTTTGCATACCAAATAGTAGTGGTTGTTATATCAGGTGTGGCGGCCAACACTACTATGCTAGATGGTATTTAGTGCCGCTCACATCCATAGTGGCCATAGCCGCTATGCCCGCTATGGGACTGCCAGTCACACCACGCCTGCTATGGGGCCTCTATGGTGTGGGACACTTTGTTGCTTTCCAAGAAACATGATAATGCATAATATGACTTACTTCTTTTCTTCTTTTCTCCAAATTACATTTTTACACAACTCTTTTACCCTTTTATGCTTAAAAGAATACTACAAAACACATGCTCTCACCGAATTACAGTCGATATAGAGAGTTCCTCTCAAGGGCTCTTCTTTCGATATATCTTGATAGACACCCGGTTGTTCAAGGTATTCTTTTCTCTACACTGAGCAAAAATACATTGTTTGTTTTGATGAAAGGTAATTTGTTATTTGGTTTGAACTTTTAACTTTATTTAAGCATTATTTTATAGTTTATATATCATTTGTTATACATAGTTGTACTAAATTACTTATTTGAATTATGAATTTAGAAATGCATAATAAAATCCAACTTATTATGTCTAACCAACATGAATACATAGGAAAAATAGATCACTGTTGGTTGTTTTTTTTTTAATAATTGATGCAGTATGGGCCCATAATTGGTCCCTCTTCAAGTTAGATTAGGATTATATTATTTTAGTAGATTTCTAATTACATTGTTATTAAGGAAGTTCCTATAAATAGTTTAGGGTTTGCTTAGGCATTAAGTTTGCTTTTATTATATATATGGTATTGTAGAGAAGAGATTCTCAGATTTGGATTGATTAATAGAATTGGGTTTTATCCTTGAGAGGGACGTCCTCGTATGTTTGAAGTCTTTTGATAATTCGAAGTATCATTAGACACGTGCTTCAGAACCCCTACACAACCCCAGATTTTAGGGCCTGCGTAAGTTTGGTATCAAAGCGAAGATCCACATCGCTCCGATCACCCTCCTGTCATTGATCGGAGCCTATCCCCGTCCCACAAATTCCCCACCCCTTTCTTCCCCTGCCGAAAACCCACCACCACCGGAATCCATCCAAACCCTAACACCATCCTGCTGCCCTAACACACCCAACCTTGCTTACTGATAACCACAAGTCTTACTGTAACCCACCGCTCCCCAAGTCTTTGAAACCATCCCCAGATTTCTCCCATCCCTATTCACCGATAGCACCACTCCTGACCTGAGCCTCTCCCGTCCTCCTGTCGACCAAATCCCAACCCCTTTACCCATATCCACACCACTGCTGCCATACATCCCCTCCCAGACTGCCAAACCAAAGCCTCCATCTCCTTCACTCAAAGACCCAACCCAGAACCAGTAAAAACAAAAACAAAACAAAAAAAAAAGAAAGAAAGAAAGAAAGAAAGAAGAAGAGGAGAGAGAGTTCCTGAGTGTACCTGTCACCACTGCAACCGTCATCACTGTCCTCTGAGAGTTCCTGAGTTGCATTGCCTCCACTGCAACCGTCTGAGACATCGGATGAGACTGCAACCGTCATCACTGTCCTCATCACCTAAGTCGACGACGGAACCTAGAGAGACATGAAGGGGAGCACTACTGAAGCAAAAAGCAGAACTTTCAAGCCCTTTTCATTTGGTTGCTAGAACGAAGACCAAGAGCCACTAACACGTGCAAGCATGACAAGTGTTGGGCCTAAGTGTTTTGGGTTAGATCCGGATTCAGTTCAGGTCGAGTTGTTTTTGACCCAGTTGGCAGCCAGCATTTGCATATCAGCAGCATAAAGTTCCACTGCAATACGTGGCATCAGTAAGGTCAACATATAGATTTGACAAGATCAAAGGGTAGGATTTATTTTTGTGATTTCAAAGCCCTCTGACATCAAATTTCAGATCTGCCTTCACCAATATGTTTGTGGAAAGCCGATCTACACATCTGGTCAGTCAGATTTTTGAATTTGCATTAAAAAAAATGCCTCCTAAGAAGCACGTTGAGGTCAAATCTTCATCTTCTTCACTTGAAGATTTGGCTAGTGTCGTTAGAGAATTATCTGCAAAGGTTGATGGCGTGCAACCACCTTGCAACAACTGGAAACTAGTGTGACAACTTTGGAAAATAATCAGTGTGTGAATTACAATCGAAATGATGGAGAAAATATTCGAAATCAATGAGATCCACCAGTTAATAATCTTGACCAAGATTTAGGAATTAAATTCGTGATTCCCGAATATGATGAAAAATTGCAGCCCGCCGAATTCATGTATTGGTTAGTGTGTGTGGAGAATATTTTTGCACACAAACCTATGAATGAGCGCCATAAGATTACACTGGTTGCTACTCGATTTTGGAATTATGCGGCAACATAGTGGGTTGAATTACAAAGAAAAAGGAGGAATCAGGATCCTGTTGAAACTTGGACTGAAATGAAGAATATTTTGAACAAAAATTCTTCCTTATCAACTATTCCAGAGACCTATGTTCAAGTCTTCAAAACTTAAAACAACGAACAAAGTCAGTTGTCAAATACTGTAAAGAATTTTTGACTTTGCAAGCTCGTTATAGTCTGAATGAAAATGATGATGTGGTTGTTGATAGATTTATTAATAGATTGAGAATAGACATTCAGCGTATCCTCGCATTTCAAAATTTTGATAATGTCGATGAACTCATCTAACATGCTGTCAAAGCTGAGAGAATTGCAAATCATCAAGCACAAAAATTTAATGCTTCCAAATGAGCTCCACAAAAGAATTCATTTTTCTAAGATGCTAAATCCAGTGATTCTCCAAGACAATTTGTCCCCAAGCCTGAAGATTATAACAAGGTCACATGTTTCCATTGCAAACAAAATGACATTACTCCTTTTTGGTCCCAAACGAGTGAACTTAATGGAAGGAGTACATGATGAACCAATCACACAGGATGATCCTCCAGACAATGAAGAAACAGAGGAAGCAGTAGAGTATGAAAGGGACAAAGATGGTGAAGCTCTCATGGTCATCAACGAGGCTCCACCCACTATTGAAAAGAAATAGTTGAGGAAAAATATCTTTCATTCCACGGGGACAATTCTTGGATAGCATTGCACAATTGTTGTCGATGAAGTTGTGAAAATCTCATCTCTCAAGCTCTTATTGATCGCCTCAGGTTAAAAGTTTACAAGCACAACTGCCCTTTTTTTATTAAATGGTTAATGACAGGTGATCAAACGCATGTTCGACATACTTGCAAAGTTGCTTTTGCCATTGGTGAGACTTACAACGATACAATATGGTGTGATGTGCTACCTATGGATAGTGGTGATATCTTATTAGGTTATCATGGATGTATTACAAAAATGAAACTCATGGTATGCGCGACAACACAGATACATTCATGCATGGTGGAAAACAAGTTATTCTTCATCCTGAGAAACCTGAACCACTGACAAAGAATTACCGAGCGGTTGCAACCAAGGAAGTTCTTCATGTTCATCACATTTGTAGAGGCAATTTGAAGAAGACTTGAGTTCAATGATGAACTCTTCTTTCAACCTGGGGCAGATGATGCACTATGGGCCCACAATGGGTCCCTCATCAAGTTAGATTAGGATTATATTATTGTAGTAGATTTCTAATTACATTGTTATTAGGGAAGTTTCTTTTAATAGCTTAGGATTTGCTTAGGCATTAAGCTTACTTTAATTATATATATGGTATTGTAGAGAAGAGATTCTCAGACTTGGATTGATTAATAGAATTGGGTTTTATCCTTGAGAGGTGTGTCCTCGTGTGCTTGAAGTTTTTTGACAATTCGAAGTGTCGTTGGACACGCGCTTCGGCACTCCTATGCAAGCCCTAACCTTAGAGCCTGCATCAATAATCATTTAGCAATGCAAAACTTCTATGCACTAAAGGAACCACTACACTGCCCTATCTTAGTTATTATTAGAAGAAAAACATCAAATTCTAACATTTTCCAATATTCTGGATTATATATATATTTTTTCAAAAAAATTTGACAACTTTATTTCACACTACTATGCTACTACGTATTGCCGCCACCACTATATATCGGCTGCTATGTAGTGTTTTGGCCACCGGCCGCCATGCTTACCACAACCGCTATTTTTATCCTTGTAGTAAGCATGTGTCATGCATAAGGCTTTCTAGGGTTGTAAAAATGGAACATGTGTTGATAACATGAGAGATGAAAGGTTCTGCCAAATGAGTAACTGTACTATTTCTGACATGTGATTGTGACAACCATGTTCCTTTTGATGCCTTCTAAACTCATTTTTGCTAGTAGAGTGAAGATATCTGATCTTCTCATTCACTGAAATGATGCAAACAATAATTTTTTATGATTGGATCTGGATACTTTTATTTCCACAGTATGTTGTGAAAAGTTGCTGACAGAGACCTCTTTAAGCCATTTACTGGTCAATCTTTTGACATTTAAAGCTGAAGTCAATTTTTTATTTTTCTTTAATGTATTTTATGTATAATTTCCTATATCTTGTAAGCCCATTTTATTCCATTGTTCGGTAAGCACTTTGCATGACTGTATAGGTATCTTCTAGATCGGGAAATGTTGCATCCTACTGAGAAGTACTATCCACTGCGCCCTGAACTTGCAGAATCTACACTTTACCTTTATCAAGCTACCAAAGGTCTAGTGATTTATTCTGACCTTACTCTGTTGTGGGTGTGGGTAACAAGTTCTATATTTTATTTCGTCATCTTCTCTCAAAAACCAGTTTCATAAATTATTTGGTATCCATATAGACTGATTCAGTGAGCACTAGTTATTTGGATATGCCAGGAAGAGAGCAGAAGTCTCTGCAATATCCAATGGACATCAGGAGGTCAAACTTGTGCTTTAGATCCTGATTGTAGCAACAAAGAATGTGCTAAATATTAGGAGGACTTAAAACTGGAGCAATTGAGAAATTGCAGTGTTCCATATAGGAACTGCCCAATCCATCTATATACCTTGCAGTGAGTAAAAGCTTTACTCGTGAACCAAACTAATAAATGAAAGTAGACACAATGAAAAGATAATATACTGAACCGGCCTACAAAAGCAAAAGAGTTTCATTAATCAGTCATCCATTATGTCAAATAAATCATTTTTTTTAAAATGTAGAAATAAATAAATAAATCATTTTTTTCTTTGGTAACTGTTCCAGGGTCTATGTTAGCAGTGCATCAAGAGGACACAATATACAGGATTGATGCATGGACTAGAGCATCAAATGAGGAATCAACATTTCATCTAGTCCATTCCAGTTATTTTTGTAATCTGTGATTGCATTGGCGTTTCTGAATGTGGAAGTTTTTTAAATATCCAAAAGCTAGTTAGGGAATAACAATCATACCAATACTTGTTTGGTTGGAGTCTGTGAAGCATATAAAAATCATTTGTTTGCCGAGAGTCCTATATCTCTAATTTTGGGGAACACGTTGTCTCATCTTTAGTTTCTAGTACATGTCTTTTACTTTCTGTCCACTCCCAAGTGTTGTTTAGCTAGACGATCTATCAAAGTCTTGGCTGACAGGCCACTTAAAAGATGTTGTTTTTTTATTTTCTCAGGAGTTACGCAAACAGTTAGTAAATGAGTTGGTTTTCCACTATTTTTGGAAAAATGAAGTTGTTTACTACGATAGTCTAGGGTGATAGTAAAGTATCACCCAAGTGTCTACTTAAACCAAAAGTTATGAATGTCTCGAAGAGGGATGATACAATAAACAGCAAAAATGAAACAACTCGGTAACCTTGGTGGCTTAAGGACTACCTTAAATACCTGTTGTAATAATTATTAAGTTGATTCTGTGCAGCCAAACCTTGAGCATGCAAGATAGTCCTAGTATTCCAAGAACAATTTTATCGTAAAGTTCTATACAGACAAATTAATATAATGATATTGCATTCCGTATTCCAACTAATACCGTTTTCCTTTTTTGTTCTTCACACTTTAATTGTGTCTAATATGTTAGCAGATCCCTGGTACATAGAAGTGGGTGAATCAATTGTGAAATCTCTTAATACTTACACCAAAGTGGAAGGTGGTTTTGCGAGTGTGAAAGATGTGACAACTATGCAACTTGAAGATCATCAGCATAGTTTCTTTCTTGCAGAGACGTGAGAAACTTTTATCCTCTTGACCAAAGTTACACAATTTGGTGTAAATGGTTTCTCTTTCAGCATCACTGGACTTAAAAATTCTATCCTCAAATTAATATGCTCTCTCTTCTTTGTATTAGGTGCAAGTATCTCTATCTTCTTTTTAATGACTCATTTTTGGCCAATCAAAATTATATCTTTACAACTGAGGGTCATCCTCTTCCTGTAAGAAGTGCTTGGCATGAGAAGCTTCCAGAAACCTATGCGCTGAATAATTGGACTTCTACTAAGGTTTGTTTCGAAATTTTAGAATTTTTGTCGAGTGTTTGCTTGACCTGATCTTTGTAATCCGTACCAAAATATTTAGGATTCTGAACCTGACCAATAAAGATCTGCTGGCATTGTCTGTTAGTCTTTCTCATGGTTCAAATGGTGCTTTAATGGATGATATCTTTAGCTAAAATGTGGTCAACAATGTTTCTTGGCGATTTCAGCCCAAACGAAGTGAACCTTCCTTATCGTGCTTTTCTTCTTTCTGAACTCTCATTAGCAAATTAATCTTTTATAGTGTTTCCCTCCATTACTCTCTGATGATGATATGGTAACATTGATAATCAAATCTGGTATCTCTTCCCAATTATTTGAAACTGTAATCTAAACAGATGAGGATAAAAACAACAGAATACATAAATATTAAAAGATGACAGCAGTCCTACAAATAAAAGATGCTATAGATTGGATGGGAAAAGATATGTTAGGATTGAGAAGTTACTAAAGTAATCCACATGCTAACATTTTGTTACCCAAGTCAAGGTGGATGTTGTTGCTAATAATCAAGCAAAGAAACAGTTAGGGAAAGCTTCAGTCTTGGTGAGCCATTGAATTAATTTGATGGACTGGCCATTGCAATCCAAATTCCCTTATAAATAAATACTTGTTTATGGCCTGTTTCTTCAGTGCATTGTGTGTGTTTTCCAATTTATATAGAGAACTGTAAATAAGATGCTGCTACACTAGAGGACATAATAAAAAAAAATAAATTCACTCTTTTTTGCTTATGTAGTAATGTATAAGAAATGTGTGGAGTCCTTATAGCTAGCTTCACTTTTAAGATGCGAGTATGCTCGCACTATTTGAAACCTGAACATCAGCCCACCAATAGTGATTCTAAGCCACTTATTATACATATTTTATTAAGTGACATAATTTTAGTAATATACGTGAAATGGTATCCCTTTAATATTTTAGATGTGTCAAGCTTTGTCAATAATCTTATTTTTGTCCACCTTTTTTTCTGCTTTCGTTTGGTAAGAATGTCTAACCTACCATCTCACTCAGAATGAGAATCAAGCAATACGTGCAAGTGCCATGTCATTGCAAGTGTGTCCAGATACTCTGACCCTGCGGAGAAATGGTGGCCCTCCAGTTGGGAGTGCTTGTCATGTCCTTGATGCTCGTGCTGATCACAGATGTTTGATCGATGAGGATTGCGGTACTGATTCGACCACTTGTAGGAAAAGAACTTGCAGTCTAGCTGGCTACTGTGGATTATGGCTGTTCTTCGTGTGATTCTCCAAAAAAGTCATTCTTTTTCATCACCAAAATAAAGCGAAATTCTGTTGAATGATACATGTTAACCAAAGAGTGGCTCCATTGATGCTGATGTGATATTAACACCAAACAAAAGAGTGGGAAATGGAACAATGCATGTTCGAAATTCCCTTTGTATAAGTTGAAAATTTTTGTATAGGAATATTATGGAATCTTTTTTCCCTAATTTTATTTCATCTTTATTTATCACATTGGAACTGCCTTTAGTCTACAATCATGTCTTTTGTCACTTTTGGATTACTGTTATTGTCCGACTCCAGATGGGATGGGGCTTTGATGATGATGTCTCATATTGTTTCATTTTGGCATTAATTACTTTTGCAAAGTAATCTTTGATAATTTTATTCACTGCAAAATCAGACTTTGAATCTTTCCAGACATTCTTCGGGTGAAGCTTCTCGCAAACTTTCTGGGGGTAGTGCATATGCGCATGATGGTTGGAGACTTGAAGTTCAATAAATCCTGGTAGCCACTCATTAGTCTCTCTTTATTCTTTCTTTTTTATTTCTCAGATGAGAAAGCCTTTTTTATTAATTGGGATTGAAGTCCCTGGGTCCAGGAGACTGGATCCTTGAGGCAATTCCCCATGAGCATGAGTGCATCAATCACTCTCCATTATATCACCTAGGAGAAGCATGCCATTCTAAAGGGTAGTGGTGTCCCATTCAAGATAGCTCCCCTCTATAGTGACGTGGTGGACCGTATTTGATCCACTCACGGTAATCATGGATGAAAAGCCTCATAGAATTTTGATTCTCGGTCTAGGTGGTTGATGGTTTTTTGTTTGATTCTTTGAACCAGGGCATCCCTTGCCAACCCAGCTTGACCATTGGCCAGGGACATTTTACTAAAGTGGGCGTGGCGAACTTAGCTGAAATTCATGCCAATCAGTGGGTGGGGCATTGGTTTCATTAGATAAGGAGTGGTCCCCACATTGGCAATTTCTGGGTTTATCATCATTTTGAGCCCCAAAAATTAAAGGGTTTATAATATACAGATGGTTACAATCTTAGGATTTTGTCCGTGATCAGACATCTTAATCCCCAATGTAATTGGCAATTAAAAGAGATAGGCTCCATGGCGAGGTTCACTTTGCAGCCGAACTCTGTTATTGGCCCAGAACTTCTCTCTGACGCTCAATTGTATATATGTTCATTACTTTGGCTTGAAGTTTCAATATTAAATATGCATCAAGGCACGGTATGAATGAAATTCAAGCATGATTGATCTGTTAGAGAACCTAAAGACTAAATGAGAACCTAATAAGATTTCTCCCAAGTGTTTTATGCTAAAGAAAAAGGATGCTAACAAATAATTTTTATTTTCCAACAAGAAAATAAATCTTATTTGAAAATCTAATAAACGGTGTATAATTTTGTCAATATATATATGTGAAATTCTCAAAAACTCCTCTTTTTGCTCCCCTACATTCTTCGGGCATGGAGCCCACCTTGATCTAATCTAATCCTTGCACGCATACTAACTCTAATTAGTATAAAGCCCAAATTTGACATTCTTCCAACTTTTACTCACCGATGTAATTTGACAAGAAAGTGATGCCTCTAAAACCAATTAACTTTGGGGGGCATGGATCAAGAGATTAGAATAATCTAGTAAACTTGAAGATTTTCACATAGGTAAGCACATCTAAGTTATTCTATCCAAATGGCATTCCATGGTTGTCATACGCCATAGCAGGCCCATCTAAGAGGGCAAAAAAAAAAAAAAAAACCTCTGTTGGAGTTTTCTAGTGCTCCTCTCTCTCTCTCTCTCTCTATATATATATATAGAGAGAGAGAGAATATTCATGTGCATATCTGTCCCTATCCTAAGCACGAGCTTAGGATAAGCTTGTAAGCTCATACATGTGGAGCCCACTTGGGGATCACATGAGGATGGGGGGATTAGAAGGACTCCTTGGGGGCCTTCTTTGTGCAAACAATCAGCCCCTGACCTTGATTTCTATTGTCTCCATTTGAGTCCCAAAAGTTTAATAGTCAATAGTCCATTCGTATGGATGTCAATCAATATAACGGTCTAGTAAATTCAGATTTAGATGAAAATTCTTAGGCGTGGAATTCAAGAGGGTCATGTGTTTAGTCCATTTGGATGGACCAAGGGTGGCCCTTGCAAACATGAGCTTATGGACAAGGGAGGTCATGTATTTGGTCCATTCAAAGGCCTCCCCATATACATACCTCTGATCCTGTAAAAACTGTTCTCACAGACCTACCGTGAGAACTTTTTATGGCCCCAATCACATGTCTTGATTTCAAGTGGACTCCTTTTCGATATGGGACCAAGATGATGGAAAGATCTATATTGGATTACCCCAAATATCAAATTTGGCTCCAGTCACATGTCCCTAATCCCTTCATCCGTGGCCTACAAATTCAATACATTCGGATTGGTACACAGTAGATACAACGGTCTACTAAAGTCAAATTTAACCAAAACTTAGGACATGTGACTATCAGAGAGTTCCTGTGTATTGCAAGTTTGGATTGGGTGACAGATATGGCCCCATTGTGTATTATAAGATTTGAATTAGGTGATAGATAGAGCCCACCTAGAGTTCTCACAAACAAATAGTGAGAAATTAATAGAAAACAAACCATTTGCCCACCTAGAGCATCGGATCCAATGCTAGAAGAAGCAAATAAGCATCGGATCCAATGCTCATCTACAATGCTAAAATAACAAACCAGAGTGGTCAATTATAATCACTCCAATGCACTCACTCTTAATATTAATGTTTTTTTGTTGAGGGGTCATTTATGATGACTTTGCCGGTAAAATCCTTTATTGTTTAATTACCCATTCATGGAGATTCTGCCCATGAATAGGGTTTTGAACGGTTCTCAATGCATCACTCAACACTGGCATGATATATAACAGGGCCAGGCCAGCTCTCCAATAAATACATATTAATGAAAGACCATTTAAAAAAATAAAAGAGACATATTTAGATGAAGGGGCATTTGTAGATTAATTAACGTGTAAAAATCAACCTTATAATCATTCTGACATCTAGGCTAAAATGGTGAAAAAAAAAACATTCAATCATCAATATGAATTGAATGGCAAGCAGTGTCCACTGAAGCTAATTTTAAATAGATGCTTAATCTACAAACTGCATCCAGTGAAACCTAGAATAGCCCAACAACGTACAACATAGACCTCAGGTGGTCACATACAAAGTGGTTTCCATTCTAAGCATTTATAGTACTTGTACGAAGTGATGTTTCATTTACATGATCTTGACCATACGTTTTCCTCATGTAGGATGAGTCAAATATAATTTTCCTCGTCCACTCTCCGCAGTTAGAAACAAAAGAACATTGTTGCTCATGTGGCCATGTAGTAAAACCTCCATAGGTGACCCGAATAGATGGATTGTAACCGTCTCCAGACTCAAGACTCACTTTTTTACCATTGATGAGAGAAGATGACATGACTGAAACGCGTTGCACATTTAAAAAAAAAAAAAAAAAAAACTTCGACTAAGTTTGGTTATGTAATCTTTACCCAGCCACTTATAAATTCCTTTCATGAGGTTCAAGCCAAGGAAAACCGAGGACATCAAACACCTCTCTTTCTGTTTTGCAACTCAAACTGGTACTTGATTTTGCACCCTGAAAAGAAACTGAGATACACTAAAAATGCAGCAAATTGAGGATTTTTTTTCAAAAATAATGCTGTTCCACTTACCCGCTTCCCAGCCGAACTCTGGGTAGCCAGAAATAGTCCTGTGTCATCGAGTCGGTAACCTTTTGAGTCTGCTAGTAACCTCAACCTGCAATACCTAGTTAATCAACATTATTGATCTGTCAAGTAATTCTTAAGAGTCACTGGCTTACTGCCTGAAAGATCATCTGAGCAAACAAATGAACATCTGTTACCGAGGACGAGAGAAAGGTGGCAGTCACAAAATGACTTGCTATTTTTTTTTTTTTTTTTTTTTTTGTTTTTTGTTTGGGAACAAAGATTAAGAAAAGGGATGGTAAAACCTAACCCAGCCTGTTAACCAAAACATGACGTGCCAAATGTGGGCCAGTCACTAAACTGACCTGTCGTTAAAAGGACCAGATTAGAGTTGACCCAACTGACCTATTTAACCCTATTTATATTATTTTTAATACATATATAATAACTAATAAATAAATTAGTACAATATAAATAATACTGATAAATTCCATTAATGCTATTCAGCTAATCTTACTGTTGCTTGTTTTGCAACTAAAATTCAAGTTCTTTTATCATTGATTGGCCCTTGAACAAAATAGTGGGTGAGTCTAGGTGAATATATTACTCTATTTGAAGCTTTAATTAGGCTTATGCCTGATTGAGAAAATGGACCAGGCTGAGGTCACACAGAGGCTTATACTTAGGCTGACTGAAATTGGGCCAAGTACAACAACTCTTGGCTAAAGTTATGCTGGTTAGATAGGACGGGTCAGGTTGACCGTTGACCCACATGGCGAATTGGAGTTGATAAACCCATTGACTAATTAATAAAAGGTCATAAGAGATGGATTGGGCCTCAACCCTTAAACTATTGTTTTCGTGAGCCCATTTTTAACTTGATCTGACCCATTTGCCACCCCTACTCATAAGGAACATCATGGGCCTTCTTCCTAGACGAATATAAGAGAAAGTGGTTGAAACAGTTTTGAAGAGATCTTGAGAAATAAACTACTAATTTCTTTCACTTGGAGGGATGAATTTTATGACCTAATGCCCAAATATGAATATGGAAAAGAGGATACGGATATAGCTATGATATCTATAATATGAAATTTCATATTTAAGAGTTTTATACAAAGTACTACTTTTTCCCCTTTAGCACATTATTAAATTAATAAAACTATCTAGCATTTTTTATTCTGAGAGTTAAAAAATCTGTTAGAAGTCTATGAAATAATGAAATAATGGACTCCGTATAGCAGGATCAAATGAACTATACCCTACAGGCTACAAGTACCAGTGCAGTATTCAACAGCATTACTACCATCATATCCTTCAAATATTTTACAAGGCATATACTAGCATTGTCACAAATATCAGTTTCAGGTTAGTAACAGCAGCATTATTATAAGAGGTTCTAAACAGTTGACTTTCTTTGGGGGCACATTCTGCACTTTCATAGTGTACATTATCTCAGGACATATAATATATAGCTATAGCCAATGTCCCCTTAAATGAGTACAAATACCTGTTTCTACAAACTTCACTTGCAGAAAGTAGCGGAGAATGTGCCCTTAGAGATGTATATTGTATGCTCTACAATTAGGCACTATCCTAGCACACATCCTTAAAATTAGTGCAAGGTGTGCCGTGAGAGAAAATCTTTGGAAAATCCCAGCACTTCCAAAGTTGGTTCCTTGCGGAAGTCCTGTTTGTCAAAGCGGTAACTAGTGAAGGGTTAGACTTAGGAGCAATGTATAGAAACCACCTAAATTTTCCTCATACACAATTTCAGTTTCATATGGTGTAGAATGGGGAACCTTTTTTTATGGTCCAAAGGCAAATACTTTCTGACCTCCCTTGACCCCTTCTTAAAAGGTTCATTCACAGGAAAGCATCTACAAACATGCCAATGGAAACAGTAAGAAAGAGCACATAGATACCCTGAATTCCATCTATATGGGTCAAAATCCCTTATTAATGATATAACTCCAATGTACCAAATGAATCCAACAGTTTCGGGATTCTACAATATTCGTGCAATTAATTAACGTTAGTAGAATACCCTATGCAGGAGTTCCAACTAGTACTATCAGTATCAACTACAGATATAGAAAATAAAACATGCTTACAACAACAAAAACGAGAAAGCATACCTCCTATTCAGAACATCATTTCCTGTCCATGCTATTAGTCCAAAAGCATATATGTCTCGTGGGTATACCTGTGGGTAATGAGAGCAGAAGCTTTTGTGAATATTTGTAGTAACCAAGTTCTTTTATAACATTTCCACTTTTAAATATTTTCCAGGGCTCAACATTGACAAGATAATTGGCTACTACTGCAAGCAACAACTAGCATGAGTCAGTCGTGGATTTATTTTGTTCTTCACCCTCCTGATTACACCAAAATCTATTTTTGATAATTCTATTTGTGAAGATTCATCTTCCATAAGTTAAACAACATGGCATTAAATTATGGTACTTGAAATGTCATTCTAAAATGTCACAAGAACCTAATAGTTTAAGACCTTGATTTAGAAATTTTTAGGATACCTTCAAATCTATGCGATGTCGCTGCTCTCGACCTGGATATGTGCAAAGACCAAAGTATGTATCAACACCAGAATCAGTTCCCTGTATCAAGCAGTCACAAACAGAAACTTACGCAATAGACACAATAATAATAACAATGAAAACACAGCATTTCAATGATATCAACAATCATCTGTTATGAAAATATAGGTAAACAGAATAAATATAAAAAAAAACCAAATGAAAAAGTTGATGCCTTTTTAAACTACATAGTACATATCACATTCTTAATATCATTAACTACCACATAGAACACAAAGTACATATCACATTCTTAGTACCACTAACTAGTAAATTATCATATAGAAAACAATCAAGTGTTTTTTCTTTAACAAAGGAGTTTTACAACCAGAGATAAATGTCTACCTCCATGCTGTGAGTACTGAAGATCAAATCCTCTCTCAAAAACTTGATATCCTTCAAGTACTGAACAAATCGAACTAGGAATCCTCTATGGCTGTAGGTAAGAGAAGGAAAGGTAAACTTTGCAAGATGAAGACAATTATAGCTTTAAAAAGTAACCTATGAAAGCGTCAATGAGAAATAATCAAGGTAATGTGTGCAATCAAAAGATCATCACCACCTCCACCCCTCCCCCTTGCCCCCATGCCCTCAACCGAAGAACTCCCCACAAAAATAAATAAATAAATAAATAAAAACTCAAAAAATCCACATCTGGAAACTCACACCAGCCATTCTAAAGTAAATAGATGTTAGAAATATGGAAATCACTAGCTTTTGCAAGTACTGCAGCATAATCTATGAAGGCCCATATTAGAAAATTGGAAGTTGGAACAGCATTATATACAGAATATTGGATCAAATCCATCTCCTCTGAGGTGTGGCCTCAGAGACTTCTCTAAGATGCAAGCCCTGTAAATACATCAGTAGGACCACATCTGAAATCTAGACTGCTCAAATCACACCCCTCACCCCCATTGTATTGTGGTAAACTCAACTCCAATTAGAATTAAGTTTTGCCTAGCTCCAGCACACAAGAGGACCATGCCTTTGAGTGGTTTAAGTGTCATATGGGCCCCACTGATGGATAGGGCTGCTCTCAGAGGATTCAGGTTTCAGATTCAGCTCAGATCAGGAGAGAAGTTTAAAGAGTTCGAAATTTAATTATAACTTTGGAGGGAAAGAAAAGAGGATTGTAACAGAAAAGTTAAATTAACAATTGTTGCATTCACGGGGTGACTAATGAATGACCAAAGCATGAACAAAATCTAGCAAATAGTCAGGTTCTCTTTGTGGAAAAATAGAAAGATCACCTTCAAAAGAAATGTATTCTGCAACTGAAAAGTGAGCCAAAAAGGAAAATAAATCACCAAAGCTACACAAGATGGTATCGATAACAAAAACAACATTTGTAACATGATAAAACAAGATTATATTCACAGTGAGTCAAACATGCTCACTGCTGTAGCATTAGCAACCATAAAGCAGGTAACATAATTTCTATTAATTGGTAAGCAGATACCATGCAATTGTGTCCAATAGGAATTTCTCCAGTTATATTATTCACTGTGTGCTAGTTTAGCTTGCTGGATATGTTGAGATTGGCACTCTTTATTTATTTATTATTACTATTTTTTAAAGTTTATATGAAAAGCACAATCCTCTTATCGTTAATAAAGTAGCCCATTTTGGAATTTTTTTGTGTGCGTTAAAATTGCCCAACATCTAAAAGTGTGCAACTTGTCTCACTTTAGGTTTAGGGTAAGCCAATGCCGGCACTAATACAAAAACTGATCTATTTTGTTGTCCATAAAACAATCCATTACCAAAAGTTCAGTACTTCATGGTATACTTCTTTTTTCTTTTTTGGAAGGTCAGAAAGAATTCATTGCATATGAATCTGAAACAGCACAGGATCTAGGCTTCCAACAAGGAGATGGAAGCCAACATAACACTGAGAAACAGAAATAAGCTAAAACAAAAAAACAGAGTCTAATATCTGCAACCTCATTTTCTTCTTTTCGAAGAAGTTTGAAGATGGCTATTTGTTGTCAAATTAAATTGGTTGTCAAATTTCCTGGAGTAGCTTCAAGAAGACTGTGAGACACTATGAGCTAAGGGCACAAACGAACCTCACACTAAGAGAAACCCTTCTTCTGTTAATGGCTTTTTACTCAGCGCTTTGTGCAATGGTGTGGAATTCCACATAAATACCATATCTAAATGTTACTAGAGAGCCCACAACTTTGTAGATATAATCCACATCAGTCATTTATTCTATCATCATTATCCACAATAACCTTGGGCAACATTTATTATACCACCTTGTCCTTCACAGATAAATCAATCTACAACACTGCAAGAATACGTTGTGGGTAGATTATGCTATGCCTTAAGAAGACAAAGCAAATGGGTGACAAATGAGTGCAAATTGCACCATATAACAATCCAACATCTGAATTTTATACAAGTCCAAGTTGGAAGGAGGAGAGTATATCGGAAAATTTATGGACAATCATTTTATCTCCACAGCAGACTTTGTGTTGATAGTAACCCATCTTACATGAAAACAGATAAGAGATCATTTAAAGCTACTTGCTTGAAAAGAAAACAGTTGCAGTGTGGTTTTAAAAACAAAAAGACTAAAGTGAGTCATAATTCTCCCAAATTACATAAAAAAGGATATGCATACATAAAAAAGGATATGCATTTCAAATTCAGGGTGGATGTTCTGTCAAGATGGCTAATTGTCAATGCAGCACTTGAACATTTTTCCATCTAAAGGTACAGTTTCCTCAACAGCAAACCTATCAAGGTAAATATTTTATGGAAAAAATAGACAAAATTCATGAAATTTATGCTCCAGCCTCCAGTAGCAGTATAATGAAACAAGAAGAAAGGAATAGCACCAGAACTGTTCTGTGGCTTTAAATGTATGTGAAAATAAGGTTTTGTTTTACCCCTAGAAATAAGGATGTGATTTCATGCTCAAAATATCAAACTAATTTATCAACTTCCCCACAAAATGACATCATGAACAACCAATATTCCAAAGTTCAAATATAATTATATGACAAAGACAAAGCATGACTTGATTAAATAGCAGCTTCACCTTGTTCCATCAGGATGTGTAATTATGATGTCAAGGTCCCCACAGGTAGCCTTTCCACGTCTGTATGATCCCCCACAAATAACAATTACCTTCAAGGCCAAAAATTTCATTATGACTGATCATAAGATGCGATTATATTGATGCTAATGCTAAATTAAGTATGACCAGTGAACAAAATATACAGATCTGAAGCTCAAATATGTGAGAGAGAGAGAGAGAGAGAGAGAGAGCAAAAGTTTTAAGAAAAAAGTGAGGAGGGGGAAGAAACATGGAGCAACATAACAGGAAATAAGAGGAAGCGCTTGGGGCAAAAAGTTGGCTCAGGTGCTTCCCCCAGTTTGGAAAAAGATGAAGGCAGCTGTCATGTTTCCCAAACTGAGAACTGGGAAAAGATAGAATAAAAATAAATAACAAGGCATAGTTGAGAATAAAGAAATTGATGAATAACAGAGAACATACATGTTCTGATCAAAGTGAGAGAAATAAAGCAGGAGATTCAATTAAAAATAGATAACTGAATCAAATTCCTTGGCACATATCAGATGCAAAGTCAAGAAGGAAGTTCGTCATTGTGTGCTAACTTATTGTTCTGGTTGAATTCAGTGTTCCCATCAAAACCATGAGGCAGCCCACACATCATAATGTATCATCATCCTCATCAAAGCCATGTCCCAACTATATGAGGGTTAACTACATGAATTCTATTTTGCCCTCAGAATTCATGTTGAATTTATAAGGAGTAAGTTGACCATTATATAAGAAAGACGATGGTTTTAGTAGATCTCACCCCAGGCAAAACATCTTTGCCAACTTTCTGTAAGAGAACCTCCATATCTTTGACCTATAAAAATTCATAATTAAATAGAAAAAATCATTATTTAAGCACATCAAATGAAGAAATTGTCTATAGATAAACTATTCCTCTTTAATAAGGAGCATGGCAACACCACCTCATCGCGTGGTATCCTCTTCTTGATATCACTGAAAAATTTCAACCCCAACTTCTGTGCACTTGTTAAGGAATCCTCGTTTTTCAGATCATCTAGCGTGCGGTGTCCTTTTTCATATAGTTTAAGAGCAGTAGCTGGACCAATGCCCCAGACTTCCCCAAATAGAGTCACTGTCCGCACCTTCACAGTTTCGGAAAATCCAGGAGAAAGTTAAGGCTTCTGCATGCACATCTTCATATTATAAATAAAAAAGGCATAATACAACAACATTTGTAGTATAACTAGGGTAAGTTTCTGTGAAATAGGAAACATGTTAATAAAGATTGAAGAAATCAGCATGCAGGAGAAAAAAGATATTATGTTCAAAACTTCAAAAAGTTAATTAACAATATCCAAATAAGGACACCATCAGCAATACACATTTGGAAGGGAAAAAGCAAACATAAGGTCCAGTACCACAGCTTTAGATGCACACAATAAAATTGAAAAAAAAAATCTTTATATGTCAAATAGAACTTTGAAATTAACCAAAAAACAGAGAAAAAAATAAAAAATAATCATGCACTGTATATTATTTACAAGTCTAAGTAGGGAAAGAATGGATCATGTCAGGATGGGTGGACCATTATACATAATATGTATTCACCCACCCGAAGCAGAACTTTTCTTATATCTGATGGCAAATGCCAATGTGGACCCAAATCAAAAGTTACATAGATCAATGAGTACTCTGAATTGCCATGTGGAGTTTAAGTTGGGCTAGTAGGTCATAGTGCAATTACTCGAATAGGACTTCGGTCAGTTTAGGCCAAATTGGCTAAAACTACTCAATTCGATCAGTGTACCAAACTGAACACACCACACCACACCACCACCTCCACCCACCCCACCCACCCCAACACACACACAAATTATAATGTCCAAAGTTTAGGATTTTTCCAGTTAAAACATATGTTTCAGGTTCAAATTCCTTGATTAGGTCAAAACTCCTAACTTCAACCAAATCTCATACAATCGTTATATTAATTCCATTTGTATTCAGAAAACAATGCTCACAAGGAAAAAAGTCAGGGTCCTTTTTGGTCTTTAAAAGGGTGTAACTTTTTTTCTATAAATATATAGTTTGTTTAACATTTTATTATTTAAAAAAAATTTTAATACATTTCCCGTTTTCCAAAATGAAACAATGAAATGCTGTACTAGCAGAAATGTTTCAACCCAAGTCAAACAAAAAATGTGTCCAAACCGAAATTGACAACAATGGTTGCATTGGCCGTTTAATATCATTTACAGTGTCAACCCAAATCCAACTTACCCATTCATCATATTGAAAATGTTAATCTAAACCAACATAAATTACCATGTTAGGTCTGGGAAGGGTTCGCAGGTTAGGTCAGGAGTTGCCACCCCCAACTCCATGACACTGCACAATAGGAAATGGATCTACAAACCAGCTGAGTACAATTCGACTTGGACTTGGTACCTGCAAAGTAACCAATCTCCTTTCTACCAATTCCTATAAGATTTTGGGGATCTTCTACCATCGTTCTCAACTCTGGTTTGGAACCGCCAAAAAGGACGAACAATTTCGGTTTCCCTCCAAAGTGAATCACACATCAAAAAAATATTTCGTCCACATTACTGGTCGAACCAGACCACAAAATAGAATACATTCCGTCTTGATTTTAGCTTTTAAAAAAAGCTGTAGGCGTGTCTCTATAATTCTTTTATAAAACATACCCAGACCCAAATCCACCTTTCCAAAACCCTCATTGCTCAAACTTCAGGGTGTTTGTAATTTATTTTATGAAATATAACCTACCCTAAACCAAATCCCCTCCTCTTCTTCTTCTTCTTCCTCCTTCAAAACCCTCCTTGCTCATTCTTCAGTTACTTTCGTAATTTCTTTTATAAAATATACCCAATCCCAAACCCCACGCCCTCCAAAAGCCTCGCCACATTCTTCTTCTTCTTCTTCTTCTTTTTTCTTCTTCTTCACTTCAACTTTTGAGTTTTTTTATCTTCTTTTAAATTTTAATATTTTTTTAAAATTTTAATTTTTTTTTACATAGATATAAATATATATTCATTCTTTTTCTGTTTTCTGAAATGAAACTCTAAAAGTAAAATGTATTACTGAAATTCCAAATTGGATGAAACATTCTAGTTTGGAGCCAAACAAAAACAAATTGACAACCATGTACAATGTACACTAAAACCACATTTTGTGGAAGATCTAAAGATTCTAAACATTCAATGATTGAATGCACAGTTCATTCAATTAAGTGAAAATTGAATGACCACCTATTTATATTTAAACTAGCTCATGCTAACTCATCATCATCATCATCATCAAAGCCTTATCCCAACCATGTTGGGGTCGGCTACATGAATTCTATTTCTTCATTCCGTATTTAAACTAGCTCATGCTAACTAAGAGATGAAAAGTCCAACAATATTAAAGAACATTCCTCAAGAAAAGTACAGTTCTCAAACAACATGTTCAACACCTTTTCGTCTTTCTCAAAGTGCTCTAGTTTTGACAGCTTCCCAGTAGTCACAATCTCATGAATCTGCAACAGCCAGTCCAAACACATATTTCAGCTGCTTACAAGTATAAAGTTAGCCTATCTTGAAGAAACTAATCAATCTTATATATTTATGGAAATGTGTTAATATATGAATGCATAAAAATATCAGGGATTTCAGTTTGTATATAATATATTTTGAGGAATTCAGGAGCTTCTATGTTGGGCTTTTTTTTTTTTTTTTGAAACAAGGAAAAAGAATAGAAGACTAAGGCAGCACAGGATCCTCCCATTTTAGGGTGGTTGAATTTAAATATTGATGGAGCAGGCAGATAGTGGAAAACTAGGGCATATTGGCATTGGTAGGGTTTATACAGAATAACAGAGAGGTCTTGCTTAGTTATTCAGGATTAATTCATTTGAAAGAACAAATGCAGCAGTGGTTTTAGCAATTTGGAGCCACTGATGATGTAGACAGGTTCTTCAAAATCGTGGTGAAAGTATAAAAAAAAAAAAAAAAGTGGAGAACCACAGAAATCAGCATTCACTTCACAGAAGACAGAGAATTCAATTTCAACAACTTCAGTTTCCTTTTCTCATGTACATAGAAGCACCAATAAAGAATGAGTTTTTCTTATAATATGGCTTTCATCTTTTATTGTACATTCCCACCTTAATATTAGTGATACTTGTTACTGACCGAAAAAGACCTAATAACAGAAAGAAAAGATTTTTTTTTTTTTTTTGGGAGAAGACTCCGTCTCATCATTTTCCTCTATTGGTACATGAGACAGAGTATCAACATCAATGAATCCCTGAGGTCCCTAGTTTTCTCAATCGCACCAGTCAAACACCCTGGGAAAAGGAAAGGATGCCCACTTAATAGTACACTTTGGATCATTGACAACCATGAGGGGCCGCATAGGAGATGCAACTCATTGTGTTTCCAACCTCATCCAGTGGGCAAATTTGACCAGTCAGAAGGCCGTTGATACTTGATACACTGATAGAGCTTAACTGTGCTTTCTTTTTTCCTGAAAATGCTTAACTGTACATTAACACCTGCTGATGAAGAGCATTTTCCAGATGAGCAGTTGGGTGGGATCTTGATGATTGCCACATTTAATCTTGATAATATATGAGAAGCAGAGGGATTTTGGAAGAAATCCATGTGTTATCGGTGAGCACACAACTTTGTATTTATAGGCTTACAATTGTTCACAAGAGGATTCAGCAATTGCTATCCTAAAGGATACTACAGCAATTTTGTTACTATCCTATATTATGTAAAAGACTATAGATGAGCATAACAAAAGAAAATCATATGTTACAGTAGTGGGCCTTTAATGGTCCCCGAATGGGCTTTTATGTGCCTTCAACATCTTTACAAATCTAACAGACACTGTATGATGTTCACAAACCATTTTAGCTCCAGTCCCAAATAAGTGGAGTCATTACAATATGCAGCATAACTGGTTAGTGATACGAGTGCATAACTGTAGACAGATGTTCACTATAAAGATTATCTGACCACTCAATGCAGAAGATAATTCAAAGTCACCACCATATACAAATATAATGAGTTGATTTGGTCAAAAGGAAAAAAAAAAAAAAAAGGAACAATGATCATTGGTTTAATGAGTGATATTTAAAGTGCAAACAATATATCTGCATACAAAGGTTCATAAGATTATGAAGAGACTCAGATGGGAATTGAGGTACAACTGTATAACTATAGCATTAAAAAAATTAAAGAAAATGGAGAAATTTGGAAGCTTAAAACAATAAGTGGTCACTTACATGATCCTGCATTGACTTTCCAATTGCAGGCAGGTGTTTGACTTGATCAACGCTTTCAATTTTGAAAGGCAATTTTTCAATTACTGGTACAGCCTTGTGATAGCTGAATGATCTACGATCATCACCCAGAGCTTTTGGAACCAAAACAACATTATCACACTGGATCCAGAAGCAAAGAAAGTAACAAGACAAAATGGGCAAACAAATTTGTCAATAGAAGTTTTACCTCTATATATGTCTACCAGCTTTCCGAAAATCTCTGTGATGTTCCTGTTTAAATCAGGCGCATTATAAAGCAACAATGACTGCAAATTGCCAACCAAATTAGAATACAAAGCAAAACTCATTTACATTATAGTGTATAAGAAAAGCATCTAAAATACATCTCATTGGTAGCTACTGAGAATAAATAGAAAATTCATCTACAACCCATAGGACGGCATGTTTCGCAATTTTTGGAACAGCAGATCTGGTACAAAATAGACCCATACAAATTGGTTGTAAGTGACATTCATTGGATCTTACTTCCTTATGTGCAGTGTCTGAAACAGTTTGGCTTGACATTGCAGCATCAGAACCATGGGCATGGAATGAAGGGTCCACAGAGCCTGTTACAGTGGTTTGTTCCTTATCTGTGCCATTAATAACAGCAAGCTGATGTTCTGGAGTTATCAAGTAGTTTCTTTCCAAGTTACTAGTACCTATTTTATCGTCGCGTGTAACTTCTGAATAGTCAGATGTTCTGGTCTTTTTCCAGGATAATGCTTCATCATCCTTATCATCTGAATGGTAACCTTTGGCTGCTTCAGTAGATACTGCCTCAGAAGGTTGGTTTAATTCATTCCCCTTTTCCAGCTCTAAATTAAGATGATAGGAATCCTCAGATGTTTTCTCTCCCAGTGTCAGGCTGAATTCTAACCACTGGAAAGAAAGTATGTGCTGCAACAGGCATTAATCATTAAAATCGTAGACTTCTAGACACATTCTTGAATGTATAAACCTAGAAAGAACATTATCTTTTAGAGAGAGAGAGAGACTATTTAAGTAAAGTATGTAAGAGGCTTCTCGATCATCTATCTTTCCCAAACAATAAATTTACATATTGAACCGGGACACTACTTACAAAGCCTTAAAGATGAAGCCTTCAATGATGGTAAAAAGAAAGAACCTGAGACATACCTTATACTGATTGAAAACATTATATTTTTGTAAATAATAAAATGAAAATGGAACTCCTGCATTCACCATGGAGAGCTTTGCTGGTTGTAGAAAGGCATACTGAAATCATTAGAGTAGAAGTCTATCATATATAGGAGGGGAAGGAAAATGTTAAAAATACTATGCTGGTTGTAAAAGTGGTGCACCAAATATCTATTGTTGAGGATTGCAAATGGGTATCGGATGATCCAACATCTCCAATTCTGAATAAAGCACGTATGAAACCCATTATTGGACCCAAGAGAAATTTCCTTGCATCTATATATATATGGACAAAACTACTATGCATATATCCCTCACACTGTGGTGAGAGATACTTCCATTTTTGGAAAGTATTGATGTGCAAAACGACAAAACCATTACACATCATAACACTTTTTTGACCTTGTTAAGTCTAAAAAAGGAATTGTCCCTCACCTAGGATCTGACCTGCTTGCATCCCTACAATAGACACTTGAATGTAATGATCCTTTCTGCTTAAAAGCTCCCCTTCCATTCTCCTTGATGTACTAATAGGCTGTGGACTCCAGCAGTTACTAAGGAGATGTATTGATTTAACTTTTTTCTCGCCCACAGGTAGCAAGTGTGTAAACAAGATGACAACATTTATTATTTTCGAAAGTTCAGTATGAGGCTTGTCTTTCAAACAATTGTTGGTCTCACCTTCCTAGTTTACCGTTCAGTGCACTTAAAGACTTGTGGCTGGTTCTCACCTTCCCCCACGTTAGGCGATGAAACCTTAATCTCACTCAAAAGTCAAAACAAAGTGTCATTAAAAATTGGATTGGACCACGCCACTGGGCATCATTGTTCATCAGAGAAACTAAGACCCTTGATGTGAACCAATGCAACTATAAATATCACTTTATTCATACTGATATGCAGCCTAGGCCTGCCATGGGGAGAGAACGATATCCAACAACAACAGCTTAAAAGGATGGCACGAACAATGCAATCTCCAAAAAAGGATGTGGTAGATCCAAATAAATGATCATTTCTCTTTAAAACGAAAAATATCATTCTAACAGAATGATTATGATCAAGCCAATAACCCTTCAATTTCAATAAAAGAAGCAGAAGAACAGGAACTCACCCCTTTAAAGCTCGTCAGACGTTCACGATCCAGTTTCTGGAGAAGAGCATTCGAGTTCATTGCAAAAATATGAGTAACCTTCTTTGAAAGGTAATCCTCAATAGTGGCTCCCATTTGTATCAGCTTCTGTTTCCAAATCTAAAGCAAAACAACATAGAAAGTAACATAAAAGCTTCATAAATTGTGAACTAAGTTATTTTTCATCAAAATAGAAGCAACCCAACAAGTTAATAATAGCACTACAAATTCTACTTACCAGCCTCATCTAAACAGTTATAGTGTACACTTAAAAAAAAAACAGACAGAATGATTAAAAAAAAAAAACCCAATGTAATACACAAATCAAAACATTTGTATTGCGACTATTATAGCAAACTCAATAAGGTCAGGTGCCCATATCCTTTTACACACCCAAAACATAATAGAAATTGTGAAAGTAAAGATTTTTTTAAGTCAAAGCTAAATACTTTACTATCGGAGTAATCTTATACAGCCAAAAACACAGCTGAACATAGGAAGGTCAACCCAAACCACCCACTTGAGCGGGTTCAGCTGGAACCACTACTTGGGCGCTTCAGTCCAACCAAAACCGTTCAACTGATTAGAACAAACAACCCGTCAAAACTGCCTAATTCAGTTGCGATTTTGCCCCCATTCTTATTGATTTCGATGTCTTAATGTACTACTTGTCTGGGTTTTCTTTGAATTGGGCATTCAAAGTAAGAATCAAACAAATGCGAGCAGACCCACAAAAGGAAAGGGCCTGCAAAGGCACGGAAAGGCAAAAGAAGAAGACATTTTTATACGCAAAAAGGAATGGTGGGCATTGGAGAGAACCTCAAGTCTTCGTGTCTGAACTCCATTGGCGACTAAAAAGACAACCATCCCATTGAACATTCCTTGCGGATCAGAGGAAGGCGGCTTCTTGCCCTTGCCCTTCGCCTTGGGCGCCATTCGCATTTCGCTCTTCAGTTACAAACGAATGCAAAAAAGTAGATGGACAAAGGAAAGTCTGGTGTCAGTCTCCCGCACGGGGGGGTTTATCCGACTTACACCTGCTATGAATTTTGGAGTTCATATTTTAGAAACCACATACAAGGGTTCATATTTTGATAACACATGGTTTCTAATTTCTATACATTCTATGCAGCAAATTAATGTGCGTCAAACATCGTAAATTACTTCTGCCCCCTGCAAAATCTGTTTACACAAACGTGCCTTGAAGGCTTTGTGACCTTCTTAGCTGGGCTGGGTTCAATATTTCAACTATTAAACATGGCTCAGTTGATTCTCTCATCTATATGGAGTGAAAAGCAAGGGTGACCTACAAGTTGAATGGTGACCTGCACGTTCTAATAATTAAAATGTATTATTATAATATTAAACTAGTATAATAATTCGTGCTTAGCGCAACATATTTATGCTTTATAAATTAAATCTTCAAATATTAAATAGATTATAAGAGCATTTTCCTCCTTATAAAATGGAAATAGAAAACTTGGGCCTGAAGGTAACAAAAGAGATGAGGTGAAACTACATTTGTTGTGGAAAGAAACAAGTGAAACTTTATTAAGTGGAGAGCGGAAGAGAATGTTTTGATGAGATAAAAATACCAGTAGGTAGTTTACATGATAGTGGGGAGAAAGTGTGAAACACTTCAATAAAATGGTAACTGTCAAAATTAGAATGGATGATCAAAATTAAAGCCAAAATGTTTGGCTTTAATAAATTATAATGGGCGATTGATTGTGTTCCTCAACCAGTTTATATTAAGGGATTTTACTTGGAGGGTATCCTTTAGGTCCCGTTTGCTTGCGAGAATTCCTTCAATCCCAGTCACAAATTCTACGTTTGGTTGCAACATATCCGGGATTTGAGAAATTCCTAGCATCCAAGAAGCAGCTATAGTGGGATTTTGGAATGCTGGAGAGCCTCTTGGCATTGCAGTGATTAAGGAATTCCAAGAGAAGTTTGGACATTCCAACGAGGACTTGATCTTCAATGATCATCGACGAATCACAAACCTTTTTCTCTTTCTTCTCCAACTTTCTTCACCAGATTTCATCTTTCATCTTTCTTTATTTTTTCTTTTTTAGTTCTCCTTGTTGATTTCTGCAATGTGGGGGTTTTTTTTTATTTCTTTATCTCCCCTTTTTCCTGCTTGGGTAGGACAAGTGATTGTGATGAATGTTGATGATCGGTTTTCTTCTTTTTTATTCTTCAGGCAACTTGTGATGAATGTGAATAATGGGTTTCTGTGTGTGTTACACCATGCTGGAGTGTAGTGCATTGTGTAGTATGGTTGTAGTGTAGTTCAATTAAATAATATATATTTTGGTGAATGACACTTCCTTTTTTAGATTTAATAAAGTAAAAAATGTGTCATGAGGTGTAATAATTTTGTCCTTTTGCACATTAATACTTTCCAAAAAAAGAATGTCCCTCACCAAAATGATGAGGGATGTATGCACATAAATATTGTCCATTGTATATATATGAGGAATATTAGCATGCATCACTTCCTCACCCTATGATATTAATATTTATAAAACTCTTTGTCTTTTTCACATTAATATATTCAAATATGAAAATGTCCCTTACTCTATAGTGAGGGATGGATGCATACTAATATTCTCATATATATATATATATATTGCAAAAGAATGATATAAGTTGCTGACTTTATTTGGTTGGTGCCAGCTAGTTCTATGTAGTGTTTTGTACAGAAAATAACCATGTAGCTATTTAATGAAATGTATCTTAAACCATATTAAAAATTTGTATCCTTCAAGTTAGCAGGGCTCTCAAATTTTTAGGCCCGTTTCTCTTTTCAAGGTTATAATTATTGTTTTTATAGCTAAATGATTAAATCATCCGAAGATTACAAAATGAAGAGAATAATGTTTATGAATGCTTTATATCCTCTTCATTAGTTTGGTTCGGCAGATTATGAGCATTAAAGTTCATGACAATTGGGGACCAAACCCAATTGGATTAGTGGTTTAGACTCACTGGATGAAAAAAAAAAAAAGGAACTGATGGTAAAAAGAAAAGAAGCTTTGTTGTAAGGAGTATTGATTTGGTCTGTGTTGTGTGTAAGAAAAATCTAGAATTTATTAGAAGATGACTGTTTTCTTGATGAAACTTGTCTTGTAGTTGGGCAGAGGCATATGTAATAGCCTTGTAGTTGTTTGGTGGAATGTTTGAAGGAGTGGGATGTGCATAAAGTTCGTGGTTTTTTTCTTCCTCACAAAGCTGAGACCATACTTCGAATCCCTTTGTCTACCCAGATGCCAAATGATGTTATGGTTTGGGCTGAGCATAAGTCGGGTGTTTTTTCTGTGAAGACGGCCTATATGGTCGCAAGGCGGCTCAGAGGTTCTATGGATGTAGGGTACAGTTCTAATACTGGGGCTAGGCGGCTTTTTTGGATAAGGCTGTGGAATATGAAAGTCCCAAACAAGGTTAAGATCTTTGCATGGTGAGCTTGCCAGGATATTTTGCCCACAAAATCTAATCTCGCTAAGCATCATATTATGGCTGATACTTTCTGTGCTTTCTGTCAGTCAGAAGCTGAAGACTGTATGCATGCTTTAATTTCTTGTTCGCAGGTATACCACATTTGGCAGGAGTGCTTTAAAGGTATCGATTTTGTTCCATTGCTACATCTTAAGTTTAACCTCTTAGTTTGGGAGCTGATTGAAAGACACCCATCGCTAAACCTGGATCTCTTTTTCACTCTGGCATGAGCGTTATGGTACCGAAGAAATGTGTTTATCCATGATGGTAAATCTCTTGAACCGCGGTATTTTCTTGATACTGCAATGACATTGCTTCAAGAATTCACAAAAGCTTGCTCTCATAAGAAGAATTCTAGCACTGAGAAGCTTTATCGATGGGTGCCCCCACCTATGGGTGTGGTTAAGCTAAATGTTGATGGGGCAATTTTTCCAGAGGGGAGGAAGGCAGGTGTAGGTGCAGTCCTTTGAGATAGTTTGGGGAACATGATCATGGCAATAAGCAAAATCGAGAATGTGGTCGAGGGTGCGGAGGACATTGAAGCCATAGCAGCCTTGCGAGGTTTACAGATGATCGCTCATATTGGGGTGAATGCTGTTATCCTTGAAACAGATTCCATGTGGACAGTCGAGGCTTTAAACACTTCAGCCTTCAATTTCTCTAATCAAGGTCCTGTGTTTGCCGAGATTAAAGCTCTATTGAGCCATGTTCACAAATATGAAGTAAACCATGTGGGACGAGAGGGGAATTCTGTTGCTCACAAACTTGCTAGACATGCCAAATTTGTGGATGATATGATAGTCTGGTGGTGTTCTTTACCAGCTTTGATTAAACCACATGTTTTTGTTGATTTAGAGTTGGCTTCTCTTTAATTTTTGTAGGCTTTCATCAAAAAAAAAAAAAAAAACAATGTAAAAAAATGCTATCCCTCAAGTTAGCAAGGCTCTCAAATTTTGAGTCCTGATTTTGAAGTGGGGCCCATTTAAAGGCTCCTATTTAAGTTGGACCCGCATAAAAATCTATCAAGAGTTATTAGATTTATTTTTTACAATTTAAAAAAATATTTTGAATTAAATTTGAATTTTAGCAAATTTTTTATGTAAGAATTTCATAAAGAATTCTAGCAAGTTGCCAAACAATACATTTATGAAATTCAGGGTAAATTGAATTCTCAAGCATGAAATTATATGATGGATCAAATAGGGAATTAGAATTCATGGAATATTTTGAATTCTAACATTCTTAATTCTTCAAATTCCAAAGATATGAATTCTTCAAATGCTTGAAATCAAATGGACCCTAGGCCAATGGTAGAGCTAGGATTTTTCATTTGGGCGGTGCAATAATGGCAGGTAAAGAATTCAAATACTAAAATTAAATTTTTTGTGATCTAATTAAAAAAATTTTGAATCACACAGATGCGATCGCACTCACGTGCTAACACCTAAGTCCACCTTTGCCTTTGGCCATAAATAAAATCCCCTGTGGTAACAAAGTCGAGATATTTTTTTATAGGCACTCCCCGGTTTTCATGAGCTAAATGCGCTTGATGGTGTGCATGAAATCAAAAGTCCGTGTGATATTACAATAATATATATATATATCTAACAAAAGAGGAACTCTTGTGCTATATCATATAAATTAAAAAAAATTACAATATTGCATTAGTATGGTTAATCTGGTCATTTTTCCCAATATAGAAAATATCGCAACTTCGTCATCGGATCGAAATATTGGTGGCCAAAGGTTTTACCATGCGGGCAAACCTCTATATTAAAACAGAAAACTAAGATAAAGTTAGTGGAGAAGTAATATTTGTGTTTATTTTCATTGTGGAAAAATAATCTGCAAGCGAGACAATACTAAAGTACTTTTTTTTTCACCTTTACTTTATTGGACATTACCATCAAGTAGTCAATTCCCCTTGGTTTTGGTTGGAATGACCAAAGTGTTTTTTTTTTCGTTTGATCCTTCACCCAAAACGAAATGAGCATGAAAACATTTTGGTTTAAATTTTGGTCAATTTCAGTGATTTCGATCCATTTAGACCTATTTCGATCTATTTTGATTTTTTATTTTCTTTTTTTAATATCCATTTCAAGAAATTCGCATACATTATATTTTATTTATATATTTTTTTACATATATATTAAATCTTATTATTCAAAAAAGTTAATTTAAAAAGTTTTACTGAAATTTTGAAATACTAAAATATTCTATCCAAACTAAAATAACGACACAAACAGAATTGACAACTGTGGTTACCACTCTCTTGATGTGAAAATTTCCAGTGGCAAATAAATTATGAAATAAAGTTTACAGCTGAAAATTTAGTTTTCCTCACATTTTCCCAACCAAGCATGTTGTTGTAAAGAGGTCCAAAGCGGGGATTAGACCGCACTCATAAACATTAACTCGGTGCTCAGCCAAATCAGTCGTCCTGACCTCTGATCATTTCAAATCAAAACAAAAAAAAAAAAAAAAAAAAAAAGCATCGATTCTTCACGTTGGACACAGTTTTTGGTTCCATTGCTTGCCCACGGCGCGTCCCACAACGATCACATGTGGGCCACTTTTGTAGATTTTCTCCTCCTACCCGGGTTATTTTCCCTCTCATCTCACTCGCTGTCCATAACTCAATAGCCAGAATCCAACATATTTGTGTATGGAGGACTGGATAAGGCAAAGAGAAGAACAGCAGTGACAGAGAGAGAGAGAGAGAGAGAGAGAGAGATGGCAGTGACCAAGACCCTTGGTTTCAGTTTGTCATCCCTTCCCCTAATAAAACAATCATCAGCTTCTTCCCCTTTACATCTCTCTGCGACTACTTCTTTTTCTCCTTCTTCTCGTCTATCCGTTGTTCACTCTCTTAGATTCCAACAATACCCTTCTTCTTCTATCGCCACCCCACCAACACAGCCCTATTTTCCTTTCTCTTTGCAAAGAAAGCAGCTTTGCAGGGCAGCGGAGTATGTATTTCCAGACCCAATCGCCGAGTTCGCTGATTCAGTATGTGTTTTCTATCTCCACCCACCATTCTCCTCCTCCTCCTCCTTCTTCCCTTTATGGGTCTAGATTAAAATTAAAGTGATTTTTTTTTACTACCCATGAGCATTTTATATGAAGTGAAGTGATTTATCTACTGCCCATTTGAGAAATGAAGTGATTCTTCTGGTACCCACTGTCTTTTTTTTTTTTAAGAGTTAAGCAATCACACCCAATTGCATGATTGTTTAAACTTTGAATATCACCAACTGGGGCTATGGAGATTCCTGGTAGCATGTTATGATGTCTTTTTTTTTCCTCTTTTCATTCTCTTTGTTATTATCTGGTAGGTTAGATAGATAAGGTATATGGGATGTTGAATCCAAATAGAGGGTTATTTTTTCTTTGAAGTTCAAAACAAGGTCCAAGTTAGAAATTTTTTTTATATGTAATTTATCATTATAAATATTGTAATTTACTTTTCGTTAACCATGCAACTCTAATTGTTGTCTTTGCTAGTATATCATGTAGAAAAAATGATTCTTCTGTTCTACTTTGATATATATATATAATATTTGGTTATTTTTTTTATTTGGTTTTGATTCAGGAGACTGAAAAGCTTAGAGCTCATCTTCTTAAGAAGCTTCCAAAGAAAGATATATTTGGGGATTCTGTTAATGAAGTTGTAGAGATCTGCACAGAGGTATTTCCAAATTCTTAATGATTGAAATTCTATTAGCTATGTAGAAAACATGAGTCGAGTATAATTAATTAGCATGACTTGGTGACTGTGCTATTGCCATTCTACATCTAAAAAGCATTGTTATATTCTGATATCACTAGGCTTGATACAGATGGAAAAATAACAGGATATCTATTGCCTGTATAACATTATATATCATGAGTATTTCTCTTTTTTCGCTTTACAAGAGACATGAATTCACACAGCTGCACAAACCACACAATGTCTCTGAACAGCTGAGAAATAACAGGGGAATGCGACATGAGTGTATCATCATTTTTCTGACTTTAGATTTCTTGATACTGACGTGCATATTTGGTATAGAGTGTATATAAAAATTTTGGTGTCTTCAATCGTTCATTTATCCTTTTCTATGGACTAATTTATCATCATATGTCCTATTCCTTTCTCACTACTTCAATCAAGGTCTTTGTTGGTTGCCCCCTTCACTCAGTTCTTTTAACTTGTTATCACTCACTTAGTGAGGGGGCTGTTTTATCTTATATGTACATGCCCAAAGCACCTCAAATGGCATTTATTTATTTATTTATTTTTCTTTGACTGGTCCACCATGGATTTTCTTTAATGTATCCATTTGTGATCTTATCATTTCTTGGGACAACACACATTAGTCTTATCATAGTATCTTAGCTACATTTACTTTAGGGCATGTTTGGCAAAGGGATAGTTTAAAATTGAGGATTTTACCAAAAAAAAAAAATATGTAAGGCGTCCCCCGAACCATAGACCTCACCCAAGTTGTGTGTGCCTCGGAGTGGTCATGTATGGCCACTCCAATATTATTATTATTTTTTTTGGCATCTAATTGGGGAATATCGTACTCGCCACCGGTGTCCCTTCAAACCCAAAAAACCCCTATTTATTCTTCTTTTTCCTTCCATGAAAGAGTGCTTCCAAGGCTTTTCATCTTCCAATCAATAGAAAACTCAATTCCCCCATCACAAAAGCAGTCATCAATTGGGGCTGGGCTGGGCTGGGGAGCCCCCTTTGCCAAGTAAGGAAGAAGAACCATGTCAGAAAAGGGAACGCTTGGAGTTTTGGGTGATCTAGATGCTGGGACCCAATGGTCCAATCCAAAGGGACTACCGCCACTGTGGTTGCCCAATAGTCCCCTTCATCTCCCATCGGGTGGGGCATGGGGTCGCACAACCCATGTCGATCAAAGTGATTTTGACTGTCTAGAATTTGAAAAAACACTATTTCAAATCCATGCCATCAAACAAGTGGCGCCAAGAACAGACCTACACCTGATCTCTATCCTCATGATGTTTACAATTTTGGTTTTTTATGAAGTTGAAATAGATGGAAGGAGGAAGAGAACTTTTGGGTTTTAAGGAAGAGGGTATCATCCAGTTCTCTACAGGTTTTTGGCACTGTCTGAGGAGACAAGTGGGGGTTCTAAGGGTAACAAGGAGCATCGAACTTGCATGCAAAAAAAATACTTGAGCAGTCATACGTGACCACTCTATGGGGCACATACAACTTGGGTGAGGTTTATGGTTTGGGGGACTCCTTATATAATTTTTTTAGTAAAACCCTCTTTAAGATTTCTTAGAATTAAAAAAAAGAAAAAGAAAAAAAGACATGGCTCCCCTAGTTGACTCCACTCCTTGGCCTGCAAAGCAAAGTTCAAGCCACAAGTTGGCAAGCTATAGCTATGGCATTAACATTTCCAATTCACATCAAAATGATATGAGCTATAAAACATCTAAATGAAACTCAACAATGACACAAAATAAGGCGCATATAAATAACAAATATGAAACCTACATGATCTAAAACTACATGTCTCAAGTTCATAAAAGTAAGACACAGAAGAGAGATCAAAGAAGCGAATAAGAATCAATTACCTGCTAAAAGAAAATATGGGCGTCGCCTGTAGCCTGCCATAGGAAAGAAGACCCCACAAAGGCTTGACAATCCACGGAATGTTAATCATCCCTAGATAAACTTGTGATTCAGATGGTTGCTCCATCCGAACATCCTTCCAGTAGTAACCTAAAGCTACCTTGACTGGCCTCGTAAATGACGATTATACCAAAAACAGAACTCCAATGCATCGCATCGATGAGCATCCTAAACCAGTCCAAAGGCATCCACAAGAAATCCCAAATCCCATTTGAGGCTTCTCCTGCACACCTTCAATGTTGTTGCGTCTAATATTCGCTTCATCTTCCATATTCCCTGACTCCATGATTTGAAGAGATTGGCAAGTTCCGAAACATTCAACTCAGAAGCTTTATCACGCCTTGCCTTTGTTTGGCAACATTCAACTCAAAAGCCTTTCTTTAGAGGGCTTAGATCAAATATATTTGCAGGAAAATAGTAGAACAAAAGACAGTGTCTATGTTGAAAGTATTTGTCTGCGGCTTTCTTATCTTTCTATTAGTGTTTTAAGCTTCTATTTTATGAACCGTATTCATTCCAAGCTTTTTTCTATATCATATTTTATCTTTGCTCTGGTAAGTTTCATACCATTTGACTCAAAAGCCTTTCTTTATAAGGTTTGCATCTAATATAATTGCAGTGAAAATATTAGAAAAAAAATACAGTATTTATGTTAAAACTATTTTCTATGACTTGAAAGTGTTGAAGTGTCTATGTCTATGAACTAAACCTGAGTAATGGAAGAGAACATTTTCTTTTAAAAAATGATGCATTATATAATCTTGTTTTGCTTATTCTTGAAGCATTCTTTGCCCTTGGAAGTGATGGCCTCAAAAGGATGACTTTGAGTTCAAAGAGTCCAAACTCCAATACTCCAATCAGCAACCGCAACAATATATTGTTCCATTCATCGATGATGAAAGTTTATGCCTTATCCAGGGTCTTCTAATATGTAGGGTGTTAGGTCATCAGATGTGCATGGAACAGGATGATTCAGCACTTGAATTAAAAGAGGCAGATCCTCAGGCCCTTTCCCATAGAGATTGGTGTTGCAATTAAAATTTTGCTCATTACCAGCCAAGTAAATATATTATGTAATTCATCTTATGTTAATTAACAATGATTCCACTTGAATATATATATATATATATACATGACATACAGACAAATGGGGTCCAATATGATCTGTAGTTTGTGAATGATCATATACCATGTTTGTAAGAAGTTGCAACCAACTTGGTTAACTTGCATCTAGTTTTTTCTTTTCTTTTTCTTCTTATTGATCACTCCATCTTAGACCCGTTATAAAGGTAACCCAAATTTCAATGAGGACTAATATCGAGGCATTATAAAACTAGTGGATACTGGATACTAATTAATAGAGAAGGGCTTTACATCATCCTCCTCTAGTTGGAAAATACTTGCCATGAAGTCCTTATTTTTTCTGAAGATGATTATCTTTACATAGCTCTATGCCTAACAGCTCAAATCCGTCTTTATTTCCCCGAATTAGTATACAACCACAGCGCAGTTTTGTAATATCTATTGACAACCACTTGCTCTAAAAGCTTAAACTTATCGAGAACAATGTAACAATGTATATCAAGGTTACAATACCCCCACCCCCCACAGATTCCCATGCAGGCTCCTTCATGGGATTTACACCCTCCATGGGAGAATACAAGGCACAACAACTCCAAGATTCGAACACTCGATCTACAGCTCTAATACCATATTGACAACCACTTACTCTAAAAGCTTAAGCTTATAGAAAACGGTGTAACAATGTCTGTCAAGGTTACAACAATATCAATTGTGGAAGATACGATAGCTTCTCTGGCAAGATTGATGTAGATTCTTGCTTAGTTTGATAATGATGCTAAAGTCATAATTATCAAAATCTCACATACAATAAGTGGAAATGTATGACAACTATATTGCAAATTTTGAATTTCTAATCCAATTTTTGGGATAGAGAATTAAATCTAAGTTGGGGGCCAGACTCAACCTTGAATAAAGCTGAACTAATTGGCCAGTATTTTGTATAGACTGAGTTAGACCAAGTCATTAAACTTCAGAATTTAAAGTGAAAAACATACTTCACAAAATGAACATTTAAAATGACATGTTCAAGGGTTCGTCTGTTTGCATGGAATTGAATTCGTAGGAATTCAAGGCAAAAATGGGTTCCAATAAAGGATTATTAAACAAAAGAATGTGAAGGATATAAGTTGGAGATGTAGAAGGGACCCAAACTTTCCTAGGATTTGATTTACTAGGATGATGGTTGAGTATTCATTTCCCATCTCCCCTTGATTCACTTTCCATCAATGGAAATTGGTCAATGGCCATTTATTAATCTTCACCTTTATTTGTTATTTTTAACCACTTTTAGAAACACATTTCTTAGAATTCGAACTCAATTCCTCCAAGCAAATAGGCCCTAAGTTTTGGTTCGTATCGACTTCGAAGCAAATGCAAGTGCGAATTTATCGATTAAGTAAAGTTATACAAGAATTTGTGAAGCAGAAAAAATGAATGAGTGCGTGGGGAGGCTACTAAGTTCCTAGCTGAAGTTGGATTGCAATAAGCGTCCATTTCAAGTCCTATTTATTTTCCTTAGTTAAATACAACTAGACATTAAATATCCAAAATGAAATTACTTAGTGCAATTCATTTGTAGATGGTTCGACATAAGTTCCTAGTTGGAGTTTGATTGCACCAATGGAGCACTTCTGATTTCCTACATATATTCGTTGGTCTTAGAGAATTTGATGGCAATCTTCAATGTGAAAATTCCTTCATTATTTTGTTTCAGAAGGTGTTGTTGATTTGCACTCAATTACTCAGTTGTTAAACAAGAAATTAAGAAAATGGTGAACTTGGAGAATGGCTTTTTAGGCAAACTGCATACTCACTTGTGCTACCTGTGTGAAAATAGATTCATTGATAAAGGGATGGCCAAACCCATAGTTTTCCTTTTCTTTCTTTTTTTCCAGTCAGATTGGAAAAGGGGAATTCCCAGCTTTAACCCTTTTTTTTTTGGTCTTTTGTTCTTCTTCTTTAGCAAAATTATTTTGCTCTCTCAATGGACTCGTTATGATTGTGCCTGCAACAGATCTTCAGTAATTTCTTGCACACTGAGTATGGAGGTCCGGGGACGCTGCTAGTGGTCCCGTTCATTGATATGGCTGATACTTTGAATGAAAGAGGTCTGCCTGGTGGTCCTCAAGCTGCACGTGCAGCAGTGGTTTGGGCTCAAAAGCATGTCGACAATGACTGGAATGAATGGACGGGAGGTGACGATGATAGTGCTGAATAAAACTTAGTAGGTTGGTTTTTTTTTTTTAATTGTAGGTTCAATCGATGATCCTACCAGTTTTGGTGTGTAGAAAAAGAACTTGCACATGGATATTTCTTAAATCAGCATAAACTTTCACCATGAGCAATGCGATTTATGGTGAAGGTGTTTTAAAGGTGCATATTTTGCAGGAATCAGTTATCAGACTTGTACTAAGGTAACTGCAGAAGCTATATATTTCCTAGGAAACGATCAATATCTGGCGCTTTGGGATGCTACTTGGTCTTCAGGCGTTCGCACTATGTAGTTTTTTCCTCTCTCTCTCTCTCTCTCTCTCTCTCTCTCTCTGCCTGCATTAGCATTTTTTGGGCCCCATTTGTTTCATGTAATTGAATTCCTAGAAATGTAGGACTTGTATTTTTTCAAGTGGTTAAAATTGAAGGAACAAAGGTGAAGATAAAAGAGGACCATCACATAATCTTTATGAAAAATGAATCAAGGCGTGATTGAAAACAAATAGCCGGCCATCATCTTAGTAATTCAAATCTTGGGAAATTAAGGTCCTATCTACATCACTAGCTCATATCCTCAGCCTCTTACTTTCTTTATAACCTGTTCTTGGAGCCCATTTCACTATGAATTTTTATGTATTCAACTCCATGTAAACAAATTGGCCATTTATAATATATATTTCTTCCTATTGAAATGAATCATCCATGCCATTAGGGTAGTGGCTTAGTTGGTTTGAGCTTCAAGTTTGCTTCTCAAGTCTCAAGTTCGACTCCCACCCCTTGGATTATCTGAGTACTATGTGCGCAATCATATTTGCACCTCCTAGGAAATAGTCTTTGTTCGTCAAAATCAACTAAGAGGGCTAAGAGTCAAAGGTCCCAAGACTGGGTTGGCACTGGGTTTCTTAGGTAAAAAAAAAAAAAAATCATGCATTATTTAAGTTTCATGTACTGAGATCCACAAAATGTTTTCCTGCAGTGATGTTTGGATTCTGATAACTTGGGTCGTTCCATACCTATAACTCTAAGGGGTCGTTTGTCTTTTTCGCATGAGATGTGTAACTACAATTTACATATGTAAATGTTTCATATGTAAACTTCACATATGTAAACTTTACACACGTGTTTCAGTTTATATCGTTTGGCTATCAATGTCATTTTCATATCATTTACACATGTAATTCATTTTACCACGTTTGTTTGAATTACATGTAATAATGTCAGAAATTCATTTTGAATTACAGAATCTATGTTTATACACAAATGTTATTCTTATTTCCAAAAGGCCCTTCTCTTCCTATTACAAAGTAATAAAGAAGTGCATCCATGAATTTAACTTATTTCAAAATATAAAAGAATAAATTTATTTTATATTTCAATTCCATGCAAATAAACAAACTGATCCCATAAAGTTCAATGATATTCACATTCTTCAAAATCATGGAAAAACAGTGTCCACCTATACAAAATATACATTTCAAAAAATGATTTACATCAACCTATAGAAAATATATACAATTCAAAAAAATTTTCAAAGTACCCATACAAAATAGACTCCCATCATATATCCAAAATGAAAATTTCTCCATATGCAAACAAAGTGAGAGAATTTCTATATTTCAATTCATCGAGCTCTCCTATTAGCATTTGCCTCCCACATCTCTGTTGCTATTGCATCTCGTAGGCGATAAGCATATTGACTATCAGATTCTTTATTAATCACTTCATTTTGATGATCATCGCTGTCTTCCACATCAGAAAATATTCGTTCATGACGATGATGCTCATAGAATTCATCCCCACTTGGGTTTTTTATCATAATAAAATTGTGTAAGACAGCACATACATTTACAATCTTGACTTGTGACTTGATAGGATAATTACGAGGTATATGTGCAAAAATTGGAAATTGTTCCTTCCACAACCCAAATGTTCTTTCAATAACATTTCGCAATTTTGCATGTCGAAGATTAAATAGCTCACTAGGCGTCCTAGGAGCCAATGCTTGAGATCCAAATTTCTTCAGATAATATCATGTCCCACGATATGGTCCAATGAAACCTCGCCTATGACCATAACCAGCATCAACAAGAAAATATTTTCCTATAATGATTAAATTTGACAAGTATCAAAATATTGTAATTTCTTTAACTAGTAGACAAAAATTAATATTATCTCTTGATGTAAATATTTACCTTCTGGAACTTGAAGATTATGGGCTCCCTTATTTTGTATAATGTCGGAAAGAACTTTTTGATTCATGTCAGCTAATTGCTCATCTATATCATCTGACCATGTTGTATTCCTTTTTTCCCTCTTACCACGCCTTCTTTCAGAAGATGAACCAATATCAATACATTCAATATCTCCCTCACGTTTTTCATTCTCCATTTCTATATAACATGAAGAAATTATTAAAATTTTGATAAGATTCATTTGCCATAATATCAGCAATAGATGATGCAAAGAAGGAAGCAAGTTAGTTAAATATAAAAAAAATAACTGTGATATTTACACAGTTAAATATGATCATCTACAAGTGGCATGTACAAAAACCCATGTCAGGTTTGATTTCAAAAATTCCCTAGCTGATTTTTTTATACAATCACTATTCATTGATGCAATTGTTTCTACTCACATAATGTGCATATGCAATCTAATGGACTAATTAGCATTGTGATGTTTAGACTCCATTGTAGAGTTATTTTCTAATGGACTAATTAGCATCAACTAGAGTTGAGCTACAACTAATGTTAGTTGTAGAAGCTCACCTAAATGCAGTTTAACTACAGAATATAAAGGGATCTAAACAATTTCATTTCGATTAGACCAAACATCACTGTAATCCACCATTGACAGAATTTACAAATTCAGGCATTCTGGGAGGCATTAATGGAATTACAGATATCCCTACTTCTACTTTGTGCCATAAGAAAATTAGGCTTGTTCATCTTCTTCCTTTGCACTCCTCCAACATATTTGCTATTTTTATTTCTCTTTTCCTATTCTGTTGTTGCATGTTTTTTTTTCCTAGGTGTTTTGGTGGAATGGTAAGAAGAAGGTCACTGGGAGAGAGTGAATGTGTGTGTAAAATGCATAATAAATATACAAAGATTCCACTGAAAAATTCTCTTGATGAAACAGAAATTTTGCAATCTCAGGAAGGAATTCTTTTTTTCCAATAATCTAGAGAAGGTCTGAACAAGTCCCTCCCACATCCCCCATCCATTTGGCAACTTGAAATCTGTTGAGTTTGGATTAAACAGGGGAAATGGCTGACTGGTTGAAAGGGGGAAAAGAGAGAGCAGAGGGGTAAAAGGAGGAATGAGAGAGAGAGAGAGAGAGAGAGAGAGGGGAAACAGATGAGATGGGATCGATGGTTGAAAGGATGGACAGAGAGGAGCAGAGAGGGAGAAGAGGGGGCAAAGCAGGAACAAGAGAGAAGATGAGAGAAAGAGACAGGGAATGAGAAGGGTGGATAGGTGAAATGGGTTCCGTCATTGACAGGGGAAAAACAAACTGATCAAAGAGGGAGAAGAGGGGGAAAAGAGGGAACAAGAGAAAGACAGAGATTAGGGGGTGCTGGCTGTGATGGGCTCGTGGGGGGTTTGGGCGATCACTCCTCCAATTGAATGGGTTCTGTTGTTGAGAGGGGGAAAAAACAGAGGATCAGAGAGGGAGAAGACGGGGAAAAGAGGGAAGAAGAGAAAGACCGAGATTGTTGGGTGCCGGCTGTGATGGGGTTGTGAGGGTTTGGGCGATCAAGTTGAAATTGACAGTTGTGATGGGGTGGGCCACTTGCAGTGTGAGGGCGATCATGTTGAAATCAAGCTTGGGCTGCAGGGAAAAAAAGGGAGCAGAGATGGAGAGAGGTCGATCGCAAAGAAGAAGGAGAGTGACAGAAACAGGGAAAGGGAGAAGAGGGAAGGAAGGAGGGCGAAAGAGAGAGTGTGTGCAAGAGATGGTGTCATACCCGGTCCGCGATCATCTCCTTCTGCAATTGCTGGCTGGTCCGCGATCGTCTCCTTCTACAGTTGTCGGTCTTGGGAGCTTTCTGCTGCAGGTTGCTGGGGAGGGAGATGACGAGCTGGGGGAATTCGTCGCTGATGTGAACGAGAGGGATCCTCTTTCCTCAAAGACGTTATACAAATACCGTTCCTGATGGGCGAGTGGGTTTCGAACGCGTCCCCTATGCTTGACGGAATGCAAAGAAAAAAACCGTCCGCCTTTTTTGGGGTGAATCCATTTCATAGGCTTTTGAGGTGGGTAACATTTTCCCATCACATGAGATGGGAAAGTTGCTGTGTAAAAATGGCCCCCTTTTCACATGAAATTCACATGTAATTTACACAGCTAATGTGTAAATCTGTGAAAACAAACATAAAGATATGTAACTGTTACATGTGTAAGTCAATTACATATGTAAGTCACACTAAACAAACGACCCCTAATTACATGTGACTTTGTTTACCTCGTGGAAAACAGCAAAGCAGCTGTCACTTCCAGGCCACTCAAATTATCCACATGCAAAACCCTCTGATTTGACTAAACCCACTTACCTGCATTCCATTTAGAAATATCCAAAAGGGCCATTAACCATTTATTCTAGTTTCATTCATTTGTCTACTTACCAGTGTATACAGTTCATCTCTGATTGGAGTGATCCAAATATCCAAACCAGTGGTGAATTACCGAGAGTGAATCACGCTTCCCAACATGATTCAATCCAATAATTGATGAATATTTGCAATATGGCCGTGTACAGGCCACCCATCAAGGACTGGAGGGAGGTTTTGTGCGACCCCCCCTTTTTCCATCACAGGTGGGCCGCATAGTTTAATAACCTGGTAAAGTTTGGAGGGAATGCCTTCCCCTTTTTATTAGATTATTAAAAATCTAGACTGACAGGTTAATCTTTGTCATTTCATTAGGACTGTTCTTGATGGGAACCAACGTGCAAGGCCCCAAATAAACGAGTCCGGAATCTGGATCATCAGGTCTTCCACAGTCACTCCGAGGGATTTCCTCACTTAATCTTAAATCCAATTAAACGTATGAAACTAAATCTGCTACTCTGTTCATTTTGTACTCCTAATTCAATGCTGGGATCATGGATGGGTTGATTTCCATGCAATATGCAGTGTCGGCAAGATGCAAGATGCTGGGATCTTGCGTTCCAAATGGTCTGGTCCCATTAATGTCCTCCAAGCAGTATTTCAACTGGTGTCCCGCAGCCATGGTTAGACAGTTTAAAAGAATTGGGTCATTAGTTGATAAAGTCATTCCAACAGAAATGAGAAATCCTGTCCATCCATCCAATGTAGGACCAAATAGCTCACGAGAGAGAGCGAGTCCAGGTAAATGAAGGCTCCGATATACGGAAATTTTGTGAGGCTCCTCGTCAAGGCCCAAAATAAATACTCTCTTGAATCAGCCATTTCCAAATTTGAAGTTTTTGGGTCTACTATTAGATTGATTGCGCCATCAAATTGATGATTACTTTAAAAACTTGTGAATAAAAATTATATTGATTAGTCTAATAGTTAGCCAAAATCTATCCAGTGAAATGAAGTAAAAATAGACATTTATTTTGAGGCATTTAGGTTTTGAGAAATGACACCTAAGAAATAGCTAATGAATTTTGATGACACAAATCAAAACCGGCTTGTTTTTGTAATTTGCTTGCAGAGTGGAGTAAAGAGAGAACGGTCGAATCAAGAGTATCAAATAAAAAAGTGCTAAATCATGAAAAGCCGTGTGACAAAAGAAAATATATTTTCGACCTTTTTTTTTAATAAAAAGAGGAAGTAAGCTAATAAATTTTGATGACACAAATCAAAACTGGCTTGTTTGGGTAATTTGCTTGCAGAGTGGAGTAAAGGGAGAACGGTCGAATCAAGAGTATCAAATAAAAAAGTGCTAAATCATGAAAAGCCGTGTGACATAAGAAAATATATTTTCGACCTTTTTTTTTAATAAAAAGAGGAAGTAATTTTTGAAATTTGGGATTCGCGACCCCCCCCCCCCCCCCCCCAAAAAAAAGCCAAAACTAAATTAACCTTTCACTTCACTTCACCATATTACACACCAAGAAACATGAAAATCCACTCTTTCTTTCCACTTTGGTTAATTTTGTTTTTCTGAAGTAAGTTCTACCATAAAAAATTGACTTCATTTTTAGTTAGTCACAACAAATGAAAGAGGTTTTTCCCCATACTTGTAGAAATGGTTTTTCCCTCCTCCTTACCAAAAATTCTAATTTTCCCAAGACCTTCTCCATATTAGGGAAAATGACAAAATTGCCCAAACCTTCCATTCTTACCTTTTCGTTTTTCTCTTGCTAGATTTATCTTTTATTCTTTCTTTACCAAACCTTTGGTCATTGTAACCTGTGTGACCCGCTTTTGTGTTAACAATGCACCTTTATATATTTAAGTAAAATATAATATAATGAATATATTGGAAGTGGTTGCTCATATGATCAACTTTAGAAAAATGACAGGTAGGCATTGAAAAGGATAAACTAATTATTTTTCTATTTATTATTTTTAAAAAAATTAGTCTTTTTTCCATGATCTGAAAATGTATATATTTTTAGCTCTACCAACAAACATCACATTGATTGATGGTGAGGATAAAGGATTCATGAGATTTTAATTACTTATCTTGCTTAGGGCTAATTTGATTGCAAGAAAATAATTGTTAAGAAAACAACAGCTTAGCACTAATTTCTTATCTTGAACAAAAAACAAGGTCTGTTTGTTTACATGGAATTGATTTTTTAGGGATTTATAAAATTAATTCATTATCATTAAAATATAATTGGGCTAGTCGATTAGTTTGATCTAAAATTTTAAAATTCAAAGGAACTCATTATGCCTTAAGATAAAACCTATTTATTATGATGAGATTAAATTCCTACAAATTCAAAGGAACTTATTTCACCATAAGCTCCCTTTCTTGAAAATTTATAACATGTTTGTTTGCATGAGTAAAATTTTTACAAAAGAAAAAAACCTACTTTACCATGAGTTTCTTATCTTGAAAATGTAATTGGATATTATTTGATTTCATGGAATTGAATTTCTAGGAAATTTGTCTTGTCAGTTAAAAAAACATTGAAATAAAATTCTAAAGTTATTGGCCATTTTTTTATTTGAAAATTTAGGTAAATCTTGAATTTAGCGTTAATTATAATATGAGCTAGTTGGCAAATAGGTCACTTAAAAATCTATTAAATTTTTTGGAAAGTACCAAATTACAACAATACTAAGAATATTGTAATAATGCAATATTTTATATTGTAATTATTTAAATCTAAAAATATTTTAGTTTGTACATATCCAAACAGTCCCAAAGATCTAAAATAATATAAGAAAATTCATATTAGATTGTCACTCCTCAAAGCTCCAAACTCATTTACAAATGCATCTTCAACTAGATGTCACAATACAAGTCTGGAGATTTTTATTGACAAAATTTCAAACTCATTCATAAGAATGCATTTTTCTTATGCCATAGGCCACAATATGGGTAATTTAGTCCTAAAATGTTGTAATAGTAGCTGCGGGAAATATTTATAAAAGTGTTGCTATTTGAACAACAAAAGCCTCCTTCTTTGCACATGTTTTTAATGAAAAATCTTTATTACAAAATTACCCTTGTACGAAATGACCAAAATGGCTTTTTTCCTCTCCTTCTTCCTCCCTCTCCTCTCCTTTCCTACCTCTCCCTTCTTTGGTGCGGGTCTCCGTCGCCAAAGGTGGGGCTGCCCTCTTTGCCCCCCCCTCTCTTGTCCCTAACCCTATCACCCTATCACTACATCTGCCCTTCTCTCTCTTCTGCTATGATGCATGGCACTAAGGGGTGCATCTCCTTGCAGTAGGGCTACAAGCAGGGAGGCAATTTCCCTGCTACAGAGAGGGTGGGATAAGAAAGGGGGAGAAAGGGGGAGGGAGGAAGAGGGAGAGGGAGAGGGATGGAAGGGCAGTAGTGAGAGGGAGGGGGGGTGGGGGGTGATCTACCTGCTAAGGGAGACTTGCTACGAGGAGGGTGGGAGAAGAGAGGAAAGGAAGAGGAAGAGGGAGGGAAGGAAGGAGGGAGAGAATAATCCTCTCCGTCGGCGATGGTACGAGGAGGAGGTGAGGAAGGAGACGGAGGAGAGGAAATGAGCACTTTAGAAAATTTGGATATGTTAAGAAAGAAAAAAGATAAAATTTTGAAAGTTAATATGTGTGTAGAGAGAAGCTGTGTGACGAGTATCGTTTTGCTATTTATCCAATATTTTCTTATTTATAAACTTTAAAAATGGGGAGGAAAAAATTGTCTCTAAAGATAAACTATATAAAAAAAACCTCCAAATGAAATAGATCAGGAAATTACAATTTTACTCTAGTGGCCCCGGCCTCCAAAAGATTTTTCTCCCATGAAACACTTTTAGTTACTTTACCACTTGCCAGCTCCTTCTCTTTTGTCCAATTACTTCACCTCATGGGAGCAGATGCATTTTTACTTTATTATAAGAAACGAAACCTTTGGCCACTTATTCCATGTTTACTTTTACTTTAGCAGTTTTATTTCGTAACAAACGCCTCCCCCATTTTATTAGCAATCGAAGAATCTCCCATCCCAACCTTCAAATCCGCAAGAGAAGATGTCATCTTTTGCGGGAGTAGCAACAGTACCTTCTTCTCCTCCCTCTCTTTTTCATCTTCTCCCTCCCGTCTCTTCTGCTGCTCGAACTATCAGCAGCAGCATCAGCTTTTCTCTTCGACCACCAAAGTCATCATCCCCATTCGTCAATTCGGGCATCGGCATCTCCCTTCGTTCAGAGTCGACAACACCAAAAACCTCCATCTGGGTCACCCCAAAACGGGTTCCTCTGCAAACCCACGAAAGCAATTGGGAATATCCGTATGATGGCAGCGACAGCGACTATGATGATGAAGACGAAGCAAACAGGGAAGAGCGGGAACGGGAATGGGAATTTGAAAGCGATTTTGAAAAGGATGAAGAAGAAAAGAGAATTGAAGCTGGTGTTGCAGGTGCAAGATATGTTAATATTGCACCGACCCAATATGAGGAACAGCTTATAAAAGGTATCAGCTTTTGTCTGACGAATATTTCCCCTGTTTAGCATCACTAGAGATGATTATGTTTTGAGTATACCTTGGTTTTTGCAAATTCCCTTTTTTTTCTTAATCATTTGTTTTGTTGGGGTTGCTATGGATACAACAATAATGTAGAGGGTTAAATTGGTGAAGTGGGTCTTTGATGTTTTCTTCCTTGGTTCAGATTTTATTGAGAAGTACTGAGCTAACTAAATTTGATATTAGTGTAGTGTGCACGTCCAAGTTTATTCCTTTCATTAGAAATGCGATTCTAACAATTAAAGAAAAGTTATGAGAAAATGAAACTGAAGTTAAGTTGCTACTCATACTTGATTTTTGCTGAATAGAAGCTGGATCCTGCTTAAGGATTCAAATCTGGGTACTATTAGTCTGATTACATTTGTACTGTTAGGTAAAATATCTAGAAAACTATCTAACTATTAGATCTGGATCTAGCCAAGTGCACACACACCTCAATGAAGGAAAAAATAACAAGCAATTATACACACACAAGACACGAGGATTTACGTGGTTCTGCCAGATTGCCTACGTCCACGGGCACAAAGATCTCACTATAAAAAAATCTCTCTCTCACCCCCTTATAGTGCTTTCTCTCTGTATTCCCTTCCCTCTTGCCGTGTTTCCCTTTTGGTTGCCCTAGAACAAAAATATTTAAGAGAGAACATATATGATGCTAACCCTAATTAGCTGGGCCCTCCACTGAGGCCCAATAAGGATCTTTTGAGCCAAACTCAACAATCTCTACCTTGGTGAAAAATGTCCGACCCTTTGAAGAATTGTTGAAGTGTTTAGAACACATACCTTGTGGGAATGCCATCTCACCATAACTGCACCCCAAGGGAGATGAGGTGCACCTTCACTCTTTAACAAGAGGAGAGATTGGGCAAGTCCAAGCAATGCTTGAACTTCTCTGTAGTCACTAGCTTGGTAAGCATGTCAGCTGGATTATTATCTGTGTGAATCTTCTGAATAGAGATCTCACCTGTAGCAATTCAATCTCGAATTCTGTGATAGATAACAGCTATGTGTTTTGTCTTTGCATGATATACCTGATTCTTTGATAGGCATATTGCACTCTAACTGTCATAGTGTAGCAAGATTGACTTATGCTTGATACCCATGTCATTTACCAAACGTTTCAACCAGATTGGTTCCTTAGAAGCCTCTAAAGTTGCCATGTATTCTGCCTCTGTAGTGGATAATGCAGTTGTAGACTGAAGCACCGATTTTCAACTTATCGGTCTGCTAGCAAGTGTGTAGACATATCCTGTAGTGGATCTTCTCTTGTCTATGTCTCCTGCAAAATCAGAATTTATACATCCAACTACACACTCTGACCCCTGTTTTCTTTCAAACAGAATACCCAAGTCTTTGGTGCCCTTCAAGTACCTCAGAATCCACTTTACGGCATTTCAATGCTCTTTTCCTGGATTCGCCATGTACTTACTACACCCACTGTTTGAGCTATATCTGGTCTTGCGCAAATCATGGCATTCATCAAACTTCCTACCGCATTTGTATACGGTATCCTGGACATTTCTTCAATTTTTTCATCATCACTTGGACATTATTTGGCACTTAAACTAAAGTGACTTGCAAGTGGAGTAGACACAGGCTTAGCATTTAGCATATTCAAATTTTCAAGTACCTTTGAGATGTACTTTTTCTGTGATAACCACAGCTTTCCTGCCTTCCTGTCTCTCGTAATTTCCATGCTCAACATTTTTGTAGCTGCCCCAAGGTCTTTCATGTCAAACTCTTTTCTCAATTGAGATTTGAGTTATTCAACTTTTGACATGTCATTACATGCAATGAGCATGTCATCCACATAAAGCAGCAGAATAATAACAGAATTATCATCTAGAATTCTGTAATAAACACAATAATCATACTCACATCGATGGTAGCCGATCTGCAATGCGTAGGAGTCAAAATGCTTGTACCATTGTCCTGGAGATTGTTTCAGCCTGTACAATGATTTCTTCAACTTACACACATGGTGTTCTTCTCTGACTTCCTTGAATCCTTCAGGTTGCTCCATGTAAGTTGTTTCTTCTAAGTCACCATGAAGGAATGTTGTTTTTACATCTAATTGTTCGAGCTCCATGTCGAACCTTGCTACCAATGCCAACAACACCCTGATAGACGTGTGTTTTACAACTGGGGAAAAGATCTCATCATAGTCAACCCCTTTCTTTTGTGAGTATCCCTTTGTTAATAAACGTGCCTTGAACCTTGGTTCTGCATTTTCTTGCAAAGTTTCTTTTCTCCTAAACACCCATTTGCAGCCTACTGTTGTTCTGTCTTTGGGTTTAGGAACCAACTCCCAGACTGAGTTCTTTTAAAGAGATTCCATCTCATCCATCATAGCACCCATCCAACCTTATCTTTCACTGCTTTCTATAGCTTCTTGAAATGAGGTTGGATCACTACTGCTGGTAATAAGAGCAAAGTATACTTCATCCTCATCCCATCCATATCATTGAGGTGGCTTGATGGTTCTCTTTGCCCTTCTTTGTGCTAGACTTGAGGGTTCCTGCTGAATCTCACGTTGTTCCTTACCTCCAGATGCTGAACCTCTGATGAACTTTGAGCTTTTTCCTTGGCTGTATTATCTGCAAGAGGAATTACTTCGGTGACCACTTTTTCAACACTGTGCCCTTTGACTTCACTGTCATGTTCTCTATTCAGCATAGAAGCTTTATCAAACACAACATCTCTGCTGCAGATCTTTTTCCTATTTTCTAGATCCCATAGTTTATACCTCTTTACACTTTTTCTCAAAGCCGAGGAATATGCATTTGAGTAACTTGGAGTCTAACTTGGATCGCTCATCACTAGGAATGTGTACATAAGCTGGACAACCGAATACCTTTAATAAAGAATAGTCCACCTCTTTACCTGTCCACACTTCTTCTGCAACTTTACAGTCAAGGGGTTTTGATGGTGACCGATTAACCACATAGCATGCGTGGTTAACTGCTTTTGCCCAAAAATTTTCAGGTAACCTTGCATGAAGTCTCATACTCCTTGTTCTTTCTAGAAGTGTCCTGTTTATTCTTTCTGCAACTCCGTTTTGCTGAGGATTCTTTGGAACAGTGAAGTGCGTTCTGATGTCTTTATCCTTGCAAAACTGTAGAAACCTGCCATTTCTGTATTCACCCTCATTATCTGATCTCAGATATTTAATTTTTCTGCCTGTTTGATTTTCTACTTCTGCCTTCCACTCTTTGAACTTAGTGAAGACTTCAGATTTCTCTTTCATAAAGTGGACCCAAACCTTTCTTGAAAATTCATCAATAAATGTCACAAAGTAGTATACTCCACCTTTTGACATAATCGGGGCTTATCCCCACACATTGGAGTGAATGTAGTCTAGAATACCACTGCTTCTACAACTATTTCTTGCAGTTTTGAAAGACACCTTTTTCTGCTTGCCAAAAACACAGTATTTACAAAAGTCTAGCTTGCATGTTTTTACACCTTTTAACAACTGTCTTTTGTATAGTTCTAACATGCATCTCTCACTCATATGCCCTAGATGCATATGCCATAGCTGGGACTCATCATCACTAGTTTTGTCATCTGTGGAGACTGCCACTCCACCTACAACTGTGTTTCCCATAAGTTTATATAGGTTGTTCCCCACTCTGGTACCTTTCATTAATACCAGAACACCTTTTGACACTTTCAGCAAATCATCTTTTGCTGTGAATGTGCACCATTTTGATTCAAGCAAGCCTAACGAGATTAGGTTTTTCTTGAGTGCTAGCACATGTCTCAAATCATCCAGGGTTCTCACGACTCCATCTCCCATTTTAATTTTAATGGTGCCAATTCTAATGGTCTTACAGGGTGCATCATTGCCCATTAGAACACTACCACCATTACACTTCTCATAGGTCTCAAACCAATCACGATTATGGCACACGTGATAAGAACAACCAGAATCTAAAATCCAAGCATCGGATAAATGGTTATCTTGCGAGGCAAATAGGAATTCCACTTCAGTTTCTAAAGCAACGCTGGCGGAGTTACTGTTGACAGCTTTATTCTTCTCATCTTTGGACACCTTGTATTCCCTGCAATCTTTCTTCCAATGTCCTTTCTTTTTACAAAAAGAAGCATTCTGAATTTCTCTTGCTTCGTGATTTTGATCTGAAGTTATTCCTCTTTGCTTTGCCCCTATCATTGGATCTGCCACGTTCACCAGAACTTCCTTTTACTAGAAGTCCCTCTACACGTGAACTAATTTTTGTGGCTTTTTTCCTTGCATCATTGGAGATGATGTCTTGCCTAACATCCTCGAAATTGAGTGTGTCCTTTCCATATAGCAGGATAGTCGCGAAATGATCATATAAGTCAGGAAGAGAGTTCAACAGATCATCATCAAATTTCACATCGAGCCTCAACAAGCCATTAATCATTCCGTTGAAAATATTCATGTGCTCCAGCACATCACAACCTTCTTCTATTTTCAACCCATACAACTGTTTCTTGAAATGCAGTTTGTTTGTGAGATTCTTACCCATGTAAAGACTCTCCAACTTCTCCCATAGACCTTTTGCAGTCTCCTCTTCCATGACATTATACATAACTTCGTCAGAGAGGTAGAATTGAATAGAGCTAATTGCCTTTTCATCTATGTCTGCCCAATCTTCATCTTTTATCTTTTCAGGCTTCTTTTCTTTGCCTAACAATGCCACCTTAATACCTTGTTGAATCAAGATATTTCTCATCTTCCGCTGTCATAAACCAAAGTTTATTCTTCCATCAAAATTTTCAATTTCAAATTTAATACCTCCTGGAGTAGAAGTTCCTGTTGTGGCCATGATAAATATGAAGATGACTCAAAAAACAGCTCACCCAAGTATCTGCTTGTCAAACTGTCAATCTACTCCATTTACGTCATAGATCTCATCACCAGGAGTCCACTGGAAAAAACGGAGCTCAATTCCGAGTCCGTATGACTCCAAAAATTGAGTTTGAATTTTGACCGTTGAATCTGGTCAAACTGGTCAACCTGTTGACGTAGGATGACGTCAGCACTGCTGACGGACTGGGCTTCTGCAAACGGGTTCGGGTTAGGTCGACCCGAAGTGTAAACTGCTCTGTTCTGTCGGATGGGCTGCGAAACTAGGTCAGGTTCACCTAAACCGAGCCTGACCTGGATCCAGCAGTGACTGGGCTGGGTTCTATTGTGGGTCAGGTCCGCCTGACCTAACCTGTGAGTTGATGCGCTGGGCTGAGCTGCAGAACTGGGTCGGGTCAACCCGACCTGGACCTGGATTGACCCGACTGGATGACCTTCTTCTTCCTTCTCACGGATCTGCAACAGAAGAACTGGTCGGTTTTTCCTCCTTCGTCTGCGGTGCCGGTGGGCGAACGACCAGCTCCGGTCCGGCGATGGGCTGCGACGGCGTTGGGCGACCGGCGAAGAGAGAATATATATGATGCTAACCCTAATCAATTGGGCCTCCACTCAGGCCCAATAAGGACCTTTTGAGCCAAACCCAACACTAACAACTTTGTTCAACAATTTCCTAAATGATGTTTGGTGCATCATAAACAAAAGTTTATAGTTATTGAAGTAGGATGGATTTATTAAAACATTTCTGTTTGATTATTATGTTGATTCTTTTATGCTTGTTCTGTTTTCAATTTAATAAATTTGTTGTCATATATAAAATGAGAAAAGAAAATGTGTACAGGTGAGATATACATTTCTTAATATTTATTTTTCTCTTAACAGTCTCATCTAGTGCACTCTATTTCAGTTTTTTACATGCAAGTGATTTTTGCATCTCTTTTCTATCTGAAACCTATACTGTTGGGATTGAGCTTGAGCAGGTCTGCTATATTCAGTTATTTAATGTGCACTATGAAGCACCTTTGGAGCTGCATTGCATCCATCGTGTTCTTTTTCCTGAACTTACCTTGAGCATTTATATGGGCTGTTTTTAAACTCATTGTCATGCATTTTAACTTTCCTTCTTTTATGTAACATTAGTGAAGCCTTCTATCCTTCTTTTGATTCTTGCAGAAGTCGAATTGTTGTTAGAGCCAGAAGAGAAGGCAATTTTGGAACAGAATGAATATCCTGTTCTCAGTAAAATTTCTACTGTTAAGTTCCATGAGCAATGTTTAGTGTTGTCATTTTTGTTTTATGGGTTATTGCAGTGCAATTAGGGTTGGGAACGGGTTTCCGATTCTCTGGCATCCTTGGCTGGGGTTTGGAACCCAATTTGGGCTCCAATAGATAATCAGATCATGATTCAGAACCTAGTTTTGGGTCCGGTGCGAAATAGGGTCCAGTGCCGGATCCTAGTGTGTCTGGGTCTGCATCGACAAGGAACCCAATTTGTTACTATTAACCTTGCTATGTTCTAAGTTTTAAAAATCTGATACCTAAATGCAGATGAAATGGAGCCCATTTCATAGCCTAGCTCTATCAGTGCAAATACCTTTCATGGATAAGCTACTTGAAGGTGGTTTTGATATTGATGCCGTAGATAAGGTAAGCGTATCATTTTCTTGATATCGAGCTTCAGCCTTGTGTGAGCATCCTTACGAAATAGAGCTTGACTAGATTTGGTAAAACAGGATGGTTTCACTGCTCTACACAAGGCAGTGATTGGTAAAAAAGAGGCTGTTATTAGCCATCTTCTGAGGAAAGGTGCAAATCCTAGTGTTACAGATAAAGTAAGTGAGACGTTACCATACTCAAATTTTCCACTTAATTTTATTTATTGCTAAGAAATTAGGAGTTTATGTTTGCCCACCTTGTGGTAGGATGGTGCTACCCCATTGCATTATGCAGTACAAGTTGGAGCTATCCAAACAGTGAAGTTGTTGATTAAATATCAGGTTGATGTAAATGTTGCAGACAATGTGAGTGGCATTAGGACTTTTCCCTCTATTCCCTGTTGAATCACTTTCTTTTCCCTCTATACCCTGTTGAATCACTTTCTTTCGAGCTTTCTTGATCTTGTCATTACTATTTCATTTAGGAAGGTTGGACTCCATTGCATGTTGCTATACAAAGTAGATGTCGAGATATAGCAAAAGTTTTGCTGGTCAATGATGCAGATAAGACAAGAAGGAACAAGGTAATCTTTTAAATGGATACATTCTAATCCTGTTTAGTGATTTGAACTCTAATTTTGTGTATTTTGCTTGTTTAAGTTTGTATTTTATAATTATATGTTGTGTGCTTTGTCCTCTCAAAACTTTTAGTATGCACCTTTATCTTGTTTTCATTCCAAAGTTACCATTTCTTGCAAATTAGTTAACCATACAATACGTACAATATAGATGAACATGATGACATAAATCTTATGTGATTTTGTGATTCTCATAAACACCTTGCTCTAGCAATTTAAAAAATAAATGCATAAATAAATGAGTTGTTTGTACCTTCAACAATTGTATAGAGTGGGGCAACCTTCCATTAATGCAAGTCATTGGACATAGACCTTGCCCTGTATCTTAGCCTTGGGAACTTATTGGGTATTCATCATCAAGCAAGCTTCCTTACAAGATGAGTGAAGTTAGGAAATTTAGGGGTCGCTTAGATGTGATGAATTTTTTCACATAAGTTGGGATCCGCTGAGGCCTTGACTTAGAGAAATCCAGAGTTCAAGAGTAGAACCTCGTAATGGAGCCCATTTATTGAAAATCTAAGCTATGCAAAATAAAGTCCTTTAAGTGTATTGGGCATCCTCAAAATTTACCATGAGTTGGTCCCATTGTAAAATTGACCATTTGATTAAAAATGTGATCGTGAATAGTTCATAAGAAAGTGCATGAGAAAGTTTTAAATCTTAATCTTATTTCTATCAAATGGCTAATCTTGTAGTGGAACCAACTCTGATTGAGGTAAAATTTGAGTTTATCTCATATATTGGGAAGGCTTTTATTTTGAGCGGCTTGGATTTTCAATAGGTGGTCCCCACTGTGGAGTTGCACTCCTTTAGTACATGATTGATATGAGTCAAGGCCTCATAGATCCGGAATTTCATCCATGGGTTCTTGAAACCCATGGATATGGACACATTGATAGACATGGAGTTTCCTTTTTGCATTATCTGTGGATTCATGGACCACATAAATTGTGGATTACAACCCACAAAAATTTTTTTTAAGTGTGAGCTATAATTAAAATTAAAAAAAAAAAAAAGAAAAGATGCCACCACAGATCCATATCAATATGGAATACCCCCTTGCCCAAATCCAATGCTCAGATTTTTTTTCCTTCGCTTCTATGCTAGTGTGAATACCTATGGCCCTGAGGCTGATTGTATCACATTTAATATATAATAATATGATATCTATAGTATTATATTGTATATGTAATATTTATAATAAATATATTTAAAATTGATGTGATATATAATGATATAATATTTTATAATATACTTGAGGGTTGAGTTGGGCCCAGAGTTGGATCCGGGTGCAGTTGAGTACACTGAAGTTGGGTCCTTATCTTATACAATAGATCTATGTGCATTTAGTTTTGGATGTTGGTAGAAAACATTAATTGGGTCCTGTGAGGTAGTATTTGATGTAAGTATGAAGTGAATGAATCTTGGCTTTTTTACAAGACTAATTTTTTTTATAATGTCATAATAACTTTACATTTTATAATGAGTAGAACACATATATGGAAATAATCTGAAGAAATTTCAGTAGAAATCCAAATAAAAAATATCAGGAGTATTCTTCACAAAAATCCATCAATATTCAAAATGATGTCCTATTTTTGATAATTAAAGCATAATATTTTGTTCTTCAGATACTAGAATCTTCAACCTAAATTTGGATTTAGAAATTTGATCGTTTTAGAAATCCATCCATAAATCTTGTCATATCTGCAGATCCAGATGAGCCCTGACGGTTTGTTGGATGAGGAGAAAAGGTAGAGAAAATAAAAGTAGAGAGAACTGTCTACAGTCCAAATTTGTGCTATGGCAGTTTTTTCACTTATTTTCTCCACCAGTGGGCTCCGCATCCAAATTGGCCCTTATCATTTATTATCATTCAGCAGGTAATTCCTCATTTGCCAGGTAGTCCTGGAGAGATTTGGAGTTTGCTTACTTCATCCAATAACTAATTTTGTTTGTTTGTACAATCCTTCTGTGCTTTAACAACACTAAGAAAACCTAATTTAAGACAGAGAGTCCACAGCACGGCAGGAAAGTGCTCATTGTTGCAAAAACAAGAAATGGAAGAACAAAGTCCTATTTTTATGCTTTTATCTATAGCTAGATGGTCAACATTTCCACTGCATATCAGTTGGTTGCACAGATTGTCTCTCAACCTCAATGGTCAACATTTCTAGCACACCTCAGTTACATAGATTGGTGATTTCTCTTATAATCTCAAATGAATATTTTGATAGCACCTGTGAATATTCTTGAACTGTTATAAATGTACTTTTTTGAAAGCCCTATTTGATAGTTCTTGAATGGGAAGGTGTTCGAACTCGGAACCCAACATACAAACTGACCAGGCGGATTAATGGAGGTAACATGCCTCCTGGGGTTTCGAACTTTTTACCTTTGGCTTTGGTATCATCTTGATAACCAGTAACACCAAAAGGCTATCATGTTAGTGAACGGCACGAGAATTTATGTCAACAATAGTTAGGTTTTAGTTGTGGACATATTCTTCTTGAATGTCTTAACCTGTAAAAAGCACACTATTTTGTTTCAAATTTTTTCAAGATCCATAATGATGGGATCCATGAAATAACTTACAGTTTGCAGTATTAAACCTATATGTGGATTTTCTTTTATCTGTGTTCAATAGTGAATTGTGAAGTTGAGATATTGGCTAGCACTTATTTCCAGACCCAGCTAAATTTGCTCCTCCGAGTACTTAATCTTGGTAGAAATTAATGCTTGCTTGCTTTCAGTAAGTTTACACTTTTTTTCCTGAAAGATCACAAAAATGCTTTCTTAATCACATGTGAGTACTTGAAATGAAAACAGAGTGTAAGCCTTCATCCATAAGGTTTACCAGAAAGATTGGAAAAATAAGTATAAGCCTTAGTCCATAAAAGGAAAGATTATAATCCTCAATTTCCAAAGAGTCTCTTATCACATCCTCCTTGGCAAGGGCATCAACTTCACTGCTGAGCTCCCTTCGGACATTTTGAAAGCAGAGAAAAGCCAAGCTCAACTGGCTCAGCGGAGCCAATCCCAAGCCTTCAGGCCCAGATAAACAAGCATGGGTCCTGCAGGTCCATCCTAAGTTAACGCAACAGACCGCTGTAAGTCACTAAGGCAGGCAGCCAAACAAGAGTTCAAGTTAGATCCTTACTTTTGGTTATTGTTTTATTTTATTTTATTTTGAGTTTTGGTGTTCTAATGTAGAAAAGAGCATCTTTTTAGAAGATTTGATGTGTTTAAGTAGGTAAATTAGATAGATTGGGTATAAAATGAGTAGTGGTTGAGTGGTGTGACAGACCGCTGCATTCAACTTTTTCAATTAACTGGAAATATTTCATTTGCAGTATTTTCTTGCTTCCCTGCACTGATAAATATTTTTTTTCCTTTTTTGTGGTCTTCAAAAATCGGCCTTTTTCAACTGAATTTGAATCAACATCTTCTGTTTATTGCTGGGTCCAATCTATAGTCTATATAATATATATATATATATATATTTGGTCTTTCAAAATCAGCCTCTTTCTGAATCCAGGCCTTCTGGTTATCATTGTGTCCAATCCACACATTGTCCTGAAATTTTACCCTATTTCCATCCCCTGCTATAAATGCATTTTCTTCTCTACAATTTTCCTCACCTTTGATTTTTGTTTACATTTATCACAAATTTACTCTTTTATATGTAATGGAAGTTTTTGAAGGCATTCAACTAATAAAAATTATGGTTGGGCACATGGATAAATATTGTCATTGATATGAACTGCATTTTGGTCCAGTTCACTTAGGCCAACTTGTTCACTCTGTTCTTGAAATTGATGGTTCCTAATGTTCTGACCATTGCCCTATGAAAAAAGGGAGTTGCTCCTAACAAAAAGGCTTCAATCATCAATTTGCACACACATTTGTTCAGTCAGAAGACCTTTCTGCTCCTTGTAAATTTATGTGCTAGCGTTTGCAGTTTCTTGGCTGCATTTTGGCGTTTGAGTGTATGATGTCTGTAAGTGAAACTTTTTGTTTTTGATTGTTGTGTTTCAGGATGGAAAGGCACCTCTGGACTTGGCCTTATGTTTTGGGAAGGATTTTAAGTCTTATGAGATTTCAAAGCTTCTGAAGCTTGTACCAGCAAACAGAGATCTTTGAGATGAATAACTCTGTGACTTTTGGCTAAATGACAGCCTTCTGTCATGCTTTTCTGCCAAATCCCAGTGCCGCAAAAATGTTGATCTCCGATAGGTGCCTCTTGTGGCAGGAATACATATTTGTGCAGTAAGCATGTCTACTATCAATGATGACTCGATTACTTGAATCCTTCAAAACTTTGGTGCGCCTGAGTTTGATTCTATGAGGGTGAAGGATCCCCTCCCACTGGCATGTGGGATCTGGATTTGTTATGGTTTAGGGTTTAAACTTCAGGCATACAATTTCAAGTCTAAAGCAAACCACACCATTGTGACTACTGACTGCTGACGAACTTTTGTCATTATTCTGTTAAAATATTCTGACTTGTTTGCATTTGTAGCCCAAATTTTCTGTAACCATTGAGAATTTTAGTTTGGAACATTCACCATACATAAGAAGTCTTGAGGTTTTTGATCATGGATATTTATTTTTATGTTGTTTGCAGTGCCCAGGCACAGATGCCTATGTTCATTTCTTTGAAATGAGCATCATACCCATGTCTATTGGGAATAACAACACCCTGTTGGATTCTTCTGTTACTAATTTAAACAATTTTTTTGCGGTTGAAGAAATATCTTACGTCCTGATAGTTAAGAAATAAAAATATGTTATTACTCGTTTTCGTCATTTGATTATTTAGATTATTGTGTGTACATTATTTCTTCTTAATGTTATATTTTTTGCCTATTTTTATTTGGGTACTATATCAGAATTCATGAAACCTATGTTTTTTATTCTTGCATCATACAGAGAGAATTTCTAGAAAGTGAGGTTGGTCCAAAATTTTCCATTTGTAAATACTTAGCATCTAGGCCGATTTGTAGCCTAGCTTGGTTGAAATCATGAGGCCACGGGTTTTAGATATGGCAACGGACAGGAAAAAGGGGGAAATTTCTGCATCTACCATGTTTACTGCTTGATTAATTTTTTTTCCTATAAATTCTTTGCTTGGTTAATATATATAATGCAAGGGTGCAATGGTCATAATGTTTTGTTATCCCTGTTCTTGTGCATTTCTATCTACAGGATAGCACAACTGGGTCCTGCAAAATTGTAAGCTGGACCTTTTACATCCCTTTTTTTGTGGCTATTTCATGAGCAGAGTTCTAAATTATCCGAGTCCTAAACCAGCCTAATCTAGGCCCAAGGGTCATACCTGGGGTGCTCCATTCTTTCGCCGTGCTCTCTGCTCGAGTGCTCTGTGCTCTGTTACGAGACATCATCCCCAATTGTGCTCTGCTGGTGCCAGGGAATCACACCCTCTGGGAGAATATAAGGTACAAACTTTTGATAACGTGTTAACAACCACTTACTCTAAAATCTTAAGCGGTTAGTGAACAATGTAACAATATAACAAGGTTATGACAGTTATCTGTCACTCAAGGTGAGCTGGGGAATGCCGGTTTTCTAGGGTTACTATTTGCATAGTATTATAAACTCAGCTTCCTCAAATTTTCATAGTTCATCTAAATAGGCTTATATTATGATTTCCTGGCCACCTTTCTTATAAAATTAAACCTGGGTCTGATTTATTTCATGCTAAAATGCTGGAATTCAAAGATATGCGGTGATGTTCATTAGAATGTTGTTGATTTCTGTTGGAATTTGATGTCTATTATGATGATGCTGGATGAACACAATTCTCAGACAATGCCTTATTGTCCCATAATCAGTTCCTCGTCTACTAGTATCAAATCATGATGTGAGTTGTGACTGTTGTTTCATTGTCTTATTAGGTGGTGATTCTTCGGATCTCCTACATGCCAATCACATGCCTAGCATGATGGTTTTGGTCTCTCTCTTACCATGTAGGATAAACAATCCTGCCATTAAGTATGCTTTGGATGGTGGAGATTGAAAATTCTGCACACCAACATTGTGGGGGACTGTGCAGTTCAAAGTTCTGCTAGCTTGTGGATAGAGGTGAGGGGTGGGATTCTGGGTTTGGCTAGACTGTATTCAAACTCCAACCGGATTCTGCAATGGGTCTATTATGACTTTGGATTAAAATTCCAATCTCACTGTCATAGGGAGCCCAAATGGGGTGGATTAATTACATTATTCGAATCAGGTACTTTGAGTTGTAGTAGGGTGGAGATCTCCAACTATTTGTTTTTTGTGGTACAGGAAAACAGGTGATCTCCAGCTTAACTCTTTTCATACCGTGTTTCATTGACCATTTTCGAGTGAGAAAAAGTCAGTCGGTCTAGGTATGTTTCTGAGTTTCGGCTCTACCTACTGCTACCAGTGTCAGTGCCTATGAACCCTGGTTCATTAGGGTGAATTCTTTCAACCATCTTAACGAATACCCAGAAGACTTGACAAGATGTATGCAATTGCTACCTTGGTGATGGGACGGACACTAATGACATGTACCTACCCTTCCACATCATATATTTAATGCGAAAAAGAAGTCCATTCCTTGCCTTATATTCAATCTCTCTAAACGATTTGGACAGGACTTTTAGTGGAGTGTCAGATGCTTGTCCATTACATTAGTAAAGTAAAGAGTAAGTATTCTCAAGTCTCAACATTGAAAAATTCAGCAGTTGTATGATGTAATTAATTTGGTCATTTTTTTATCTTTACTTATTGAATGAATGTGACTATTTAATCATGTTGATTTTTTAAATTATAATATTTTTGTAAGAAGTAGCACTTTTTATCACTAAGAAAAGAAGCTATTCTTTTTTAAATTGTAACAGCAATGATAGAAAAGGAGACCATTTGCTAAATGGCTTAACGTATTTGTGTGTCTGTGCATCTGTATTTTGAATTTTTGATACCAAAATGAGTTCAATGGTGGGTTTTACTTTTATTGGAGTGAAATTTGGGCAGATGCCACTATCTCATGTGGTTAATGTTTGAAAGCACCTCCATGTGGCTTACGGTAGACCTCTTACATTATTTAAGAAGGGGAATGTATAATAATATAAGATAAGATAAAGGATAGTTTGGATTATAATCTGGTCATGATTCATGGTGACATAGGAATGTAAAGGGTGGCAAAAGTTGATGGATGTCTTAAATTAATGGCTCAACCACTGTCTTTTGTAGTAAATATGGACCACCCAGTTTCCCTATGTGGATGCCAGCCCATTGCAAGAATATTTCCCAGCTTCTTAAAAAAAAACAAGAATATTTCCTAGTATGGTATTAAACTCTATGTAGGTTTGAGAGGATAAAAATCCATCAGGACTTGGAATTAGCCGTAACTAGTAGTTAGTCTCCCTCAATTTGTCTTCAACAAGTGGTTTACCCCCCTTTTTTTCATGAACCAGGAATCTTTCCGGGGTTTGAAAATAGATAGATAAAAAAGAAAGTAGCCATCAGTCCAAATTCAATACTAATAGATCACATAGTTGAGATCTTCCTCAGTCCAAGTCTCAATTTTCTTCGACTATGCCCACAATGGAACCCATAATCTTGATGGCTAGGACTCTAGTGCATATTTTCCACTGGCTGAGTTGTCTGAGGTGCCCAAAGGCCAAAGATTGCTTTTTTTTATTTTATTTTAATGATCATATATTCCTTCTGAGAGAGAGAGAGAGAGAGAGAGAGAGAAATATTTAGGTTCTTTCACTATCAAGTAAGCCTTTTTACTACCTATCACTGTACAGTGGAAGAGAATTCAGGGAAAATATTATATATGATGGCACATCTGTGGAAAATTGGGAAGGAAATCGAGCAATGAAAGAGACGGCTCCACTTGAGTTGGGATAAAAAGGAGAAAAGCTTGCGTTGTGAAGGATAAATGCAGCTAGAGACAAACCTACATTACCCATCAAAAGGAAAGGAAAGGAAAGAAAATCAAGGGGGAAAAAGTGACAATTAATTATTAGGTCCTGATGCAGATGGACAGATACACGGAGACAATATCCTGAAACATCCAATTGGATCGTGGGATGCAGTTTGATAAATCTAGCCATTGATCTGATGGGGTCCACTTTGGATGGTTAATTGTCTTGAACGGTTCTGTCCCAACAAGTATATTCTAGAGAGGACCTTTTTATCAAACTCATTGAAATGACTAGTCCGAATTTAGCCTGAAAGTTAAAATGGTCGACGCAAACCCTTATTGACCAGTCAAGCTCATTTTGAGTTGGCATCATGTAATGTAGTTAGTCAGATTGAATCAGGTTGATAGGTAGAAGAATATCAAGAATGGACTTAACCCATAGCTAATCCAAACATATAAATGGTCAACCTGAACCCCGAAGTACCTAGTCAGGCTCAAATTGAGTTGACGGGTTGGTTCAACAATTGGAGATTCATTGGCCCCTATCTATGGTGAGGCCTAAGCAGATAATGATCTGAATTACAGAATCTTGGGCCCACTTGTAGGAGAAGGGCCTGTCAGGGCTACTACTGGATATGCCCTATAATGCAGGTGGACCCAATAATAATTCCCGAAATGTGCATCCCTCCCACCAAACATCTCTTCCTTTCTCCTCAATGAGAGACAGGTCTCACCTACTATTGAGCTAATCACTCAGTATGAGTCATTATTGTGACCCAGAGCCTCGTCTGCTCCATATCCAAGCTGACCTACACTGCCCATCCATGTCCAAACTCATATGCAACTGATAGTATCTTCAGACCTCGATAAATTTGGTATCTTATAACTTAAGAGAACACCCATTTCTCTGCAGTCATGTTTTTCTGTTTAGTTGAGAAATCAGAAGGAATGGAGTTTAATGGAATGATCTTTTGGGGTGAAAATGAAAATCACAATGGAAATCACAATAGAAAGTTAAAAGGAATTTAGTGAACTATGAAATTTCATTTGCAGAATTCCATCGACGAAATGCTGGATCACATTTCTACATCAATGGACAGATCCAATTTCAACACATTTCTCTTTTTTCTTTCTTTTTTTTTTTTTTTTTGCCACCCAACTTAGTGGGCTAGGACCCAAGCCCTCTAGTGTAGAAAGTAGACCCAAGGTGAGATAAAGGAGCCCTTTTGTGAGTGAACTAGACCTTGGGCAAGGTATAACAGCCCTCGGGGTGAAAAAAGGTAATTTGACTAGGTTCAAATTCTGGACATGGATAGCAAGTTAAAAATAACGTCGCTTACCCAACGACATGTTAAAACGCTTTATTCCAGTGATTCTCAATGATTCATGAGCCAAGTCAATGATGAGAAGTAGCTTGAATATAGAGAAAATTGTAACAATATGCATTTGAATTTTACTAGAGCAATAGCAGTGAATCAAAATGATTTTTCTTTTTTTTTCCTCGATTAATGTTTATTGTATTTTTTAAAATGTTTAAAATCTTTTTTCTTACATTTCTTTTGTAAATGAAATGTTTATTGCCTTGAAGATGTATGTATGGATGCATTCTCATACCTTAGACAGGACCTTTTGGATAAAAAAAGGCTAATCTTTCTTTTCTCTTTAAGCCACATCGTGAGAATTACTATAAATCTAAATTGTTCGAGGCTTTAATATGAGTTAAAGGAGTGGCAGTGAGGTTCACCTATTAAAATTCAAACCATTCAAAATAAAAACCCTTCACTTATACGGGTTACCCTATAATTTTATGTTAATCTAAACATTTTCTACAGTTGGATTGATTGCTTGATAAAAAAATATGATTAACACAATCATATACATATCCATTATTATATTTTTCATCAAGTTGCCAATACAGTAATGGAATAAACTCGTATTCATGTAAAATTTTAGGACGTCTCATGTATTTGGGGCATTTGTTTTGAACATTTTGGATTCATGGTGGCCCCACTGTGGAGCTGGACTCCTTTAACCAAGGATTTCTCTAGGTTAAAGCTTAAGAGGATTCACCGTTACTATTCATCATCTCAACTTTAAAGTTTGGGACCTATTGAAGTTTTCTGTATCTTAACTTTACCTAAATGGGATCTACCATCAATGGCACTATCACCCTACTCATTCTTGGATGCCGGATACATGAGACCCATCACATCCAACCATTGACCTTTCTATAGAACCCACCCTCACATTGTTTGCTAATGGGTCTTATAGGTGGATAGATTAGTTCGGATCTAATGGGTATGTATGGATCCACTATCATCTAAGAGAACCTACTATAATTACACAATTTGCATGATTCCCCAATGATAATATTATTTAGGTAGGACACCTTAAGGTTTAATTGGATATTCAATCAAAGGACATTTTAGTAATTTAAGAGTCATTTTCTCATATAAGCAATCTGAAGTGAACATTTAATTAAAATTTAATTAAAGAAATTTAAACTTATATACAAAAGTTTAAGTTGAAATAATCATAAATGAATTTACAAATATTTCTTACATATTGTTAGAGTTATACGTATGAATTTTTTAATTAATTATTTTACAATATAAATCTATATTGTGATAATTACAAAAAAGGGTCTTTATCAATCGATCAAACCATATATTTTTTGTTAACTAATGCTTAATATTAATATTAATTTATTAAATTTATATAAGATTTAACCCATGCATCGCACGGGCTTTATGCTAAGTACCAATAATTAATGATGCCCGACACTTCAAAGTGGTCAACATCTCCGCATCTCATCATAATAAATAGTCTCACTCAATATTTGAATCGTTTTCCCCACCATATTTAATAGTGCGTCCTTGCAATACTGGGGCTGCATCAGAAATGTAGCTGGGAGTGGCCATTTTCATTTTTCACCCCTTTCATGTTGGATAGAATAACGTTACATGCATTTATTTGCACTCATTTAATGTATTACATGCATAAATGAGGTGGAAAAGTGGGTTATAAATGAAGTAGTTTTCACCCATGTACAAAAAAAAAACTGAAATCAAATAATCAGGTATGATTTTTTAGGGTTTACCAGAAAAAACTGTTCAGTTCTCTTTTACAAGTCTGTACATCCTGTATATACTAGCTTGAGCTCAGCAGGTTGTTTGGCAGTCTATTTTGGCCAAACTGAAATAAAAGAAAATCTACCACTCAACTACCATTGAAAAATGTTCTTTCATTTCTCTTTGAATGGATGAAATACATTAGTGCTTGCGCGGCCAGTTTGAAATTAGTAATTTTAAAAGTTGAATGACAAGGTGGGGGACTGAATCAAAGACCAAAGGTGCACCCGTCTCAAGTGTATCTCATCCAAAACTAACTCATCCCGTGACAAGTCACTGTTATCCTCATTTGGGTACTCTGCTGAAGATTGAATAAGCCACCCCTTTTCACACGCATTAAGTTGATGCTGAACACCACCCACACCACATTTACTTTATTTATACTTTTACTAATAAATTAACATATTATATGTATAAGGTGGGTCGAGGGTAGAATGCCTCAAACAAAAAAGAAAAAAAAAAAAAAAACCAAACTTGGCCAAATAGGACCGGGTTGGGGAAGGGCGAGACCCCCTTCCCATCCTTGCCCTCGAAATTTAAAAACAACCACAATTATTAATCTAGCAAAATTATTCAGTCACCGTGACCACTGGTCATAAGTCAATTTCTTATGATTGACAAAACCAAGAGTGTTTTCTCATAAAATAATGGAAATGCTTGAATCTTATATGGTTTAGCTCGGCAGGGTAAGCCTATCAAAGTGAGAACGAAAAGTTACCTAATTGATTGGGAACCCTGCCTCTCAGATGATCAGGGATTGATCCCTATTTCTCTCCCTCCTATGTATGACTCTTCCCTTTCCCATGTGAGGCTATCCTCTCCTTGCATGTACGAGTGCTCCCTCCCTGCATGTATGCGGATGTTGGTCAAGACTCAAGAAGGAAGGCTAAAATTGTATGATCAAACATAAAAGTAAATTACGTAGGTTATTATTTATAATTGTCAGAAAATGTGGATTGTTGTTTGTAAAGTTCCTCAGTAGTTTTCTAAAGGAAAATATTAATATGCGTCCATTCCTCACCATGGGGTGAGGAACTGTAACACTCCGACCCGAGTTGATCTGGATTAGTGGGTAATTACGTGTGCTTTTATCGTTAAGAGTGTTTTGGCTTTTGTTTTTATTTGGTTTTGAGTCTTGGAGAGATTGTTTGAGTTGAGTTGAGTTGACTTGGTCTAGGTAGTTCAAGCCCTTTTTCGTAAATTTGACTTTTGATTGACTTTGTCAGTTTTGCGTACTTTTGACGTCATCGCGTGTATTTCGTTGAGCTTATCGATCTTTGTAACTGTCTTGGATCCAAATGTTTCCGTTTGCTCTCGTTGGACCGTCATTTGACTCAAACTGATATTTGTATAAGCGATTTGGACTTATATGTAATTTGGACTCAACTTAAGGTATATAAATATCCCACCTAACCTCTTGTTTCTCTCGATCGTTCTCACTCACGCTCAGCTCGTCACTCACTCTCTCTCGTCAGCTCTCTTTCTCTCCTTCTCCTTTTCTGTTTCTGTTGCTTGCTTAAGGGAGGAAGAAAGGAGCTCGAGTGTGTGTGTTTCCCGGTGGACTGAGCCAAAGCAACGAAGTGATTTCATTTGTAAGGCAAGTATAAGCCCAAGTAGTATGAACACTAATTGATATGGATTTGAGTGTTGTATTTCTGTTCTTCCTTGTGTTTCTCAGTGTTAGACAGCCCCATCGAACTCATTTTGCTGTTAGCTTCTTGTTTCCAGTCGTTTTGTTCAATTTCTGTATGTCTGTAACGATTCCAGAAAAATGAGTTCATGCACTCACGGCTACACCGTGAAATGTGCTACGGCTAAGCCGTAAAATGGCTTACGGCTAAGCCGAGACCCAGCCGTAACCCTAACCGTAGAACAGTACAGACTGTTATCTGAAAATAACTGAGAGTTGGCAAATTGCCATTCTTCTACGGCCCAGCCTGATCTAAGTCGTACATTGTCTTACGGCTAAGCCGTGGACCAGGATACGGCTGCGCCGTAGAGTAAAATACAGTTAAGCCGTAAATCCGGATGGATATTGGGGGAACCTCAGCTCAGCCGCAGTGTATATTACGGCTAAGCCGTAAGATGCCTCGGCTAAGCCGTAAGGTCACCTACGGCTACACCGTGAGACCCTGAGAATTGAATGAAAAGGACTAGGTTTAAGCAAAAGACCGTATATGACTTTCATATTAGAATGTAGCTAACCTGAACCTGCCAATGGAATGTCTGAATGACATGAATGATCTCGAGGGCTGTGAATCATTCATGCTTGCTATCCAGTTGTTTAGCACCTCCCCATGGGTGTTGGTTTAAGGGACTTCGGTGCACACTCCAGACACTGCAACACTAGATAAGGGTGCATCGGACAACTTAAAACTACATCAACATGCACGGTTAGAAACACTGGATAATTAGTGTAGGATTGGCTTGTAATTGACCTTGATTCGTATAAGTACTTTGATTTGTTGAGCATATTGATTTCGATTGTGCCCTCTTATGTGTTCTGCGCTGGACCTCTCAATTCTGTGGGAAATGCAGCAACCCCAGAGCGAAGCCCGGGCGGGACCATTCTATTATTGTGTATTGTGTATTGTGTTTGACCGTTGCTCCACCGGAGTACTTGCATCAGTGCTTATTGTTATTCGTACTTACGTCCTGAGTCAGTGATTGCTTATTTGCATTCAGTATCAGTACCAGTGTCAGTTTATGTACATTTAGTATCAGTATATGCGATGCACTTCCTATCGTTTGTTCAGCGTGATATGTGAGATCTGTATGTGGTATGTGATATTATATGATTGATTGAGGTGCATCATCTGATTTGATTGTGATTGGTCTTGGCACTACTGAGCCTCAGCCTTAGGATACCCGACGGGGTTAACTTTGGTTTAGTTTATGTGTTTGCCTCTGCAGAGTGTTCTGTCCTGGGACTCCGGACCCCGGGAACTAGAGACCCATGCGTACCCTGGCCCGGTCGCTGGTGTTCTTATTCCGACTGCTCTCGTAAGGGAGAAAATGGCCAATGTAGTAGCCACTTTGATTGTTATCTGTTTATGATTCTGATAGCATGCTTATTCATTTGCATAATTGCTTAGTATACGAACATGATTTCTATGGATCTTGCACTGTGACTATTATTCATGATTAGACACAATTCGTGTTATCTTCTTGTTGCTTATACTTTGCTAAGTCGTTGTACTTATGAGATTGTCTTGTATGTTGCAGGCTCAGATCCCTCTCCCGATCCTGCGTCGGTCGACCCGACTCCAGGAGAGGCTCGCGAGGCCCCCTCCGGCCTAGAGGAGTGGACTTGATCCATCCTCCAGAGTACGGTTTGCATCATTTTGTTCTCCACATTCATTTGAGTCCGAGTCCATTGAGGGGATTTTTGCTGTGACTTGTATTGTGGGCTTGATAATTATATTTGGTTAGTGTGAGCCCTTTTTGTATCATACGTTCTTGTAATTGTTCTTGTTATCAGTTCATGATCTTTTGTAATCCATTGTATCTTTTGGTATGTGTTGTTATATGCCTTGATACGTACAGCTTCCGCGTTCAGTTGTTTGCACGTGTGAATGATCCCTTGTGTGTGTATGCTTGGACGGGGTCTAGGTGTGCATGCACGGGAGTACGTGTGTCATTGGTTAGACTTTCTCTGACCCCCGGTCCCTGGGCTCGGGTTGTGACAGGAACACTCTCATATTACCTTTATTAATGTAAAAAAACAAAAAGTTATATGAAAATGTGGAATGCTCAAGTACAAATATGGAGTGCATGTAAGCATCTCTCACCCTATGGTGAGGGAAGGATACATACTAACATTCCTCTTTTCTAAATGATTTTCTTTTGTTTAGAGACTCTACATAAGTTCTTTTTAAAATTTTAATGCCCCTATCACATGACCAATCAATCATCCATGGAGCTACTATTGCAGAATTGTAACATCTATTTCTTACGTTTCTAGTTTTAGCTGTAAATGTATCTTTTAGTCTTGAAATAAGCTTCAAGGGATATAATAGTACTTTAAGGGCTAGTTCTTTTACAAGAGTTTAGGCGGTTGGGGTTTGTGGGACATAATGTGACATTTTATCTTCTGGCATTTAAAAATGCCATGTTCATTTATAAAAATTTCTGAATTCCACCACTTGAAAGGACTCAATTAACCCCTTGGGAATTTTAGAATTTCACCTCTTAAAAGGACTCAATTAACCCTTAGGAATTTCAAATTTTCATCTCCTTTACTTTTTGCTGAAATTCCTAAATGCTCAAGTACAAGGGAGTATCCAGGAATTATATATGGTTAGGAATTTCATAAATCCCTAGACATGAATTATGTGAATTCTAGTAAAAGAATAGGCCCCTATTTCTTTGCTAGAATTTAGAGAATTCTTATCCCACAGAATTTGTAAATTCCTCAACACTGTGGAGTTTAGAAATTCCCTTTGGACTTGAGCATCCAGGAATTCCACTAGACTAGAATTTCAAAATTCAATTGGGGCATTTGAGACATTTTATTTGGATGGTATTTTGAAATTTCTGCAGAAAAACATAGCATTTACAAATCTCATGGGACAAGCCATCACATTATGTCGAAAAAAAAAAAAAAACTCAACACCTCAAATTCTTGTTAGAAATTCTGCAAAAGAAATAGGCCCTTAAGAGCTCATTTCTTTATCAAAATTCCAAGAATTCATATCTAGAGGAATTTCAGATTTTTTAAAAGCTATCCCTTAAGGTAGAATTCCAAGTTCCACTTTTTGGTAAAACATTTGAATTTCAACCAAATGCATATAGAATAGAATTTCAGAAAGAGAGCTTCCTAGGTTTTTTTTCTCAATATACACAGTAAAAATTTTTCTTTTAAATTCTAAACTACCCCCACCTCCTTCCCTACTCCCTTTCCCCTTTATCCCCTCCACTCACTGCCCACCACCTTCGTCCCTTTCTCTCCCTCCCCCCTCTCTCCCATTGCGGGAGATGGAGAGAGAACAGAGACAAGGAGGGAGAGGGAGCCATTGGGAGAGAAAGAGGCAAAGGTGGTGGGCGGAGGGGATGAGGGGGAGGGAGGAGGAAGCATGGGAGTGCGGAAGGAGGTGGGGATAGTTTAGGAATTTTTTTTAAAATTAACTGTGTATTGAGAAAAAAACCTAGGATATTTAGAAACTCTCTGTCAGAAATTTTAATAGGTCAATTAGGACCTTTTAGGTCCTTGAAATTTGAAATTATGGTGAAAGAAACATTACATTTCAAATTTCAGGAGATAAGAAGTCACATCATGTCTAAGAAACTCTAACATATCAAATTTTTGTTAAAAATCCTAGTAAAGAAACAAGCCATAAGAGTGTAAAAAGGAAATTAGATTTGAGCTCTAGTTGAAACAAAAGTATTTGCAAGGTGTGCCTTAAGTACATTCGATAGAGTAGCTTCAAAAGATTCATTAAAACTACAAATTAAACTTAAAACATACAATACACAAAGTTGATATATAGGGCGTGTTTCTTTACTAGAATTTCTAAAAAGAATTTGGTGCGTTGGAGAATTTATAACATGATGTGTAGGCTTGTTCCTTGGCGTTTCCAAATGCTACATTTTCTTTTAATCAAAATTCTAGAATTCTAATCACTTTAAAGATCTCAAATACCTTTGAAATTCTCCAATTTACGGCCACTTCATTTTTGTGAAAATTTTGGATGCTCATGTATAGGGGAGGATTGGGCAATTCCACTATGGTTGAAAATTTAAAAATTATCTAGATAAGGTTTTTTTAGAATTCTAGCTAAGAAATATGCTAATGCTGATGAGGTGGTGCGCCCAACCCCTTTGTAGTCTATTCCTACTTTCTGTTGACCATAGTCCTAAAATTCAACTCGTTTAAATGGCTAGCAGGGGTATCGAGCCAACTTGCATGGATTTAACCAACTCACAGGCTCAGTCAAGCCATCTAAGTCTCAACTACGTCAGGATGAGCCAAGGTTGAAGTTGATAGCTTGAAGGCCATTTTAGATGGTGTGATAGACTTGGGCTTGGGCTCCATTTAGACCGTTTTGTATGGACCACTCGAAAACCTGATCCTTGACCACACTAGCAAAAATTCTAAAAGCTTAGTGTTAGATGGTCCTAGGAGCTGAAGGAGACTTAATTGTCCGATTGTTGATCCAAAGTTGGACTCACCAAATACTTTTACCTCGAGTGGGCCCATGGCCATGAGCACTATACAGCATTTTTTTGTTAAAAATGATTGAAAAAAGGTTCAGCTGTAGAACCAACTTACATCTTATTGACTTGAATCCTGTCATTGTAGGCCCCACACCTCAATTCATTGTGGTGGGACCCACGTGCGATCAAATTCTGACGTTGGCCAAATTGGGGCCCAGGTTATATCACTGTCACAAATATAGGTGATGTTTTCCTCAATATATACCTAAAACAGTACTGCCATTTGCCCCATATATTATAGTGATACTTTTGAAAACATAGTAAAAAATGAAATCTCAAGAAAATCCTGAGAAGACTGAAAAAGAAGATAAGAAAAGACAGTAAATAATAAAATATTTTTAGCTACATTTTATGATTATCTTATTATATTAATTATGTGAAAACTAATTTATTTTCCACAAAATCCTCTCACACATATCCTGAGAAGAGCCCCAAATTAAAAAAAAAAAAATCCAACATTTATATTTGTGTGACAAAGGATCATCCACATGGATTAATAGTTAACATTTAACAAAATCATTGATGAATGGTGGACTGATTAGTCAATTCCGGGAATAGCGGGCAGTGGGCACAATATTCCTGAGTCTAGATATTGGTGTTTTCTTTATCATTGATAGCATCCAAATTCTACACTCTCACGAGACACACAAGAGTCGGCCCCTTTTGAAAAATTAGGTTGTAGCACGAAGGAGATATAGGACCGGCACCACTAAAACCCTAAAAGGTAGATTTTTAGAAATAGGAATGGCAGCTGAGACCACTGGAAGAGATGCGAAGATCCCCACAATAGATATAAGCCACATGATTTGGCGGGAGAGAATCCCAACGGCTTTCTTTTCTTGAATTTGTTAGTATGCCCGTGAAGTTCTTTGAGCTGTCAGTTCTTGTAACTCCTCTGCATTCACCATTTACATTTTTTTGGTTCTTTCCCTTCTTTGTCATTTTCTTAAGTGGCATTTGTTTACCTAAAGCAAAGGAATTATTTTCAAGGAAAGATATGGAATGTTTGGCAATCAAATTGTTGGGATTCTTCACCAATTTTCCATACTGCCGCAGAAAACCGGTATTTAGCTATAGTAAATCTACTATGATGAGGCCCAGTGAAAATTCTCATTTTTGATCATTTTTAGGTCTGACGGACACCTCCCACAAGTTTTGGAAATCATTCTTTATTAGGATTTACGTACCCAGAGAAAATTTTTCTCTCCTATAAGCATGATATATATTGAGAGTAATGTGAGATCCTCAGCTAGGTAAATTGAAGTGAGAAATTTCGATTCTATAGGCAGTGAGAATCCTTAAATCTAAAGATTTTTTTATGGATTTCTTATTTGTTACCAAATGGGCCCTAACCATGAAATGGTGAAGCTCATCCCTAAACATGAAATGGTCTAGCCTAGCGGCCTACTTGGCAGTAGAACAATCATGAGTTGAGTGTTTTATTTATTTATTTTTTGGTATCCCAGCCTAAAAGAGGCTTGGACCCTATCCCTCTGGTGAGGAGACGCACTTCAGGTAAGGTTGGGGGGCCCTCTAGAGAGGGAGGAAGACCTCTGATGAAGAAAAGCTTCTAGTCAGGTTCAAATCCTGATAATGTTGATAAGAACCAATACCTCTTACCGGTAGGGTAAGAGGTTGTTCTTATAAGTTGAGTGTTGATGAGAGGATTTACAAGGTCTTTCTTGAATCTGTAAGGGGAGAAAAAAAACGAAAAACAAAATAAAGAGCTCCATTGGATCATGAAAGTATTATTGTGAACCTCTAAGTTATCCAATATTAGTAATCAAATTAAGTTGACCGTGTGTCAAATATGGACAATCAATTTAAAGGCTTACAAATCTCATATGAGTGTTGTCTTTGATCTAATAACCTTCAAATGCTGTTTTTTTTTCTTGGTACGAACCTTCACGTATTGTCTGTGTTGCTATTTTTTTTATCATGCTATTACATTGGACGAATTGGAAACTATCTTAATCCCAAACTAGCCTAATCTAGGCCTATGGTCAGCTTTAGGACATGTTCCAACTAAGAACTGTTGGTACCAGGTGTTAAACCCTGGCGCTTAAAGTGAGCTAGGATGCCCTTTACATCAGGTTATCCCGCTTTTCTCCCTTCAAAGGTTTTGCTTATAATTTACTTGCTTGGTAATTTGAATGCTTAATTTCAAATCATTTGCTAACAAAATTTAAGCAATTTCATGTTCCCCATTAAGTCAATCCATAAGCAAGAAGAAAAGCCAGGGTTTCAAAGCGAACCTTTGGTATAATAGCACATTTAAGAAGATAGACATATCCCAGACATACATACCTTTATTTATTTCAGTATATACCAACCGAACTGAGTATGTTGTCAAACAAGGAAAAAACAGTTTTCATGCTGAAGTTTTAAGATGGGAGTCCCATCTAAGGCATTCCGAATCTAGGTAATCCTTTCTTCCAAAACAAGGTAGAATTTGTACACTAACGTGGCATTTAGGTGACTTGAGTATGAACACGATGGTCTGTGAATGACTTGATTGACCGATTGATCTCTACCTAAGAATAAATATAAAGACCCCATTGTCAATGGCCTCAGAATTAGGTGTAGTGTCTCCAATCATGCTTTTAAGGAGATCCTCAATCAACAGAAGCTAGAAAAATAACTACTTATGCCGTGTTTGGTAGGTTTAGTTTATTTTTTCTTATAGGCCTTTCAAAAAAAGGGCCAAAATAAAAAAAAAAGCTAGAATAAAAATTTGTGTTTTGTAATGCAATGATTGATTTTAAATAGGCTTTTTTAAATCAATGGTTGAAAGCTCATCACAAATTTCTAAAGATTTAAAAGGTGTTAAGCTTTGAAATTTGGCTGCATAGCCATGTTCATCCTTTCAAAGAGATCTAAAGGTATGGATTTGGTATTTGGGGCCCACAAATTCCAAAAAATAATATGCAATAATTTTTTTAATAAATATGTCTAGATTGGTAATGATCCAATGGTTGAAATTTGATCTCATAGTAAACAATGACCTTATAAATATTTTTAACGGTTTGGATCTTGATTTATTGTCCTAGAAATAATAATAATAATAAAGAAAAAATGAACTACCTGTGCACTAATATAAAATTGAGTATATTATATTAATGGTTGAACGTTTTTTACAAATTTCTTAACATCCAAAAGCATAAAGCCTTGAAAACTGGCCCTCTAGCCATGTTTAGCCTTCCAAAGATTTCCAACATTTTGGATCTTATAACTGGGGTCCATAGAATTCAAAAAATAATATCCAATGGCTTAAATTTGGTTCCATATCTGTATTTGATCTTATAAAGATTTTTAATGGTTTGGATCTTGATTTACTTTCTTGGATTTTGAGAAAAAGGAAGAAGAAAAAATTGGTCTGAGCTTGATCGACTATAAGTTTGCGTAGATCCGCCTCTTTTTTTCATCGTCTACTTTTCATATGCATCTTAAGGTAGGCTGTGGGAATTAGAATTAAAGCTTTTACTTGTCTAAATTGGATAGAGCACAAAAGTACATGCCAAACGCTGTCATTTTTAAAACTCTACTAGGTTTAGACATTTAGACAAATAGAGTCTAAAAATAGTGATGCCAAACATGCACTTAGAGTATCATGTCTACTGCAAGTAACAAGTTGCACCATTTGAAGTGAGATGGGCTTTTGTTAGTCACATGAATTTCACCTGGAGTAGTTGTGATAGGTACACACACTAACATGTACACAAAATGCACAATAGTTATATGACACCATGTAAGAACAATTATGTTCCACTATTTATTCCTTTGTTTCATGGATAAATACACTTATCACCACCTTATGAGATAAATATACTTGTGTGCATTTTAGTGTGTGCAGAAATAATTAAAACTCAAAATGTTAATTAACAATTGCGTCTTCTTCTCACATACGTTGTCGTGTTTAGGCAATGACCCAAATTTTATTTTGGAGCAATCTCCGCTGTTTGACGAATTTTTTTTTGGAGAAAATTAATCTAAGAGTGCACATCACTCGGATTGGAGTTGGATTTGGGTGAATTCCCGTAAAGATATGAGGGCATGTAACTCGGGGGACTTAATCAAATAATGGGCCACACATGAGACAAAAGAGGTTTTTATATGCCGTCAATCCGAAGAGTAAATGACTAATACCATTTTTTTTTCCTATGTTGGGCCACTGGTTACGTGTGAAGCTTTAAACTTTCAGGATAATTTCTCTTTCAAAATGCAAAATAAGAAATAATCCTTTTTTTCCCTTCTCCCAGACAACTCCTTTCCTCAACGAAGTTTCCAGGAAACAAAGAAAAAAGTGCCAATGCCAGGACTGTCCAATCCGTATTACTCTGGCATGGCCCACCTCATCACAGCATCCACATGCTTTAATGGCTCCGATCTACAAGGAAAAAATGGGACACGTGGGAGAATAAATCCGATTGATAACTTGTAGAAAAGAAGACGACAAGCACCACTGTTTCAATTTCTCTAAAACTATTCACCTTACATTTTATTGGCAAGCAATAGATGAATGAATGGAATGAAAATGATCGCAATAACAATCAGGATCCCACTCCTGAACAAGAGAAGAGGCCTGGCTGACTAAAAGCTGTCATGTACAACTAGGACATGTCCTGATGTGGGACCCCTCTCTCTATCAGACGGTTATGAATTTACTCCACAGTGAGAACATTGGCAGTAGTTGCACCGTCCAGCTGTAGTACTACAATGCCGTGCCGTTGGCATAAACAGGTTGGGTCCACGAGACGATCCAAAGTCATAGTTCCAAAGGGACCTTGTCCTCTTGTCTTCCACCCGGGATTCCTGAAGCTCTTCTTTCCACCTTGTTTTTTTTTAGTATATATGGTAGTAAGATCAAGTGTTTATGTGGATCTCTTCTTCTGTCAAAACCATAATCCTCTGCAGCGAAAAAAAAAAAAAAAAGACAAGATCTAAGTGTAGTCTCTTAAGTCTTATCAAATAGAAGAGAGTTTAGATAAAAATTTAATGTCATTATAGTCTTAAGGCACAATATACATGATGATCAAGCCCCCACATACCCACTTAGGAGTTAGTGGAGTGATATAATTAGTCGTGAATGTGCTCCTCACATCTTATGCTTGAAATATGTTCTAAATTTTCTTAGCGCCACCTGAGAGATAAGTCATGTTGTGGAAAAAAGCAGAGGAATACCAACGTCAGATAGAGAGAGAGAGAGAGAGAGAGAGAGAGAGAGAGAGAGAGTTTTCTTCCATTCACTGTCTGCCTCCCTCCATGCCCCAAGAATTTCAAAGTTTCACTCTATGCCTTTGACTGGATAGGAATAAGTGAAGGTTGGGGAAATTGATGGATCAATTTCATAATTTACATATATATAGTGGTCAGAGGAGATTACAAAATTTGATTGGATACTTTCATGATGGATAGAGTAGGTAAAGTAATTTTTATATAACAATTTGGGTTGGACGGTGATATTGAGTGATTTCATTAATAAGAAGACGGCTTGAGTCTACGAAGAAGGATTGTGAATCACATGACAAGATAAATGTACTCATCCGGCCAAAGGCTGCATGTGCTGAATGTGGCTTGATTAGGACAGGGTACAAGTCTATATGGACGGGTCTTGAAATGCATATGGATTAGATGAGTTGGATCTGGTCCATGTTAAGCGTTCAAACTTTTCATGGTTTGGATTCTCGTATAAAGTTACGAGTACCCTATCCACTCGTTTGACCATATCAATATAATCCCACAGCCTAACCATTGGACCATAGGAAGTGATGGCACATGAGTAAAATAGATATACCAAGGGACTGGGGTGAGCAGAACCATGCGTTAGCCTCTCTTGGCTTTTTACAATTGAAGCTTCCCCTATCCTGGAGGTAAATCATGATATCAACCATTCATCTTCTAAATATAGCTAAAAATCTCAGAGATATCATACATTTATATGTATAATGCATCATAGATTTTGAAAATTTTATGCAAAAATTCCAAGCCATTAAATCTAATTTTGCGGACTTTTATGGATCGACAATTCATCATCCAAACCGATCATCTTCCTTACACAGTTAAAAAAATGGCTAAGCTGTGCAATATCCTAAATTTAATTTTTCATGATTCTTGAGATATTTATAAAAAAATCCTTAAAATTTAAAAATGCACCTCGGTTTATATGTGAAAATGGTGGTTTTAACAAATACCAAAACGTGTTTCACATGTGTACCGTTGCCAAAGAGATTACCAAGTGTCCCATTTATACACATAGATGAATTACATGGGCTAACAAACAGCCCCAGAAAAAAATAATAATAATAATAATAAAGCCCTCATTTTGGGTACTCTTGGGCTAGGTCACTCATCCAAATCAACTGAAACAAACACATTCCCTCGGTTAAAAGTCCTTAGTGGTTCCATTATCCACCTAATTAGACAAATGCAGATATTTGTGGGCCCCACTGAGCAGATCGTACGATCTTAGATCACATATAATAATGGCTTCGTGAGAGCTTAAGCTTACCCCACCACTGGAAATGCAAATAAAAGAGGGCACTGAAAACAGGAATTTACAATCAAGCGAATGGAATTTACGAGAGGGCTCCCTCCCCCGTTTCCGTTTCATCAATCAAGAGAGAGAGATATATAAAAATATATATGTAAAAGATAAACAAATCAAGGATTACATTACACCTAAATATGACCATAATCTCTGGCTTCATTAAGGATGAGATTAAAAATAAAATAAATATAAACACACACTTCCTCCTGCTACTACATGTCTAGTAGATGTAGATATAAATATCTATCTATACTCGAAGGAGAAGGAAGATTGGAACCAGATCTCTCTCCCTTCCTTGCATCCATCCCTTCAAAAGACTCAAAAGTTAAAAACGTCTCACTTTCCCTCAGAGGCTGCGACGATATCCTGTCGTTTTCCGGCGAAATCTAGGCGATCGGATCGGAGGGAGATGGGAGGACGATGAGTAGCGGCTCTCGGCGGCGGCTGTGGCGATGTCTCTTTCCTGCGCGGAATGCCTCTCCGATCTCCTCTGCGGCGAGGACGCCGGCAGCCTCGCCGACGAATGGCCGGAGCGCGAGTGCTCTCCCGATCTGGAACTCCCGGCCGACATCGAGGAGTCGATCGCGTGCCTGGTAGAGGGAGAGGGGGAGTACTCGCCGGCGACGGACTATCCGGCGAGGTTCCGGTCCCGGTCGCTCGACGCCGCCGCCAGGGAGGAGGCGGTCGCCTGGATCCTCAAGGTACGCTAAGCGTCACCACGCCCCGTCGGCTCGGCCCCAACGCTAACGTGCGCCGGGGAGGGGGAAAACGATCCTGCGTGGGAACGCGCCGGCGCACGTTAGAGCCGTTGAGGGGGGTCGATGCTAACCTGCGCTTGGCCCGGCTTACTCAGCTTTCTGATTTTCTCCTCCTCCGCTCCACAAGATCTGAGTTGAGCTGAGCTGAGCTGAGCGAAAACCATCCAGAGAGAACAAAGTAAATTACGTATATGCCACTAGGATTTTCTCAGCCGTTGGATGCTCTGCAGGCGCCAAGAACGGCGATTGGCTGGATTTTACGAAAACGTTGGAAATATCTCCGGCCTATTTTGCGCCGGCGGCGCACGTTGGAACATGGCCTCGTACATATTGCTTTGCCCTCGTTGTGATTTGTTTTCCTGTGCTTTGGCAATATTGCAGGTGCATGCCAACTTCGGATTTCAGCCATTGACGGCTTATCTTGCCATCAACTACATGGACAGATTCCTCTCGATTCAGCTCTTGCCGGTTAGACGCGCACTTTCTGTTATAAAAGATTAAAATAAATGTTCTACTGCTTGTATGCTTACCATATCTTTGTATTATCCGGACAAACTTTTCTCTTCTTTGTATCATTAATTTTTTTAGAAAAAAATTGAAATGAAATGATGTTGTTGTAGGTGAAATTTTAAGACCCATATGATGTTATTTGTGTCTCATTCTTTGCAATAAGTGGTTGAGACTTAAAAACTGCACACACATGTTGTAATTTTGTGTGTTGAATAGTGACAACTTGTTTGTTGTATGATTAACAGAATAATGGGTGGGCTTTACACCTCTTATCTGTGACTTGCTTGTCCCTGGCTGCAAAGATGGAAGAAACCCAAGTTCCTTCTCTCCTTGAACTTCAGGTATTAGTCATTTTAATCTTTGTCAACCAATCATCATCATCATCATCTTGTTGTTGTTGTTGTCCTTGTTGTTAATATTATTGTTTGTTGTCACTATTGGAGCCTTATCCTACGTATGTGAACTTTATTATATAGGACGTTGAGGGTGTGCGCTATGTCTTTGAGCAACGCATAATCATGAGGATGGAGTTTCTCATCCTCGACGTTTTGAATTGGAGGCTTCGATCTATCACACCCTTCAACTTTATCGATTTCTTTGCCTATAAGCTCGACTCAAGCGGAACTTGTATTAGGTTCCTCGTCTCGAGGGCCACCCAAATTATCCTTGCCACCCTTCGAGGTAAATTACCCTACATGCACGTTAGAGAGATTGATGTATCTACATATTTATTTTTGTAGTTATAATGAAAAAGAAGCCTTCTTTTTTTTTTTTTTTTTTGGTGTATGATATGGTACAGTGATTGATATCTTGGATTACTGGCCATCGGCTGTGGCTGCTGCTGCCATACTATCTGCAGCTGATGCGATCCCTAATCTGTCTTTGGTTAGTCCAGAAAACGCGGTGTCATGGTGTCTTGGCTTGAGCAATGTAAGAAAGTGATTAATGATTGTGGTTGTGGGTGTGTGTGAAAAAGCAAAGACTATGCCAACTGGTGAACCTATCGCTTTTGCAGGAGAGGATTGCAAGCTGCTATCGATTAATGCGAGATGTCGTAGTTGATGGCGGCCAGCGAAAGCCCCCAAAAGTTCTACCGCAGCTCAGAGTAATGACCCCAGCGAGTGTGGGTGCCGATTCATCTTCCTCATCATCTTCTTCTCTTAACAAACGAAGAAAGCTAAACAATTGCTTGTGGGCAGATGATGACAAGGAAAGGGAATAATAAAACAAGAACATGATGATATAGGTAAAAGGGTTCTTATTTTGTTGGGTTTTGCAGAATCCTCAGAATTTTTTAGAGGGTTTTGAGATTTGATTAACAAAGTTGAGCTAGGTTAATATATTGAGTAGGTTTGGAAGTTGGGAGGTTGAGAGATTTGTTTTTCTTTTCACCCTTATTTTCTGTGAGTATTGCTATTTGTTAATATGCTAATGAGGGAGTGGAATTTTTTAATTTTTTTTTTCTTATGAGAAAGTGAGAGGGAGATGGGTTTTGGTTGTGGATTGGAGAGAATGGGGGGACTAAATTCAAAGGCAGCATTGATGGTTGATTGAAGGTGGGGAGATGGTGGGGTATGTATAGGTTGGGAAAGCAGACATGATGTGGGTAGGTAATAAGGGGAAAATTAGGTTTCTTGAGCTGCTCTAGTGTGAGATAGTCAAGCTTTTCACTCAGTCCACCATCATTGCCTCAACTTTCTCCTTTGTTAATGCAGCTATAGCTCCATAGGCTTTGGGGCCTTGGGCTACGTGTGTACATGTACACGCATCTCAACTATGTGTGTGCAAATATATGGGTGTTTGGAGAGGGGAGTTTCCTTTCTTCGTTGGCCTAATTTTGGCCTAACAATACAAAGGCTTTTGAGGGCCTCTAAGTTGTGAGTGTATTTGAAATCATTAATGAAATTTATCTTCTTTTGTACCTGTTTTCTCTCTCTCTCTCTCTTACGCACACACGTCCGCCCACACACTGACAATGGTTTTTTTTTTTTTTGAGCTACTCTTATATAAGCAATGCTTTATAGCTTTATAAGGCCCATCAAGGATAAAGAAAAGGGGGATGAAAAGGTGTTTTTTTCTTTATTGATAAGGAATCCAATATAAGTTAGTCTGATCTGATTTCATTTTGAGTAGATTTTAGGCCTCAAAATTGATGACAAGATGAGTGTTGAAAAAATGTTAATCTCAATAGTAAATTTTAGCCGAATGGGTGAATGCCAATTCACGGAGAAAAAGTAAATACAGTTGTTTCCTTGTCCGCATAGAGGTTTTGGCGGGCCCCACAAATGTACCTCATTTATCCTACATAAGTGGAATCTCCTTTGTACAGTTAATTAATTTTGAATATATGTATGTGTGTGAATGTGTATATAAATTCCCCATAAAAAACCAAAAAGAGCAAAAACAAACTTACAGCTTTCTCCTCTGTGTTGACAACCTTACCCTTGAAAAGACCAAAGAAAATTTAAGGTCGCAGGAGAAACCAGCTTGTGGCTATTCATGGCTCTCTTTCTCGTGCATGGCATGTGGGTGTCATTGGTATATGTTTTTGTAATCTGGCTCTTTGTTTTGTTTGGAGAGTGTCAAAGCAACATTGGAATCTTGTGGGGGGTGAAATGGATGGCAGGCCCCATAACGAATTGGTTGTTTATACAATGAAAGTGATTCCAGTGCGCAGCCCGTGACAAACAAATGGTTCTGTTCCCAACCTTTATTAGCTTTAGCCAGCTTTCGGCTTATCTTTCCAGTACCCTCTATTTTATCTTTGCATTGATGTTTTTGACTCCATATTTTTGGGCTCAGGCAGGCAGGTGCCTTTGACCCCAAATGTAAATTTGGCTAAACCAATCTGGTGGGCCATGGCCTAGCACAAAATCACATCACTTGACAGAATCTCAACCGCTCCTCCTATAAGTAGTTTCCCTTTCTCAGAAATAGCAAATGGATTGACAAGGAGAGGATTCGTTTGGCCACTACCTCTAGAGGGATGAAATTAAACGGCATTTGTGGACATGCGTTCCAAGAAAATTTTACCTAGTTGTTCACTGATGATGAAAACATTTCAGAACTATTGCCACTGTCGTTGCCGTTTGTATTGTTCTGACGTCCTAGATTTGAGCTGTGCTGGGGCCATTGTTTTATTTAACTTTGTCACTCGCTGTTTTGGTGTCATCCAACTCACTTACATCAACAACTACTAATGACACAAATTTCATACACAATGATTTCAATGGGTCAAGAAAAGTGGGATGAGTTCTGGAAAAGTTGCACTTTTAAAAGATTAGGTATCTCATTTTATATTTGTATTAGTCCTTACGCTATCACTAATCGTTGTTTTCAACAAGACATGGGTTCTTCCGCGGGTATACATCATGATAAAAAAAGACAGGATCCTTTAAAAAAAATGAAAAAGGGAGGGAAAAGTAGTCGAAAGATGGAAGGTTAGCACCTGGATTAGGGCTGTTGAATCGAATTAAATAATTCTAATTATTAATTCTACCACAGTTTAATGGCTAAGTATCAAGGAAATTATTGTCAGTGCATATACTGTGAATAATGTATATATTAGATCCATACTACTGTTAATGCGGATTTCAAATGAAAAGATATCTGTGAATGAAAAGGATTGAATAGATGAGCTCCATGTAAATGCAAAAACATGGGCAACAATGAAAGGAGCAGTTGCGTTGTTATTCTTTCACATAAATAATGATTAACTCTTCTTTGTTCTTACAAATGATAGCACACGATTTAATAGTCAAGCTCAGGACTAGTTAAACACACATATGAGTGTACTAACAGATACATATGATATGAGAATGAAGGGATATCACATTGATTGGACGACCTGAGAAATAGTTCCCACCAAAGTGTCTCCAGTGTTCAATTTCTAGGTCCTCTTCTCCCTTTTTTATGCCAATGGCATTCTTCCCAACTTGTGCTAGGGTTCACTGCAAAGTCAGTTGGACTTTTATAGGTTGTGACCCGACTGATATCTAACCCCTTACAGTAGGTCGGTCGATAAAACTTTAGATAAAACTTATATATATATATATAGGATAAAACTAATATGCATTTATCCCTCACCTTGTGGTGAGGGACACTTCCATATATGAAAAGTATTGATGTACAAGAAGACAAAATCATCACCCTCATGACACATTTTTGATCTTGTTAGGTCTAAAAAGGAAATTTTTCCTCACCACATGATAAGAGATGGATGCATAGTGGTCTTTCTCATATCTATATTATATATATAAGAAAATTCTAAAAAATGTCCCACTTTAAAAACTCTACTTTTTTCGCCTTTCTATTTTTTGGTCATGGAGCCCATGTTGAGTCAATCTAGTCTCTTCATACACACTACCCTCTTGTGTATGATTATATGTCCAAATTTGATACTCATCCAATTTTATTGTTCTGTTGAATTGAAATCATAATAAAATGATGCTTTTAAATTATTAAATTTAAATGCCATGGATGAAAAGGTTAGAATGATTATATGGACTCAGGATTTTTATATAGGTAGGCCTCATATAGATCGTCACATCAAATGAACTTCTATGATTATCTTACATCTCAGTGAGCCCCAACCAATATGGGCAGTTTTCCTTAAAAATGCCTGTACGCTATGTAGCGCTATCCACATATATATATATATATATACACTATGCATCCATCCTTCCCCTTGTAATGAGGGACAATTCCTTTTTTAAGCCTAACAAGGTCAAGAAGGTGTTATGATGCGTGATGGTTTTGTCCTTTTACACATCAATACTTTTTAAAAATAAAATTCTCCCTCACCACAAGTTGAGGGATATATGCAGTTTTGTCCATTATATATATTAAAGCTATAAAAATGGAGGCTTCTGGAGGGTACTATATCAGCGTTCCTTATTATTATTATTATTTAAAACGCCACGTCATCTTTAAAAAAAAACAAGAAATCCCTAAAATTTCTCCCTCTATCCTCCTCTCTCTCATCTTATCTCAATAAACAGCTGTTTCAAATTTATAACTAGATTAGTGAACAATATACATTGATATATGTATTGACCAAATTGGTTGCTTTAGGAATATTGTACATTTCATGATCAACAATTTCAGTATATTTGGTGCCCGCTGAATTTGATGAGTCCCTACATGGATGATGATTTGGTAAACCTATCATGTAGTGTCATCTTAGTAGGGCCTGACCAATTGTCAATCTTTTTTGCCATTAAAACAAGGACCTAAATAGACAATTAATGTTTAACTTTTCTTTTTTCACTTACTATTGATTTTAATTTAATTTTTTCTATAATTTTTTTAATATTTTTATTATGTAAGCTCATTTTATTTACTAAAATGGGATCTTAAGACTTTCTCCCAAAATTCTGTTCATTCATAAATGGGCCACGCACCCCTTTTTTTTTTATTTTTTTCATTAAATCTTGAAAAATAACATCAGATATATTATTTCTAAAGTTGTTTATTTTTACTCTTATTTCATATTTTTCATTTGTTTGAATATCTTCTTTTTACTAATATTTTATTTACTTTCTTTACCATTCTCATTCACCAAGGAATCTTTACATTATCATTTTTAAAATAATTTTTTCTTTCAATAGTTTCTCAGCTCATTCTTAATTAATATCTTGAAGATATAGAATTTGAATTTTTTTAATTGGGGTTCACTTTCATCTTTTTGCTCTTATTTTTTATGATGCAATACTTTTTACTATTTTTTCATTTAATTTGTTATTAAAAATATTATTGTTCATTATTAATTTTTTTAATAATATCTTTTTTTTATCATGAAATTATAACCTCAGTTTGTATTTCATTTTCTTCGAAGGTTCTTTACTATGATAATAGATTTTTTTTTCAAGTTTTGACTGTTAAAGTAATTTAATTTAATTTATTCGTTTGCCTCATATGTTTACTTTTATTTAAAACTAATAAGTTCAATAGTAATTCTTATCAAGAGATTCTTTTTCAATACATTAACATAATATATTGAAAATAAGAAAACATTTAAAATATTAATTTTAGGGCCCAGGCTAAGCACGAGCCGTTGTTGCTAGTATATATATAAAGACAAAACCATCATACCTAGCAACACCTTTTTGATTTTGTTAGGTTTAAAAAAGAAATTATTTCTCACTATAGTGTAAGAAAAATATATATAGTATTTTGGTCATGTATATTTGACCTAAAGAAAAAGTGTCTTCTTGTATATTAATACTCTCTAGAAGAGAAAGTATTTCTACTGTAATGTGTGTAATGTGTGATGGATATATATATAATAATTTTATTCTATATGTTATATAAATATATGTATATTGGCTTTTCACCCTCCCAATGTTAGCACGTAGCCTTGACGTCAACTTGGTGACACCCAACTCGCAGCCAACCAGGTGGCACATTGGCACAACTGAACCCCACAACCCTAAATATTAATTTAAATAATATTAGGTTACATTGCGCATGATGCCTGTCTTCTTTCCCTTGTCACCGACCAACTTAGAAATTTTCGCATCTTGATAGATCCCTATGACATAGACCTAGGCCAATGAAAAAGAAGGCTATGACATAGACCTAGGGCCATGAAAAGGAAAGAGAAAAAAAAGAAAGGATAAAATTTGAAAAAGGTCGCAAATGAAATTGATTTTGTTTACACCCTCTCTCCTCATTACCCAAGTGAAGAAAATAAAAAACTAAGAAAGACAAATTCATTTCCCTTTCCCTCTTTCTCACAGGGGATCCGCTTAATTTATGCAGTGTGGCACCAAATGTCATGTTGGGGGGCCCTTGATGTGGACTTTGCTTATGTGTGTGCAAGTGCAAAAGAGAGCGAAATACAATAATAAGTAAAATAAAACCAGCCCTTTAAAGGAATTAAGGGTGTGGGCTCTTTCTTAATGTTATATGTTATCAATCTAATCTTTATTAAGGATGACAATGACATTTTTGTTTTAAAAAATTGAAAACCTAATGCAAAAGCTTATCAGAGCCGAGTCGGGTTGGAAACTAACTCGAGCATGTTTTGCTCAAGTTGAGTAAATAAAAGAACTAAGAAAAAAAATAGCTGAGATTTCCTCATATCACAACCAAGTCAATGTAAGTTACTTCAAAGGCAGGGAAGGAGGGCCATTAGAGATTAGTATCTTAGATAAAATTAGTTTGGTTGTTAGAAATTTTAGATCATATGTTTACTGTGGGCACAGATTTATGCGCATGGCAGTTTTGTTCTAGTGAATCCATTTATTTGAAAGTTGGGTACAATATGCTTTCACAATTATCACGGTCAAATTTCAATAGAAAAATGAACGTATTCTCCTATTCATGCAAAGCATTAGCCTCATTATGTTGTCACCTTCCTCAAATCTCCGCCTCCATCAATTTGCAAAATCAAAGTTTTTAAAAGAGAGCATACCAACTCTGATCTTGTGGATCAACCAACAAACTCCACTCGAGTAGGTTGTGGCAGTAATGAATCCTTAGACAGATAGTGATCCACAGGAAGTCAATGTTAAGATCAAAATTTTTTATTTTTATTTTTATTTTTAATGTGTCTAACAACCATATATGATAGGATCATGTGATTGGGGGGATGTGGGGATGTTAGATAAAGTCAGTTTGGTTGTTAAAGATTTTATGTAGTTTGAATTATGAATAATGGTTGATTAGATTTGGTTTTGAATGTATAAATTGAGATTATTTCTCAATTGAATGTTTCTAGTAAAATTTATGCCCATGAATTTATGGGTATGGTGGTTTTATCTAAATGAATCCATTTATTTGTTGAAATTTTATACTGTGAATGCAGGATAATAACTCTAGATCAATCTCTAGTCATCCGAGTAAGAAGTGAGGTTTTTCCAATCAACTAGGCAACCCCTCATTTTCAAGAAGTCTCGAGAACTTAAACAATATCGATTTCCAATCCAGTCTTGAGAATTGTAAATGTTTTGAGTGTTTTTTTTTTAAGATTTTGACTAATCAAGTCAATTTTAATTGAGTTGAGTTTAATCGACTGAGCCAAGTTGAATCCTGAGTTTTTAAACAATACCAATATATTTATCCCATGAGGTGAGGAATAAAAAGTGGAATACAGTTGTTCTTGTGTGGTGCGACATAAGCTATTGTATATTTTGTATATATTTTAGTGTGTGTACGTATCACAGTTGTCTTTCTTGACAATGTAGAGTCTTGCAATTTGGCAGGATGGACAAGGGACAAATAAATGAAGTAGAAATGGAAATTGCATGGTCCATGCATACATGGAGGTAGGAAAAGGAGTGGTGGATAAGGAATTCACAAAAAATCTCTTAGCTTCTATTTAATTGTATTTCTAGTCCCAAAAGTTAAATTTTCTTAGTATAATTTTCTTCCCTTGTGTAGAAAAGCAATAAACCACAAGATATATGGAAAGAGCATATTTATTTATTTGCTTGTAAAAAGCACATTCATTTATTTTTAATACACTAGCTAATGAGGTTAAGACCTAAGGAAGAGCCCACATAAGCAAGGAAGATATTTTAATCACGTAACAAAAAAGAGCCTGTATATATGGAAAGAAAGCCTATACAAGTGAAAAGGGAGGCTATACGTGTGGAAAGAGGTGGTAAAGTACTCAAGGTTTAAACAATAGGGTGAGAACAACCACTCTCGAATAACATATTTATTTAGTATTAACCTTTGAACATAGATATTTTTTACGTCTAATTTTCTGAGAGATTTTGTCTTAAAAAAATGTTAAATTGGCATCCTTATAGTCATCACATGAAGAGCCAGGCTTATGATCATTAAAAGAAGAGACCGTTGACCTTTGCTCGTGACATTGGGAGGGCCCAACGTATGGATCATTAAAAGAAAAGAGGGATCATCCCCGTTGGCCGTTTTTAGTGTCAATTCTCACAAAGGAAAGTGGCCCCTTAGGCCAATGCACGCAAAAAATAAAGGGGAGGACTGAAAGATGGTGAAATTTGTTTGTGAGAAAAGCTTATAATAAGTCTTTGAGAAAGGGGAGATGTTTTTTATCTAACCCGTCTCCTGTTTCCTAATCATCTCATGCACGAGTGATATGGTAAATTTCTCGGTAACCCAATTTTATCAAACGTAGTCCTTCAAACTTCTTCATTTCTCTGGCTCTATACATGTTTGTATGGTATCTACGTAAGAAGGAGAACCTTCTCATGTGCATGTATTTATAGGGAAAAACCGATGTGGGAGTTGAAACAAGTAATGATTTGAGCCAGCCCAAGTTAGTGGAAATGAGAAGGGATTGGTTTTTATAAGGGAAAATTTCAAATAAGGCTCTAACATTTTGTCATATTTCAAAAAAGCGGACAAGTTTTAAAACATTTCAAATTAGTGCCTAAGTCTTTCAAGAAATTCTCAATTAAGGCCACCTATCCATTTAAAAGTACTATATAGTGATCTTTTCTTTCAATTTTCTTAAAATACCAAACTACCAATCATTTAAAGTCATTACATGGTTTCAACGACTACTATATAAGGCCGATAACTTAAAGTCGGCTCGAGACAATTTGAGGCCTAAAACGACTATCCTAAATGAGGCATTTTATATTTTTTAATATTATTGTAAATATTTTATTTAAAGTCTCTATTTTTTATTTTTCATAATGCAAAATTATTAATTAAATTTTTATATTTAAGTTTTACTAACATATATTTTTCAATTGATAGTATGGCTAATCCACTTAATCTTTCTTGTGACATTGTTGATATTAGGTATGATCTTATCAATTTTAACTTTAAAAAACTTCTTTCAGCAGAAGCAACAGTTATATGTATTATTAATCTTTCTCTAATACACGTACTTAATATTTACAAATTATAACTAATGATATTTACAAATAAAACAAACATTAACTATAATAAACATATAATATGAGCTTGAAATTAAAAAATTTCTAAAGCACAAAGTACTAAAATCTGATTTAGCAATTTATCGTTGTTGGCCATAAATATTATAAATGTGGATTACTTTTAAATTTGATACAATTTCTCCAATATAGAAAAAAAAGATTATATTTGAAATTGTCTTCTATGGATTTGAAGAAGTATAGATGTAGATGAACGAATGTACAAACTAGAGAATTTTCTGAACAAAAAAGTTATTTCTTGTTATAACTTTAAAGTTTTCATTTTTCTTTCAATAGCAACATCTTCTCAATGGTGAAAAATGAATTTAATATTTTTTTAAATGTGAAAAGATAGAAATTGTTTTTTTTTTTTTGGAATGTGAAAAGGTGGTAGTTGCTTTAATTAATTACTTTTATGAGGCCTTATTTTTTGGAGAGAAACAAAAGGATGATTGTTGGTTTTTTTTTTTTTTTTTTTTGAAATTTGAGAAGATATCATTTTCTTTCATTAGGCCTTATTTTTTTGGGATTGAGAAAAATGAAGGGAATTTCTTTTTTAGGGGCCTTATTTTGATTTTTGAGGGGCTAAAGTAAGGGTTTTCCTTATCGTATGGTTGAGCCACCCCTACTAGAGGATTTTCTAAACAAAAAGAGGATTTCTTACTTGTTGTAACTTTAGGACTCATTTGGTGCAAGCCGCAGAAGAGGAAACCTAGTTTTCCTCTTCCGCAGCTTGCGTTTCTAACCACCCCCTGGTCAAAAATGATTTTCGCTCTCACACGTAGAAAACATGCAAAAGGGGGAGGATTTCTCCTCCCTTTCATCATTACACCAAATGGTTGGAGCAAGGATCCAGATTTTCTGACGCCTTACTCCTCCTCTTTTTTGCTGAAATTGGGGCTTCACAAATAGCCCCTTAGGGGGGTTTTTTTTTTAATGGCAACATCTTCTTGACGGTGAAAATGACTTTAAAGTTTTTTTTTTAAATGTGAAAAGATAGCAATTGCTTTTTTTGGAATGTGAAAAGATGGTGGTTCTTTTAATTACTTTTATGAGGCTTTATTTTTTGGGGAGAAACAACAGGAAGATTGTTGGTTTTTTTTTTTTTTTTTGTAATTTGAAAAGAAGTCACTTCCTTAATTATTTTTATAGGGCCTTATTTTTTGAGGATTGAGAAAAATGAAGAGACTTTCTTTTGAGGGGCCTTATTTTTTCTGGAGTCTAAAGCAAGGGCTTTTCTTACCTTATAGTCAAGCCGCTGCTGTGATCACTGTGGGAACGCTAGTTGTCCTTGATTATCGTGAGAATGGAGGAGAAGGAAATGAGGAGAATATAGAGTAATTGAATAATGAATTTATTTTAATAAAAGGTAATTTGGGTAGTTTAAAAAAATTGAGAAAAAAAGTTGCCAAAAAATAGCTTTAAATCGACGGATGTCCTTAATTGAAAACTTTTTGAAAAACTTAGGGACTAATTTGAAAAGTTTTGAAAATAATATCCTTTTTTGAAATAAGGCAAAACCTTAGGGCCTCATTTGAAATTTCTCCTTTTTATAACTAGATCACACAAAGTATTATATAACATGCCATGCTATGTATGTACAACAAGGAAATGAGATAGTGGGGTTTCTCCACTATATTGGATTGCTTCACATTCGTGTATTTGGTTTGATACGCTCACATTTTATAGGAAAGTATTCATATGAATGTGGGGACAACTTTATCCAATACGGTGAGGGCAACATAGTGAGGTCCACTTTATGATCTATTCAAACTATCCACATACACAAAATCCCCCTAAATCACACTAGATCCATTGAGCTTTCGCCGATCCGGATGAAATAAACCATTGGATTGAGGATGAAATGTTTTCTTTAATATAAAGTTGTTAAGCTGGTGGGCTACGGATGAATGGGTTAGAGTCATAGAGTTGACTCCAAACTTAACATTTGAGCCCATCCAAGATGTCACTTTCTATCCCCACCCCCCCAAGTGGGGCCCTGGGTGGGCCCTGTCAAGCTATCATTCATAATAATAATGTGAGACGTATGCATGTGAATGCACCTAATTGAGGATGGTAACAAGGGAGGGAGGGTTTGTATGGTGACAGAGGCTTGGTTCATTATCTCAACCACTTGATCAATGGGTTATAAGTTTTCACAGTTCAAAATGAGTATACATTTTATCCAATGGTCCAATTCAATCCATTTAGATGAGTACTAAACTTAGGATTTATAACTAGCATAGGAAATTCTTATTTTATAGTCCACTTGGATGGGTGGTTAGATAGGTCCCCACCCTCTAACTGTTTGTGCAAGTGATGTTCACAGTAATGTGAACACCAACACTTGGCCGACGTTTTTCCACGATACGAATGACAAAACAGTTTTACGCATAAATGTAGGATATTATCAAGATATTTCTTGTCTAGATATGCCTTGTGATGTGGACTATTCTCACTTGACTCATTTATACCTTCTGTGTTGTGCATAATGCATAATACCAACATATCACAAGGAATATACTAACTAGTTAGAGCCGGCAAAAAAGCCTAACTAGCCAACTTGACTCATTTTTGACTTGCCTAACTTGACCCATTTAAAATACTGGTAGGTCATGTGTTAGGGTTTACCAACCCATATAAAAACGGGTCGAGTTAGGGTTGACCTGCCTATCTCAATTGACCCATTTAGGTTTTACAAATTTATCGTAACTTTTCAATTTTCATGTGACTTTTCTTATTTTTATAGGCCATAAATTATGTGACGCTTAATATTATGCGGAGGAGTTATGCAATAGCTTGTTTCTTTTATTTTTATGTTGTATGGTTAAACATTTTGACACTTAGAATATGAAATTTATTTTTTTTTGTTTGACAGTACAATGTTTGTGTACTTGAAATATTGGTTTGTATCTTTTATTTTTATATTGGGTGGTTGATAAGCATAGAAATTCACAATTAAAATATGGACATGAATGGAAAAACAATAGCACTGATGAGTCTTATATTTATGCTAAAAAATCATCATCATCATCAAAGCCTTATCCCAACCATGTTGAGGTCGACTACATGAATTCTGTTTCTCCATTCCCTTCTATTTTGAGCCAAATCCTTCGATAAGTTAAACTTCTTCAAATCTGAATTAATGACTTCCATCAATGTTTTCTTCGGCCTACTCCTACTTCTTGATGGGCCATCCACCTGAATAACCAAACTTTTTCTCACTGATACCATTATTGGCCTATGCTCAACATGCCCAAACCATCTTAAACGGGTTTCTCTAATCTTATCCCCTATTGGTGCTACTCCTAAATACTCTCGAAAACGCTTATTTCTAATTTTATTTTTCTAGTTTTACCACACATCCACTTAAGCATTTTCATTTCCGCTACATACATCTTATGAAATTATAAAATTGAAAATAAATTGGGATGGGATTATGTCAATAAATGGGCTAGAAATTGTTAATGGGTTTTGGCAGAATTCTTTACACCTTAAAATTTTGATAAATTATATATTCATACTACAGTACTTGAAATAAATTTAAACCTAAAGATAGCTTTACAAATGAAATTAGGCCACACAAAATGAGTTAGATCACATACAAAAATAATAATAATAAATTAGGTCAGATCAACTCGAGCCAACTTGCATTAAATTCGGTTAGAGGATCAAGTCAAGTTGACTCTCTACCGGTGCGGGTTGAGTGTTTCCGACCCATTTTAAAAATGAGTCGAGCTAAGGATGAGACTAATAACTTTGAATTCGAATCGATCCGACCCAAATTTGCTCAACCCGACCCATTTGCAAGGCTTGTTGTGAGCGTCCTATAGGTCAGTTAGTCTTTATCCGCAGAGATGAAACTCCCTAGAATTAAACACCCTTCGATCTTCTAATATATACTCCACTCTTTTTAGTAAAAAAATATATGTCTAAAGAGAGAAATCCAACAATATTGCTAAATAACACTTTCTAGACACATCCAACATCGGGGACAAAACCTACCTCACACTCTCATGTTAATGTTTTACACATTATAAATTTCTAAATAACACTTTCTAGGCACATCCAACATGGGGGACAAAACCTACCTCACACTCTCATGTTAATGTTTTTCACATTATTATCCCTCTTTATGTACATATATATACATAAACGAGTAGAAGCAACCCACCACATCTTTTGGGGGTCTCAGGTGTCCCTTTCTAAATTGGGAAATCCAAGCAAGCCCTGTTCTGCCTTTTTCATGGAGAGTACGTTTCACTTGTAAGGGAAGACAAGTTAAAATAAGAAAAAGCATGACTTCCCCTTTCTCACCAAAAGAAAGAGGGCTCTTGTTTACAGCCGTTGTATTGAGAAACCTGAATCTTTATTGGTTTGTAATTTTCTACTTTTGCACCACCGTAACTAGGCCGAGTTGCTTTATTTTATTAAGTTGTTTGCATCTAAACCATTTAATAAGCAACTTTAATTTTAAATAATTAGTACTTATTTTTAAATAAGTATGTACGAAATCTTTTTTTATTCAATATTTGGACTAACAAACCTTGCAATGTGCAACATTTTTTCTTTTATTTTCTTTATCATAATAGTGTACCTGGATTTAAATAAATTTAAATTTATATTTTATAAGTATTTGATTTATTTCAAAATATTTTCAAAATTATTCTTTTAAAAAAATATGACTCTCTCAAGCCACCTTGTTGACTCTATCTGATTCGAAATTTTTGCATTAGACAAGTCAAGTTTGAAACATGAGTTTTCCAACTTTAATATATTTTTTTATAGAGGATTTTACAGCGAAAATCCCCATAAATGTTTACCACATATGATTAGACCTTAATTGATTATGTGAACTAATCGGGTTCCCGCAGCCTGGTTTTGTGCAAAAAAAAAAAAAAGTTGAGTTTCTATAGAAAAGAAAGGAAGAAGAAGAGAAGAGAAATGAAGAAAAAGAGAGGAGGATGTGGTCACTGTCGTCACACATCGTCGCCTGCAGTGATCACTTTTTTTTCTCTGCATCTTTCTTTCTTCCTTTCTTCTTTTTCCTTTCTTCTTTCACCTCTCTTCTTTTTACTTTCCTTCTCAGCAGAAACTAAACTTATTATTATTTTTTTATGTGGGCATCACACAGCCCAACATAAAAAAAATGGCATAAAATCAGGCCAGGGGGACCCTACTAGTGCATATAATCAATTAAGGTACGCGTCTAATCATGTGTAGTCAACATTTATGGGTTTTTTTTTCGTAAAATCCTCTTTTTTATATTAGGGATATTAGGGGCATTTATGTGACTGCATAATGTGAATGTATGAAAGCATAGGAGACTAAAAACTGAAATGAAGAAGCTGGCAGTTTAAATAAAAGCATCTGGCTTGTACTTGGAGCCCGTCGATTCTTTATACGAAAGATCGCCTTGTGGATATATTACCTGTGAAATTAATTAACCTTATTTGATCATAATAGCCCACAGATCAAAGGCAGTGATTTTAAGTTGTTCACTCATTTTGTTTTTGTTGTCCAAATCAGATGCTGAACTGGTTGCATGCAGATGATTATATGATGATCAAGTGTCAAGATCAGATGTAGTAATAGATTTGGTCGACTCACACACAAACTCTAAATTTCAACAGTCGTGATTTTCGATCTGTTGATTAATTCTCATTGGTAGGAAGCTATTGAAAAGAAAATCAACAACATAAACTAGTGAAGGAGTTTGAGCTCTTTTTAATTACAGTGTCCAAATGATTTTTGGGTTTTCAAGTCCAGTGGAGTTTATACGCTTGAGCTATTTTAGAACTTCATTCCTAAGTTTTTTTCTATTTTGGAAACTAGACAGTCATTCAACTGTTTTTAGGAAATCATAATAAATCCATTCATGAGTGTTTATTTTCACATAGAGAGCATTACACACAAAAACTTAAAACGAGAAATCCAGTTTTTCTTTCCAATTTCATTAATATATACTCTTAGGGTATATTTGTTTGCATTATATTACATAGAAATATAATACATGGGATTTATATTAAACATGGATGAAAAAGAAGATAAAAATTAAAATTTTAAATTTAAGCATCTATAACATTTCTTTTGGAGGAAATACAATCAAATGAAGATGATAAATGAATACCCAGCTACCATCCTAGTAATTCAATGAATATAAAAGTAAAGGTTCCATTTGCATTTCCACCTTATATATCATTTACCGCTCACATCATATCCTCTATCTCTTATCCTTTGATTAAACACATTTCACCATAAATTTATATGTATTTTAATGGAAACAAATAGACCTTATTAAGGTGGTTATAAGTAACAAGTTTATCTCTTGGACATATTTGTAGGGAATACTTTTATTGATATTTTAGTTTTATGGTGATTTTATATTCTTGTGAAAAATAAAAAATAAAGATTATTTTCAAATTTTTTGTTTTTATTGATTTGTATGGCATAAGACTTGTAAGATGGGATATAAGTTCTTAAGTTTCTTAACCCTTAATCTAGTTTTTCTCTTAATCCTTAAATAGGGAAAACGCTTTTACTCAAAAAATAAGATGTCCCAGAAAAAATTTAGAAACAGAATAACAAGAAGCTATTCTTTCTCTAAACCCCTTATAATTTTTGCAAAACCATGCTGCTGTACTCAAAGAGTATGTTTTAAGCTCCACAAAAAAAGTTATGTAATGTTCTAGCCCCAAATAAATGTCAGCAACCAAATGGCACTGAGGTGATGATAACCCAAAGAAGTACTTGGCGTGCATAAAGAAGAAAAGATGAAACAGAAATAATATTTTCATGCACCGATTACACAGGAATAGAAAATTTTCTGCAATGGGATCCCAAGTCAGGAAGAGATAGATGGCTGCAAGTTCCAAAACCTGCAACTATAGCCTGTTGTGTCTCCATTATATCCTTGTCGTAATATCTGGGCATTATAGCATCTCACAATTATGAAAACTTTCTTACTCACTAGGACTCATCTAACCTATGAAGCATAGATACCAATACGGGATTGGGGTACGTCTATTAAAAAATTATATTTTTTAAAATTTTAATAATACAATATGCTAATAATTAAAATATATTAGAATTTTTGGATGCAACAGGCCCACAATCACTTAATACTATTACAAATTCAACTTAATGAAAAGAAAGAGCTACAGTAATATTATTTTCTATATTTCATAATCTAACATTTTTTCCTTCTTCTTCTTCCTCCTTTCCATTTTCTTTTTTTTTTTTTCCTTGGAAATGAGGGGATTGGAGATGAGTTAGGGTCAAAGCCTTTTCTCCTTCAAGTTCGTCGAGAAGAGTTAGGGCTAAAGTTAAAATTTTCATTTTTAGCTCTTTCAAACTCTTACAAAAGTTTTTACAAAAAAAAAAAAACACATTTATAAAAGTACCAGGAATGTACCTATCCCGTATCCACAAACATATTCATCCCGTACCCATAAAGTCAAAATGTACTAATACATTTGACCATACCCAATACATTTTTTGCTGTATTCATATCCGGTACCAATACGTATCCATTTTGGAAGTACCCATGCTTCATAGCATCTAACAAAGTAATGTTACGATAAAAATTCTGTTCTGTTCATTTTCAGTTTAGAAAAAGAGAAAAATCTGCATTTAAGGAGCCTGCCCAAGGTTTAAATCTGCATGTAAGGTTGGTGGGTGAAAACTAACACCTCTTAACATTAGGGTAAGTGGTTGTTCTTAATGAAATTCGTTGTTTCATCAGTACTAGAGAATCAGCCTGATAATAATCGTTTTATAGGTGTTTGTGGACCTCATTCTAAATGACCAGGCCCTTCCTAGTTTAGAACTATATATTCTTAGGGCTTCTTTTTGGCACTCCTTGCACTACATAATTGCAATCTAATCACTATAAATATAAATCATTGTTTGCCTTTCTTTATGGCATGTCTGGTCTGGATCTCCCATAATAAGGACGGTGGTGGTATACCAATATTATTCAATAAAAACATATTCAACGCCTCCCACTGGACTTTAATGTGCACATTTTATTTGAGGCTCACTTAGAACCAATCCAATCCCCTTACACTCATTTTGCAACACTTCCTTCCCCTACTTGAATTGGCGTCATATTTAATTTGGTTCAGATTGAACCGTATCTGTTGGATAAATTAAAAAAGAAAACCGACATAAAAATTTCATCAAACTTTTGCCATATTAAACCTTAACTCGCCCACTTTTATTTGTCTTTTATCATATTCTGATGAGTTACTAGGATCCAAATGGCCATTCTAGTTAGACCATAGAAGCTATTTTATTCCTAGACCCTGTTAGTTAATTCACATATTGTATGAATCTAATATGAAAATCTACTATTTTCATAAATGTCCTTTATATTATATCTTTCTAGAGGTAGACATTTGTATATGTATTTTTTAAAAACGAAACCAAACTGTATACAAAGAATATGTGTATACAAGGAATGTATGGCCCCCTTTTGTAGATCTTCTTTTGGAAACTCAAGAGAAAAATCATATTTGTTGTGGGAAACTGAAGAAATGTATTTAGTTAAAAACAATAAAATACTATTCACTAAAAAACTTCAGCAATATAAGCTGACAATTTTGACCTCTTCTGTAGTTTTTTTCATTTTTATGTCTGAATTTTTAATTGTATTACTGAATCTTTGATCCAAATTATACAAGAAGGTACCCCAAACTGCATTGTTGTTGCATGTTCAATGACTAACCATGTTCATAGAAAAAAATTGTAGTTGCGTGTCCACTTGGATCACCACCAACTCAATGTTCATCTTTTATGTGATTCTATTTGATCTGCAAAGAATATATTTTTCTCCCAAAAAAGATTACTTGAGAGAGAGAAAAAAGAAGCAAATGGCTATCTATATATTCATAAAAGAGAGATTAAAGTGTATGTAGAGAGAGAGAGGGAAAGAAAAAGGTTAAAGATGAAACCAACCTAGTCCTCCGAAAAGGATTGTTTGAGAGGATGAAACTAACAAAACTATGGGTTGAAAACAATATTCCCAAAAAGAACCATCATAAGCAAAAGAGAGAGAAAGAGAGAGAGAGAGTGAAAAACCAAAAGTTACCTTGTACCTTGTTAAAAGCATATGAGAAAACAAATCATTATAGTCATCTAATAGGATATAATGAAAAATGATTTTGTTAGTTTACCTACAATGCAAAGCATGCAAGGTACCCCTTTCTAACTTTATAATAACACAAAAGCAGGAAGCATGTTTGAACTCTATTATGGATTAAGGAAGATATGCAGTGATTATTGACTTATAATAATCCACCCACAAAAGCAAAGGTGATTTATATTATGATGTACAGTCGGGAAACTACACGTGCGGAGAAAACCAGCCACTGACAGATGACCACATGTGCCACCCACATCAGCACCTGGCCCAAGGGCTACTTTTACTTTTCGCTGGAGATTTAGATGGCAAAGCACACGCCACTCACTTATCCCTCTGTCCGCACGTTCCCTACTATAAATGCTCTTCAAAGTGAGGAATCCAATGAATAAACCCAAAAGCCAAAGACCCTTTTCCTCTCCAAATGAAAAGCAAATGGCAAGTGCAGAATCTTCCTCTTTATCAACTCTCTCTTTCATGGGGAATTTCAGCTTAACGGGGGTGGCCATGACAAATGGGATTTTCGGCTTTCTATCTTGCCTTTTGATTGTAAAGACGCGCTCATGGGGGGTGTGGTGTAGGCCTTGTCTTGCATAATGGGGTCAAAAGTTGTCATGATTCTGAATTTCAGAATTGGATGGTGTTCTCACGCTGAATGCAAGACAGAACTGTTCTTAGCCCGTGGGGCACTTGATGTCTGCTCAAAACAGTGTGAAGATCGCCAAGCTGATGAAAAGGAAAGTTGGGTCGGGTCACCCGGTTTGCTAGGGATAGACCCTCAATGCTGACCACAACAAGCTTTTCAATGCGTCACAATGATGCATTAGGATGCGTGGGACGCAATTGATGCCCGTAATGTCGCCTACGGTGGTATTATACAATGCCTGAATGAATAATCTACATTTTGTGTTGGCCAAGCATATGTTACATGGTGGACCTGTCTACTAGAACACTGTTGGATAGCCAATGGAACAAGAACATTCTCAATCGCACAATTTCAGTCATACGGCCCTTCCTCCCTCTCTATATCTATCTATCTCTCCGTCACACCCAAAACTCGGGAAGCCCACGATTAGGGTAATATCCGGAGGAGCACGACACACGTACTCTCATGGAAAATCACGCCGTGCCACGGGTGGATTCCACCGGAGATAAACACAGATTTCAACGTCTGAGGACCAACAAACAACACGTGTCCAGTAGGAATCTTCAAGCGGGAGTCCGTGTAACACTAAGCATGTATCCAAATAATCAGTTAGGATAGGCTATATTCCTTTTCTCTCGTTGCTCACCTTTGCTGCAGTATCCAGTAGCCATCCACTTTGGGCCTGGATAGATTATCATGCATAACTAAAACAACAGCAATGTCCATTCTAGACGGTGGCAATCTGGGGTCACTGGCTTGACCTGTGAAATACATTGATCTGAAAAGCAAAACTCTTTGTATAGATCCCACTTTCATTAGATCATACCATCATATTTAAACCACAGAAAACACAAACACAACTTTTACAGGAGGCCTATATTTTAGGTTCAGAGTTGTGAAGATACAAGTCACTGAGTAGACCAGATACTCAATGAGTCAACTTGGAGCAACATCAGAATGGCCCATAATTAAATTTTGATTCTTCCTCCTTTTACAGTATTTGCATCTGATCCTTGCGCCTTCAGTGGAGACCCCGGTTATCGACTTTCCACCGCATCTAACCTCTTTGGATACCATTTAAAAAAGAAAAAGCAAATGGGAGCTTCATGGGAAAGAGGGCGAAGGACGCGCCATTCTCCCTTTTATCTTCTTTTCCAATTGGCTTTGTGGTAGCTCCCACCTCCATTCATGGAGACAATGGTCATCTGTTCAATCATAAGGGAGCACCATCTCTTCATGAAACCCATGATATTTTTTTACCTCCCTATTTGCTCGTCACTATGAGAGTCAGACAAATACTTAAAGCTGCAGAAGAGTATGTTAAAGTTGAAGAGCACCAATGAAATATATGCAAGCAAAGGAATAATAAACAAAAAAGATGAAAAGAAAAGCACTGATATTATCATATATTACTAACTCATGGACCCATGAGTATGATGTTAAGTACAATGATAAAGTTAAGCTCAACTACAATACAAAAGTAAAAGCAACCAAAGGAAACTTTAATCAATGAAATTAAGTTCTTTCAAGAAACTAGAGTGCCCGAGTAAGACACCTGGATGGATACGAATGGATAGAAGGTCTCACTTTATTGGAATGATCAAGCAGAATTTTGAACTCTAGGATTGTTGTTTATTTTAAAATTCTTAGTGAACAGAGCACTTGGGCCCTGCCCAAACATGGGAATGTCAAAGATGTTTTACTATGTCTGTACCGACTACTGAGCCAGCCCTTGCCATGCCTGTATCTTGAGAATTTATTATTTGCATGATCCATTGCACTAATTAGTCATAACCATGTTGGGGTCACATGAGTCTAGTTACTTACTGGCCCGTTGGCTCATTCAAGAACTCGAGCTGGATATCGGGTAAGAGTCCAATATTTGGACCCATTTTTATACTTCGGTTCCGAATCAGGGTCCTTATGTTTCGTACTTGAGGACCTGAGTTGATTCTGTTGGCCAAATTTTAGACACAAATATATGAAGTATATTTAGTTTATAGTAGGTACAGCACTAGGATATTTGTTTGGGTCTGGTTCAAGGCCCTTTATTCAGGCACTGTTTGGGGTATTTATTTAAATGTGGGTATGAGTATGGATGCTGTAACGTGGAGTCTGAGTTGGGTTCCGATACTGGTCCCTCTTAATAATTTGGATTGAGGTCCACATACAAGGCGGACTCAACACGAACCTGTCCCATTTTCATCTTTAATTGGTTCCTGGGTCAATCTTGATGGGTTTAGTGTATGGGAAGAATCATCTGACTCCTGAACTTTCACATATGTAGAATGTCTTCCTCTTGAAATTTTTTGATATCCACTGATTCACAGAGAACCAACTTATTTTTAGGTGAGAGAAGTCCAGCTTTTTGACTGACTCATCTTGCCCAGAGTTGAACCATGAGCCAATCAAGACCAGTTAAGAAAAATGAAAAACAAAACAGAAGCATTTGGTGTCAAATTGATAGAATGTAAATTGGGTCTTTTTCATTGTTAACCGAGGGATTTCGGCTTTTGTGATGTGCCAAAGGGAAGATGCAGTGGGCCTAAGAGAAAATGGCAATGACAAGATAGCAACGTACTGCTATATCGTTAAAAGGTGGGCTGGGCCAATGATCAAACTAATCCCATAAAGGACATAAGAAACACTGGCACATTATATTGATTTTGATCTTCTGCGAAAGTCACCGATGGAAAGATTCCCTTCATGGCCGTGATCCCTTCTCCTTGCCACTAGGACCAGTTTGATGCCCATAAGGAGTAATCTCAGGATTAGATTTTGGGCCTATATCTCCATCATCACAAATCTGTTGGATCAGAAATTCGGTCTTTCCCAGATCTAAACCTGAAATGATCCACTGGGAGTGGTCTCAGCCCCCAAGTGGGCCACTGGGATCTCACTCACGATCTTCATGGCAAGTATCGCCTAGGGACCCAGGGGTCACACAGCCACACTCTCACCCACACCCAGCCTACATGATTCTTATGTGTGGTCCACCCTATTTGAAAGCCACTTGGGCCATATAGAGTTAAGTTACCTCCATCATACATACTACCGTTGTGATTGCCATAGGCCCAAACTTGACACAGATCCACCTGTGGTCGTTATGCCCCATAGAATGGATTTAAAAAGAGAAGGATGCATTTCAAAACCACAAAAAAAAATTGAAGGGGATAGGATGGTCCGGTGAGGTTAATAATTTGCACTCCCTTAGCTCTCATTGATATTTTTTACATCAACGATTGGAGTGGGCCTTGGTGGGCCCAACCGCCCGGTTGAGAAGGTTGAAAGCAAGGATTTGATATAGAAAACAATCTTTTGTATTAAAAAAAGGAGTAACTTAGCCAAACATCCCTCCAGAATAGTTCTACGAGATCCAATCCACACTTGAACTTATTCGAGGCGGAGGTCCCTAATTGGCAAGCTCATCTTTTTACATGTTTGATTTATCCTTCATCAATACTTTTGTGTTTTGAATTTCAAAACTTTAAAATTCCATAACTTTTGTTCATGATATTAAGTTTAAAAAAATTGATATATTTATAATTTACTCATTGAGACCTTTCAAACAACACCTATGTTGCATATGAAATTCTAGAAAAAAAATTATCAAAATTAATCTAAGTTTTACCTTAAAGCAAAGCTCAAATAAATTTCATATGAATTAATATAAATTTATTCAAAACTCAGATAACTTTGAACAAAACTCATAGAAAAAACTAAACAGTTTTTGGTAAAAAATTTGAAATGGGTAGACCAGTCTAATCATTTTAATTTTTAGAGAAATTCAGGGAATTTAAAATTTAACATTTAGTCTTTCATATCCTAGAATTTCAGGTCAAAACAATTTTTAAAAGTGGGTGAACAAGAGGCTTAAATATGCTGAATTTTACCTCAAAGCAAAAATAAACATTTTTTGGCAAGAACTTTTGAAATTGGTAGACTAGTCTAATCATCTTATTTTTTAGTGAAATTTAGAAATTTAAATTTTAGTATGTAATCTTACATATCTTAGAATTTTAGCTTAACAAAATTTCAAAAAGTGGATGAACCAGAGGGTTAAACATGGGCTATTAGTCAAACCATGCACATAAATTTTGCACAGAAACTCATAAATTTTGTTTAAACTCATATAATTTCTGTTCAAACTAAGATAGATTCTGATCAAACTCATATAAATTCAGTTCAAACTCTGATAAATTCTGATCAAACTAGTGTTGTGACTATATTTATGCACTAGTTTGCACTTTGGGTTGAATTGGAGACCATACTCATATGTTAAATGAAGTGAATTTGGACTGGTGAATGGTGAAGTAACAAATAAAGGAATCTAGGTAAAGTAGGTTATGCACAAGTATCTTGATGGAATGAGCTGGACCTTGATTAGTGGACCAACTAGGTTCAACCAAATTAGATTTTGTGTTGGTAACGTATGTACTAGTTAAGGAAGTGGGGCCCATGAATTGTTGAACTATCCTGATGTGTACATACATATGTTAGATTGATTAGGGGTTAAACTACGTGGTACAAAAAAGAAAAGAAGAAAGAGAATACAGGAGGGAGAAGAAAATGAAAAGGGCAAAAGACTAGGTTACAAAGACATGGTGAAGGAACTAATGAATAAGCCCAAGCAATTTGGATTACATTCGTATATCAATTGGGCCAGTATTATATTTAGAAGGGTGAACCATTGACTTGAATCTATTATGGAAGAAGAAAATAGAAAATAGAAGGAAAGATTGAGGGAAAAGAAAGAAACAAAGAAGGAATTTCAAAACTTTGAAATTCCATAACTCATATAAATTTCTACAAAGCTCATAAATTTCCTCAAAACTCATATAAAAACCTAAACAGTTTTTGGCAAAAAGTTTGAAATGGGTAGACCAATCTAATCATCTTATTTTTCGGTGAAAGTTGGAAAATTTGAAATTTAGTATGTAATCTTTCATATTCCAAAATTTCAGGTCAAAATTATTTTCGGAAACTATGCACAAAAATTCTACATAAAAACTTATATAAATTCTATTCAAACTCATTTAAATTCTATTCTTACTTAAATAACTGTTAACAAGATAATACTTCTAACCCATAATTTAAATTCAAACTATATGTGACTCTCCTTTGCAATCCCACTATTCATCTTTGAGGGGTCCAACTGTCAATGGTAGGAAGAAAAAAGTATCAGCTAAGGATGTTCAAGAAACAAACATGGTATAAACATGAAAAAGACAAGGTCATTCACTACCTTCCAATGAGTTGGCGACAACCATGGAATTTTGTACCACCAAATTATGCAGTTCCTCACTGCCCAGATGGGATAAATGCATATATTTACAACTAAAGAAACAGTATAAATGCATATATTTACAACTAAAGAAACAGTAGTAGCAAGTGCTAGCTATGAGCAAGAATCTAGTCACTGCTATATGAATAAATTCCCTCGTCTTATAACAAGAGACCATTATGATGGAGCATGTCAGCAAGAAAATCCGGAACCCATAATCATATGGCTTCATTGTCGAGTACAATTTTATAAAGGTTATACAAAAACCTAAAAACAAAATATAAAGAAAGACTCAACTGCAGGAGTAAAAAAGTTGGAGTTGGGCTTTCATTTGAATAGCTATTGCTTCTGCATTGCCGATCTCGAGGAGGCCAAAATCGCTAGTGTCGTTTCCACTGCGGGTACCATGGCTCTCACCGCCCATTGCCTCGCCAACCGCCTATTGCAGAAACACCTACAGAAGGAAACCTTGGTGCTATGTATACAAGGATGACATTTTGGACTTTTTAAGTGCTTAAATTTGAAAAAAGGATCTCTGCCTCTATGACAAAAGATCATGGACCTCTCGTCATACAGTAAAATGTCGAAGGACTTATCACTGAATGCCCTTAAAAAAAACTGCAAAATCACAGGAAGTAGGCTTTCACTGGGGGGTTGGGGGTGTATTTGGTTATGACAGTATGAAAGGGCTAGATAGATCAAAGGTACGCATTGCTCATGGGATAACTTTTCTCATTAACTGTATATGTGAGTGCCATTTATCATAGTGTCCCATTTTGATCTCCACCTTGATGGTTCTTGATGTGAAATGTGATTGGAAGCAATAAATGGGTCCCACTATCAGGTGGTTCCCACCATTAGACTGGTCCATACAATGGTGATTACAAAATTATGTGGGCCATATCATGATTCAACATATCTTGTGAGTCCCATCGTAATTATTAACATTAGACAACCCTCTTGTTGAATATTCATATTAGGTGGGTCTTATGCAATTGTCACTTAAGTGGCTTTCATCCTGAATACCAATATTAGGTGGATTCCGTAGTGATCATACGCCATCATCTTCAAATGAGTGCTGTCATGAGAATCAACATTTGATATGTTGTACACTAGATGGCTCTCTTAAGTTATTCCTATGATCTAATCATTATGTCACAAACATGAAATGCTTCTGATAGTGATTTTAAACTTAGATGGATTCCTCAGCAATTCCAATATCTAGAAACACCGTGGCTGCTAATATTTCCCATCATATTTAATCTTAGATGGATCTTATGATTTTCAATGTTTTGTCCATTAATTTTCTAACGTTAGATGGATACTACAATGTTTACCAACACTGCAGAAATGGATTGGGCTTGGCCCAAGATTATACAGGTTGGTCTGGGTTAAACAGGTTGATCCACATTGGATGCAGGTTATGTGAATCGGGATGGGCTGAACAGCATCAGGTGCACCTTGGGTTAGGGTTGAACTTGAAGAAACCTTGGTTGACCCTACCCAATTTTACGTGACTTGACATGTTGGTTACCCCACTATAAGCAAGGCATATGTGGGGCACACATAGAGGAGAGGCACTAAATCAACCCAGCCTACTTGGCTAGTCTAATTAACAACACCCAATTAGGTTTTGCTGTTAAGGATGGGATATGCCTCACACTAGAAAAGGCATAAATACATCTTTTCGAATAGAAATGACATGTTTGAAATTTTGGAAAGTTGCCAAAAATATTTAACAGTTAAGTCCTGTTTATCCATCATCTCCCCAAATTGAGATTCAGTGAGAAAAAATCTCGTGATGGCCATAGCGGGGCTCGCGTGCATAATAAGCTCCCCATTGCTAACGTGGCAGTATCAATCAATTACCATCGGGGTTTTTTGACATAGGATCCAGACTCCCATCTCCACATTAGGCAATAAAAAAGCTCCATCGATGGTCCAATTATAGAATCAACTTAGGAAACTTGTTTATTATAAAAAACAGTGCCCACGGTTATCTACAAGACTTAGTTAGGGATTTCCAAATTCTAACGGTCAAATCCAAAATCAACTTGGAAACTTTAGCTTATTATGAACAGCAGGAATACCCTCTGTTATCAGCACACCACAAAAAACCAGCGACTTCCCTCTTCTCTTTCTCATTTCTCCTTTCTCCTTTCTCCTTTCTCCTTTCTCCTTGTCCTTGTTAAGCGTTCTGTGTGGAAAAAAAAAACCTATATTGAAAGAAAGCATAGAATAGCAGCCATGTTGTTGTATAACGATACTCTTAGAGCTCGTCTGTCGCATTATCACGCTGTAATGTGGAAATCAATTGACGATTGTGCGGGGAAGTTGACGATGTTGACGAAGAATCATCGGGTGCTTTCGTTCGTATTACCCTTGACTACAAGACACTCTGCTACGTGCGAGGAATCCATCCGACTATTGCTGCTGTCAAAGAAGCTCATGATTATGAATCATTCGCGTTCTGATTAGATCTTCACTACCTTCTGTCTCTTGATAAGTCGGAGTATTGCATCAAGAAGAAGCTCAGTAAGATGGTGTATCTTCATCCCTCTAATTTTAGAGCTTTGAGGAAGAAGATTGCCCTTGTCCCTTGTGGCAAAGCACGAGAGGCCAACATTGCAGGTTCTAGTGCGCTGAATATTGAGTTGAGGGTGGAGGTTTCAGGCGCGCTGTGTTACCAAGAGAAAGAAGCTGTTGCTAATCATGCTGTCGGAGGATTGAACCATTGCATGTTTGTGTTTTTACGTGGGAATGCTAGAGCCTGTTGACGAAGTTGTTTTGCATTCATTTGACAGTTCATTGAGAATATCTGCAAATAATTGTATTCACAGAGGATGTCAACACAGAATAAAAAACAAAAGGCAACATGTAAAAACCAAATTAGACTGAAAAAGTGATGTCTATGGCATGGAATAATGGACTCTTAATGAGGTTTTTAAAATTGTTGACTGGTTTTTTCTCTATGTGAGTCAAGGAGTCGTTGTTAGCTTAGTTCATTGAAAGCCTTTGTAAATAATTGTATTTACAGAGGATTTGAACAGGGGAATAAGAGAAGGCAAGTATTTACAATTGGTGGTGGTTATTCCCTATTTGGGCTATCATGCCCGAGTCAGGAATGTGTGTATAGAGTTTAGTTAGTGAGTTGACTAGGATGAATCAAGCATTCCTTTATGTCTTGGAAATTAAAAATATATGATAGGTAGGATTAGAGTGAATAATGTGTGTAGGGGTTTTTTTTTCTGTTTTTCTTGGGGGTGTGTGTGTGGTTTTCTTGTGGCTTTGTTTGTAAGATGATCAGTTGATGTGGTTTTCGGTAGGAATCAGACAAGTGATTTATCACATAAAGAAAGTAGGTTTGGCCTTGACAATTATTAATTGAATACATTTAAAGACAAAAATGATTGTTGGGATTTATCAAATTTGTAAGTATTTTTGTCTTGGCAAATTCATGGGTTGAACAAAACTTGAGTCCATTAGTATTGTATTTTACATATTTTTGAATATGAATAATGGTTTGAGTCGCCGGATGCACTGAAGTGAAGAAATAGAAGAAAAAGCGACAAATTGAAGTGATTTTCTACGGGCAACATGGATTAAAAAAGTCATAGCTCACAAATCGAGCATTGGATATAGGCATACGACCTTTCATTGGAAAGCTCTTTTCGAGAGGATTCCGTAGAGCCCAAGATCGCCTCAATCGGAGCTAAAATGAGAAAGTTATGGCCTCCGGAAATCTGCGGGAAAATGCTAAAATTTCTACCTATGCATAACCTTAATCCGAACGGTCAGGCAATTTATCAGACTGGTCGGGCAAGTGCAGAAAGTGCACCGACTTGCGATTTTTCAACCCGAATTAAAGGGAAACTTACCTGTTTGATGCCAACTCCTTTCCTGATCGTATTATACTTGTGAGGCATGAATTTGGAATTATAAAAGAGGGTTCTCTCTCAACCCTAAGGAGAAGTATACAAATCTCAATATTCTAAGAAGAAGATTGTTATTGGAGATCACCTTCTCTAGAGTTCTTCCATTGGAGAGTTAAAGAGCTGAAGTTCTGTTCTACAGATCATTGTCTTTTACTTCTTTGAGTGTAGAAGATTACTTTGGGGAGTCAAGTACAACATCTAAAAGGCGTCTAAGTGTCTTGGATCTGTCACAGAGAGCGGCAGGAGGTCGTTGCAGCAGGGAGCTATGCGAGGGAATCATAAGGTCCTTAGGTTGAGGAGCAATTGGATAAGGGTTGTGAGTATTCTCTTGTAACTGTAGTGTTAGTCATAGTACTTGATTCTTGATCGTGGTTTTTTCCTAGGTTGGGTTTTCTACGTAAAATCTGTATTTTCTTATGGAGTGTGCTTGTGGTTTGATTTTTTATTTCCGCTGCATGGTTGATTGTTTGCACACATATTATTAAGATTGAATTAATCCATTCTAGAGGATCTGCCCCCCATAAAAACCTTTAAGTGGTATCAAAGCAGGTTGCACTAATTTGTGGTGTTTGATCCTAAAAGATAACTAGAATGGTACTCAATCAAGAAGGCACATCCACTGTGAAGCCTCCATTGTTTGATGGCTCAAATTATGCTTATTTGAAGCAAATGATGATTGGGTTCCCCAAGTCCATTGATGATGATGTGTGGGATAGTGTTGAGGAAGGTTATTCAAAACCTACTATTACTGTTGATGGGCAAACTATTGCTAAACCTAAAGCCCAATGGATTAAGGAAGAAAAGCATCCCTCCAATTGCAATAATAAAGCCATGAATGCTATTTATAATAGAGTGTCTGCTGATGAGTTTCGTCAGATTTCCACTTGTAAAACTGCAAAAGAAGCATATGCTATTTTGCAAACTGTTTATGAGGGTACTGATATTGTTAAACAAGCAAAGCTGCAAAGGTTAAATCAGGCCTTTGAAACCATTGTAATGGAAGAAGAAGAAACCTTCAATCAGTTTTATGCTAAGCTGAATGATATTGTCAATTCTATTTTCAATTTGGGTGAAGTAATCCCTGAAAGTAAAATTATCAAGAAGATTCTAAGGTCTCTTCCTTCAAAGTTTAATTCAAAGGTAGATGCTATTGAAGAAAATAAGAATTTAAATACCCTCACAGTGAATCAGTTGGTTGGAAATCTTTAGACTTTTGAAGAAAACCGTCTAAATAAGGGAAAATCAGCAAAGAATAAAGATTTGGCTTTTAAAGCTTTCAAAAAATCTGTGAAGCAATCTGCAAAGAAAATTGAAACTGATTCGGATTCTGATGATGATATCACTGAGTTAATGGTTCAGTTTCAAAAACTTATGAAGGCCAAGAAAGCTAAGTGGAAGAGATTGAAATTTGAAAAGAAGACGTCATTAACCAAGGTTAAATGCTTTGATTATCAAGGTCTTGGTCATTATGCCAGTGACTATCCTAACAAGAAAAAGAATCTAAAGTACAAAGCTCTAAAAACTTGGGATGATAATTCTTCAGAGGAAGAGAAAGACTCTGAACCTAATTCAAAGGATATTGTAAATGGTAAGTTTATGGCTTTTATGGCTAGATCCACTATGTCAGATGCTAGTTCTGTTGCAGATACTGCTGATATTACACTTTCAGATGACGAAGATGACTGGAAAGTAGAATATGAGATTTTACTGGATAAGTCTATGCAGATGAGCAAGTTATTTGAAAAAGATGCTCTTAAGCGGAAAGCGGAGATTTTGTCTCTTAAAAAAGAGTTAAAGGATGCCAAATCACAAGTTCATCTGTTAAAAGGACAAAAGAATTCCATGGCTGATAAGCTGACTACTGAGAGTCACAAGTATGGTTTACTGAAAGATGAGTTTAAGAAGGTTGCGCAAGAGTTTAAAACCTTGAAAACTGAATTCAAGACTGTTCAAGCTGAAAAAGAAGACTTTGCTGGGAAACTGAAGATTGCGTTATCTGAACTGGATTCTACAAAAGCGTCTCTGAATAAGCTGAATATTGGTTCAAAGATATTAGATGACATCTTATGTATTCAGAAGCTGCCTAATGACAAGCGCGGTCTTAGTTTCAATGATGGTGCGTCTACTTTAAAATCTAAAGGTAACTCTGTTTTTGTTAGAAGTATTGCACACACTGCTCCACATGTTGCACATGTTCATAACGTAATGAGTAGTTTACAAAAGAAGAATGTGTCATGTCCTGCATGAACATCCACTTGTCATCACTGTGGGCTTAAAGGACACATTCGTCCCCATTGCATGAAGCTGCATGTTTTGCCAAAATATAAGTAATGGTGGAAGCAATTGTTTGAGCCAAAGGTCAAGACAAGAGCTATTTAGGTTAGGAAATTTGATTTACCTCCAAAAGTTGCTCACACTTTGCTGAAAGATCATACTACACAAGTGTGGGTGGCTAAGTGCAAAAAACCCTGATTAAGATGATCAAGCTCCCATCCCCCATGCTACTACGAAGATATAAGTAAGGGAGAGCTGTAATCAAGGGGGAGCTACTACTGGATCTAGGTTGACAACTTTGCTGCCTGATGATCATTTGCTTTATCAATTATGGACAAAAAGGGGGAGATATTGCATTCAAGGGGAAAATGAAATTTTTGTACATTCTAAAGATAGATGGAGCTGAAGATTTTTTTTTGTACCTGATACAGAGTTGATGGCAAATTTTTTTTTTTGTAATTTCAATGTTACTCAATGTTAAATGTATTTTTTGTTTTATTTTTGGGTAGATTGAATGTATAGGAAGTTTTGTCCATGAATTGCCCAAGGGGGAGATTGTAAGTATTTTTATCTTGGCAAATTCATGGGTTGGACAAAACTTGAGTCCATTAGTGTTGTATTTTACATATTTTTGAGTATGAACAATGGTTTGAGTCGCCGGATGCACTGAAGTGAATAAATAAAAGAAAAAATGACAAATTGAAATGGTTTTCTACGGGCAACATGGATTAAAAAGGTCATATCTCACAAACCGAGCGTTGGATATAGGCATACAACCTACTGTTGAAAAGCTCTTTTCGAGATGATTCCGTAGAACCCAAGATCGCCTCAATCGGAGCTGAAACGAGAAAGTTATGGCCTCCGGAAGTCTGTAGGAAAATGCTAAAATTTCCACACGGGCAGAACCTTAATCCGACCGGTTGGGCAATTTATTAGAATGGTCGGGCAACTGCAAAAAGTGCGCCGACTTACGATTTTTCAGCCCGAATTAAAGGGAAACTTACCTGTTTGATGTCAATTCCTTTCCTGATCGTATTATACTTGTGAAGCATGAATTTGGAGCTATAAAAGAGGGTTCTCTCTCAACCCTAAGGAGAATTATACAAATCTCAATATTCTAAGAAGAAGATTGTTATTGGAGATTACCTTCTCTAGAGTTCTTCCATTGGAGAGTTAAAGATCTGAAGTTCTGCTCTAGAGATCATTGTCTTCTACTTCTCTGAGTGTAGAAGATTGCTTTGGGGAGTCAAGTACAATATCTAGATGGCGTCTAGGTGTCTTGGATCTGTCACAGAGAACGGCAGGGGGTCGTTGCAGCAAGGAGCTATGCGAGGGAATCACAAGGTCCTTAGGTTGAGGAGCAACTGGATAAGGGTTGTGAATATTCTCTTGTAACTGTAGTATGATTCATAGTGCTTGATTCTTGATCGTGGTTTTTTCTGAGGTTGGGTTTTCCACGTAAAATATGTGTTTTTTTGTGGTGTGTGCTTGTGGTTTGATTTTTTATTTCCGCTGCATGGTTGATTGTTTGCACACATATTATTAAGATTGAATTAATCCATTCTAGAGGATCCCCCCCCCCCCCCCCCCCCCCCCCCCCAAAACCTTCAAAATTTGAATAGAGGCTATTTTGTGGCACCTAGTCACTCTTTGGGAGTGTTACAAGTTTGAGCAGTCAACTGGCTACTTTTAGAGACAACGTGCCTTGGCTTGGCTCAAAACTAATCACCTACTTGACAAGAAAACCAGGGCTCGTTTGTTTGCATAAAATAGAAACATAGGAATTCTGCTCAAATGAGTTTCGAAAGAGGATAATTAAAGAGTTCAAGGTGGTACTCTAGATGGGAGCTTGACTTCATTATGAGTTGAAGGATTAGGGTAATGGCTGCGTATTCATTTCTCAATCTCCCATTGATTCATTTACAATTGAACAATAGATAACTTCTTGTTCATTTTTGGACCTTCATCTTTGTTTCTTAAAGAGAAAATTTCAAAGCAGGGCTCAAGTTTTTTCCAATTTTCAATTCCAGTTTTCTGGAATTGAATTCTGCTTGCAAAATGTATGAACCCCTTTAGTGTAAGATATGCCAGGCTAGGCTGAGCTATGAATCATCCAAAGCCTCAAGAACAGCGCATTGAACTATTGGGCTGAAATATTATGCTGGGTCCAGCCTCATGTCTATACTTTCAGCTAAATCCAGCCCAAGTGGGCCAGGCTTGGTTTGCGTTTAGGCTTGATGAGAACCCCACATATCTTATCAGTAAATGGACTGCCGTAACATTCAGCCCGTGGCCTTTATGCCGGCATGAATGCAATTATGCCCACTAACTAAACAAAAACAAACTTCTAACTAGCCTATGAACACAACTACCCTGGAGGACTGACTTTGGTGGTTGTTTTCATCATTAAAGTGAAACCAATGACAACTTGGATTCAGATATGCTTGGCCAATGTGTTCATTTCTTCATTAGCTAGATCCTTGAGGAAACAGAACAACTCTAGTGAAAAGGAGGTGTTAATGAATAATTGCATAGCTGCTAGTGAAAATTGATCTCAACAATCGCAAAACCTTTGCCGTTCTCCTATGCTCTGGGGTTCACACTTCACAGTGGTCTTACATGTGATATGGACACGATGGTGACGGTAAAAACGAAATTTCTTGGCTTAGTTTTTAAAGAAGTAGAGCTCTTTCAATGTTTGTGGAAAAAAATTTGTAGCATACTTCTTTCACTGTGATGATTCCTCAAATTATGCCTTCTTGCTTGACTATGAACGTATACGACCCAAAATGAGTGTTTTTTTTAAGAAGATGGCAGGTCTTATTTCATAAAAAACTGCCTTCCTTTTTTTTTTTTTTTTATGACTAGGGCATCCATGGGGCCTTTAACTCAACATCAACAAGACTACTCTCCCTGGTACCGCCAGCTAAACCCACACTATCACACATGTGGAAAATCTGATGTGGTTTTGAACACAAGGAGTGTGAAGCAAACCCACACCTTATGGTAGGTGGGTGAAATAAAACCCCTTCAATGAGTTGGTTCTTAATTTTAAGGGACATCATTAAGATTCCTTAACTAATTGGCAAAACATCTACATTAAAAGTTTAAGTGGACTACTATCAGTTGAGCCCCAGCTTTGTCTTGATCAAAGCCGCTCACATTATTTCATCATAGTGGTTCAAATTTCATTCCATTCATAGTACAAAAATTGTTGGCCCCTTTATTTGTGCCGAATTGAATTCATGCTAAATTTAGCTGCAATAAAATTTGGCTATGTATTCATTAGAATTTCCCCTTAAATTCATTTTTTATTAAAGAGGGGATTATTTTACGTCATTTTTCAAGCAAACAAATGTGCCTTTTTGTTTGCATGAAACTAGAATATCAAAATTAATTGTCAAATGGGATTGATTGTTTGAATGGTATTGTACTACATAATAAATTGTTGTCAATGGTCTGTTTGTTTGCATGAAATTGAAATAAAGTAATTTATTCAAATAGGCTGGTCCATAAAATCAAAAACATATATAGATGAAAAATATCTATATTTATTTAATGAAATTAAAATATATATATTTTCAAGCATTTACATGTGTAGTTGAAACAAAGCTTGTAAAAGAGTCACATGTAAAAAGTGTAAAAAATGGCCATTTTAATAATGATATAATACGTATTAATACATTTATATAAAATTATACTATTATAAATGATAAACAGGAGAGGTCCAAGCCAGGCTGAACCTAGTATTGTCCTCTCCAATCTCTCATTTTGGCAGGCCTATAAAAATTTTGTCCTAGCACACACACACACACACCTTTGAGGTTCTTAAGGGGGAAAAATACCCTCACATTAGGGGCCATTTGAGGGTCTACTTGGGCTGAACACCCTCACAGGCACAGACCTAATTGACAACCCTATCAAGGCGCATATTTCTTTAATTCCTGTAAAGTAAATATATAATAAAAGATTTTCCTTAGAAAAAAAATCTGTTAGAGTCTTTTTGGAGCAAAAAGGACTCATAAGTTTTTTATGGCCTGGAATAGTCTCTTGGGCCATTTCTAATATTTTTTTAATATTACTCATAAGCATCGATATTTATGCAAACATTTCTCCATTCTTTCTTCCTTTTCCTCAACTCTTTTTCCTCTTTCTCTTCCCTATGTTCCGTTCTAAAGCGAGTGGAAAACCAAGAAAAAGAAAAAGAGAAAGAGAAAACAAAAACAAAAGTCAAAGAGAAAACAAGGAAGAGGATAAAAGAAGAAGAAAAGAAAAGAAGAAGAAGAAGGATGCAAAAGAAACGTTGGAAGGAGAAAGAAGATGGGAGCCGTTAATGAAAAGTGGAAGAAGAAAAAACCAAAAAGAGAAAGATGTAGAGCAAATGGAGAAATAGAAAAAAAAGAAGGAAACTTGGGGAATGAACCGAAAAAAATAGAGGAATGAGCTAAAATAAAAGGAAAATAGAGATAAAGAGCCCATCTTTATCTGCACTGCGCATAGATATCATTGTTCATCAACAATGTAAAAAAAAAAAAAACCATGCATAAATATCTATGCTCAAACGTAATATAACCAAAACAGGCTGCGGACAAAACGAGTTCTTCTTTTCCATATTTTTATTGTTTTAGTTCTTTCTTGTGAGTTCCTTTCTTTTTTATTTGAATATCTATTTTTCTTCTTTCTTGTCTTCTTCCACATTTCATTAAAAGCACTCTTATCTTTTCTCCTCTCAATGTTTTTGCTTCTCCCTTATTTTTCTTCTTTTCTTTTCTTCTTCCTTCCTCCTCTTCACTGTTTCTTTTGTTTCTATTTTTTCATTCTCTTCTTCTTTTTTCTTGTTTGACCTTTTTGGCTTTAAGTAGAACATGTGAAATAAGAGAAAGAGTTATGCCTGAGCATAAATATTATTGTTCATGAATAATATTAAAAAAAATAAAAAGGGCTAAAGGGATCATTTCAGGGTCATAAAAAAATTCATGGGTCATTTTTGCTCCATTGATACTCTAAAGAGATTTTTTTGTTTTTTTTATGAGAAAAACCCTTATAATAAATATCAAAATCAATAGAGAATATCTTTTAGGAAGATTGCGTACCACATTGCGTACATTCACATAATGTCAGAGTACTCGTGCGCAAGAACCAAGGAGAAGATGTTCCCATACCTCATAAGTTACGACACCAATGTCAAAATTTTAAGTAAAGTTTATGCAGTGTGAAATTTTCCCTTAAAAAAGAAAAAAAAAAGAGAAAAAGAAAAAAAAAAGATGAAAGGCAGTTAGAAACTTGGAATTGAACTCCAGCAGCTCTCCAGTCTCTCTATCTCTTGCCCTTTGGAGATGAAAAGACACAACAGCCTGGTCCTACTCTAGCTGCTACGATGGCTCTATCATCCATACCAAACACTTCCTCCCTCCTCTTCCTTCCTCCTTTCCATTCTCCCTCCAAAACCAGAGGAAGCTTTTTCAGTCGCTCTGCGCTTGCCTTCCACCCTCCCTCCTCAGCCTCTCCATTCTCGTCCGTCCTAACCATTTCTTCAAAACCCATCTCCTCAAACATCTATATGAAGCCCCCCAGAGCCTGGTCTCAGCCCAAATACGTCTATCCGGACCCAATTCCTGATTTCGCAGAAGCTGTGGGTTTTTTTTTTTTCTCCCATTTGAATGACACCCATTTCGTTTTATGCACTTCCTTTTCCATTTCATGAGTTTTTACTCTGGGATTCGTCAAACCTGACTGTTCTACTCAAAATCTCATCCTTTGCTTTCTTATTCATGATTTTTGCAGGAAACCCAGAAGTTCCAAAGTGAGCTTCGGAAGAAGCTTGCCAAGGACAGGGAGTCATTTGGTGATGACATGGATACGGTCGTGAAGATCTGCGCTGAGGTAATGCTTCTTTCAGATGCTAAAAGTTCTGTTTTTAATGAGTATTCTGTAGTCGCTTTTGCGTAGGATGATTCATTGAGTATTTTAAAAAAAAAGATTCGATTTTTTTTTATAGTCAGCAATGTGTTTGGGTGTTATAATTTGTGCATTATGGTGTGTTTGGAACAGCCCCAATTTTGAGTTCAGTGTGAGTATTTTGGTGAGTGGGTGGAGCGGTGAAACATGGAAGTGGAATTCACATTATCTGATGTTGGCAAGTTGCAATCTTACCTTAGCCCCTTAAGTAGCTCTTCCAAATTTGTATATATATGAATCAATTTCTAGCGTTATAAACACCCTTGCACATCCCAGTGGTAACTCTTTGCACATATTTGATTTTGTGAATGTGCATGCATTCACATTTTATTTTTTGTAAAAGTGGGATTACAAAGTTTTCAAAATGTTGAAACCCTCTTCCTTAACCTAGGACAATCTAGATATTTGATGGAAGATGAAACATGCCTGAGTCGAACTCAAGCTGAATTTTGTTGTTCCCATGCATTGTTTAGTACCGTGTTGAGTTTTCAAAAAATTGAAACGGAAAAAAAATCCTATCCAGGACTTATATCTGGGTGGAAGACGGAATCTGGCAACTAATTCTCATGCCTCTTTCTGTACAATCTCTAATTAGGCAGCTGGTGTAGCAGATTATGCGGACAACATTGGGCTTGGCACCTATGTTTCATCCTAACCTCACAAATTAGGAAGTAGATCGGTTTTTCTTGCTTTCCAGGAATTACAAGTCTGCATGCCCCAGTTTGGGAGGATCATTAGGTGCGGTTTGAGTTGATATCTAGCTTTTCGCTATGAAGTCTTTGTTGGAAAAAATTTAAGGATCTATCCAGAATTACAGAATCAACAATTAGTCAATTTAATCAAATGATATTATAAATTTTCAGATCTAATTTAAGGCGTACCTGATGGAATATCTGCAGTCTGGTATTTGGATCTTTCAGACGCTCTAACCAACTGAGCTATTAGGCCACAGTGCCTCTACCTTCATTCCTCTTATAACCATTGATGGAAACCTTTGTGTTTTCATTAGGGGCTAGAGGCGGGGACTGTAGCCATTTATTAATACTAGAACGATAACCTTTCCATCGAGGATATCACACGATTTTGAAATTGGTGTACCAAAAATATGAAATATGAGTTTTGTTAAAACCAAAACGAAAACCAGAGAAAAGCTTTATTTGAATTTCAAAACTAAAGGCTGTTGTTGGACTACAAGTAGTTAATTCCAACATTCTCTCACTTGGTCCAAACACCACTAGTACACAAATATAAATTTTATAATCAAAATACAAGAGTTTAGAAAAACATATATTTGGTTCAACTCTTTTTTTTTTTAACAGAAAAATTAAAACTTGATGAGTGCACTCTAATTTTGTAAAACATACCCATATTTAAATTTTGGTCAAACTTTATATGCAATTTCCTATATGGATAGATATAGCATATAGAGATTTTAAATCTATCCACTGTTCCACTTTAAATCTTACTTCTATTTGAATGTCCACACACAAGTAGGAACAAGAAACAATTATAAAAAATGTCCGTACAAACTGTAAGCATTAATACAAAGAATGACCAGGCCCATATGGTTTACATGATCTTTATGCAGCCCTGGCGCCAATGCCTTAGTCAGTGGATCTGCAATATTCAATCTTGTATCGATATTTTCCATGGACGCATGATGTTTCTTTACCTTCTCCCTTCTTTTTCAGTAGATAGATATAACCATATCTGTTGTAGTCATCAATGAATGTTATAAAGTACTTATGACCATCAATGGAAGGACATGGCATTTTCCCATATATATCCTTGTGGATGATTTCAAGCAATTCTCTACTCCTGGTTGCATCCTTTGTTTATAGATTTAGTGAATTTGCCTTTTATACAATCAACACATGTAACAAAATTGGAGAAATCTAGGGATTTGAGAATCTCCTCTAGTTAATCTTTCCATGGTTCAAGATAGTATAACGACCGCATTATTGACTGTAGCAGTTAAGGCCACCTAAGAAGCACGGACACGGACACAGGACATAGATACGACACGACACGACACGAACACGCTGACACGGCATTTCTCAAAAAAGTAGGACACGGACACGTTGGGGGATACGTTAATAATATATATTAATTTATATATATAATCATCTACTTAAAAAATAATATCATTCTAACTTTTTTAATCAATTTAGCAATCAAAAAATAAAAATTCAAGTACCAACTAACAAACATATCAAATTATCAAATATCAATACAACACTAAAACATAATTTATAACATAATTTATAATCATTAAATATGAAATATCCATAGTTCCATAAAATCCATATAACGAAAAGGACGGATCATCTCTTTTCCCTTCCTAAAAAAAGAAAAAAAAAAAGCAAAAAAGAAGCCAATCTTGAGGCCTATTCTTTACTGAAATATTTATTTATCTTTTGCTTATGATAGGATTAATATTTACAATCATATATTTTTTCATGGTACAAAATTGTCATATATCAAGTTTACAAGTTTTAATAACCACATATTAACAAAGTTTTTAAGAGATATTAGCCACATATTTATTTTTTAGTTATAGACACGAGTTAGGAATTGTGGGACATGTAGCAAAAAGAGTGTCGAACAAGTGTCCGAAATTAAAATTTTTAGTTTTTAATTATGGACACGGCTAAATAGTATCAGACACTTGTCCGAGAGTATCCGAGGAGTGTCGGTGTCCGACACGTGTCCGACACGGATACGTCACTTTCTTAGAAGTGTCCGTGCTTCTTAGGAGGCCACTATGCTATTTTGAAAATAGTGGCGCTATGGTCTAAAACCTAGTAGAGCCTAGCAATTTTAATCTTAAACATTGTTTTTTCCTATTTTTTTGTCCTCAATAGTCTTTTCTAAAGTTGTCTCTAACCTTATATCGTTTCAAATCACTAAAAAAACACAAGATTGACAATTATTCAATATTAAAAAAAACTGACTACTTAAAAAATTTATACCGCTACACTACTACGTATTACCGCAACCGCTACATATCACCCACTATATAGCATTTTGGCCATTGGCCACTACACCCACCGCAATTGCTATTTTTATCCTTGAATCTTTCCATTCTCCCCCTCGATATATGTCCAAATGCCTATGCCATAGTGTTGAATAATGTAATTGGAATAAAGCATGGTTTGATAAATGACAATTCTGCAACACTTTGGCATAGGCGCTTGGGACATATATCCAAGGGGAGAATGGAAATATTACTTAGAGAAGAGATTCTCAAACCCTAGATTTCTCCGATTTTGGTATATGTGTTGATTGTATAAAAGGCAAATTCACTAAATCGAGAAAAAAAAAGATGCAACTAGGAGTAGTGAGTTACTTGAAATCATCCACTCGGATATTTGTGGGAAAATGCCCTATCCTTCCATTGATGGTCATAAGTACTTCATAACACTCATTGATGACTACAGTAGATATGGTTATGTCTATCTGTTGAAAGAGAAGAGTGAAGCTGCTGAAGTTTTTGAAATTTATAAAAGAGCAGTGGAAAAACAATTGGGCAAATCCATTAGAGTTGTCAGATCAGACTGTGGAGGAGAATATTATGGTCAGTCGGTATGATGGGCATGGTAGAGTTCTTGGACCATTTGCTAAAATTCTCGAAAAAGAGGATATCACACCCCAATACACCAATCCTAGTACTCCAGAGCAGAATGGTATAGCAGAAAGAAGAAACCGCACATTGTTGGACATGGTGAGAATCATGACGAGCTTTTCCACTCTATCTGAAAATCGTTGGGGTGAAGCCCTGATTACAATTGCATATATTCTCAACCGAGTACCCAGTAAAACAGTTTAAAAGACTCCCTTTGAACTTTGGATAGATAGAAAGCCCAATTTAAGGCATTTTCATTTGTGGGGTTGCACAATGGAAGCAAAGGTGTATAATCCAAATGAAAAAAAGTTTGATCCAAGAATTGTGAGCTATTTCTTCATTGGATATCCGAAAAGATCCAAGGGTTATAGATTTTATTGTCCATCCTGTCATATGAGGGTTGTTGAAACTTCCCATGGAAATTTTCTAGTGGATAATGAATTCATTGAGAGTACAAATACAAGGAATATAGTATTCCAAGAGGTTCAAGATGCCATCCCTATCTCATCAGGAACGAATTATTTGAACCATCCAATCCCCACATGTGTTGAGCCTATTTGAGAAACACCTCAAATCCAAGAGCCTTTGTCTCCTCACATTCTTGTACAGAATGAGCAGATTGAAGAGATGCCACACATTCAAGAAAAAAATGTTCTAATTAAGTCCATACAGACAAAACAAGCACACCCTTATGCACTTTAAAGGTCTAATAGACCGAAAAAGAGTGCCATATCAGATTATTATTTAGTATATCTTCAAGAGTCTGACCTTAACATAGGTGTGACTTACAAAGGTGTCAAAGAAGATCCCTTATCCTTCTAAGAAGCCATACAAAGTGTTGATTCAGCAAGATGGCAAGATGCAATGCTTGATGAGTTAGAATCCATGAAAAAGAATACTGTTTGGGATCTAGTATAGCTTCTTGAGGGTGTCAAGCCAATAAAGTGCAAATGGGTATACAAAACAAAGTGAGATTCAAAAGGCAAAAGAGAACTCTACAAAGCAAGGCTAGTAGCAAAAGGTTTCACACAACAAGGAGTGGACTATAAGGAGACCTTCTCACATGTTTCTAAGAAAGATCCCTTCAGAATCATTGTGGCACTTACAACTCACTTTGACTTTGAATTGCATGAAATGGATGTTAAGATTGCATTTCTCAATGATGACTTGCAAGAAGTGTACATAACTCAGCCTGAAGGATTTGTAGATGTTGTTAGTCCAGATATGGTGTGTAGATTGAAAAAGTCCATCTATGGTTTGAAGTAGGCATCCCATCAGTGGTATATAAAATTTGATGAAGTGATGACTACCTTCGGTTTTACAGAAAATATTGTTGACTAGTGCTTATACTTGAAGACTAGTGGGAGTAGCATCATTTTCTTGGTGCTTTATGTGGATGATATTCTATTAGCTAGTAATAGTCTTGATCTCTTATAGGAAACTAAAGAGTTCTTGATTCAGCATTTTGAAATGAAGGATATGGGTGAAGCTGCTTTTGTTATGGGTGTTGAGATTAACAGAGACCAAAAGCACAGGTTTTTGGGGCTATCTCAAAGAGCCTACATAGATAAGGTTCTCGACTAGTTTCTCATGCTTGATTGTAAGCTAATGGGAGCCCCCATCACCAAAGGTGATAAATTTAGTAAGTTGTAGTGTCCACAAAATTAAGATTAGCTTAATGAAATGATGGATATTCCTTATGCTTCAGTTGTAGAAAGCATTGTTTATGCTCAAACTTGCACTCGTCTAGATATTAGTTTCGTAGTTGGCATGCCTGGTAGATATCAAAGCAATCCAGGATTGACTCATTGGAAAGCTGCTAAGAAAGTTATGAGGTACTTAAAGGGTACAAGGGATCCTATCCTATGCTCACATACAGACAGACTGATCAACTTGAAGTGATTGGTTGCACAAACTATGATACTGCTGGATGTCTTGACAGTAGAAAGTCTACTTCTGGGTACATCTTTTTGCTGGCAGGGGGGGGCAGTCTCATGGAGGACGAGAAAACCTAGACCAAGTTTGCCAGGAAGAAGTGCCTTCCGCCTGGTAGTGAAGATGACATCGGATTGTGGGTCCCAATGGTCCAACACACATGGGACCACCACCACTATGGTCACCTAGCAGGTGGGAACCAGATTTGGCATCAGGTGGCCTATGTAGGTCCACAACTTTTATCGACCAAAAACCTGTTCTGTTGTGGTATTTGGATAACCCATCTTTGATTTGATCTTGGCCAAGGTATGATCTTTTCTTTGATAGTTTTTGTGTCATTCAAGCGATATCTGCTCTTGGAGAGGACCACCAGGGCCTGGCCGACACCAGAGAGGAAGAGGAAGACATTGCCGTCAGGGCTGCTCATCATCGCTTGGAATGGAGAATCTCTCCATCACACCTCTGCCGGAGAAACCTGACACAGAGAACAGAGCAATTTCTGTTCTGACTTATTATTATTATTATTATTATTATTATTATTATTAAATCATTGTGATATAGTGATTTTTGTAATTCGAGATTCTAAATCTCTGATATCAATTGTTGGAAAAATTTAAGGATCTATCCAGAATTACAAAATCAACAATTAATCAATCTAATCAAATGATAGGCCACAGTGCTTCTGCCTCTATTTCTCTCGTAACTGGTGGTGGAAACCTTTGTGTTTTCGTTAGGGGCTAGAGGTGGGGACCGTAGTCATTTATTTATACCGGAACGATAATCTTTCCATCAAGGATATCACACAGTTTTGAAACTGGTGTAACCAAAAATACGAAATGAGGGTTTCATTAAAGCCAAAACCAAAGATAAGCTTTATTTGAAATTTCAAAACTAAAGGTGGTTGTTGGAACACATGCAGTTAATTCCAACAGTCTTTCTAAATTCCAACAGTCTTTCTATGCTAGGTTACACGATCACTGTGGGCTGGTGAGTGTTTTATCCCATGTGCAGCCCATTCAAGCCCCTCCCATGATTATTGCGTTCAGTTGGGAGTGGTGTGCCCGCCTGCCCAAGGGATGAAGAAAATGTAAATTGCTTGCTCCTTAATCCCTCTGTCGCTAGTGATCTTAGAAGAAATATTGTCGTCGTTTATGGTCTTTTCGGCACTTCCAAAAGACAATGACTCCCATCATGACAATTTGGTATCACTTCTAAGTGAGGCAAACTCCTTTAGACGCTATCCTCAGTGCCAACAATTTAGTCATTATGGAAGGACAGGAGCAAACAATGTTTTAACATGAAGCAGATGGGTATCAAAAGTTAGCCATCCTCATTGGAAAAAAGGTCACATCGTGGGCACTGGGCACTGTCTTCAGATATTTTTGCAGGAGTCTTTGCGAACCTGCTGATAGGAATAGATTGAAGTAGCCCTCAACTCCTTGGAAGCTCCCTGTTGAGTTGTTGAAAGCTCAATTTTTATGCTAGTGCTTTGAGCAGTTCAGGATTCACTAGAATCGGTGGCTTGATTTGCAACAGCTCTGGCATTGCGCTTGAGAGTTGTTTGTTATGCTTTTTGTTTGTTGGGCAGGAACCACACCACCACCACCACCACCCCCCCCCAACACAAACCACCAAAAAAAAAAAAAACACACACGCACACACTCTTTTTTTTTTTTTTTTGTTTTCTCTCACTGGGTTTTATATAATTTATTTTTTCCTTTAAAAAAATTCTGACTCTTTGGCTGTGGAACTTTGGACAAGACTAAATCAATTCAGGAACTTAAGATACCAATTTGTGGACCATCAACAGCATAATAAGCATTGCACAATCATTGAGACAAACTGTGATACCTTGAAGAGAATAATTAGAATGTAGTGACAGGATAAGATTGAAAATTGCACTAGGGCAAATAGTGTCCCCAGTTATAGATCGTTTGCATCTGAGTCATTAGTATAAATTGACAATGAGGTTGGTCCATGAAATAAGAAACAGATGCCTTTCCAAATTTTAGAACACGAGAATAATCTGTAAGGGGATATCATGCATACGGAAATTGATGCAAATCCTACATAAGAGATAGAAGGGAGGGAGTCTTTATAATAATTGAACTGCCAATACAAAAATTAAAGGGTTTGGCATGAATTAACCATGATATTGTTTGCGGCCCTTATGGGAACACCTTTAGATAGATTTGAAAATGAGCATAAAAGAAATCAAGCAAGAATGGATGAATAGAGAATAAGGCAGAGAAAAGGGGGTGCTTGCCCTAATAATCATGGTGATGAGTGATAACAGATGGTACGAAATTGCAAGTTCTATCAAATGTTATCCTCACCAATATCTTCGAACCTATCACTGATACATAAGATGAAAGGTCACGGTTCTTACTCCAAAGCTGTACCCTCCTTGATCTCTCCCTCCTCTACCTGTGGTTTCATTCCCTTCGCCCCTACCACTGATACATAAGCTGAAAGGTTACGGCCCTTACTCCAAAGCTGAACCCTCCTTGATCTCTCCCTCCTCTACTTGTGGTTTCATTCCCTTTGCCCCTATCACTGATGCATAAGCTGAAAGGTCATGGCCCTTACTCCAAAGCTGAACCCTCCTTGATCTCTCCCTCCTCTTCCTGTGGTTTCATTCCCTTCGCCGCTATCACTGATACATAAGCTGAAAGGTGATGGCCCTTATTCCAAAGCTGAACCCTCCTTGATCTCTCCCTCCTCTACCTGTGGTTTCATTCTCTACTGACAAAGCAACCTCATTCTCATCCATCAAACCACAAAATGCGGCCCCCCCCCCCCCCCCCCCCCCCCCAAACCAAACCACCACCCCCAACCCATTTCAGAGCCATGAGCCCATGACTCACATCAACCTCTACTTCTCTCCCCATAGGTTCATATCTCCTCATGAGAAAAAGCATCCACATTGTCGTCATTCTCTATCAAACCCTCTCTACTCATCACCCAGCCACTTTGCCTAACACTTCCCTTCTCGCCTCTCTCGCCAACTACACTTGTAAGGTTGCAACCCCTCCATTCTCCACATCCTCACTTTCACCTCCCTGGCCTCCAGAACACCAGGCTCATTTACTGGCAACAGCATTCTCACACTCCTATTGGCAGCAGCACTTCCCATGGGTGGCTCGACCATTGGGCCAGAAAAGCCTTTGCTTTAGGCCTCCAAAAAATAAGCCCCCTAGAAAGTAAATCTTATCTTTTTTTTTAATCCAAAAAAATAAGACCTCAAAGAAGTAATTGTAGCAACTTTAATCTTTTCAAATTAAAAAAAAAGCAATTTTCATTGTTTGGTTTCTCCTAAAGAATAAGGCCTTATAAAAGTAATTAAAGTAGCTACCATCTTTTTACATTCCAGAAAAAACAAGTGTTATCTTTTCATATTTCAAAAAAAAAAAAAAAAAGAATTAAAGACCACTTTCACCATTTAGAAAATATTGCCATTAAAAAAAAAAACCCAAAAATCACAATAAGTAAGAAATCATTTTTTGTTATTGAAATCCTCCATTTTGCACAATTCAGAAATGATTTTCTATTATGAAAATCCTCCATTTTGCACAATTTTCCCTTTATATCTATACTGCTTGAAATCCTTAAAAGACAACTTCAAATATAATCTTTTTTTTTCATATTAAAGAAGCTGCGTCAAATTCAAAAGTAATCCGCATCTATAATCATTGTGGCTAACACTGATAAATCATTAAATTAGCTTCTATGGTTCTATGCTTTAAAAAAAATTTTTAATTATAAGCTCATGTTATATGTTTATTATAGTTAGTGTTTGTTTTATTTGTAAATATTATTATTTATAATTTATAAACATGAAATATGTTTACTAGAAAAATATTAACAATACCTACAACGATTGCTTTTATAGAAAGAAGTTTTTCAAAATTAAAATTGATAAATCCCAATTTAGATCAACAATGTAACAAAAAAATTAAGTAGATTAGCCATACTATCAATTGAAAAAAAATACGTTAGCAAAATTTGAATATAAAAGCTTAAATAGTAATATTACATTACAAAAAATGAAAAAAAAATTTTTTAAATAAAATATTATAATAATATTAAAAATAAAAAATGCCTTATTTAGGATTGTCACTTTAGGCCCCAAATTGTTTTGAGCCGGCCCTGGCACTTCCACTTCCAATGCTACCATTCCATCTCCGCTTTCTATCTATTGCATTTTTATTGCTGAACAAAAGCCACCCTCTCGCCCACTTGGCCAAACTTTTCTAACATTTATATAGGGAGTTTAGGCCCAATAGACAGAGCAAGTTGCATTTAGGTGTCTTCAATACATAATATAAATTGTTATGATGGTTATGTGGGTTGACCATAATCCCATCCATTTAAATGCAAGTCAAATTTTCCTGACTCGTTACCAGCCTGTATCTAGTGTGGTCAGGTTGAATGGGTTTATTCGGCTTAGGTTTACGGGTTGGTTGGGTCCAGTTTTTCCAACCTTGCTTCAGGTTAAGGAGGCATCATAGTTTAAACTATTGGCCCCGATATGTACCGGTGTTGGTTCGGTGCATCAATTTTTTGGAGGGATATCGGTGGTAGTTCGAATGGCTAAAAACTTGGCAAATTATTGGCCATCATGACTGTTTAAAATATAGTTCATAGCGGCTGTATCGATGAAGAAACACAAATGGAGAAAAAGGAATAGAAATAGAGATTAGAGAAGTTATTGATTATCTCTTGCGTATGGGTTGTACAAAAAAGAGAAGTGAGACAAAGAGAGCATGGTAATTGCAAGGGGGAAAACAAAGAAAGAGAGGGATAAAATGAGGAGGAAGAGAGAGTCAGAGTGCACCTGGTGTTTTTAGAACTGCTGCAGCTTTGCGTCCTAGAGCAGCTGATTTTGCTGCCGCTGCTGCTGTTGGACTCTAGAACTGCTGCTTTTGCTCCCTTCTCCCCTACTCCCTCTTTTTCTTCCCTTTCTCTCTCCTTTCCCTCCACTTTTTTGCCCTTTCCTTCTTTTCCCATGAGTAAATGGAAGGGGCTCGCCCTTATCTTGTCTTATTTGTTTATTTCTTTTGTCGAAACCATCTTATGCTGGGACCCACTTAATGTTCTTAGGATCCACATCAGGTCCCACCTAATAAAGATCTAAATTGTTGAAAATAAATGCCCCCTTGTTGTATCTGCTCTAGCCAAATTTCACCATAAAAAGAGATGGGCCGACTATTAGATTGACCTAGGTGGGCCCCATCATGGATCATATGAATTTTGCCTTGAGTATCTGGAATTTTTTTCAAGGATACCCAAATCGATGAGTTAATTCCTTGTTAGGTCAAGCCACACAAAATCCTATGCTCCTTATTAGGGCCCACTTATGAAAATATAAATCACTTAGAATAAATGCTCTCTCCTTTTGAATGATAGGCCAATCATTCTAATCAGATAGCAGGGTCAATTTGGCTGTGGTCAATTTCTAATTGAGATGAAACTTTTCATGTAGTTTATATAAGGGGACCTAGCTATCCTAAGTGGCTTGGATTTAGATAAGGGCCACATTGATGCATTTCTAAATTATAAAAATGTTGCATAAACTGAACACGAAAACTCAACATATTTAATGGTTAAAGATTAAATTGCGATACATGATCTTATTACTTAGGGGACCGGTCTTTTGGCCTATGTATGTATAAATGTTAAAAAGAAGCTGTGTTTTTTTAGCATTTGGGAACAAGATAATCGTAGGAAGAGAAGGGGTAATATTCTGACAGTAAGGTACCTACTCAAGGAAAAGAACATTTTGTGAGATTCTGGCTTTCTTTTCCCGGGGATCATAACAAAACCTTTTTTGTATTAACTCCACATCCAAGAAGATATGTCTGGCCAACTGCTCCAAAAGTTATGCAGATGCTCCTTCATGAAGAAGAGGCAGGAAATATATGCAATAAAAAATATGAAAGATACTGTAGCTTGACAGGTATTGAATAAACAATAATGGGGGATTTGTCCTTCATGATAAAGGGGAGCTGTTTCATGATCAAATAAACAGCAATTTGAATAGCTTCAATCCATAAATCAGTTGGGAAAAAAGTGTCAATTAATAGATATGAATCATTTTGAGTGTATGAGAGCTTTTTTTCCTCTCATCTGCTCCATTCCATTTCAATGGGAGCTAGAAACTCTTCAGAGATACGAGGAACTTTTGAATGAGTATTTGAAATTAAGCCGATGTGTATACGACTAAAGTCATCAATAGAAGGTATAAAATATTGGAAACCATGCATGAAAACAACTCGAGAAGGACCTGCATGTTTGTATGTACATGGTCCAAATTATCATCGAAGATGGTAACACTTAATAGTAGAGGTTGAGTCTTTCTTTTCCCTGTCTTTATTCAACTAACTCATGATGAATTGTCATAAGTAGAATGAAGTTTATAGAGTTAATTGAGAATTCTAACAACCTAGCTATTTGCAAAACAAGCAAGCAGTTGAGTGCTGCTCCCTGAAGTGTCGAGGGTGAGGCTAAGCACTAAGCTATGGTTAATGTACATATCAAATGTTTTGGTTAAAGCAGTTATGGAAGAACTAGGCTCTAGCGGCTATACTGCTCAAGTTCCCATTCTGATGCATCGTGATAATCAAGCTGGAGTTCACATTGCATCAAAATCCAATGTTTGACACAACACAGGGATCAAACACAGAAGCAGATTGTTACTTCATTCATGAGGTAACAGCTGGTATTATTCGTACACCATTTCTGAGGTTTTCAAGTCAACCGGTAGATGTATTTACAAAGGCTCTTCCAAGGGATCAGATGCAAAATATTCTTATGAAAATGGTCACGGTTGATATCTATGTTCCAACTTGAGGAGTGTTAGAGCTTAGAAGAGAGAGGAAGTCTTATAGTTTTCTAGTTTATCTTTCCTTAGCCCCCTTTATGTAATTTTTCTATCAAGAGGGGCCTGATTGTAATTACTTAAATTTTACGTTAGTAGAATATAGTGTTGAACAAGCACAGCAATGCACAATTCCCATATGCTTGTGATACCAACAACTTACTATCAGCAAACTAAAGATGAGTTACCTCAATAAGTGAGCCTCCTTAAATCTTTTGCAACATCCCACGTAAAAGCCTCCACCGCTATCACAAATAATAGTGGAGAGGGAGGGAGAGAGGCCAAGCCCTCCAATTCTCACCAATCCCATTCTCGTCAAGATGATCTGAAAAGCCGGCCCGGGAGGGAGGGAGGGAGGCCAAGCCCTCCAATTCTCACCAATCCCCATTCTACTCAAGATGATCTGAGAAGCCGGCCCTTTTTTTCCATGTCATCCACCTTTACGAAGTCCCACTTACAAACAACACCTCATCATCTCTCCCAATGCCTTGAATCTATGCATTCATTAGCTGTCAAAACTGAATCTAAAATTTACCCACCAAAAGTATCCTTTTCACTAGTACCCTCTTCAGTAGATATGACAGAAGAAAAACACAAATCTTGAAGAAAGACACTTAACAAAGTCATCTCTCCCGATGCCTTGAATCTATGCTTCTTTCTTTTTCTTCTTCTTCTTTTTTTTTTTTTTCAGAACAATGAAACAGAACCATATTTGGGACAAGTTTTGTGAAAGAAATAACACAGCATCAGAACATGGATTGGATTAGGCTGCCTTTTTCTGCCCAAGTGTCGCAATAAAATGGAGGACTTAATTGTGATGTGTGGAAGTCCTTTGACTAACAATATTATTAGCCCGGATGATGTGGAGTGCTGAGATCAAATTGGTGATGTTGCAGTAGCATGACAAGGCTGTTAACATTTTACTGTATAATCTGGATCTATCCCCCTGATCACTGCTAATAGAAACTTGAAGGTTATAACAGCATTGATGAAATGTCGGTAGTTCTTCACTAAAGATTGATACTAGGATGAAGCAGCAGCAACAAGATAATAGAAGAGAGATGAAGAGAGAGTTCAGGTCTCATTCCTACCGCTAAAGCATGATGCACAATGGGAAGGTCTAACACCCAATTTTCAAACAAAATGGTAGAACTCCAAGAAAAGCAGCCACATGCTTGTTACTTGTCCCCATGGATGAAAATTGCGGTATTGGTCGCGGTATCGGTCAGTCCCAAAAGCCGATATAGTATTGGTATCGGTAGTGGTTCGCGGTCAATTACTGTCGTCGCGGTGTGAATTTTTTTAATCTAAAAAAATTAAAAAAAATATCCAAAAATTCAAAATATTAGAAAAGGTTAGAAAACAATGTCTTTTTTTTTATTAGTAACAAGTATAAATCAAATTATCTGTCACCCTAAGTTATGACATCTTGTGTCGCTGTCTTGTTAAAAATTGTGAATTTTTTTTAAAGAACCATAATTATGACTTATGAACTATCTATTAATGTGAAATTTTAGAAAATACAGTTTATTTGTAATTTATATATAGTGTTCGTATCTTGTATAGTATATACCTCTATCATGATTCATCAGGCATCACTCAATTATCAAGCAAGTTGTGAAATTCAAGAATATGAACATTAATATAGCATATTACATAATGACTAGTAAAATTAATTATAAAGCAATTGGAGAGAATGAATACACAATTTAGGACACTTTGCCACTTGCCCTTGCCTATAAGTCAAGTGTTGCTTCAATCTAGTTATCCCTCAATTTATGACTTTTTAGCAATAATTACATTTAATCTTATATTTACTTTTAGCTTCTTCACCATGGTTCTATGCCGGATCAGTATATGCACCATTTTGATTTAGTTTCTTCAAAAACACATGGCACAATTTATAAAACATTTGAACTAAGATCCAAAATATAATAAGAACTAAGAAATACATTTATGTAGAGAATTTGGAATCTCAAAAGAGCATATTTTAAATGATACATTGATTATTTTATTTTCCTAATACTGTGTTTTAACAATCTAAGAATAAATTCAGAAATATAAAAAATATTGATATGCCACTTAATCACATAAATGATAAAGAAGGAGGAGGAGAAAAAATTAAGATTTTTAGTGCTTTTATGTAAATACGGCCAATATTTTGAAATATCGGCTGATATATCCCGATAAATTGGGGATATTTTGATAGGATACGGCCGATACGTACCGGTATCGACCATTTTTTTCATCCATGCTTATCCCCAATAAAACTAAGTTTTGGGTTTGATCCCTAGAATGTTTTATAATTGTCCCTAAAAAAATAAAAAGAAAAAGAAAATTAAAAAAAGAAAACGTAGTCCTAATCCTATACATTGATAAAAAAAATAAATAAATAAAAATTCATTTAAGAGTCATAATATGGAAGCAACTTAGATCTTAACTAGCTGGAAAGAAGTGTCACTTGAAATGAGATTTGCATAAATTGGCTCTTTGTGCAGATCCCTTGGTGATATTATCATGCATAATATACAATGGGTCCCATATGGACCACACTCCATACAACTGCATCAGGAACCCCCGCATATAATGTGTTGCATCAGGGCATTTTATGTGTCTTCATTACTGTTTGACACTAAATCTCAACTCAGTTTGGAAGGTAGGTCACTAAGTTGAGTGAGGTCAAAGCTCCAGCCGAGTCTTGGTTGAGTCGTGTAAATGGGGAGAGAGAGAGAGAGAGTGTGTGTGTGTGTGTGTAAATAAGGTACAAATGAGTCCTAACAGGTCTTGTTCGAGTTTGTGTGTGTGTTTCTAAATAAGGTACAACCGAGTCCAAACAAGTCTTGGTCGAGTTTGTGTGTGTTGTAATAAGGTACAGCCAAGTCCTAACAAGTCTTGGTCGAGTTTTTACCAAGTCTGTGCAAGTTCTTGAGTTGTAACATTTGATCTCAGCAAGTCATTTAAATATTGAATGGAAGCATGCCTTTTCAGGTTTCTAAACATTGGTGATGCATAAGGACAAATTAGCTTTTTAAGGATGAGATGTTGCCGATGAAAAGTAGGCAAAGCATATCTGATGGAAGAAATATCTAATTCACAGAAATATGGATAATCATTGCTTTTACTTATCTTTTTTTCTTTTTTGAGATGCTATAATATCTCACTGATAACTTTCAAGATTTGGTTTGCATATGGATTCTTTAATCTGGTTGAATTCTGGATCCTAACTGGTACGATGGCTTTGAAATCCAGATCTTTAATGATTTCTTACACAAAGAATATGGGGGTCCTGGTACTCTCTTGGTGGAACCATTCACAGATATGCTACTCGCTCTCAAGGAGAAGAAATTGCCAGGAGCACCCGTGGCAGCACGTGCAGCTTTGCTATGGGCCCAAAACTATGTTGATCAAGACTGGGAAATCTGGACCTCCCAACAGCCAAAATGATTGTTCGTCAATTCGCTACCACCATTTCTATTCAAAATGTAAAAATCCGGTCAGACCATGATGGTAAAATGACTCTATATTGAAAGGTTAAATCCCATTTTATCATCCATATATCTTATTATATCTGTGCTAGAACTCTAGATTATTCATTTCATCATGATATGCTAGTAACTCTAGTTTCATTCCAAAACAGTACGTGATTACAACGGTGTTGCTGTACAAGGACTGTATTCCTGTGAAATGCTTTTTTGTGGCTTAACTCATTCTTGTAGATATTTTGGAATCATTGAGCATCCTAGCCACCTCCACGCTTCTTTTTTTTATTCTCCAAATCCAAACCCATTTAAAAAGGATCAAGGGAGTCAATTGTCTGCCAACCCATCGGTGTCTGAAGACTATTGCATCAGCTTCCGACCTCAGAGATGCTCTGCAACGAGGGACGCCACTGCCTTGATGGCTTCACAGTGGTCTGTGTTGCCTTCTGTCGATGTCTTTCTTGTTTCACATCCTGAAACAACCACACAAACTGTGTCACTACTTAATCATGCTAATATACAAAATGACATGCATACATATGCATATAATAAATATTAGAAACATAATTGTAATGTGAGATTTTCCTTGGATTTGAGCGTACAGATTAAAAGAAAATTAATTGCATTATCAAGTTTTCTTTAGATTTAAAGATGAAAATCGCAGTTCTCTCCATGGAAATCAAATTATTTCCTTTTAGGGAGTCCTCTTAGACAAACCTGCTATTGAAATATTCCCTTGTGGACAATGTTTTTATGTTGTCATATAGGAATCCATCAAAACCCAAAAGGCAAATGAATTGCATGATGCCACAATAGGTTTTGATGAATATTGCAAGATTTGAAATATGCACCCTTGTGGTAGCCAACTGAATAGAATAATATTTCACTCCACCCGGATATTTTGATATCAATTTTTGCCATAGGTGGAAAGTGGAAACCTAGTAGTTGGCGTTTCCACCCCTAAGTGGGCTTGTTTTTATGTGCTTTCTCCACACAAAAGAAAATAGGAAAGCCACCAAACACTGCTTTGACTTCCGCAGCATGCTTGAAATGGGGATTAAACTACTGTCCGTGTCACTCAACTAATATATTTTTCATTTTATTTCTAGTTCATGTTTCTCTTGTTTCTTTGAAAGAAAGGAAAAGAGGCATACTCTGATGTTTGGTTTGCACCTAACAGAACTATGCATTGACTCATCCTATAATATGCTGCATACATGCATGCCAATTTATACTGTCTGAGCATGGGCCTTATTTGGGATACAGAATAAGCCAAAAAAGACTCTGATGGAACAATCCCCAACAATCTGATTTACTCACTGAATTTGGACTGTTTGAGAACTAGTTCTTAATTATTCATTCGATTGCAATAATTTGAATGATTTTATACACACATCCCACACATAAAGTAGATGATTTCACCACAGTTTGATGGTGTGAAACACTAAAATGACCAGAATATTTCTGTAATGATATTTTTCTTAATTAGTTACTCCTTTCATCTGGGTTCGATGCTGGTTTGAATTAATTAGATGAGTGTGGAGCAAACAGTCATCGGTTGTATGTTCTCTGTACTTAGTGTCCCTTTCTTCTCTAGCATCTGATCAAGTTACATTGTGTATACACTAAGAAAACTACAGGAAAAAGAGATATTCTCCTGTAAAAGAGAAAACTTCTAATACAGACCAAAATTTGCTCCAATATCAACAAAACAAGAGAGATTCACCTGATTCTGATTCCCTGACTCGATCTTTCTTGCATCTGACTCACAATCCAGAGCCTGAGGCACTTCGCTCTCAACCTGCTTCTTTCTCTCTGAATCGCCCGTGTTCTTCTTCATCCTCGCATGCTTCTTTGCCCACAATCCTTTCATAACTTCTACATTTCCACAAGAAAACTGAGCAATAAGTAGACAATCAACTAAGAACTATAAACAAACTCTCCAGCATAAAACTTTGTACATAAACAACAGATCTAACTGATCATGACCCATGATTGACAAGCTCAAAAGGAAGAAAGCAACCAAACCTTCGGACGTTAGAAGCCGATAAACTTGGCCAAGAGCAAGTGTGTCCTTAGCACGAAGTAGTTTCACACGAGTGAAACGTATGCCACCATTGTCGCGCTTCTCCTCCTCAGATGGCTGGCACAGGGTGACTAATGCAACATAGTGACCTGGGTTACTTCTCATGACCTCACTCGCGCTTAATGGCCAATATGACCTTTCTACTCTCCCACCTGGGTGTTGTATTACCACCATAGCGGCGTCTGCAGCCTGGCAATTGCCCATCTCTCTCTCCCTCTCTCTCTCTCTCTCTCTGCAATGGAATCAGCTGTTTCTCACTCCAATAAGATGAAGAAGAAGAAGAAGATGATGAGGAAGAAGTAGACGTAGAAGAGAATGTTTGGCTGCTATGCCTTCTTCCAGCTAATGAAAAAGACTGGTGAGAGAGAGAGAGAGAGAGAGAGAGAGAGAGAGAGAGAGAGAGAGAGAGAGAGAGAGAGAGAGAGAGAGAGAGAGAGAGAGAGGGTGTGTCTTTTTCTAGCACAACCACTAACACCCCTTGTGTCCAATCAGACCTTCAACAGACTACTACTATAATGAGTCACAACTCTGGATTCTCTTATGCCTGTGCTTAGAGACTGTCTGATTTGCATTGTCCTTAAAAATTCCTCAGTAGGCCCTATATATTAATTGAATGCATAAGATTTATGTTAGTTAAAAATGAATATAAAATGTAAATTATTTAAAAATGAGCATTAAATGATCATTTCTTTTAAGGAAATAAAACTTAAATAACATGGAAAATGTCAAAATGAATAGCAAAGGATGGAGGTGGTTATTCATTTTTCATTTTCTAAGAAATTCACCTTTGGCCTTCATTGTAGCTACTTTTTCCATGAGTCCTAGGCAGTGAATTGTTCCTACTATTAAATTGATCACATAAAAGGTGACACGACTAAAATAAAATTAGCAAAATGTAGTCAAAATCCAGTGTTTACTATAGTTATGTACTTGAGGATAAAGGATTACATGCTTGAGGATGGGCAAAACTCCAATGAGACTAAAATTCTATATCATGGGTTTTTTTTTTTTTAGATGACCCATGGTATTCTTCACTAGCTTGGCTTTCAGACCTTTGGCCTTTGACCAAGGGTGGCCTGATTTTAATGAATAAGGATTATTTCTTTTTTCTTATAACATATGTATTCCCGGCATCTTTGACCTAATAGGACTATTCCCCATAGCACCCACCTTATAAACCCATACAAACATACATTAAACAAATTTCATTAGGGTTTAAACACAAGACGTCGGGGGAGAAAACCCACTTCTTATTCACTCCAACTCTAGGTGGGTGTATGATGCGGTAATTTAAGGTGACACTCATGAATTTTCACATAAAGATTGAAGACAAAGAAAATATCTCTGCAGAGTGCAGGCAGCAGTGTACAAAGGCTTCAGAAAATCCGGGCTCCTGCAACATAGCGTTGCTTAAAACCTGGTACGGCTGCCACGTGGGTTCGCACCATTGGGTCATAGTGCGCACGATGGCGGGTCCACGTGGAAGAGGGCATGGGTTGGTGGGGGTGGGGTGCGGATGGTGTTGGCTAACGGAAGCGTGAGATTCCGTGAAAGGGGTAAAAAGGCAATGCCGATGGCATTGCCACTGGTGATTGGTGGGTGTGGCCCACTCACCGCTCACATTATCCTTTGTCTACTTTCCCCACCATCCTACTCCTGCCCTCAAGTACTTGTCATGTGGCAGTGTGCGACAAAACGGCACTTATTTGAGTGTCTAACCGTTCAATGCTTTTTTGAAAGATGCCAGTAGTGAGATGAAAAAAAAAAACCCCCCACACTTTGGTTTTCACCCTCTTTCGTTGGTGAAATCATCATCCACCGCAACCAAGGTGCATTGGAGCAACTGGGCGACATGGGCTCCTCCAAGTTTCACTGCAAGCATTTACAAATAAAAAGTAAAAAGTTCACTGCTCGCAATGCTAATGAAATTTGGGCCTTTTGGTCTACCCAATTTCGTTATTATTTTTCTGGACCATTATTAGGACAAGATGGGCCACCAAACCTAGTCCATCCAACAATTTGGCCCAAAATTACCATTCATGACCTGCCCATGAGCTTTAAAAAAGTCCAGACCAATTTCGTCTTTTGTTTGCGGGTGTACATACATAACTGTTACATATTATTGTATTTATTAACATCCATTTACACATATGATGTATACATGAGCTATGAAAATGATATATTTTTGTATAAAAAATTACGTATCTAAACAGGTGTGAAACCATCATTCTCGTTGGATAAAAGATCTTGCCTATGTTTTAAGCCACTCAACAGTTGCGTGAAAAATAATATTCCAAATAAATACAGTATTGTGTTTTACATGTGCAAATTTTACTTGTGCAATATTTACTCATATAAGTGACGATTCTCTCATTGCATGTAAAAAAGAAAATTAACCGCCAATTGTGTTTTGCTTTCATGGGGCCCATTTGCCATCCTAGTTTTAATCAGACAGTATGCACGTCCCCACTTGCGTAGGAACCATCAGTTGGGTCAAACACACTGTTTGGAGGTCAACTATCGAAGAAATCGCATTGATTTCATGATAATCTACTCAACCATTGCCAGACAAGTTGTTGGTGGCTCATAGCATATTGATTTTTGTTTTCTTTAGCAATAAAGGGCCATTGATCAATCTAAATCATGCAGTCAATTCAACTCGACACGATTAGATTGGTTATGATTGAAGGGCACCACGTCCATTGCACAGACCTAACATTGCATCTCTGGTCTGACAATCAACGGCCATATCAAAATGGGTTCACATCTAGACGGCTAAGATTATAACATGGCCCGTTAATAGTGGACTGGATCATTTCCCCATCTTCACTTCTGTTCTTGGAGAATTATGATCCCTTGAGTGATCTCCTCCATAAGAATTGATTTGATGCGCTCTAGGACTAATGGAATGCATTAAATTAAGTTTTTTTAACTATTTATGACCATAACACAAGCCTCCAAAAAATAGGAGTGGAGCCTAAGTGGAGCCCACTTAATAAAAATGTGAGCCGCTAAAAATGATACCCCACCCCCACCCCCACCCATACTCGGGGCCACCTCAAGTTTTATTCTAAAATAAAATGCTCCAACCACAAGATTGGGCATATAATTGATAACGCAATCTATAAATAAAATTAACAAGTTTTATTCTAAAAGAAAATGCTGTCACCACAAGATTGGGCCTATAATTGATAACGCAATCTATAAATAAAATTAATCCATGAGATTTTCTTAATCTGGTCAATCTTATAGCAGAACTAGCTCATTTTAAATAAGTTTGAGGACATCCAATAAACAGGATAGGCAATCATTTTTTTAGCGAATCTAGATCATCGGAGTGTCTTGCCCATGGTGAAACGTAAGTGATTCATTCACAGTCACCATAAAACAGATGCTCATGCAATCTTTGTCTTGTTTAAGCAGGTTAGATTTCCATTAACTGGGCAGTGTACGTTCTAAAACAAACCCAACACCCCCACCCACCCGCGGGGAGAGCCTGGGAGAATCCTGGATCCTTTTCTTGACAGGCCTTAACAAGCTATATATAAACTATACCACGGTCCATGAGATTCCTGACAAACAGTCAATAGCCATTTTCTTGGATATACAATAGCCAAGAATCTGATCCTTGACCCGAAATGAATGCAATTGATTGAATGGTCAGGAATGTTTGATGGGTGCTGCTACCTTAATCGATGGGCACCAAAGAAATAGTGCTGGTCTTATGGCTTAGGTTGTGGCCATCTACATCAATCAATGTGACCGTTAAGAGGTGTGTTGTAATTACCCAAGTTCTGATGCATTTTTAATTATTCAGAGTGTCTGTCAGAACAAAGGTCTTGCTACTTATTACTTGAAATGCTAGTGATAAAAAAATCTTTTTGTGGAAGAAAGTGCAGGATTACATTAATTACTACTCTCTCCAATGATCTTTGTGATCCTTCATTTGACCATGTTATCACACTCACCAGACGAAAGCATCTTGTAAAGTCTAGGTTGTTTTTGGTGGTCACAATGTCAGAAGAAGGTTTCTTGTGCTATGATCAGGGTTCAAAAACCCAATTTGAGCAGCCCTGACTCGGCTGAGTTGACTATACTCAGAGGGCACCGATCCATTGAGTCTAACTCTAACCTAGTTTTATTTGACTCGGGCGAGTTGATTTTTAGAATTCTGGTTCTGAGGCATCAGGATAGGTTAAAGTGCTCATGCATCCATGGTACACTTACGGTTCACTTTTCTGGGCCATTGGTAGGCTCATGGGGGATGGGGAAGCAATGAATTTCTAGATCAAAATATTCTAACCTCATCATCATCATCATCATCATCATCAAAGCCTTATTCCAACCATGTTGGGGTCGGCTACATGAATTCTATTTCTCCATTCCGTTCTATTTTGAGCTAAATCTTTCGATAAGTGCAACTTCTTCAAATCTGAATTAATGACTTCCATCCATGTTTTCTTCGGTCTACCCCTACCTCTTGATGGACCCTCCACCTGTATATCCAAACTTTTTTTCACCGGTGCCATTACTGGCCTTCGCTCAATATGCCCAAACCATCTTAAACGAGTTTCTCTAATCTTATCTCCTATTGGTGCTACCCCTAAATGTTCTCGAAAGCGCTCATTTCTAATTTTATCTTTCCTAGTTTTATCACACATCCACCTAAGCATTCTCATTTCCACTACATCCATCTTATGAATATGTGTTTTCTTAATTGGCAAACATTCTGCTCCATATGTCATAGTTGGTCTAACCATTGTCCTGTAAAATTTTCCATTCAATTTTGTTGGCATTTGTTTATCACAAAGTACTCCCGAAGCTAGTCTCCACTTCAGCCATCCAGCTCTTATCCTATGCTCTACATCTTCGTCAATCTCCCCATCCTTACTAATCATCGAGCTTAGGTACCGAAAAGAATCTTTACGTGGTATCTCATCGGTTTCAATTTTGACAGTGGTTTCAACACTTTGTATATGTCCACTGAAATTGCAATCCATATATTCTGTCTTTGTACGACTTATTTTAAAGCCTCTAGATTCTAATGCCCTCCCTCATCTCTCAAGCTTTGCATTTACACCCTCTCTTGATTCATCCACCAATACTATATCATCTGCGAACAACATACACCATGGTACTTCTTTTTGAATATGCACAGTTAACTCATCCATAATTAATGCAAAGAGATAAGGGCTTAAGGATGATCCCTGATGTAAGCCTATAGTCAAGGGAAATCCGCCTGTTTCTCCACATGTGGTTTTCACATTTGTTATTGTACCTTCATACATATCCTTTAAAATTTCAATGTAACTTCTTGGGACATTTCTTTTCTTTAAGACCCACCAAATTAAATTCCTCGGTACCTTATCATAGGCTTTTTCCAAATCGATAAAGACCATATGTAGATTTTTCCTCTTTACTCGGTATTTTTCCATTAATTGCCTAAGTGAAAAGATAGCTTCCATAGTCGATCTCCCTAGCATAAAACCAAATTGATTTTCCGAAATCGTAGTCTTTTTTCTCAGTCTTTGCTCTATTATTCTCTCCCATAACTTCATAGTGTGACTCATTAGTTTAATTCCTTGATAGTTGGTACAATTTTGTATATCTCCTTTATTCTTATATATAGGTACTACAATGCTTCTTCTCCATTCATCCGGCATTTTCTTTGTCACAAGTATCTTATTGAATAGTCTACATAACTAGCTTACTCCAACCTCTCCTAAGCATTTCCATACCTCTATCGGAATACCATCTGGGCCTGTTGCCTTTCCTGTCTTCATTCGCTTTAATGCTTCCTTCACTTCCACCCCTCTAATTTTATGGAGAAAAGTATACTCTTGTAATGAAGTATCCTCCTCCACTCTTATATCGCTCAAATATTCTTCATTTAAAAGTTTACTAAAATATTCTTTCCACCTTTTTATAATATCGTTGTCCTTCACCAAAATATTTTCCTCATTGTCCTTGATACATTTGACATGATCTAAGTCCCTACTTTTCTTTTCTCTTATTTTTGCAAGCTTAAAAATATCCTTTTCTCCTTCTCTTGTTCCCAACCTATTATAAAAGTCATCGTATGCTTTGAACTTTGCGCTACTTACTACTTTCTTAGCTTTTTTCTTTGCCTTTTTATACAACTCAAAATTTTCTATACTCTTAGTTCCCTGCCAAACTTTGTAGCAATGTTTTTTTTGTCGAATAACTTCCTGAACCTCCATACTCCACCACCATGTTTCTTTATTAATATGTCTCTTCCCTTTTGATTCTCCAAGTACCTCCTTTGCAATATTCCTAATGCAATTAGCCATTTGATTCCACATTACTGTAGTTTCTCCTTCAATATTCCATTCTCCTTTCTCAATCATTTTGTCCTTAAATATATTTGCTCTTTCCCCTTTCAAATCTCTCCACCTTGTTTTAGAGTCCATTTTGTTTACTACTGCTCTCTTTTTACTTCTAATGCAAATATCTAAAACTCCAAACCTATGTTGCGTAGTCAAACTCTCTCTTGGGATAATCTTACAATCTTTACAAGCCAATCGGTCCTGTTTTCTAACTAGAAAAAAGTCTATCTGACTCCTATTACTCCCACTTTTATATGTAATTAAATGCTCATCTCTTCTTTTAAAGTAAGTATTTGCTACTATAAGATCAAATGCCACTGCAAAGTCCAATATAGTGTTTCCGAATTCATTCTTTTCTCCAAATCCATGCCCTCCATGCACTCTCTCATATCCTCTATTATCTCTTCCTATATGCCCGTTTAAATCCCATCCAAGGAAAATTTTATCACTATTTGGGATTTCTCGCATTAAATCATTCATCTCCTCCCAAAATTGTCGTTTCACACTTTTTTCTAGTCCTACTTGGGGAGCATATGCACTAATGATATGAATTATGTCTTCCTCTAGTACTAGTTTAATTGCTATAATTCTATCACCAAACCTCTTTACCCCCACAATTTTCTCTTTTAAATCCTTATCTATAATTATACCTACTCCATTTCTTGTATTACTCTTTCATGCATAGAAAAGCTTATACCCATTCATGAGCTCCTTAGCTTTATTCTCTTTCCACCTTGTCTCCTGTATACAAGCCGCACTAATTCTTCTTCTTTTCATTACCTCAACCAACTCCATGCTCTTGCCTGTCAAGGTTCTTATATTCCAAGTAGCAAGTCTAATTTTCCTATTCCTCCTCTTCTTCTCATGGACTAACTTCTTTAACCGCATTAGCCCAAAGTCATGCGGTAGCTCTTGCACACTTTTCACTGCAGCCGAGCGATGCTGCAATGCGTCGCTTAAAGAGGGGAACGCCCTAGCCTTATCGTGAAATATCATTTGTTCAGAATTCATGTTTGGGTTGTGACAAAGTTTTACGCTGGCTGTCACCTACCTAATGCAACCCTCCTCCTTTACCCGGGCTTGGGACCGGCAGCAAAACTGGCGGAATTATCAAAATATTCTAACCCGCTAAGGTAAAATCAGAGAGGAGGACAAAGGATCGGGTTGTTAAGTTTCTTCTAATCAATATGATCATGAATTTCTCATCAATCGTATGGTCCAACCTGATTGATGGTGTGGATCACCAGATTATGGGCCCCACTTACACAATCAAGGGTGTACGCACATACATTATTATGGGGACAATCGCCTGCCAGAATCAGATCCACCTGTAAGAATTGCATGAAAAATTTGGGTCCAATTCTATGATCCTTACAAAATTTTACATCAACTGTTAAAACTCACATAAAAATTCATAAAAATTCTGAATTTAGATAAATTTACCCCCACAATCAAACTATTTGTCTCGGTCTGCCTCCCCCAAATGAATATTCTGAATCCTCACTATCTACAGGATAGGCGCAACAGGCTACCCGACATGCAAATATTTACAAAACAGAAAAGAAAAAACAATGTACCAGGCTAGACTCAATAATTCCTCATGTTGGAATTGCTTGACCTCCATGGAAAGTTTTGAAAAGTGTCATTTTTGCAGCCATGTGGAAATGTTGGGGATCTTGGGCTCATAAATTCAATGACATGGCCTTACTTGTCCATGGGTGACCCATGAGGGATGACAAGAAACCATACTTTATACAATGGGTGGTGCATTATATGGTTGATTGATTTAAATAGGCACATGTGGGGCCCATTTGTTCATAAATTGTAGAGTGGAGGGACTACATTTTGGTCCCAATGTCATTTTCTTTGCTATTACTCCGAATGGAAACCCTTCACCAAACATCATCCGATTTCTGGGGGCATGAGAAGTAAAGAAATCCCATTCAAGCATGGTTTCCCCCACCCTCTAACCAAAGAGAGTTCCTAGGGTTTCTTCATTCATAAGACCGTGCTTGTTGGGGTGTATTTAATTTCAGTGCTGATCAAAGAAGACATAAAAATTGTCTTAGTGGATGGTGGTTTTAAACTTTATATGTGTGAGAGATTGACAATCACCCATAACGGTTTAACATCATTTTAATCTATGAAAAATGACATAATGCCCATACCGGTCCGTATCTTCCAACATTTGACATATCTGCAATACAGGTGAAAATTGAGACACATTACTTCGTATCAGTATTACTTCGCGTCAGTATCTTACATAACGGTCGATATTTAATTCCTTGCCATATAGACTAGGGTTTTCATAAAGAGTTTTACTTGGTTAGATTCCATTGACCGATTACTATGAAAATGTTTTATTTTTTTTAATTTAGGTAAATGACTGTTATACAAATTTTAGAGATCTTTATGAAAAATTAGCCCTATACCCAAATAAATGGGTTTATTAACAAATACATAAAAACATTAAATTAGGGTTCATACATTTTTTGGGACTAACTTGCCCACTATTGATATGGTTATTAAAGAACGGCTCCTTACTAATAGCAGCAATTCTTACCTAGGTATACACATGCCACCTTTCCTTGGTGTAGACTCTCATTTCCACTTGTGTAGGCTTTTGTTCTTGCATGTGAAGGCTTTCTCATAGGACCTAGTCCGTTGGTTGGGTAATGATATCGTTTGCACTATCAATATCATCAAATGACATTATTAGGCTAATATTAAAACCTTACCAATCCTTTTTTCTTTCTTTTATTTCTTCTTCTCTGATCTTTGTATCTGTTATCAGAACCTCACCAATCCTTTTTTTTTCTTTTATTTCTTCTTCTCTGATCTTTGTCTCTGTTATCAACCTTTTCGTTGTCGACATTTCTAACCTGACAGCATGAGTTGATCGGCACAATGCTCCTGTCAAGACTCATGTGTCTACAGCTTTCAGAAGTACTGTTGATGTTGAGGTCATGAATTGCCATATAAAGGGATTATAATACTCTTGAAATCCTATATTCTCTTTTTCTTTTTCTCTTTCTTTTTATACTTTTTTTTTCCAGTGGCAAGAGCCTGAAACCGTTATTGGACTTCGTAATTTGTAGCTTTCCTTAAAAATGTGTTTTAATATATTTGATCAACTCCCTCAAAACCTACTTGTCCCATTGAGTAATGAGGATTCAAGCAAATTGAACAACAACAACCAGAAGGTTGGTAACAAATAAAGAGAGTGGAGAAGAAAGAAGAAGAGAAAAAGAGGGATTGGTTGGGTTATAACATTAGCCTAAGGAGATGGTTAAATCAATATTGTTAGGAGGCAAATTAGTACCAAAAAAAAATATATGAACCCCCAAGTGTGAGGTTTTTATGGATTATGAATGAATCTGTTTAATATGATTGCAAGGCTTATTTTCTCGTAAAAATTCAAAACTTTTAATAGTCTAATGTCGCTCTTATTTGAATCATCTGGCGGTGACATTGGGTTTTATATCTCAAACAATTCCAATTGCAAAATCATCAGCTGGATCGCCTAGATCAATAATCATAATTCAGCAACTTACTGTTGGAGCAGCGGTAAGACATTGCTTATGTCATAAGAAAGGCAAATACTTTCAACACTCGGGAAAAAAAGAAAAAGCTTGCTAGTAAGATAAGTGGCATGCTAGGAAGAGAGAGGGAGAAAACCATCATACATGGTGGGCTCTACACTTTCATGGTGAAAACCATCATACATGGTGGGCTCTACACTTTCATGGTAGGTACTTACAACTTTCCCTTGAGATCATATACACTGGCGAGCAATGTATGTGCCATAAAAGTGATCATTTTGGTAGATGGGATAGTAACAGTTTTACATTAAACCCTGGACAGAAGTGAATTGAGAACTGCATTGTTATAAATCAATCTTCCCTGCTTAGAGATTGTAGCTCCTTTATTCGGGTGGGAACAATGGGTCCAGTCAAGTATGGCACATGTTTCAATCCATAAAAACTTGTATTTAATCAAATTACTCAAGCCATCATACACGCCATCAGGGCCTGCCCCTAGGCTTGAATTGAGTATCTGCTAATTGTGCTGCCGCGAAACTAGAATCAAAGAACACATAATATATAATACTCAGTGGAGCATGATGAATCTTTCCCTTAACCAGGTGGCTTTGGGAGGCCATGGGTCGGTTTGTGTTGAGGTTAGGTTGACCTCTAGTCTTTGCAGACCCAACCAAAATCCAAACGATTTCATTAATTGGGGCGGAAATGGGGACCAGACTCTATAATTTTGGGTTGGGTTTATGGTGGGCTGGCGAGTTTGAATTAATTGTCGAGTTAAGAAGAAAATGTGGACCGAACTGAAACCTGGTTCATTCATCAATTGGTTCAGTACTATTGACCCAAACTCAACATTAGTGGGTCAGTTAAGGAATTGCTCCTAGGGCATTGCTCTGAACTGTAACTATGGGTTCAACGGCAGCGAGGCAGAACTCAAGAATCACTTCATTTCCAACCATCTGATTGATACCCATCCAGTCGACAGTTTGAATTCAATAGGCAATATCGGATGGTTAGAATTGTAATATCATCAGATTGATTTTTTTTGCCTCTATATGCCCCATCTAGAGTTGGTTCCACCATCTCAACGGTTTGGATTGACTTATATTTTTGTGGCATTTCGAGGAACGGGCTCATGAGTTGGAATCCATTTTACTCTCTAGAGAATTATTACATAATTCCACCCACAAAAATGGATTAGACTTGACAGTCAATTTTGGCTGCAGATGAGGGTTGACCAGGTTTTTTATGGCTTGTTTAAGCATATCTTTTTAGCATTAAATGAATGATGCACGATCCATGTCATGTCCCAACTTACACAATATCAAAAAGGCCCTAAGATTGCTTTCCGCTGTCAATGCGCATCTTAAAGTGACAAAAAGGCAAATTGCATCTTGAGGATACTTTTAAAAACATCTTAAACAATGGATACTGATTGATGCCTGTGTTCTTAACAACAGGACAAAGAATGGAAGGGTTGTGTAAACATTTACCAGATTAAATACATAAAGTGGTAAAAGCTAAAGGTGTAGTATCTTTTTTTTTTTTTTATTGTTCAGTTATTATGAGTGGTTCTGCATTATTTTCCAAAAAAGCAAACAAAAACAAGGTTGGTGAGAGAATCCAAGGGACTTCATTTGAGCATTGAATGCAGATTTTGTCAAACTTTGGTGGCCACCAATTTTTCTCCCTAAGATTCTAACACTGCTTGGTCTTTTTGACTGCATGGAAATTGAATAGGAACTGTTCCAGCAATGCAGCAACTGAAACTGATCACCAGGGGAGAGTACATGGAAAGTCTTTTTCTCTGTCTATTAATTCCATCGTTGAAGGGTTTTTAACAAATCACTATTTTGTCCGCTCTAGCTGAATCTCAACTTGTTAGGGACAATTAACGTCCCCCTCGTGGGGTGGGGAACACAAGTTCTGAGTCCACAATAAGAAGAGAAAAAATATCTACCTTCTATGATTAGTATAAATACAACGAGTACAATTCATGATTGTAGATTGCCACCTCCCTGAAATTTGGAACCTGTTTTTGGGCATGCAAGGGAGCTGGGGCAACACAAGTGGGAAAGGGGAGCCCATATCATGGGAATGAGAGCTCACACAAGTGAAAAAAGAAGCTCACAAAGTGAGAAGAGAGTCATACCCATAAGTCCATCATTAGGCTGCATGCTGACACGCAAGGTTGTCAACCAAGCAAGCAACCCCTTGTTGTCAACATGAATAATTATGATGCGCAATAACAGACGGTCTGATTGGTGTAAGATGAGCCCCATTGTGCTTAGAATTTTTTTTCTTTTTTATAAATTATTCTGAATTGGTGCTTTAATTGTGCAAATCTTTACGTGGCAAACCTTACTTAGAAAAAACCATGAGTCCTCCTCGAACCAACAAAAACCAAACACTAACAATGAGCAATTATAAGATATACTCACAGACCTTGTCCCAGTTGCAACTCAACCTAAGGATTGTAGTTCTTTTTGAACAATCCCTATTATCATGACTCATCTCTGTTCATTGCTTTCCGTGTTTAATCCATTGCGCTTTGAAGCTATTAAAAATGAACAAATCTTCTACAAAAAAGAAAACAATATTCTACAAGAGATGTAGAAGCAATATTCTCCAATACAAATCCTCAGTACAATCTCTCTAATAGAAGCTCTATAGAAGTAGGTTGATCTCCAATGTGAATTCTCAATTAAAAACAATAAGATCCTTGCATTAAGGTTGAGAGGACCTTTTTAAAATCCACAATTTGTGTCTTAGGATTAAGTTACTGTAAAACAGAAACTGACAGTTCTAGCACAAAAATGAGACAATTCCGCATAGAAAAGTGGGTTTCTGCGCATCGGGTGCTCGAGCCAATTGAATGGGCGCTCAAGCACACTAATTTCGGTTGAAATCTCTGCCTTGGGCGCTCAAGTTTAGGTGCATGGGCCCTTGAGTGCACATGTAAATTCTTTACTTTTCTATAAACTTTCTGAGGCCATAACTTTATCGTTTTAACTTTAATTGATGTAATTTTGGAACCCATGGATATCTAGTTGAAAAGAGATTTCCAATGGTAGGTAGCTTGCCCCGATCCAACGCTTGATTTATGAGATATGACCTTTTTTATCCATATAGTCTTTAAAAAATTACTTTAAAATACTTTAATTTGCATTTTTTCTTCAAATTCTTTACTTTAGTGAATCAAGCGACTCATACCATAGTCCATTCTAAAAGAATTAAAAAATTATAACTCAATAAACCTAGAGTTTTATCAAATCCATGAATTAGCCAACATACAAAAATTCTAACAATATCCCCCTTTTGCTATTCATGGACAAAACTTCCTAAACTTAACAAATATTCTATCAAAAGATAGAAAAAAATACTTTGAATATTTGCATAAAAAAACTTATAACTTCAGCATCTAACATATCTCTAGCTTTATCTCCCCGTATATGTCTCCCCCTCTTTGTCCATAATTGACAAAGAATTATCAGTATACAACAATTTGTCAATCAAGATCCAATAGCTCCCCCTTAATTTGACTCCCCGTAATGTCATCTTTTTTTATATGCTGGAGGTAGGAGCCTGATTATCTTGATCATGGGCTTTTGGATTTTGGTACCTACACTTGCGAATTTAAAGCTTTCAATGCATTGTGTACCAAATTAGTATGTAAGTCATATTTACTTACATATATGGCTTTATTCTTGATTTTTAGTGGAGATAATTGCTTCTTCCATTGCTTATTTCTTAGTAGATTTCTCAACTTATTGCAATGAGGTCGAATATGTTTTTTGATTTCACAATGATGACATGTGGGTGTAGATTTAGGACGTGGCATGTTTTTCTTGGATGTAATCCCAACATGATTTACTCATGCAGCATGTGGAATAATATATGATATAGAAAACACAGTAATGCCTTTAGCCAAAATAGATTTACCTTTGTTTTTGGACATTGAAGCTTCTCGTTCATAGCCAATGCCAATTTTTGAAGAATGTTTTTTTTTTTTTTGTGACACAAAATTTAGAAAAGCGTTATGGATCCAGTGTTCATGTGCTTTACTTTGTTTTTGGCAAATTCTAACTCTGTGTGAACTAAATTTAATTTGCCATTTAAATCATCCTTTTCAATTTTGAAAACAACTACTTCACTCTTGACTGTTTGTAATTCTTTTTCAGCCTTCTCAGCATGCTTTAAAAGAAAATCCATTTTGACATCTACATCAATTAATTTGTCAAACAAGGTAGCACGCTGAGTTTGTAATTAGTTTACCTTTACTCGTTCATCTTCCAGTTCAGATGTTAATAAAGAATTTTGTGATTCCGTGTCTTTCAACTTGAGCGCCAACTTCTCATTAATGCTTGACATTCGCTTGCATTTCTTTAACAATATCTTGTATTCTGCCTTCAAATCGAATTCATCATCTGACACTTCATCATTAGAAATATTGTCAGATGTGCCATGTAAATCTCACTATGAATGCAACAAACTTGGAACTGGCTGTGTCAGGAAGTAGATTTTCAGCATTCTCAAAACCATCATCCCACATTGTTGCTATGACTTTACTACATCTCTTCAGTTTTCTATTTGCGCATTGAGAAGCAATATGCCCAAACCCTTTTGTTTCAAAGCATTGAATCGATCTAGGGTTTTTCCTTTTAGAGCTTTTCTTAGATTTGTGAATAATCAAACAAGATTGTTTATCTTTCAGTGGTGATGGCTTGACTGTATATGTGCCTTTTCAATTGAAATCCATTCTAAAAATCTCAATAGATCAACACACAGTAACTTAGTATGACCCGCTCTGATACCAATTGGAAGAATGTCCCAGATTTTGATTTCTAAATTGCAGTTCAAAATATATGCAGCAGAAAAATAAAAGAACTAGCAAATAAATCAATCATACCCCCCACAAGAAAAAGACGCATATTTTTACGTAAAAAACCCTACTTGAGAAAAACTACAAGTCCTCCTCAGACCAACAAAAAGCAAGCACTAATAACAAGCAATTACAAGATATACTCACAAACCCTCTTTTAGTTGCAACTCAACATAAGGACTGTAGTTCTTCTTGCACAATCCTTGTTGTCACGACTCCTCATCATTTACTACTCTCTACACTTGATCCAATACACCTTGAAAACACTCAAGACGTACAAATTTTCTACGAGAGAGAAAACAATCTTCTACAAGAGATATAGAAACAATATTCTATAACACAAAGTTTCAGTACAATCTCTCCAATTAAAGCTCTAGAAAAATGGGTTGATCTCCAATGTGAATTTTCAATTCAAAATAATGATATCTTTGCATTAGGTTGAGAGAAAATCCCTTTTTACAATCCTTAATTCGTCCCTTAGTGTTTGAGTCTTTGTAAAACAAAAACTGGTAGTTCTGGCACAAAAAGAAAATAATTTTGCATAAGAAAGTGGATTTCTGTACGTTGGGTGCTCAAGCACACTAGCTTATGGCTAGAGACTTTGCTTTGAGCACTTGAGCATAGGTACAAAGGAGCTTAAGCGCAAATGTAAATTATGCACTTTTCTACAAACTTTCCAAGCCCATAACTTTATCATTTTAATTACGATTGATGTAATCTTGGAACCTACTGATATTTACTTAAAAAGAGATTTCCAACATTTGGTAGTTTGCCCTAATCCGACACACAAATTGTGAGATATAACCTTTTTTAATTCATATTGTCTTCAAAAAATTACTCTAAAATACTTCAATTTGCGTTCTTTTTTTAATTTCTTCACTTTAGTGCATCCGACGACTAATACCACAGTCCATTCTAAAAGAAATAAAAAATTATAGCTCAATGGACCTAAAGTTTTATCCAACTCATGAATTAGCTAACATACAAAAATCCTAACAGTGGTTTTCTTCAATCCCACATCCCATCAACACAATATTATTTGTTTTATAAGATGTAAGTTAAAGTACATGGTAATGAAATTGGCCGCCAAAAATATTACTTTACCATTATTTAGTTGGTAACAGTAAGGGGAGAAGTAAAGTTCTAACTGCTAGAAAATTTTAGTTTTACTTTACCTGCAACTAAGAAAACATTTACCACGTTAAACTCTAGTAAAGTTTTTTAACACTAAGAAACTTCTCTTTATACTTGAAATTACTTTACCTAAAGAAAACAAACACAGATTTTCTGTTCTTGAAAAGTCTACTTCTTTTTCATGCCACATTATCTTTTTCACTGATGTCACATTTATTTTACCTTATTTTATTGACTAATAAAACAAGCATGCAAGACAGCTCACGCATGCAACAAATAAATAAGATGAGTACATGTCCTTAAATTGTTGCTCTAGTAAGAGTCATGAGTGTGAGAGTGGGAGTAGAAGAGTTTTTTTGGGGGGTAAACGGGAGTATGGAGTCTTTACTCTAGCCTTAAAAAAACGATATAGCGAGTGTATTGCCGGAATGGTTTATATCTTTCCAAGGTCAACACCCCATTATACATTTAACTAATTGTTATTGCTGATTTTTTGAACATTTCTAGTTCTGATCATGATCTTTCAATTCCTATTGCCCTTCATTGTTGGCATAGCTTTAGGTCGACCCTAAAATGTTAGCTCATATACCGTATCACACTATCTCGCTAGACCATTTCTTTTATATATATAACAAAACTACTATACATATGTTCCTCACGCTATAGTGAGGGACACTTCCTTTTTTGAAAAGTATTAACATACAAAAAGGTAAAACCATCACTCCTCATGACACCATGTTGACCTTGTTAGATCTAAAAAATGAATTGTTCCTCACACTATATACATATATATATACACACACATATATATACACAAATATATATATGGGAGTATTCTAGTACTCCATCCTTAACCATTTGGTGAGGGATACTTCCTTTTTTTATTTATCAAAGTTCAAAAAAGTATCATGATTTTTTTTTTGCCTTTTTACACATTAACACTTACCAAAAAGGGAGTGTCCCTCACCAAAATGGTGAGGGATGGATGTATTTGAATATTTTCCATATATGTATATATATATATATATGGGAGGTAAGCTTAAGTGTGTGGTTCAAGCCTTTGAGACCCACATGGGGATGTAGATGAGAGGATTTAAAAGAATCCCTAAGACCCCTCCTCTCTGCCAAAAAAAAAATAAAAAAATAGCCCCAACAATGGTTTCTATCATCACCATTTAGGCCCCAAAAATTTAATGATCAATAGTCCATTCGAATAGATGCACAGTTAATCCAACAGTCTAATAAATTCGAATTTGACAAAAAATAAGTGAACATGCGTAATTCAGAGGAGTCGTTTGTTTGTTCCAATTGGATGGAGCAAAAGTAGGCCCCAAGGGCTTGGGCTTGCAGAATTTCTTATATAAGCTTGTGTTTAGGAGAGGCTTGCCCTATATATATATATAAAATCTTATGAGAACTTGTTTACACCATTTTTTTTGTGAGAATTTTAGGTGAGGCCTATCTATTACCCAATCCAAACTTGCAATACACAAAGACCCTCCTGATAGTCACATCTCCCAAATTTCTATCAAATCTGAATTTACTGAACCGTTGGATCGACTGTGTACCAATTTGAATGGATTAAATTTGTGAGCCATGGATGAAGGAATTAGGTATATGTAATTGGGGCCAAACTTAATATTTGGGGCAGTCCCACATAAATATTTCCATCTCCTCTAGTCCCATCTCAAAATGAGACCTATAAATGGGCCCCATAAAAAGGTTTCACAATAGGAGCGTAAGAACAGTTCTCATAAGATCAAAGCCCATATGTATATATAGAAAGAGAGGAATTCTCAAAAACTTTCCATTTAAAAAAGGAAAGTTTATGCCCCTTTCTACATGTCCAATAAAATTCTACAACCTAATAAGTGCAAAGCAAAATATGAAGGATAGTTAATTTTAAGGAAATGTTGATAACATATATTAAAATCTCATAGGCTTAGAAAAATATATTTTTTGGTAAAAAATGCCCCACAAGTTTTATAGTGTGACCCATATGCGCGTGTGTGTGTATGTGTGTGTGTGTGTGTGTGCGCCATGTGTCTGAATGATAATTTTGAACCATTTCGCATACTAAGGTCTACGTTGCGAGCCATCCAAATGGATCACACACATAACCCTCCTGAATTGCATATGTTTACCAATTTTTTGTCACATCCGAATAGATTGAACCATTGGATCAACTGCGCATCCATACGAATAGACTTTATATACATATATATAGGTGTGTAATCAATCCAATGGTCCAGTCTGTTCGAATGGATCTAAGATTAGTGGACATGTACAATTCAAGGGAGTCGTGTGTGTGATCCATTTGGATGGCTCGTAACGTGAGTCTCACTTTATGAAACAATCAGATTTTGGTCTGTAAGGACCATTTCTTATATATATGTGTGTATATATATATATATATATGGGCCTGATCTCGTGAGAAGTGAGAACTGTTCTCACGCATCTATCATGAGAACTTTTGAGTCCTATTTGGGGATGGGACCAAGGGAAATGGAAAGATCTATGCAGGACTACCCCAAATATTAAATTTGCCCTCAATTACATAGCCTTAATCGCTTCATCTATGACCCACAATTCCAGTCCTTTTGGATTGGTGCACAATCAATCCAAAAGTCTGGTACATTTGGATTTGAACAAAACTTGGAGCGTGCCACTATCAAGGGGGTCCTTATGTATGGGTGATAGATAGGCCCCACTTAGAGTCCTCACAAGAAAATGGTGGAAACTAATTCTCACAAGATTATTTCCTTTTTGTGAGAACTAGTTCTCACTATTTTTTTGTGAGAACTCTGGGTAGTGGCCCATCATCACCCAATCAAAACCTTAGAATACATAGTAACCCCTCTTAGTAGTCACACGCCCTAAGTTTCGCTTAAATTCAACTTTACTAAACCGTTAGATCGATTATGCCCCAATATGAATGGGCTGAAATTTTGAGCCATGGATGAAAGGGTTAAAGATATGTGATTTGAGTCAAATTTGATATTTAGAGTGTCTCACATAGATCTTTTCATCCCTCTAGTCCCATCCCCAAGTGGGTCTCATAAAAAGTTCTCACGGTAAGTGTATGAGAACAGTTCTCACATGATCAAAGCCAAATAATTTTATAAAACTAGTTCTCACCACTTTTTTGTAAGAAGTCTAGGTGTGGCCTATCTATCACCCAATTCAGATCACGCAATACACAAGGACTCACTGATAGTCACTCAATTCAAATCTCGCAATACACAGGACCCCCTAATAGTCATACGCCCCATGTTTGACCAATAATCTTATAAGAACTAGTGCTCACTACTTTTTTATAAAAAGTCTATGTAAGGCCTATTTATCACCAAATCTAAATCTTGTAAGACACAAAAACCCCCATTTATAGTCACACGCCCCAAGTTTCGGTCAAATCCGAACATATATATATTCACTCTGCATACTTCTACTTTTTACTTTAAATCCCCTATACACTTTCTGCGAATATGGCTATACAAAAGCACCCCTTAGTTATTATTACATGCTCAGAATCGAATAACCTCGAGGCCGAAAGCCAAAAGTCTTAAGTCTAGGCAGGGGGAGATACCTTAGGCCATAAAATAAAAAAAATCATTACGTACTCTCAAAACTGTTGATCATCCTCTCTCTCTCTCTCTCTCTCTCTCTCTGTCTCTGGTTAAACCATATTTATTAAGAGAGAAAAGAAAACAAGACGGCCAAAAATCAAAGAGCAAACCAAAAATACATCGAGCATCCCCTTAACCCAAAACGGTACCTATACCAGAAGGAGTAGATCACCTTAACTAGCAGATAAGCAGATCTATTCAATCTTTTAGAAATTACAACAAAACTCACAGCATGAAAAATTGAGGAAAGGGCTTTAATATCCAAAACAGTTGAAATCGTTGATCATCTCGTGATTCTAGTGGGACTTTCACGTTTTCAAGTAATTTCTTTTAATTGGCAACTCTGCTGTTCATGTGATTAACCATGCCTTGATCTGAGTTTGGACCATGATTCTCATCATGGATTCAGCCACAGGTTCCACCTGCTTAGTAATGGGGCCCAGGGGCCAATTATTTAATCACCATGGCCAATTCAAATGATGAGAAAAACAGCAAGTCACACCGACCAAAATTATGTAATGATGAAAAGAGGCAAAGGACAAGGTTCAGGGATTACGAAAGACTTGTTGAATATCCATAACAAGAGGCCCGTAATTTATTCTCCAACAAATTTAAGCTTATGAAACCCATCTGCTTAGAGTTCCATGAGCCCATCCAAATGTAGAAATTTTGGTGGAATTTTCAGATTTCACATTGTTTAGACTCTAGACCTATCAAGAGTTTCATGGAACCAAACAGGTAAAGCTCAATGAAGTTCGTTCTCTGACCCCACCAATGATAAGACAATGGTAAACAGTCGTACAAATTCCTAATATGCATTCAAAAACTCGGGCCGATGATGGATCCCGCAAGCATGGGTTTGACATGAGCCTGGCCCTCATTGGACTTGGTTCTTAGACATGTGAGATGGACCCATACATATTTTTGGGCTGATAGTTTAAAAGGCCTGCCCTGGCTTATACATTTATAAAGTCCGGCCCCAGCTGACACATTTAATACACAGACATATATATATAATAAACAGCAGGGGTCTGGGCCTGATTAAAGCCTCTGTATGGACCTGTGACTAGATGGAAGACCAAGTAAATAAATTGGCCCTGCTTGAACAACATCAAACAGACCCAAGAAGACCTCTACAAATATATATATATATATATATGCTATGGAATGAGTAGGGCCATTTTCTGGGTCAGTAATTTCAACCACCCCACAGTGATTCACTGATGTTAGGACTAGTTATGGAACACGCCAGCCTTAGCCCAGTCGTAGCTGTTGTTATTGTCTACGGGGTGAGCTCAGCTGTATTTTCTGGCCTAATAGCTAAATTAGCTGGACCCATACCTTCGTTGCTTAGTCGCCCGACCCAAACTGACGTAATAAAAAAAGGGATATAAATTTCGCAAGTGAGGCTTCTAGCCTATGAGTTCAGATAAAATACTAGGCCCAATAACAAAACAGGCTGTACTCAATATGCTTCAGTCTGAGCTGACCTGTTCTATAATGATCTCACCCGGATGAGGATACCTCTGCTGTGGTTCTGATCAGCTTTCAACTTTTACCGAGGACTTTTTTTTATTTTACTTTTTAATTTTCATTCCTTGGGTTTACACATTGGATTGTACAAAAGCCCTTATAATTTTTTTTTTTTGATATATAAAAACTGGTTACAATTTAACTGGTTAGAGAGTTCGAAGATCGAATAGTCCATATGAGGACTTAACAGGCTTGGGATGCATGTCAGGTCCAGTGGGCTCACCCTGGACCTAAATTCAAGGCCTGAGGACTGGGCTGGGGTCCAGTTTTCATGCTTTTCCATTGATTCCTCTCTGAGGCCAAGTTTGAATAGGATTATATTTGTCAAGAGCTTTTCTTAGGGCAGGATTATAGGTCCTTCAATGGTCCGACCAGGTCTTAGCTTAATGTTTTAGGGTTAATGTTGAAATTCACATCATCATTTCTTTTGGAATACGAGGCTTCTTTTGTTCATCTAAAGTTGCTATCTCCCAAACCACAAAGAAGATGGGAGAAAGGAAAGCACCCTCCACTTTATCTTCTTCAAACTCATATGATTATGTTTGAAGTGTGCATGTGTTTCTTTGCCAGAAATGATTAAAGACCAGCTGATGTAATGAAATGAGATGAGTGGAGTATCAGTTGCTTTCCCTTTCATTTGTTTTGTCTCTACAATCTACATGCATGATGAGTAGAGACTCATACTCAGCTTCTTATCTAAATTACTAATGTGGGTGTACAATTTTTATATCTTGTTCTCATCATAATCACACAAATTTTACAGCCATAAAAGTTGCATTGCTACAGCCTTCTAAACTTCTATTTTGTACCATTCTGGCTTATTTTGACATAGGGATGCGTATATGTCAGTTTCGGGTTGGACAAGGCCAGATTATATAACCTGGGTCCAGGTCCAGTTCAAGTATCCCTCTCCAACTTGGCTGTGTTGTCCATGGGCCAAGGCTCAGAACCGGGTATGCCTGATCATGGGTCATGCCCAACCCATTTTCCTGATAATAGCTGACAAGGAGGCCAAATGTGCTTTTGTAGCCTCAAATACTATGACCGGTCGGGCCAAGTCCTGGGCTTGAGTGTAAAATACAATGCAAAAGCTGTTTTGATCCTTGTACAATGGAAACTTATTGGAAATTTCTTATGTTGAGAATAATGTTTTAAAAAAATCATATTTTAGATCTTTATAAACTATAATAGGAAAAGTCATATAGAATAAATTGAGACAAATTTTCAATTGGATCTACAGGTTCTCTTTGTGAGTTAACTATGCGCATTGGCTCGTCCACCTGTGTACTCTCCCCATCACTAACATTATGGTTTAGAATTTTACCAAAAAAAAATAATTATGGTTTAGAAGGTAATCAGTCTGTCCATGCATATGTATTCGGTAAGTGCTTGCAAGTTTCCATGGCATGGCCAAAAAAATTATCACAAATCACAGTGATATTTGTAAAGATCAAGTTCTCTTTTTGTTGCCCCTCTCTCTAGGTTTCCTCATAGGGTGCTGACATTTTAATCGACCAATCTAATCCCTTAAACGCTAATATTCACCTTGATCAATTGGCACCATTACTAATTTCATACCTTTTTTTATTTTTGTTTTCTAATGTCTTTTTTAATTTGAAAGATAAGTGCATATATATTCCCAAAAGAAGTTGTACATGGTAAACAATGGGAGCAGCTCCACCTCACTTCCCCTCTTATAGGGTCACAACCAATGGGGAAGCCAAAACAAAAACTGCACAAGCCAGGCCAGCTAAAAAACAACAAAGAAAACAGACCTTAGCCCAACCAAGCAAGGCTAGCAAAGGTTAAAAAAAGCCCGCAACCTGTGCCAGTCAAAACAATAAACACAAAGAGAAACAATCCAGGCTGAAACAAGAAATAACACAGAAATCACTACAGAGCATTCGTCCTAGTTTCATAGCTTACTCATGTTCTCGAGGTTTCAAAGCTATGAAAGAAACCGAGTCAACTACTCGTCCAATGCAATCTAAATCTTGGTCATCCTACTCACCTAACTGGATGGTCTATAGAGCCAAGTAGATTTAACTGACCCACGCAGGCTCTAAAAACTTTTTTCGAAACCATGTTGGTAGCCTTTACAAAAAAAAAAACATACACACACACATACACACTCAACATTGGTAGTTACCACTCTATCAGACAACTATGAATTGCTAATGGGCCAATCAGAGACTGACATTAGTAGCTAGCACTATAGATTGAGCTGGACTTAAAAAACGGCCCAATTAACAATAGAATGGCCTTCGACAAGACTCTTCCTACCTAAGTCCAATTGCACCCGTCCAACCAAAAACCAAATGGATCGGGTTCAGGTCAGGAACTTGTTGTACGGGGATCATGACCGAACACTAGTCCAGGGAAAAGGACACATATCCATATCAAAAATTTAAGCCGAGGACGGCTGGACCCAAACCGGAATTCAATATGCATCCATTCAATATGGTGAGGGAAAACTTAATGGGGCCCACCTAGGGTCCTACTGATCGTGGTACCAGGATGATAAAAAAGAGACATTTTGGATAGACCCAAATATCCAATTTGGGGTCAATTACATGCCTCTAACTCCTTCATCCTTGACCCACAAGTTTAACGAATTTATATTAAGGAGGATCCAATCTAACAGTGAAGTCCATTTGAATTAGTTGAAACTCGATGGATCCGGTGTAATTCACAGAGTCCCGTGTGTGTGGATTCATAAAGTTGGCTCCACTATATATCACTTACCCTATTGTAAGCGATGGATGTAGGTGAACATATCCCTTTTTATATAGGGGCATTTGGCGCAAAGTCCCTTAACCTTTCAAATTACTTTGTGTAAGTTATGGTGGTGGCATTTGGTGTCCCCAGGCTATATTTGAGTCCATGTATCGAACCTGGACCCATGCTTGAATGAATGATGCATCCAAAATCTTGGACCCGTGCCTCTTTTTCTTTTTGACTTTTTTTCTTTAAAGCTGGGTCCTTTGGGTCCTACAAACAAAGCTTCATTATTTGGAGCCCACACAACGATGGGATATCCATGCGTCAGTGGTTTGTTTGTTTACACAAGACCCATTTTATTTGGAGGACGCCATCAAAACAGATTGAGCCTTGTGTAATTCATTTCATCGTTTTCAGATAGAGATTGTTGATCTGATGGGCCCCAACATGGATGGGCCATCTGTCAAAAGCTCACCTGATGAGATAATATATTAGCCCCTACGATCATGATTTGCGAGATAAGCCATTGATGAAAGATATGGAAATGGCCCACGCTCAACAAGCAAAAATGATTTCCATGTAGAACCTAATTTAAATACTGGAGGCCCACTTGTAAGTTCCTAGGGCTGGAGGGCCATTTAACATGGTTCTCTCTGTTTCTGTACCTTAATCCTGGATTCCTGCTTTTCCTATCTTTCAATTCCCACGTCTTTTTATGGAATCTCCACCGCAGAAAGAGAAAACCTAACGTGGTTTACACTTTTGCTTTACTAAAATAAAGTTAACGAGTGATCTCATCATGGTGGACCACCACTATGAGGATCGGAACCGTTCATTTTAGTTCATGGTTGTTTTTTAATTAGTACCAATCTTCTTAAATTCATCAATGTAGGTATGCTTAATCGGTAGGTGAAGTTTCTTCTTCCATTTATGATTTAACTGATGCTATAGTCGGACTCATGATGGAAAATCCTCCTCTTACATTGTCCCTCCTGTAATTGAATTGAAATCATGGGATTTTAAAAATGGTATTTTAAAAGTAGTTAAAATCGAAGAACCAATGATTGATATCCGAAACTGGCGGTCCAAAAAAAAAAAATGTTGTCCTTGAGAATATATCATGATATATATATATATATTTATTTACCATCCAACACGCTTGTAATTCAAATTCTACAAAAGTTCAGGTTTTATCAGCATTTGAAATGCTATAGTTTGATGATAATTCGAACAAATTTTGCTGCATGGATTTCAATGATCTGGACTACGTAAAAAGTTGACCTTTATTCCATCTTTTAGCTTTTTCTAACACTCATGCTGTGGCAATTTTGTAAGCATTGCTCACGGCTGATACAGATAGACCTTGGACCATAAATCTCTTTACTTTTTAAGCTTACCTTTGGAAGGGGCAGAACTAAGGATTATACACCAATGAAGGGCCGAACTAGAAAATTTTTTTTAATGCAATCATTATATTTTCAAGTGTTCGCTAAAATTTTCAAAAATTGGAATCTTAACGTTGGAGGATGTTAGTAAATTAGAGGTTAGCAATGATGTATTAACTTTCAAATTTTTTGTCATTTTTTCTTTTGAAGTATGCGTCAATTGAAATTGTCTTTTCGATCTAAAAATTAAATTGAAATCATAACAACCACATTTTAGCAACATGATAAAACAAGTGATTCACAAATCACAATTTAGTAGTTTTTCTTTTTTCTTACTATCTAATCCACTCATCACACAAATATTGAAAATATCTTAAAAATCAAAACACATGATTTGAGCAAAAAAAAAAAATGTTTGCTTTTCACAATCACATGCTTAATGCCAATGCCATGGTCATGCTAATGCATTTCCGTTAAAATTAGCTAAACATGTCAAGTATATTAAAATGCTAGAACCAAAATTAAATCAACATATTAACATTGGAAAGGCTATCCACTTGCCTTATGATGAGAGAAAATGAAAATAAAGGAAACCTAATTTAAGACCAAAATCACAGTGCTCAGATGGAGAAAAAACCCAGCGCCGAGCTAAACCCACCTATAAAATGGAAGAAAAGGATCTAAGGAACATCTTTAAACCATTATTAATCTAAAAACTTAAAAGACCTAACTGTAGAGAAGTTGAAAGCTTTCCTAGAGCTCAAGGAAGAGGAAGCATTTTGGAAATGGTGTCTACGGGATAAGTGCAACGCAAGGAAGAAGACGCCGAAGGAAGACCGGCGGTTGGTAGCTTGGGATAGAGCTGGCCATGAGTTGGAAGCAGAAGGGAGAAGAAGGAATGAGGAAAAGAATGAAGAAAAAGAAAAAAAAAAAAACAAGTGAGATGGGGGGAGGGGTTGTGCTTGGTCGACTGAATTAAAAAAAGTGATAGGTCATGGGCCAAAGCAGCCTTAGGGGCCTAATTTAGGCCTGCCTTTTTTAATATATATATATATATATTTTAAGCCGGGCCCCTTCCCGCCCCATACTAGTTCCACCCCTGCCTTTGGAGAACGGTGGCCGATGACTTCCTTTCAAAGTATTCCATGGTAAGTGATTGTTCGAAGATCAATGATAGTGCACTCTGACTTCTTAAAGCTTAAACATGCCTTTTATAAACTTGGGCCTCTAATTTGACTTCAGCCTTAAAATGGTGTGCTTGGGCCTCCGGTTATTCTTGTCAGGCATACTCAGACCTGAGGACAAGGTCCGCATCAGTCCTGAACTCAAACTAGGCTCAAACTGGCATAGTCAGGTCCAGCTCAGATTTGGCCGTGTGACAAACCCTACATGGTCATGTTTAGCAACGAAACCATTGAGGATTCCTCCACATTTTTTCTAGGATTTGAAAATTTCATGTTTGATAATTGTTCATCCTCGAGGTTTTGGACCATTGGAGGTTCTCATTTTTCTTGTATTTTCAAGTCTAACCTCTCCCCATGTAATTTGGAATTCCTCTCTTTTACAAATTTACATAGCAATATCAATTTTTTCAACTCTATGCACTGTTACGAACTAATACCGATATGCAATCCTCAACGAGGAATCCTCAAAATCTTCTAAAGTGACAACGATTTCTTTGCCTGTTACCAAACTCTCTACTGATGGCAAAACTCTAAAGTCTTAACAAGATACATACTTTCATTGGATGATGCGAACAGAGTTCTACAACAAAGAACCGGCCAAGTTGACATGATTGTATTGAATTGAGCGGATGATTTTAAGAATCGATGTATAGGCCTATACGTATGTCTGAACTGCTACTATCATTAACATTCCGATTAAAAGATGCTAAAGTATGATGTTGGGCCTCAAGCACAAGGCCACCTAAAGTCAGTTGATGTAATTAACTATTGTGTAGTTGGCTACATGGAATTTAAGGGCCTATTTTTTTTTTATAAGAATTCTTTATAGGAATTTAGTATATTGGGGTTTTTTGACATGATGTGACATCTTATCTCTCGGTGTTTGAAATGAAATATTTTTTTCACTAGAATTTCAAATTTCAATCACCTAAAAGGTCTCAAAGGACTTTTTTAAATATTTGAAATTTCATTCTTTGTGCATTTGGTTGGAATCTCAACTACTCCATCAAAAGGATGGATTTGGAATTCCATCTCAAGTGACAACTTTTGAAGAATTTGAAATTCCACCAGATATAAATTCTAGAATTACAGTAAAGAAGTAGGCTCAGAGTCGCCAATATAATGTAGAGATGTAGGTTAGATCTTGACCTTTTTTGTATTTAAATTACTAAGATGTGACTACGTATTCAGCTCTGATTCATTTGCATTTATGAAAATTATTTGACGGTCATTATTTTATATTCACCTTTTTTTATTCCATTTTCACTACATATAGAAATACAAGTCTTAGGATTCTTAGGAATTCAATTAGATGAAATAAACAAGCCGAAATAATAATCTATATCTTAAATTTAGGTAATCACTAATTATATATTAGCATTAAAAATACCTGAAAATTCTCCATATTGTCCTTTTATTATTATTCCTCTCTTTTAAAAACATTGAAGCTACCCCGAAAACCCAATCCCTTCAATAATTCTCTCTCTCTCTTTGAAATGATCCTACTACAATAATCAAGGCTCTATGATGTCCATCTTCATACAATACCTAACGACTCATGTCAAATAACCTTAGTTCAAGGGAATAGCTGATAAGTGTGGTTATCTCTGTGGAGCCCACTGAGAACCGACCTGGATAAGGTCTGACAATGACATATAACTAACCATGTCAATTTTAACGACTTTTATGAGTCAAGCCTCAGGGCCAAATTTGGGTCGGTTGGCTTGTTGTGACCACAAATGGCACAACGTGTGAACATGAAATTCTTGTTGAACTTCACATATTCAAATAATAGATGAGTTTTTACTTTGAATCTAATTTAACTTTCGCGCCTGACTCTTGAGTCTATAAAAATAGGATCCCAACATAACCGGCATATGTCCAATTCCAAGGCCTGTCTAATCACTATTGTGGGCCCCCAGAGGCTTGACTTTTTTTTATATCCCAACCAAGGGGCCTAGAGAGAGACTACACATATAGGAATAAAAGTCTACACACATGTACAAAAATGTTGGCCAAGTAGATTCAGACCAAATTGGGTTCAATATAAAAAATGTTGGCCAAGTGGATTTAAACCAAATTGGGTTCATGTCTTCGGTATCCCTGATTGTATTAGAAATTAGTTGTTTGTTAAACAATAGTATCTTAATAAAATTAGGGCTTTTCTTTATCTAAGAATAGAGTTATTGGAGGATAGGAAAGTGGTGATTTTAATACTGATGTAATCTGTAACTCTAAATATAGGTTGAGATTTCAAGGCTGTAGATTCATAGTTAGATTAGAGGAAAACCTAGAGGAAATTAGTTTTCTGTGGATATAGGTATCTTTGTTGAACCACGTAAATCATTTGTCTTCTTGTGTGATTGATTGTTGATCTTGGTTGCTCACATACACACGTGCACAATAGTGCTATCATACCGCAACAAAAAAAGCCCGCATTGTAAAATAAGTGGTGCGTCTAGTGCTTAAACCTTGGACACCCGTGTGAGTATTGATGACCCTTTTGGGTAAGAAGTCGTTCTAGACATAGAGGCTAGCCTTAACTTGAAATGGAGTTGCATGTATTGTGTACACTACATGCAACATACATGCATATGGGGAATACTCACCAATGAAGTCCTGTATATAGATGGTGTGGTTTTCAATCTCCACCATTTACAATAACAAAGGGCTCTGATAGAAAATCCCACTCAATAGTTGTGCTGAACTCCTGCAGAAGAAATAATCTCTATGTGGGTGCGTATTTAAATGGGCCTCTTAACGCTTACAAAACTCAAATGTGGATCTCACAAGATGACATCCTGCGGTCAAATATGAGTTACAAGATTCAGACCAAATTTGGATCGGAAACAATGTATGAGCATGACAAATTTGGTTATCAAGCATGCTTCAGTTGGGCCTGAAAATGACCAGACCCAACTCATTGCCTTCTTTACTTGTGGAGTAAGGTAGGGAAGGTGATGTGTCTTACAGATGGAAAGTAACATGCAAACTCACTATTCATTGTCGCTTTGCCCTTTCCCTAAGAATTTCAACAAATCACATGAATTGAGTGAAAAATGTCATTATATTTACTGTCTTTATCAGTCCTCTCTTTCTTTGTAGGTTCCCTGTATTTATATATATATATATATATATTTGGTCTTGGTAGCTGCATGCAGCTGGGGAGGAAGATACGTATGTTTTAGCTCATTCTAAGTTCAAAAGAAAAAGAAGTCCCTGTTGGAACTTTCCAGTGGTCTTTCTAGTAGTCCAAAATGAAATTTAAAATACCCATATGCAATCTTTTCATGTTAGTAGTTGATAACACTTTTTGCAAGGCACTTTGCTGGACTTCATCAAAACAAGTAGTATACTGGACCACAACTGTATTTGTAGGGTGAGACTGTGAGACTCACATTTGATGACAAAGTTCTAGTTACGTTATCCATAAGATGGTTAATCTTACACTGTGGGGCAAGAGTGCAAATATCTGGGAATATCTGATACCACATCCATGGTCAGGATGTTTTCTTTGAGTGGCTCAAATTTTCAATAGATAGGCTACATAGTAGAGTTTCACTCCTTCAACTAACACACTTTCTATGTCAGAGACTCACAAAGGATCTCAAAGAACTTTAAAATTTTCTTGTGTACAGTTGGGCTGACTGGGCCCCTACAGTACACTGTTGGACATGGACTTGAAATTATTCAAATTTAATAAAGTGGGCCCCTTTGGCAACCACAGACCACACAACTTAGATTCCATAATAAATGTCTCATTTGCATCAGAGAGAGGGCCCCTTAAAATTGATGGAACATCAAACAAGAATGCATCAACAAAGATAATTGGCTGCCTGATTATTGATCTATATAATGTAATCATCTCAGCCATCCTCCAAGAACGTGCAGAACAAACAGTAACTAAATTTAGTAGGAGAATAATGATCAAAACAAGTTGATTTGGAATTGCACCAAAGATCAAAATTAAGCTATAGGTGGGTGTGGAAGCCAGGTCCTAGTCACTAATTCAAGGTCTGAGTTGAGATTACCAAACCGATTAGCTATTATGCTGAGTTCGAGTGCGACCCTTGTCATTCAATCCACCCAACAATTAATGCTAGATTGGGATTAGCTTTCAAATAGATTGCAACCACCAGTCAAACTAAAACCGCAAGATTAATCAAGTGAAAGCAAAAGAAGGTGGTGGTTTTCAAGGTATTTTGATTTTCTAATCAATCTAAGCCGTCCAATTTGCACGTCCCCTCTTTATGAGAATAACCCATCGGGGAAATAAGAAGAAAAATTACTGATTTAAGAAAAAACCATTTTTTCTTCTTTTCTTTTTCACTTTCCAGTTCTCCATTTTCCAAAAAAAAAAATTCAACAAATGAAAAAACAGTTTTAAGCTATTGCTACACTTCTTTATATATTTGTTGGTCACCAGTCCAATGGTTGTGATATTCTAACCTGAAATGTTTAAACATGTAACCTAATCTAACAAAAAATCTGCCTAATTTATTTGCAGTGATTGCCCAAATAAGATCCCCATATATAGAAATTGGAAATCAACCAAGTTATCATCATGTGTAATTTTCTTTATCGGACTCTTTATAGGATTAGTATCTAAACACCAGAAAATTACTTGGAAGAGACCATTGTGAATGTCTAATAAGATAGCTTTTGGTGTTGCAAAAGTGCAGATTAGGATTGTAGGGCCTCACAAACATGATCAGAATAATGTTGGCTTGGATCAAACGATGGTCGTAGAGATCCTTGACTCTTTACTAGAAATCAATTACGTAGAATTCATTCTTCACAATTTCAAGACAAGGATAAACATCATAATGGAAAAGATGGTGATGAATGACTTATCTTTATTGGTTATAAGTATTCTTGCTCTACTACCACTCACCCATATTTATTTATAGTAGTTGGCTTAGTGAATGATACACTCCAACTCAAGTTATAATTGGATAAGAAAGGAGAGTTGAAATAGACTCTTTCAATTAAAGTTTGAGTCTTAAAGAGATTAACACATCATCTCTTTATCCAAATAAACTCCTTTGTGAGAGGTGTCCATCTATGTTGGAGCTACCCATAAGTGGGTCCCATCACAAATGCCAACATAGTAGAGAATGGAGGGATAAAGAGTGACGGTGTAAGGAGGGAATTATTGGGGCATCTAGTTCTTAGAAAATAATTTCTTAAAGATGGAAGGTGGACAATCAATATGTGTCCACATCCTTTGAGGCTCTAACTTGGAGAAATTCTGAATTAAAGGAGTACAACCCACACCAGAGTCCAACCTATTGAGATTTCAAAGTGCTCAAAATGAGAACCCTTCCGTTAATGCAATGACCTCAAATTTTATTTTAATAGAGGTTAGCCCCACCGTGATGTTGACCACATAATAAATAAATAATGTGATTAGCACACTTTTAATCATTTTTATAAATCACGTCATTCATTATGTACTCAATCTTACAGTGAACCTAACTTCTATAAGAGAAAATTTATGAGATACCTAATAAATGTGAAAGGTGTTTATTTTGAGTTGCTCGGGTTTGGTTTCCAATGAGGTGAACCCCACTGTGACTCCACTCCTCCCACTCTAGATCTCTAGGTTTGGGTTTCCAATAGGGTGGACCTAACTGTGATTCCACTTATTCAACTCTAGATCTCTTCCGGGCTCAATCAATTCGTGTCATAATGTCAGTAGGTTTTCACCTTTTGGAATTTGATTATTAGCCATTAGTAAAAGCTTTTTTTTTTCTTAAAGGATTTGGAGATTTTTTGTCTAGAGGATTTAGACTTTGTTAAATCTCATCTCTTAAGTGGAATTCAAAATTCAACAATGCTACACTTATACCCTCATTTACTCCCTCGTGCTTTTCACAATTGTCTTGGATGTGGCCCACATTACATTTTAAATAAATATAAACCACAAAAAACACTAGAAAGTAATTGGGGTAGGAAGTGTAGCATTTGTCTTCAAAATTCTCAAGAATGTTTGGCAATCAAAATGCTAGAAATCTAAAAACTTTACATACCAGCATTGTGATTTCTCACCATTGAAATAAAGAATTCAAAATTCTACCGATAGACAAGGCCTCCATGCTATCAGGAATTACTAACTATTCCCATCAGAAGTACCCCAAATAAATGAATGCTAAGAATTTGCAAGTTGCATGTGGGTCCCAATATTTATATAGAAAAGCATTTTATTTTTCTAAATCCTGAAAGCAAATATGGCAAGATGCCCTCTGTTTTTTAACCCATGAAGACACGTATAACCCAACGTTTTTCCTTCGTTTCTCAAATGTTCACTCTTACAGTAGCCAAACAAAAAGGATTTCATTACAAATGAGACAAATAGATCCTAACTGAATTTGTACTCTGGGGCCTTCTCAGAAACTTCGTTTGAAAGCAACCTCCCACCCGAAGTGTGATGAATCACCCCCACTGACTTGGCCCACTAAATGTCAATAGTCAAAAGCAGTGTGTCTCATCCCGGATTCTGATGCCAAATCAGTACAAACTAAGAAAAGGATGGTGCACAAAAGGACTATATCATTGACAAGATTGTCGGAAGATAAGATGATACAACTCAATTAATTATAATGAAAGTTGAGGTCCTGACCCTCTTTTGCACAATCTAATCAAACATGAAATATTATTATTATATAGAATGATCTCTACTGCTCTGGCAATTATTCTGTTGCGTGTGAGCCTTGAGATGTATAATATCATATATTGAACCAGTTGCTAACGTGGCACTTCTTCCTCTATTATTGCTAACATGTCATTATTAATTGTATGGATTGAGGGCTTTTGAATCTTGTGTTCAACCTTACATACGATCAACACCTATTAAAGTAAAATTTGATAACAACGTATTAGAGAAGATAAATTTATGTTGAATGATTTGAATTACTAATATATGAGCTCCACGGTAGAGCTCCACGGTAGAGTTTCACTCACCCCCTCAAAGTGCTCATGTAGGAGACCACCCGGAGGCTCTAGGTTCTAGACTAAACCCATTTAAGAGTGGAAGAGGAGAGCACTTAGCATATTGGACTCACTACTTCTAGTAACAATGTTAATCCGCTTATCTTTCGCATGATCATAGGTTGAGCCATATTAGTGTTTTGACATATAGTGTTTATTTATCATTAGTACCAGATGCTTGGCAAAGGTTTTATATATATATATATATATATAAGGTTATTTTCTAAGACGCCCCACTATAAGAACATGCCTTTTTCCACCCCTCTTTTTTTTTTCTCTTAGGCATAAGGCCCACCTTGAGTCAATTTAGTTTTTTCAAATACCACCCCTCAAGAATATTTTCAGGTTTATATTTGACACTCATTCAACTTTTTCTCGCCATTAGATAGAAATTGAAAGAAAATGATTTCTGTAAAACCATTAAATTCATGATCCAAAGAGGTAGAATAATTTTATAGAGTCTAAATGTTGTAAATAAGTAGGTATCAATAGATTTTTCCATCTAATAGACTTTCATGATTGTTACGCATTCCAAATAAAACCTACAATGTAAAGGATGTGAGTTGAGTTTTTAAATGGTGTTTGTTGTCTCGCTCGGAAGCACAAGGTTGGTAACACAGTGGCTAACCTCTATCATACACCCATTTACTTTGCCACGTCGTGTCGTGTCAAATACTTAGTGTAAAATTCACCTCTCATTGCCATTATGGCATTTAACCTTCCCATGTCTAGAGCATATTTAAATTCATATTAATCGACAACCAATTCACATCAATATCAATTTCGCCTAAACCCCCTAGCACTCCATTTCTCCACGATTGCAACTTCAGAATTCCCTAAGCCTAGTGTAGTAAGCTTTTTTCCGCCCTCTCGATTAAAGAAAGTTTTGAACTAATAGGAGTGAACCCAAAGTAAATCATTTGTGATCAGTGGGCTTTCTAGTGATAGGAGTAAGTTTTGATCCAGTAACAAATGGGGTTGATCCTTATTTTCTACTTCTTGGATTTCAGAGGTGGACAAAGAACAGTTCTCTGGGCACTAAAGGTAAGGTCATCCTGATACCTGATGGACTGTGGATAGAGAACCTCGTCTAATGGGTCCCACCTTAGAAGGCTCGAATGGAAAAGCTTTACATGGAAAAAAAAAGGTATGGTTCTAATTTCAGCCTCCGGCTTTGTGCATGATAAAGGGAATCACAAATCCAAGGCTGGTCAAGATATGGACGGTTCATCGAATGCGGACAAGAGAAGATTGACTAGCAGCTTCCGGACCTGTAACTCTCAGTGACTTGCTGGGCCCTTAAAAAGGGTCATAATGAGGATGTCTTCAAGTTGAAGTTTCGGTGAGTCGGTGAGAACAAAACAACCGGCAAGCGGCGGGTAACAAATCCAACTGAAAAAACAAAAGCCTTACCGTAGGAGCACCTAAATTAAAGACCTTTGTACAAGTAACCTAATATATATATATATATATATATATCTCTTTCTCTCTCCAAGGGTGGCTCAGTTGAGCTAAAACCACTATTTACTTTTGGAGGTTACGGATTTGAACTACACTACTATACTAGAGCCACATGAAATTTAGATGGCTCTCCCTAAGCCCAAAGGATTGGGACACCCTTCGTTAACAAAAAAAAGTAACAGGAACAGGAACACAACTTGAACTTTTCCTACTACCTTTTCATTTTCAGCTCTAATCTCATGTTTGGATTATATTTAAATTATCCTCACCTAACTTGATTAATTGCACTTTAACCAACTAGATTCTCGAACCGAATTAAGTCAATGTTTTAAGTTAACTCATTTAATTTCCAAGTCGCCTTTTATTTGCAATTATAAATCATAAAGATACAATAATAAGAAACAACTAATTTACTTACATGATACATATTTACCAAGAAAAAAAAAGATTAAATCATGCACTCCAAAAAATTTTAATATTATGCAATTAAAAATGACCAAGTTGAGTTTTACATTCAAGGCCCATTTTTTTCATATAATTGAATCCCTAAGATTGTGTTTCCATAAGCTGTTTAAAATGAAAAACCAATGGTAAATATCCAAAACTGACCAAATAATCTCCTCTTTGATGGAAATTGAACAAAGAAAATATAGGAAATGAATATTCAAGTGTTGCCTAATAATTTGGCACATAAGAAAGTCAAGGTGTGGTCTATATCTCTATTTTATATCCATTGCTCCCTACCTCACATCCTTCACCCCTTACATTTTTCCTACTTCTTCTAAGCTGCTCATTTGGACCATAAATTTCTATATACTCAGTTTCAATGTATTTTATGCAAAGAGTATAGGCTCCAAGAGCTCATTTCGTTATATGGAATTCAATACCCAGGCTGAATTCGAATAAAAAAATCATTAAAGATGTGAAAGGTGATAAGGTGTAAATCTAGATATGACCTCACCTTCCTAGGGATATCATTTAGGAAGCTCATTTCTTATGTCCCCTTAATTTATTTTCCATAGAAGGAAAATTTTCTTTATTGGCTTTCGTGTGGATATTCACTTTTCTTTCTTATATTTTGGCCACTTTCTACTTACATTTTTAAGAATTTGCATGAATTCAATTTTATAGAGGGCTCATATATTTTGTACCACGAAATTCATAGGCATTCAAAGACCCGTATAAAAGTTGAATATCCAAAAATCATCATCAATAATCTCCTTTTAACTAAAAATGAATGAAGGGAAGATTTGCAATGAATACATACCTAACACCCCAGAACTTCAAATCCAACAAAAAAATTTTTTAAATTTATAAAGGAGAGATGAAAAATGAATACATGCTCAACTCCCTTGTAATTCAAATCCAAAATTGGTTGTCCCAGTTCCCAACTCCCACCTCTTTAGCCGTCCTTGATTGAAGGAGTGCCAAACCTAGAGGAGACTTCTTCCTTGCCACTTTGGTGATGTCACGGCCCCATTCCCCATGTTCTTAAAACTGTTATTCTTCTCAATGATTGTGGTTCCACTATCCATATCCATACTAGTGTGTCCTACAGTCCCACCTCCTGATAGAGCAGTCATTCATCGGGTACTTGAGCATACCCTGTGACAGGCAGGGATTTGGTCGGCAGAGACAGGCAGAGCACAGCAGGGTAAGGGAATGTGTCGTTTCTGTGTTTACTCTTTCCATGCTCGTTCCACACAAGCACACGCTTTGTCACTCTCACTTGTCAACAACTGTCTTTGACCATTTGCATTGCTGTTGCTCTTTCCTCTTTGGGTTTCATAGTCGTGTGTAGATAAAGATGAAGAGGGTGGTAGTGGGGTTGCTTTAACCTGTTTCTCTACGCTACTACTACAAAGAAAGAAAAAAGTTAAAGAGAGAGAGAGAGAGAGAGGAGATTCTTTTGAGGAAGATTGGTTTCTTTTCTAGTTGTTCCGTTTCACTTTCTTCTCTATATTGGGGTGGGTCTTGTGGGGTTTCATTTGCAGCTTCTTCTTTTTTTTATTCTCTCTAGACAGATACCTTTGGACTATGGTGTTCTGGGTTTTGGAGGGGTGTTCTGATTAGTCTCAGATCTCTCTCTTTCTTTAGTTTATTGATTTGGGTTTTCTTTTTTTAGTGCTGGGGAGTGTAAATTTCAGGTAGGTTTTGAGGAATTTATAGTGGGTGGTTTGTTTGAGGAGATATTTAGTAGTTTTTTGGTGTGTATCTGGTTTTGTGTGATTTGGGTTTCTTTTTTTAGTGTGAGAGCGTGCAGATTTGGGTTGGGTTTTGAGGGACTCTGATATTTGTAGCCTGCTTGAGGAGATTTTTTAGAGTTTTGTAGAGAAGAAGGAATGGCTGGAGGAGGAGGAGGAGGAGGAGGAGGAGGAGGAGCAGCGCCTCCGCCGAAAGCAGATGAGCTGCAGCCGCATCCAGTGAAGGATCAGCTGCCTAATATTGCTTTCTGCATCACTAGCCCTCCTCCATGGCGTAAGTACTTCACTTCATTTTTCAATTCTGTTCTTGTTCTACCAAGAAACGTTCATGTATCATTGATAGTGATTTTCATGCTTTCCTATTTTCGTTTGTTTGTTTGGTTTCTTTCGATACAGTTGATGTTCGGGTTGCATCCTTTATTTGATGTTGAAAGTCATCTGGGTTGTTGAGATTTTGCTGGTTTGTTTTGTTATGTGATTGTTGTGATTTTGCTAGTTTGTTTTTTTGCTGAGATTCAGCAGGGGTTTTTTAAAAGGTTCTTGAAACCATTGTTGTCCTATTTTACCTGACTCTTATTCAACTTTCTTTTCTGTTTTGTTTATATATTTCAGTTTCCAGTTTCTAACCACTTGGTTTCTCTAAAATTTCCTTTAAACCAATCTTTATTTATTTTTTTATTTATTACTATTATTATTTTTATTTTTATGGTTGGGTTGGATCTCATCTGTTTTTTGTAAATTTTTTGTGTTTGGAGTGAAGCTCATGTGATTTTTTCCCTTCATTCTTTCTGTTGAATCCCATTTGCATTTTGTTTCTTAGTTATTGATCTCTTCAGCTTGCTGAGTTCAATGAGTCTCTCTTTTCTTTTCTTTTTCCTTTTTTTTCTTTTTGCTTTTGGTGACTAACAAATCTATTTTCACTAAGAAGAAAATTTTTATAAATCTTCTATTTTTTGAGGTAGATTTTTCTTTTTTTTATGCAGCTGAGGCCATTCTCCTTGGATTTCAACATTACCTGGTCATGTTAGGCACCACAGTCCTCATTCCAAGTATCCTTGTTCCTCAGATGGGTGGAGATAATGTAAGTTACCAAGAATTAAAATACAAGCCTCTCATTGGTATCTTCTTTGTATATTCTTTCTGATTTAAATATGAAGCAGTTCCTTCAATTCACCTGGCTGGAAGACTGATAAAACTGAATTAGAGTTTTTGTTTATTGGTAGGAAGAGAAAGCCAGGGTCATCCAAACACTTCTGTTCGTTGCGGGTTTGAACACACTCTTGCAGACGTCATTTGGCACTTGTTTGCCGGCTGTCATGGGAGGGTCTTACACGTTTGTTGCTCCCACCTTATCAATTATACAGGCGGGTCGATACAGTGATATTGTTGATCCTCATGATGTATGCAATTGGACTCTGCACTTTTATTCAATGATGTTCTGCAGTGGTGGGGTTAACTTGTTTCTGATTATGAAGGTTTATTTTTATGGACAACGTGCAGAAATTCAGGCAAATCATGCGAGCAACCCAGGGTGCCTTTATTGTTGCTTCAACTCTTCAGATAATCCTTGGGTTTAGCGGCCTGTGGAGGAATGTTGTATGGTTGGTATCAACTTCTGGTTTCCATGAATTCAGCATGAATGAATCTTCAGTGATGGCGTTTGTCAACTATTCTTCTTCTCATTTAAATTCATTCAGGTTCTTGAGTCCACTCTCTGCAGTTCCTCTCGTAGCTTTATCTGGGTTTGGGCTTTATGAGCTTGGCTTCCCTGGAGTAAGTGTCACTTGTCTCTTTGGGTCAGTTCTGCGAGGGTCCTTTTTTCATGTAATTTAAATCCTAGGAATTCTAACACCTCTGTTTTTAAAGTGGTTAAAACTGAATAAACAAAGGTTTACATCAAAGTAGAATTCCATTTTCTCTATTGGTGTTCAATCCTATGGTGGGCTGATTCTGAGTGGACTTAAATATGGATTAGCACTAATACATAGGAGTGCAGTGCAGTGGTAGGTGCCACTCGTGGAATAGGACTCGATTTCGAGATCTATGTGAGATTAGTTTGTTAATAATTTGTGAATCGCAGTTCAAAGGCCTTCCAGGCGAACTAGGTAACTATGATGCAACAAACAGGCCCTAAGTGCCTCAGTAGTTACTCGATTGAAGTATGGTCTTGTAAGCCCTGTGTTGCAACTGAAACCGTTACAAGTCTGAGTTGCGTGAAACCCATTCAAGTCCATTGTTACTCATACAGACTCATCAAACACTGGCATTGGTGTGACTCAACCTAGTCGGCTCAGTGCTGAATGGGATTTGATTCCAACCCAGGCAGACTTATTTGTTTATATGTTCACTATTTGATGTAGTTGTTCCCCCTTCAATATGATGTTCAATTCCTGTCTTCATTGTTGAGAAAGAAATATGGGTTTGATGTTCTTCCATGGAGTTCCTTATGATGCAGTGGAACCATTGTACTTGTGCAAGATCTGAGAAATCTTCAAGGTGGGCCCCACTATGATGATGGTCTGTCCCAAAAATCTGGTGGGACAGAGTCACAGAATACTAAGTACAGAACAAGTGTGCAGTTGGAACATCTTGGCAATGGGCTGCATTCATTGTATGCACGAAGATGATGTCTCCAGCCTCATTGATGTATCAATTGTACAGAAGAGTGGGGTTCCGCCTTGGATATGTTATGTAGTGATGCATGCTAGTGTAGCCCAGATCCACTCCAACACTCCTGGATGATATCCATCAGATGCTGGAGAGGATCCAAACTCATGTTTGACACACCTGCATGTGTCAATGGAAAGAAGCAGGTGAAAAAAGTGGCTTGCACAGTCTTAGTAAAAGATCCAACTCCACTTACAATGCTGTCTCTGAGAAATTATCGTCTTTATTTCTTTATTTCTTTTTTTTTTTTTTTGAATGGTGAGTAATTGTTGTCTTCACTGTGTAGGTTGCAAAATGTATTGAAATTGGTCTTCCAATGCTAATCATCCTAGTAATAGTCTCTCAGGTGAGGTTCCTTTATTCATAGCATTTTGAATTATTATTTTTTTATATGCAATTCAAATAATGATATCATGCGAACAAAATCACTACGAGCATTATTTGTGCTGTGTGTTCCTTCTAGTATGGTAGCCTTGTTTGGGCAATGAAGGATATCTACCAGATCTAGATCTTTATATATCTTCCAGGTCTGAATTTGAGGTGAATTTCATGATGAATGTTTGCTTATATGCTTGTTCTCAGTATATGCCTCATGCTATTCGCTCTAGTGGAAACATCTTTGATCGGTTTGCCGTTATATTTTCTGTTGCAATTGTGTGGATTTATGCACATATCCTTACTGTGGGTGGAGCATATAGTGGTAAACCACCGAAGACTCAAATGAACTGTCGTACTGATAAAGCTGGACTTGTTGGAGGTGCTCCCTGGTAAGAATGGTTTCTTGGAACTCCGCTCTTTTCTTTTAGTCATTGCTTGTCAGTCGACCATGAACCTCTAATCATTCAGACAATGCTTATATACATTGCAAGTAACGGTAAATGTTCCAAAGTTAACTGCCCAACTCCATCATTTTTTGCTAGGTCTGTGCATTCTCTACTTTAGTGGCCATGTAATCAATCCAAACCATCCATTGAGCCCAGATCATTCATCACAGCCAGACTTAACAAAATTGCATTGGTCGGGCAATCCTTTCCATCCAATCAAGTGGTGTGCAACTTGACAGCTAATATTCATTATAACAAGAAAACATCAATATATCAATCTAAACTATTCAAATGATGGTTCATTGCATCTCTTTATATTTAAATTCTGTTGTTGTAAACAAATTTATAAGCACAATGACCTCATTAATTGACCATTGTTAGCATCTGTTTCATGCACAGGATAAGAGTTCCGTACCCATTTCAATGGGGAGCACCCACGTTCGATGCGGGCGAAGTTTTTGCCATGATGATGGCTTCATTTGTTACTCTTGTAGAGGTCTGTCTAGACTCTAGCGTTGCCGTCTGCTTTTATGGACTGAGTCCTTGGGTTGTGTTGATATTTTTTACTCGGAATTTAATTCAGAGCATGGCTGTGCTTCAATATACTTGCATGGGAACATTGGATTGCAGTGTACCTATTTCAAAAAATAAATAAGGCAGATGATTTCCATACTTAATTTTGTTTCCCTGTGATGATGCAGTCAACTGGCACTTTCATTGCTGTGTCAAGATATGCAAGTGCAACGCCATTGCCACCTTCTGTTCTCGGCCGAGGTGTTGGTTGGCAGGTGGTAAAATTTTTAAAGGCTTCTTCCATCCTACATGATTTCTTGATTGTTGGCTTCTAATGGGCATTAATGGATGCTATTTTTATTATTACAGGGCGTAGCAATATTGTTGGATGGCCTGTTTGGAACAGCAAGTGGGACCACAGTTTCTGTGTAAGAAATTTATGAGAAAGTGATCTCCTTAAATCCTCCTGTGCCTTCTTATAAGCTCTCTGTTTCAGTTACTCATTGGATCCCTTCTATTTACTTGATAATGTCATTGTTTTCATACTTATGCAGTGAAAATGCTGGATTGTTAGCATTGACACGTGTTGGAAGCAGAAGGGTTGTGCAAATATCAGCAGGATTCATGATTTTCTTTTCTATTCTTGGTAAGTTCACCATCCCCACTTCCTCCAACCTACTTATACGAGCAAGATTTATCTGTGTATAATTGTCAAAAGATGCTAGTCATATGCTACATCTTATCTGCTTATGATTGTCAATATCATAGGGGATAAGCTGCTGCTCATCAGCATAGTTTACTTTCAATAGGAGATACTATCCAGAAGTGGCAAGTGTTCACAATTCATGAAATAAGTAAGCAAAAAGCTCCATAAAATTTTCATTATTTAAAGGTTTTCGCGAATAATCCAATTCTGTTTCTACCTGTCTGTAACAATCCATTCACCACAATTCTAGAGTAGTTTCAATTTCCAAATTGAATTTATGGTAAAACTCACTGGTTTTGAATTGATTCCATCCTAAACAGGACTCTGAAACAAGGTCTTAGAAATTGGACTCGAGTGGGAACTCGGCTGAGGTGCATGAGACATGGCCAAGTTAGACCAAGTCTCACGCTAGGGCCCAGTGACCTTTAACAAATTAGATAAAATAGAACATTATCATCATCAAAGCCTTGTCCCAACTAGAATTTTAGACTGCTTATGTTTTACTTATTAATCATGAATGTAGGTAGTTTTAGTCACCAGTTGTATATTTCACTTGGCGGGGTGGATTGCCTTGGATCTTTGAATGCTGAGATCTTACTATCGCCATTTTGATCTTTAAGAATCAGCGCCAAAATGTCCATGATAGCATCCAAAAGAGAAAATGTCCCCGATATCTAGTCCAGTTTGTTTTTTTTAATTGCATTGACTGCGTGGCCCCATGGAGACCCACTCTATATTCATCAGAAGCTTCTATAATTTAGTCCAGTTTAAGGCAAGTTAGTTCCCCTCTCTTTCTCTCATTTTTTTTTTTTTACATCTTAGATCTCTTCTTTATTTTTTGCTATTGTAATTTGTAAAAGCTTTTGCTATAGAGCAAAAGAAATAAAGCGCTTTTTTTCAGTTCTGTTATGAATCCATTGTCATATCATTTTAGGTTGCAGTTAGCTTATACTGCATGCATCAGGCCTCAGTATGAATTCTAACAAATATCGATCGACATCGATCCAAAGTTACTGGCTCTGGAACTCTTACCCATACTATTAGTTAGAATATGGAGAGGATGTGAGATGGATTTACATGACTAAGTTCTCTGAAATGATCCTTGCTTTACCTAGTGAATTTATAATTAAGATGACCCGGCAACACTATTCAAAAAAAAAAAAAAAGGACCAAGCAACCTGCTGTGTACTCTATGATGTGCGGATATTTCAAAGTAGGCAACATATGATATTGTATCATATCCAATGCTTCACTTTTTATGTGTAAAATCCGTCTCCCTACCATATCTATTGCATGTCCCACGGTATCCATGCCGTATCTGGGCATCTTAAGCTACTTGTATGTCATATTCATGCTCCTTACCAGGTGAACTTCTGAGGACCAAGTTAATCGATGAGTTATTTTCTTTAGTTTTTAGAGAGTTTTTTTAGTAGAAGAAATGTTCATTCTGTGGTGGCTCTCTTCTGTTTGGATAGGGTTGCAACTCATTTGTTCATGATGCTTCAGGAAAATTTGGAGCGATATTTGCTTCCATTCCAGCACCTATTGTTGCAGCGCTGTATTGCGTCTTCTTTGCCTATGTGGGTATGTGTTATAAGATTAAAAATGGATATGGAGAAGCCATCATCTACTTTTTACTGAGCTTCTTTTGGAAAGCTTTTAAGTTTCAGGTCCTTACTTCTGTCACTTTCATGAATGAACAGGCTCAGGGGGTCTCAGTTTCCTCCAGTTCTGCAATCTCAACAGCTTCAGAACTAAATTCATTCTAGGGTTCTCTATTTTCATGGGCTTGTCAGTTTCACAGTATTTCAAAGAGAACAGTTTGTCCTCTGCTTCTGGTCCAGTTCACACCAGTGCGAGATGGGTATACATGAAAACCTTGCTCTTTTTCAACCTCTAATTGAATGGAATAATGAATTGTTTTGCACGTGACAGTAAGTCTATTCTATAATGGTGGGCCGTGGGCCGTGGGCCGTGTCTTTTATCGATCCAAATAATTCATCTGGATGGATGCACTATGGATGGGCAAGATCAAAAGGGGGAATATATATCTATTTTTTGGGTATGTCTGGGCTTGGACGGCTTTATTGCGTTGGCCATTGAGTGGGTCCATGGAGATGAACAATATGGGTGACATAATGGTGTGCCTCACCCATCCAGAATTCATGGTTGAACAAACTGTAATTTTTTTTTTTTTAGCATGAACATCTTTAGCATTAACTAGTTTGTGAATGCGGTTGATTGCCACATGTTGTTGCAGTTCAATGATATGATCAACGTTCCTTTCTCTTCGAGAGCATTTGTTGCGGGGATAGTGGCTTACTTTTTGGACAATACAATGCATCTGAAGGACAGTGCAACAAGGAAAGACAGGGGTTATCATTGGTGGGATAAGTTCCGTTTGTACAAGACTGATCCCAGAAGCGAGGAATTCTACTCCCTCCCTTTCAATCTCAATAAGTTCTTTCCATCTGTATGATCCTGCTAGCCGACTAAGGTTTCAGGGTTCAAAGATTTCACACTGTTTATTTCTTAAGTTTTCTGTTGTCGGTCCTTGACATGTTTAGCACCAGTATAATGATCCCTTCCGTGGACATTTTTTACTTCCTGTATATCTAATAGGTGAAAGGATTCAAGTAGCAAAATGGTTATTTTTGTTTATGCATTGGGCCTCATAATTGTGTTTCTGGATTAGTACTGTAGAGTTAAATATCATCACCCATATAGTGGCTTCTAAGATTAATTAGTCCCATGCATCTCCACACACATGAATGTCATGTGCTTCAGCATCTAAAATGTTTTTGGCGGGCAATGGGTACTTGGTTGAGAATCAAGAGAGCCCAGTGGAAAGGGGTGTCATGAACCCAATCAATGACTGGGCAGCTAGGTTATCCCACATTTACTACACCACTGACCTAATCTAGCCCACAAAAAAAAAAAAAAAAAGAGATAGAGAGAGAGAGAGAGAGTGAGTACTTGGTTGCCAAAATGTGATCTCTAAAAAGCATTAATCTAGTGAGTACTTGGTTGCCAAAATGTGATCTCTAAAAAGCATTAATCTGTAAGATTTAACATGAGTGATTATTTTGAACGGGGTAGAGTAGCAGTGGCTAGCTTTAAAAAGAAAAAAAAATTGGATCATTTTGTTTGTAAGAGAGAGTAAAGTAGAGTAAAATAAAATTTTTAAAATTCAAATTTCTTTCCTTATTTTTTTTTAAAAAATTTTAATTTTCATCGTTTTTAAAAAAAAGTCAAAAAGTAATCACTAAATTACAAAAAAAAACTTTACTTTTTATAGAAAATGTTAAAACAATTTCATATCAATGAACTAAAAATAAAAAGTCATCATAAACCAATTATATATTATTCTTTATTGATTTTGGATTTACTCTACTCTATTTTACTCTATCCCACAAGCAAACAAGCTAATGACTACCTGGTTCTTTATTGAGTAATACCCATTATAAGATTCAAATTGTGATTGCCAGATTACCATTTTTCAGTACCAACAAGAACACTTTTTAAGAAGGATCCACGGCCAACTAGATCATTTGGGCCCAACATCTCAAATATTGTGGTTGAAAATTTTAGAGATAATGACCGTACATGTGTCCTTATATCCAACAATTGTGCTCAAAACAGTAGAGAGAAAGATAATTCTCGCAGGGTTATTCGTATAAAAAATGATGCTTGTGATATGTTAGAGCGGTAGGATACATATGAGATCACACGAAATTCAAACTTTTTACCATCTTTCTTTCTACTTAAAAGTGAAAAAAAATATGCTTATTACTTTCTAACATATATATTTTAAAAAAATAACTATGGTATATTTGATATTTTAAAATACCTTAAAATGAAGAATGTTAATATATATCCATCCCTCACCCCTCACCATTGGGTGAGGGATGCTTTCATAACTTTTCCTATTTGTATATAAGCATTTCTCATTTTTATATATTTTTTTGTCTTTTGTACATAAATGTTTTTAATTGTTCAAATGTCCCTCGCCTTATGGTAAAATAAAGATGCACAGTAATATTTTCCCCTTAAAATTTGAGGATAAAACTAGTGTCCTTAGCATCAAGGGAATTATCTTTTTCTCAAGAAGTTTGGGGCAATTGTATGAGCGCGGTGCGCTAGTTATCCATAGGGGTTGTTTGTTAATTTACTAAGGTGACTGAAGTGAAGTGAATTATCATTTCAAAAAATTGAAAAATAAAAGGGATTTAATCAATCCACCAATGAGATTTATCTTTTAGTGAAGAGAAAATGTAACTTTTTGACTTTTTATATTAACAGTAGATATTTTTTGTGACTTTTTTGTATAAAAAGATAAAAAAAATTTTTAAATGTAGTATTTTGATTTAGATTCTTTAATTTATTGTATTTTAAAATAAAAAATAGCTTTAACTTAATTTTAAAGTAGTATTATCCAACATGCCCTAAGCATTTACAAGTTCCCAAAACTATGCTCAGACTCGTCCTGACATGAAATGACTTTGCTTTTGGCAGTAATTTTCGAAGCCCATATAGTCCATCATATAACTGCTGGGCACTGGCGTCTGATGCAGCAGGGAATGTTTTCCACAACCCTTGACAAGGTTATACCTTGCGTGGTGTGGATGGTTGGATGCTGACCAAAAAGGTCTTGTCACACAGTCCTGACAATGGTGTATAATCCTTGTCTTTCTGAAACAGCAGAAAATTGAAAGAACAGGAGGATGATGATGAGCACTTTAGTGGGTCACCCACAATCTCAGAAAGATGAGAATGACTCCGACAGGAAATCAATCAAAAAGTCTCTCTATTCTGGAATTGACTCCGACAGGAAATCAATCAAGAAGTCTCTCCATTCTGGAAATTAGAGAGGGAAATTTTGAGTATTATTAACCAAATTTTCAAAACTCTGGGTTTGAAAAGTCAGGGAAGAAATTAAAATTTTAAAATAAAAAAATTCAACCTGCATTGTGTTTGTGTTTTCCAGAAGAGAAAATTGAGAATTATTAACCAAATTTTCGAAACTATGGGTTTGAAAAGTCAGGGAAAGAAATTAAAATTTTAAAATAAGAAAATTCATCATGTCTTGTGTTGTGCAGGCTGCAATAAAATCTAATAGATGGATCTAGACTTATGCATTAAACAATAAATAATTTCAAAGAATAAATGCGTACCTTGCACCTTGATCTTAATGATAAGCAAATCGCATTTCTCAAATCGGATTTTCTCTTATCTCCCTTATCACCCACTCCAAAATGAGTGAGAGTTTGATGGGTACTTTACAGATCTCGTAGGTTAAAAGAGAGGACTGAAAAACTACTTTTATATATAAGCCCTAAAAAGATTTCTTCCCATCAAAGAAATCTATTAAAAGTAAGTTTCCTTAATTCCCTTAAAGATTAATCAAATAATATTCTTAATTGATTGGACTTATTAAAATTGACGAACAAATGATGTGGTCATGAGGATTACTCATGTCCAACATAGGATACCCATGGAAGCAACATACTGAGAGGGAGAGCAAAGGATTTCTACCTTGTCATTATTTATATCCCATGGGCCTTAAGGTTTGTTTGGTTTGATTGAAGAGATACAAAGACGATGAGAAAGTTGTCCACTACCACCATACAAATTTAAATTGCGGATAGTTTTCACAGTTCTCTCCACCTTTTCTCCTCATTCAAACTGCGAGAAGTGGAGTGGATAAAGTTTTTTCCTTAGAGAAACCATTTTTCTACTACTACAATCTTAGTTAAAGGAGAAATTTTCCCTTTGACTTTTAATTTTTTTCTTACAAAAGAAGATGTTGTCTTCTCCTCCATGGCGTTATGAAAACACTCCTATCTCCGGTAAAATTATTTCTCACTGTAAAAATGATACCTATGTTGTTTATATAAAAAATAATTTTTAAAATACTTCTCTTATATGGCTTTCTCCATTTAATTTCAAATCCAAATACGTGGGTGAATTGAATTCTCTGCCTCTAGACTTATTACCAGTTCCATCATGAGAGGAAAGTGAGCGAATCTCCACAAGGAGAAGTGAAAAGTGGGTGAATCTCCACAAGGGGATTCTGCCCTTTTTTTCTCATCATTTGTTCATCAGTTGAAAATTCTCCACAATTTTTTCCTCATCCTAAAAGGACCTTTGGATCTTTCATTCAACAAGAATTGTACATGAAACATATCTAACACCTCAGCATCAGTTTCAGCACTATACCATGCCAACTGCACCGAAAGAAATTTCTGATATCCGCTTCATTTTTACCATCTTCTATTTTTCCTCGGCGTTGCAATGTTCTCTTCAATATGTCAATGTTGACGGTGAGTTAACCATGTTTCCATATTAAAAAGCTGCCTGTTAAAAATTTTTTTGATGGTTTCAATATGGTTGTGAATGTGTAGTTATAGAAAACGATATGAAAATTGTATATAGTGATGTAGTTACAAATTCAAAGAACTAGAAGATTGATAAAGACCTTGAACGACTCTTATTGGCACTACTGCTGCTGCTGCTGCCGCTAAATGTTGCTCGTAAAACTTTGTTGGTACCCTTTTTAAAGGTAGAAATGAAAACTACAGGGCTATTTGGAATAAGATTAGCTTTGACCAGTTTAGTTGCAACAAAATACATCAGCTTATCTCCCATTTGACATAAACAGTTTTTCCGTACGCACAATGTGTTTAACAGAATCAACTCTTAACAATTTCAAGTGCTTTTGAAGGCCTTGCTCTAAACCTCATGCATCAGTGACCCTGCATCAGCATAAGCCAGAGGAAAAACCTTGCTTTTTTGTAAAGGCTAGATCATTCAGAAGAACCTATTTTATTATTATTTTTTTTTATAACCCAAGATATCCCTTGCTAACCCAGCCTTCAAACGTTTGGCGCTTTGACTCCGAGGTTACCCAATTCTAACAAGTAAGGATTATTCATTGAGGGTACATAAATAGCTGCACACATATTACCCAAATAATGCAAGGGGCAAGAGTCAAACTCAAGACTTTGAGGAGAAAACCGAACGCTCAAACCAATTAAGTCACTGCCTTGATGGCAAAAAACGTACTTTATCATCTGCATATATTTCCCTTCAAGAAAACTTACTCATGTAGGCATGAATATTTTTGTCCACTGGATTACTTCAGTCTTCAGAATGAGTTACACTTCTCAATTCCAAAGAATGTGTCCCATAATGTGAAAATTCACTATTAACCACCTGTGTGTAAGAGATATATATATATATATAATGTGAAAATTCACTGCTAACTACATCTTACGTCTCTCTGTGTATTGCAAGGTTTAGATTGGATAATAGATGGACTCCCCCTGGACTTTTCACAGAATAGTGGTGAGACATAGGATTATTTCCCTCTATATATATAGAGAGAGAGAGTGAGAGGTGCAACTGAAGAGTACATAAGAGAGAGAGAGAGAGAGAGAGAGAGAGAGAGAGAGAGGTAGGTGCAACTGAAGAGTACATGAGGTTGTTGGGGACTTCCGAATTCATATTATACAGATAGTTTGATGGTAGGGTTAGATGATTTCATTTTATGCAGATACTTTGATGGTAGGGTCAGATGATAATTTCATCTTTGTATGCATAAATCGCCGGGTGAGCTACACCCTACACAGCTTGCGATGTTAACCCACACCCTGATAAGCACTCCTCCCACTAGTTCCGGGAATGAGTACGTCAGGTCCTATCCACAGGTGTAGGCCCTGCCTGAACCTACACTGCGAAATCAAAACGGCTTATACCTTTTTCGTGTTTCTGCATGCCAGTATAAACTCATTCATGAACTCGGGACTTGAAAAGGAGGTGTTCTCCAATTATATGCAAGATGGTAAACAACCACCGTTCTACTAAAACTCTGTTATTATGGGAGTAAATTGAAAGTAAGGACATATTTATGCAAAGCTGAAAGCCTGAGATTCCACAGATTCCCTTTTTCACAATGCTACAGAAAAGGGCGGTTGGACAGAAACCCATCCCCACCCAACAAGAACCAGTTTTCATGGTTTCCATGAAAATCAGTTAATGTCGTCTCCTTTTTAATGCTGAATAGTGCTGCATCACAGCATGAAAATAAAATAAAAATAAAAATAACAAAACAAAACTCGAGGAAAATAAAAACAGAAGTGTCAGTAGAGGAACTAAATCGACTCAACCAACATGCCCTCACAAAGATCACCACTCTTACCACAATTGTCACTAAAAGAAGTAAACATGCTCAAGCGAGGCCCAAGCCAGTTGTTGAAGTGGGATGTACTTTTGCATAGAAAGGTAAACCTATTTGATTTAACCTACGTCTTGTCTGCACATGTCAACCAGTTACACAAACTGAGGCAACTTGGATATTAAAACTCCTACAGAAATTTGCCATGAATTAGTGAGAGAGAAATAAACCAATAGAACATATGATTTCGGTTTCACACAGATTCCATCACAAACTGCTGTTTTTGAATCCCAACAATTAATTCGAAATACACTCTTGAGTAGCAATTGATTCTACAAACCATGTTTTCAGAGGACCCCACATGGATCTTGACTAATGGAAGATGCAAACTGCAACTCTAAATCACTTTAAGGAAGCATCTTTCTAACAAAGTGTCTAAATATCACAAGCTTGTGATTGTGCATTTTGTAGCATTTTGTAATAGTAAGTCAAATTTGATGGGGTTTGAGCATTTATGGATGAAAGTGCATGATCCATATGAAAAACAGAAGCTTTTTTTTTTTTTTTCCGCATGACCAGCCAAGTGAGTTCCAAGTTGACTCAGCAACAACAAAGAGATTGGCAAACACCAAGCATTAGAAAATTACAAACATATCATGCAAGTCACTGAATTAATCAATGTAAAAAAAACATGGGGCATATTGCATGGCAATGACAAGCGACCATGCAATCAGGAGCGAGGGAAGCACGTGTCATAACACAATTGCCATGGACGAGTCACCAAGTCAAGACACTGTTTGAACCATGTCCTCGACCACCCAACTCACTGTCCATAGCTGTTTGGTTGTGACCAATGCAAAGCTGGGCTGCTCCACAAGAAGAGGGATGTGTCAAAAATGGCAAGCAGCTAATTATATTGCACTCATGCCCCATGGCACACAGTGACACAAGTGAGGCCTTGAGACACGCAATGGCAGAGTCAAAAATTCTACGAGAGTAGGAATAACTATTGGAATAGGGTAGAGTTCTATAGAAATTTCTAATGTCTAGAAGTTTAGCATCTGTTGAATCAGTGACATGTAGCATAATCCTAGCCACTCATTGTACAGAGTAGAACTATAAGAAGGGTAGACTCCAATACTCCATTCCTTGTAATCAAGTAAAGTTGAGAAATCAGTTCCATAAATTTTCATTATCGTAAGTGTTCTCTCATTTGGGTGTGGATGTGCCTTGTGGTGTGTCTTTGCTAAGGGCCAGAGAGATGTTGGGAAGGCTGACTCAATAGTGCACGAGGCGAGATCAAGCGGATTCGCACTATCTGCTGAAATCGCAGTCTTGTGTTCCAAGACAGGTCAGTAATATCCAAATGGTAAGGATGAGAACTATTCTGTCATTATGTATTAAAGACTTCCCAACAGAGTGTAAATCCATTAGATTAGATACTGACCATATAATCAATATGAACCAAGTCTACCTGGTCATATTTTCCAAATGAAACTTATAAATAATATACATATTTTCCACCAAAACACTACATAGAGTTGCCAAAGAATCTTCTATGTTTCTTGTAGTCTACCTGGTCATACATATCTCCCATCAAACACATACCTCGAGATGCCAATGAGAATTGCTCACGTCAACCTCACAAGCCTATACCTCTTCAAGGAGGTAGACAATGCAGAAGAAACCATCACTGGCCTGTACCACGAGTATGCAGCCTCTTCCTTTCACCCTCAATCTATTTATGTAATTCGAGAGAAGGGGGAAACGGAACAACTTGTTAGAATGTTTGATACCAGTTAAAATGTTTCCTTTATTCATTATAAATAAGAAAACCTTACCACTTTCTTCACCCGATCATTAGCAGCTGGGGTTCCTCCGCTAACATTTTCAGGAAGGTATGGACTGCTGACACGCACGTCATTCATCACCACAATGACAGTCTTGTCCCAATGAACAGGAAGCCTGATCATGGAAAAGTGAGCTCTGACTAAGCATATATGCATTTGCTACTAGATTTTATAATATAACGTAATGCCGGGGATATTTCACAAATTAAACCTCTATAATTTACCCTCTGAACCACATTAGCACAATTAGATTTCTCAAGATTAGTAAACAGCAACACCTGATAGGAAGAAAAATGCTTTGAAGGTTCTTAACACATTATGGTCAATGTCTTCAATCAATATGCTCTTTCTACTTGTGATATTGAAATATTACATTTATTTTAATCAACAAGAAACAATGAATGTACAAATAGACTTTTTCAAAAATAGGTGTACAAATTTTGAATAAGAATAGTACACAGTTTGAAATATTCTATCAAAAGCAATGTCCTATCCCTGGCTGTTGCTCAGCTGGTTAGGTGCACGAGTGACTAAAAGTGTGCGATTTCAAGTCCTTGGTGTAGCGAGAAAAAAAAATTAATGCATACATCAATTTCTTGAATATTATTGAGGCATTAAATTTGGAAACATGATCAGTATGATGTATCAGAAACAAACAGTTGAGGCTCATAAAATTTTCCATCAACAATCTACACATAAAATCTTCCATCAACTATCTACTCATCCATATGTAGCACATTTTAAAAGCAAGGAACAGATTAAAAAAAGCCTTTCTTGCTACATGCCAAGTTCATAAAACTTTCAAGATCCTATTTTGTAACATGTGAGGTTCTATTTTGCTTTACTAATGAACCCAATGCCCTTTCTTCATGAAAAAGAATAAAAAATAAACAAACAAAAAATTAGGACTCAAAATTAAGTGAGGTAACGTTAAGTAAAAGGCTTTTGGGAGATGTAAAAGTCCAATGAAAACATTACCAAACGATAACAAGTCCAAGCTGTAAATAGTACTAGGCCAACATCATCACCAGAAAATATCCACCAATTCAACCGGGTTCTAAGCTTATGGCAAACCAACACAGTTGCCACTGCATTGTGGGTTGAAAGGAAACTCAATTTTTATGGAGCATAGATTACTATTGATGCAAAAGATAAACAGTGAAGGGAACAAATGGAGGAAGCTGAGTATATTAACTTAGTAACTAGCACAGCTGATCACCCAATTTATATTAGAATGTTTCCTGGTATAACCCCTTTAATGCTTCCAAATATATTAAAATGTAGATACAGGAAAATTAGGGGATACTAACCAAGGCTCCTTACAATCAATCAATGAGGAAACAAGTAAAAGATATAGTGTCTGGGATGCTACGCCTCAAAAATTCCCCTGTTATCGTACTCACAATGCTACGATTCCTAATACGTCCCCTGAAGTTGGTGTGTGGATATCAAACGTGCACCAACATGTCTAGTGCACTGATTACTCCAGTTGCCCCAGGAGCTTTGTTGGAAAATTTGCAATTTGATCATTTGAATGAACAAAGGGGGAAAGAGAACTTCATTTTTCACACATCAAATGGTAGAATAAACAACGAGTGCAGTGCAGCCAGTTCTCAATTGTGAGGTTTCTATGTTCATGAAACCAAAATAAACAAAAAGTGTAGTGCGGTCAGTTCTCCATTGTGAGGTTGAGGCCAGTGTCTTGAGTCATTTCATTGCTACATGCGGTCTTGCTGGCTGTTGTCCAGAGTTTTACAAAAGCTCGCTTTGATTCGGAGGGTGTTTCGTTGTATGCATGCTATTTTGTGGTCTACTTAGAGGGAAAGGAATGTTAGAATTTTGAAGGGCACCTCTTCTTCTCCAGCTATGCTAATTGCTAGTATTGGCTAAAGAATTGCGAAGTGGCATTGGTTGGAAGTGACAAACTCACGATCATAGAGAAGAGATTTTGAATTCTCTTGAGAATGTATTAATTTGTGTGTCCTTCTATTGAGATTATACATCAATATATATATGTTTACATGCCTTTAATCTAGGCTCTAAGAAAGGAAAACTCACTAATTTACATCAATTAGGATTCTAAGTTAAGAAGGAAGACTAATTACAGCTAATTACCTTTAATCTAGGCTCTAAGAAAGGAAAACTCACTAATTTACATCAATTAGGATTCTAAGTTAAGAAGGAAGACTAATTACAGCTAATTACAGCAATAGTATTCCAAGTAAAAAAGGCTCCTCTTTTCAGATGGGCTTTCAGATGGGCTCTTTTCAGATGGGCTTTGGGCCTATGTAACACCCCCCCTCAAATTGATGCGGGAGAATCGACAAGCATCAATTTGGAAACCAAGAACTGATGGCGCGGTCGTGGAAGGCCTTTGGTGAGAATATCAGCAAGTTGAAGGTCAGTGGAGACATGTGGCAAGCTGATGACATCACGTTTAAGCTCATCACGGATGAAGTGACAATCAACCTCGATGTGTTTAGTACGTTCATGAAAAACCGGATTTTCAGTAATCCGAATAGCACTGGTATTATCCGCATAGAGGGGGGTAGCTCCTGCTGCTAGAAAACCAATGTCAGAAAGCAAACCACGGAGCCAAAGAATTTCGGAGCATGCAGCAGACATGGCGCGGTACTCTGCCTCAGTAGAGGATTTGGAAACTTTGTCATGTTTCTTGCATTTCCAAGAAATGAGACTATCACCTAAAAACATGCACCATCCAGTTGTCGATCTGCGAGTATCCAGACAACCAGCCCAATCAGCATCTGAATAAGCTTTGAGAGTCAGAGGATTGTTGGATGGAAAAAACAACCCACGAGTCGGTGTGCGAATAAGATACCGAATGATGCGGCGAACAGCAGCCAGATGAAGGTGACGAGGAGCAGTCATGAACTGACTCATCAGGTTAACCGCATAAGAGATATCGGGTCGAGTGATCATGAGGTAGATCAAGCTCCCAACCAACTGGCGATAAGCAGTAGGATCGGAAAGAAGATCACCTTCGTCGCGACTGAATTTGACATTCAGTTCTACTGGCGTATCAACAGGAGCAGAAGCAGTAAGACCAGCCAAGGCGATGAGATCAATAGTGTATTTGTGCTGATGGAGAACGATACCTTTAGGCGATTGATGAACTTCAAGACCGAGGAAATAGTGGAGAGGGCCAAGATCCTTCATTTTAAATGACTCACGAAGAGATGCTTGGAGCTTCTGAATCATTCCGGCATTAGGACCAGTAATGACGATATCATCAACATAGACAAGGAGTATTGTGATCCCGGATGGAGCATGATGTAAAAACATAGAAGGATCATACGGGCTTGGATGAAAATCCAAGCAGAGAAGAACAGCTTAAAATTTCTCAAACCATGCACGAGGAGCTTGTTTCAGACCATAGAGGGAGCGACGAAGTTTAGAAACCATACCAGGGCTGGAGGAGCATCCCTGAGGCAATCGCATATAAACATCTTCTTTGAGATCACCATGGAGAAACGCATTTTTGACATCCATTTGATAGAGAGGCCAAGATTGAGATGCAGCAACAGCAAGAATAGTGCGGACGGTGGTCATCTTGACAACCGGAGCAAAGGTCTCATCATAATCAATGCCATATTCCTGCCGATTGCCAAGAGCAACAAGACGCGCCTTGTAGCGATCTAAAGATCCATCAGATTTTAATTTGAGAGAAAAAACCCACTTACAGCCAATAGGTTTGACACCCACAGGAGATGGTACAATATCCCACGTATGATTTTGTGCTAACGCATCCAATTCATCTTGCATAGCCTTTTTCCAACACGGAACCTGCCCAGCCTGAGAATATGATTGTGGAATGGAAGAAGAACACAAAGTGGCCATTAAGGAAGTATGGGAGAAGCCATAACGGTCTAGCGGGAACGAAATCCGAGTGGAGCGACGCAGTGAAGTATGGCCGGAACCGGATGCCGGAGGAAGATCATGAGGGGGATCACTAGTATGCGCTGTGCTGTTCCATCTGTGATACACAAAATTAGGATTAAAACGAGCAACTGACGAGTCTTCAGAAAAACCAGGTAATGACACAAAAGAGGAGTCAGGAGGATCAATGTATTTTTGAAAAAAATACTGATGTTCAAAGAAGACGACATTCCTAGAGATACGGAACCGACGAATGTGAGGATCATAGCAAAAGAACCCTTTCTGGAATGGTGCATAACCTAAAAACACACACTGAGCTGATTGTGCCGTGAGTTTTGTCCTTTCAGAAGGAGGCAAGTGCACAAAATAAATGGAGCCAAAAACATGAAGATCATCATAGGATGGAGCAGTCTTGTACAAACGGTAATATGGGCTTTGATTCTCAATGGAGGTTGATGGCATACGATTAATAAGATGAGCTGCTGTAGCTAGTGCCTCAACCCAAAAACGAGTAGGAACCGAGGATTCCAGAAGAGGGGAACGAGTGACATCAAGAAGATGTCTATTTTTCCGTTCAGCGACTCCATTCTGCTGGGGAGTATAAGAACAAGATCTTTGAGAAATAATGCCTTTGGTTTGCAAAATCTGTTGAAAATCAGAGGACATATATTCCCCGCCAGAATCAATTCGCAAGATTTTAATGCAGGTGGAAAATTGATTTTCAACATAAGCCAAAAAAAATTGAAAAACATGAAAAACATCAGATTTAGAATGCAGAAAGTAGACTCATGTGAACCGACTGAAATCATCAATAAAGGTCACAAAATATTTATAGTGAGCGTGGGAAAGAGCGGGAGCAATTCCCCATACATCACTATAAACTAAATTAAAACACTGAGAAGTGTGAGAAGTGGATTGAGGAAACGGAAGTGTTTTGCTCTTTCCCATTTTACAAGTAGTACAATCAAAAGGCACACAAGAAGATAAACGAAGAGATTTATTTAATAAACCAGAATTGAACATAAGGGACAAAGCCTTGGAATTAGGATATCCGAGTCTATTATGCCACAACCGGCAATTATTTCTAAGAGAAAAACAAAACACATTATTGGCAAATTGATTTCTAGAAATGTGAGAAAGATCCAGCGGAAACAAGCGTCCACACTTAAGCCCCCTCGCGATCTCCTTCCCGGACATCTGGTCCTGCACAATACAACCAGAAGAAGAAAAAGAGATGTTACAATCATTTTCAACAAGTTGTCCGACTGACAATAGGTTGGAAGTTAAATTAGGACAAAGATAAACATTTCTCAATAGGATGGAACCAGGGATATCGCCAATGGCAGTAATGGGAACATGTCCTCCATCAGCAGTTTGTATTTGAAGAGGGCCAGTGTAACTTGTCATATTGGAGAGAGGAGTGTGGGAATACGTCATATGATTAGACGCCCCAGAATCAAGAAACCAAGTGGAAGATGAAGAAGACTTACCTGATAGACCAAAAGCAGAGAGGGCATTGATAATCATTTGTTGAACCAATTCAGGAGTGAGAGATGAGGAGGACCCAGGCTGTGGGGTTGCAGATGTAGGAACAGGCATAACCGAGGAAGCCACATAAGCATGCGGAGTCTAAGACAGTGGAGTAGGATACTGCGATGCTGGAGACTGTGGATTCTGATATTGTATCGACTGACGTGGAGGACGGCGACGACATTCAGAGATGATATGTCCCGACTTTTTACAGTAACTGCAGACTTTTTGTTTGCATTGAGAGGCAACGTGCCCAAATTTCTGACAACTGTAGCATTGGGTTTTGCTCAAGTCTCGAGGCTGAGAAGTGTTATGTGCCGAAAACGCGACTGAATAGGTTTCAGTCTTTTGTTGAGCAATATGAGCCGAGGTCGTAAGGCGCTGTTCTTCGCGTAAGAGCTCATTCAAGCATACATCCAAGGAAGGTAGGGGCGACCGATTCATCAGAGAAGATCGGACACTTTCAAATTCATGCCGCAGTTTCATCAAAAATTGATCTCGCTGACTAGATGCCTGAAGGTCTTAAATTACCACCAACACATTGTCAGCCACATCTGCATATTTAATACTGTCGTATTCCGACCACAGTGTACGGAAACCTGAATAGTAATCTTGTACTGACAAAGTCCCTTGGGTATATTCAGCAATAGCACATTCAAGATGGAACTATCGCGCAAAGTTATCTTGATGGTATACTTTCTTCAAATACCCCCACATGGCTTTAGAAGTGGGGTAAGGCTTGAGATTCATTATCAAATGAGGCTCAACCGATCCCAAAATCCAGGATATAATTTTGGCATCTTTTGTCTGCCAAGAGGAGAGATCTTTTTTTCATCCTCAGTGGGTTTAGGGTCAGCACCAGAAACAAAACCCCACAATTCCTTAGCTTCGAGGTAGGTTTGGAATTGAAAAGACCATGCAGGGTAATTTTGTCCAGTGAATTTGATCAAAGTAACCCCAGATTTGTCCATCTCAATGTTAGATTAAAATTGATTTTGGCCAAAAGAGAACAACATGAAAGTAGTACGTCCTTGATTTCAGGGGAAAAGGTAGCACGTGGAACCCACCAAGTGATCTCGAGACAGATCAAAGACAAGGGATGGAAGGGTAGTCAAATTTCGCTACTGCTGGAAGAGGTCTCACTCAAAACGGATCAAAATCCACAATTTTGAACGGCTAAGATGAAATCTATTGGACAAAACTGAAATACTAAAAGAGATGAGATGGCCTACCTCTGATGATCGAAAAAATCTGAAAAAATGTCCAAGAATTCCAGGATGAGTGGTTGACCAGGATGGGAGGGTCTGCTGATGTAACATGCACGAACAATCAACGACAGGATGCCAATGACTGTTATCACCAAGATTCTATAAACCAGTTGAAGAAGAAGATTAGAAGAGAAGAGGACTGTAGATCAGGGCTCTGATACCATGACAAACTCACGATCATAAAGAAGAGATTTTGAATTCTCTTGAGAATGTATTAATTTGTGTGTCCTTCTATTGAGATTATCCATCAATATATATATCTTTACATGCCTTTAATCTAGGCTCTAAGAAAGGAAAACTCACTAATTTACATCAATTAGGATTCTAAGTTAAGAAGGAAGACTAATTACAGCTAATTACCTTTAATCTAGGCTCTAAGAAAAGAAAACTTACTAATTTATATCAATTAGGATTCTAAGTTAAGAAGGAAGACTAATTACAGCAATAGTATTCCAAGTAAAGAAAGCTCCTCTTTTCAGATGGGCTCTTTTCAAACGGGCTTTCAGATAGGCTCTTTTCAGATAGGCTTTGGGCCTATGTAACAGGAAGGAGTTCTCTAATTTTACTTTTGATGATATCCTTGTAAATTGGGAAAGCTTGTATAGGCTATAGCCCAGACTCTCTCTCTCTCTCTCCACATGTCAAAATTCAACGTTTAAGGAGCTGCAAGGGGTAAGCAAAGGCCTATGGGTCTTGGGAAGTCCTTCATAAGTCATAACAGCAGAGGTGAGGTTTTCTTCATGTTCTGTAAGCATGTGGCTGCTTGTGAATCTAGTAAAGCAAAGGTGCTAGGGTGTGTTTGGTTAAAATTATTTTAAGCCAACCATGCTTTTGAAGAAGGAACTTGAGAAAAGCAACATATTCAAAGCAACTTCTTTAAAGCATTAGTTGTTTGGTTACCCTAGATTTTGCACTTACATTTTAATAGAAAAAGCATCAAAAGTTGTTTGGTTAGATGGGTAAAAAGTAGCTTTAACATATAATAATTAAATAAATTATGTCAAGCGTCATAAAAACTAATTTATATTAAATTTCATAAAAACTAAATTACACAATAAAGTGAAACATTGTAGATGAATAGGATCACCCACATAAAATCAAAGATGTGCAATTTATGTGGGTCTAAACACAAACCGCATGAGTTACTATCTCTACAATTATAATTTCTAAAAAAATAAATTGAATAATTATTATTTTCCAAAAATAATAACAATAGACTCCACCACCCTAAGCATGTGCAATGAATATTGCATCGGCAATGGCATCCCTCATTTCCCACATTAGTTGTCCTTGATCACAATGTGTTGGGTTTTTCCCTTGTTCACCATGCATTAGATGGTCATTGACTTCATTTTTGTCATAATGATTCTCATCATCAACAATCACTCCCTCATTATCATATTAATTAGACAAGGTATCAATCATCAGATGAAGTTATGCATTGCCATTACAGTGACAACTATATATATTTGAGTGGGAAATGGGTAAGGAGCCATTTCCTTCAACATTGGGAAGCATGCCTATGGCACACCGAAGCAACGTTTTATTACATTCTTGAGTGGGGAATGATAGGAATAAAGAGCTTATCTTTATCTCTAGGTCCAGTACCATGACGGAAGTCTTGAATATAATAACGATGATTGCTATAAGGCTGAACGAAACCCCGTGCATTAGATACCTTGCAATCATTTTGGCTAATTGTCATTTACAAGCAGATCAAGAGACAAATATAGCTTAATGTTAGACATTTTTTTTTTACTAAATCTACAAAACACATTCAAGATGAACAAACAAAACTTGTCGTTGGCATAACAAACTCAGCATCATCCATCCAGCACCTAGGCACTCAACACACACTAGAAAATTCATCAGAATTCCTTCAAGCTACCAAATAAAGATGTTGAGTTTTCAATGTCAAGTTTGGATTCAAAACGACCTTCCTTGTAGAATTTGCTCTAGAGGGAAATGTGGGACTTTAGGGGGCTCGACTGTCAAGAACAATGAGTTGGATAAGTTGGATTTGACAAGTTGATGATCACAAAACTTGGAAGAAAATTGTTCTTTCAATCTGTTATTTCTGTCCCCCTCCTTTGGAGATTGAGACCCAATATATAGATTATTACATGCCACAATCAGGGCTTCTAAGTTAGGAAACTAGCTAATTACATGAATTGCTCTTCTAACTTTAGGAAACTAACTAATTTACAAGAGAAAATCTAATTAAAGAATATGTACAGCTGTTACAAGTTGACCCAATAAATATGCACGTGGGATATGATAATCTGGACATGATCTGTTCATGGGCCTTGGGCCTGGGCCTGTTTAACAGGATTGAGGGTCCTGTTTAACAGGATTGAGGGTGTGTGAAGTCTCACCCCCATCCAACCAATATCCCAAGTTAAAATTTAGGAAAGCTTTTTAATAGCTTACAAAGTTTTGATAATGTCACAGAAATAGAAAGGTGGATATTGGTCAAAATGAGTGTCTGAAACTTCACCCTAGAATCAATCAAAGTAAATCATCCCACTAAAGGGAGGATTTTATAAAGTGTAGGGTATTTAATCATAGAATATTAAGAAGGTTAACAGATATCTTGTGATGAGGATAGTTTGTGTTTATTTAGTTTTTTTTAATCAATTCTTACCTTCTTAATATTCTCTGTTATATTTTCTTCATAAAAGTCTTAACCGTGAAGTATCAATAGAATAGAGGTGAAACCTACACAACCCCCTGTTCAAAAGATCCTTGCACATCCCACCAACCAGGTAATATGCTCCTAGCAAGTTCATGAGATGTGATATATACATTTCATGGAAATTTGAAACTAAAACGTACACTACTGTAAACAATCCTACTATTTCTTATCTACCAAGTAAGGGATTATACATGCCCGTCAATGTAAAAAAACATTTCAGTGACCACTCTGCAGATCCTAAGTATTGTTGAGTATACAGATTTGTCAAATTAAAATACAGATTGTTTTTCTTAGCCATTTTATAAACCACTTTGAGTATTATGCATGATGGGGATAAAGTGCTGATTTAAATTGAACCCATTGTCCAATATCAAAATGAACCATACTAGTGAATTTAGATACCAACACAATGTAAAATCAAAGCCTCTGACATCCTTTCCCATCTTGACTATGTATCTTCTTAAACTCTATATAAACCTCATATCTCTATCATGAATAGAAATATTAACATGGTATATATTTGGTAGATGTCTTACATAAGACAACTAACATTCAAATTCGTTAGAACTGGTGTTGACACATAGATAAGTCATACTAGATTACATGTGTTCACATGATGCTAGGTTGGATTATTCAATGGTTTGTTAGATAATGGAAATGTAATTTGACTAGAAAAATACAAAGCTCTATGGTCTCCACCACTCAACTACTAAACTAATCTTTAGATAGTTTGCCTTTCACTTTTCATTTTCTATCTTCCCCATACTTACAATATAGAAGAATGTTCAACTCAGAGTGGTAGTATCTGTATATTATTTCTGGAGAGATCTATTCATTAAAAGGTTTGTGTAATGTTCTCATTATGAATTCAAAATTGAATAGAGTAGTTGTTGACTGCTACAATACAGGAATTGCCTACTAGACTAAACCTTGATTGAGTTGAGGGAGAAACTACTTGCTAAAATACAGGAACTGCTGAATAGAGGCATCACTGAGTTGAGATAGAAACTACTTGCTACATTTGTGGTCGGATGGATGTTGTGTCTGGACCCAATCAAGTAAGCAAACCATCATGCCATCTTTCAAAACGTAGAAGTTCATACTAACAAACAATGGCTATCAATAAATAGTTTAATTCCAAAATTTACAAGACGATGTTTTCATTCAAGTTTTTGCTCAAACTCATTGTCTGCAAATCCAAACCAACCTATAGAAAAATGAGTATAGGTTTGAAGCCACCCACATTATGGAAAATTGAATATGGATAAAGGCCAATTGAGAATGATCCATAATATAAATAGTTTCATACAGGAAAGAGAAAAAAAAATAGTTTCACAATATTGTCTCCAATATCTACTCCTGCAAATAACAAACAAGAGAGAAAAGATGGAGAAAGGCCAAGAGAGCATATCTTATACTTTGCGTGCCAAATGTCAGCAGAACTTACAGTAACTTTTGGAGAATTCACAAATGAAGAGAAAACATAGATTGGGTATTAGCCAACTTAAAAAAGGAGAAGGGATGAAGAGTATTGGCAGGAGGGAGGAAATGGAGGACGGAAATAAGAGAAGATGGAGAGAAATAAGGAAAAAAAAAAAAGGAAAAGATCATCCGGTTCCCACCATGGCTAGCGCTACGTCACAATCGTTCAATGCTTTCCGCAAAATCAAATAAGCAACTCTTCCAACGTTAAGTCCTTTCTCCATTGCTTCATGGCAAAGCCACATTTTGACTTTTACGATTATAGAGCCCATTTAAAATTATAATAACCAAACACACTTTTGGGCTTATGGGCTTTTTCATAAGTCAAAGCCCAATAAGCCCTTAAATGGGTCCAACCAAACACACCCTTAGCTATTTTGGAAGCTCTTTGGTGTTTTTCAAGAATTTTTCATGGCAGCCGTATTATAGAAAGTGTCTCTTCTACTGTGATTGCTTGGGTGTCAAATCAGAAGGTGAATCCATGAAATTTTCAATTCCTCTTCAATGAAATTTAAGCTTTATATTCTTCCATTAATGTCATCTTTCATCATAAGCCTAGATCAGCTAACTATATGGCAGATGGCAGATGCACTTGCCACACAGTGGATTGACAAGACTACTCCTTGGGAAGGCATTATTATGTAGTGTAGGTGCAGGTTGGTGTACAATACTCTTGCACATTGTTGCCCTGTTCTGTTTTCTATCTTTGTAATGTTGATGCAGGACAATGCAAGACTAACTTAAGTGAATTCATGAGACCAGAAGTGATTAACATTTGCAATTAGAAATATGCATTTAAATTCAGACTCTACTCTTTTTTTTTTTGTTTTAAATTTCAAAGGAGTCCAGAGATGACTCTATGTCTTGTCACAATCCCACAGTACACACCCCTCAAATTAGGATCGGGGGTCTCAATGAAAGAGAAGCCCTCCCACTAGCTTAGGGATCAATTAATCTTCAACTAGTTCACTTATCCCCTTAGAGGGTTTGACAACAGGCCAAGCCCAACTGGATACCAACACATTGATAGGAGGGAATCAACAATTACAATTTTCAGAAATGAAATCAGAAATTCCCGCAGTTAATTTGGCTCATATAATCAATAAATCTATAACAAAATAGAAAGGGCCTGCAATAAATGCCCAAATGGGCCTACAGAACCTGATATCAGGTTCAGCCTGGTATTATAATGGGCCTGGTTGGGTTCAGCTGGGTCTGTTGGGTCTGGGCAGGGCTCTGCTGGGCCTCTCCTTTTAATTTGTTTATTACCAATCAAAAAAGAAAAGAAAAGAAATGTGAAGAGCAACCTTAATATCCATATGCTAATCTTCTGTCATGTGGACAACTAGCACAATCAGCATTCAGCACCACAATACTGAGAGATCACAATTCTTGCACTTTTATTACAGAATGCCTTTCCCTAGAGCAGACTTCAAATATCTGAGAATTTGATAGACAGCATCCAAATGGTGATGACACGGCCAGATTACCAATGTAGCATATGTCCGGCAGGAAACGGTCAAATAAAACAACTTTCCAACTACCCTCTAATATAAAGGCTGGTTTAGTAACCAACGAACCTGTATCTTTCAATAGATCATGTACTTTCTTTTCCTTTCCGATTCTTTTTTTCCCCACTTTTTGCAAGATGTATATTACATGTTTAGACTGGCAACTTCTATTCCCAAAAATAAGAGCAAGATCCTCGATATCAAATGTCTTCACCAGGTAAAGCTTTCACCTTGTTTATTTCCTCCATTTTGTCCCTCTAAGAATTTTTTTTTTTTCTTTTTTAAACTAGTTTGCCTCTCGAAGAACATGATTGAACACAAAGCTTCCTTTGGAAGCTAAAAGTCTATTCTCATCAATCACCCACCACGTTCAAGTGTGTTTCAACTTGGCCCATTAAATAGGCTGTAGGATGAGTCTCCCTCAAATATTGGCAAAGCATTACAGGAAAGTTTGTTACTGCTCACAAGCATTGCTATCACCTCAGCATCATTGTAGGTGAGTTAGTGGGGTGAACATGGACTCGGACTTGGCCAATCATGACTACACAAGAGCTGCATGACTGTCCAGGTCTGCTACAATACATACCCTTATAGTACATTCTAATGGACAAGAATATAAGATTATAATTTTTTCAATATTTGGATTTTAGATATTTTTAAGATCTTTTGGAGTCAACATTAGATGTTACATTGAGACAGACGTGACAGAAACAAGCTTTTGCCATCAACACAACGTAAGAAATTTTGGGCCAACATATCACCATTATTCTAAACCATGATGTCAAGCCCTGCAAATTTTTGGAGCAAAAGGAGAAGAAGAAGAGACTGCAGATTTATACTAGAAGCCTGATTTTATAAATTTGTGAAGCTCTGAAAATTGAATTTCAAAGCTACACTCATATAGTTGATCATACTTTGTTCGTTAAGAAACGTAAGGGAATTTGTGTGTTTATTGCTTATGTTGATGATAGCACTGCTATCGCCTATTGGAGATTCTCCAAAAGAAACTGCAAGTTTAAAATTAAAAAAAATTTGCAGGTTTAAAAAAAAGAATCTCAACCAAACTTTCAATTGAATACTACAAGTATTTTCTAGGTCTTGAGACTGCAAGAATATGGTGAGGAACTGTAGTCTTGAGACTGCAAGTATATGGTGAGGAACTGTAGTCTTGAGATTGCAAGAATATGATGAGGAATTGAATCCCACAAAGAACATATATTTTCATCTCTTCAAGGAGACAGGTATACTATGAGCCAAGCACCTCCCTACAGGGACTAGTCATGAGTCATGGCCTTCATAGTGTGGAGGGAGAAGTTTTGCAGGATGTAGAAAGGTATATGAGATTATGATGCAGTATAGGCCCGCCCACAAGTGGTCCCCCTTCAAGTTAGATTAGTATTATATTATTTTTGTTAGCAGATTTCTAATTGCATTGTTATTAAGGAAGTTTCCATTATTAGATTAAAGTTGCTTAGGCACTAAATTTTGTTTCTCTTATTTATATGGCATTGTAATAGGTTATTTTTCAGATTTGATTATTGAATAGAATTGTGGGTTTATCCCTAAGAAGTGCGTCCTCGTACATGAAGTCTTGTTGAAGACAATTCAAAGGTCCTCGGACACGTACTTCGGCACTCTACGCAAGCCCTAACCTTAGGGCCTACATCAATTGGTATCAGAGCGAAGATCCAAGCCACTCCAATCACCCTCCGGTCACCGATCAGAGCCTATCCATCCATCCACTCCCGATCCGCCTCAACCCGTCATTGCCCTTGACCACCCATCCCAACCCGAGACCTCAAACACCATTGCCCACCATCCTTGACCACCATTGCCATCTCTACCAATCCCACTGTGAAGCCCATCACCATCGAAAAAAACATTCCACCATAAACCCACCTGCGCTGCATCCTTAATCCCTAATCTCAATACCCAGCCCCATCCCCAGCACCACCCCTAACATCTCAGCATTACTATTGAATATCCACATCCACAAAACCCTAACTTTCTCAGCCGAAACCCTTCTTCCCCAAACTGGAACCTCATCCATTAGACTCCATGGAAAAAAAAAATCCCTCTATCAATCCCGTCCCCAATCTCCATCACCGGTCTGCCGCGATCATCATCCCAAAACCCAAGACCATATCCACACCTAGCGAAACCTCTTTCCAGACACCACCTCTTCCAATATCACCATTCCATATTCCCCATCCCCTGCCAAAAAAAAAAAAAAAATAGTGGCAACAAAAAGGAAGAAAAAAAGTGTAGAAGAAGAAAAGAGCAGAGAAGTCGGGGGGTACTTGGCTCATTTGCCCGCTACCATTGCCTCCAAATTGACGGTTGTCACCATCGTCATCGGAGACCAGGCAAGTAACAGAAAATCCATCGTCTTCTTCATCTCTTTTTATCACACAGAGAAAGAAATGGGGCAAAGGCCTCTTTTCACATGGTTAGATTCCTGGCCTCTTTACCGCTCGCCGCCTGTTGTCGCCGTGCAATTCCATCGCCACCCTCTATCTCACTACTAAGCAAAAGGAAATAGGAAATGGGTTAGAAAAAGGAAAAGGGTTTGAACCCTATTTCCTTCAAGCAACAAACATGAGGCAACGAAGTACGTGCACGTTCATATCACTGCATCAACAACCGAGCAATCAAACAGCTTTGGCCCGATCAACTGCTACTATTTTTTTTGTGATCGAGAGCCCATCTAAAATCAGATTTCATATCCGTTTTCACCATTGTGTTTGTGGAGTGCAAATCTACAAATCAAGTTCGTCAAATTTTAATTTTTCATTGAAAAAAAAACATGCTAGCAAAGAAGTAGGTAGAGGTTGAATCTTCTTTTTCTTCAATGAAAGAATTGACTAGCGCCATTAGAGAATTATCCGCAACAATTGCCCACATGAGAACCACTATAGAAATATTGGAAATCAAAGTGACAACCTTGGAAAATAATCGGCATGAGGATCACAATTGTGACGATGGAGAAAATATCCGGAATCAACGAGATCCGCTAGTCAATAATATTATTCGAGATTTAGGAATTAAAATCGTGATTCCCGAATATGATGGCAAAATGAAACCCGCGGAATTTATAGATTGGTGGAGAATATTTTTGCACACAAACCAATGACTGAACACCATAAAGTTACATTGGTTGCCACTCGATTTCGTAATTATGCTGCAACATGGTAGGCTAAATTGCAAAGAAAAAGGAGAAATCAGAACATAGAACTTGTTGAAACATGGATATAGAACTTGTTGAAACATGGATTGCGATGAAAAATATTTTGAAGCAAAAATTCTTCTCCATCAATTACTCAAGAAATCTGCATCCAAGCTTTCAAGACTTGAAGGATTCAAAACAGTTTTAAATACTCTGAAGAATTCATGACACTGCAAGCTCGTTGTGGCTTGAATGAAGATGATGATATTATTGGTTGATAGATATTTTAACGGGTTAAAAATAAACATTCAACACATCTTTGCCTTCCAAAATTTTGATAATGTCGATAAAATCATCCAACATACCATCAAAGCCGAAGGTATTGCAAATCATCAGGCATAAAAATTTAGTGCATCTAAATGGGCTCTGTAAAAGAATTCATCTCTGCAAGATACTAAACTAAGTAGTTCTTTGGGAAACATTTTTGCAAAAACTGAGAGTCAAAGTAAGATGCTTTGCTTTCATTGTAAACAACTTGGCATCACGCAATGGAATGTCAAAAACACATACATCTGATTGAGAGTGAAGGCGATGTCAAAGATACCCCAACTGATCCTCAAGACAAAGATGAAGAGGAAGTGGTGGACACGGAAACAGCCAACACAGGTGAAGCCCTTATGGTCATCAAAGAGACTCCACCAACTGTTAACAAGAAATGGTTGTGAAAAAATATTTCTGTTCCACAAGTACAATACACAGACTGCATTACATAATTGTCATTAACAACAGAAGTTGTGAAAACATCATCTCTCAATCTCTTGTTGATCGCCTCAAATTAAAAGTTTACAAGCACAATCGCCCCGATTTCGTCAAATGGCTCATGACAGGTGATCAAACGCACATACACCACACATGCAAGGTTACATTTACCATTGGTGAGGATTATAAAAATACAATTTGGTGTGATGTATTACCTATGGTAACGGTGATATCTTATTAGGTCACCCATGGATGTATGATAAAAATGAGACTCATAGTCTACCCAACAATACATATACATTCATGCATGGTGAGAAACAAGTTACAATTTAATTCGAGAAACCAGAACCGCCGAAGAAGAATTCACGGGCAACTGTAACAAAGGAAGTCCTTCCTTCATGTTCACCACATTTATAGAGGCAATCTGAAGAAGACTCGAGTTCGAAGATGAACTCTTCTTTCAACTAGGGGGGAATGATGCAGTATGGGCCTACAAGTGGTCTCCCTTCAAGTTAGATTAGAATTATATTATTTTTGTTAGTAGATTTCTAATTGCATTGTTGCTAGGGAAGTTTCCATTATTAGATTAGGGTTACTTAGGCACTAAGTTTTGTTTCTCTTATTTATATGGCATTGTAATAGGTTATTTTTCAAATTTGACTATTGAATAAAATTATGGGTTTAACCCTAAGAGGCGGGTCCTCGTGTGTAAAGTCTTGTTGAAGATGATTCGATGTGTCTTTGAACACATACTTCGGCACTCTACGCAAGGCCTAACCCTAGGGCTTGCATCAGATTGGTTAGTAGGTTGCAATACTTAAACCATCACCAAGATTGGTTGGTGGGTTGTTTGTGCTCCTGAATGAGCAACTATTTATGAAATCTTCATATATTTAAAGTTGTCAAATTCTATATTTTAAGGAGGGTTGTGAAGCAAGGTTAGAATTAGGAATAAAGGAGGGGTTAGAGCAGAAACGGGAGAAGTGGGTTCAATTTTTCTATTGAGCAATGAAGTGGAAGAAGTGAGAGGTGGGGAAAAGTTGGATCAAATATCAAAGGAATAGAGGAGTACAATGAGTGATGAAATGGGAGAAGTTGATTTCGATGTTGGTTTTCAACATGCCAAAGCATACCACTTTCCAATGGCTGAGACCGGCCTTCTTTTTCTAAAAGAAGGTAATGAATGTTTTCAATTCAAACTATGGTAGAAAGGATAGGGGGAGCTACTTTGGTCTCATACTATTGCAAATAAGAAAAGACTTGGCTGCTATAATAATGAATTATAGAGGACCCATTTGAAGCAGGAGAGACCCGTGGTCCCCATGAGTTGGCCCTCCTTTTGGTCCAACCCACCTATTCCTATTCTATATAGAATTATTTTAATGTTCATGTTTTTTTAGTCATCTAAGTTGAGATGTTTTAATCTCAACCATAGAGTTGTTAGATGGTTGAGATTAATTTTAGGATTAGTCTTTTATCTATTTAAGCATTGCAATGCCTCATTTGGCTTTTGAGTTACTTAATGACAATTTTCTCAAGTGATTTTGGGGTTTCCGGAGTTCTCTCTTCTTCCAAGCCTGTGATGAAGAGTTTAGCGTGAGACCAATTATCCAAGCTTTCGCCTAACCTACCCCCTCCACCCACCATCTCTACCCCACTAGACACCCAATTCCCCGCTTTCCATCACCATTGCTCCAATGGTGTAAGGGTTGAGAAGAACAAGATGCCTAACGTGAAGGGATTTGTGCAAAATGTGGAAGGGAGGATTTCTTTCATTGAAGTGGTGAATAGATCTACTTCTCTAGATCATGGCAATCTTCTGGTGGTATGGAAAGTGAGTAACGTAAATACTCTTAATGCTAGCTAATAGTATGGTTGGACTTGTGAGATGGGAGGGAGCCATACCTTCCATCCATGGTCTTTCTGGAGCCTAAAGCTTGACTACAAAGATGGCCCAATTGAAAGGGAAGGAGCTCCTGCTTTCCCTTTCAAATCTAGAAGTTTTAAGGAACTTGTGTTTGAGTTTTTCTGAACTTTCATCTCCTAGTACTTGGAAGCCTGGTGCTCTTCAATCCTCTAGAATGGTCTAGGTGACGTGTTGGGATTCTTTTGCATGGATTGAGTGAAGGAAATTTTGAAGCTATCTGATGGAGATCTGGGAAGGTGATAAGGGCACCAACTGGACTAGAAAAGATTAACCGTGAAGTATGGAAGAGTTTGTCCAAAAGTAGCAAGAAATCTATAAATTGAAGAGTGAGATGAATATGGAAATTTTCAGGAATATGTATTTGATAGAGAGAAGGAAAGAAGTTTCTCAATGGGAATATTCTCACCAAAGAGTATCAACCAATTGCAAGATCGTATGGTTAATAGGGGAGGAGCCAACAATAATTAGTGGGCCAGTCGAACAGCAGAAAAGAAGAGGTGCCAGGGCAGGGTGGCAACTCGTGAGGAAGATAGTTGGTAGAAGGGAAAAATAAGATAAAGGTTTGCAAGCGAGAGAGGAATAATAGAGGCAGGGCATCTCAGGTGTAGGCAATCTGGAATGAGAAGATAAGAGGAAGGAAGAGGTGAATAGGAAAGAGAATTGTAGCATGCATCACTCTCTGAGATGGTGAACAAGGCTGTAACCAGTCGCCAGGATAGTATGACAGTTGGGTAGCTGAAATCTGGGCATGTTGGCTGGATGAGTAAAGGAAAGCAAGCAAGATCTGTCAATTTCATGGAAGATGCTCAAACCAAACCTAAATCCAGCTCTTGAATGCAGCCACAGAGGAGTCCTATTCATCAGCCACTATAAATCCAGCTCTTGAACGCTGCCATGCATAGTTCCCTTGAACTATTTTGAGAGGCTGGCTATATGGAGAAAAGAAGCCAAATATCTTTTCGGCGCACCCACAAATAAGGCAAAGAATGGGCACTGTTATTGTCTTATTGAGGCAGAGCATTAGTTTAAGGGAACAACACTTATCATGGGTGATGGCAGGATGTGACTTGACAGGAAAGGAAAGGCCAACCCACCAGGAGGGGCAGATGTGATAACCAAAACAGACACATATAGTAAGGCAATGGCATGCCAACTCAAGGGGGTGCTGACATGGATTTTGAGAAGACAGCTAGGATTTTCAAACGAATTTCTTGGTGTGCCAAGATATTGACCAGCTGAGCAAGACAACCAGATGTTCATCCTGGTCTAAGAACTATTGCAGACTCAGGAACTATATAGAAAGACCTGTATTTCTTCAGGAAAAAGAGTTCAAACCCAAAAATGCTCTAACTCGGGGCAGTCAGGGTAAGGTGGGCTGGAGAAGAATCTTCTCGGATTCAGCTCTGAAAAACTAAAGGTAATTCGGCCAAATAAGGAGATGAATAGAGTGAGCCAAACCAAAAGCAGGAGGACAGGGAGAGGTCAGGTCTGGATAGCACATTTGGAAAGTAAGTTAACTTACAGAATTTATCCATCTGCTCTGGGAATTTGGATTCTTAGCAAAATGAATCTTCTTATCAAGTGAGCTCAAGAGGAAAGATGGGGGTCTGTTCAGAAAAAAGGCTATATCATTTCCTCTCCTGTTAACAAAATCGAGAAAAAATATGGAGGAAGCACATTTTAAAAGAAAAGTTAATGCTTCTACAATAAGAAGCATCGGTTATGTTAATTCAGGCAAAGCTAGCTACAATGGGAGACACAAGGGAACAGGAATGTTAGATTCCAATCAGGAGGGTGACAAAGAAAATTTAGTAAATCTCAGAGCAGAATGACAAGGAAATTTAGTAAATCTCAGAGCAGAATGACAAGGAAATTTAGTAAATATCAGAGCAGAATGACGGAGCAAAGGATAGGTACGTTGATCCAAAAGAACAAGAAGCTTGGAAGTTCATTGAGAAAAGTAAACTTCTGGGTGTCTCTTTGGTTCAACTGAAGTGAATTTGGTGGGCCGCAATGCAGATTGAGACTAGAGAAGAGGAGGATAGTCACAGGCTATTGTTAGGCAGGAAGAAGGAAAATAAATAAATAAAGCAAATCAGTTATTAGGTGTAATGGTGGCTGTTGTTGGGAGTCTTTTTTTATTTAGCTTTCATGATTAGTGTTAGTTGAAATGTGAGTGGTTTAGGCCAGCTAGAGAGAAAATCGCGAAAAGAAAGCTAGTTAAAAAACACAAAAATAATCCCTTGTTTTGATAGAAAACTGAAGTGTCAAAAAATGCTAATCTCATCGTTTATGATCTTTGGGGATCCTTAATCTGCGGTTGGGATTTGGTGCCTTTAAAGAGTATTTGGAACGAGGAGGTCCTTAAGGTGAAGGGATCTTTGGGGATCCTTAATCTGCGGTTGGGATTTGGGGCCTTTAGAGAGTATTTGGAATGAGGAGGTCCTTAAGGTGAAGGGTGCAAAATATCAAATGTGCATTCCATAATTAGTGTTGCGGCCTGCGGGTGCCTTTTGTTGGGTGGTCAGCAAATGTATATGTCTGCGTGAGGAATCAACAAATGTATATGTCCAAGTGAGAAGCCAAGAAGATCTTCTTCTCTTTTCTTTCTTTTCTTTCTTTGATTTTTTATCTGGATGGGGGTGGCATTGGGGGTGCAGAGTCATGCACACCTTGGTTGTTTCAAGGGGACTTTAATATGGTCTATTTTCCACACAAAAAAAAGAGGGGAGGGAGGGAGGTACATCTCTTACAGAATGGAGAGGTTTCCAGACTTCATCAATTAGAATGAATTTAGTGAAATGCCATTAGTCAGAAGGAAGTATAGATGGTCTAATAATCAGGAGAGATTGGCCATGAATAGAATTGATTAGTTTTGTGTCTCTAAGAAACTGGAGGAATATTTAACAAGGGTTGGTGAGGTTGCGATCTCTAGGCATTTGTCCAATCATTGTCTTTTGCTCACCTCCAATAAAGATAATTGGGGGCAAGACCTTTTAGATTTGGAGAATTGTGGGTTAGTGCACAAGGTTTTCTTAGTGACTATGTGTGAATGGTGATCCCAGCTGGAATTTCAAGGATACGCACGCTGTAAAGATCTCCCCAAAAAAAAAAAGAAAAAACCAGTGGTTTCAAGCATGAGAAAGGATTAGAACAGGGAGTCTTGAGTGATCTTGGCAAGTCAAGAAATGTTTTGACCAAGGAAGTGGAGGATTAGAACAGGAGAGGAGAAAAAAGGTAGCTAAATCAAGATGACTAAGTGGTTAGAGGTGAAGCTCTTACAATATAGAGGATAAATCAGATGGAAGTTGTATTGTGAAGGCACAAGGTCAGAGTGCTTTGGCTCAGGGAGGATCATCTAAAGGTAAATTCCAAAAAGAGATATGATTACATTAACATGCTAAGAGACGACATAGTTTTAATTGGAAGAAGTGAATGAGATTGTCAAATTTTTAGTTTTAATTGGAAGAAGTGAATAAGATTGTGAAATTTTTTGAAGAATTGTATAGGGTGAAATTTTCCACAAAACAAGGCTAGACAAAATCCTATTCCCATCGATTCCTTCAGAACTGAAGAAGTCGTTGGGAAGAGAGTTTGGGGCAGAGGAAATTAGCAAAGCATTGGCAGAGTGTGATGGGGATAAAGCTCCTAGTCCATATGGGTTCTACTTTTCTTTTATTAAAGTGGGATGGGGTTTCTTGAAGAAGGATTTCTATAAAATGATATCAGAATTTTATTACAGGAGATATCTTACCAAAGAAATAATGCAAGATTTATGGCGCTCATTCCAAAAGTCTCAAATCCAGTCGAACAACGAGATTTTATACCTATTAGTTTGGTGAGTGATGAATACAAATTGTTTATTAAGATTATTGCAAACAATTTGAGAATTGCTCTCCCTCACATTATTAGCACATTTCAAGGGGCTTTTGTTCAGAGAAGGCAGATTCGTGATGGGTTGTTGGTGGGAAATCAAGTCATGGAAGAGATCATGAACAAATGGTGTAATTATCAAAGTAGATTTGGAAAGAGCATATGATCACATCCAAGTCATCATCTATGGATTATACATAGTGCGAATTTGGGTTTTGGGGAAGGTGGAAAGGCTGGATATGGAAAAGTGTCTTCTCTACTTCTTCAATCTCGGTAAACAGGTCAAAGCCTTAAGAGGGATTAGACAAAGCAAGCCTTATCCCCTTTCATGTTCACTATAGTGGAAGAAGGCTGGGATCTATTTTGTTGAACACCAAAGGAATTTGGGTTTAAGGGGGTTTTGATGTGGGCCATTGTAGGGAGGCAGTCACTCATCTTCAGTTTATAGATGAAACAATAATACTCACCTCAATTAGATGGAAAGAAACTGCAGTGTTGAATTAAGATGTTTTCAATTGCAATCAGGATTGAAAATTAACTTGCTCCAAAGCATCCTGGTGCATGTTGAAATTTGATCTCAACGGACCAACTAGGGCAAACTAGGATTGGCGGGTATCAATTGCATTTTTCAGAACAACAAAGGGGAAGTTTTGTTTATGTTCTCCAAACATGTGGGTACAAAAGATGCCAATTAAGTGAAAGTATTAATTATTTTGGAGGTTGTTAGAATTTCGTTGTCGTCATTTAATGGAACTTTAGTTATGGAGAGTGCTTCATCTAGTGCTATTTTTGGGTGACTTCTCCAAATGAGAGCCTTTGGCAATGCCATTCTTACTTTAATGAGATCAAGTTCCTGTCTTCTTTGATTCATGTCACATCTAGACACACGTAGCTCAGCAAATCATACAGCTGATTCCTTAGCCAAACAAGGGGTTGGCAGGGCTTTTCCTTTGGTTGATTGTATGTCGTAGTTTATTTATGCTGGTTCTAGTATAAGTCTGTTATACCAAAGACAACCTTTGGTTCACATCATATGTACAAAGATTGCATACCTCTCTTCTTATTAATGTACTTTTTCTATGGCTACTAATTGAGGAAAAGAAACATGGCTATCAGAGTTGAGAGTTTATGCAACACTTCCTACACTATTCATGAAGACAATAAACTGGCTTTGCATATTGCAACAAAATAAAAACATACCTGGTGTTTCATTAAAGGAAGAAACATATTTAACGCCAACTATTATTTCTTTAGGGAGAAGATGGCAACTAATATCATTCATCCTATGTTTGTTAGACTAGAGCAACAAGCTCACAGTTTTACTTCCAAAAGCACTTGGTAATGGGGGATACAAAGCAAGCTGAGCATGATAGAGGACCACACTCCACTTGACAGGATGTGTATAAAATAATCATCCACTTCATATATACTCTTTTTATTGTAATTCTTGGGTGAATTAGGAGAAATGGGTATTTACTCAACTATATTATATTGTGATTAATATAATGAAAATAGGGGAAGTTGTAGGGTTATTCAACTCTCTTCTGTGAAAACTTTACTCTTCTTTCGCTATCTCTTCTATTTTCTTTGACTCAATTTAATTTCCTCTCGAATATATATTTTTTACTACTGTATAAAAAGATGTTTCAGGATGGGTGGAAAGCAAAAGCCAAATCTCCTTCGAGATTCTCCTTTATTGTTTATGAGTTGAGATTAAGAGGCTCCTTGGACTGTTGAATGCCTCTTTCCATCATTTCACTTAATTGGCTAATCTTGTTCTCATAGTTTTGCTAAATATTGACTGTTTAAATTATCTCCAAGGCTCCTGCTTTCCCTTTGTCTCAATTAGCTTGTTCTTCTATTCTTCTCCATCGCCTTGATAGATCATTTGATCATGTGTCATGTGATAGGCTTATCACCTCCCTCTCACTTCATTAATAAAGTTTGTTTCCATGTTTAACATCTCATTCCTCATCGCGATAAATAAATTTACATGTAAAATATAAAGAAAAAGAAAATAAAGGAAATATCAACTAATGTAAATGAAAGCAAACAACAGAAAGTTTCCGCCGACTTACGTCTTAGACAGTGCATCAAAAATACGTTGAGCCTCACTCGTAACTCCTACACCAAATCTCTCAGCCTCGATCTCCGCTTGCCTAGAACCCAACCCCCCACAACAACAAACAGGCATGCATCAATATACATGTAATAAAATCAATGCTAGTCTCCCACAAAGCAGAACATTATTGGAAGTAGATCCACCTACTAATGATCATATTTAATCACAGCCCTCATTGTCAAATGCAGTTAGATGAAGCCTAAAAGCATGCCAATAAGATGAATATGATAATAATATCCACCCAATTCATGATCATCATGTTGGATGGTCAATAAGAAAATGGTCAGTAGACTTAATTGTCCAATCCATGTGAGTGAATTTTCTTTCCTTCTTAATCCATTATCCAAACAGCGTGGATAGTTTTCCTTTTCCTTCTTAATTTCTCAGCACCCCATCACCACCACTCATGCCCATGATTTCAACGGTCAAGATTGCCACACACATGGGCCACAATTACGGTCAAATTTAGACTTTATGGAAAGCTAACACAGTGGCAAACAAATCTCTAGGTCTCTAAAACAGCCCCCAACAAAGATTAGAGAGAAACAGCACATCACATGCAAATGGGGTGGTGGGGTTTAGGGCAATTACCTAATAGCAGCCTCCTCCCTTGCCTGAATAGAAGGGAGATCGAGATAGCATTTGGTGGGGTCGAGAGGGTCTTCTGCTTTGTCCAAGAGGAAGAATTCCTTTATGTAGTTAGCCTTCAAAAGGCGAACGTTTCTACGGGATCCTGACTTGGATTCCTCTTGTGCTCTCTCCCCAATCCAAAATTCCAAACATGGTCAAGGAAAAACTCAATCTTTTTCATCATGTTTCATTGACATAGAAAGAAAGGAAGAAACAAGGCAAGCAAAGATAGAGTACAACACGAAAACAGAGAGATAGAGAGATAGAGATGCAAAGGCCAAAGGATATGAATTACGAGGATGTTGGAGGGCCGGTCGAAGGTGATGATCTGGCCTTTGAACTCTTCGCCTAAGCTGGTTTTGATGGAGAGAATGCAACCCACTGCGAAATCATCGCTGTTGCTGCTGCTCCCTTCCATCACTTTCCCTCTCTTTCTGTTTCTTGTGCCCGGCAGTGAAAGCTGGACGCGACTGAGTATTATGGGCTCGTCCCCCGGCTACTCAGAGCACTTCTTTTTGTTTAGCAACTCCCAAGGAAAGTGCCCCATGTCCATGTCTTTTTTTTTCTTTCTTTCTTTCTTTCTTTTCATAAAATTAAGATATTTTTTTATAACGTGGAATACCAATACTCGTTTGATACATGGCACCACCTACAAACACTATGTATTTGCTAGGGCATGTTTGGAAACAAGCCACGCAGTACATTCTTCATTGTTTTTCTAACCCACATTTGAAAAACACTTTAACCGAATGAGAGGATTTCTCTTTGTACATAAAATTTTTGCAGAAGAATAGAAGCTTTCAATCAAACCTCCCCCCATTGGATGGATACTTTCCATATGTTAGTGAAATTGTGGGTGAACAGTATTATAGGCAGTAATAGGCCATCACGTTTCGGGCTTTTGGGAACATACCTTATGAGTCCCAAAATAAAAAATTCAAATTGTCCATCATCTCTAGAAGGTCTAAAACGGCCAAGGTGTTAAATTTCAGCCATTGATGTTCAACATAATTTGAGATTATTACACAAACATCCACAGTTTCAAAAAATATTTTTTAATTTTTGTAGGACCCACAATGAAAATCTAAACCCTTCATCTCTAGAAGGCCCAAAACGGCTAAGAGGTCAGATTTGGGGTCCTAATTCATCATGAAAGTGTGAGAGAATCATGAAACAATCCATGTCATCCATCATCTCCAACAAAAAAACAAAAACTCTATGCATGAATAATATCCCATGTGCGTATGAATACTTCTGGCCGGTAATTGGCCTTAACGTTTTGGGCTTTTGATAACATACCTTGTGGGTCCCAAATTAACAATTCAAACCATTCATCATCTCTAGAAGGCCCAACACGGCCAAGCTGTCAAATTTCAACCGTTGATATTATATAAATATATATATATGTTTTTACAAAAGCATCCACAATTTTACATTCATATTTTTAATTTTTGTGGTGGGACCCACAGTGAAAATCCAAACCGTCCATCATCTCTCGAAGGCCTAAAATGGTTAAGAGTTTAAATTTTAGTGCTTGATTCACCGTAGATTACGAAAAATTAGCAAAAAACTTGTGACCATGGGTTGTAATATATGCAAATCCACGATCTATCCTTTTTGTCAAAGATGGATCCTTTTGTTGAGAAATCCATAGTGGAAAACCTACCGTATAAGAAGAATGAAAGAATCCTCTGTTTTGTGGATGTTTGCTAAGCGTACAATAAAGAACTTAAAATGGATTCAAATGTGGACGTTTGGAATAATACCAAATTTCCCAACCATATGAAAATCAAGAATTACTCCCGGTTAGATTTAACCATGACAAATAGAGTTGATTTTTATATAAATAAAGTATTTAGCTTGTACAGTTTGATTAAAAAGATAAATTTTATTTTTCCAAGTTGACCTCCACGGAAAGAGTGAGAGTATCTTATAATGTCCAAGCATGTGTATAATATGAAGGTCCCAATACCATTAGCTAGATTAAATTATGAATTCACATAAAAAAGTTTCAAACAATCTATAGTGATCTAACATCTTTTTTAGTCGATTGTCATCAGGGGTGGCAAGCAAGTGAGAACAGGTCGAAATCGGTTTTCATAAGTCAATAGTAAACCCATTTCTGATCCATCTTTCACTTGGTCAAATAACATAAAATTGCCGACGTCAATTTGACATGACCCACAGACTTTATAATCAATGCGAGTGATCCCATTTAATTCCACAATGGTTTAAATTTGGGATTATTACATGGCAGCTCTTAAACTAGATAAATATTAAAAAATTATTCACCAAAAGTTATTTACCTTCCGTTTGTTCATACAAAAAAAGACGCTCAAAAATGTCAGTTTTACTTATAGACTTGCGATATCATAAAGCAATAGTATATATCGAACTGTGCGATATCCTTAAAAAAGTAGGATATCGAAGAGTTCGGTATCCTATTAAATTAGGATATCAAACTCTACAATATACTAATGATGTAGAATATCGAACAAATTTATATTTTATCAATAAAAAATAGAAATCATCTCTTTACATGAATTGAGAATCTGTATTATTTATAAAATAGATTATACCATCAAATCCTATATTATAATATTTATAAAAACAATATAATGCCACAAAAATAGTACCTAAAAAGACTAAAAGCTTTTTTTGAAATAATTATCTGCTTCTTAGTTTTCAATATAAAACATAAAATTCAATGTAAATTATGTTTTACCAACATACTATTACGGAGGTTAAAAGTAAAAGATATGGAGGTGAGAGAATTAATATATAAATAACTTATATAAATGCCTAAACATTATCACTTCAGTGGTGAGGAATATTTTCTCTAATAACAATGAGGATCATTCCTTGATTATAATGATCGTGAGGAACTACAACTTAGTACTTTTATCAAACACTAGAACCCTCGTTCACGTACTTCTTGTGACTTTGTTCACACCAATATCCACCATTAGATTTCAGCATAATAATTCATTTTTTCTAACGATCAAGCAGAACAAAAAAACTCTAATAGTGAAAAAATTGCAAAACTGTGAGGCTCTTTAAACTGGTGAGAGGAATATAATTTTTTCCCATACCTAGTCATTAATAACATGACCTTTACATCATCTTCCCTCTCATGAATTTCATGATTTGTATTAGGTCCCATAGAATTTAAAAGGCAGGCCAGAAACATTATGTGATGTGACTATGGTCATATAAAGCTCTATAAAGAGATAGAATTATGGATTAGATGGCTCATGCCCTAGTTCAAAGCTCATCCCGCTCCAATTTACATTTGTAGTAGATAACTTACAATGTCCCAAATTTAGCAGTAAGCACCATCAATTTATTAACAAATCCTTCAATTTCAAAATCAACACAAAACCGTCATCCATCATACATAAGGAGACATTCTCATATAACTTTCACATCATATATAAGGATCTAAATCTTGTTAGATCATGTAAATTGATTTATCTATGCCTTAAAAATGAGATAGAGGCCACATATCTCTTGTGATGACCCACATAGATGATCTCTAGATGATAGAAAATAAAGAGCCTCGATTCAGGAATTTGAAAGATATAGAAACAACGAAGATAAAATATAATTTCATGGTAAAAATGCACCTTAGGCTTGGAGAAAGGGATTAAAAATTTTGAATTTATTTGATATCCTACATTGTTAGAATATCCTAGGGTTCGATATCTTAATTTTAGAGGATATCAAGCCTTATGATATCCTGCATTTTTATGATATCGCGCAGTTCGATATCTTTTTGCTTTAGGACATCGCAAGTTTAGAAGTAAAATGGATATTTTTGGGCATCCTTTCACGTACGAACAATTGTGTAGTAAATAACTTTTGGTGGACAATTTTTTGGTAGCTTAAAAGTTTTCGTACAATAATAATCCCTTTAAATTTTTTGCCAATGCAATACGAACCAATATCAGCCCATACCGATACGATAATTTGATGCGCCCTATCAAAAAATCCCTATAATATCGAATATTATCGACAATATCTCAAATTATCAGTTCTAACCAATATATCGCCCAATATTTTGCAAATATCGATCAAAATATCGGCCTACTATATTTAATTTTTTTTTCTTTTCTCCTATTTTCCTTATTTCTTCCTCTTTCCAAATATATCATATGCTATTTTTTTCTTCCTCAACACCTATTTCACTTCCAAGGCATCAAAAACACTTTTTCTTTTATCATTATAGTCTTGAATATTATTTACAACTTTACTGAGGTTAGCATTTTACATTAAAAATTTATTTAAATATAATTAGAAATGATGATTATATGCCCTTTTTTTATTGTAAGTACTTTTTATTATATTAAACCTACACATTTTGAGTTTAGACCAACTATTTGAGTTTTGAAAAGTCAAAATTTTTATAAAAACTTGTTGATCTTTGTAAAATAGTTACTCAAATTTGTCATCATTTGAAGTAAATCATAAATATCCAATTTCTTTGTGTTTCACCATATTATCACAATAAAACATGCTATCTTGATACTCTTTAAATCACAAGTCGCAACTTACTTAATTATTGAGTGATGAGTACAAACTTTATTTTCTTAAATTTCATACTAATAGATAGTTTATAATTCATAATTTTGGTTGTATTTAATAAAATTTATGTTTTTTTTCACTTGTTTAGTACATGCATCTAAATTAATTTAATTGTAAACAAAATTTATACAACTTCAGATTAGATAGCAATACAAAATTATAACTGAGGAGGACCAATAATTGATTTATAGTTGTCACTAATAGAAAAGGATATTATTTTCTAGCATTTTCTAATATTCTGAATTTTTTGGTTTTTTTTTCAAAATTTTTTGGACTAAAAAAAAATCATGCTTCAACACCCTCGAGGACCACGAACAACAACTGATACCAAAATCATATCAATTTTTTGGGCTAGCCAATAGTACGATCGATACCACGATTTTGAACCATAAAGTCCACCCAATGTATAGAATATTTGCTCAAATCGAATCTATTTTACCAATTAAGGCTATATTTCAGTTAAGTTCTTGTCTAGACCTATAAAACGAGATACAACACAAGCTTACCTTGTTTTATATAATATATTATTATATCATTTGTTATATGACTAATTTGTTTAACTGAATTTAGATATGCAAGTTGACCTCAACCCAATGTATTTAAATAAATTAGGCAGATTAAGAGGGAAAACCCAAGTCATCGCATTGACAACTCATGTTCATATTTGTGCAACATCCAAGTGGGAACAAGAGGTGTGGAGAGAAATTGGTATAAAAAGTCAAAGTAAGTTGAGTTTTTTGTTAATTAAGATAAAAATTTAATAATGGTTTAACTTGTGCCTTTTATTTGCTTTCATTGTTTAAGATTAAGAATAATTCACTAACTTTTCAACAATTTCTACTCTTATAAAATATATTTGTTAAGACTTATAATAAATTAATAAAAATTATCTATATAGAATCAAACAATAAATGAAGAAGTACAAAAAAAAAAAAAAAGATTTCATTTGAAAAAGCAAATCATTTGAAATAACAATATGCACTTTTGGCGACGTTATTTACCGACGCTTTTATAATTTCATCACTAAAGACTATTATTTACTGACACACATAAGTTTTGTCGGTAAAAATTAGAAATTTACCGACATTTCAAATAAAACGTCGGTAAAAGTTAATTTTTACTGACGCTTTTTATAAAGCATCGGTAAAAATTAACTTTTGCCGACGCTTTTGATTTTCGTCGTTAATAGTATCATACTTTTACCGATGTAAAATTGTTGTAACACTCCGACCCAGCTTGACCTCGTTTAGTGGGTAATTAATCTTGTTTTCGTTGCTAATCGTGTTTTGTTTTTGTTTTATTTTCGTTACGGGTCATGGATAGGTAGTTGGGTTGAGTTTGACCTGGATTAAGTAGACTAAGCCCTTTTTCGTAATTTTAGCTTTTCTTAGACATGGTCATTTTTGCATCATCTTGATGTCAACACGTGTCTTTCGTTGAGCCCGTTAACTTTCGTAACTACGTCATTTGCAATCGATGTCGTGTGATTCGATTGGACCCAGATTTGACTCAAACTGAAATTTCACTTCTAACTTGGCCTTTCTTGTAAATTGGACTTTTCCATTATAAGTTCACATGATCGACAAGTTGCTCTCTCTCTCGTTCTCTCTCTTTCTCCTCACTGTGCACGTGGAGTTCTTCTCTTTCACTTGAATTCTCTTCTCCAACTTTCTCTCCTCCATCGATCAAAAGGAGTTTGGGTTCTTTGCATGTGAGGTGAGTGGATCCCTTCCATTCTCTCATCTCCCTTCTCTATCTCTTCTCCTTCTTGTGTCCATCGTTGCATGGTGTGTCTGTGTTGTGGATTTCTTCCAATCCTCATGCATGCATGTGGTTTGATGTGTGTTAGGTTGTGTTTGGATCCAAGAACTTCAGTTGGGCAATTGATTTCCAATTAAGGCAAGTATAACCATAACTTTGAGAACCTATGTTGGTATGCTTTTGATTTTGGTTAATCTACTTGAATTGTAGGGGACAATGTGTTTACAGCCCATTTGGTTCATATGCTATCCCTTTCTATTGATAAATTTCACTTCCGATGAGTTCCTAGATTTCTGTACATATTTCAGGAATTTAACTTCGTGCAGGTACGGCTAAGCCGTATGGCACTTACGGCTCAAAGTCCAGAGAGGAGAAAAACCCAGTTTTCCTCTACGGCTAGGGCACGGCTAAGCCGTGGATTGCCCTACGGCTAAGCCGAAGCTCAGTCGTGGCCCAGCCGTAGATCAATACAGGGTGCACTTTCTGGAATAACTGAGAGTCAGCAACTGACAGATCTTCTACGGCCCTACCACGGCTAAGCCGTAGACCACACACGGCTAAGCCGTAGCACACACACGGCTAAGTCGTATCCACATGAGATTAATGAAAGAAAACAAGGATAGGTGTAATGGAAAAGACCGATATGGCCTTCATGATAGAATGTAGAATACCTAGACCTGCCCAACGGAATGTGACACAACGCGTGAATGATCTCGAGGGCTGCGAATCATTCATGTTCGATATCCGGATGTTAAGCACCTCCCCATGGGTGTTGGTTTAAGGGACTTCGTGCACTGCTAGATTCCATGCAACACTAGACAACGGTGCATCGAATAACTTAAAACTACATCATCATGCACGGTTAGAAACACCGGATAATTAGATTAGAATTGGTTTGTAAATAAAGATGATTCGATTTCGCATGATTCGTTGCATAACATATTGCATTCAATTATTGATCTCAACGCTCTGACATGATTACGTATGTTTCGTTACTTCCACATTGTGGTTATTTACCTTGAGTATGCATGTATAATATGTTCTCAGATATGCACGTATGATATGTTGTCACGATCTACTCAGGGTTTCCATGATTGACTCTGTATGGTCAGGCTCTACTTAGCCTCAGCCTTAGGATCCCGACGGGGTGAATTTGGTATAGTTTATATGGCCTGCTGCAGTATGGATATGTCTTGGGGAACCGGACCCCAGGAAACCGAGACCCATTGTACCCTGGCCCGGACAATGGTGTTCTTTGCATGTTATAAGATCCCTCTTTTGGGAGCATATGGTAATGTAGTAGCCACTAGTATGTACACAGCATGTATTCATTGATTCACTTAGCATGTTTCTTTCTTGCATGACAGCCTAGTATACGAAAATGCCTTCTTTAATCACATGATGTTCTTTATTTTATTAGACACAGCGTGTGTTAACTTGCTATGGTTTATACTTTGCTGAATCTTCGTATTCACAGTTGTTTTGGTGTTGCAGGCCCAGATACCCCTGCTGAACCCTCGCCGGTCGGCCAGACTCCAGATGAGACCCCCGGGGCCCCATCAGGCCTAGAGGAGTGGATGTGATCACTCCACGGGAGAGCGTTCTTGGCATGCATCATTGGAGTCTTGTTTTGTGGATTTTCAGACTTGTATTTGGCATGACATGTCATTATTGTATATATTCTTTTGTTCTTTTTGTAAGACTTTCATATGTCATTATGTCAGTTCGTCCTTTGTATCCTCTTCTTGCACTGTTAGTTTATATTCTGATATTTATAGCTTTCGCGTACTTGTTTGGCACGTGTGAATGTTCCCTTGTGCGTGTGCATTTAGACCCGGTCTATGTGTACAGGCACGGGAGTACGTGTGTCATTAGGTTTGGCTTTTGCTAACCCCCGAACCCTGGGCTTGGGTTGTGACAATTGTGGACATTGGTAAAGTTACAGAATGTTTTACTCAACATGGAAAATTTTTTGGCCGACGAATTTTTAAGTAGGTAAAATTTGAATTTTACCGACGCCTTTTGTAGTCGTTGGTAAAAATTAAATTTTATTGATGAAAATAGTTTACGTCAGTAAAAGTTTTAAAAATTTTTATAATTAACATTTGCAGACGAAATTGTAGATTTGGCGATGAACATTAATCGTCTGTAAATTTTACCAATGAAAATGGTTTACGTCGGTAAAAGTTTTGAAAATTTTTATGATTAACATTTGCCCACGAAATGTTAGATTTGGCGACGAAAATTAATCGTTGGTAAATTTTACAGATGAAAATGGTTTACGTCGGTAAAAGTTTTAAAAATTTTTATAATTAACATTTGTTGACGAAATGTTAGATTTGGCGACGAAAATTAATCGTCGGTAAAAACTGCCACCTTTTTCATTCCCCCAGCCCTAAATCAATTTCGCTCTCGCACTCTCTGACCTCTCGCTCTCTCTCTCTCGCCCCCAAATTCCTCTCTCTCTCTACTCTCTTTTTCTCACTCTCTCTGATCTCTCGATTTCTCTGATCTTTCTCTCGTTCTCTCCGATCTCGCTGTTCTCTCTCTCTCACTCTCTGTCTCTGCTTTCTCTCTCTGTCTCTCGCTCTCTGTCTCTGCTTTCTCTCGCTCTCTTTGCTCTCTCTCTCTTCGATCTCTCTCTCTGCTTACTCTCTACTCTCTCTCTCTCTCCGATCTCTCTCTGCTTACTCTCTGCTCTCTCTCTCTCCGATCTGCGAACACTGCCGCTGCCGTTGTCTCTGCAATCTGCTGCCGATGCTGCTGTAATCCGCTGCCAGTGCCGTTGTAATCCGTTGTCTCTGCAATTTTTTCAGGCTTGTGTGTTTTCAGCAAAAACTTCACTCTGCTCATCTTTCTACATTTTTTTTATTTTTTTGGATTTTCTTTATTATTCGACATTCTAGATTTTCTATGTGAGTTCATGTGGGGGTTTAACACACTGAATCGGCCATATCCCAAACCCACTAACCAATCCCACTCCTAGACCTCCATCGAAACACAACCAATGCCTATGCCATTGCCCGACGCCCTTTCACCCTCAACCGGACCTCAAGCCCTTTGATCTCTCTCGACATCCCCCAAACCTATGGCAAAAAAAAAAAAAAAAAAAAAAACCTCCAAAAAGCACCACTACCCCTCAAAATCCAACCTAGGCTAGTCCCGTTCAGTGACCCTTGATTTCTATCGGCAAACCTAAACTCATCAACCCCATCGCCAACTAAAACCCACTCTCTACATCTATTCCACCCCATATATCTTGCCTAGTGTTAAATTAGAAGAAATTTGTTACTTTCAGCAGTTTGAATCATTTATTTATTTTTGATGAGGTGGGTATTTATTTTTCTGAGACGAACCCTAATAGCACCCTTCTATTCCTGTCTTTGCCTCTACCAAAACCTCTCCAGTTCTCCTTTCACTTGCACAATCTTCAGCAGGATTAAGCACATAGGCTATCTGGAAAGATGGATATCCCCAACAAAGATAGAAAGAATTGTATACAATTATGATGTGCTAAGTTTCTTGGAAAATCATAATATAGGCACTAGCTAAAGGCACTGAATGACTTATGTCTTGCAACCATTTAATTTTCTAGGCACATCCATGAAATAGAAAATTTTTATTGAATTCTATGTGTGGTTGTGTCTGTTTTAAACAGAATGTAAAGTCTTTATTCATTTATTCATCAAAACTGCATACATGCATATGCCTCCTGATGCTCATTGAAACCACTGACTTAAAATTGAAAACTGGGTGTTTTTTTTTCTTTTTTTAAGAGTAGGGTTTTGGCATAAAAGAAGTGGATGGAAAGAGAAGCAATGTAGTGGGATTTTGATGAGCTTGATCATCAATAACAAATGTTCCAAAAATTTCTAATGATTTGCATTATAGGCTAGGTGGGGCGTGGAATGTAGCATCTCAGATACTTGAGGAGTGGAAGATTCAAAATAGTGAGTTGCACAAAAATCATAACCATGTTCTTCTCTGTCACAAAATCCTCTCACTCAAAGGACATGTTTGTTTAAATGCCATTGAAGAGGAAATGGCATTAGCATGAGTCCTTCCTCTAGGACATTGAAACTACCAAATTCTAGCCATCTCAAAGTCATCAATTGTGTACATTCATCCTCTTGAGCAAAGCCCACATGTTTAGATGTTCTTTCCTGTGGATTGTAGTGTACATACACACACAGATGTATATGTGAATGTTAGTGGCCTCCTTTGCATTTAAGATTTTTTTTTCAGAATATTCTATCCTTTCTAATTCATCGAAGCATTCTACTTAAATCACACTGGTTGATGTGTATGTGAATTTCCCCAACATTGCCAGTGGTGTGAGCACTACGGAAGAATGATTGGCTGTGTGTTCTATTGCAAATTTGGGATTGTTTTATTCTCAGGCTGATGGATGATTTAGTTTAATGAATTCCCTTTTACTAAAAAAAAACAAAACAAAGAAATCCTCATGGTTAGGAAGCTGTAGGGGACTCCGAATCCTACCCACATTAATAGGAAGCACATGCTACACAAAATCCCCAACACAGCATAAGTTTGTTTTCTGAAAATGATTTATTGGATGGTCAAATTTCATTGCTAGACTTTTTTGAAGAAATTGTTGCTAATAACTTTAAATTGTACAAAACATGCCTTTGAAGAAATTATTGCTAATAACTTTGAAGAAAATGCGCGATTGAAGAGTATGAAATCCAAAAATAAGTTTTCTTTGCCCTCAGCTGTGTATATTTTGTGTGGACGAAGAACCTTTCTTATGTGGAAATGGGGAAAAGTGAAGTATCAGATACCAAATGTTAGAAATATCTTGCCATTTTTGAGGAATCAGGTATCTCATTGAACACGAATGTAGCAAAAGAGAATCAACATATAAGTATAGTCTGCATTTGAACCCATGCTATCATGGGACTAGAGGAAACTATCTTCTAGATTTTGGGTTCATTTTTACCCTCAAGATTCCCCAAAATGAATAAATTGCATTGCTTCCAAATTAGAAAAGAGCTAAAATATTATATATATATATATATATACATGTTTATGATCTTATATTTGTAATTTAATTCATTGGAAAGGTTCTAATGTTATTTTTTGTCATTACAGATTGATGGACGATTTGGGTTCGATTGTAGACTTGAAGGAGTGTTTTATTTTCATTTTAGTGTATTTGTATTTGTATGTTGGATATTTATATGGGACTGTATCATTGTAATATTTGTTAAATGAGATGAATGACTTAATGAAAAATGATGATGGTTGTTTATTTATTTAGCAATTTTTGTATGGATGGACTTATTATGTTAAATACAGGTATATGAATAGGTTTATATTTGATATAAGTATAAACAGGTTTATTGAAAGACTATAACAAAAAAACAGTTATTATATTTTAAAAAAAATTAAACTATTGCCAATGAAAAATGACTTTTGCCGACGTTTTTTAACGTTGGCAATAGTAAATCAATTTTTTTTAAAAATATATATTGCCGACATTTTTAAAATGTCCGCAAAAGTCATTTAAAATTTTAAAAGATAAATATATTGCCGACGTTAAAAATTCGTCGGTAAAAGTTAAATGGAAATTAAAATTAAATAAAATGACTTTTACCGGCGTTTAAAAACGTCGGTAAAATGAGATTTTTAAATTTAGTAAATACGAGAAATTATTTACCGACGTAAAATTTTCGTTGGTAAAAGTGAAATTAAAATTAAAATTAAATAAAATGATTTTTACCGACGTTTTTTAACGTTGGTAAATGTATATTTTATAGTCGGTAAATATAATTTTTGCCGACGTTTTTTTATTTTGTCGGTAAAGTGTTTTGCTGACGTTTCATTATCGACGTTCTGACAACGAAAATATTTTCGTTGGTAAAATTTTTTACCGACGTTTTGTAGCATTTTTGCGACGAAATTTTTCGTAGCTAAATATGTGATTTCTTGTAGTTAGCAATCTAGAATTTTAAATCAGATAAAAAATAAATTTCCATTTATATGGATGTGTGAAAAAGTTGCAAACCAAATAAACGAACCAATGTTGCTATCTAGGAAAAAGGAAAAAGTGTATTGAAAATAGAGAAATTATCATCCATAAAGCTTATCTTATCAATTTAGAACTATGTTGCAAATGAAAATAGAGAAATTTCATAAAAAAAGAAAAGAAAGGAGTAAAGAAAAATTGGTCGAACAAATAAACAGGGCTGGCTCAAGACAATTTGAGGCCTAGAGCGACAATCCTAAATGAGGTATTTTTTATTTTTAATATTATCATAATATTTTATTTAAAATTTATCTTTTTTTCATTTTTTGTCATGCAATATTACTATTTAAGTTTTTATATTCAAATTTTGCTAACATATTTTTTTTTAATTGATAGTATGGCTAATCTACTAATCTACTTAATCTTTTTTGTGAAATTAGGATTTTATCAAATTTAATTTTGAAAAACTTCTTTCTATAAAAGCAACAGTTACAGGTATTGTCAATATTTTTCTAGTAGATATACTTAATATTTATAAATTATAACTAATAATATTCACAAATAAAACAAGCACTAATTATAATAAACATATAATATGAGCTTGTAATTAAATTTTTTTAAAAGCATAGAATCACAGAAGCCAATTTAGTGATTTATCAGCATTGGCCACAAAGATTATAGCCGTAGATTACTTTTGAATTTGACGCAGCTTCTTTAATGTGAAAAAAAAAAGATTATATTTGAAGTTGTCTTCTAAGGATTTCAAGTAGCATAGATATGGAGAAAAAATTGTACAAACTGGATGATTTTTATAACAGAAAATGATTTCTTGCTTGTTGTGGTTTTAGGGTTTTTTTTTAATGGCAATATTTTCTCAATGGTGAAAGTGGTCTTTAATTTTTTTTTAAATATGAAAAGACACATGTTTTTTCTGGAACGTAAAAAAATGGTAGTTACTTTAATTACTTTTATGAAGCTTATTCTTTAGGAGAAACCAAATGATGACAATTGTTTTTTCTGAAATTTGAAAATATTAAAATTCCTACAATTATTTGTTTAAAGCCTTATTTTTTTTATTGAAAAAAAAAAGATGTGATTTACTTTTTTGAGGAGCCTTATTTTTTGGGGGGCCTAAAGCAAAGGCTTTTTTCGCCCAATAGTCGAGCCACCCATGCAAATAAACTAATGTTACTATGAAGAGACTCTCTACTATACCTAAAGGCAAAATCAGGTTGAGAATTCTATCTTGTGGATTGTCACGACTCGAGCCCAGGCGTTCGGGAGTTAGTAAAACATCTAACCAGTGACATATATACTCCCGTGCATATGCACTTAGATCCAGCCTGAGTACACAGGCACAAGGGAAAATCACATGTATCATACGAGAACAAGGAAGCTGTAGGTACCAAAACATAACACTAGGAATGACAAGCAAGCAAGATGAAATAGAGATAAAAGGTTACACAAAGATCAGGATTATACAACAAAAGCAACTCATGAATATACACATCAAGAATAACACTGGGAAGCAGACAATATGCGTGTATCGGTCTAGCGCACTCCAATAGAGTGAGCACATACACTCTGCAAACCCTGAAGAGACCGCTGAAGTCTCCCTAGCAAACTGAATGACCGACAAGAACTCGGTCGGGGTACCTGAGCCTGCAACACTAAGGACAATCTATGAATACAACGATTCAGCGACGTATAAGCAGTAACAAGTTGACATGTGTGGTCTCTAATAGAATAAAAGACATGAATAATCATAACAATTCCATATAGTATTCTAGGCAGTCGTGCATTCAAATTAACATATGCTCTTTGAATCAATATGTATATAGCAGATACATACTAGGTGGCTACTACGTACGCCATATGCTCGCAAAAAGGGATCTTATATCCGTGCAGAGAACACCATGGGCCAGATGGGTCTCAGTTTCCTGGGGTCCGGATTCCCCAAGACGTTTTCTTATTGCAGCAAGGCCATGAAAACTACACCAAATTCACCCCGTCGGGATCCTAAGGCCGAGGTTTAGTAGAACTGGACCATATAGAGTCAAACAAACATAAGAACATGCAGAACTTACCATAACGTGCATATCATAACATGTATATCTTATCAGAACGTGATGTGCATGTCTTGTCAGGCATATCTCAGACAGATCAAAAGGTCATAAATCAAACTTATCAATTCAAACGATACAATGGATGCCAACAGAGTATGAAGAACTAAGTTACCAAAAGGTGAAGGCATCTCAACTCATATGCATCAAACGGTATGATCAAATATACAAGACCGCTGTTCCACCCGGGATTAACCATGGACAGAGCAAAGAATATCCAATCGTTGGCCTAGCGTAAAACGCGTATAAGAGGGCAAGAACCGAAGTTAATATGCAATGCAATCAGATTTCCTTGCAGGGATCACGATCTTTTACTAGCTAATCCTATTCTAGTTATCCAGTGTTTCTAACCGTACATGATGATGTAGTTTTGAGTTATCCGATGCATCGTTGTCTAGTGTTGCATTGTATCTGAATGTGCACCGAAGTCCCTTAAACCAACACCCATGGGGAGGTGCTTAACAACTGGATAACGTGCATGAATGAATCGCAGCCCTCGAGATCATTCATGTCATACATTCATATCATTGGGCAAGTCTAGATGATCATGAAGGCCCTATCAGTCTCTTCCTTAGTCTTATCCAGTTTTAGACATTGTTCGGGGGTCGTACGGCTTAACCGTAGGAGAGCATACGGCTTAGCCGTATGCATCTTACGGCTTAGCCGTAATATGCACTGTGGGTCAGCCGAAGTTCCCTTTACTATTCATCCGCCGTTACGGTTCACCCGTATTTTGTTCTATGGCTTAGCCGTGTTCTGTTCTACGGTTCAGCCATAGGACAATATACGGCTTAGCCGTGTCCTGGCCGTAGAAGAAAGCTCGGTTTTTCCCTCTCTGGACTTTAAGTCGTAGGTGGATTATGGCTTAGCCATGGAACACACGGAAGTATTTTCTGAACTGGTAACTGGTTACAGAAACAATGAAACATCTACAAGCTTTCTAATTCACATGTAATAGAGGAAAACGAACACAAGATAGGCTGTAAACCTCATTCATAAGCAAGAATATTCAATTTAATCACAATCAAACATATACCCACATGGTTTAGCCAAGTCATGCTTATACTTGCCTTAAATGGGGTCTAACACACTCTCTTTTGTCCTTGCGCTCAATTCACACAATCAACGTGCTTCTAATCGCCATGCATGCAAAGAAAGAAGAAAAGAGAACCATGAGTACATGTAACAGTCGATCACGAGGACGAGAAGGAGGAGGAGAATAAGCACTTCAAGAAACTGAGGCTCACCTCAAATCACACGAGTGATGCTCAAACGTGGACATGCATAACTTCCTTCCCTAGCTAGATCAACAAAAGGAAGGAGAAACGAGAAGAAGAAGACTCGAGAGAGAGAGAGAGAGAGAGAGAGAGAGAGAGAGAAGGTCGGTGACATAGATATTGATAAGGATAAAACAAATTACCAGAAAGTCCAATCGTTCAAGTTAATTCTAGCTCGAGTCAATTGCAGGTCTAACGGAAGCAAATGTCATCGTTGGCAAATGACGGAGTTACGGAAATCAACAAGCGTAACAAAAGACACGCGCTGAAGTCAAGATGATGCATGAAAGACGACATCGAACAAAATAGAATATTACGAAAAAGGGCTTATGCCTACCCAAACTAGGTTAAACTCAACCCAACTACCTATCCATAACCCGAAACCAAATAAAAACAAGAGCAAAACAGAATTAGCAACCAATTTATCAAGAATTAGCCGCTAATCCAGCTCAAATTGGGTCGGAGTGTTACATGGATCTATGAAAACAAGGAAAAGAATAATTCTCTATCTTCATCACTTCAAAGACATCTTTAGTATTTAAAGATCTCTCTTTTGCCCCTTAATTTGTATAGATCATAACCTAAGCTCTTAAAAGGTAAAATAAAAAGGAACAATATATATTCGACTAGGAAAGTTTTCTAAAATATCACAAGCAATCATCTGAGAAAATAAACACAATTTTAATTTGTGTGCTTATTTATAGCCAACGTCCTATCAAATATTCACTTAACTAGATTCTGACCAAGTTCGAAGCCATGTGGACATCCTATCAATTGTATCATATATCTAACAATAGCACTTTCAAAAGCCCAATATTTAAAATCGCCATGTATGATTTGAATCTCAAGTAAACCAGTGTACATTTTGTTATTACCTTCACAATCGGCCCTCTTAATGATCACTTTAAACTTTATAAATTTTCAAAATCTCAAATGTATTGAGGAATGGGCTCCACCCGATGGGAAATATAAAAAAGTATTTCTGCTACTTCTACTAATACCTTGAAGTTTGAGTAGCAATGGTTAGCTAAGGAAATTTAGTATGATATTAAAGTCAGTCAATCCTGAGTTTGAATCCAAGAAGAAACAGCTCGGTGCTAAAAAAAATGCGCGTCATTAAAAGTGCACCGACCAAGCTTTCCTTGAGGGGGAGTGTTGAGGAATAATAAGCTTCATCTGATGGAGAATGTTGAAAAGTATTTCTGCTGTAGTATTAGAGCCAATTGGCTGCGAGTTCAAATTCTGAAAGGAACGACTTGGCACTAAAAAAAATGTGCGTTGCCAAAAGTGTGTGGGCCGACCGGGTTTCACATTAGAAGAAGTATTGATGAGTGTGCTCTACCCGATGGAAAATATTGAAAAGTATTTCCATTATCTCTACTAATACCTCAAGGTTTTGATAGCAATAATTAGCTAAAAAAATTAAGAAAATGATCCAAGATATTGAACATTATAAAAAAAATCTGAGCATGTTGAAAGGTTAATTTAGATCGTTGGTGACTAACATTGTTTGCCAACAAATTTTTCACGTTGAATGGAAATTGAATTTGGTTAAGAACCATGAAAGTTCTCCAAAACACATTCTTTATCTCACCTTTTCGACATTGTACTTCTTTTTATCTCTTCAATAAAATTTACTTCTCTAAAAAAAGAAGTATAAGACGACATCACTCCTTTTTATCAAGGGGAGAGGCACAAACTCAAACCTGTGTATGTTTTGCTTGTACTCCCTGCTTACTAGCATAGTCATCTAAATATTCGATGTTATTTTAAAAATATTGTGATGTATTGCCAACTAGAATGGTTTTTTTCAAAATAGCGTCACAATATTTTCAAAATGCTGTCCAAAATTGAAAGAATTGCAAGATTAATGGACTCAAAATTAAGAAAAGGAAAAATACCATAAAATTAAAATTTAGAGGATTTTACCGAAAAAATCATCATAAGTCACCTCTAAACAAAAAAATTCATATTAGCAATGGGTGTACCGATATTATTTTAAATACTGCAGGAGAGCATCAGATCTAACGCTTATGTTTTTTACCCCAGCATCAGATCAGATGGTTAGCTATTAAAGAAAAAACCAAGATAAACCCTCTTTCTTCATCTCCTTCCTTTTTCTGAAGCCAATCCAAAATTTAGTTAGACAAAAAATGAGTTTTTAATTCATCACATAAGCTTTTCTTCCAAAAGTCTTGCAGCTGCAATATGATTGAATTCAAAACTCTTACAAATTTCTCTACCTCTTCAAGTAATAAAAAATTGCTAGTAAAAAACCATCCAAATTGAAGTATCAATCACACAAATTCCATTCATCCTTGCTGTCACAACTCGAGCCCAGAAATCGGGAATTAGTAGAAAATCTAATCAGTGACACACATACTCCCATATATGTACCCCTAAACCTGGTTTAAGGACATATATACAAGGGAACTATTACATGTGCAATCATTGTATACGGAAGCTGTAGATAGTGTCAGTGTACAAAAGAACATAAAAAGATACAATACATACCATCACTAAAGAAAATAGACGTCATAAGAAATACATGAGAGAATAGTAAATGAATACATATGTAATAGATAACACACTAGCATGCAGCAAATGGGAATGTGAGGAATGCAAGGCACTCTTTAGAGCGGATCAATCACACCCACTTCCCGTCCCACTGGGGTCTCTAATCTCCTCCGAAGTCAGGTTAATCTTCGAGGGATCAGAAATTGATTTTGATCCTGGAACATCAAGAAAAACGAGTGAGTACGATGACTCAGCAAAGTATAAATAACATAAAGGTAACACATGCTATGTCTAAAAGAATCAGTAATAGATAATCATGTAAGATGTCAATTCTGTATGCTAGGCAAATCGTGCAATGAGTAAAGCATGTCATATGAGGCAATAACATAAATACTGTACTAAGTGGTTACTACAAATGCCATATTTTCCTTATCAGAAGCAGTCAGTAGTGAGAACACCATCGGCCAAATGGGTTTCAGTTTCCTGGGGTCCGGAATCCCCAAGACAGGAGCACTCTGCAGGGGCAACATACATGCTATGCCAAAGTCAACCCTGTCTGGTATCATGAGGCTGAGGCTTAGTAGAGCCAGACAGACAAGGTCAGTCATATCAAATGGATGTACATCAATCAATGTCAGTCAGTCGGTCAGGCAGTGCAGTTCAGTACAGTACATGTCATGCCCCAATAAAGCAATACAGTACGTGCATCACGCCGAATCCATACCGTTACAAGTAAACAATTATAAGTCGAACAAGAAACAAGACAAAGAGTATGTAATTGAATCAATGTTTATGTAATTCAACGGGTAGACAGATAATGCATTGTCTGTATCAAGTCCATGTCAAGCTTAAGATATCTGAAGTACCGCGAAACATGTCAAAGCCTATCAACTCACATTAATCAAATGGGTAGCGTCAAACATGGTAGGAGGGCAAAACCGAAGTCAATATGCAATTCAAATCGGATTATTTTGCAGGAATTACGATCTTTTACTAGCCAACCCTAACTTAGTATCCATTGTTGCTAATCGTGCATGATGATGTAGTTTTAAGTTATCCGATACTCGGTTGTTCTTCATTTGGTGTCTCATTGTATCAATAAGAGTATTGGAGTCCCTTAAACCAACACCCATGAGAAGGTGCTTAACAAATGGATAACATTCATGAATGTATCCCAGCCCTCAAGACCATTCATGATATTTATATGCTTGGTCATTAGTGTGATTCATCTATAGGTCTCCAAGTAGTCGAACAGGTCAGGAAGTTATGTACATTTAAATTTCCTACAGTCTACAGGTGATTTACCCGACCGATCGAGTGAGTGTTCGATCGGTCGGACCCCATCCAGAACCAAAATCTGACCGATCGGGGTTCAGGACTGACCGGTCGGCCCTAAAACTCCCTGATACGCATAGAGTCGGTTCATAACTGACTCAATGCTAAAACAAAGATAAGAAATCTATGTCTTAAAGGCCTGCTAAGTCTGGTATAGTCTTTAACATACTCTTGTGAGGCCTTTACCGTATCAAATCCTAAGGTGTAACTATGTAAGGTCTAAAAGGAGGTCACGGTTCTCCTATAACAGGACCGTAAGGGATTCTTTTGTCCATTATGTAGCCTAACAATTAGGCCAGTAGGAGGTTTATGAAAGGTCTTTGGTTATACTTGAAATCATTTATATGAAGAACATACATTACTGAAAGAAACACAACCCGACCGATCGAACATACTCCCAGAACCTTAATTCGATCGGTCGGACTATCAAGACCGATCGGTTAACCCTGATACACCCGGCCACGAATAAAACTAGTTACCCATGTTCCAAAGGTTACAAAATCTTTTCTTTCACTTCCTAACAATGAAAGAAGAACCAAGAGGGTTGTAGAACATGCCTAGACTACGATATTTGAAGTAAGTCACAATCATCACAAGTTACCAACATGTATTCAACCAATCGTTGTTTTTACTTGCCTTAACTGACAATGAATCAAGCTTCACTCGTTTGCTAGACTCAAATTGAGGAAACCTGGTGCGAGAAATCAAAGCTTGACGCTGGCCATGAACGAATGTGAAAGGCAAAGAATGAAAACAAGAACGAAGCAAAGAAGAAAAATATGAAGAGGATAAGAATGAAAAAAGCGGTGACTGTATATATATATTTTAGCCATTTGCAACTAGGTCCAAAAGTTATATAAATTACAATTCGAGTCAAATGAATACTTAAATATTTCAAACGGCTCTAGATGATTTTGGTTCAGTTGCGGAAAATAACAAGCATTACGAAAGACACACGATGACATCAAGATGATGCCGAAGTGACAAACTCAATTAAAATAAAAAATTATGAAAAAGGGCCCGAAGCTACCTAATCCAGGTAAAATTCAACCCAACTACCTAACCAAGTCTTCAAATCTAACCCAACAAGAATAAAACATATTGAACCAAGAAAATCCTCCAACAATACACTAACAACAAGAGTAATTGACTACTTAACCGGCTAATTGGGGTTGGGGTATTACGCTTGCACAACATGACGGTCCAGGATCCAATGACGAAACTACACAAAAAAAAAAAGGCACTTAGATGGAGCCAAAAAAGAAATAGACTAGGGATTTATCGGCGGTGGAGGGGCTGACTCCGAGAATATCGTAGTACTAAGATTCGGTGCTCTCGATCTTAGTCGACTTGGCACTTGAAGTGGATGTGAAAAGGAGAATGAGGAAAAGAAGAAGAAAGGGATGTGAAGATTGGCATGGGCATGTTGGAAATTGGATAGTAGAGAACGTGGAAAGCCCCCCACGGCTGGCTTCCCAGTTCTATTTGACCAAATAAAGAAAGAAAGAAATGTTGTTGAAGAAGAGCAAGGAAGGTTCCCCCACACCCGCTTTATTCTTTTTATTGCGGGAAGAAGAGCATGGAAGACCTTGCAACTTGTTCTATGTCAAATTCAAATCCAAATAAAAAAACGAAACAATAAATCAACAAGATCATCATCATCATGCAAAAAACCAACACCCTAGCACAAGTTGTAGAATGATGATGAAGATGAAAAAAGAGGATTTCATTGCATTTTTTTTAACAGGGAGTATCTGATCGGATGTTGAGGTAAAAACATAAGTATTGGATTTGATACACCCCTACAATGTTAAAAAAAAAAAAACACCGAAGTAATGACATGTGGTCACTTTAGTGCACCCACTACTAATATGATTTTTTTTTTTTTGTTAAGGAATGACCGATGATGATTTTTTTTGTAAAATCTTCTAAATTTTAACATTATTTATATTGATTTCACATTTATTTTCATTTTTCTTTGTTAGTATTAATTTATTTTATTGCAAAAATTTCATAATGATTTTGAAAATACTTCAATGCATAATTTTTCAAACACCAACCAGAGATGATGGATCCACGGTTTTAACTCTGACGCATCACTCCTATTACCACTGCACTGATATAGAAAGGTGAAAAATAAGGAACGAAATAATATAAAAATCGAAACAGTCACATTGCATGGATGCAAACAGGCCATTTATTTTGCTTCCTTTCAAAGTGATCTAACGTATGATTGCATTTGAATAGGTCTTCGGTTGACTATGGACTCATCATTTCATGGGAGACATGGTTGCACACGTAAGGACCCTCATGTGGTATCAAATCAAACTAACTAATTTGTCCATGAATCTTTCAGCTACACATGATGTGTACTCATTGAGGTCCAATATTCCTGGGTAAAAAACATGTTGGCTTGCACTTGACTATTCCTCACATGCCAACCCAACAAAATGCCGCAGACATATCTGCTACCGGCATCATGAGTATGAGTCATGACATTGCTGCGTTAGGTGAAAAGCGGATCTCCAAACATAAAAGTCTTCAAAACACTAGAATAATAAACATTTGTGTGGGGTTTCTTCCAGGGAAAGGTCTCTCTTCTCAAACTTTCAATTTGATGAAAAAGAGTGGCCACATCCCACACACACGGCATTTAATTCATATTTTATTGGCTTCATCACAAGCTGTAACCTATCAGAATTTTCATGCTAAATAGAGTGATCAACTGGACATCAAAACTAGCAAGACACTTCATCATCAATTGTGGTGCATGCAAGGTGATTTGATGAATAAATGTTGGATGTTGGTAAATTTACTTCCCTACAAAGTTGAAGTGAGATGTCATTTTAAGACACAATAAATTAAAACAAGTCAAATTAAAATACCATATTTAAAAAAATTTTTCTGCCCTTTTATTGGGCCCATTTGTTTGTGAGGTCGAGTAAAGTAGAGTGAAATGAAAATTTTGAAATTCAAATTCTCCCCCTTCTTTAAAAAAAAAAAATCAAAGCTTCCCCCCTCATTTTTTAAAAAAAGTCAAAAAGTCATCACTAAATTATAAAAAGCTCTCTAATTTTTATACAAAAAATAAAAAAGATTCCATATCAAGCAATTAAAAACAATTAGTCATCATTACCACATCATATATTATTCTTTTTTTCATTTCGGGTTTACTTTACTCTACTTTACTCTACTCCACAAACAAATAGGCCCATGTCAAAAATCTATTTTTTCATCCCATTAATTGACAAAAAATATCTACTTTTTAATGCAAAAAATAAAAAAGATTTATTCACAAGCCACTAAAAACAAAATTTTATCATATTATGATTTTACTTTATTATATTTTATTCTCTTAGTTTGAGGCTTCAAGTCACTACACTTTACTACACCATGTATCGAAAGAGATTGGAGTTAAGGCTCTCAACAAGCCTATTCGTGCTGGACTTGCTTATGTCTAAACTAAGCTCGAGTCCATTTACACTTGAGGGGTCCAATTCAGGGTCTTGGTTTGACAAGGACCATAGAATTGGAATTCAAGTTAGCCTTTCTGGGAAATGAATTAGTCTTAGTCCAGACAGAGATGGATTTGGACTTTAGGATTGAGCAAGGATTTTATAAAATAATAATAATAAGAGCATCATATGCATCCAACGTGTATGCCTGATACGACCTAAGTGGACTACTGGATCAAATGTAGGCCAATTGACAGCCTTTATAAGGAGTGAACTTGTATCAAAAATCAAATGTGAGCTCATAAAACAGAGAATTTGTGAGCTCGTAAAACAGAGAATCTGTGACATCATCGAGTCCCACATCGACTATAGAGAGGAAAAGTGAATGGGTTTATATATAGAGATTGCACCCTTACCTTACATGAGGCCTTTTGAAGGGTTGAAGCCCACCGGAAACAAAACCGTGAGGCCCATGGGCTAAAGCGGACAATATCATGCATATGTGAATGGTGGGGCGTTACAAATGGTATCAAAGCACACTCTTGATTAGCTTGACCCATGAACCCGCTAAGAGGGCTGGCAGGTTACAAGCACAGGGACGTGTAGAGCTTGCACCCTTACCTTGCATGAGGCCTTTTGGTGGGTTGAAGCCCACCAGAAATAACCGTGAGGCCCATGGGCCAAAGCGGACAATATCATGCATGTGTGAAGGGTGGGGCATTACAGAATCCTATTTTATTGTTAGGATTACCTTATGACGTGCATCTTTTACAATAATTAGATGGTAGTTCAATTGGTTAAGAACATAAACATGTGTTAGAGTTTCCTATGGAGCACAAAAATAGAGAAGGGGTTAAAATAAAGCATCACCTATACAATATCAATGAACAATATTCAACGGTGCAAACTGATTGATCAATGTGTCACTTAGAATTTGCTCGATTGAAAATTCAAGAAGTGTTAAGTATTCCACTTATTTTTGTGATTCATATTTGGCATCCCTTGGCTTTTCCAACCAAACAAATATGTATGTATGTTGTAACCCCGCCTAAATGGGGTCACTTGATGGCTTTGAAAGGTGCACATTCTTATGTTTGTGCTACAATTTTCTCTTCAACTTGTGCGTCAATTGATATTTTACTTAGATATAAAGCAGTGTTACAAAAGCTTTTGCTTTGTACTTATTTTTTTAAGAGTTGTTTGCTTTGTACTTGTAAGACATAAGATGAATAGAAGAAAGAAAGATTAAGCTTTTGGTTATCATAGCACGTTATATCATTTTATAAGAAAAAGAAAAGAAAGAGTTTAATCACTCAAAAATATTACTTTTAGCGGTGTTATTTTTTTCCTATTGCCGAGAATATTTTTCACCACAAAAGTGTTACTTTTAATCCCTTATGCTCTGCCTGAGAAAATGTAAATTATATAATGGTGGAAAAATATCTATCACAAAAAATGAGCATTAGCTACGGAAATTTTCTGTCATCGAATCCAACTAAAAATCTTTTTTTTTAGTGAAATAGATCCAGAAGTAATAGATAGATAAATATTTAAGTAATAGATGGAGATGTGATTAAGAATTTTCTTAGAAGGTTCTATTAGATTTTTCATTTCTAACAGCTAAACTGGGAAATTGTCCATCCACTAGATATGTTTACCAAAGAACAATTAAACTTAGATAAAACATGGACAACCATGGTAGAAGTTATTGGGACAAAACTAAATTCTATCCTATCAAACTGATTAAAAACTTTAAGAAGATTAAAGGATAAAAAAAAAGACGACTTCAAGAAGATTCAAATAGTTAAATTAATGGACCATTCCTCACCTTCATTGATGGCTTCGATTACTACAAAAGCATTAGTTCTCATGGACTTTTGAGAAACCTCTTTCCCTGGTTATCATTATTCCAAGCAAGATCGCTCGGGCTTCATGAGTTTCTTTGGGTGAGAGTAGTCCTAGCCCCTCGAACGCACCTGTGCATAAGAGAACTATTAAAACTCATAATAAAACTAAAGGCAGCTTTGCCATCATCTACACTTAAAAAAAAAAAAAAAGAAACATCATTCAAATACACATTAAATTTTCATTGTACAAATTTTGGTACCAAAACATGGATTAGGGCCATACTAATTTTAAAAAAAATCTTCGTAGAAATTTCAGAAGCAACCAACATATTTTTATCTCCAATCATAATTCTTTCAAGATTTATATTTATATCCAGATTTAATCATCTTTAGGTCTCCAAACAGCGCCCTAGGTACAAGGCTAAGATCCATGCCCTAGAATTTTGATTGTTGAGAGAGAATCAATGAGAAGCTTAAAAGATAAAAAAAGTGATGAAGGATAGTTAATTGAGGTGAATGTATGTCTTAGACAGCTTATTCAATTATAATATATTAAGCCAGTTAAATCAAATTGTCAATTGCATGCTAATTTTAGATTTGATTTTGATTTATCTACAAATTTTGACCTCTTATTAATATCAGTCATACTAATGTCCTACTAAAGTCCCATTAATAGGAATACTTTAGTGGCCCAACTAATGCCCCACTAATGACTCATAAATAAAAACAGTTTTGTTTCCACTAAAGCCTCTTCATCATTGCAATTCAAACATGAAGGTGATGTACCTCTTTAACTCTTCCTACTCTTCCTAGTTAGTTATCTAAAGTGCAAAATTTTACAATTCCTATAATAGTTAAAAATCATGGATAATATGCATGCCTTATCACAGCTCTCTCCATCAATCTTGGGCCCAACTCTAACATATGAGAACACTGTCCTGTCTCTTTTCCCTTTGAAGCCCTACTCACAATAATCACTTAGGCTTTGGGGTTTTTTTAAGTGGTCACTCAAATCACGTTTTTTTTTTATCAATAGGTCATCATGTTGTATTTTCTTCTAATTTAGCTTTTTTTTTTAATTCTCAAGTAAGCGATTTTTTCCCACTTTTATGGCCATTATTTCACTCCTTTTGGCAATTATGGTTTATAATACTTTCTTATTCTCCTAATTAAATTAGTAAACAAGATTTTTACCATTATTGGTCAAAGCTTGAGAGAGAAATTTTCCTCAAAAACTTTTTGTCTTCTTTCTTCTCCACCTTACTACTTCTGGTTGCGTTGAAGATTTCATATGCTTTCTTTAACTTATACTTAAATCACAAAATCTTTTATTTAATTTTTGTATTATTTTATGTTTTTTATGAAAAATTATCGATTCATAATATAAGAAATAGGTGGTGGTGATTATTGAGAAGTCTCCGATTTTAGCATTTCAATTACTTGTTCATTACTTTTATCTACATTAGATATTAGATTGACCTTTTTTTTGTTTATGTTTAAATTACTATATTTATTTTTTTATTTTTATGACTTCTACTTACTCATGCTAAGCACATGGGTATTTTGCTAGTTGTATGGTTATAGGATGTTCTTTTGATAATGCATCTTGCATTTTATTTTTATTATTAGATTTTTGAATTTCTTCCTTCAAATGACATTAGACGTGCCTTGAAGAATTGAAGAATTGTGTATTTTTTCCCTTTTGTTTGAATCTACTATAAAAGACAAGGTGATTTCGGCCCATTGAAATCAATTATGGGAAATGCCTGAATCATGAGCCTGTAAATATATTGGTGAAACAATTAAAATCATCTTTGACCATTCATTAGATTAGATCATTCATCACATCACTTTTGACGACTGACAACTAATTACATCAATGTTGAGGGGTAGTGGGAGAGGACCCATGCATCACACCACATCATTCAATGTCACAAACATCAACCATTTTCAAAATACCTGAGAAACAATATACTCAAAATATTGCATTAAATTAGAAGTAATTGATCAAGTCAAGCCGTGAGGCCGCTTTTATTTGGATGGGATTGAATACTTAGAAATTCTTTGTCAAATGAACTCCGAGACAGAAAGTTTAAAAATAATGCCGCGAAAGAAGCTCTTACAACATAACTACATTATCAAGGCAGATGAACTTATTTGACAATCATTCATTAACATTTATATTTGTTTCTTTAATCTTAACTACCATTAAGATTGCGCCATTAAAATGAGTTCATACCCATACCTTTAAGTCAAGCTGTGAGGCTGCTTTTATCTGGATGGAATTGAATATTTAGAAATTCTTTATCAAATGAACTCCTATGAAGAAAGTTGGAAAGTGATGCCACGAAAGAAGCTTACAACCTAACATACATTATGAGCCTATTTGACAATCATTTATGAACATTTATATTTGTTTCATCAATCTTAACTACCTTCAAAACCCCATCACCCCATGTGACAATGGCATTGTTGGTCATTTCTCCACATTAAAATGCCACGTCAGCATGTAGAACATACACTTTGTTTTTAGTAAATTTATTTTTTTCACCCCCATAAAAAAATAGCTCAATTCTTAAGAAAACCCCCATAAACAGCAATGCTTTCAAAATAAGCCTAAAAAAAAAAAAATTCCTATCGTTTGTCACTATCATCTATGTGGGCCATCACGAAGGAAGTTGTACGGCATCGGATCAATTACACAAAGGTCCTTTGGCAGAAAGGGGAGTTAAAAAAAGGTCATGCATGGTTGTCTCACCCAAAGAAAGGTTGGAAATGATCCAAAATCCAACCGACAGAACTGACAGTTGTTCTCAATTTCATCCTCTGTGGCCCACCCTCGCTGCCCAAATTGAAGTCAATGGCTAGAATTATTCCATTTCTTTGATGGTCACCATCAAACATTTGTACCGTTCAATCCACCGATTCATCTTGTTCGTATTAATTGCCCTATTGGGCCCCACAGCTTGGCTGAACTTGGACTTTACATTTACATCACTTTGACAAATTGCATCCTGCCCGTTCGCGCCGAAGTCCCGCTGCCCGTCCTGCCCGTCTTTCTCTACCAAGCAAGCCCCCACGCTGTCCGCCGTTTGTGTCCACGTCTCAGAAAGGGGCCAATTTTTTTCATCTTTCTCTGTCGTGGTCGCATCAGAATCGAACGATCATCCATCATCGAATCCAATTCTCTGTCTCGATTTGATCTCGAAGCGTCCTTTCCCCTTCAATTCAGCCCATTTCTAGGGTTCCTAGCTGGGAGATGGTGAGGAAGGGCCGAGAATCGAGATTAGGGTTTCGGCTCGATCCAGTTATCGGTTTCTAGGGTTTTTGGGAGGGAGTAACAGTGTCAGGATTGATGATTCTCGTTCGATCAGGAACAGCAGGGATTGAATCCGGATTCGGGGAAGATGCAAGGCGATTGCGCATGGTTGATGAGAAGAAGGTGAGGAGAGGAAACGAAGTCGGCACATGTGTTCGGTCCCCGCTGCGTCTGGGACGACGAAGCCTGTAGATGCTGCTGCTGCTGCTGCTGCCGCCGCCGCCAAGTCCGCTTCACTCGTTTCCTTCAGCAAGGTCCGTCCTTCATCTCTTCTCCCCACCAATTTTCCTGCAGTGGGTTTGTTTCTTTGACCGATGTTGTTAATTGATGAGTTTTGTTAGAGATAATACCTCAAGATTGAGTCTTTTATAGTGTTTGAGTAGTTACTTGGTTGAGATTTGTTGGAATTCTGTGTTTCATTAGTGTGGTTGTTCTTCAAGTCAATCCAGTTTTGGTGGGACAGGGTCAAGCTGTAGATTATGATGGGGATGAGTGGATTGATGGGGAAAACGAATTTGATTAGTTTACTATAAAGAAGCTGGGTCTTATTTTTTCTTCTCTTTCTAGCGGATAATTTGGTGAGAACCTGTAATCTCTTCATGCATCTAAAACCAAAATTTCATTATTATTTTGTGAAGTTGTGGTGGCTTCAATTGTTTTACACTTTCTTCTGCTGACAATTTCTCGTGTTAGTTATGTAAACAAGGATAAAGATGAAGCCATCGGTATTAGAAAGAAAAAAATTTACTTGTTTCTTTCCACTCTATTCTTGTTTTGTTGGCGAAAGAAGTTCTTTTCTCCTTATTTTTCACAAAGATACGGAGATTAGCTCTTGGTCTATTGTTTTTTTTTTCCTTCATATTTTTGTGTTTTCACTACTTACAGTGCTTTGAGAGACCAACATTCTGTGGTTGTGATCTGACTTTTCTTTTCCCAGGAAATTCATGTTAACCTTTTTTTTCAATCAACATTGAAAATGCAGGTTGTATTTTTAAGTTGCATATTATTGAAGCATGCCAATTCAAGGCTTAAGCAACACCTCGCTCATGGATCTGGTCCTCTACTCTATGTACTAATTAGGGCTCTCCTCTCTCTCTCTCTCTCTCTCTCTCTCTATGTGTGTGTGTGTGCGCGCGCGCGCGCGCGTGTGTGTGGACTAGTAGTGCTCATTAGGGTTCTTGTTATCAACTGGTCTACTTGTGTACTTGCAATATGCTCCGATAGAAACTCCAATCTAAATGCTGTCACTTTATCTAATAAAATAATACATTTCTTTTTGGTTTGACTCTCTTTAAACTGCATATTTGTTACTGTCTCAGAGCTTATCCTGATTTCTGTTTCATGTGCTGTTTATCTTTTCTTTTATCAAGTTTTTACAACCTAGTGTAAATTCTGAATTATTGAGCACAAACAAGTATACATTATGGCATGCTTTTGCATTCCCATTTTCAGCTTCCTCATCTAAGTTCTGGTTTAAATGCAGTGACTAAAAACCATATTTATTGATCTCATTCTATCCACTTCATTTGAAAATTTCTAGTACTGAATTTCAGGATCAGTAAAGTGGATAGATATCAGGGTCCCACTCTGCATACTGCTGCACCTCCCTAATGCATTTCCATGACTCTTGGTCTTGTGATCTAGACTATTGATAAGATGGCCCCACATTGGTTGGATCATACCCCCAAAATATCTTCAATTGGAGATCCTAATGAGTCATTCTTTGACGTTATTCCTGTACTGTTGCTTTCATTTTATTTCCAACAGTCCATGCACATGCTAGTGATTGAAGTGTTAGGATTTTCAAATTAAGGAGATTTTAACACCATTCGTTGTGGTGCACTATCATGTTAATAGTCTGAATTAGATCATGGGTCCTATATTCAAAGAATGGAGTGCAGTAGCTAACAGTGTAATTGCAGCAGAGCAGGTCCTCGAGCTACATTCCTGTGGGTGTGTTTTGAGATTGCTGTTCACCTTCTGTATGCTCTGTGAACAATCACTTAGCATCTGTTGCTTTGTTTGGGCACCAATTAGATCTGATGCTATCTTGTTATTTATTGCTGAAGTATTTCTTGCCTTTTAGGATGGACGGAAGATTAGTGTTGGTGACTGTGCACTCTTCCAGGCGGGAAATTCCCCACCTTTCATTGGAATAATTTGTTCATTAGTATCAGGTAAAGAGGATTGCCCTAAGTTGGTAGTAAATTGGCTTTATCGACCTGCTGACATAAAGCTTAGCAAGGGCATCTTTTTGGAAGCTGCACCGAATGAAGTCTTCTACTCTTTCCACAAGGATAAGATATCATCAGCATCATTGCTCCATCCATGCAAGGTTGCATTTCTTTGTAAAGGTGTTGAACTTCCTTCAGGGGCATCCGCATTTGTATGCAGGCGAGTGTACGACATACAGAACAGATGTTTATGGTGGTTAACTGATCAGGATTATATCAATGTAAGTGTATTGGCCTCGGTTGTGGCTCAGCTGGTTAGGGACACCAAACGCCCTCTCTAGGGGGTGGGAGTGTGTTGAGTTCAAGTCCCACCCCTCCCCTCTTTTCCTAGCAGAAAAAAAAAGTGAATTCTAGTGTATTTATTCACCTTACCCTTTCTGTTTAGTTGTATGATGGCTGTGCTTATCTATTGCCTTTTTTGATTTCTTTCTTAGGAGCGCCAGGAGGAAGTAGATCAACTATTGGACAAGACACGACAAGAAATGTATGCAGCTGTGCAGTCAGGGGCATGTTCTTTAAAACCATTGGATGGTCCGACATCAACACCACAGTTAAAGTCCAATTCAGATAGTGTACAGAATAATAGCACAATGCTGTTTCCTTCTCATGGTAAAGGTAGGAAAAGGGAAAGGGGTAATCAGGGCCCGGTACCCATAAAGCAAGAGCAGTCTTCCAGAGCAGATGTTGGAGATTCTGGCCACTATAAGCTTGAAAGCATGATAAAAGCTGAGATTGCCAAAATGAAGGACAAAGGAGGCCTCATCGACTCTGGAGGAGTTGATAAACTGGTTCATCTGATCCACCTTGATAGAGCAGATAAGAAAATAGACTTGGCTGGTCGAATAATGCTCATGGATGTAATTGCAGCAACAGACAAGCCTGACTGCCTTGACCGCTTTATGGAACTCAGGGGCCTCCCTGTATTGGATGATTGGCTTCAGGAGGCACACAAAGGGAAAGCTGGAGATGGTAATTGTCATAAAGAAAATGATAAATTTGTCGAGGAATTTCTCCTCGTGCTTCTTCGTGCGCTTGATAAATTGCCTGTTAATCTTCACGCCCTACAGACTTCTAATGTTGGCAAGTCTGTTAACAATTTACGTAGTCACAACAACTTGGAGATTCAAAAGAAGGCCAGGAGCTTGGTTGATACATGGAAGAAGCGTGTCCACTTAGAAATGAAGATGAATGATGCAAAATCTGAATCTAGTCAGAGTGTTTCATGGACTGGACAAGCGGGCTTTTCTGAAGCTCCTCATGGAGGAAACAGACGCTCAGGGTCCTCTGAGATCATCATAAAAAGCATTGTTACACAGCCTTCTTCATTGAAAACTGTTTCCAAGTCGGCATCAGCATCCCCCAGATCAGTGAGGATGATGCCATCATCACCTGTGTCTGCAATGACTGACTCCAAAGACTCGCACTGCAAAGTGGCGGGGGGCAGCACCGCCTCAGAGATGCCTTTGACGGTAATAAGGGAGGAGAAGAGCAGCAGTTCCACTCCATCTCAGAACAACAGCCAATCTTGTTCAAGTGATCATACTAAATACTCATGCAAGGAGGATGCTAGAAGCTCCACTGATGGAGCTGTGAATGCTAAGACCTCTTCTGGTGCATCTCGCACTAGGAAATCTAGCAGTAGCTGTCTGGGTACAGGGGTTTCAGGTGTGCCGAAGGAGAGTGTTTTTGGTAAACCTGGTGCTGCCTCGAACAGAAACACCAAACCCAATCAGTCATCACTGGCTGGACCAGCATCTGAAAGTTCAGTTGATATGGCTGCTGTGGATCATGGGAACAGTCCCAGACTAATTGTTAGGCTGCCAAATCCTGGCCGCAGTCCTGCGCGGAGTGGCAGTGGAGGTTCTTTTGAGGATGCTTCTGTTGTTGTTGACAGAACTTCATCTCCTGGAGTTTCTGATAAGTGGGAACCACATAACCAAAAAGCAAAGGGGAAGAGGGAGACTTGTCGAGCTACTGTCGCTGCAGGTGTGAATGCTGCGTCATGGAAGAGCAATAACGTTAAAAATGGATTTTCCAGATCTGACGAAAGTGACAGAGTATGCGCAGCTGTTCTTGATGAAGAATGCATCAGAAATACTGTTGACAATGTAAAATCAAAGGATTCATCTCAAGTTACCTGCTCATCATCAGGAAATGAAAAAGAAGGTTTGCCCAAGTCTGGGGAATTTTTCGAGGCTTCTTACTCCATGCATGCATTGATTGAAAGTTGTGTCAGGTGCTCTGAAGCTAGTTCATCTTTATCAGTTGATGATGACAATGGGATGAATCTGCTTGCCAGTGTCGCCACTGGTGAAATGCTCAAATCTGAACCTGTTTCTCCCAGTGGATCTCCTGTTATAAATTCACCTGCACGGGAGTATACTTTGACTAGTAATGGTGCCAAGATGATATCATTGCATGTTGATGATGTTGATCATGGTGATGAACAACTTGATGATAATCCTTTTAGTGACTCTGAGAAGCAGGGCAAGATTGTTGGTCCTTGGTTGATTAGGGGTGCAGCACAACAGAACAGTGGGCTTGAAACTGTCAATGTTTCTGGCAATTTTAGTAGCGCGTTCCCCTTCCCAGAATATAAACCAAAAACCAAACGTAGTGAAGAGTTTCCTTCCACTGTCCGATTGCATCAAACTGCTGATCTGCATGTGAAGTCTGACAAACCTGATAAAACTTCAACTGATGGGGCTGGGGCTGGGTCAACTTGTACAGCTAATGGAACTCCTTCCAAAGATTTGAAAGAAGAGTTTCCTGAAGGTGAAGGATCAAACCAACTTTTTGAGAATAGGCCGTTAAGCACTAGTATGGAGAATATTCATGGTGGTGCAGATGTAAATCCAAATGTTTTGAATGGGTGGTCATCAGAAGATAATAAAATGATTGATTTTGCATGTGAAAAGGTTTCAGAGAGTAGTGTGATGACATCTGATATCATCTGTCTCAAATCTAGCAATCGATGCGATGATGAACAGGTTACTGCTTCCTGTATATATGTTGTGGGGGAAGCTATTAAGGAATCTCCATCAAGTCTGATGGCTAGTGAGAAGATGGGCATGGAGCATGAAAGGTTGTCTGCTGGCCTTACAAGGATAGAGCGGCAGTCTCCTGCTGTAGATAATGAGGCTCATGTAGAGGCTTTGGACAGAAGTGGTGAGGATGATGTTGCTGCTGATAGTCTTAGGTGTCCAGAGAATGCTTTGGATTCTAATTCTGAGAAGGCTGATTGCATGGATATGAAGAATAAAATGGATCCAACTAATGTTGAAGGGATAAAGCGAAATGCTACTGAAATTAACCAATCAAGTGACAATGCTGAGGACTCCGAAAGAAAAGAAGTCATCGAGGATGGTCCCACTGTGTCTGCTCCTCATGAGAAGTCACTAACTGGTCCAGTGCATGAAACTGGTCAGTGCATGAAATCTGCAGGGTTGAAGTTGTCCAGTGTTGAAGCAGATGAAAATCAATGGACACAGGAATGCATATCAACTGCGGAAGCTTCTTCTTTGTCTAATGCTGCTGGATCAGACATTCCTGCAAAACTTGACTTTGATTTGAATGAAGGATTTCTAGTGGATGAAGGGAACCCAGGTGACTTGGTTATTACCACCTCAGGAGGGTGTCCTGGTGCAGTTCATTTGCCAAGTCCGACATGCCATCCAGTTTCTGTTTTACACAGTGGCTTGCCTGCTTCCGTCACAGTGGCTGCAGCTGCAAAGGGGTCTTTTGTAGATCACGAGAATTTGTTGAGCAGTAAAGGAGAGCTCGGATGGAAAGGATCAGCTGCTACCAGTGCGTTCCGGCGAGCAGAACCTCGAAAGGTTCTTGAGATGCCACCGAACACCACTAATGTCACATCCAATGATACTGCAGCAGGGAAGCAGAGTCTCCCTCCACTGCATATCGATCTGAATGTACCTGTTGAGAGAGTTCCAGAAGACATGGCCTCTCGGAGTTCTTTCCGGGAGTCAGTATCTGTATCAGGGGCCGCTATTAATAGCGTCGACTTAGGAAGCCATATGGTGAGTTCTCCTTCAGCTGTTTGTGGAGCTGGAGGACTGGTTCTTGATTTGAACATAGCAGATGAATTTACAGAGAATGGACATCTTTCAGCAAGCACTGGTAGAAGAATTGACGTGCCTTCTTTACCTGTAAGGTCATCATCATCCTGTGGATTCCATAATGATGTGGTGAATATCCTGGGGGGCTTTGATCTGAATGATGGACCAGGCCTTGATGAAGTGGGTTCAGAAGTCCCACTGCGAAATCAGCTTGCTAAGGGCAGCGAACCTTTCCCATCACATGTTACTGGGCTTAGAATGATTAATACTGAATTAGGGAGAATCTCTTCTTATCCGGATGTTGCCCACCCATCATTCTTCCCTGATAGGGGAGAGCAGCCTTCTCCGTTTTTGGCAACCACCGGGGCACATAGGATGCTGGCATCAGCTACCACAGGCAGCTTTGGGAGTGATCCTTACAGAGGTCCAGTGCTCTCCTCCCCAGCTATGGCTTTCTCTCCTGCTCTGCCATTTCCCTATGGATTCCCTTTTGGCAGTAGTTTCCCGTTGGCCTCAACATCTTTCTCTGGTGGCTCAACAGCATTCTTGGATTCCTTATCTGGAGGACGTTCATACTTCCCAGCTGCCCCTTCCCAGCTAGTGGCACCAGCTGGTGCCATCTCGGCTCATTATCCAAGGCCCTGCATGATAAGCCTTCCTGACGGTACTACTGGTAATGGAGAAAGCAGTCGGAAGTTGAGGAGGCAGGTTCTAGATCTCAATGCGGGTCCGGGAAGCACAGATGCAGTTGGTGGAGACGGGAGGTTGACTTCAATATCAGGGCAACTCTCTGTTGCCAATATGCAGGGATTAGCTGAACCGCATGTGAGGTTTTACCAGTCCACAAGTGGGATGTCGAAGCGGAAGGAGCCGGAGGGAGGGCGGGGTGCTGATAGATTTAGTTACAAACCACCCTCATGGCAGTAGGAGAGATTCAAATGGAGCACAGATCTACAATAGCACAGATCTACAATGCATGTGGTTCTGGTGAGCTACCAGATCCTTTTATTCCCCTTACAGCTTTGAGAATGTTGATTGTGATACTATTTATGATATGGATTATCCATCCACTTAGGCTCCCAAGAATGAGTTGTACCTTGAATGGCAGGCACGGCCATACTTGGGAGTCATCATTCTCATTTTCTGTTACAATCTCTCCATGAGTTGTATACAAAGCTGCCCGCATACATCCTGCGGCTTGCCTTGAGGATTGTTGGGGGATTTTCTGGAAATCTTACCTTCTGTAATTGCTGTAAATGTTGAGATTTCATGCATTCCTTCGAAGGAGTTTCATAATGCTTTCAACAAAATTTGGTCTTGTTTTTGTTTTGTATTGTTTTTTGTTTTTTTTTTCATATGCAGGCAATTTGTTGGAGTGTGATAAGCTGGTCCTGGAGGATGGGTGGTTAGACTGTTCTTTCCATGTTATCTTTTGATCATCACCATCTTTTCTCTTGAATTAATTGTAATTTAAAGAATTGAGTTCTGGGAGCTGTTTTTTTTTCTCCCTGCATATGTCCCAGATGGGACTCTGTTCAGAGATCAGTTCCTCTATGTAGATATTAACTGCTGAAATGCATGAGTCGTGAATGTGCCTGAAGTCCCTATACTTTGACACCACTTTTGGCCAATAGCCATGCTGCATCCTGGATCGTAGTTGAGATGGTTGGATCTCTCTAACTTGCCATAATTGTGAAATTATACACCCTTGATGCTTTGATCTTAGTAATTATCCTTGTTGCTTTCTAACAAGAATTTATGATTGCGTTCTTGAGCGTTGTTTTCTTTGACCCTTTTAAAGCTTGCATGCACTTTGCAACTTGATTGTCGTTTATCTTGGAAGATACTTAGATGTTAATTTGCAATCCTATTTGTACCATTTGTTACAGCTTTAGCATATATAAGTATGTGAATTCCAAGTTCAGGTTCTACATATTTTTGGCTTTCATTGAGAGGCAGACGTTTCTTGGGGAGGCTTTAGATTGTTTGTGGGTTGAAGCATTTTATTGCTTGTGTTTCTCAAGTTTGTTAAAGAGGAAGGGTCTCAAGGTAGAAGGATCAATAAATTCTTTAGCAATGTATTGGGATGGCGTGATTGCAGTACACTTCACAGCATCATATTGTAGAGACCTGATGCTTCTAATGACTGGTCTTATGGGAGTCTATTCTTTATGCTTTTTCATATGGCCTTTTACTAATGAAAGTGGCCTTAAACTTGGTTCTCTTCATTTTTATCAGTGTTATTGACTTAACTCTTTTTTCCTCTTTCCACTGCTCATGATTTTTACTTTTTCCATGTTAACGTTTATAGAGTAAAATTACAAAGCAGCTGAACATTGTAGCTGTAAGATTGCAGGGTATATGGTGAGTGGATCAATTGTACAAATTACTAAACAGATGAATGCGTGTTGTTGATGCAGCTCCGGGGCTGCATCAGTTGTATTTTGATGCATTTCATCTGACCTAGGTGACTCCTTGTGGGGACACCCTTTTAGCTATACTGAATGTGCATGTTATGTATCTTCACAGGGGCTACATTTTCTTTAATTTTCATCAATATCTGTTTTAGTCTTGCGTCATCGATGGTTTGATTCTATTGTTAGGGATAGTGGGTACTTTTTTTTTTTATTTTAAAGTTCATATGTTTTGCTGGAGTTTCACAATGCGGATTGTGTTTTGGCCACTATTATGTTATTGACAAATCATGTATGCATGCTTATGTTAAAAAGGGAAGTGGGTGTTATGTTAGGAATGCTTGTAAATAAAAACGCACCAGTTTCGAAGAAGGGGTTACAGGTGCAAGAAATTTGAAGTAGGGGAAGCTGAAAAAGAATGAAAAGTATGGGTGAGGAAGTGGCAGCGGTGCAAGAAATTTGAAGAAGGGGAAGACTGAAAAAGAATGAAAAGTATGGGCGAGGAAGTGGCAGCGGTGCTTCTTAGAAGGGGGTGAGGTGAGATGTTTCTTGTGGAGTATCGTCGTTATTTTTCCCTTTAATCTTTTTAGCTAGCATAACTAGTGGGCTATTATGTCTTTGGTGGAGAGGTTACTTAGTACAGGGACCTTATTTGATAGTGCTTTTTTGTGGATCATTTGAGTTGGATTTTAGTATTTCATTTTGAGAAATTTCTGTCTTTTATGGTACTAATTCCTTTTTTTTTTTGTTAATTGTGTATTCGTTGTTTTACCAATGATCAACTGCAAGGGGTCAGCGGGTTCCTCATCATAAAAAAAAAAGTGCTAAAAGAATTAGACAATGATAATTTTTAGTAATATAGCTTTAGACTTTTGTTTGGAATTTTGAGCAGTACCCAATAATATAGATTTGCAATCTTTGAATTCTATGTTTTGTTTTGTTTGTGTTTTCATTTCATTGGTTCATAAGAGATTTTTGTCGTTTTAAGGACTTGTTTGTGCAACAAGAGGGTTCTGCATTTCATGGATTTTTGTTTCCACATGAGGAATCCTTCATTCCTCTCATTTCTATTGGAAATTCAACTCCTCTCTCTATTGAGGAAAATCAGTTAATTTTAATTTTTCCCACAAGAAAACATGCCGAGCCGAACAGTGAGCTGCATAGAAAATGAGAAAGATTTTCCTCTTCACAGCACAATCCTCTCTATCGCATGCCCTTTTGTTGCATTTCATTAATTATATAATGTGTTGTACATACAGTTTCTTTCTGTAAATTCATAGGTAAATGGGAGTTTATTAGTATAGTATTGACTGGATTAGGTGCTCGGTTTTAACTATTTGTTTTTCCATTTTGTTTGTTTATATGAAGGACAATTTCATTTTGCACTATTCCATGAATGTCAATCAAAAGTTTGCAATTTGCTTGGAAGAAGAATTTCTCCACCCGTATTTGTTCGGAGTTCATTTTTCTTCCCAATTGATTTACTAGTTCAACAGCACTAGTCTTGAATATGACGTACGCTCTATTTTTGCCTTTTTTTTTATACTTTGTTTCTAAGCATGGCTGCAAAATAGGTCGAGTGAAAGCTGACCCCAAATCGATGATATGGGTATTCTGCGCATGCATATATCTATCAAACCCATAGTTTGCTCTACAGATTTGGATTTTCTTTTACACGTTCTGATTTGAGCAGAACATTCACATTCATATCTAGCACAATTGCATCAGAAGCACTAGCAATATAAATCATCTTAAATAGTACCTACGTGGTTGGGTCTTGTTCTTTTGGTGTAACCCTTTCCTAGAAAGGTGCTATTCAGGGATGGGTTTATAATTATTCAAGTAAAGACACCAGTTCCACACCCAATGTGGGAAATTCCAGAGGTTAAAAATTTTTTTTTCTTGGGGGTGGTGGCCTGGGTCATATAAAAAAATAAAAGTCAATCTCCGGGGTTGGCAGAATTCAAGATGTGAAATGTGATACTTTCCTCCTCAATTGCGCACTTTTCTTACTATGACTTCGGAGATTTCTGTACTGTAGGTGAAGAGTCAAAGACTAACCAAAAAGTGTGACATCTGACATAGATCCCTGCAGGCATCATCTCATTGTTCCTTTTTTATACATCAGCTTGAATTAGATGATCGTTTCTTCTTCATTTTTTTAATGTTTTGTATCTCCCAAAGAGAAAAACAAAAGAAATAAAGAAGGTTGGAGTGGACATCTGCAGGAAAAAAATCGTGGAGTATAAATATATCTAATATTTTGGGATGAGTTGCAAGGTACAACAATTGCTCCGATAACTTAATGACTGGCTTTTCTAAAGCATGGAGTGACAGGCGTGCTGGCCTTGTCTAGGCCTCTGCATGATCAATCTAAATCTAAAAATAACCCGTGAATTAGCACTTACGTTGCTAATATCAAGTTTTTTTTAGACTGACTCTGATACTATAGAAAAATATAAATGAGAACGTATTGTGCTGTTGTGATGGTAGAATGATTGCACGCATGATATATGATAATGCCATCCTCATGGGAGTTTCTGTATAGACATGCTAATTTTTTCCAACCTATTCGGGAGTTGTATAAGTCTTTGCTTTTTAGAATCGAGTCACCCCTGACTGGAGGTCAAAGGTTCGATATTGGACTAGAGAGGGATATTTGGATCATGAAATTAAAAAAAAAAAAAGGTTCATCAGTTCTCTTACGAGAACATGGCCTCAAATCAAAGTGGATTCAAAGGTTTAACCAATGTGACTTTAGGTTAGTAGCCCTACCCGTTTTACTATGGTTGGATTAGAAATGTTGCTTCATCAGAGGCCCTATAAAAAAATAGATGTCTACAAACACTTAATCCAACCGTTGATTTTTCTTGTCCTTGATTCCTTGCTCATGGTCATCTAATCTAATTTACTAAAATTAAATCACATGTAGTCAAAATTGTGTCTGACCATCCATAAAGTGGGTTGAATTTGTGAAGATAAAGCTAACACTTCAGCTTTATTTACATACATTTTATTTTTCAGCAACAAAATCCCCACAATCTCCCAAAAAACCCCCAAAGTCAGCCTAATTCACATAGATTTTTATTTTTAGCAGCACAATCCCCCACAGCATCTCAAGAAAACCCAAAAGCAGGAATGTTTTAATTACGTCCATATCCAGAAATTGCAAATACGCCGAGATTTGCTCCATCGGCCGTCCCCATCGTCCTTGGTGTGGCCACCTGGTTCAGTGGTCCTCCCATCCGCTGTCAAGAGAAGGGTGTCGTACGGCATCAGATCGCAGACAGAAGAAGGCCCACGGTCTGACCATGTGAGTCCAAACGGTCGGATGGTAATGGCAGCAGCCCCCCCTCTTGATGTGGGGCCCACTCAGACTGTACCGAAGTGCAAGATCAATGGTCGGATTGGTCTGATGATCGTCTAATCGACCCAGAACGTCAAGATGATGTCATTTGAGATCCAATGGCCCGACCATGTAGACATTTAAGTTGCATTGACTGGGCTCCACAACGTGGTTGATCTCAGTTGTACTTATAAATAGAGAGAGAGAGAGGAGACAGAGAGACAGGGAGATAGCCAGAGCGGATCCAACCCTGCCCGTCTCGAGCGGAACTCGTACTGCCCGAGCTGCCCGAGCTGCCCGTCTTCGCTGCTTTGTACATTCTCCTTTTTGCCGTGTGGCGTCTTCTCACGGAAGAGGAAGAAGAGAGCAAAAAAAAAAAAAAAAAAAAAAGCCCATTTCGTTCCCTTCTCGCTCTCACAGATCGCGAAATCGGCTCCTCAAAATCGAACGATTCTCCGCAATCGAATCCCATTTCCTCCCTCGATCGATCTGATTCCCGCACCGCTTTTCTTGGAATTCGCCCGAGTAGCTCAATTTCCCCCCTCTTTCGAGCGCGGGAATTAGGGTTTCTGGAGGGCTGGAGATGGCGAGGAAGGGCTCGGCATCGGATCTAGGGTTTCTGCTGGATCCAATTCTCGATTTCTAGGGTTTTGGCGGGGATTCACCACGGCGGGATTGATGATTCTCGGCGGGATTGAATCAGGATTCGGGGAAGATGCGAGGCGATTGTGCTTGGTCGATGAGAAGAAGGTGAGGAGCGGAAACGGAGTCGGCACATGTGTTCGGTCCCTGCTGCGGCTGCGACGACGAAGCCTGTAGATGCTGCCGCTGATAGCTCTGATTCTTCTGCACCTGTTTCTTTCTTGAAGGTGCTTCCTTTCTCTTTCTCTTCGCTATTTTTCCTGGTCGAGGTTTGCGTGGATTCGGAATCGCGACAATTGTTTGGTTTTGTTGACTCTTTTTGGGATGCTGGATAACTGATGTCGTGAATTCGATTCTTGTATACAAATTATTGCTCAAAGATTGAATCTTTTCTCGTTCATATCAGTTGTATGCGCACAATACATAGTATGTATAAGTGTTTATGTGAGGTTGGGAACGAATACAGATTGGTTAATTTATGATGGTTGTTGTTGTTGTTGTTATTTTTCTTTTTTCTCTAATGTTTGCGGATTGCTGACCTGTGGAAGAGTAATTTCTTTTTTCTCTGCAGGATTTGTTGGAATTCTCTGTTTCATTAGTTTGGATGACTGGATCGATCAACTGTACATTTAATTGAATTAGCACAATACCTGATATATCAATTTTAACTATTGTGCGGTGCATCCTAGAACTCAATTGCCTCATTTTATGAGAATACTTGGGAGTAGCATGCTGTTTGAGTACATCCTGTAAAATCTTGATTAGTTTAGAAGAAAGCTGAACTATAATGATTGGAAACAGGCAGGTGTTTATAGTTTTGATCTGGATATCTTTTTGCATTTGAGTCGGCATTATCATCATCATCTTGGCCTTATCTCATCAATCCGGCATCATAAATTCTACCGTTTGATTATGAAATAAGGTAAATCTATCTTTCATTCACTTATATGGCTACAGCCATTGTTTTCTTTAAGCATTTTAAACCTGATTTTCATCATTATTTTTATGATGTTGAGGCAGTTTCATTTGCTAGTGATGACTTGTTTTCCACTATCTTGCCTTGACAATTTGTTAAAATGTTTTTTTATCCATTTTTTGTGCTGAGAAGGTGAAGATGTGATATTAGAATGAAGAAGAAAATGTTTACATTGTTTGCTCAACTATTCATTTTTTAAGCTTATGAAATCATTATTATGAAAATAAAAATTGTAGTGCATATCATTCAAGGGGCGAATCATACTGTATCATGAATCCAATCGCAAATTGTAAGATTTTTTTTATTTCTTATAAAAATGCTAATTATGAAAAGTTTAAAAAAGATAAAATGGTTATTCATAACCCATCCATTTTCCATCCATAGCAGCATCAATATAGTGACGAAAGCTATTTGATATAATTTTATGAAGAACATTATTAACATATACTCATCATTAATTGAAGGGAAAATTTTATTGACAAAGGTTAAAGAGGAGACTCGATTTTGGAGTCCTTTGTGGTCTGAGCATACCAACAAAATTGAAGAAAGAGATGGATGTGTGGTAAAACTAGGAAATGTAGAATTGGAAATGAGTGCATTCGGGAGCATTTAAGGATAGCTTTAATGGCTAATAAATAAAAAAAAACTCGTTTAAAATGGTTTGGACATGTTCAATGTAGACAAGCGATGCCACCATTAAGGAATAGTTCTTCTATGATGGTTGATGGCCTACCAAGGAAAAGGGGTAGGCCGAAGAGGACATGGATGGAAATAGTAAGGAATAAAAATATATCTGAAGAAGTGCAATCTATCTGAGGATTTAGCTTATGATGGATTGGAATGGAGAAACATAATTCTTATAGCTGACCCTAACGTTTATGAATTGTTACATATGTTTAATATATTAGCATTAATAGGAAAAATAAACAAGTTGCAAATTTTTATTATTATTTCTACATAATAAAGTTCCATATCATCAATGTTATATGCATAGGGCGTAGAATATCTCTTGAAGTTGAAGAAGTGTTTGTGAAGAAAGGAACAAATACACAAATACACCCATATACTAGGAATTCTACAAAATGCTCCTCTCAAAAAGGGGCATTTCTGCCCCTATCTAATATCCAATGAGAAGAATCCATCTAGCTGCTATAAATGCAACAAAGGAGTCATTCAACCTTCATTTATGTAGACCCACATTTATGGGTACTTTTAAAGTGGATTGGGGGGGACAAGATAGGAGGAGAAGAACTGTTCTCTGTTTACCTCACTTTTTACCCTTCTTTATGTTGTATGGTGGGTGACACATTTTATTTATGGATTGGCGTAATTCCCCATTTGATATCAATCTACCATTAGCTACTTTTGGATTTGGTCACAAAAATAAGAGGGGCCACTAATGGATTTTAACTTCATTTCATTGATGAATTTTAGCAGTTTAAATTAGATAAGAGGGGCCCATTGATGGATTTGTAATGTTGCCATAATTTGGTGCTATAAATATATTAGTGAGCCAACTTATAAAATCTAAGCTGTACAATATTACAATCTTTATGTGGATTAATATTGACCCAGTTTTCACTTCATAGAGACACACTCACCATCAATATTAGAAGAGGGCCCCACCCAAGCATCCTAGTATTTTCTATTTTGGGATTAGAAAAGTGGTAAGATAATCACAACTCTTTTAAACGAGAATGTAGAGATGTGGTTCAACTTCTTGTCTTAAAATTATGATCTTTGTCTTCAAAGGATAAGATTATGTGGGAAGCATTATCGTTGTTTACACACCGAGGGGGGTGTTCTTAGGCATTTTCTAGCATGCCTATATAGATAGGTAGATCGATATAGGATGAAACACATACATATAGTTGACTCCTCTAGTTACTTGCCTATTCCTATTTATCTTGAAAAACATTCCAGCATCCCAGCTTCTCGAGGTATTGGTAACTAGATAATATCTTAAAATATACAAAAAAGAAAAGAAACTAAAATAGCATTAATATTTGCCATTCCCAGAATTTGCTTGAATTGTAAGATTTGATAAAATGGGTTTTGGTTAATAAGATTCATACAACTTGTTAGCATGGATATGGATATACACCACAACACAAAACTTAGTACTAGTGATGAGATCATGGCCATGCTTTTCACTGCAAGTCAGCTTGATAACTTGGCTGAGTTGGCTTCGTTCAGTGAGATCACAATTGGAATAATTAACACGACTAGCTGTTCGATAGTCCTTGTGAGCACCTATATTGGGCCTATCTTTTGTTTGTATGCCACATAAGCATGTTTTGTTGTGACATCATGCATATAGGTGCAATTGTAACCTTTTACGTGTTTTTCCCCCTCTCTCCCTGAGGGAGAAAAAAGAAAGAAGAAACATGTCCTAATCCTTGCCTCAAACAAATAGTTGATAAAGTGTGAATGTTTACATTAATTAATGAACATCACGGTTTATGTGTAGATAGTTCGTCATGAATCATGATCATTACATTCTTAGAACATGATGGATTATATGAGGGATCCAAATTGGTTTGTTTTGAAGAATGCCTATTTGGGGATGGGAGTGGCTGAGTAGGATGCTTAAGTGTTTTTGTCCTAATCTTTGCCTCAAACAAATAGTTGATAAAGTGTGAATGTTTACATTAATTTAATGAACTTCACGGTTTATGTGTAGATAGTTCCTCATGATCATTACCTTCTTAGAACATGATGGATTATATGAGGGATCCAAAATTGGTTTGTTTTGAAGAATGACTATTTGGAGATGGGAATGGTTATGAGTAGGATGCTAGGGTTAAATCATAAGATCTATAGAGTGAATAGCACAAGAGTGTGTGTGTGTGTGTGTGTGTGTGTGTGCGTGCCTTGGGTGTTTTATTATGAAAAACACCCCATTTTCTGATTGGTTAAAACACCCTTTTTTCTGATTGGCTAATGTCTTCCTTTTATGCTATTTTTGAGGAAGTGAAACCATTTATGGCTCCCTATGAAGCACGGGTACTTCCAAAATGTACATATACCCATACGGCAAAAAACTTACTGTGTATGGTCAAACGTACTCAGTATATTTTGACTTTGTGGGTACAGGATAGGTACGTTTGTAGGTACAGGTACATGAGTACGTTCCCGGTACTTTTGTAAGAGTTTTTTTGTTTTTTGGTAAAAACTTTTGTAAGAGTTTGAAATGGCTGAAAATGTAATTTTTAACTTTAGCCCTAATCCTTCTCGAAGAACTTAAAAGGAAAAAGGTTTTAGTCTTAACCCATTTGCAACCCCCTCGTCTCCAACAAAAAAAAAGAAAAAGAAAAGAAAACAGAACGGAGGAGGAAGAATAAGGAAGGAATGCTGGATTATGAAATATAAAAAATAAAATTGCTACTGCTCCTTTTTTTTTTTTTTTTCAATAGGTTGAATTTGTAATGGCATTAAGTAATTGTTCGCTTGTTGCATCTAAGGATTCTATCCTATTTTAATTATTAGTATATTTCATTATTTAAATTTTAAAAAATATAATTTTTTATTGGATGTACCCCAGCCGTACCCGTAATTTTTTTAAAAGATTTTATTGGATCGGTGTACCCGTATCGTACCGGATCGGTACTTGTGCTTCATTGATGGATCCCTATTTTTTTTCCATTAATATGAGTTGGCATGTAAATGTGAGGTGTCATGATCTCATTAGATAAGTCAAGCGGGACAAAAATGCCCCTTTTAAAATGGGGGGTTTTGAGAATCTCTCAGATAGATAGATAGATAGATAGATAGATAGATATATATATATATATGGGTTTGGGATAGATGCCATTCTCATTCAATTTTGTTGATTGGTTTAGAAATTAGTGAAGGCTGGGTTTACCTCATTTGATGGTTATCTTAAGATCGATAGAGTAAATAGCTCATGTTTTCTGGAGATATATTGGGTCTGGGATAGATACTATTTTCATTAAATTTTTAATGTTCTGTCTTTATGAAATGAGAGGATGAGTGGCCTTTTTTTTTTAATTTTAAAAAAGCCAATAAAAAGGGGCACTTTCCTGTATATGATGTGAGTTGAGAAAGAATGGTTTGGATTTTGGAACATACCTTTTACAAGAGTTATTGATTATTATTATTATTATTTTTAATACCTTGGTGTGCAGAGCTTATGGAGACCAACTATAATGCTTATTGCTGTGGTAAGGAAGGATGTTTTGTCTTGGAATTGGTTTTCAGCGGGTTGTTTATTTATTCATTTATTTTTGGAATTGGTCTTTGGATATCCTTAGCTTAGCCCCTGTTCATATGTGGAAAGTGGAGATGATGCGTACATGTGCTTGGGAGTGTGGTAGTGCCTCTGAGGGTCAGGTGTTTTTGGGGATCCTATCTTCTTGTTTTTCTTATTACTTTTGATCATATTTAGAGTGTCAAGTTAATGGCAGACACAATCTTTAAGGGGTTTTTTTTTTTTGGAAAAAGGTGATAGTTATATCCGTCGCTCAAGAAAATGATTCTTTTTTCCTTTATGAAGAGATCATAGGACCTTTATAATTGTGTGGATAATAAGAGAAAGATAGAAGCAATGGTGTCAGTTATGAAGATAAAATCGAACAAGATTGATGTTGTTTACTGAGCAAGTAGTTCATGTTAATAATTATAAACATCAAAAGCTCGAGTTGTTAGTGAACGGCATAACAATATATATATCAACACCTCCCTTTGAATGGGAAGCCATTTGAATTAGAAACTCAATAGATAGACGGAACATACATACAAGATAGACAGATGGAGGTAACATACTTTCTAGGGGTTTCAAAGTCGTGACCTCTGGCTCTGATACCATGTTTATAATAAGATATACCAAAAGTTTGAGCTGTTAGTGAACAGCATAACAATGTATATCAACAGTTTCTAGGCATTAAATCAGGTGATATTTTGTATTTTTTCTTGAGGAGGTTCTCTCAAAGTTTGCATTAGTCTTTGCAAGTTCTGCCAAGTCTTCTTCTTCTTCTTCTTCAACTAAAGCAATGAACTGCTAGAGATAATTCCTACCTGACATGTGATAATGTTGCATTAACCCATTGCAGTGTCATCTGGTAGCAAAATTATTATTTATTCTCTCCAGTAGTCAATTCCGGTCAGTAATATGATGACTTAGTTGAGTCTTATCAATGTGGTACTTACAAAGCCTGTAACTGTTTTGGTGGTGACCGAGTGAACACTATGTCTATAATCATGATTTAATTCCATGATTAGGTGGTATGTATATCTTCATAATGTATGTGAATGCACAAGGATTAGGTCAACTGAGAAGTTTTTGTTGACTGGAACCGGAATTGCATAAGTCCAACTTCATAATGCATTATGCCTTAAACATTCAAGGCATGTATTGTATTATCTGAAGTCCTTACGGTTCCATTAACCATTTTAATAGTCCGATACCTTGCTGGCATACTGAACTTTTAGGAAAACTGGATTCCTTGTGTGCTTGCAATATGCTGTAATAGGAACATCAAAGAGGACTGCATTGGTTTTATCTAATAAAATATGTTTCTCTCTAGGTTTTATTTTATGTATAATGCATCTTCATTGCTTTCACGGAGCTTACCCCAATTACCCTTTTGTGTACTGGTTATCTTTCCTTCTGTTAAGTTATTACAACCAAATTTAAGTTCTTATTTATTGAACACAAGACAGATATATGAAATGCCTCTAAATTCCTATATTTGCTTTATTTATCTATGCTACAACCAATTTTAAGTTATTATTTATTGAACACAAAACAGATATATGAAATGCATCTAAATTCCTACATTCACTTAATTTATCTATTTAACTGTTTAAATGCAGTATTTAAACACCATTTATCTTTGTCTCATCAGTTCCAGTTCACCTGGAATTTTCTTAGTTGGAACTCAGGATAGAGATTGTGGATAAATTTCGGGTGGTTCTCTTCATTCTGCTTTCCTATCTGATCCATACTTCCATCACACATGGTGTCGTAAACTAGACTATTGACATGATGTGTGCGTAAGTGGTCGGATTGTTTATATTACAAAATATCTCCAATTGGAGATCCTCACTGTTCATCCTTTGATTTTTGTTCTAGAGCATTGCTGTTATTCTATTCTTAGTTCATCTCAGTGCTGGTGGTCAATAGTTGGGATCTTTGAATTTGGGACATTTTGATAACATAATTCAGTGTGGTGTCCTTTTCATGTTGTGACTCTGGATTATCAGACCATGGGTCGTACGCTGTCCCAGAATTATATTCCTACAAGTTTTCTTTGAGATCACTGTTCAGCTTCTTTATGCTATATGGTTAACCACTCTGCATTTATAAGTTTATTTTGAGATCACTGTTCAGATGCTATATGGATAACCACTCTGCAGTTATTACTTTTTTCCTCACTGTTTATATCTGAATGCCAACTAATTATATGTTACTGATGTGTCTTGTCTTTTAGGATGGACGGAAGATTAGTGTTGATGACTGTGCTCTTTTCCAGTCTGGAAACTCCCCACCTTTCATTGGAATAATCCGTTCGTTAACATCAAGCGAAGGGGATTATCCTCAGTTGGTAGTAAATTGGCTTTATAGACCTTCTGACGTAAAGCTTGGCAAAGGTATCTTGCTGGAAGCTGCCCCAAACGAAGTCTTCTACTCTTTCCACAAGGATGAGATATCAGCTGCTTCTTTGCTCCATCCGTGCAAGGTTGCATTTCTTCGTAAAGGTGTTGAACTTCCTTCAGGTATATCCTCATTTGTATGCAGGCGAGTGTACGACATCCAGAACAGATGTTTATGGTGGTTGACCGATCAAGATTATATCAATGTAAGTTTATTTTGGCATGTTGTTTCACATTTGCTTTTCTGTTTAGTTGTGTGATGCTTATTCTTTATGCATTTCTATGTTAATCTGTTAATTGTGTTCTTGTTTCTCAGGAGCGCCAGGAGGAAGTAGATCAGCTATTAGACAAAACACGACAAGAAATGCATGCAGCTGTGCAGTCAGGAGCACGTTCTCCAAAACCATTGAATGGTCCAACATCCACACAACAGTTAAAGTCTGCTTCAGAAAGTGTACAGAACAGCTCAACCTCATTTCCTTCCCAAGGTAAAGGTAGGAAAAGGGAAAGAGGTGATCAGGGCCAAGAGCCCATAAAGCGAGAGCGCTATTCCAGAACAGATGATGGAGATTCTAGCCATTATAGCCTGGAAAGCATGATAAAAGCTGAGATTGCCAAAATTACCGACAAAGGAGGTCTTGTCAACTCTGAAGGAGTTGATAAACTGGTTCATCTGATCCACCTTGATAGAGCTGATAAGAAAATAGACTTGGCTGGCCGAAAAATGCTCACAGATGTAATTGCAGCAACAGACAAGCCTGATTGCCTTGACCGCTTTGTGGAGCTCAGGGGCATCCCTGTATTGGATGATTGGCTTCAGGAGGCACACAAAGGGAAAGCTGGAGATGGTAATTGTCATAAAGAAAATGATAAGTTTGTCGAGGAATTTCTCCTCGTGCTTCTTCGTGCGCTTGATAAATTGCCTGTTAATCTTCACGCCCTACAGACTTCTAATGTTGGCAAGTCTGTTAACAATTTACGTAGTCACAAGAACTTGGAGATTCAAAAGAAGGCCAGGAGCTTGGTTGATACATGGAAGAAGCGTGTTGACTTAGAAATGAAGATGAATGATGCAAAGTCTGCATCTGGGCAGAGTGCAGGTTTTTCAGAATCACCTCATGGAGGCAACAGGCGCTCAGGGTCCTCTGAGGTTGCTGTAAAAAGCATTGTTACACAGCCTTCTGCATCAAAAACTGGTTCTGCTAAACTTAGCCATGGGGATGCTGTTGCCAGATCAGCATCAGCGACCCCTGGATTGTTGAAGTTGACGCCATCATCACCTGTGTCAGCGACGACTGGCTCAAAGGATTTACATTGCAAGGTGGTGGGAGGTAGCAGCACCACAGAGATGGCTCTGACGTCAATAAAGGAGGAGAAGAGCAGCAGTTCCAGTCAATCTCAGAACAATAGCCAGTCTTGTTCAAGTGATCATGCTAAATATTCAAGCAAGAAAGATGCTAGAAGCTCTACTACCGGATCTGTGAATGCCAAGACATCTTCTGGTGCATCTCGCACTCGGAAATCAAGCAATGGCTTTCTTGGTTCAGGGTCTTCAGGTGTCCAGAAGGAGAGTGTTTTAGGTAAATCTGGTGTTCTGAACAAAGATGCCACACCTGATAAATCATCACATGTCGGTCCAGTGTGTGAAAGGTCAGTTGACATGTCCACTGTGGATCATGGAAACAGCCACAGGCTAATTGTCAGGCTTCCAACCCGTGGCCGCAGTCCTGCACAGAGTACTAGTGGAGGTTCTTTTGAAGATCCTTCAGCTGTTGTTAGCAGAGCTTCTTCTCCTGGTGTTTCTGATAGACAGGACCACCATGAGCGAAAAGCAAAGGGAAAGAGTGAGACTTCTCGAGCTACTGTTGCTGCAGGAGCGAATGTGGAGTTGTGGAAGAGTATTGATGTTATAAATGGATTTGCAGGATCTGATGGGGGAGATAGATCAGCTGCAACTGTTCTTGATGAAGAACACATCAGGAATACTGTTGAAAATGTAAAATCAATGGACTCATCTAAAGCTGCCTGCTTATCATCAGGCAATGAGAAGGGGGCTTTTCCAAAGTCTGGGAAATCATTAGACACTTGTTTCTCCATAAATGCATTGATTGAAAGTTGTGTCAAGTTCTCTGAAGCTAGTTCGTCTTTGTCTGTTGGGGATGACATTGGGATGAATCTGCTTGCCAGTGTGGCTACTGGTGAAATGTCCAAATCTGAACCTGCTTCTCCCAGTCTCTCTCCTGAGACAAGCTCACCTGCACGGGATGAGACTTTGACTGGCAAGAGTGCCAAGGTGAGATCATTGCATGATGATGCTGTAGCTCAGGGTCATGGACAACTTGATGATAATGCTTATAGTGACTCTGAGAAGCAGGGAAAGAGTGTTGGTCCTCCAAGTGTTAGTAGTGCATCAAAAGAAATCAGTATAAGTGAACCTGGCAATCCCTTCTTGGAACATAAACTTGCAGCCAAGCATAGTGAAGAGTTACATTCTTCCACTGTGGAATTGCATCAGGGGACTGATCTGTGTTTGAATTCTGATGGTGAACATGGTAGAACAACCAATGATGGTGGGGCTGGGTCAACTTGTTCGGCAGCTAATGGAACTCCTTCCAAAGATTTGAAAGAAGAATTTCCTGTAAGTGAAGGCATAAACGAACCTTGTGATGAAAGGACAGTAAGCATCAGTGTGGAGGATACTGGTGTCGTTTCAGATGCAAAAACAAAGGTAGTAAGTGGGTCACCAGGAGATAATACAAAAGTTGATTTTGCGCATGAAAAGGTTGCAGAGAGGAGCATCTGTGTCTCTTTGGGCAATCAATGTGATACTGAACAAGTTACTGCTTCATGTATGAAGGTCGAGAAGGAAGCTACTGAAGAATCTTCATCAAGTCTGATGGCCAATGAGAAGATGGACATGGAGCATGAAAGGTTGTCTGGTGGCCTTGCAATGATGAGGCAGCTGCCTCCTGTTGTTTCAGGCCACATTGAGGATTTGGACAAAAGTAGTGAGGATGCTGTGGCTCCTGATAGCCTTCAGTGTCCAGAGAGTGCTGTGGATTCTAATTCGGAAAATGCTGATTGCACAGATAAAACTAGTAAATTTGACCCAATTGAAGTTGTGAGGATAGAGGAAACAACTCCTGAAATTAACCATACTACTGACAACACTGAGAACTCTGAAAGAAAAGAAGTCACCAAGGATGATCCTAGTGGTTCCACTTCCCATGAGGAGTCGCTTACAGTTCCAGCCCAACAAACTGATCAATTCATGAAATCTGGAGTATCCAAATTGTCTGGTATTGAAGCAGATAAAATTCACAAAACAGAGGAATGCATATCTACTGCAGAAGCTTCGTCTTTGACTAATGCTGCCGGACCAGACATGGCTGCAAAGCTTGACTTCGATTTGAATGAAGGATTTACAGGGGATGAAGTGAACACAAACGACTTCATTATTCCCACCACAGGAGGATGTACTTCTACAGCTCATTTACCCAGTCGAATGCCAGTTTCTCCCTTACATGGTATCTTGCCTGCTTCAATCACAGTGGCCGCTGCTGCAAAGGGGTCTTTTGTTCCTCCTGAGACCCTGTTGAGAAGCAAAGGAGAGCTCGGATGGAAAGGATCAGCTGCTACCAGTGCATTCCGTCGTGCAGAACCTCGAAAGGTTCTTGAGATGCCACTGAGCACCACTAATGTCACCTCCAATGATACAGCAGCTGGTAAGCGGAGTCTCCCTTCACTGGATATCGACCTGAATGTACCTGTTCAGAGAGTTCCAGAAGACATGGCCTCTGGGAGTTCTTTTCAGGAGTCAGCACCTGGATCAGGGGCTCCCATTAATAGCGTTGACTTTGGAAACAGTATGATGATGGGCTCTTCAACTGTTCGTGGAGCTGGACTGGATCTTGATTTGAACAGAGCAGATGAAAGTATTGATAATGGACAGCTTTTTGCAAGCACCAGTAAAAGAATAGAAGTGCCCCCTTTACCTGCAAGGTCATCATCATCCTGTGGATTCTCTAATGATGAGGTGAATAACCTTAGGAACTTTGATCTGAACAATGGGCCGGGCCTTGATGAAGTGAGTTTGGACTATGCACCACGAAGTCATCTTGCTAAGGGCAACGGACCTTTTCCATCAAATGTTACTGGTTTTAGAATGACTGACGCTGAATTAGGGAGTGTCTCTTCATGGTTCCCTTCTGTTACCTCTTATCCGGATATTGCCCTCCCATCATTCTTACCGGATAGGGGTGAGCAGCCTTACCCAATTTTAGCAACCACTGGGGCACAAAGGGTTCTGGCATCAGCTACCGCAGGCAACTTTGGTGGTGATATTTACAGAGGTCCAGTGCTCTCCTCTCCTGCTATGGCTCTCTCTCCTGCTGCTCCATTTCCCTATGCTGGATTCCCTTTTGGCAGTAGTTTTCCATTGGCCTCAACATCTTTCTCAGGTGGCTCAACACCATTCATCGATTCATTCCCTGGGGGAGCTCCATGCTTTCCTGCTACCCCTTCCCAGTTAGTGGGACCAGCTGGGGCCATCGCTTCTCATTATCCAAGGCCCTATATGATAAACCTTACCGACAGTAATACCAGCAGTGGAGATAGCAGTCGGAAGTGGGCCAGACAGGGTTTAGATCTCAATGCGGGTCCAGGAGGCACAGATACAGTTGCTAGAGATGATAGGTTGACTTCATTATCAGGGCCACTCTCTGCTGCCAAGCCTCAGGGGTTTACAGATGAGCAAGCAAGGGTTTACCAGTCCACAAGTGGGCCTTTGAAGAGGAAGGAGTCTGAAGGAGGGTGTGACACTGATAGATCTAGTTACAAACCATCCTCATGGCAGTAGGGGAGATTCACATGGGGAGCTTTGTACAATGCATGAGGGCATGGTGAGCTACAGATCATTTTTTTCTTCCTTGTACCTTTAATAATGATGTTGGTGATGTTTACAATTTTTATCTCTACTCTGGCGCCCAAGGATGAGTTATACCTTAACTTGCAGGCGCAGGCATATTGGAGTCTTCATTCTCATTTTGTCTTGCATCTCATTAAGTTATGCACAAAACTGCTCACTTGCATCCTGCTGCTTGCCCTCAAGGATTGTGAGCTACTCTTTCAGAAATTCTAAACATGCTGTCATTCCTGTTCATGTTGAGATGCCATGCTTTCCTTGACATGGTTGTGCTTTCGTGAAATTTCAGCCTGGTTTTTTATTTCTTTCCTGACCAGGTTACTGATGCAGGAAATTTCTCTGAGAGATTATCAGCAGTTGTCATAGGATGGTGGTAAGTGCATTCTTTCCTTCTTATATTTTGACCAGCGCCATCCTTTCCTTGAATTAACTGTAATTAAAAGAACAGAGTTTTGGAATCTATTGTTCCTTAATCTGTTCCAAATGCTGTTCGCTGCCATTTCCCTTTGTAGATATTAACTGCCAAAGTGCATGAGTCCTGTGTGTGCCCAAAGTCCCTACATTTCTGACGCCATTTTGAGCCTGTGGCCCTGCTGTATCTGAGGTCTTAGTTGAAATGTTTGGGTCTCTTTAACTTGCCATAAATGGTGTGAATTTACACCTCAATGTTAGAAATCTGCCATAATGATTAGTGTTATCTTTTGTTATATATTTGTTTCTTTTCTTTTTATATTAATCACATGCAATGTATGCAGATATAGTCTTCTTAGATCCATTTCACACTTCATTCACATTGTGATGGCGAGTACAGATAATGTTATCATCTGTCACAGTTATTAACATGTGCAAATTCTTAGCTTAGGTCCTACTGCTTGTAAGGTTTCACTATGAAGCACATGTTTCTTGAACACTTAATTGTTCGCATCTTTAACCATTTTATTTGTTGGCATGAGCACAATGATGCTTAAATCCTAGCAGCCTCCTGTCACAGAAACTTGGATACTTCTGAATTATGAATATCAAGATGATCAATTGCTATGCTTTATTATATGGACTTTTAGGAACAAAACTGACCTTCAATCTATTTCCCCTCCTTTTTGCCCAAAAAAAATTTTTTTTTTTGATCTTCTTCGTATGATCTATAAAATAAAATCACCAAGCTACCAAATATCATGAAGGTGAGTTTGCAGGCTACTGTCGTGTGGTGGATCAATTTTATGACTTGGCAGGTAGAGTCGTTAGACGTATGTTGTATTTTGGGGCATTCTAGCTGACCAAGGCATCTCTCTCTCTCTCTCCCTCTCTCCCTCTCTGTGTATATATATATATGAATTCTCAAAAACTCCCTATTTTAAAAGGGGAGTTTTTGCTCCTCTTGATTTGTCAAATGAGATGATGCCACCTCTCATTTACATGCCAACTCATATTAAAAAAGTAACATTAGGGATGTATTTTGAAGCATTGTAGCTGACCAAGGCATCTCTCTCTCTCTCTCTCTCTCTCTCTCTCGCAGTGTGTGTGTGCATCTATATCCATCTATCAATATACTTATATGTACACACCAAGTAGGGCATCTTATAATGTAGAAACCATCTGTTTGACTGAATATTGGTCATGATGTTGGGACTAGAATTATTTGCTCAAATTGATTGATTATAAGGAAGAGGTTAATGGCTTACTGTGATGCCCTAATACGGACACAGATACGGATGCCGGTACGGGGAACGGGGATTCGACACGGCAACTTCAGAAATTTAGGACACGGATACGGGTATGGTATCACTTAAAATACGATACGGACATAGGATAAAACATGGATACTGGTACAAATATCACATTTTAGTAGTGCGTGATATATAATACGTGACTAATTGCTAGAAGTGGGTCCCTAGAAATTTCAGTTCAAAGTGGTATGATATGATTAAACTTATAATCTTAAAAAATTACAGCTATTAATATTAAAATGGAGGGAGAGAAGTTTTAACTTTTCAAGGGGAAGAAAATATAATTTAAATTGAGAAAAGAAGGATATTGAATGACATGACAAGAAATGTTATTTTCCTATCCAATAAAAAAATATAAATAAAATGGCAAAACTATAAATATGAGAGTGAAAGGGGAAAAACAACCATCAAATATATAATATGTTTTGAGTTTTGCAATATTAAAATAAAACAAAGGGAGCTGAATGTAAAAATGAAAATACTCTTTTGAAGTTATAACTAAAGATTTCAGATGAGATTCGTTATTTAGTTCAATTTTGGATAAATTCTTCCAATTTGACCATTTTTTTTTCGTAAAATGCAAGACAACTGTATTTTAAAATAGTGAGCCGTATCCCGTACCTGTATTTGTATCGGACTGTATTGGTACGGATGCCTCAGGTCAAATGAGGTATCCGGGTATCATAGATGACTTAAGATGGGTACTTGAATCTTTTCTATAGCAACTAATATGAATGATCTGTTTTATCGAAACAACAGTGTTATTGTTGTCTGTCCAAATTATTCTTCGGAGGCATTAGTTGTCCTAGGTGAGGACCACATCTAGTAACTTTTTCTAACGCAGGGGTCCACGCTAGGTATTGTGTGCAATATGGATCATGTTAGATTTTTTTTTTTTTTTTGAGACTTTTCTAGAAGCGTTTATTTTGTTGATACTTTCATTTCATGGGATGATATTAAATTGGCTTTGATCTACTTGTTCTCAGGGAAACAACAACAATAGCAACAACAATAAGTGGGTCATTTTTTATCGTGTTCTATTGGAGAGCTCATAACTCAGGCTCGTCTCATCCCAGCTGTAAAATAGACTTAGGAGAGTCAACTAGGTGACTCGGGAGAGTCAAGTCTTAAAAATATTTTCAAAATATTTAAAAATGGACCATACACGTAAAATCTAGATTTACATGCCTTTCCATGTAGTAACTTTAATATTAAAGTCAAATTATTGAATTTATTACATTTTAATCAATCATTTTTAAATGACTAACTCTAAACTTCAAGCATTAATTACTTATATTGACTCTGCCTAGTTTACCCAATATTTGACTCGTTCGTCTGGCGAAAGCCGTGAAACATTGCAACTTGGTAGAGTCGAGTGAACTAATTGGAGTTTTCCAACCTTGGATCTGTATGGATGATTGGATATTTAGTTCAGTGTCATGATGTCAGATGCCGTTGTTGCCTACAGTGGCCTTTTATGCTAGAAGATTTGTCAGGCTTGTAGTTTCCAATCCTTGTCCTTCAGAAGATGGATTTTGATGCTTTTAACATGGAAGAGATTGTCTTGGGTGGTCCACTTGTGGTGTTTCTCTTCGTTGTTTTCATTAATGCAGGTTTCCTCCTGGCCTTGAGTGGATCAGTGGATCTCCATTTACCTGCACTCAATTCCGCTGTAAATCTATTTGCCTACAACTCAGCCTGCCTGTATTTTGTTATAGCAGAGAACAACATGAGCGACTTTATGTTAACTACAGGTTACCTGCATATTAGATTTGCAGGATCCAAGTCCCTCTCGATTTCTCTCAGATTTGACTCTCGGGTTTTTACAATCCTGTTGCTGTTATTTCTGCATTTTCTATTTTGTGCTGATCTGGTCTCTGAGTTTCTTCTCTTACTTTTTGTGGTTCTTTGATTGTTTGATGGCAACCGGGCTGTCTCCTTGGTTGGGAAATCACTACCAGATCTTAGAAGAAAAATTCCCGAGAATAAGGGGCAGTGCCAACCGAGTTTGGGGGCAATAGAACGATGATATGGATGGCTGATTGACGGGGTCTTTGGATAAAGGCTCAACATAATATAACAAAATTGTAAGATTTCATTGTCACAAAATATAATAGTGTCATATTATCGTATTGTGTTGCTTATTGTTTTTTGGCTGTTTCCATAAATTTCAATATACTTTTAAAGTATTTGGCAATTTATAAAAATTTCACTAGATAATACACCGTAACAAGACGTGGAGAGAGATGATTGATTAAATGAGAATACAGTAACAAGTAGTCACATTGGTGGGCGCACCAAATGTTGGCGACTACAATTTAATACATCTAATAGTGGCTATTAGAAAAGATCCCTATTGAGTAATGGACATCATTGGGAATCCATTAATGAAAAATCATTTTTGGACCCATTTGAGGTTAATAGTCATATCAACCAAGCTAATTATAGTACTCACCATGGGGCGCTTAAGCAATTAGACTTTTAATAATGGCAAACTAATAATTAGTCATACCATTGAATATTAGTAATTTGACTCACCTAATGTTGATAGTATGGGATCTACTTAATGTAGGTACTCATGGCAGAAGTCACACCAATATTAGCAGTCGACAATGGAACTATGTATTATGACAAGGTTATCGGATTCACATAAAATTTATAAACATTAATGGCCCATCGACTATTGTGAGTCATAGTACGACTCCTCTTGTAAAAGTGACCCTTGTTTTAGGAGGTACTTGAATATTGTAATATAAAAGTTCTTGCAAGAAAGTGAAATGTTGCAAAATACCTTTTTAGTTTTGTAGACACTTAGTTTTTAAGTGTGTAGATTCTATTTTAAACTAGGAAATAATATAACAAAAACTTTAGAAATATATAATTTCCAAACGTTCCCTAAATTTATGAGGCTTGACAATGTGACTTACCAACTCAAAATTTGAATTGTAACAATAAATATGATTTCTTTTGAAATGGATATCACAAAATTCCACTCTAATATGTCTTGGACTCATTGTAAGACGGATCTAATATTACTTTATCATAAAAATTTATGTGTTTTATGCGTTTTTAATCTTATGTGCAGCTCAAATGAGTTTTGGTGAGGACGTATCAAGTGGTATTTGTTTTGAACGGTTAGATTTTTAAAAGGTTGGCTTAAAATTATTAAACAATATTATGCATGATAAATTTGAAGCTGGTTCTATCTCCTATTGGAGCGACATTGGGTGAGGGTTTATATAGGGATTGACATTTATATCAAACAATTTGGATTTTTTATAGGCTAGCACAAATTTTTGGCTTTGTAACAAATTTGGCTATATTTTTTGTTGCTAGGTGAGTAAGCATTGTTTTGAGGGCCATAAAAGTCGTTCCAGTTGTAACCATACGTAACTTTGAAATTTGTTAAAATTCGGACGATCAGCGGGGGCTTATAGCGTGTGGTTAGAGTATCCTTTTGAAGGGGGGAAAGCTGGGAATGGTGTGTGGAGGGGTTTAGATTGATCAGTCATTGTGGCCCATTGAATGTGGTGTGAATGGCTCCCCATCACCAGCACATTCGTGGAGATTTCCATCATCTTCTCTCGGTGGAGATAGAACGAGGAAAAAGAGAAATAAAGGGGGGATGCCTCGGTAAATTCGAGTGTCTGACTCTCACACCACTCCTATTTATTTTACTCAGGGGCACACAATTGACCTTTCAGATTGTCTATTATGGGCTGTGGGCCCCACTTATCTGAAAGCTTTGAACCATCCATTTTAATTCCAACTGGGGTGAGGCTTTGAACGGCTGTATTCTAGCGAAAAGTGCTACGTGCCAATGTATTAGAGGCAGATCCAACATGTAGGGTTGTAGTCTTGTAGAGCCCGCGCAGATCTTTTTTTTCCATTCTCTATCAAATTAGTTAGAGAGGAAGACAGCACAAGTCCTCCTTGTGGACCGTGTGGCCCAACACTGTAAATGCAATGATGCTATGATAAGCTTAGAGAAGAATAAAGCAGGACTTGTTCTGGTGTGTCCCACGCTCCTTAATGTGAAAAGGCCACCTTGAAAAGGAAAGAGAGCGAGTGGTGGTCCTGTGAATGGACTGAATGCAGCATTATTAATGTCACGCATACATGGGATACATAAGAGAAAGCTACATAAGAGAAAGCTTTGTCCTTTTACTCTCACATGTCCTGATGTCCGGTTCTACTTTCTCTTTTCTCGCATGGTACATTAAAACATGAGAGGTTGGTGGGGTCCGCCTTCCGGAGTTATTAAAAGGGTGGGGTGGGGTCGGATGAGAGATGGGTTAGGTCACCACTCTTGTTTGAGACGGGGTGTGAGCTGGCTGCCAACTTTATGATTTTTGTCGGTTCCTATACTGATTGCTCCACACTGATGTAGTATGGCTAGGGCTGGCAATGGGCCGGGCTCGGGCCGGGCTTAAGTAAGCCCTTATCCTACCCTCACATGTGCGGGCCGGGCTTAACTAAGCAAAGGCCTTTGACTTTTACAGCAGGCCTATAATTTTTAGGCCCTTACCCAACCTTCAAAGGCTAGGGCCGAGCTAGGGCCAAAAGAAAGGAGAATTTTTTTTCTTTAATGGAAATAAATCTTTTATATGCAATAGCCTATACCATCACCACCAACCAACCTTCTACAAACCCTCTTCATTTGTCCGGGCTGGGGACCGGCAATTGGTGGAGTTAAAAACTTTTTTTTAAGGTATTGGTGGTGTCATTTAGGGTATAACGTTTAGGGCTTTTTTTTTAACCTTTGTCGATGAGAGGGAGTTGCTTATATATGATGACATTTAGGACTTTATCTTTTAAAAGATGAAAATGCCCTTCAAATGTTACTGTTTTATAATTGTTGGCTGGGTATTTTGATAATTTCTCACAAAGTGAAAAGTGGAAAACACTTGGTTGTAGCATGAACATGGCTTTTGTCAAAAAGTTTAATAGGCCCAAAAGGCTTGTGTATATTATATATTTTATATAAAAATTTAATAAACAGCGGCCCGGGCCGGGCCCCCTCAAGCCTGATTAGTCAAGCTTAAGCTCAGCCCTCTAGATGCGGGCTTTTAAAAATAGAGCCCTACCCTACCCTCGGGCTTTAGGTGAAAAAAAATAAGCCCTCGTTTTGAGGGCTTTTGCGGGTCGGGCCGGGTCGGGCCCCCTCTCTAAAGGGCCGGATTGACAGCCCTAAGTATGGCAAGCTCACTCACGGTTTAGCAATTGGCTGGATGTTCTTGGGTCGGGTCTGAATCCGGATTGGTATGACTCCGTTTTGGGATTCGAGAGAGAGAGAGAGAGAGAGAGAGAGAGAGAGAGAGAGAGAGAGAGAGAGAGAGAGAGAGAGAGAATAAAAAATAATATATAGCATTTGAAAATATTCAAATAAGCACAGTTACTTGGTATGGTCTTTGTGTGAGGTCTTGCTTAATTTTTAGGCAGCCTAGCCCACCAATGATCGAGTGCCCTTACAAATACTACACCTGTGAATTGCAAGATAATTCCAAATTTGATAACAGTTATATAATGACACATCATTTTATTTAAACAAATTAAAAAAAATTTAAAATCATTGAACTTACTTGGCTACAAGTTAGGGGTTAGGATGGTTGTATGGGATTGATCAATCGGTAAGTGTCTATATTGTGTTTTGTGTGTACAAAGCGCTTAGATTGATTAAAGGGGTTGAGCGGTCAGGGTGGAAGGGCGAGGGAGTGCCATAGATTGGGACTGTTTCTAAGCAAGGAAAGGTTGGGCTATTTATACATATCTATTTGAACTGGTGCCATGGGAGGGAGGAGCCGAATTGGGCAACTTGGGTTTGATGGAGGTGGAAGATGGAAAGGTCTGAATAAGTTAAAAGGATCTACTCGTTTGATCATCTACACCCCTTGATATATGGCTTGCAAGTTTGACAATTTGAAAGGGCATTCTTTTTCCAGATTGAATCCAACACCGAATATAAGTAGGACAAGTCCCCCATTGATTTATGGCCCTCAAGTTAAATGGTTTTGATGAGTATTGATTTATTGAATATCAAATTTGAGCTTGTGCAGTGCAGTGTGTGTGAGGAGGGTAAGTTGATGATATGCAGGCTATTTTGCACTTTCTTCATAACCTAAACTCACTACACCAAATTATTGGGATATATATGGATTTTCCTTCACTGACCACCTGAATGATTACTGGCCTTTTTTTGCCAAGTGGGACCTACTATGATTCATCCAAGCCTATCACCCACCACCTCTCCTTGAATGCCACCTATTCCGTAGGTTTTACAATGATCTAAATAAAATTGTCTGTTCGATTAAATTTGTCAAAAAAAGTGCCTTTTAAAATTGCTAAAATTGAGGGCCATTGATCAAAGTGTTACGATGATATGATAGAGTTGAAGTTCCACACATAGGTCTGAGCCATCAAGAACTTTCAATCCCCCACCTTCCTCTAGATTGTTGGTTCTTATAAAAAGGTTAACTGCTTATTTTGCAAGGTCTTGGTCCATTGGTTCTGATCATTTTGTTGGATTGAAGTTTAGGCCATACGTAATCAATGATATGGCATTCCTATCCGACATTTTGGGCGAAGTAGCTCCCCCTAACATCAGTGGTCCTACATTTAGGTTGGATATAATGATTTCTGATTCATCGTTCTCTTTTTGGACCCGTTGAGACCCGACATCCGGACTTGAATTTGTTAAAATTTGAATCTTTAAGGTCACGCGACCTGTAATTTTGCAGGTACACTTCATATAATTCTAAAATTAAACTTTCATGGATGACTCAGAAAAGCTTTGAGTCAATAACTCGGTTGACTTGACTGAGTTTTTGAGAAACTAGGACAGTAGTTTGTGGGCCATGCTCGGGTCAAACCAGGATTAACTCGTTAACTCTGAGCATGAGATTGGGTAAGGGTAATCCTAGGTCAGGTCATCCCAACCCTCTCTAGTGCCCGAGCCCGATGGGACAATTCGGGTTGTGGTTTGTGGTATTTAGGCAGGACTTGCGCTTTATATTCTTGTGCAATACGTAAGCAGACTGGGCTTACACCGTTGTGTTTTTACATTCCTGTCTGGCTGACCTGACTCACTTTTATTTTTTTTTTTTGCTAGTGTGACCTTACTTCTTCATTCCTAAGGAGCATATGTATTTTGCAAAATGATCTAGATCAGGGCTTAACCCAATTCAGGCCAGAAAGTTAAGCCCGCAAAACCAAACGGGCTGCTTTATGTAAAAAATGGTTTGGCCCAACCTAGCCAATAAATAATCCTAAACTTGGCACACTTTACTGTCAATTTTTTTGTTAAATTAATAGCAATGCATGGTGTAATTGACCAAATATTTGTCTGATTCATACTGTATGAGATTAAATCTGATTTCGTTTGACAATTTACTTGTAAAGTTAATTAAAAAAAGAGTCATTTGTAAGAGATGAGAAAAGAAAAAGGGTGTCAAAAAAAGTTAACTCATTTCGCTAAAGGACAGAGAAGTGTCTTCTTTTTATCCAAAAATGAAAAAAGTTCTTTTACTATGAGTTCACTTTACTGTGTGAATTGCCAAAACTATAAATTTGCTTAGTTATAAAGAATAAAATCTAGAAAATGTGGAAGGTGCTCATTGTGAGAACCATCAGGTTGTCTGTTTAGGTCATGTCTTTCATAATCTAAAGATAAATAAAAATATGATTGAAACATAGAGATGGACTCTATGCAACATGATCGAAAAAGACGTAGACAGGATGTTTATATATAAAAATGGAGGTTACCCAGTCAGATTTGGACACAAAGCGAAAACCCAAATCAACCCAAATTCCATGTGGGTCTAAGAATTTCAGGCCCAAACTTCACTTTCCAAGTTCATGTGGCTTGGGATCTGGCCCAGCTCAAGTATCAACCCACCCCAAGTGAAACTTTCAACTTTTATTGGTGGAAATGTCAATTTGTCTGTGGTGGCAGACTACCATCTGTGGGTGGCAGCTTTTCCATGATCATGCATGTGAAACCGTGAGCACGCCACGTGAAAGCTGTGATCAATCAACCTAACCTAATTATCTTTATGCATACACATGACTTGCCCAAGTGTCCCATTGTAATTTAAATTAAGAAATGCCACAATTATTGGTGGCAACTGTAGTCCTCTGTTATATTATAATGTACTTTTGGAGGATCCATCATGTTTTGATAATTAATAATAGTAATTAGTTTGGATTGTAGCGTTTGGTACATGATATTCGATAGCTAATTAATGCTTTATATTTAAGTTTTGACCCGTTGATAAAGGTGAATGATACTGTAAAAGATAAAATAAGGGTCCATACAAACAGTTTCAAAACTACTTCTGTTAATGGAGTTGGGTTGGGATTATATGAGTCATTACCCAGAGCACATGCCCAGGCAGCCAATATGGCGGATCATGAGTGGTTCACCAACTATCACTATCTGAGAGATTCTCAGAGGAACCGGACTCCTGTCAATGGTTCTGCCAAGGCCGGACCTGACCAAAATTCTCAAAATGGACTCATCATGATCAGTAAAAATTCTGGGCTTGAAGGATCACAAGCATTGTTAGTTGATCACTTTGACATCTTGACTGGGTCGGATAGATTCAATTTGGGCCGGTTGCTAAAAGTTGTTCATCAAAAGGCATTCGAAGTCAGCCCAAACGATCCAAACAGATTTAACTGTGGTTTGGGCAGACTCCCGCTGAATCGGAATATATCCTAATGCCACTCTATCTGTCACTATTAGATTTGAATTTATCATAATTTGTATGCAACATTTGTAGTCCTTGAACTTTGAGGACCTACAACCAAGGACTTAGTTCACTTGATCGGGTTTTAAACTTTGCATTTGCCTAATCCATCAAAACCTTTGAAATGTTACTGCTCCTTTGATGTTGATGCATTGTCCAAATATACTCTCGCCCAGCAGATTCCCTAGGATTGGGTCATTGACAATTGGGCGCATGATGCTAACAGTTCCAGCTCAGAACACGTGGTGTACACAAACGTATCATACTTGCATAGAAGAACACTTTTACGATTAGGATGTATTTACTTTCTTAAATAGACATGATCACGACATATACTTGATAAAGTCATATCTGATCGGAGCCCATGGAACAACAGAGAAAATAAAGAGCCGTTCCAGGAAACTTCCAATTCAAAGCGTCAACAGCAGTGGTTGAGTAAAGAAATTTTGGGGGCCGAGGAAAATGTTGATTCTGAATGCCTTATTTGACTAAATCTCTATTTCATTTTCCTCCTCCACCCAATGCATCTCTTCCTCACCCATTAGCCTCTTCCCCTTCATTTCTGGACCATGCCCTTCTCTCAAGTCCCCAAAAGCTATGACAGCACACACCAAAAGAGAGAATAAAAGCAAGAGTCGAGATATGGGTGCAGGTCCATTCAAAGACCATACTCATTTCTTCACCAAGAGGCTTCTACCTTGTGCTATCTATGCTCTCCTTCCACTAGCCCTCTTCCGCTTCTATTTCTACCCTCCCTCCTTCGATCAATCCTTAGAGAAGGCTCCTGATCAAGACAAACCCATAGTTGTCCTCAAGTCATCCTCTAAAGGTACATCTTACAAACCATCTTTATATCTTCAGTGCTTACTGATTTCACTTCCTCCTCTTGATTGCCACATGTAGTGTGACTAATAACTATGTAAGGATTACTTTGTCTCTTATTTTTCAGCTACAAATGAAAATCTCCATAGCATTCCATGTGATTATACAAATGGCACATGGGTGCGCGACATGTTGGGTCCTCGATACAATGGTACAAGTTGCACTACAATTAAAGATGGCCAAAATTGCATGAGCCATGGGAGACCCGACAAGGGCTACCTCTATTGGAAGTGGAAGCCCAAGGGGTGCAATCTCGCCCGGTTCGAGGCATCGGCTTTCCTCCACCTAGTCGAAAACAAGCACCTTGCTTTCATAGGGGACTCGATGGCTCGAAACCAATTGGAGTCTCTCCTGTGCCTCCTCTCGGAGGCCTCTCCTCCCCATCTTGTGTATAGAGATGGGGAAGAGAACAAGTTTAGGAGGTGGCACATCTCTTCCCATAACGTCACTGTTTCTATTTATTGGTCACCCTTTCTCGTGAAGGGCATTGAGAAATCGGCATCAGGCTTCAATCATAATAGGTTGTATGTTGATTTAGTGGATGATAGATGGGCATCAGATATGGGTCAGATGGATGTGATAGTACTCTCAATAGGCCATTGGTTCCTCCATCCTGCTGTTTATTTCGAGAAAGATTTAGTACTGGGTTGCCACTATTGCCCCAACATGAATCACACTGAAATTGGATTCTACCAAGTATTCAGAAAGTCCTTGAGGACCGCACTGAAGGCCATTGGTGATAGACAAGATGGTAAGAGAAGGCAGATCATTGTGACTACATTTTCGCCTTCGCATTTCGAAGGCGATTGGGACAAGGCCGGGGCCTGTCCTAAGAAGACGCCCTTCAAGGATGGGGAGAAAGCAATGGAGGCAATGGATGTGGAGATGAGAAATATAGAGATTGAGGAGGTGGAGGTGGCCAAGAAAAGTGGAGAACAGACTGGATTGCAATTTGAGACACTAGACATAACCAAGTTGTCACTAATGAGACCCGACGGGCACCCTGGGCCTTACATGTACCCTTTTCCATTCGCAAATGGGGTTCCAGAGAGGGTTCAAAATGATTGTGTACATTGGTGCTTGCCTGGGCCCATTGACACATGGAATGAGATATTGTTGGAGGTAATTATGAAGAGCTGGGATGCTCAAGCAAACAGGGATTGATTATAGATGAATTATAATGTGAAAGGATGTGCTGCAAGTTTTAATTTTTAGTATTCAATTGAACCGGAAGGAGGAATAAAGTTAGGTTTGATTTGGTTTGGATTTATTCTTTCTATTTGGTGACCCATTTTGGAACAATGCTAAAAGAATAGTGAAAGAGAAGCTGGCATTTGATAGATTGATGTATGTACCATGTACTCTTTTGGGAGCATTGGATTCTTTGGCTCTCCTTTTGAGTGGAGAGTGGTTGTCCTGTACAAATGATTTGAATGGCAGCCACATACAGTTACAGAGCACTTCTTTCCTTTTGCTTTGTTTTTACTTCACAATTTGGGCACCAAGGCATGATGATTTTTTGTGTAAGTTAATTGCTATATTAATGTAGTTTCTGCTTTTCCCTTTTTTCTTTTTTACCCCTCCTTTCTTTTGCATGATTGGATTTAACCAAATTGCCGAATGGTCCATTGATCCCATCATCTCTCCTCAGTACATGGCACATGGGGCGGCCATTATAGGCTGATAAACTGAGCTATCGAGTGGCATGAAACCCTTGACAAAAGTAGAAGGAAAATAGCAAGGACCTGGATCATTTCGGCTTCAATAGTGGACACATTGTTTTCATTTTTAAGATGAGACATGTAGCAAAGTTTGTGGAACTAACTATCAAATAGAAGAAGGTTTTAGTATCTAACTAACAATTTTAAAATATCCATTTGATGTTGATAACTATCTTCCCTAAGGCTGAGAAATGAAAAAGTTAGCAAATAAAGGGCTAGTTTCTATTTCAACCTTAGATCCCGTGTAGAGAAATCAACATCACGTGAATTTAACTTTTTTTTTAGTTAGTTAGATCTTAATGACTTGTTGCATTTATTAGAACTAATGAACTCACAAACTCTATCACATGTTTTATTCTAAAATGTAACATTAAGTGTGCTCAAGTCCCAGAGAGGGTTAGGATCCAAGTAAGATGGTATACCTTCCATGGACAAAAGTTGCACCAGTGTAATATGATGGTTATGGGCTTACAACTTGCGCGGTTTTATATGCTATGGACACATGGTCCAGGACTAGAGTCTACATATTTTCTAAGTGCACTTGGAATCACCTTTACTCGGGCCCAAGCCTGGCTGTTGTGCAACCCCTGATATGGTCCCTTCTACATGATGGCCCGATGCATCAAAGATCCCAATCGGCAGCACACATGGGCCATGAGAAAGAAATGATACCGAATTGTAGTTAATTGTTACACATTTGATCTGAACCATAATAGGGCATAGGGTTCCAAATGGGTTAGGACACTCCCAGCCTGTCTGAGAGCCCAATCTACATTTAGATGGGTTTTTAGGTATGTGACGTGAATTCATGCATTTACGCTCAGCGAGATATATAAATAGACTGGAGGCCCAGTAAAATGGGAACTAAGTCAAACAAAACGAACACCAAGAGGGCTGATCAGCTTGCTGAAGTGCTGAAATGCGGAAGTGATGGACTGGGCCTTTAATGCTCAGCGTGATAATTTAATGGGCCTGAATTTGAAACTCCTTCTTTCGGCTTGCTGCTCTACTGCTACATCAATCTCTTCAAGTGGGCTATATGAATGATTTTAAGTCCGTCCATATGATTTTTGTGCCTTAGTGTAGGACAGGACAAGGCCTGAAAGTTTTAACATATGAATAGGACCCACTTAGCAATGTTTCAGATTGGGTTCAGGCCCTGCTTGTAGCCAGTCCCAAATAGGGTTTTTATTTATTTATTATTATTATTATTATTTATCAGTCCCAGATAGGGGCCTTTTTTTTAAATACGTCAAGAGTATGCACAATACACCCTACACATTTAAATAGTTAAGGTTTAGTTTCCCATTTCAATTGTCTCTAAATAGTTCTATTATATCCTTTTATTTATTATCAATATAACATGCTATATGTAAATCTTTTATTGTTAAAATTATAGCCAAGTAAGAGTTTATCAACATAGCACAAACTATTTTCATACTGTTTGTTTCATGTAATTGAAATCTTAGGAATTTTATGAAATTTGTTTATTTGCATAAAAAAACGCGTTAGAATTACATATGCATTTTTTTTAAGTGGTTAGAAATGGAGATCAAAGGCTAGATATTCATTTCCCCCTTTCTTTGATTCTATTTCATGAAAGAAAAGGTTATTTAATGCTTATATTTAGAAATTCACCTTATGTCTTCATTTTTAACTGCTTAAAAAAAAACCTACTCTATATTGAATAGCTATGTATTTTAATGTAAACAAACAGTTTTTTGTTTATCTTGCACCGCTCTTGCTATAATTTTGTAGTGATGTTTATATGGCATCTTGAAAAGGAAAAGAAAAAGAAAAAGAAATGCACCACTGCATTTGGTGTCTCACTGCACCACTGTTTGGCGAATCACGGCTGCCTGCAGCATTCTCTCTTATCAACAGCGAAAGATTGTGTGGTTCCGGAAATGAAAACTCTGGCAACAGAACATAGAAGAATAAAAATTATTACCACCGTCTCTTTACTTAATACCTCCTTTTATTTTTTCCATATGGGAGGCCTAGGTATGATCAATCGAATCCCTTAACCCACATTTAACTCTTATGAATTGGCTTTTGTTCCATCTATCACTGATTTAAATAGGAATGATAATGGGTACCAAATACCTGAATACACCTATGGACTTGGGGTATTCATGGACCGGGTTGGGCAAAGAGCTGAGGCAAATCCGAATACACAAGACCAACAAATTTAAATACCTTCATTATCATAAATAAAATAGTATCATATTGGTATATTGTGTTACTTATGATGTGTGGTAATTTTCTCAAATTTATACACCTTTGAAGTGCTTGACAATTTATAAAAAAAAAACTCTTAGAATGATATACCAAACAATAAATATAGAGAAAGTAATTAATTGACCTAATGTAAGACTTACAAACCGGTAACACAATAACACAGTAACCATATGTGTTAATATACATGGTATGACCCATCTATTATTAAAAAGATCATAGCATTAAATATTAAAACCATGAGATCTATGCAAGTATTTAATTATGGTGGGTTCACCAAACACAGGTACCCATAGTGTATTATATTTAACGGTGATTATCACAAATGACCTTATCTATTTTTAAATATATTTGTAGATGTTTGATATCATTGAAGAATCTATCTATGAGAAATTATTATGTGGGTGTTGGTAGTCATTTTAACACTAGGTGGAGCTATCAAATAATGGGACTCATTTAATGATGGCAAACCAATAATTGCAATTACATAATTCAATCTTGATAATTAATATGAGATCCCTAGCTAATTTTGGTTGTATGGGACCCACCTAATGTCAATAATCACGATAAAAGAGCCCTAGTGTGACATTTGTATAGGACTCACATAATATTGATAATTGACAATGGCTATATAATCAAGATAGGGGTATAGGCCCATACATTAAATTTGTAAGCACTGTGGGATCAATCTAATATTGGGATCTGGGAGTAACAATTGCACTTCCATAAGATTCATTGATGTTAAAGCTTATAGTGGGCTATTATAATTAATGGTTGCTCATGAGCTCTCTAATGGTTTTTACTAAAATTCTAAATTTTTATTTAGATAATATTTTTTAACAAAAAATTATTTTATACCACATATCCTTAAATAATATAATATGGCGGTTTTGCAAGAAAATGAGATTTTGTGAGATATTTTCTAAGTTATCCAAATATCTCTTTTTGAGGTAAATAGATTATATTCTAATTAGTAGAAAATGTACCAAAATCTCTTGAAATATGTATTTTCTAAACACCATATACATAAAAATTTGGGTACATGCAGATACATTGGGCAAGCAAAGTCTTACAGTGCATATCCTAGCTCACAATAAATCACAATTCCGGCACGCTTGTTTTTAATTGGGCCTGGATTTTTAAGCCCAAGGCTAATGTGGAATGGGACAAAGGGTAAAGCATCATGTATCCAAATTCTACACACACAAACTCATAATTTAAGTATACACTCTCAATTTCATATATTGAGCTCATCAAAGAGCTACAACCCTGTGGGCTCATCTATGATCACATCTCCCTAGGAATGCACCTTGAAATTTCGGTTGGGCTTGGGCCCCAGTTTTGAAGCCTGCTTGAAATTTTGGTTGGACTATGGGTATCCATTTTATCTAGAAAAATATGTTCTCTAGATTAAGCTTCAACAGCTTTTATGGTCGTCCCAAGTTTGGGGAAAGCAGAAGGGTTCCATTAAGTAGGTGACATCCAACGTAAACGTTTGTGGCAACTAAAAGATGAATTAAAAACAAAAAAAATAATGGTCCACAATTAAGTTATCATATGTCCGGTATAAATAAGAAATATAGAAATAGAATTTATGTAGCCAACTTCAATGTAGTTGGAAAACACTTTGATGATGATGATCATACATGCACAAGCAACTGTAGAAATTCAGCTAAAATTGGTCACAAAAGGAACTGTGAAAAACCAACATGTGAGTGCTACTAAGATGCATTCCAATGGCACGGGCAGAAGGCCCGATGCTGATTCAAAATAGGACAAATATCAGTACATTCTTACGATTGTGGCCAGCCCAGAACCATCTCCAAATCGGTTGAACTTTTGGCACTGGAAGATGTCCTATTGTAACTTTGATTCGGTCCACTACAGCTTCGGCATGGCAGACAAGCTTATGAGAGGTCCTCCTACTCCAGCTGACTCGTAAAAATCAGATCTATACAATGTCTAGGAGCAAATAAAAGGGTGGAGTTTCTATTTCAAAAGACGCCCTTAGATCAGATATGGACATCAACATTCAATAGACCTTTTTTTTTTTCTTTCTTATGGCTAGCTCCTAAAGTCATTCTTATGTTTGATAGGGCCAGTGAGCACCATAGATTATGCAGCGTTCTATTTCAAAAGCAGTGGCTGATGTCTTCCTTTCAGCTTTGAGGATCGAGATCCTTGTTATTTTCCATCTACTTCTTACAATGGTTTGGAAGGTCAATTCCTCCACGTGATGGCTTAATGGATCAACTCATTACAGCCACGCAAACACCAGTGCTCAATGTAGATGTGGACCAGTTTGCAGTGTGGTCAAAACAGATCATACCAAGAGAAGGGGAAACAGAGAAAATTGTATAAACTTCATTAACATGGTAAAAATTTACAAAGAAATGCAACTTGTGTACTGCCCAAAACGTGAAGTGCCCTGGTAAGTTAAACAATGATAGTAGTGCTATTAGTACGTACTGTTTTTGGCTGCCATTCAGATCATTTGTAATGACTCTCCTCTCCAAAAGGAATGCCGGAGAATCCAATGTTCTCCCAAAGAGTACAGGACCACAGGTGCACACATCAATCTATTATAAAATGCCACCCTCTGTTAAATTTTTTGTAGCTTTACTCCTGAAGTCAATTCCAACTAGAAAGAATCAAGCCAAGCCAAATCAAGGAGAACTCTATTCATCTACCTGTACTTCTGGGTAAAGTAAAACTTGTCCCTTCCCCTCACTTTATGTCCCTCCTACAATCCATCCCTATTTTTTTCAGCATCCCATCTCTTCATCACGTCCAACAATATCTCATTCCATGTATCAATGGGCCCAGGCAAGCACCAATGTACACAATCATTTTGCACAAACTTGGGAACCCCATTGGCAAATGGAAAAGGGTGCATGTAAGGCCCAGGGTGCCCGTCCGGTCTCATCAGTGACAATTTGGTAATGTCAAGAGCTTCTAATTGCAACCCAATCTGTTCTCCATTTTTCTTCGCCGCCGCCACCTCCTCAATCTCTGCATTTCTCATTTCAGCATCCATTGCTTCCATAGCTTTCTCCCCTTCACCGAAGGGCTGCTGCTTAGGACAGGCCCCGGCTTTGTCCCAATCACCTTCAAAATGATGAGGTGAAAATGTGGTCACAATGATCTGCCTTTTCTTTCCATCTTTTCTGTCACTAATGGCTTTCATTGCAGTCCTTATGGACTTCCTGAATACTTGGTAGAATCCTATTTCAGTATGATTCAGGGTGGGGCAAGAGTGGCAACCTAGTACTAAATCTTTCTCGAAATAGACAGCAGGATGGAGGAACCAATGTCCTATTGAGAGTACTATCACATCCATCTGACTAATCTCTGATGCCCATCTGTCATCCACCAAATCAACATACAACTTATTATGATTGCGTCCTGTGGCCGCCCATTCTCCGTGACCCTTTACAAGAAAGGGTGACCAATAAATGGAAACAGTGGTGTTGTGGGAAGAAATGTGCCATCTCCTAAACTTGTTCTCTCCCCCATCTCTATACACAAGATGGGGAGGAGAGGCCTCCGAGAGGAGGCACAGGAGAGATTCCAATTGGTTTCGAGCCATCGAGTCGCCTACGAAAGCAAGGTGCTTGTTTGCGACTAGGTGGAGGAAACCCGATGGCTCGAACCGAGGGAGATTACACCGCTTGGGCTTCCACCTCCAATGGAGATAGCCCAAGTCGGGTCTCCCATTGCTCATGCAATTTTGGCCATCTTTTATTGTAGTGCAACTTGAACCATTGTATGGAGGACCTGACATGTCGCGCTCCCATATGCCATTTGTATAATCACATGGAGTCCCACTGAATTTTTCTTTTGTAGCTGAAAAGTAAGAGACAAACAAACATTTCTAATTAGTCACACTACATGTGACAAGCAAGAGGAAGTGAAGCTAATTAGCACTTAAACATACAAAGATGGTTTGTGGGATGTACCTTTGGAGGAGGATTTCGTGATGATGATGGGCTTGTCTTGGGGAGACTTCAGTAAGGATTGATTGAAGGGGAGAGGGTAGAAATAGAAGCGTAATAGGACTAGTGGAAGGAAAGCACATACAGCAATAGGTAGAAGCCTCTTGGTGAGGAAATGAGTAGTGTCTTTGAATGGGGTTGTACCCATTTCTCTCTTGTTTCTTTTCTCTAGATTGCTGTGTGCTTTTGAGGCTTCTGGAGACAGAGAGAAGGAAGCACCGGATTGCGCTGAAATTGAGGGTGTCAGAGTCTGATTGGAGAAGAAGAAAGCAGGCATTATTAGGTGGAGAGGAGAGAAAAAGTTGATTAGTCAAAAGTTAGGTATGGAGAATCTTGATTTTCCTTGGCCTCCAAACGTGTTCCAATCAAATTAGTTGTTGTTGATACATGAATATTTTTGGACGCACCCTGGATAAATTATTTTTTCAGTTATTACTCTTCCATTTAAGCTGTGATCTCAAATCTATTAAAATAGGAAATACATTCAAAAAAAATATTTCTATACTAGTCTACTGCTGGAATCAAGATACTAAGGCTACCAATCTTTACCTGGATGGGATGGTTTAAGAGTGTGGTTTACCCCGGCCATCCTAGGCTAGAGACACACAGCGCCACTACCAAAACAAACCGATACTAAGGCTTCTAATCAAATGCCCTCTCAAGCTATGGGATATCCCAAATTCTGGCCCAAAACCCAATAGGACTTGTTCCCTGCAAAAGATTCATGACATTTGATAAAAATAAATATGATAATGCAAACTTATGCATTTTTCATTTGTCGTGTTATTTATTAAAAATTTAATCCTATCATTGGACAAGCGATCTTATTGGTGTAAAATGTATGAGATACCACCTAAACTAGGACGAAATTTGTTGAGCGGCCCTAATATTCTATATTCTGTTGGTTGGCACCCTCTTGGAGTTCTAGTTCTTCAACTTTGGATTTGTCTGAATTAAAGCTTGCAAGCATCCACACTCAGTATGATTTGTTTTGGTGCAAGTGGACCCATAAATCTAAACTGATAGTGTCATTGGCCAATTGCCAATTGTCACACCCCTAAAACTGAGTCAGATCCAAACTTGGTCTTAAGGGTATGAGAATTACGGCTAGTTTAAAATTTTCGTGAATGTACAACGCGGGCCCCAATTCCGGTTGGATCGAAGTTCTTTATAAGGCTATGCTTGTTGATCAAGCAATCATAATCACACGTGAAACTAAAATCTATGATTTTCGCAACTAAGTATTGAGTTCAAATAATATAAATAAACCTTAATCATAATTAATAAATGGTCAAGAATTCTGAAGAATAACAATTAAAATTATAATTCCAAGACAAGTGAATTAATGTCTACACTAATGGCCTCAAACATGGCCTTATTTCAAAAGTCTATTGTTTCGAATCTAAGCACTATCACTAAGACACCTTAGACGATGTCATCAATGCTCCACTTAATAACTCCGCCATCTAGTAGAATCTTTTGCTTCTTCTGACCTTTCGGTTCGGCATCGGCAACGGGACCTATACATTAAAAGTAGTAGGTCAAATTAACGTAATTTGGCAAGAAGTAAACTGCAAGTAATGATATTAACAAATTGAATTAAACTATATTTTATTTCCTACCCCAAAATATATTGAATGCAAACCCAATATAGCATGAATGCACAAAAACGAGTATTCCCGCAGATACAATATACAAAAACATGTATTCCCGCCAGATATAACAAATGGCACGACTATATACTATATCCTATAGTACACACTATCTCGATGGCGTACGACCATCTCCAATTGTAGTCGGTCAAATGTATGCATATAAATACATATTATATTCGAATACATAATGAATCATGCTATAAAACCCTGAATTCACAATATCTAATCCATTATCAATTTAAGTGCTTAGATTGCTTAATTTAAAAGCATATTATGATCGCGTGTCATTTTAAGTTCTCTGAGGGTAAGCACTAACCCACTAATGGTTATAGTTAGTTAAATATTCACATGAAAACCAATCCTCTTTCACAATGATAACGAGAGTCCACAATACCAATATCCTACTTTCAGTGTTTATCATGTGGTGCATCCCGGATCTCACATTCACATTCACATTCTAAATCCAATCTGACTTTTATGTGAACATTCAACCAGCTTTTTTAAAAAACGGAGCTCATTTAATCTAATTATGTAAAGTTAGTGTGTTTTACAAATTTAGGTAAAAGTATTCAAATTCTAAATTCGAACTAAATCAAATTATAATCAAAAGGAGGGGGAACAATTAAGTTTTTAATCATCATTGATATATATTAAAACACTTAATTATTTTATGTACAAAAAAAGAATCCAAAACCCGGATTCAAACTTGAAACTTAAACTCAAATTAAAAATCTAAATTAGAATCCCAAATACAGGCTAATTACGATTATATCATCCCTAATTACATCTTAATTAAATTCTAATTGAACTAATTAAAATGCTAATCACACATAACTAATTAAATCCCAATTAAAACTATATTCAAACTTAATTACAATTATAATCACACCTAATTAATTATTAATTAAGATTTTAATCATGTCACAATTAAACCCAAATCAATGTTCTGATCGAATTGTAATTTAATGTTTTAATCACACCCAAGCCTACTACGAATCCCAACATAAAAATCCAAATTGAAAAAAAGTTAAAAACCTAAATCACTATTCTAAATTTTAGTCTCCTCGAGCCTAAGCTCTATTGGCAGGCCCACTAGATTTTTTGCCCAACTCGGCCTAATTGGGCCCAGGCAGCAGGGGTAGCCAGGCCCAGCCGGCGGCCCAAGGCAGCGCTACTACCTGGCTTGCATAGGCAGTTTCTGCTTGTCGGTTCACGCCCCCCCCCCCCCCTTCCCCCACCTTTTCCCTTTTTATTTATTTTATTCAATTAAAAGGTCCATCTCCATTATTAATCCAAAATCAAAGTGTTTAACCTAATCCAATATATCAGATTTTAAGCATATTGATCAAAACAACTAAAATTACATTATTTACAGTCATCCACATGCCTCAAATCTTATACCAAATTTAGATCTATTATGGCTAGATCCAATCTCGCGCAAACCCCTATCCTAACTCGATTTCCGGTTCAGAAATCCTATCCAAGAGATATAGAGATCTTTTAAGCTATTGAACATACTCTAATAAACTAAAGGAAATCTAATGGTGGTTTGGAGATAAATACTTACCGGTTGTAGATACTATCTGAATAAACAAAGAGAGAGGAAGAAGATGAAGGTGATGGTGTTATCTAAGCTCCTGGATCAAGCCTTGGTTCCTTTGGAGAGCTGTTAGGATTTGGTTGCAGAGGAGAAGAAGAGGAAGAATTGTGCGTACAAAGGAAAGATGATCGAAAAGCTTTAAGGTTATCTTATGTAAAAGTTTTTCTAAATTATAAAGTAGGGCTCCCTGCTCTTTGGTGAGTTTTACAAAATTCCAGAAAAGGGCTTTTGGTTTAAAAAGGTCAAATAACTTAAGCCCAAGGCCCAGAAATGACTAATTAGCCCACCTCCAATGGGCCCTACACAAAACTACCATACATGCAAAGATCCAAAACTCTAAAATGACTTATCAAGCATTCATCTAATCCTCTCAACCTGACTTAAACCCGACAAGCCAATTCGACCCAAAATAAAAAGACCTGGGGCCTCACACCAATCACCCAATCCCAGGAAACTCGAGCCGAAAAAACCTTGAAGCCTCAGCTCGTGATTGTGGGTCTGAGTTGATTAAGTTGTGCCCTCTTTAAAGAGACTCACTGGATGTACTCTAATTAGTTTGAGTGGGGAATTCAAATGAATAAAGTCAGACAAAATATTAGAGTCCTTATATCAAATAGAAAAAAGCAATCCAAATTTTAATACTTGCATTTCAATTGCAAATAGAATCTTACATCGGTAGCTTGCGATAACTATTTCTTATAACCACAAAGTCTAGTGTAATGATATTCTAATTAGTTGTGAATTGTTTTGCATTAAAATATATAGGGTGGTTAAAAATGAAGACCAAATATGAACTTTCAAATATAAGTATCAAATAGTATCTTTTTTTTTATTCTATTTTCTTAGAAAAAATGTTAATTGATGTTCATTTTTTAAAATACACTTTTAATCTTTATTTTTAACCATCCCATTCATGTATTCATAAATTTTTATGTGTGCAGAAGAGGAATGTTCATTTGTAGAGGGAGAAAGCCACATAAGTACCTGTCATCTTATGGTGAGAGATGGATGCACACACACATATATTCTAATGCAAACATGTAGGCCCTGAGAGAATACAACACAACATTACAACAAATTGAGAATTTTAATCGCATTTTAGTATTTTAGTATTTGATTAATTCCTTAGAACTTTGATGATTTTTTTTTATTTTTTTATTTTTACAGTGTGGACTACTATTCTAAAAGTGATACTTCACTTGAGGACCCAAGAGTAGATCCCTAGCCCCTATGTTAAAGTAAGGTACCAACATTACACAATCATAAGTTTGTTAGTTTTTTGTTTTTCAATTCTTATGATGATCTTTAACCGCTGCCTTTTCTAGAGGAGTAAAACTTCACACCACTTCAAGAAATGCAAACCTACTAAGCAACCAAATGAGTCAGTCATAAGAGACTGCAAAGGCGGTGGCTCAGTTGGAAGGTCTCAAGTTCAACATCCCGTCCATTGCGTTATTCAGGTATTATGTGTGCGGGCATGTGTGTACCACCTAGGGAATAGTGCTTGCTCGTCAGAATTGGATAACCCTCGAGTCGAAAGTTAAAGGTTTAAAGGCTGAGTTGGTGAAAAATACCCTAGGTCATTAAAAAAATTGCAAAGAATAAAAATAAGAATGAGGATCTATCCTCTATAAAGCATTTATTAGTTGGCAACCAATTATATGCTAAATTCCCCATCTATGGTATCAAAATACATGTACCACTATGGTAGACCCATTAATTAGATCAAATATTACGTGGATTTGCTTGTTAAAGAGATCTTCCAATCCAAACAAATGTTTTGAAAATGAAGTAATAGCTTCTGGAGAGTGATGGTTTTGATCCTAGTGGCCGATACATGAGTTAAAAAACCTGAAAACTTGGTCAAAATCAATGGTCCAGACCGCCCTTGTAATAAGTTCCAGATGGAGTCTTCCAAAAATGAGGTATTGGACCCACATCCAAACCTACAGATGAATTAAAAATAGGTCCAAATATTCGACAAAAAAATGATTTGCCTACTGGGGCTCGCCTCCGGGACTTCGGCATCTGGGTAATTGGAAAGTTGGTTTGGACCGACATTTCTAATCAAGTTGGCTACATACTAGACAGTTCACTAGTGAATGAAACCTAGTTCAGCCCAACTCATTTCATTGCCGATCATGGACGAGCAACCATCTGTGTATTGTAAGCTTATTATATTATATAGATACACGCAGCAATCTGTTGTAAGGATAAAAACAGAATAAAACAGTACTTTCTTAAAATCGCAGTTCAAAAAGATGCAAAATCATACACTACTCTTGTGAACAGCATATAGAACCCATACTCTATCCAAACAACATCGAATTTTTTGCAATTATATTTTATAGGATTGATGTTATTAACAAATAAAGTCGATTTTTATATTGTTGTTCTTGCTCTTATTATTATTATTATTGTTGTTGTTATTGCATAATTCTTCATTTTCCAATTATTCCATGCCTTAATCTTAGGGTTGCAAATGGGGTATCCGATTATCCGAAGGTTTCGGCCCATGAAAAATCGGGTTTGAAACCTGTTTTTTGTTCCAATTCATAAACGGGTCTGGGTCTGGAACCCGCTTTAGGTTCCGATTAATAATTCTGGGTCTATATGGGTTCAGATCCATCAGCTCAGACCAGGCACAAGAGCCTTTAATATTGTTAATTACTCAAAATCAAGTTTGGATTGACCATTTTATATTTAATCTTAAAGATAATAGACTTGATACATTATTATAAGTTAAACAATATCCTTAATTTAAAAAAATTTTAAAAATTAAAAAAGTTAAAAGAATTCAAATTAATTTTGGAACTAGATCCTCATTCTCCTGTCAAACCCGGTTCCGAAACAGAATATGGGTTCATTTATTGGAACCGACTCCAAAACCAACAAAATAAGTTCTGAGTCAGAATTGGTTTCGAAATCGAAACAGTTATTTAGAAACAGATTTGAGTCCAGACGGGCCCATTCTGGAACCAATCCGTTTGCAATCCTACTTACACTCATCTTTGCATATGTTTTTACATTCAAATTTTCTAGCATTAATATATACCATTTGTCATGTTATTTAGGCTGATATCAGAGCATCCCTAACGCTGGAATTTCTCATACCCTAGGAAGGTGGTGGGAACAATTGGGCTCTCTCTCATTATCTTCTTATTTTTTCAAATAAACACCTTCATATGACAATCTCTGTTGATCACCTTGACCAGCAGTCATCAATTTTATGATTGATGCAGTTCAGCTTATTTTGATTGAAATTGATGTTATGCTTTTAAAAGGGTGTTCATGGCCAGGGCTGGGTTGGGCTAAAGCATATCCAAACTTGGCCCGACTTTAGAAACATTGGCTAGGGCTGGGCCTAAACCCAACATGAGCCGTGAAAGTCAGGCCCAAGTCCGCCCAAGCCAGGTTTTTTTATCAATTTTGTGGGCATTTGAGTAATTTCTTTGGACTAATTAAAACAAATCACATGCATTCCTTACACAGCCCAGTTCGGCATTTGGGCTTTCTGTGACTTAATCAAAGCCCAACCCAAGATTAAATGGACCCCATTTACATATCCAAGCCTGGCCAAAATTGTACTGGGCTAGGATCGGGTTGAGATGGCCTGGCCCATTAACACCGCTGAAACTAACCTACTTTGGATTAATTATTAGTTCCAAGACATTAAACTTGGTCAAATCTAATCAAATTTTGATGCCTATCATGCTAACCCCTTCTTAATTTACTCTAAACATGTATGGAATTTGTATCCTTTGACAACACAGTATGCAGGATCCGGCAATTGTTAAACTTGGGGATTTGACTATTGTTCAAGGTTTTTGACTGAGATTGTTGGATTGATGGAGGGGTTCTTTGTAAAAATAAAGAGAACTGGGGTTATTTTAGATTTGAAGAATCTTTACAGAGAGAGAGAGAGAGAGAGAGAGAGAGAGAGCCCAAGCGTGTTGCGATGTGGGACGTGGCTTTATGGCTTGCACCCCAATGTTTATGATGTGGGTGGCAAATGGGTCAGGCCCGGTCTAAATGGGTAGGCATACGATAGAGGCTTCAGAAATTGGGCCCAACCCGAATCTAGCCCATTCAAGCCCAAGTGTTTGTGATATGGGACATGGCTCTATAGCATGAAGCCCAATGATTGTCATGTGGTCGGCAAATGGGTCTGGCCAGGTCTAAATGGAGAGGAATACAAGAGAGGTTTCACAAATTGAGGCCCATCCCATATCTGGCTCATCCAAGCCCAAGTGATTCTGAGATGGGACATGGCTTGATAGCTTGCGCCCAATGTTTTTGATGTGGTTGGCAAATGGGTCCGGTCAGTTCTAAATGGATATGAATACGAGAGAGGCTTCACAACTTTAGGCACAACCCATATCTAGGCCATTCATTTTTGTTAAAAGCATTAAATATGTCCAACTCACGGTTGAACTGCGAAGAACATGCAAGAGAGCTTTTTAGCTTCATAGCTGCAACTCTATGTTTGTGTCACACATCTGTATGGAATATTTTCAAATTTACTTCCATATGAGTTGGTCTGTAAATTGGCTTCTGAATCTCAAAAATATCATTAATCACATTCTCAAATAAACGTTGAATCATGTGGTGAGAAAAGTTTGAGATAACTCCTCTTACATGAATTAAAAGGGTGTTTATTTTAAGCGGTCCAAAATTTCAATGAGTAACCCCACTACGTTGGTTGAGTTAGTGAGTTAGGTTTTCTAACCTGAAGCATCCAATAATGACACGAGTTATCAAGGGATACTCCTAGAGGGCCCACCTAGATGTAAGGCATTCATCAAAACCTCATATGGGGGAATCAGTGGTCCCAATACAAAAATTTGTGACCCCCACTTTTCTAGGAAAAATATGTCGCCACCATACAACAGATGTCACAATATTGATCAGACGCTTGGGGATCTTTCAATCAAGCAAAATTCAATTAATGGTTGACCACACTAGATATCATGGGAACGCAAAGGTACGACTCTTCAAAACATCGATAATTCTTCAATCACTGTAGTTGAAAAAAGGGCTCCTTATAACTTAAGACAGCCCATTACGCCGATGAATAAGGAGATCAGAACCTCAATCGACCAACCCATGCATGCACCGATTACCATTGACTATTATGTGGAGCAATCTATCATTAAATTAGTTCCTCATCTAAGTTCAGATTCATAGAAATTGACACAACATGCTAAAGCGTCATATGTAAAAAACGATGGACTTTGTTTCAATGGCTATAAACATCGGCTGGATCTAGTATTACTTAGCTGGATCATCGTAGCTACTGGGGCCAGGTGGGTCCCACAAACAAACATGGCACCATCGAGTTGGGCTGGCGAAGATACCGAAATAGATATAATTAGAATCCTCTCCTGCAGTTTGTCACAATCCTCGTTTCTTTCCATAACTTGGAAAAATGAAATCCCCACTGATCTCTCATTGGAGGAAAAGAAGCCTTTGATTTTGAATTCTCTGCCCATGAAAACCAGATGATTCATCCACCCTCTTTCGAAGTCTCCTCAAGTCTCCACAACTGTGATCATGAAACCAACCCACTGCTACTGTTTATCAACCTCTCCAAAGAGAAGGAACAAAATGTTATGGAGAGCAGGGTTACTTCTTTCCTGGACTCTAGGTGTAGCCACCTTCATCTTCTTATTCATCTCCTATCCAAACTCATTTACTGTCACACCCAAACAAGATCCACATGCAGCAACTTCAACTCTAAGGACCAAATATAAAGCAGGTACATATAATCCTAACCAGACCATAGATTGTTTTACTTAGTTTCGTTTCTAAATGTTAATGCTTCTTTTTTTTTTTTTTTTGGAGGGGGCCGTGTAGATGATGAAAAGCCATGTGATTTGTTTGTGGGTAGATGGATTTGGAATCCAAACGGCTCTTTGTACACGAACAGAACGTGTAAAACGATGCCTGAATCGAAGAACTGTGGAAAGTATGGGAAGCAGGATAAACTTTTGGTGAATTGGAGATGGAAGCCAAACGGTTGCGAGTTGCGCAGGTTCGATGCAGAGGCATTTCTGGGAATCGTTCGTGGGAAGAAGATGGCGTTTATAGGTGACTCCGTCGCTAGGAATCAGATGGACTCGCTCGTTTGTCTCTTATCTCAGGTATGAACCGATTGAGTTTTTTTTTTTTTTTTTGAAGATGAGGGGTAGAGGATGTGGGCCTATCATTGGATTGATCACATTTTTAATACTTGAATCTAGGAAATATTTTCAATCATTAATCACTTCATTTGGGTTTTACGGGGTTCATTGCGGGTCGATCAATTTGATAATAGATCTGACTCCATAAGATTGAAATTTAGTCTTATGCCACAAAAGTTGTGTAAGGGTGAAGCAATGTCAGATTGATCAAGTATTATGGTAAATAATTATATTGCATGAAGAGCAAAATTGAAGAGTTTCTTGCCATCACAAAATTTCCAAATGCGTGAAAAAATCTCTCATATGAGAGGATCCTGATTCATGGCCTTTTAGAGCATGTTTGGATACAGTTTAGAAATCCGTGATTGCATGGACTTTCCATCTCTCGCAAGAGCATAAAAGGCAGAACACAAACATCCACTCTCCACACTCTTGTGGAAACCACGGATGAGAGCCCCCTTGTTGGATATGTTGATTCCATGCGATCAAAGAAAAGTGGATGAACAGTGACTTGGCTATGAATAAAGCTTCACTGGTTTTGGATCCGTTCTTGATTTTGTTGGTCCCGAAGGGCTAATATGATCCATTCAGGTTGTTACCCACCCTTAAAACGACTATAGGGTCCAAATCCAATTGCTAAAGCTTCTTTTATCTTGAGATATTTTAGAGAATATGATCAACGTTAGATACACAGATTTGGAAATCCGTAAGCACTGTTTGAAAAGTCCAGATTATTAGGCGTGATTAGGAGGTCAGGAATGGCTATGGGACCAAATTTCAGAACATGGGTCGCATGGATCATGAGATATTGATCAAAAAATTCTAAGTCGTTGATTTCTTAAAGATTTCTTCTTTAGAGATCCTCTTTTTTGCCAAACTTAACTTTTTTAGGTAAGATGGATTGATTATAGGGAAGGAGGGAATTTTCCAAACTATAGAATCCCTGAATCGCCGTAAATGTTTGCTAAACGTGCCCTTAGTTGATGACTAAAAACTGTATGGTATAGGAAGAGGACTAGAGAAAGGAGGGTGCTTATGATTTTACAATCTTGTAGTTTACATGGGTCATCCATCCACAGAGGGCCCCCCAACAAATGGATGTATTAGTTTAACTGCAATGGCCCAGATGAATGGAATTTGCGGTGGCGTTGTTTCTTTGCCCAAATTAATGAGGAGAAATCCATACGATTTCGTCTCCTCCGGTTGATCCTACTGGCTTAACAATTATGCTAAGTGGCCAGCAAATGGACGGTAGTAGCCTAATTGACTAACACACGCCATTGCCCACATTTGATGGGTCAATGCATGGAGAAGTGCCAAGTTGGTGAGGTCAACCCAAATATATATAACATCAGATGAAAAGAGAGAAACCAAGTGGGGTCCACGTACCCTTTCGTCCACCAAAAGCAATGGTTATTCTCTGTCTTTATCAACCTAAGACTTGAACTTGCATAGTTGTGCGTATCAAAAACGAAATGCACATCTCACCGTCCATCTGTGGATGGTTTTGCACGTTGGCTTTTAACTTTGACTCTACTATCCGCCTTGTGTAACAAGAACGCATTAGTCAAATGAAAGAGAGATTACAAAGTGTTTGTTGGGGCCTACCATGATTCCACCACTATTGTTGAACCGTAGGGCCTACTCCAATGTGAAAGATCTGTGTGGGTCAAAGAGGAAGAATTTACTATCTAAATTTTCATATGTTTAAGAAGTAGGGACGAGCCGAGTAGGACTCGGTTTGAGCCGGGATTGTGACAGCTGAATTTAGCAGAGCTAGATGAGCTAACGCCTAAGTCTCAGATATTTTGTATTCAATCAAAAGAATGTTGTATTTGATATGCATTTTGTCTTTTCTCTAGGTAGTATTGACACGACCCAACCTAATGTGAAGTTTGGGTGCGGCTTGTTGGGGCTCTGATTGGTCAAAGGCCTGAGTTTTGAGATTCAAACGGAATTTTCGACAGACAAGATTGCCTTCCTGAATAGACCCAACCATCCAATTTATTATCTATGTGTATGGAGAGTGTATAAAAATATCATCAATATGGTGTTAGAGAATGTATGGCTCAGGATTCTTTTGGATCTGGATCTGGTGTTGAGAAAAAAAATAATTGAAAATAGATCCAGATCCATATCCGACTATAGTCAGATTAGTTGTTCAAAAAATATATATTTAAGGGCCTGATTTTTTTTAAAAATTTTTTCCTAGAAAAGGAATAAGATTCAACGAATAAGAATAGGATTCAACTCAGATGTCCACCACAATACAGGTCTCTAATCAACTTTTTTTTTTTTTTAACACAAGAATTCATGGCCAAATGAACACCAACAAAGGATGATTAAAGAGGAGAAGGGTAATGGTGGATACAAAGATGGGATGTTTACCTTTCTAGGATTTGAATTATGAGGGGTGATGAAACGGGAGGTTATTTGATGATCATTTGTGCATAATTCATCTTTGTTACTCCAATTTTAACTATTTTTAAAAATATAGGTTGTAGAATTTTTAGGAATTCAATTATATGAAACAAATGGGCTAGATTGTACACGCAGCTTCTCAAAGCAACAATACGATTGCAGCTGATTAGATCTTTTGACATCTTTCTTAATACCTGAAAGTAGTCTGCTTCAGCTCCAGATCCTCAGACCCAGGCATAAAAGGATTGAGATGGGATTCGGAACTCTCAAGCCTTATATATGCACAGTTCTGATCCAAATCAAGATAACTTTTAGATCCAAAAATAGGTCTCATACTTGTATTTGAATCAGAAACTTCGAATAATTGTACAGCCATTGACATTCTTAGTGCCAAGCACAATCACTACAATAGTAATGCATCTACAGTACTAAAACGAAGTTTTACAAAATTAAAGCATTTCACATATCCAATTCTTGTGAATGAGCTATTTCAAGCCCAAAAGGAGAAGGTAATAGGTAAAGAAAATTTTCCCAAGGTTGAATTTTATCCTTGAAATTTTTAAAATTGGCTAATTATAAACAAAGACGATGAACTGGAGAGAACTACAAAGTTTGAGCTCTGGTTGAGACCACAGAATTCATTTGCTGTTAAGGTTGAAAATTTTAGAAGGTAGATCAGATTGAAAAAAAAAAAAACTGTAGTTTCAAGTTGTTTTTCACTTGATTGTCACTATTTGATAACGATCTAGTTTGCTGTTAAACAGGTAGAGGCCCCTTCCAATGTCACGAAGAGCGCAGACGATAGATTTGTGACTTGGTACTTCTCAAAACATGATTTCACTCTCATGATTCTATGGAGCAAATTCTTAGTAGTAGGCACAGAGCTGCAAATCAACGGCTCTGGTTCTGGGGTCTTCAACTTACAAGTAGACAAGATCGATGTCAAGTGGACAGAGAAGCTCCCTGAACTTGACTATGCTATCATCTCCGACGGGCACTGGTTCTTTCGAAAGACCTACTTATACGAGGGCGATAATCTCATAGGATGCGTGTTTTGCGATGATGCCAATGTAACCAATCTCGGCCTCGGTTATGCATTCAGGAGGGCCTTTCAAACAGCTCTCAAGCACATAAACAGGTGTGAGAAATGCAAGGGACTGCTCACATTGCTGAGGACTTTCTCACCCGCTCATTTTGAACACGGGTCATGGAATGATGGTGGGAGGTGCAACAGAACCGTGCCTATGGCTGAGAGTGAGCTGAATTTGGGAGGGTCTGAGTGGGAGATCAGGAGCATTCAAGTAGAAGAGGTTGAGAGAGCAAAGGTGGAAGGAGTGAGGAGAGGGAAGAGGTTTGGAGTTTTGGATGTGACCAGGGCCATGCTTTTGAGGCCTGATGGTCACCCTGACACCCACTGGAACAATAACTGGATGGCTGGTTACAGTGACTGTGTTCACTGGTGCTTGCCTGGACCCATTGATACATGGAATGATTTGTTGCTGGAGGTTATGAAGAAGGATTAATCATACATTGGGTAAGGGGGTGTCAGTTTATGAAATCAACACCTGTAATATAGAATACTGACATGAATTCATTCTTGAGATAAAAGTTATTGAGTTTTGTCCTTTCTTTTTTTTTTTCTTTTTTTTTTTTGTTTTTGTTTTCTGGGCCATTCCCTGGGGTTTTTAGCCATGTCTGCATCAAGGATTGGGAAATAATCAAATAACCCTTGTTTAAGGCCTAGTCCTATCAACTTGATCTGATTTTATTAGAGGTTATACTGTGGATTATAGTAGACAGGTTGAAACACTTTAAATCTTGACACAGGTTAAGGTCCCAACATAGATTTTTATTATGAAGATAAACAGCAATTAAATCTGAATTAACTATCAATCACCACAAGGAATATAGACATACAATTTTTACATGAAAACTCAAACGGGAAAAAACCACGAGATCAACCACCGGTCCACCAAGAACAAGCACTATGCAAGAGTGGTTATAAGATCTACTTACTATCCTTTCCCAATTGCATACAACCTAAGAAACTAGAAGCTCTTCTTGTCGATGCACACGCCGTTAACCTTTTTCACGCTTGATCTTTATGCCTTAAAGCGTCTCAAGAAGAATCTCCATAGAGGAAGAAGAAGATGGATCTCAAAAACTTACTTTGCAACACAGCAAAGGAAGTGAAGCTCCAGAGAAAAAAGGATCTCTCAAATGATTTCTAGGGTTTTGAATTGAGAGAGAAGTGTTTTGAGCAGAGAGGGTTGAACAATATATACCCCAATATTTGTGGTATCTTCTTAGGTCTAGTTTCCAAGAGGAAAAAGGAAAATTTAAATGCACAAGAAAGAACATTTGAATTTTTATATGCAAACAGCAGCCCCAGCCGATTGATCGGATGTGATGTCCTACCGGTCGGGTATGGGTCCGATCGGATGGTCTTCAATTATGCCTGGGTGATGCAGGGTCTAGTTAATTCAACCATTCTATCAATAATCTGACCGATCTGATAATGAGAAAAGCACGATTTCCACCTTTAAATAGTAAAACTTGATCTGCAACTTTGGTAGGCACTTCAGTTATTCTAAAAAGTAAAATTACAACTCATTTAATCCCAAGTTTTGTCCAGTCAATGAATTTGCCAATATTACATTCCTTACACGGGTCCCTAACTATCATCTTTGTTTGATTGTCTTATACAACAATAAAGAAATTGAAGATTTATAACGACAAAATCCAACATGTTTAGCAGAAAATAGCTTTAAGTTGGGTTGAGTGGAGAAGTAGAACTCATGAAACTGGTCCTAATCAGAGTATACATTGTTGAGTCTTACCACTAGTCTTAAGAACATCAAGTTGCACTAGAAGGATCTCACAAAAATGAAGTTTGCACCGTATGTGTAAGTATTTTTGTGTTGGCAAATTCATGAGTTGGACAAAACTTGAGTCCATTAGTATTATATTTTATATATCTTTGAGTATGGACAATGGTTTAAGTCGCCAGATGCAATGAAGTGAAGAAATAGAAGAAAGAGCGACAAATTGAAATGGTTTTTTACGGATAACATGGATTAAAATAGTCATATCTCACAAATTGAGCACCAAGTATGGGCATATAATCTACCGTTGGAAAGCTCGTTTCGAGAGGATTCCGTAGAGCCCAAGATTGCCTTAATCGGAACTGAAACGAGAAAGTTTTGGCCTCCGGAAGTTTGCAGAAAAATGCTGAAATTTTCAATCTGGCAAAATAGTAATCCGACCGATCGGACTTTTTATCCGACTAATCGGGCAAGTATAGAAAGTATACTAACTTACGATTTTTCAGTCCGATTTGAAGGGAAACTTGCCTGTTTCATGCCAACTTTTTTCCTAGTTGAAATATCCTTATGAGGCACAAAATTTAGGATATAAAAAGAGGTTTTCTCTCAACCCTAAGTGATCTATCTCCCTATTCTAAATTGAGAATACACATTGGAGATATCTTTTTTCTCTAGAGCTTTCATTAGAGATTGTGCTGAAGTTTTGTGTTAGAGAATATTACTTTTGCTATCTTTTAGAAGATTATCTTCTCTCTTGTAGAAGGTTATTCATCTTGAGTAGCTTCAAGGCGTATTCGATCAAGTTTGAAAAAGGTGAATGACATGTGTTTTGGTAAGAAGAACTTTAGTCCTTTAGGTTGTGTCTAACTGGGAAAAGGGTAGTAAGTGGATCTTATAACCTCTCTTGCATAGTGCTTCATCTGAGTTTGGACTGGTGTTAGGTCATGTGATTTTTTCCGTTAGGGTTTTCCATGTAAAAATCGCGTGTTTTTCTCTTGTGATGATTGCCTTTTAATTTAGATTAATTGGTTGTTTATCTACATACTAGAAATCCGTGTTGGAACCTTAACCTGTGTCAAGAGTTAAAGAGTTTCAGTATAGATTACAGTAGTGGCAAACTCACCTTGGTTTTGCTCAGTATGGATCCTCAAATGATAATGACTTACTAAGGTGATGGCTGGATATTTATTTTTCATTTCTCCGTTCTTTTTCTAACTAGAGGGAGATTATTTGTTGATCATTTTTGGATATATGACCTTGTCTCTTACATTTGCAATATATTCTAGAAATGTGTATTAAAATACCTACGAATTCAATTACATGTAGCAAATAGGCCCACTGTAATGGAGGCGCTCAAGTAAATTAAAGAGCTGAAACAGCAGCATTTGATTTATTAAACGATATGGGTTCGTTTCTGGAACTTCGCAATCCCTTTGAACGGTTGCAGATGACTTTAAAAGCATTATCTATTGGTTTGTATGAGATGTAACAAGCTTTGGAATATAGTCTCAAGGAAATACAACCCTGAAAATAAATTAAAGCAGTTCAACTACTTGATTGGGAAAAAAATACATTAATCTGAGACAGATAAAAGAGGAAAACTGCATCCATTATAAAATCTCCAGTAAAAAAAATGAATGTGGGGCATAACGGTGTGGTCCACGTGACCACACGCCCAACAGTTGTCGCCCAGGCCCATCTGGAAGACCGAGTGCATTAATGGGATTCTCTTGAGTTTTGGTTTTTCTAAGCAAGCTTAGAATTGAGAAAAATTTTAATCATTAAGGATTGGAATTTGGCTGATGAGAGATGGTTTTATTAAATCATAGTGGAGGAGGGGGATGGAAAGAGCACAATGCGACCAATCAGTATGCTCCCATGGTTGCATGAGTGTTGCAGGCCATCTTGTGCGTTCATCACACACATTGCACCCTAAGCAAATTTCGCTTGACTTGTTTTGAAAGGGCCCTAACTAATGCACCTACACAGACTATGCATATCCCTAATCAATTGATTGAGCAACAACAGCTACAGAATGCACCCACACGGACTATGCATGTCCATAACCAATTGATTGAGCAACAACAGCTATAGAATGCATCCACACAGACTATGCATGTCCCTAATCAATTGATTGAGCAACAACAGCTATAGGCACATATGCACATGTTAATATACATATTAAAATTATGTTTTACCAGATTAAGCAGGTGTAGACCCAAGGCCCACTTGAGCACACAACAGGAATCTGGACCAAAACCTGGGTCTAAGTTGCGGCCCGCTCAGTTTACTGGACATTTTGAATCCTCAATTTTCATACTGAAACTCGGGCAGATTCGGGCCAGACTCAGATCCACTGGCAGCCCTATTTAGAAGAAAGACAAGGATCCTGACATGAGGTGTAGTAAATACCAAGCCCAAAAAAGTTGGTAAATTCACGGAAGTAAAAGCAGGAGAGTAAAGACCATGGAGAGAAGGGAAATGTAAAAGAAAGAAAGCAATGTAGACAGGCAAACGCATGGGAAAAAAAAGGAAAGAAAAGAAGGGAATAGAAAAGAAAGAGTAAAGAGAGGGGAAAATGGGAATCAGGGAAAGTAAAGTCGGTGACCCACACGTAAGACACAACTTACCATGAAAAAAGAACAAAGTGTAACACAAAAGACAATTGAAAAGTTTCTATTTAGCTAGTAGTAAAGGGACTAATACAACGACTCTGTCCCATTGTTCAAGCATTCACTCATGTGATGCACAGAATACCTGAATTTGAAGGCCCGTTCATGGCCCACTCATAACTGCCAATTCAATGTTTATTGTTAACAATATTATCCAAATAAAAATAAAATTGCAATAATAATATTTTCCATGACATTATCTCAATAGTTGTATTTGCTACAGTAGATCCTTTAATATCAGATTTTCCATGGCTTCACAATAGTTCTAATAAGACAATCTTACAAGAAGCAGCTGAAAATTGAAAGCACCAAAATCATTTGGTAAAGTAATTGGTTACCATAATATAATTTTTATCTCCTAATGATATAACTTGTCCACAACAAGGCCCATATTAAGATTTTTCTTGAAACTGATAACAGGAATTTCTAGAGAAAAAAAACCATATTATACACATTTTATTCATGTCTGGTTTTTTTTTTTTTTTTGCGAACTAAATATTCTTGTTTAGTAAATTTTATTTTTAAAAAATGAATAAAATTTTGAAAGATATAACATGCTTCTGGTTCATTTTTTTTAAAAAATCATCTATACATATTACATGTGTACTATATGCAAGCAAAGCAGGTGAATCCCTATGAATCCAAATGTAACTATTTTTAACCATGAAATTGTTCTTGGTGCTTGGTGGAGTTCTGAAACAAGCCCAGCCTCCAAATTTGTGGAAGTCCCAGTTGCTCCTTATCTGAGCAGGTAGATTAGAATATAAGTTAGGAAGGTATTCCAAATCCAGATTCACAAGCTACAAAACATTCCATTCCTCTTCCCTCTATAAATGAAGCATACAATCATGCTATGCAATCATAGCTTTGAGCTTGTTGATACCAAAGCAGAAAAGCTGCAACTCTAATCACATAAAGGCACCACCACCACCTTCATCTCTCTATGGCTGCAACAACTCTTTCTTTCTCCCTCCCTCTGGACTCCCCTCAACCCCTCTTCCTCAAATCACCCAACCCTCCTTCTGCCACCAACAACAATTGCAGCATTAACTACAAGCCTCTCTCAGGGTCTTACACCCCCACATCCTCTTATCCTCTGCACCCTCTCCTACTCCAAAAAACCCACCCTTTACACTCCACCATCCCATCATCCTCTTCCCATTCCTCTTCTTCTTCTCCCACTCCTTCTTCTGATGCATATCTTAACAACCCACTAACAGGAGGTGGGTGTCTAGACGCAAAAGGTATAGAAAAGAGTGAAATCCTCACGAAGTTCAACTATACTGTCAAAATTAATGGTGGGTCATTGAAGGTTCGGGTGATGAGGGAGGAGGAGGTTGATATTACAGTCCAATTGCTGGCAGAATCGTTCGCGGAATCGATGTCGGTGCCTTCGCAATTTGTGGCCTTCTTGGGGTTCTTGGTGAAGCAATATGTGAGGGAGAGAAGGGCTCTGCTGCCCCATGCGGCGACGCTGGTGGGGTTCTTCGAGCGGGAGGATGGGCAGATGGAATTAGGGGGCACGGTGGAGATCTCCTTTGATAAACAAGGTGCAAATGCTTCTACTCCCACACCCATTCCGCCCCCGGACTTTCCTTATATAAGTAACATGGCGGTGAAGAAGCAGCTTAGGAGGTACCCCACTTTATTTCATTGATTGGGTTCTTGTTAAAGGTGAATTTGGCCTTTTTGCTCTTGTTTCTTGACTTCTGATGCCTTTTGATGATTTGGGTTACATGGCATTTATAGCTACATGTTGGGAATGATATTTAATATAAATTTTGTGTGCTTTTAGAACCATTGGTCTGTGTTGAAGCGTCTAATGTTTGTTTTTTGCGTCTGAGGCCATCTGTTCTTTGCCATCATATAGGTGTGTGAATTATATGCAATCATATGGAAGAGTCATACTGTGAGGCATACAAATGAAAATGTTGTAATTGGGTTCCCCAATTGGATCTCAGAATGAGCTTGCATTCATCCAGTTATTTCCTTTAGTTTGATCACTCTTTAGATGATGAATGGGATTTAAGTGGATGTTTGGAACGAATTTGAATCTGGTTTGCCAGCAGTTTCCAAATTTTGGAACCATTTTAGGACTAGGAATTTTTAGGCTAATCATCAAACTCTTATGATCCTCTGTCCTACAATCTGATTAATGCCATTGCCTAAAAATTGCAGTGTTTCGGTGATCTTAACTTCCAGTGATGGCTTAATAGTGAGCAAGCAGTTAAGAGTATTTTGAGTGGTCCGCATTCATCTCCTGTTATCAGATAATTATAATCATCTCTGTGTCTCGTGGTGGAGCTCAGCTGATGTGCTACTCGATTATCTTTGGATCTTCTCGTGGATGAAGTTACGGATGCCATTTGCTCAAAGATAGGTCTTATAGATGCTGTCTGAAATTTTCAGCCAGTGGGTTCCCACAGGTGGACATAATCCAGAAGACCCACCTCCAATTGCCTCCTATCCCATGCAAACATCTCTGCCAGAGCTGCTACCAAAAGAGATAAAAAAAAAAAAAACCCCCTCTAATGAGACAGTCCAGACCTTTTGATTGGAGTATTTCTTGTAAGTCGATTAAGTCAATAATAGAAGGTGGCAGAATTTTCACTCACTAGAGTCCCACACAAGGTGGTGCAGGATTTTCAATCCCTGTAGTCCACAAAGCGGGACCTCCTTAATTAAAAGCGGGGACCAAAAATCCTGTATGGTTGCCACATGGGACTTCCATAGGAGTCCGAAACCCATGGAAGGTAGATATGAAATTGCTTGATATTTTTGTGAACATGTTCTTGAAGGCCCTCAAATTTCATCTTTAGGATTGTTCAGGGGATCTGATTTTTGGGCTATGGTAGGACCCACCAGATAATTTGTTCTGATGTTGTTTGTGTCACATGTACAAAAATGAAGTCACTGGTTTCTTGAGGTTAAACTAGCAGATGCTAGTGTTGTCTGCTCTTAACAATCTATCTACACTGCCATTTTGGAGGGGAGAAGCAATTAATTAGCTTCTGTTTACAACTTTACTAATTTTTTTAATTTAATTTTTTCTAGGCCAGCTTACTATGGATTTTGTTATGCTCTTACTATATATGTAATAGTTAATAAATCTGTTGAGCAGTAAAATTGATCAGTTGTAGATAATCATTTACATTAAGTTGGTCGAGTGCATTACCGGTTCTAAAACTCAATATAAATGACCAACTTGGTCACCACCAGTCAAATTTCACCAAGCCTGAGGTAGCTGAGTCAATGCAACTCAATAGAGAGTGAGTTAGATCCAAGCCAGGAGTCAACTCAGACTTGACAGTTTTTTTTTAGTTTCCTTTCAAAAATTTTCATCACTTGGTCTTGTGGACCTCATGCTTGACAACTTGTTATTCCTTACCATACTTCTTCATGGCTCAGTTTCTAAGTTTACTGGTGTTATAGGCTTTTGGTCTATAATTATTTGAGAAATTTTAAGATTAAAAGCTATGATGCACGGATACTTCAAAATGAGCAACGTATCATGTCGTATTGTATCCGATACTTCACTTTCTATGTGTAAAATCCGTGTCCTTGCCGTGTCCATGGCTTGTCATTGCCTTATCCACGCCGTATCTTGGCATCATAGATTAAAAGATATATTGTTGGTTTAGATGGTTAAGATCATATATATGGTTGTTCTTTATAAACAAAAATAAGCATTTATTTCCTCTTTTTTAAGTAAACATATATATATATATGCAATGAGAGCATTGGAAGACAATTTTGGGATTGTGGCATCCTTTAGAAGGTTCCTTGAACCGTGGGGATTTAGTCCTTCCAAAGGGTTGATAAACCAGAGATATTTTCCTTGTGGTTGTGGGTACTTGGCCTTGGCATAAAATCAATTGTTCTTGTTGGCGGTTTCCTTATGTTTGTATTTGTTTGGATCTCTTTCTAATTGCTAGTATGTTTTTTTTTTTTTTTTTTTAATGGTCTTGCTAGATGCTACTGTGATTATAGTTCACATTTTACATGTTTAGCTACAATTCAGTGGCATTAGATCTGAATCTCGTAATCATGTATGTGGAAGAACCTATCAAGAATGTCAGATTCTTCCACCACTTGGTACATATGTTCTTGAAGGTGATGGTCTTGCCACCTTCACTTTCCACCGAAAAGCTGCTTCTTGCAGATCTCATTGTGTTGAGACCTCCATTACAAAGAAATTGAGCTGATGCAAAAACAAATTTATTCTTGGTGATCAAGCTGGTAACAATGAAACATGAAAAATTAGATTTAAATGGAAAGCAGTCATAATGATATATGAACTATGAACTAAGTGTAGAAACATCACTCCCTAATTATCCTAACCATCAATTTTGTGAAGGACTTAGGTTCACAGATATCCATGTATTCTATTTATGGATAATTTCTCTGTTCCTGTCAGCTCTCTGCTCTATGGTTGGACATTCCTGTATAACTAAGCCTGCTTTTTATTATGTTCATGTCCTAAATTCCCATCCACATTTAAACTGGCATCATGTCCTTGCATTGGTGATTGAGAAGCCATGCCCAGGTAGCCAACAACATTGCTGAACCCTACTGCTTGGGATGATCTTTCTTATTTCAGTTAGTGCTCAAGAGTTGTATCATCATCATCATCTTCATCAAAGCTTTGTTTTAATTATGTTGGGGTCGGCTACATGAATTCTATTTCTCTATTTCGATCTATCCTGGGTCAAATCCTTAGATAAGATATACTTTTTTGGGTCTACTTTTACCACCTCTATCCACTTTCTCTTCTGCCTATCCCATCCCCTTGGTGGGCCATCAACTTGTATAGTCAAATTTTTTCTTACCGGCGCTATTGTTGGCCTACTTGGACATGACCAAACAATTTCATGTGGGGTTTTCTAATTTTTTTCCCATATTGATGCTATGCATAAGTGCTCTTAAAATCTCTCATTTCTAATTTTTTCCTTCCTAGTTGTACCACACATCAAACCCAATATTCTCATCTTTTCTACATTCATTTTGTGCATAGGTTGCGTCTTAGTTGGCCAACATTCTGCTCCATAGGTTGTAGTTGGTATAATCGTCATCTTGTAAAATTCTTCCTTCAATCTTATTGGCATTTGTTAGTTATAAAGCACTCCATAAGTAAGTCTCCACTTTAACCATCCCACTTTTATCCTATGTTTGACATCTTCATCAATCTCCCCCCTTCCTTACTACAAGCCAAGGTAATGGAAATAATCTCTGTGGTATCTCGTGGGCTTCAATTCTCATAGTAATTTAAGTTCTTTTATACGCCTACCGAAGTTGCAATCCATGCTTTTTGTCTCCGTATGAATTATATTAAAGCTCATTGACGGTGCAATCTATGTATTAGGTCTTTGTGTGACTTAATTTAATGCCTTTGGGTTCTAAAGCATCCCGCTATCTCTTGATTCATCCGCCAACACTATATCGTCTGCAAGCAACATACACCAAGGTACCTCCTCTTATAAAAAAAAAAACCTTCAAAAAGAGATCGGGGCTTAGGGCTAACCTCTGATTCAAACTTATGGTCACTTGGAACTTGCCTGTCTCTCCACAGGTAGTTCTCAATCGTTACTGTTCCTTCACACATGTCTTTAATAATTTCAATATAACATATCAGAACATTCTTTTTATTTAAAAATTTACCAAATGAAATCTCCAGATTTATATTTATAAAGACTATATGTAGATTTTTTTTCTTTTTACTCGATATTTTTCCATTTATGGCCTAAGTGAGAGGATAGCTTCCATAATTAACCTCTGTGGCATAAAATCAAATTTATTTTCAAATATGTAGATATTTTATCTAAGTCTTTGCTCCATTACTCTCTCCTAAGTCTATATAGTATGACTCATATGTTTAATTTCATAGTAGTTGGTACAATTTTGTATATCTCTTTTGTTCTTATATATAGGTACTATAACACTTCTTCTCCATTTATTCGGCATCTTATTCCAGAGCATAGTTAACTAAATCATCCCAACTTCTTTTAAGCATTTCCAAGACTCTATTGGAATGTCACCTAGGCCTATAGCCTTTCCTATCTTCAGTGCTTAGTAGTTGCATATGATGATTATATATTTGTATTCTGCTGGGATGCACCCGGAGCTTAATCAGGTTCCAACTTTTGTTGGAGAGGAGATTTATTCCGATGTAAAAAAGTGATATAAATAAATAAAGGAGGCATGAAAAGGTGGGAAGAACTAGCAAGTAGTGAATGGTGATAAAGTAAGGTGTAAGTAGTGAATGGTGATAAAGTAAGGTGTGCTTTACTGTCCCTGAAATCCTACCTGGATCAATAAAGGAAAGGTAGGGCCATGCTCCTTAGCAAGTGCATATTGAAACATCCATTTTCATACATGTGGAGCCTATTTCTGGTGATTTAGACTATCGATCCAATGAGTCCCAATTAATGATGGCTTCAAAGTATCCGGGATCAAGAAAAATGGTAGCCGTCCATTCTTATACTTTTTTTTTGTCTGGGTGCTGTTTTACTCTATAAAGAGAGAGAATCTTCCATATCAGGACTTTTTAAAAATCATGGTGGTGCCATAAGATAAGTATTGTTGATCTGGGAATCAAGGAACTGACATGAGAATTGGGAGACACAAACTGCACGTTTGCTAAGACCCATGACCCTCTTAATTCCTCGTGTGTTTGCCTGGTCCGTAACACAACTTCAAGTAAATAATAGAGCATCAGCTTAACGAGCTTGTCTAAGTTGAACAGTCTAAATTTTATATGCATGAATCATGACTATCATTTTTCTCCATCTCAACCTAGGGACATTATAATCTACTGAAGAAAGAGTGTTGATGGAAGAATAACTTTTTGTTTCTTCTGATGATACTGGCATTCTAACCCAACACCCTGACACCATGGGTTCTCAGCTTGTAACAATTCTTTAAGATGATCAAATGGTACATTATTTTGAGAATTACTGTTATTTTTCTTTTCAGGAGGGGTATCGGTTGGCATCTTTTGCAGGCATCTGAGCAACTAATAACTCAAATGACAATTTCTAGAGACATTTACTTGCACTGCAGAATGATTGACACTGTACCACTCAACATGTATAAGAAGGCTGGTTACAGAATCATCAAGACAGACAGCCTCTTCACCTTGCTCACATTCCAGCGCCGTAAGCACTTGATGTGCAGGAAGCTACCAGGACAACATAATATGCATTTGGATATGGTTGGTGCCGGTGTTGAACCAGCTTCATGAAGGGCTCTGCTGAAGTCTCAGAGGTTTTGTGAAATTGCAAATGTTCAAGCAATGACTGGTCTGACTTTTCTTCTGCCCAATATGTTATTTTCATCTACATTCTGCTGCTGTTTTAGTTTGATGAAAAATGCATGTGATGCTCGCAATAGCTAATACCTGTGTCAATATTGTCATATGAGTACATTGTAAAATTACCTCATCATAAGGAGCTACACATTCTTTTTTCTTCTATTGAACTTGAGATATTCTGTAATGCATCTGTTCTTGAATGTTGTATACCACTAATGTTAACTCATCTACTGTTGGTGTTTGCTCAATAATTTATTTTTATAAGCCACAAAGTTTTTTGAATGCCTAAATTATTGTTGAAAATCATGTTCTAAATGCTGGGTATAAACAAAGTGCATTATCATTTTCATAAGAGAACTGCAGAATCATTAATGGCAAGAAAATTCTGGCACTAATAGGACTCTATTACTCCAACAGCTGCCAATCAATCACCGCCCCTACCAAACCTGACCTCCTCCGCACTCCACCTCCACATTGGTGTAGTTTTTTTCATATTGAAAATCAGTTTCCAGAGAACCCTTTTTTTCCTTGTTCTATCAACCACTTCTGGCATTGAGAAAAAATTAAATCACCTGAGAAAAGTACACCTGTTATTTCCAGTAAACTGATTTCAACAAGACATTTGTTTCGTCCAGAGTCTCCGGGCCCCATAATCTAATGATCATTTTGCCTTGCTAGTGGATCAGTGGGGATCACTTGTCTTGTTGGTAATAGAGGATATAAAATAATATGAATGAGGGGGCCAATCGTCAATGAACACACCATCAATTACAGTTTTTTCACACATTAAAAATGAGTATCGCCTGTTTATCCTCTTACGTAAAGAATATTTGGATGCTTTATTGCTGTACTATTTATCTACTCTTTTGCTCCAGTAAGAAAATAGAGGGTGAAATTGGTGAAATATGTACTTTCTTCCCTTTTTTTTTCTTTTTAATGCCAACTTGGTCTACTGGCCAGTGGGGACTATCTAAACCTAACCGCCCAAGGATCGATCCTGTAACAGTATGGTGAGAGTGAGAGTCCTATCCACAGAGACATCCCAATATTCTCTGTGGAATGAGTACTTTATTTTCCTAGATGTTTTCTTCTTGTTTTAAAGAAGTGTACCATATTTTCCAGAAATGGAGCAGGTTACTCACCTGTAATTCAAGGGTACCAGACAGACCACATGATAGAGGCAGAATCTAATGGAGATGATCGGACCATTTAACAGTTGGTAGAACTGATATGAAGAAGCATTTTTTGATGAGAAGCTCTATCTATTTCTATTTCGTAAAATCAATTCCCGGGAGACTGCTGCTCTTTCACAAGCCAATTGCGCTTGTTTTTCATACAAAACCATCCAAGGTCTCCCTCCTATAGAAATGGCACTTAAGGGCCTTTTAGTTTGGGGGAATTTCTGATGGGAATTCAACATATCAGAAATTTCTGGCAGCAATGTTAGTTGCTGTCCTTGGAGCATTTGGAATTCCCTGTTTATTAGTGAGATTCCAAAATTCTAACCTTCTGAATTGTCACCTTTGGCTTTTGGAATTCTCCAAATAGCAGCTTCCAAAATGTTGGGCTGTATTTGAGCATTTTGCCACTCTTTTGAAGGATGGAATACTGTGACCCCATGTTTTGTAGCCTGTTTAGCAGCCCTTTCTAAGGTGTGTAATGATGTGACCCCATGTTTCTGAGCCTGTTTGGCAGCCATTTCGAAATAATCATGTATGAGCCATCTATGAACTTCAGCGGAGTAAGTTTGGATTGAGCTATGAAATTCAGAATGAGAGTAATGACTCACACTCTTGTTGAGCCTCCCCATTTCAAACTTGCATTCCATCATGCATTGTAGGAGGCAATGGAAAAGACATCTGGACTGATTTTTTTTTTGTTTTTTTATCCATAAGCCAACATCAAAACACAAAAGAATGTAACACAAGCAAACAGCGCAAAGACTGCTCAACTAAACAGACTACAAACAGAGACCCACTCAGTCGCACCAAAATACCAAACATCTATACAAGTCCCAATGAAAAACGTTTGCCTTCAACAGAATGCATTCAAACTCAACTCAATTCCGCCTCCAGTGACTACAGTCTTTTTAGAATAAAGGACTGTGAAGACACTATTTAGTTCCCTTTTGTAAATGTTATTTTCTTTACTCTCCATTTACTTCCAATTTAGATACAAATTTCTGTTTCCATTTGGCATTTGTAACTGCTGCAATGCTCTGAACTGTTATTTATTCCCACCCAAACAACCTATCTTCATGATTGGTGATCTACCCAAATATCACTGTTGGATTGAATTGTGATCATCCAATTAACCCACGGCTGATACCATGTAATTAACTGTTGATTCAATCCAATTGTATGTATCACTTAAATTGGGCCATCGCCAAGGTTACCTTAATGAGAAGTGAGCTTCACAGTACAGATCTGATTTGCCAGCTGTATATTCAGGACATTTTGAAGAACAGGGAAGACTGTGAGGTCAGACTGAAAACATAAAAATCAGATGGACAGGTAATTTTCATGGAGGCCAGGGAAATAAAGGAATTGACTCTTTCCAACCTTAGGAGAATAAAGAGAATGAAAGGTGAAGATAGTGGGAAGTGTTTTTTTTTTTTTTCCACTTGCAACAATATCAGACAGTTAACCTTTCATAACAAGTAGGAGTAGGTTTATTCTCTTCCTGGAGTTTATTCTTTTCTCCAATCAAATGCCAAATGCATGGAATTAGAGTGGAAATGAGTTTTTCAATGCCTTATTTACCCTCGGTTCCAATGATTCGAACACAAGAAAGAGCTTCTACAAACACTCACATACATCTCTAATTTATGTTTATCATACTCTCTACTGTATGAAACTAGGCCCTTCTCCTTGTGAACCTATCCACTGGTCCATCTTCTGAAACTAGGCCCCTATAGAATGAGCGAAATTCTGCTCCATTATATCTGTTACTGATATAAACCATCTGTGAGAGGTATAGTTTTCCAGTAAAATAATATGGAAGAATACCAATGCATCTACATGTCTTCTGGAGAGCCAAATAATCACCTTAAATGAAAAACAAAAAAAAAAAAAAAAGAGCGTAACAAACGAGTGTATAAACTATAAAGGTAAAAAGATATGATTAATCAACCCTCTTTATTTTCTATAAGAAAAATTTGGAATCAAAATCTGAGGTCAATATATTGGTCTAAAACATTAATAGCATGATCTTTAAGCTTATTCTCTATTCATCTGAGGTAATACACTCTACAAGACATCCTTAAATAAAATATGTTGGCTCCACTTTCAAGTTCAGGCTAACAATTTTAGTATGCCCGAGTATCTCTAAAGCAATGTGAACCTCTCATTCTCAAACAAACTGTACTTGGCTGTATGAGAGTTTAACTGTCTAGTGCTTTCATATTCATCGAAAATATCAACTGGAGCTCTTTCACACATTCTACCATTGAAGGTCTATCACTGCTCTCAGAACGCACACAGCGTGAGGCCAGGTTTGCAAACATCACAATTGACTCCATGGTGTATGAGCTTCTGCTTATCTCGGGGTCTATTACCTTACGCAGCTTCTTTCGATCGTTCAATAAATCCCGAACCTGCATCATTTTCCACCATTGTTTTTACTGGTTTTGCCCATGTCTTATGAACCAACTAAATGTGTAGTATCTTTACCTGTAGTACAAGGTTCTGATCAGTGGGTCCCTGGTTCAAGTCCACTGCTCTGCGGCCAGTCAACAGCTCAAGCAGAACAACTCCAAATGCATATACGTCGCTTTGCAAAGTAAGCTTTCCTGTCTGGCAGAGGGAAACAGCAAAGAATCAAATATTGGTTCCTGATATAGATGCCTCCCAGATGAGTGTATCCAAAAATTGACTTAATGGCTAACCAATAAATGGTTTAAGAGAGAAATTAGTGCATCAAAAACAATGGAAAAAAGTAAAAAAATTGGATGGGTAAGACCTTCCAATGCCTTTTTGTGTGTGTGCACACGTGCACGCACATGGGACATCTTAGAGGGGGCATCATATCAGAATTGAATGATGTTTCCCACTGTGCAAGCTAAAGACCCGAAGAGGAGGTGTGAATTCTCCAGGACAAGCCCTGGCCCAAGAAAGCTGATTCAAGCTTTTCCCATGATAACAAATGCCAAAATAAAAGCTATAGTAGAATAGGACATGGTACCTTAGATTCAATTACATGAAAGCTTGTGTTTTTTGCTCTTTGGATGGATGCTATTGTTTTTTGCTCTTTGGAACAAGTGGAAATTTTGCATGGGCAAAAAGATGTCATTTCACATGAAATCAGTTGGCTGCCTTTTTCATGAGGTTGAATGGGACAGGGCACCTCAGATGACAGGTCACCTTGGATTTAGAGATGTGCATGTGTTGTCTTGGGCTTCTTGGTAGGAAATTGGAAAAAAGAATCATGTCTATTGTGAACAACAAATATAATAAATCAAGCTTAATTAGCACTATATAATCTGAGAAAAAGGGAAGATCTTAAAAAAGACTAAAATTTTCTCAGGAAGAGGAAAAAGAGAGGTCAGAGGAATGGTGATATGTTAGTCCAATAAAAGACAAGCATATATGTTTTAAATCACTAGATACTTTATGGTTGGCCACCTTCACAGAATATGTTCATACAAGTACAGACTGTATCCTACAACATGCACCTTTTATCTGGAGCAAACAGCAAACGATGCTCAGCTTGGAAAGAGTAGAGTGCGACTGGCACCTCCCATATTTTTCATTTAGACTGGCAAGAAAAGCACTGAGCTCTTTGAGGAGAAAAAAACAATCTTCCATCAGCACCAATTACTGTTCTAAGATACCTCAGATAACTGAGTGACAAAGTGGATATGGATCTGGCACAAGAATATCAGGCCAAGCGTATTGAATATTTATTTTGATTTAATAAAGTAATGGATGAGTGAGTATTCACCAGCATACTTGTTTCATCATACCCTTGGTGAGAGGACTAGTGATGACTGGCAAGTCTTGTTTCATCTGCCCTTGTGTGACCATTCAAACTATCGAGATGATACATCTCACTTAAATATCCAGCTCCAAAAGTCTGAGAGGAACTCAATTGCTATTGATCTCGTTTTTTTGCTAGTCTCGCTTTAATATACAGCTTTGAAGGTCTGGGAGGAACTCAATTGCCATTGGCTCTTCTTTGAGCTCAGAGGATGGTGCAAAATGATCATGGAGAGTGTTGCAGGAGCCGTATTTATTATTCATTTTTCTACATAAAGAAGTATTTGCCCATCAATGGGGGGTGTCCACAGCTGGGTCCAGCTGGGCTGAGACAAATCCAGGTTTTGCCCTACATTAGAAACAAAGGCCCATGTGCAGGCCAAGCCTGACATGGCCATCAGTGTCTGGGCCAAGCCCAGCCCTCCTCAAACATGTCAGGCTTGAGCCTGCCCATTTTGTCAACCGGGCCTATCCAGGCCATGCTTTTTATCACTTGTGCAAATAATTACTGAAGTTGAAGCCCTTGCAAGCTCGGAGTGGCCTGGTCCATGAGCACCCTTGACCCTACCCATCAAAAGCTTATGGGGACAAAAGCAGAAAAAATTGAGCACTTTGGGATGGTTTGCAACTACGATCCTATGTAGCAGAATAAACTATTCCGACTCATCAGTATTTCATAACAAAGAACTGAAGCACATATAAACTCAACCAGACATGATCAGCAATCCATTTCTTCTATAAGACTTGGTGGCATCAACTTGGAAAACATTATCAATTAACTGTCGAAAAATGTATTCAATGATGAACTAGAAAAAGATTTATAATTGTTCCCCAGATTGGGCTGTGGTAATTGAACTAACAGTTGTAGCCTTATCCAGCAAGCACGCTATCTTGGTAGCCAATTGAAAAACTTGTAAACAGATCCTTGAGAACATAGCCCTTTTGTACTATAACATAAACCTTTATACCAAGAAAAACAACATAACCCTTTTCTTCTACAAGACTTGTTAGGATCAAGTTTGGAAACCTAATGAATCAACTAAATGTTGAAGAATGAAGAAGCTATACTATTTCCTGGACAGGGATGTAGTACTTGAATTAATTATTGCTTCCTTGTCAGTCAAGCATGCTATCCAAGAAGTGAATTCAAATCCAAATCCTCATAAACAAATCAATGAGAACATGCCTCTTTCCCTGCAGTAAAACCTGTGAGCTGAACAGATGAATGTGTAGATGATGAGTTCAATTAAAAAGTTCTACCTATGGGGGGGAAATTTAAGTTAGCAAAGGAAAAAAGAGATCAGAGCAACGTGATGAAGATTAGAATGAATGTCTTGTAATCTGAAAGCCTTTTACACTATTTTCCCCAAAAGAATTATGAAACATACCAAGAGCCATTGCTTCACCCAATGACCAACCACAACTTTTTTACTCTTCCTTTTGCAAATGAACAGCCTTAATCTTGTCTTTATCTATGAGATGACCTTAAACAATGGCTTAGATCTCCTCAGCTTGACCTTTTCACTCTCCTATCTTTCTCTTTATGCATGGGAAGTGAATGTGTCTGAACTCTTACGTCAATATATTAAGAGGAGAGTGCCAAGAGTTCCTACTTGTGATATTGTGTTTCCCAAACCCATCAAAGAAAAAGTTTCAAGATAGGTCTCCTTATTTGTTATCTTTTGTTAACTTAGGTAAAGAAACCTTAAGTTTCTCTATGCAAACCAACAACATTTCTAGTAAGGAAAGTTTCTCCTGCAAGTTGATGACCTCCCAAGCAAAAGGCGTGTGCCGAAGGGGAAATGGATGGAAATATTAATGATAGATCTGAAGAAATGACACTGATTAGAGGATTTTGCCCAGTAGGCTCTGAAATGTCGAAACAAAATTCACGGAGTTGACCTCATCATAGTCGGGGGACTTAGATGGTGGTGGTGGGGGGGGTGGTGATATTGAGTTAAAGAAACCCGAAGTGACTTGAATAGACAATCCAAGTGTTGGAATAATCTTAATAAACCCCATTGTCAACTAGGGAATGAGGGTAACCTTACAATTAGATAATAATTTTGACATGTGTATCTATATTCTATGGAGTTGATGATTTCAATTGCCCTCTAAATAGTGGGATTTGAATTCTTAGCACAAGCTTAATACTGCTACACTAGTACCTAAAGAAGAGCACACAAAGATTCATATTTACATCCTTGTAAGTGTTCTATAGTTTAACCAATCTCGGGAATAATTAATAGTAACACTTGTAACTTAATCAATGTGAATGAATAATTTCAGAGGCCTGGAGATTTTCAAGGATTTAGGGAGTCTCCAGAATGCCAAACAATCAAATAATATGTAAAATGCAGTGAAAATTAAATAATGAAATACAAGCACACTTCACAAGAAGGCACGATTTTAACGTGGAAAACCCTAACCAAGTAAAAAACCACGAATCCAATAAGGATTAATTAACAAGCAAAGTCGAATAGTTACAAGATATACTCACACCCTTGTCGCACCCTAAGGACTGAGTTTTTCTCGCTGCAACTTCTTTTGTTTACGGATACTCCTTCGCCGTGCACTATTTTCTACTTAATCAACTCAAACCTTAATCACTCAAGATGGCCTAAAAATTTCTACAAAAGATGTAGAAGTAACAGCTTTCTAGGATAAAGCTTCAGCACTTTAACTTTCCAATGAAAGCTCTATAGAAGGTGATCTCCAATGTGTAATCTCCGCTTATGTTAATGAGATCTGTATTGTCACGCAAGCCCAAGTCCATTAGGCTCATTTAATGTCACGCAAGCCCAAGTCCATTAGGCTCATTTATTGTACCTTTTTTGTTACTTAATTTGTGGCTTTAGTTTAGGATCTAAGATTTGTAATTGATTGTAATTAGGGACTTAATTTGTGGCTTCAGTTTAGGATCTAAGATTTGTAATTGATTGTAATTAGGGACTTAATTTGTGGCTTCAGTTTAGGATCTAAGATTTGTAATTGATTGTAATTAGGGAATTAAACCCTTATATAAGAACAGTCGATCCTCAAAGGAGGCACGACATTCATCTCTCTTATGTTCTGTATTTCATCTCTCTCTAAATATCATGGTATCAGAGCTCGATCATCTGTGATCTTCTCCTACATCATCTTCCAAACATTGGAAGCCAGTATATGATCATCTGTGATCATTCTCTTCAGCCAGATCATCCTGATCATCTCAGATCCGACGTGGCCCACCTGTGATTCTCACCAACTCATTAGCGGCATCCTACCATCTTGGTCGCCTGAAGCTTCCAGGATTTATGAAGAATTTGTTTCTGATTTATTGATCATCAGAGTCATCTTCCAAGATCTGGAAGCCTTGATCATCCCTGTTCATCTCAGATCTGAAGTGGCCCACCTGCGATCATCATCGCCATTCAGCTGGACCAGCCCATCTTGGTCGTCTGGATTTCTACATTTTTTTGAAGATTTTCTCACCATTTATGGATCATCTGAGGTAGGCCATCTACCCTTTATTGTAGAAATTCTGTTTTGTCCATTTCTTTTCATCTCGGCCATCCAAAAGATATTGTTTTGCCAATATCCTTTCCGGACTGCTTTGTGCGGGTTTCTTCCTTCTCTTTAGTCATGGCCAAACATGAGATTGCCCTGATTCGCTTTGATGGTACAAATTATACCTCCTGGGCCTTCCAATTTCAAATTTATTTGGAAGGAAAAGAACTCTGGGGACACATTGATGGATCTGAACCTCAACCTGCAGAAGATGATAAGAAAATTTTAGCTTGGAAAACAAAGGATGCTAAAATCAAGACCTGGTTGCTGGGCTCTGTTGAGTCACATTTTATTCTCAACCTCAAACCCTACCACACTGCCCGTGCAATGTGGGAGTATCTTCAGAAAATTTACCAACAGGGCAATGCTGCTCGCCAGTTTCAATTAGAGCTTGAAATCTCGCAATTCACTCAAGGCACCCAGTCTATTCAGGAGTATTATAATGGCTTCCGCAGACTGTGGTCCGAATATGATGCGATTAAGTTTGCCTCGGTATCTGCAGCTCTTCTCCAGGAATTACTTCCATTACAGCAATGTAGTCATCGGGATCAGTTTCTTATGAAACTTCGTCTCGAGTTTGAGACAGTTCGATCTAACTTAATGAGCAGGGCTTCTCTTCCTAGCTTGGATGATTGTCTTCAGGAACTTCTACGGGAAGAACAACGTCGGGTCACTCAAACTACACTGGAACAACAGAGATCTGTTGAGACTCCCCTTGCATATGTTGCTACAACTAGACCACCTTCTAGGGACATCAATAAAGTTCAGTGCCATACCTGCAAGAAATATGGTCACTATGCAAATCAATGTAAGGCAAAAATCTGCCGATATTGTAAAGCCACTGGTCATGTTCTTGAAGAGTGCCGGAAGAAGAATCGCACTTCTCTTTCCCGCAACCATGTGCAGCCAGCCCCTGGTACTTACAGCGTGCAGTCAGCTCCTAGTGCTTACACTGTGACTACTCCACCATATGCTTCACCTGACTTCAGTGGTTCTCTGCAGTCTGATTCTTCATCCCAACCTGGTTCCTCCCAATCTACGTCACCAACTCCTCTCACCCCTGAGATGGTAAACCAAATGATCATCAATGCCTTAGCTTCCATGCACATCGCAGGTACTGCTTCCTCTCTTTCCAATACCTGGTACTTAGATTCTGGTGCAAGTAACCATATGACCACTTCAGCCCTAAAATTACACAATGTTGTTCCTTACACTGGTCCTCTTACTGTCCAAGCTGCCAATGGAGATCATCTTCCTATCACCTCTGTTGGTGATATCCCTAGCCCCTTACCATTAACCAATGTTTTAGTTTCTCCTCATCTTGCTACCAATTTGGTTTCTGTGGGTCAACTTGTTGAAAATAACTGCAATGTTTTGTTTTCTCCTTCTGGTTGTGTTGTGCAGGACCGGGAGTCGGGGGAAAGTGATCGCGAGGGGGCCTAAGCGTGGAAGACTTTTTTCCTTACCAGTGTCTTCATTTATTCCTGATAAAACTTTACATCAGTTATTTTGTTTTTTTCTTAAGAATAATTCTCGGTTGTGGCATAATAGACTAGGTCATCCGACTGCTTCTACAATGTCTACTTTATTTCAATCTGGATTAATAAATAAACCTGTTGATTCTGCTTCTTTTGACTGTGATGCTTGTAAATTAGGGAAGAGTCACACTTTACCCTTTCCAACTTCTAACACACGGAGCACTACATGTTTTGACTTAATTCACAGTGATGTTTGGGGCATTGCTCCGACCATTTCACATAGTCATTTCAAGTACTTTGTAACATTCATTGATGACTACAGCAGATTTACTTGGATTTATTTATTACATTCAAAGTCTGATGTTCTTAATGCGTTTAAATTTTTTGTTCAATATGTTAAAAACCAATTCTCTAAATGCATTAAAACTTTGCGCTCAGACTCAGGGGGGGAGTATGTTTCCAAGGATTTTCAATCATTTTTAAACAATAATGGAATCATTTCCCAACGTACCTGTCCATATACTCCACAACAAAATGGAGTCGCGGAACGGAAAAACAGACATCTTCTTGCTGTCACTAGAACTCTTCTGATTGAAGCATCCGTTCCCCCTCGTTTTTGGACTGAAGCTCTCACCACAGCTGTCTATCTCATAAACCGCCTTCCATCACATACCATCGCTCATTTAACGCCTCATTTTAAATTGTTTGGTCATCATCCTGTGTTTGATCACTTACATACCTTTAGCTGTGTTTGCTTTGTTCATTTACCTCCCACAGAAAGAACGAAACTAACAGCACAATCTTGCAGGTGTGCTTTTTTGGGTTATGCCACTAATCAAAAAGGTTTTGTTTGTTATGATCCCATTGGTCGTCGTATCAGGGTTTCTCGGAATGTTATTTTCTTTGAAAATCAATATTTCTTCCCCACTCACATGGACAGTCCTCATCCCTCTTCCCCAGCTCTCTTACCAGGTTTTTCGGATCAAACCTCTGTTACTCGGTTTCATCCTGCTTTTGTATACCACCGTCAGGAGAAACCTCCCACTGCGGATGGTCCTCCCCCTGATCCTCCACCGACACATGGTCCAATACCTACTCCTCCCTTACGTCGCTCCTCCAGAACTTCTAGACCGCCTGATAGGTATGGATTTACCCATACTTCCTTGATGACCACTCTCTCTTCTATCTCTATCCCAAGTTCTTATTTGCAGGCTGTCCAACAAGATTGCTGGAACCAGGCTATGAAGGAGGAATTGGATGCATTGGATCAGAATCACACTTGGGATATTGTGGATTGTCCTTCCGGAGTTAAACCCATCGGTTGCAAATGGATCTACTCGATCAAGCTTAAATCTGATGGGTCATTGGATAGACACAAAGCTAGACTTGTAGCACTCGGAAACAGACAAGAGTATGGCATTGACTATGAGGAAACGTTTGCACCTGTGGCAAAAATGACATCTGTTCGGTTACTTCTCGCCATTGCTGCCTCTAAATCCTGGCCTTTATACCAAATGGATGTCAAAAATGCATTTCTCCATGGGGACCTGCACGAAGAAGTCTATATGCGGATACCACAAGGCGTCTCCTCTCCCTTCAAGAGGTCTGTCTGTCGCCTGCGCAAATCGCTTTATGGTTTAAAGCAAGCTCCTCGCGCTTGGTTTGAAACCTTCAAGGCTCGCTTATGCGAGAGTGGCTTTACCCAGAGTCCTTCTGATCCATCTCTCTTTTTATGCCGCACATCTACTGGTGTTACTGTGCTTCTCGTCTATGTTGACGATATTATTATCACTGGCACGGATGATCGTATGATCAAATCTCTCCAAGCTTCTCTCAGGGATTCCTTCCGTATGAAGGATTTGGGTCCTTTGCATTATTTCTTGGGCCTCGAGGTGCATCAATCTCCAAAAGGTTTATTTGTTAATCAGCACAAATACACATCAGATCTTATCGAGTTGGCTAACCTCAATGATTCTTCACCTGTTGATACGCCTGTAGAGGTCAATCTCAAGTTGAGTAAAGATGATGGCGATCTTCTTCCTGATCCTCATACCTACCGGCGTCTGGTGGGAAGTCTTGTCTATCTCACCATCACTAGACCTGACATCTCATATGCTGTTCATCTTGTGAGTCAATTCATGAAAGCTCCTCGACACCTTCATTTGACAGCTGTGAAGCGCATTATCCGTTATCTGCTTAAAACTGTCCCTCGTGGTTTATATTATCCAAAGGATAATCCTCTTCATCTGACCGCTTATGCAGATGCTGACTGGGCTGGCTGTCAAGACACACGCCGTTCTACTACTGGTTGGTGCATGTACCTTGGAACATCTCTCGTTTCTTGGAAATGCAAGAAACAAGAACGGGTGTCCCGCTCTTCCACGGAAGCTGAATATAGGGCTATGTCTTCTGCTTGTTCTGAGATCTTATGGTTACGGGGACTTCTTTCGGAACTCGGGTTTTCTCAAACCTCTCCTACTCCATTGCATGCCGATAATACTGGGGCTATACGAATCACTGAAAATCCTGTCTTCCATGAACGCACCAAACATATCGAAGTTGACTGCCACTTTATTCGCGATGAATATAAGCGTGGTGTCATTACTCTTCCTCATGTTCCTACAACATTTCAGTTTGCCGATATCTTCACAAAGGGACTTCCTCGTCCTCGACATCAATTTCTTGTTTCCAAATTGCTGCTTTATGACTCCCCAGCATCAATTTGAGGGGGGGTGTCACGCAAGCCCAAGTCCATTAGGCTCATTTAATGTCACGCAAGCCCAAGTCCATTAGGCTCATTTATTGTACCTTTTTTGTTACTTAATTTGTGGCTTTAGTTTAGGATCTAAGATTTGTAATTGATTGTAATTAGGGACTTAATTTGTGGCTTCAGTTTAGGATCTAAGATTTGTAATTGATTGTAATTAGGGACTTAATTTGTGGCTTCAGTTTAGGATCTAAGATTTGTAATTGATTGTAATTAGGGAATTAAACCCTTATATAAGAACAGTCGATCCTCAAAGGAGGCACGACATTCATCTCTCTTATGTTCTGTATTTCATCTCTCTCTAAATATCATGTATTACATTCTCTAGGGTTGAGAGAGAACCCTTTTTATGACCCCAATTTCATGCCTCATAATAATAATCCATCCGGAAAAGGATTCAGCACAAAACAGGAAAGTCCCACTTAAAATAAAAATAAAAATCATGTCAGTCGGTAGAAAATTCGCACAGGCCTGATCAATTGAGTAACCATCCGATCGATCAAATTTGGCCTATGTCTTGACTTCGATCAGTCGGGCATCTATCCAATCGATCAAGCAAAGCTTGATCGATTTTCACAAATTTTCTTCTCTTAGCTCTTCCGACAATTGGAACCATAGTCCATTAAAAAAAATATTAAATATAACTTAATGAACCTAGAGCTTTGTCAAACCCATGAATTAGCCAATATACAAAAATCCCTATGGGTGTGTTTGGAAGCAGGATAAATTTTTTGTGGGATTGGATAGCTAATATCATTCAAGCTCATCCGATGGTATTATTGCATAGGATGGGATTCCATTTATTCCAAAGGTCAATCCAATCCCATGTTTGGTTGTGTCTAGATAAATGGGGGACAAGGGATAAAAAAGATCTAAAAAATATAATCCCACCCCCCACTCAAACCCAACTAAGGTGGAATAAGGAGAAAAAGACCTAAAAAGTATAATCCCACCCCCCACTCAAAGCAACTCAAGTTATCCCACCTCCCAGGTGGGATTATGTAAGCCCCCATACTAGGTATTAATTCACTATTGAGTCGGGACTAAGATAACATTATCCCATGCACTAAAAGTGAAAACAAACGCGGGAAAAGTGAGATAAGATGTAAAAAGTAACTTATCCCCCCACTTATCCCCCCTTATCCTACATCCAAACACCCCCTATAGATTTTAAGCTCAACTGCAAAAAATTGTTTGTTAGGAGTGATGGTGTAGGTGGAGGCCCAATGCACTGTAAACCATCCCAAACATGTCCATAGTTTCACACGAAGGAACAACTTGCATAACATATACACAAATAATATCAAGATCTGACTATCTCTACATTAAATTCCTAAGAGCACCCCATATATTTATAAACCACTAACTCCAAACAAGATACCATATGATCTCAAAATATAATTATGCAATTTAAAGTCCTTGCTAACTATCAAAGCACAACATTTTTTCCCCCTTCTGCTGGGAACTTAGTTTTTTTTTTAATCCAATGTCAATGATAAACAAACAGGTGGGAGGTAGACAATGAATAATACACATCAAAGCAATTAACTAGGTAAATCCTAGATCTCTCCATACTCCATAGAATATTGAACAACAAATTAAGGCAAAAAGAGTTAATGAAGCTAATAGCATCTCCATGTGCTTCAGAAACAAAATTTTAACAAATAGGAGATCCTTTCTTCACACAACCCAGCCCATTAGAAGATGTGACTCAATGGCCGGATGTAACGTAATGGCATCATCCTGGTAAGGAAGATGGTGCAGAACTTGTCAAGTATTTTGCATGGTTTCTTTATTTCCACTTTCAAAATAGCAGTTTCATAAAAAAACTCTTGAAAATATGCTGTAGTAAAATATGAAGATGTGCATGGAGCATTACATTAGCATGCGAAGAAAATATGCTGTTTGAGTACGAGGAAGAGTAAAAGAGAAAAACATAGGTGGAAAGACAACATACCGATGTATATTCAGGATCAAAATAGCCAAAAGTACCCTGCACTCTTGTGGTTACATACATTTCCTGGCCCTCAGGCATCAACTTAGCAAGGCCAAAATCTGATATCTGAGGACAAGAGAAAACAGCTTCACAGATAAGCCCAACCTATTGCATAAGAAAATGTCTCAAAAAATTCCCCTTCTGAGAATAAAACATAAATTGCAAACAACTAAATTGATGAGAGTGCCAATAGGTTTAATAGGGAACAGAAAGGAAACTGTGTGCTGTCAGATGGGTTTGCTTTTGCTGACTCTTTAGCTAAGCAAGGCATTGATAGGTCTTCTAATTTCGTCTCCTTCACTATGTAACCTGTTTTTGTGGTATAATGCTTTTATACCGTTGTGCTTTTTTGCTATGTTGGCTGGGGCTTCTTTGTATTCTATTTCTTCCCATAATATATTTTTATCGTTGCCTATGAAAAAATAAAAGCCTGTGTGCTCTCAGAAGATAGAAGATGAAAAAACCAATCGATAGGCTTTGCAAGGTGAGAGGTCAAATCAATCAATGGTGCAACTTGCAAGCACACTTCTGGTTTGAAACCCAAACACATGTCAGTACCAAAGTAGGCAGGCAATCATGCAAATGTGGGTTCTGAAGGTACAAGATGAGGTCTAGAAGTTTTTGAAAGGTGAAAAAGTACAAAACTTAGAATGTTCAATTGTTGATCATACTTGATCATAGATTAACAATGATCAAAAGACTGGAAATGGCAGTGACAAGGTCATTGAAGAGAAACAAAGGCAGAACCATGCTAAAGGAAATTTAGCACAGAAAAAATGCCGATATGCTCCTGAGCAAAATGTAGCTGACCACTTCCAGGCTCTTGAATGCATAATTTTGGGGCCTGATCATCCATTTCAAATTATCAATTGCTTGTACAGGTTCTCTCGAAATCTAATGTGACTATTTCTAGAACATTATTGAGGATTCACCATTTGATGCCTCAAACTGAGTTTAAATATTATGACAACCTTTTATGTTTGTCGGAATTCCTAAATATAATTTAGCTTTTATGGTCAGTATCCTAGTGGATGTGTCAAAAAAGAAAAAGAAAATATATCAAGGGGAAAGAGTTCAGCAGGTTTTATCATGGATAAGCTTCTCCATCACTCAGTTATTAAGTTGGCTCTAATCCTAGCCTCTCTCAAAGGTGTGTCAGCTGATCTTCTCAAAGCTTGAAAAGGTCATGGCAGATTTGGAGACAGAGCCGTGAAAGGCTACTTCTTCAAGATGGATCCCACCTCCAAAACAAGTGCTTTGATAATAGTGCTTTGGCAAGTCCTGGAAGAGCAGGGGTGAAGGCATAAGGAACTCTCTTAGCATTCTCATTGCCCATAAGTAGTGTGGATAAGGCAGCGATGAAGGCAATCCTTTTGGGTCTTCCTAAACCTCTAAAGACAGAGCCAACTAGGCTTATTATTGAGGGTGAGTCTATATGTGCTACCAGGTGAGCAAAATGTCAAGATGTTGTGCCTTAGCATTTAGCATGTGTGGTAGAAGAGATTGAAGATTTTCTTTGGAATAGTGAATAGAGATATCTTTTTCTCATATTTTGAGAAGTGCTCATGGGGAGGCTAGTTCTTTTGCTAAGGAGGGAAATCCAAACTGACGATCCTTTTCATGCCATAGTTCTGACTTCTGAGCGATTTCGGTCTTGGTCACGGCTGCGTTCTGAGTGTTTTGTCTTTTTGGGAGCCTTTTGATATATTCTTGTAGAAATATGACTAGCTTAGATGAGGCCAAACTCAAACAGGCCCACTCAGCTGTGGCATGACTAAAACTAGGCCCATCTACATAATATCCCATGTCTGAATCTCGAGGATTATTATGTGGGATCCGGTCAACCATTGTATACTGTACATTCCAAGTATATTAGATCTTGTATTAGTGGTTTTCCTTTTCTGTATTTCAATTAGATCAATTACACTGTAGTCATGCCTCTTAATTGGGCAATAGAGCAATATAAAGTCCAAGCGGTCTGTCCACTTAAAGGACACGACCAACTTCTCCAAATACTCTCATCTTCTAGCTTTGTCTCAAAGGATCTTAGGATCCTCACATGGTATCAGAGACACGCTTCAAGAAGGTTCAAGATCTTGCGCTGTTCATCAAGTTTCCTTTGATTGGTCAACTCTTATTTTGACTAGCTGCAACACATCAAGGTTACAGTTACCCATACTACTCGTATGACCTATTCTTTACCATCATTGATCAAAGACCCCGCTGAGAGTCTCTTCTAGTAAAGAAAATCTCTCAGAACTCTTCCAGCCAAGGCATCTGACATAAATCTTTCATCCACGTGCTCTGCAAGAGGTTGATTCCTAGGTGGGTCCAACCTCCTATGATCTAATCTGAGGAAGGAAGACATCCCTCTGGTCGCCCATTTATGTTGGAATTTTTAATGCTTTTTTTTCTGGGTTTTTAAAGAAATCTAAGGTTGTTCTGTATTCACTTCTCTTCATTAACAGTTTTTAAGAACAGTTTTGTTCTTTCTTCTAAAACTTTACATTCAACAGACTGATTTACTTTAAAATCTGGAAGTAGCTGCATAATTATGTTCTTAACATAACCTGGAAGTTGGATTAGCAATTTCTATCAACATTTGAGTGATTTAGCCATTTTACCCTGCAAAATTCTGGACACACAGGGTGATTCCCAGCTCTATTCTTGGAAAAGTCGCTCCATATGAATATTTGTTTGGTCATCTGTTTACATACTCACATTTGCGAGTATTTGGCTTTTTATGTTTTGTTCATCTTCCATCGATGGAGTGTAACAAGTTATCCCCTCAGGCTGTTCGTTGTATGTTTGTAGGATATAGTGATGAACACAAAGGCTTTCTTTGTTATAATCCAAATGAAAAACGTCTCTAAATCTCACGGAATGTTGTCTTTTTGGAACATATTCCCTTAAATTCTCTACGTCCTACTCACACTAATATTCAAATCTATTATCTTCCTAACTTTGCAACAACCAAGTTCTTCTCCTCAGATAACACAAGTATATACCCATCGTCCAAAGCCAATGCTTCCTGCTCCTCCTGCTCCCAATTAACCGACCTAGCCGCTTCCTACTATTAAAGGTATGATTCTCCTAACCCACCTCCCTTGCGATGATCTAGTCGGATTTCAATACAACCGGATAGATTTGGTTTTCCTATCTTGTTCACCGGTTCAGATCCTATTTCTATCCCAATCTCTTATGCATAGGTTGCTAATATCCTCTGTTGGCAAGATGCGATGACAGAGGAATGAATCGCTTTTAAAGCAAATCAAACTTGGGATTTGGTGCCTCTTCCACCAAATGTGTCTCTTATTGGGAGTAGATGGGTCTATTCCACCAAGTTTAGATATGATAGCACTCTTGATTGCTATAAAGCTAGACTTGTTGCACAAGGCTTCAAACAAGAATACAGAATTGACTATGAAGAAACATTTGCACCTGTTGCTAAAATGACCACTGTTCGATGCCTACTCGGTGTTGCTGTTGTGCGGCAATGGCCCCTTTGGCAATGGACATAAAGAATGCTTTCCTCCATGGCCATCTCAAAGCAATTGTCTACATACGACCCCCACCAGGCTATGCATGTCCTTCTAAGCATGTCTGCACGTTAAAGAAATCCTTATATGGCCTTAAACAGGCTCTACATGCATTGTTTGAAAATTTCCAATAAGTCATTCTTCAAGTTGGTTTTTTGCAGAGTTCTAATGACAACTCTCTTTTTATTAGACGAAAATCCCAAGGCTGTTCAATACTGCTAATCTATGTTGATGACATGATCATAAGTGGCAACAACACTAAAGGTATCTCTGATCGCAAATCACATATGATGCGTACCTTTCAAATGAAAGATCGTGGTGCGTTGTCATACTTTTTTGGTCTAGAGATTTCAAGAAACATGAAAAGTATATGAGTTCATCAATCGAAATATGCTGATGATTTAATTAACTCTACTAGACTCAATGATGCCAAAACATTTGACATTTCTCATGAGCTCAATGTTAAACTTAGCAAAGATGATGCTTGCCAACTTGATGATCACATTATTTTTTGACACTTGGTGGGTAGTCTGCTTTATTTGACTATGACGAGGCTTAACATTTCTCATACGATACATACTGTGAGTCAGTTTGTAAGTAATCCCCATAAACCCCATCTTCATGTAAAATATCACATCCTCCGGTACATCAAAGGTACAAAAGATCGTGGACTTTTCTACCTGTCTATGTCATCTTTACAATTATAAGGCTATGCTAATGCTGATTGAGCAGGCTGTCCTAATGCCCTTCGCTCTACTACGGGTTGGTGTATGTTTCTTGACATATCTCCTATCTCATGGAAATGTAAGAAGCTGACCATGCTGTCTAAATCATTGGCTGAAGCAGAGTATCGATCTATATCCTCCGCAAGTGGTGAAATTATATGGCTTCGGCGACTATTACAAGAGTTTGGTGTCTTCCTTGCTAGTCCTACTACTCTTTATGTTGACAACACAGGTGCCATTCACATTGACAAAAATACTGTCCTTCATGAGCACACGAAGCATATTGAGATAGACTGTCATTTCATTCGCCAGCAATTCGTCTCTAACATCATCTTTCTTCCTTATGTCTCTTCCCACGACCGATTGGCTGATATCTTCACGAAAGCAATTCCCAAGGATCGCTATGACTATTTGCTTTCCAAATTGTTGCATTGCTCCTCACCGCATCAATTTGAGGGTGAGGGTAGAAATATGACCAGCTTGGATGAGGCCCCACTCAAACAGGCCCACTTAGATGTGGCCCAACGCGAACTAGGCCCATCTACATAATATCCCATGTGCTGAATCTAGAGGATTATTATGTGGGATCTAGTCAACCATTGGATACTATACATTCCATGTATAGTAGATTTGTATTAGCAGTTTTCCTTTTCTGTATTTTAATTAGATCAATTACAATGTAATCATGCCTCTTAATTAGGCAATAGAGCAACATCAAGTCCAAGCAGTTTATTCACTTAAGGGACATGGCCAACTTCTCCAAATACTCTCATCTTCCAGCTTTGTCTCAAAGGATCTTAGGATCCTCACAATTCTCATGTTCTGAAGAGTCTGTTGTATTTTACTATGATATATATATATATGTATATGTATCTACATTCAACATTTAAAAAAAAAAGATAAATTAGTAATTAGGATAATTAGTTATTAGATTTAGTGGGATGAAAAGATGAGAACTTGGTTTAGATTTAGTATTATAAAAGGTTTCTTTATTTTGTAATGGATAAAATTTTATTTAATGAAATCATAGGTTTGTTATGCTCCAAGGTAGATAAATGTTCATTTTGTTGCTAGTAGCTCTCTTCTTGCATGATTTAGACACAAAATTATTTATTTTATATTTATTGCCAATCAACATTGATCGAGGTCATTGAATCCGATTTGAAGAAGTTTAACTTATCTAAAGATTTGGCTCAAAATAGAACAGAATGAAAAAACAGAATTCATGTAGCCGACCGCAACATGGTTGGGATAAGGTTTTGATGATGATGATGATTTGTTGCCAATCAATGTTGATAAGATCATGGATTTCCTGCGTCAAATCAGTATCAAGTAAGTTCATCCTTGGTGTTGGTGTTGGTGATATTTTAGACAAGAATTCATAATATCTGAAATCGATGGAATGAACCCTGTGCTGTGAACTGCATGGCAGTTGCACTTGAGTTCTGTTCACCCATTTGGTGCCCACAGTGTTGGTTATTTCAAATATTATCCTGTTATGCATGAAATTGTAAATAGTAACTTGCTTGACAAGTTTTTAGAAACACAGCAACGGTCATGTTAAGAGTGTGGAATAGCTAACTATTATATCCTTATTTTAAAGAGATATCATCACATCTCTTTTGCATTTGCCATTTTGTTAATTATTTTAGATTCCTAAATGTCCTCCTTACTTTTTAGCACTCTTCGAAGAATTAATGTGCCTTTGTTCTTCATGAGGGAAACATAAAAAATGCTTGCTTACTTGGTTCAAGTTTTCTTCATTGTTCGGATGCTAAAAAAGGTTGAGAGAAGGCCATTGTATCCTATTCCTGGGCATACCAAATCATTTACACCAATAGTTGGGGCAAGACAACATTCTTGGAATTCACAATTGAGATTTGTTGTCTTCCTCTAAGATAACATTTTACACATTTCAGCTTTATTTTTCAATTATGTTTTATTTTTTTTAAATATCATCATGGTCTCTAACCCTATAGAAGAATTGAAAATGTTTATCTTTTGTTGATCCAGTTCTAAACAGTGGCAGCAGAATGTGACACCATTTCACTTTTTTGAAAATTGTACATGTATTCACCACTTCATGACCCTTTGGAGGAAGATAACAGGTATGCAGGTCTGCTATCATGAAGGAAGTGGGTAGAAGATTATACATGGCAATACAAAATGTTCAAATATCTAGATGATCCCCTTTAGGACGTATGGTTCAAACTCACAACCACAGAAGAGTAAAAGGATGCCTAAAAAAAGAATATTTGATCTAGAATGCTGGATAGAAAGAAATGTGGATGAAAAAGGAGACCCATCCCAAATGCAAGAATTTCAAAGCAAGTGCATGAATTAAAGGTCGGGAAGCATCAGTTTTGGAGGAGCAACTCCAAACCTTTAGCAACTGGGCATATTAAAATGGCTTCAACCATCATGAAAGACTACGGAGCCTCCTTGAAGCACCAACACAAGAAGCTGATGATGGAAGATCTCAAAGCTGATGATGGAAGATCTCATACTTTTATCTTCAGAAGAGACGAGAACTTGTGGAAAGAAGACAAGAGAGCAAGAACTTGAGACGAGGCTAACTTGATCGAGTTATCACCCAATTGGGAGAACCATGACCATAACCATAATCATCCAAGTGCATTTTCACTTCTCAACAATGGCCACAACAACAACCACTACCATTGCAACTAAAACAACTAGAAGAACTCCAACCAACACCTAAAATCTCAGTCCAACTCAAATCCCTTGACTGAGGGAAAAATAAGATAATAATAATACTAAGGATAACAATCAATACAGTACATAGGAGCAGTGGCAAACCCACGGATTTCATTTGAGCGGTGTAGACTCAAACAAGTAATTGGCTTTTGGGAACGAAACCAGGATTTTCACATGGGCTGTGGAGGCGGATGTAAAATTTTTATATGAATTTTCAAAGCAAAGCTAGAATTTTCATCATGGTTTTAGAAGTGGACTGAGATCCAACAGGTAAGATTACTCCCACATCGAGGTACTTAGGTCCGCCCTGCATAGGAGTAAAAGGATTCATTTCTCCTTGGTCAAAATGGTGCTCCACAATCCACATGACTATCTATTCACAGTGATTTGCAATTAGGACTGTATCTGAGGTTGGTAATATTTGCAATGTACGCAAAAGGTCAGGTGTTCAAGTTTCATCGTTGGGTAGTTTTGAAGTAATTTTCTACATTTTCTTACCACGAGTTCAGAGAGAGGCATCCATGTTTTTGGGTATCTCAATACATTTCATTTTCTTCAATTACATAAAGAGGGGGAGAGGGCAAGAGAAAGTTGTATTTTATTTTGTTCTTACCTTTGCTTCAAAATTTGCACTCAGAAGTACATTGGTGGATTTAAAATCTCTATGAACAATAGGTATGCCAACTGCTGAACTGGAGTGGAGATATGCAAGCCCTCTTGCTGCTCCAAGTGCAATTTTGAGTCTTAAAGGCCAGCCCATCTTCATTTCACTAATTCCTTGATCATTAATAAATAGAAAGTGTAAGTTTCAAGAATATAACGTGGATGAGCACAGGCATCATGAAAGAGTTCCACTCATTTAAAAGAACTTTACTGTAAAATCCAACCATTTAGATGATCTTGGAGGTTCCCGTTGTGCATAAACTCATATACCAAGAATCGATGTTTTCCATCAGCGCAATAGCCAATCAAGGGAACTAGATTTGGATGGTCCAGTCTACTCAAGATGTCAACTTCTACTCGAAACTCCCGTTCACCTTCAGCAGCTTTAAATGGTGGAAGTTCCATTTTCTTTATTGCCACAACCTTCAGAGTACACATAACGGAGGGAAAATTAGATGTGAACACAGGAAAGGTAGTAGATAATTACAAGAATAGGGACAAGCATTCAAACTCAAAACTTTACCTTTCACAGAAATCAACATTCAAAATGCACAATATATGGTAGTAACTAAATAAGGCTATCAATTTGAACCGCACAAAGAAACTAGTGGTGAGTAAAAAAACCTAAAAACTACTTTCAAGTGTTGCAAGTTATTTCTAAATTTCTCCTAAGAAACCCACCCACACATACTGTAATCCCCACATGAGCACATATTCAGCCATCTAATAACCCAAGTGAAGATACAAGTAGGCTTCAAAACATATCCCCAAGAAGACCATATCATCAGACATCTTTATGCCAACACCCCTTAATATACATTGTTCTGGCATTTAATAACAACTTGAGCTTCTGGTGTTTATGGTATCAAAGCCAAGCGTGATGTGTATGAATTCCTAGGACATGTTTCTATTCACATATGGTTGTTTGACGTGTTTCTATCCACATGCATGTGGAGCCCCACAAGTGAGGGGGGCTATTAGAACCATTTGATATACATTGTTTTGTCATTAACTAAGAGCTAGAGCTTTTGGTTTTTCTAGTTATCAACACTTTTAACACTTTACTCTACAAAAGAAATAAAAGCTACAACATGATCAGTTATACCCTATATTACCACAGCAGACTGAGGGCCTTCCCCACTGACCCCCCACAAAAAACGAAAAACCCAATTGCCTTTGCTAGAACTGAGCACGAAAATTGCTAAGTAGTTTATTCAGTTTTGCTATGGGATTGCACAAAACTGGAAACCACTTAAGTATTTTCTTCCTTCATCGTCATCATAAAAACAACAGCTGATCCCATCAGTCTGGCATGGAGTCAGCAAAACAGTTTTACACTTAAGCTCATTACTGAAAGAATAAAAAAATACCCCTCCAACCAAACTATACCAGAAACCTTCTATAAACTGTGACGAACATGATCTATGTGTCAAGACTCAAAAGTGTGTAAGAACATCCTTCTATGGGCTAAGGATACACCTACTCATCTTGATTGTAGTTAAGCCCATCTACTTAGTCACCTTCATGAGTTCTTAATTTCTTCCTGCTGTTAAGTATACACCTGCCCCACATAAAATCAAAATCAGTGCTGATCACTGATATTGATTCGAGCAGGAAAAAAGTGGGGTTGAGCTAGTATTGTCATTATCCACACCAAATTTAGTTTCATGTCTCCGTTTTGCCTTACATTAAGGTAAAGCGCAATTCATTCTGCTAAGGGTTCAAATTGCTCGTGAGTTGGTTATGCCCAATCAACACTTCGAAGATATTTATCTGATACAAATACAGCAGGAACAGAATGCACTCATCACCAATTTTGAAGTATGTTCATTTTTCCCACAGGCGTTCCAGCAAATTCAAAAATATCTATACAAATTTAGCATAAACTAATTTCAGTGTGGATTAATCATCCAAAGTATTAACTCCTGAGAAAAGAGCATCCATTGGTAATTAAAGTGAAGAAACAAGAAACGAAAGAGCATTAGTTATTGTGGGGGGATGTAACTCTCACAGGCAGTCATGCTTCAAACTTGTAACAAAGCTATTTATTAACATACCTCTCCGGATCGTAAAACCCCTCTATAAACCCGACCAAATCCTCCTTTCCCAACCAGGTTCCCTTCGCTGAAAGAACATGTAGCTTGCTCCATTTCCTTAAGTGTGAATACCGATGACCCATGACGCCTTATTGAAGGTGTATTTTGATCTCCAAGTTGCCAATGCTCAACAGGCTTATATATCCCTGAAAACCATGCATCTAGTAGACATAATTAAGAATTCTACCGCACAACATCAAGAAAATGCTTATGCAGAATGAATCAAGAAGTAGCCTATACAATAAAAACAAAAAACAGATGATACGGAGAAATGGCATACAAGATTCCTTCTGGTCGTGTGATTTGCTTCTCCGCCGTTTGTTCCACGCTGAAACAAAACTGAAAGGCATGACGTCCCTCCAAACACTCGAATTATAAATGTTTGAGAAACGAATAAGCAGTGCCAAAATACCCAAGAACCTAACAATTTCAATTGCCCACTTTCTCCACACCTCAGACGCACTCATATCCCAAATCCACACCAAATATCCCCCACAAAACCAGAATCAAGGACAACCCCATGTATTATACAATCATGTCATCACCAAAAACCACCACCAAATGAAATAATCAGTTAGACTAAATGAGACCCAACAAATCAAAAATCAAAGAAGACCCTTTTGTCTAAAGATTCTTAAAATGAAAACACTGTATTCAATTAATCTTAAAACAGGTAACTGGGGAATTCCGGAATGTGATATAGATGAGGCAGAAACAACAAGAGGAGAAGAATGGTGTAGTAGGAATCCTGTCAAGAGTACGTAGAAAAGACGTGAGGTTAGAGAAATTGAAAACCACTCAACAACCCATGTCACCAACTACCCAAAAACATTAAAAGAGAAGTAGAGAAGAGTAAAAGAGAAAAATAAAATAAAAAAATTACAATGGGAATGCTTGAAGAGCAAGGGAGGGAAGAAAGTGATTGGTTGGAGAGCTTTTTAGCAAGGAAAGTGTATTGCTTAACCTTAAACAGAAGACTGTTAGAGGGGTGTGTGTTTGTCAAGGAAAAGGCAGAGAGTAGAGGAACAGTAGTAGCAGTGTCCTCCATATTTGGAGAGAGAGAGAGAGAGAGTAGCCGTTGGTGGGACGTTCTCAATCAATCACACAAGACAGTTCCCACCAAAATTGAAATGGATCCTCGCTCCCCCTCTAGAAATTAATTCCATAATAGCTGAAATTTGGATCTGATGAAGACATATCACAGACACATACAGGAGGGACTGGGACCCATCTTTTTAGGTGGGCCACTAGTGAAGTGAAGGGGATGGATGGAAATTGTTGGCCATCTGTCCATATTCAGTGTGCAAGTGTGGCTCAAATGGTAAGTGTATGACATCAAATGGTCTGGATCAAGAAAAGAAAGAGAAGGGAAAGGAGAGAATTTAAATTTTTCCTGCGATTCCAATTGATACTCTCCAAAGTCACCTGAAACTAATAAATACCGGTCCCCACAGGCCCACACTGACTTCAAGAATTTTAGAACAGTTCTTTCTTGGAAGAGATTTCTTTCTTATTAACTTCTAGAGCCTATCAAAAGTTGGATCGAAGAAAAAGTAAAAGAGAAAATAATAATAAAAATAAAAGAAAAATAATTATTGAATAATATATTGTGCTACCAGTCAAATTACATTTGAATCATATGAAGTAAAAATAGATACATTGTGGGAATGATTAAATTTATAGAAATTTTTACTCTATAACACTGCCTTTCCTTCTCTTTTAAGTCTTTCTCACATTTGAATCATTTGAAGTAGAAATAGGTACAGAGACATGCTGAGCTTATGCAAGATCTTTTTCTGTGTGTAATTAGACTATCATTTCATTGAATTATTATTCTTACTATAACACTAGCACAATAACCTGTGCTCAGCACAGGTATGTCTATTCATTGCCAATTAAACATCCGCACATTATAAAAATATACATAAAGAAATAATTAGTTAAGTGCTGAGCATGGGTGCGCTAGTATATTATATGCAAATAAGTATTATAGACAAAAGTAAGCTCGTAGAAAGAAGAGATCAAATATAAGTTGGGTAAAATGGGAGGTTTCGCAAAAAGGAGAAGGAGAATGGAATAACTTAGAAGGTAGGTTTAAATAGTTGCATGCGACATGAATGGTTAGTTACATGGCATAAGAGATAATAAGGGAATTATAAGTGTGGAGGTACCAACTTACCATTAGAAATGCGGAGAGAATGAGGTGCACTGTGCATTCATTCGTATAAGTTACAAGTCAGAACCATAATCAATAGTCAAAATTAGTGCTAGAATGTATAACTTTAATATATTATAATTAGAAAGTGTCATAGTGATGCTCGATATATTGAAAATAAGTAGATTATAAACATACAAGCATATAAGCCCTTATTTGAAAAAATGGAATGCTTAAGTTTGTCAAATACATTGATTATAAGGCTGTAAAATAAAGTCACTTCATCAAATCCTCACGTCATTTGATTTTCGAGGTATTTTTTTCCTCAGTACTCTAGGTTCCTGATCATCTAGTCATATCGGTTTACTATGTTCTGATAATTGTTACTTTACCGTCATCATTCCAATAGAGTAACTAAGATTCCAAATACTTATTTCATTTCATCAATAGTTTTTAATAAAAGAGTACAGGTGAAACTAAAGAAATCCTCTACAAATGTTAACCATGGTGGAGATCGTAAGTGGTGATTCACATGACAACTACTTATTTGATCTTTTCTACAACGGCTATCTCCCCCACGCCCCCGAGTCAAGACACATCCCTGGAAAAGCTCTATTCAAGGAGTGCTTTCCGTTGATGGGGAGGAAAGTGTAAACGTAGCTTATTAAAGGGCTTGGGAACTCTCTCATCTTTATATACTGTTAGTTGGCATCCCATCAGTTAGCTGGCATTACGAAAAGAGTTAAAGAGTTAAAGTTCTATAGCATTCCGTATCCGTTTCGCGATGGATTCAAGTATGCCCTTTAAATTGGTTTTTTTTTTCCTAGTGTGAATCCGTTAGAGTGCAAATCTAATTCATTAAAGTCTTAGAAAATGAGCAATTTTTGCTAGCAAACCTGTCTATCAAGGTACTATTCATATTGTGTTTAACACTGTCTATGAGCTATTAGAGTCTAGCACTTATTTTTATTCAAAAAACATTTATTAGATTTTCCTTTTTTTTTCTTTTGCTTTTTTTGTAGGTCAGTGGTAAAATAGATGTGGGACTACCTACCCACACAAGGATCGATCCTTAGGTGGTTCTGTGAGATGAGACACCCCTTTCCACTCGGGCATCCCATGTTTCTCAATATTAGATAGATGTAGTTTGCATGCAACTTTTACATTTATCATATGTATTAATAATGCAATTAGGAATTAATTCTATTTTAACTATAATATCCATGCGTGTAAAGATAACATATACTCATCTACTATGTCATAGAAACCTAGAATTAGTGGTCTAAACCACAACATAAAAAGAGGCATTATTGTTGATAATATATATTTGGGTTTGAACTTCCTTTCAATAAAATAAGGGGATTGATTCCTGATTTTAGCGTTGATGGTAAGGGACTTGGGTGAGTGTGTGTGTGGGTGGGCTAGTGTTCGATTATCAACATTCTTCCAAGAGCACATACCCCCTGACTACAACTTTCAGTTCTTAGTTAAGGCGAAATTGTCCAATTAGAAACTAACTTGAAGTCACCCATCATAAGCAAAGCTTAAAAAATATAAGTTTTTGTAAATCTCAAGTGCATGCAATACATTTATATCGCTATAAATTTTGTTGCATTTGAGCTGTACAACATTCCGTTCCCCATTATTTTCAGAGTTGATGAGCTTTCAGTGTAAATAGATTACTCATCTTCTATTTCCTCAAACCTCTTAAATTTGACAGGTAAGAGGTACTTTGTAAATAGATTACTCATCTTATATTTCCCTGTGTGGACCTACCAATCTGTGTCACTACTAACATGCTTGCCTCACCGATGACCATATACAAAGACGTTAATTGTTTGGTAACATTTTTCTTAATTAGTTCTCTCTTTCTTGTATTGTGGATGGTCCCTTTTAAAATGACCTGATTTCTTATGATGGAAGCAAGCATATATTTCTTCCGTTTTTCTACTCATCCTTACTGCATGTATTAATATTGCAGTTATCTTTGCTAGTACCTACGACTACTTAAAACGTTTACCATTGGATTCAATTAACTAGGCCTTAGTCCTTAGATATGATCTTTCACATTTATACTTTTTTTCATTTTTCCCTTTTTGTTTCGATGTCTAGACTCTTATTTGACTTAAAAGGTTATAAACCAACTCTTCATTTTTTAAGGTTCATGATTAACCTATTGTTATTCATCTAAAACTTATGGCATTGAGAAACAAGTTTTCGTTTTACCAGCTTCAAGAATCCTAAATTTGTGATTTAAAGCGTTATTAATCTCTTCAAGGTGTTTGAAGAGTGACTTGTAGGCAATAGGAATGTTGTGCACGTACGAAGCGCATAACCTGCAATCAACAATTTACTCACACACAAGAAGAGACAAATACACAAGAGCAGACACACGAGAGATTTACGTGGTTCGACAAGATGCATACGTCCACAGCCAAAAGAGAACTCAATTATTTTACTGCACTCTTCTACTTATGTTAAGGGTTACAGATTATATCATATATATAACTTTCTCTTTCTTAACTCCTAAGAAAGCCCCGTACAAAAACCAAAACACCTTTAACCCAAAGCCCAGTCCAAGACTAATTTTATGGACCAATCCGGTAAACACGGAATATAAGACATAAACCCAACACGGAAGAAGAGTGAAATCTAATTTCTTGCCATTTGATGAAGGCGCACTGGATCTTGGTTCCCTTGTGATTTGCAGTTGAAATGTTTTAGATGATTCAGATCTCAACATGACTTTAGATGAACAAATCCTCCTAAGATTGTCAATTTTGGTGTTCTCAATTGGACGAAAATCACAGATGATTGATTTACGTCATATTATGGTATTGCTTTCCTTAAAATAATTTTGGCCGCGTATTTGGCCTCAAACTAAGCAACATGCTCACAAAAGACTAGCGATCAAGATGCATTGAAGCACACAAAATAAAGGCTTATGCCTTATTGTTTCAAAACTCAACTCAAAAAATCGTCAACCCTTTTAAGAACTAAATAGTGTGAGTTGAGGACTGAACCCACCCACCAACCAACCCCACTTTGTCCCAAGTCTCCTATAGGAATGCCAGAAGAGGCAAATTTAAGAAAGCAGCAGGTGCGCTTCAGGAGATCCCCATGATGTCTCTGTTTACAATTTTCGGTTGGCATTAGAAGAAGGCTTAAGGATTGCTTATTTTTGCCTTTTATTTTCTCTCGCCATGTATTCAGCTCTAACCAACAGGTGGTAGTTCAATTGACCTATGACTCTGCCTTAGAGGAGGAAGAGAGGTCTTGTGTTCCACATGCATCTTTGTTAGTATTGGATTGTGTCTTGTATTCCGGTTTGGGTCATCTCAATTAGCAAAACCGAGGTTTAGGGTTAGGGGTAATTGAGTCATTATGTATAAATTTTCTTGAGAGCCAAAAAAATGGTAACTATATATTAATGTGATGTATAACCCTAAATCCTATAGAATTGTATTTAACAGAATAAGGAGAGAAAGAAATTGAATGAGCTTTTTTTGTGGGCATAAGTAGTTTGATTGAACCATGTAATTGCTTATGTGTCATTTTTTTCATAGTTGCTTGCTTGATAATTGTGTGATTTGTGTGTGCCCTAGTTGATCGTAAATGTTAAGCATATTTTCCAATAATTAGCCATCACCCATGATTATATCTAGTGTATGTGGATAGGAAGGTTTGTATATACCACTAGGGATTTGTTCTCATATGTTCAAAATCAAGTGTCCCTTAGGCTCATAATCAAAGGCTCCTAGGTAGAGCTGAATGCGAGATACCCTGGGTCTTAAAACAAAGAGTATTAAGCTCTTCTTTAGCAGAGAGCTTTCTTCTTTGAGGTTTTTTTTTTTTTTTTTTTTTGCTTTACATTGCTTTTTATGTTTTGGGCTTCTCTTTATTGAGTCCTTAATTGTTCTGTTTTATTGGGATGCTGGTTCCTGTGCCTTTATATTTTCTTCACTTTTTAATACAATTTACTTTAAAGCAAAAAATAAAAAATAAATAAAATGCAAAAAATTAGAAATTAAAAGTAAAATATAGGTGATATAGTGGTGAAATTTTAGTTGCTAGGTGCCTAACACCATTTTAAGGACAGCCACTCATTTGTGCAACAACCACTTGTGCTTGGTGTCTAGCACATTGCATAGCACATCAAAACCATAAAGTGAGAGTTGATGGGATAACTCATATGAAGTGCTTCACCAAGACCTTCAATATAGTGTCTCGGTTGGCTATGGCAACTTGCGCATGCGGACCCAGAAAATTCTTTTTGTGGGGGACTTAAAAAATAAATCTTAAGGAGAAGGGGGCTTAGTGTAAAAAATATATATATCAATTTTCATAATTTATAAAGGAGTTTTTGGACTAAAAACTTGGTGGGGCTTCAGCTCCCACTGCTCTATCTGGTCTGCCCCTTGCGGCTATTGAAAGTGAGCATACAGGTGATCTGTTAGTTATCTCCATATGATGACAGTCGTGCTACTCGGCCAGTCGTTCGATGAGGGGACAAGATGAGTCATGCTGTACATGGATTGGGTCAATCAGGAAAATATTTGCTTGTCTGAATCCACCAGATGCAATGAACTTAGGCTCCTCACAACGACGCATGGTGCAGTGCAAAGCGTGCACAATGAAATACACTGCTCGAGCCTCGAGCCTCGAGCCATGGTCCATGACCCAGTCCCAAGTAGGAAGTAAATGAGGTACATGAGCTATCATTTATAGATAACATTTCTACTTCCAATTTTAATCGTTGTGCTGCTCGTGCAAGAATGACCTTTTATCCCAGATGATAAAAGGAGTTAGTTCTAAGCTGTGTGACTAGGATTAAAAAAAAAAAACGATGTGCAATAAATGATCGGTTTATTCACCAAAATACTCATTAAAAATATGATTTTGAGAACAGTTTTTTCGGAAAGCAAACAGCCAAAATATTTGATTTGAGAACAATTTGAAACTTCTTCAACAAGAACAAAGGTTAGGCCTATTGAACAACCTTAGCTGTTTTTCTAAAAGGAAGGGTGTCAATGAGTAGAGTCAGAGTTGGTTTGTATTGAATTGAGCAGTATGGATAACATAAACATGCTCAGCCAAATCTACACTTCCATTTAATGATCGGTTTAGAAGGTCAACATGCCCAATTCGAAAGTGAAAAGCATTAGCACGATAAACCCTTAGATATAGGAGTGCAAAAAAATTAAAAAACTGTTTACCGACTGAACCAAACCGACTGTTAATAACCGTGTTTCACAATTCGATTACAGTTATGGCTATTAAAATCGGAAAAGTGTGCTTTACGATTCAGTTTCAGTTTTTAGTCTCGACTCACAATTATTAATCAAACTGAACCGTAAAATATAGTTTGATTAACCGTTTTTCCAAAATACATGGTTAACCGAACTGTTACACCTTAAGTGATATTTTTAAATCAATTTCAGCTATTGATCTTTCATTACAGAACCTCCATAGCCATCCAATATTAGAATATTAAATTAGCTAAATACATTAACCATCTCTCTCTCAGAAAAATTGAACATTTTAATGCTACTTTATTTTTTTGGAACTATGTAATTTATTATTTAGGATATATGGTTTTGACTTTTGAACATATATTTTGCATTTTGATAAAAGGGGCATTTTCCTGTGCATACGTCCCTTATGGACTTTTCGTGCACACTCTTTGGTGGGGCCCACTGTGGACCCCACCAAGGGATGAGACTGGAGGGTTGGAAAAATCTATGTGAAAGCACCCTACATATCAAATTTGGTCCCAATCGCATATCCTTAACCCCTTCATCCATGACTCATAAATTCATTCCGTTCGAATTGGTGTATAGTCAATCCAACGGTCCAATAAATTCGGATCCGATTGAAAGTTGTGGCGAGTTACTATCATGGGGTCTCACGTGTGTTGAAAGATTTGGATTGAGTGATAGATTGGCCCAACCTAGAGTTCTCATGAAAAGAAAAGGTGATGAATGGATGCGTATAAAGATTCTCCTTGATAAAATATGTGTATATTTATTTTAAGTGACAATTAATTGTAACTGAACTATCTAATACGGTTAACTGCGGTTCGATTTTTTAATTGCTTTTCAGGGTATAGTTACAATTACGATTTTTTTAAATTGAAAACCATAAAATATGGTTTGATTAATCTTTTTCCCAATAAATATGGATAACCAAACCGTTGCACCCCTACTTAAGTGATAGGGTTTGCCAAACCACTTTGTGGTAGGGCACCTTATACTCATAGTAACAATAGAGAATCAATTTGTCAGCCAGACTAGTAGGCAAAAAAAAGGGTGGGATCAGGCTCGGTTGGTGGTTCAATTGGGTTGGCAGTGGTAGGTCAAAAATGAGAATAAAATCAAGCTGATCTCAACCCACTTATTAAATCCATTTCAAATATACATATGGTAAACTCAAACCTTGAATTATTGGATTGTACTTTTGGTTAGTGGGGTGGGTCCACTAATGTTCACTGGGCCTGCCATACAATCAAAGCATGGCCTATATATGGGACGAAACTCGAGAAATCTTTATGCCCCTTGTTGCAAAACCATCAGCGGGCTTAAATGTAAAATACAATCCTTTCAAAATCACTGTCTAACCTTTTTCCATCACCAATGAAAACATTTCACTTCACGCAAAGTTGAATTTCACTGCTAGTTGCTGCCAGGTTAGATAGAGTCTTAGTAAATGCTCATTGGCGGACTAACTATCCTGATCCCATTGTTCTACACCTTCCAAGGATCTCTTCAGACCATAGTCCAATTTTTTTGGACCACGGCAACTTCAAATGCTCCATTTAAGTTTGAAAATATGTGGCTTCTTCGTCCTTCCATCTAGTTGTTATTTTACCATAGCATGAAACCCCCAATTCATCCTGGCCCAAAAGTTAACAGCTCTGACGCAGTTAAAAGCAGGATCTCATAACCTGGAGCCAAAAAAACACTTTTGGCCACCAACAACAAAGCATCCATGCAATAAAAGCTAAAGTCCTTCAGTGCCAGCTGGAGTATGACTCATACCCGTCTGGACTTCATCTAAGACAGGCATTCATTGGAAACAAAGATCTAGGATCTAGTGGCTGAATGAAGGGGACCGAAACACCAAATTCTTCCGCTAATTAGCAAAGGATCAGGGCTCTTTCAATAGAATCAACCATATCTAATCGATGGCAAGAAGACTCATGATCCAGCTCTCATGCATGTGCAGGAAGTAGATTACTTCTCGAATCTCTTCAAACCACATCAAGGTCAAGTCAATCCATTACTTTCTCAAATGGACAGCTCCTCAAAGGTATAGACTCCCAAAACTCATCCCTGGTCTTAATTCCTTCTGAATCTAAAATTAAGAATACAGTTTTCTCCCTCAAGAAAATAGTTCTGTGGGTCTTGATGGTTATTTCAATAGGTGTGAAATTGAGCTTGATGACAAATCATGGGATGCAAGAAGAATCAAAGTAGACGCATTGATGAAAGGTGGGCCCACAATGCTACATTGCATTTACAGTTGCTCGTAGAACCTTTTCCATCAGCATTCTTATATCAATCATAGGGAATAAAACATTCAATGCCATATTTTAAATCTTTATGGATTTTGATAAATTCATAAAAAATCTCTAAAATATCTAAACACATTTAAAACTATTTGATGTATGCATACACTAGCAACGAAGTCTCGTGCTAAGCCTAGGCTTAAAATAGAAATATAGTAAAGTTTAAGATCTCTCTAAAATATAATTAAAAATAAGTTTTGATTCTATGAGAACTGTTCTCACACACTAATCTGAAAAACCTTTTATAGGATTCACTTGTAGGTACCATTTAGGAATGAGACCCGGGGGGATGGAAAGATTTATGTGGGACTATTTCAAATATCAAGTTTGGCTCCAATCACATGTCTCTAACCTCTTCATCCGTGGCTCACAAATCTACTCCATTCGGATTGGTGCACAATCAATCCAACAGCTTGGTAAATTCGAATTTTACCAAAACTTGGGGTGTATAACTATTAGGAGGGTCTTTATCTATTGCAAAGTTTGGATTGGGTGATAGACGGACCCTATCTAATTCTTACAAAAAATGGTGAGAACTAGTTTTCATAGGATTATTTCCCTTATTTATAACTATTAAATTTTATTTATGCATCAAATATATAAAAGAAAAAAAATGAAGTAAAGATCATTAAATAATGCTAAAATGGAAAGAAAAGTACATATCTAAGCAAAGAGTGATTTGATATATTATAAACTTTAATCTGATCAAATGCATATTATAAAATTTAATCTCTTCAAATGCATGTTTTGAAATTCACCTTAAATTGAAAGAAAATTTTAATCCCTATGATTCAAAGACACTCATGCAACTATTTTATTGTTAGACATAAGATATTAATTAGTGATAAGAAATAATGCTTTATTCAAAAAATTAATCATAAGGAGATAAATTTATTGTTTAGAAAAATGCCCGAGCTAAGCTTAGTCCCATAATAATCATAAGAGGATAAATTTATTGTTTAGAAAAAATGCCCGAGGTAAGCTTAGCCCCAAAATAAATTAATTTATTCATAAAGCCTGGATTGAAATACTAATATTATGTAGCTTTGGAAGTTGAATGAAAGTTTTTTTTAAGAAAAGAATAATAATGATAGTTATTGAAAATTTTATTAAATGAAATGAACATTGACATTTTGAAAAATTGTAAGTGTATGTGGATGCATTAATGGTTTGAGACTACTATAAGGACTAAAAAGAACCCAAATTTCTACTAAAGGAAAAAAAAATAAAAAGAAAGAATGATGCCAATTATAAACATATGAATATATATTGATGCATATATGTTTATTAAAAGAAAAAAAAAGATACAATGTTTGAAATCCAGCCAACAACACAACAAATAATAATAATACTAAAAATAACAACTAAATCAGATATAAAAAGTAATAGGATACCTACTATATACCTAGTGATATTTGATTTGGAGTACATCCAAACAATGCATTAAGACATACAAAAAAGCCATTGTAATGCAAAAGTAAATAATATAAGTCCCTTTCCATTCGCCAAGTTTGGACCTCTCCTTATAAATTATCTTCGAAGATAGTTTGGTTTCAGGAAAACGAGAGAATCCTCAAAATAGAGGGTTCTTTTTTATTTATCAAACCGCTTCATTAGAATTTATGTTTAGAGATTTTGAAATTCTCCCGACGCTCTCCTACATGAAATTTCAAGCCCTTAATCTAGCATCTCACATTTGGAATGTTGGAATCTTGAAATTTCAAAAAGCAATTTGTGACTGAAATTTTCAGACTTATTTTTGCAACAACCATTTCCACATAGGCGAAATGCAAACATTCAATATTCATGCCCAGAGACTATTTTTGGCATTTAGTGAAGTATTGAACGACAAACGTAAAGGGCACAAAAACAGCGTGGCACCTTTTTCCACGCAATCAATAGGATTTAGAAGTGGAAGCAACCCATTGCCCTGTTTCCATGGCACCGTCATATAAGCGAGTCTGAATCCTGCTAAGGAAAACCCTCATGCTGATTGCTGCCCATGCAGCCAAAGTCAGCGTGAGAGTTTCCCCCATCTAATCTGAATTCCATACAAGTTCTCCAAATAGGTTAGAAGGTTAAAAATTATAATTCCAGTGAAAGGAACATGTCATTTGAAATGTCAAGGAGATGACCAATTATATCAATGTGAAAAATCCCCAGCAGAAAAATCCCCTGTTCTAAGGAATTCTCCCATAATGATACAAACCTTAGCCAGATTTTATATAGAAAAAAAAAAAAAAACCTATTCATGAGTTTGCATAAAATTGGTCCAACCCTCATAGAACCTGGACTCTTGCACACAGGTCCAGTCCCTGGGCCTAATTTCCATCCCCCAGGCTGAGCGTGGGCAGTGGGCCCACCCTGCTATCCCTCTCTCAGGATCTCTCTCTCTCTCTCTCTCTCTCTCTCTCTCTCTCTTTCTCCTATTTCTATTTATATCAGTGCTGCGGTTTCCAAAAATTTTTCTTTTTCTTCTTCTTCTTTAAGGGTGCAAACCCTTTCCTCTCACTTTCCTACCATTTGTTCTCCCATTCAAGTTCCTTGTCTATTAACCATAACCACATCTCCATCTTCATATCTACGATTCAATTCCTCTTTTTACTCTCTCTTTCTCTTTCTCACTCAATCTCATACAGAAAATGGAACAACCCAAAAGAAAAAGGGGCCGAAAACCGAAGATACCGGTCGCCGAAACGATGGACTTCCAGATGACAAACCCAGTCGCCTCTCCCTCCACCCTGGACGCCGACGACACCGTATTCTCCGTCGGGAACGTCGAGGTCGCCGAGAACAGCCCGGCGGCTGCAGCCAGGAGGGGAAGGGGCCGACCCAGAAAATCCCCCGCGAAGAAACCCGAGAACGGGAGCGTGGCTTCTCCCCCGCGGATGAGCTCGCGGGTGGTGGAGAACAACCAGGCGGCCATGGGAGGCGACGTGAAGCCGGCCGTGGACTCGACGCCCCCGCCGCCCAGATGGGAGAATGTGGTGAAGGTGTTGCCGTCCATGGACGCCGTCGTGAAGGTGTTCTGCGTCCACACCGAGCCCAATTTCTCGCTCCCGTGGCAGAGGAAGAGGCAGTACAGCTCCAGCAGCAGCGGGTTTGTCATTGGCGGGAAGAGGGTGCTCACCAACGCGCATTCCGTCGAGCATTATACTCAGGTCAAGCTCAAGAAGCGCGGTTCCGATACCAAGTACTTAGCCAGGGTGCTTGCCATTGGGACTGAGTGCGATATAGGTAATTAGTAACATTGTGTGTGTCCTTTGCCTGCTTAACTTGTTAGACCAGCTGATAATGTCACTGAATCTCTTTATTCTTAGTTTGGTATTGTGTGTTAGAACTTAGCAGAGCTTTGATTTCTCTAAGAGATAAAAAAACAGGGGAGATTGGAGCCTTGGAGGTCCTATTTGTTATAAGTCAGTTCTTTTCTTCAACCCATGTTATGTGGCTTTAGTGGAAGTGGGTGGTATTTGTAGCAATCACATGTTATTGCATTTTTTTATTTGGTATGACTTCCCTTGTGGTACATGAGGCACAAGTTTGCTTTCATGTAGGGGGGATCTATACTACCTTTGAGGAGCACTTAACTACTATTTTTATTATATAATTATTGCATTATATAGAATCCACTGAACTCCGTCAATTTTTGCTGTCGGTCCCAAGCCCGGTTAATGTAGGAGGTTTGCTTTAGGTAGGTTGACAGTCCGCGTAGAACTTTTTTACAACCTAAACATGAATTCTGCAATAGGAGAAACAGAATTTATGTAGCCGACCCCAACATGGTTGGGATAAGGCTTTGATGATGATGATGACATAGTATCCACTGAGCTAGGGGATGGGTGAGTTCAACAGAATGACTCTGAACTGATTTTGGATGTCCTTTCTAGGTCATCTTAGTTCTATTTGTTATAAGGAGCAAATAATTTGTAACTACAAATAATTTACTTCCCAGTTTATTCTATTTTGTTTTGTGTTAATGCAACACATTGTTTATCAGGAAGCAACAAATGTTTTCTCAGGCCCTACAGTGCATTGTTCTTATTTTCCACTTGTTTTTTATTTATTATACCATTTGAGAGGTCAATTAACATAATTTCAAAGTAGGTATCTCTGCTATTTAGCTTGATCAAGCATAAATTCCCATGATTAGCCAAAAAAGGTGTACTTGTCTATTTTATAATTAAGTGATCTGGCTTTCACGGCTTGTTCTTTCCTGAGGACTTTTCATGAAGGGAAGTGTGTTTTGCAGGCTTCTTATTTATTCCGATTGGTGTGAGATAGGAGTCTTAGCATGATCTGATGCCAATGCATGTTTCTCTAGCAGTGTTTGCTTGGTTCTAGCTTTTCTTGTGTGAGAGCTTTTGTGACAACCTGGGGAGGTCTTTTCATGAAAGGAAGTATGTTTCCCTGTATTTTTTTTTTGTTGGTCTAATGAGTGGTATGAAATAACAATACTAGCATGAACTGATGCCAGTTCATGGTTCTTCACCAGTGTTTGCTTGAATCTAATTTTTCTTGTGAGCTTTTGTGACAATGTGGGTTGGGTTCTGTGGGAGAAATTATTCAGGATCATTGAGGGAGTTCTGGAAGTGGAGTTTCTTTGCATTTCAAATCACCACAACCATTTAACTTAAACAAATTCGGACAAAATGAACAAAGACTGGTTATTGGTGCAACCATGAACTATACTTGGTCACTTTGAAAATGTAATGACAAGCTTTTTATATTTCCACTAAGCAGCAACATACAAGCAGAGGCGACACATTTTTTGGTTTGGAAATCCAAGAGCGATTTCCCTCCGTCTTCATATTCACACCTGGGAATCATTACTTCTCCCCATATTGAGGAGGTTACAGTTGAAAGATCTTGTTAGATTACTAAGGATATTGGATTGTTTGAGAACTAAGGAACATGTAACACCAAAGACAGTATCAAAGTTCTACAGGGATGCAGAATCTGATAGAACTTTCTTGGGAAGACAATGGGAAGAGATTACGCATAATGTCATATACATTCTTGCACCTAAGTCAATGGTTAGGGAGTGAAAGAAGATACATGATGAGAAAATGTGGAAGTAGAATTACTGGACTGTGCTGAGCTTGAGTTAACTGAACTAGATGCTTACTTGGAATTAGTTTGCCGTAAAGTTTCTTGCAGATGATTTTAAATCTGGGTGTGCATTATGTCAATCACTCAATCTACATAAGCTTTGTAACCTGTTGTGTTTGTCAAGCTTGTTGAACTAATATTATGTCATTTCAGTCAATTCTTGTCTGTTTTGGCCTATTTAGAATACTTATCAAAGCTTGTCACATCTTCTTGTGGTCTTAGTTTTGTTCCAATGAGTGCATGCCAACTTGTCTTTCTTTTCGAAAGTTAGAGGTCCACAACCATCTCTGTTACCTCTAGGTTGCATGTACGGAGGCAAAGGCCAATCTCTTGAATTCTTGACTGACAACATTCATAATCCTATGGCGATTCCCCAATCTAAAGTAGTTAAACTGTAGTCCTTAATGGTGGCATTGACCTTACATTGAACACATGAGGACAGATTGATCCATATTCTAGATTTGGTCCTCTAAAATGGGTGAAAACATGTTATCTTTTGAGTTGTTGCTTTTGAGCCTCCTTTCTCGGGTCAGCCGGCAGTGCCTCGACTCTTATATTCTGATAAAGAACTTTATAGAAACTGCCAGGAGAGATTGATTCCTTTTTGGTAACCATCCATCTTCCTTTGAAAGCAATATTCTTTTTTAAAATATGAAGCCACGAGACCACCCCAAACAGTTCTCGTGTCAAAGAAATTTATTTATGAATAAGAGCACTCTTAATTAATTCTGTTCATTACACTTCGGTATGGTTGTCTGCAAAGTTTTACTCCATGGTGTGTATGGTTGTCTGCAATGTTTTACTTTATGGAAGGTTACTTGAGCCTAGTTTCAAAATGGAGCGGCTTAGAACACAACCACTAGTAGATAATCCGGTGTCATCTGCAGCTTTCATGACCGAAACAATTAATTATACAACCACAAAGTGAGCAAAGCTACTCAAGGAGGGAAAACAGATAGTCCAAATAGTTCACATGACCCATATGAGTAGTTACATGGTCACTCAATAGTCCATCAGGTCTTCTATTCTGATGTTCCTCACACATTTAACACTCCAACAGAGTTATACAATCAGAAAAAACTGAAATACCGTAAAAACAGTTTGGTGGAGATGTGTATACTGGATCTTACCACAAACCCCCAAAATCTCCATTGAATTCAATTCCTCAACTTACAAGAGAGATTTAAATGGGAAGGAGCCAAACTAAATCATTCAAGGAAAAAATGTCAAATCAAACACTAGTGTTGATGAAGATTTTAATACATGCATTTGAAAAGCAGCATGGCTGAAAAACTCTAAAATGTATTCATAAGAGAGAGAGAGAGAGAGAGAGAGAGAGAGAGAGAGAGAGAGAGAGATCTTATTATCAAACACTCCTGTGACACAAAAAAATACAGTATACCTCATGTGTTAATAGGTTGTGGGAGTAAAAAGGCCACCATACATTAAGTATGCTCACCAACAATTTTGGGTAGGTAGTGAGGGAGATTCTTTGAACACAATATTGCAAGGGAACTTCTGATGCAAGTCCAGGTGTCAGTTTGTCCTTTAAAATCCTTAATAATAATTTGAAAGTAGAAAACCCGGCAAGCAGTCTTATCCACTATACCAAAGTCACTTGTATAAGGGTCTTGACAGGTGAAAAGATCAGTTTCTTTAATGGTTTGATCTTCAACATTCTGGAAGACCATGTTCATGGGACTTTTATTGCTAATGGCCACAGGTGGTTTTCAATGATAGCAATGTTATATTCCACAGTAGTAAACTAATGTATAATTAGAAATGTAAGGCCAGTACTTAAAGAACTGTATCTATGTTTATTTTGCAGCCCAGGAGAAGCTTAAAATATACTGCAATTTGAGAATCAGAAAATCCAGAAACAGTACTGGCATAGCAGTGTTAACATGAATGTTAAATACTTTAATGAGATGGTTAATAACTCCTTAATTGTGTCAGAAGTGAACATATTGTTGTTGATAAAGGCCCAAATGTCCCACCACTGGTGCTGAATTTTGGGTCATGAGCAGGTTTGAATACTCCATGCAATTCCCTTCACTACACAAGGGTGCAATCTCGTGACAAATGACATGCAATTTTACTCATAATTGGACGAAAATGCATGCAAAGGAGAAAAACCGGGCTTCACACCAGGTCTGCGGTCTTCACCAGCTCACAATGGCTTTTCACTACCTGGAAAGGATTGAATTACTTGTATTTGAAAACTACCATGGGCAAAAGCCATACAAAAAATTAACATTTTTTTATGAACAAGGAGTAAACTCTATCCAAAATCCCCCTCCTGTTTGTTTGGATAGGTCACATTACTCAAACTCACAACCTCTTGGTTGCAATAATGAGCACCTTTCTGCTATTGGGGCTCTAAAAAACCCTATCCAATCCTAGCCATCTGCGAAACCATTAATGGTTAGGAGTCTTAGTTTCTGCCAATCATCATCATCGTCATCAAAGCCTTTTTCTGCCAATGCAATCTAAAAAGGAAAATTGTGAAACAAGGACTTTTAGACAACTGAGAAAACTAAAGCCATAAGAGTTCCCTTTGAAATGTGGTTCTAAAATGGAAAGGGAAAGTCGTGTGGAACAGTCACATGTTTTCTCTTTTTTCTGCTTGAAGGAGTTTACCAAATCTCATGGGTCCCATCTGGGCCAACCTCTCTTCATGCCATTCAGCCCCTTCTTATCTGCGTCAATTTCGTGGCTATTTTTTTCTGTGGCAGATTATGGTTGGGGAAATTTACTTGCTCTGTAGTTTAATACTTAATAGTTATTCATTTTTCTGATGTTTTTGTGGAGGCAAACTTGGAAGTAGATTCTCCGGTTAGGTGAGGTGGCCTAAGTCTGATTGCTGTTTAGAATATTGCAGTCTTGTAATATACTTGGGTTCCCTCTTTTGCAAGACACTTCAGATATTATATACACAATATTATATATATTATATATTATTATTAAATCCTGAATTATTGAAATAGAAGTATTCATTTAGAAACTTTGATTATCCCAGATAGATGGAATCAGGAGTGGATGTTGATGATGTAGAAGGTTAGATTTGTTATATCATCTTATGGTATTGCATTATGATAAGTCTTATTGCAACTATCAAGTTCAGGTGTCCAAAATCCGAAGAAGTTATCTATGCTTAATGATGTTATGTTTTGCTAAATATTTGTTCAATCAGCACAGTTAATATCTGTACAAACATGATGACATGCTGATGTGTTCAGCCTAACAACAAAGCGGGAGATATTGGCACCTGTAGCCATGGGCCTTCACAATGGTATTCTGCTCTTTAATGGGGAGCCCTTTCCTCCAAATGAGCTGTAGTGGAAATGTGGGATCCGATGGGTTGCAAATCACTTTCTAAAACTGAAGGAATACTTGCCTATAGAGTGAGTTAGAAATCCTAAGGAAAAAAGTGCATGACACTATTGAAAGATCTCTTATTACAAATTAATGATTTTTTTCATTCTCCAAAAAAAAAAAAAAAGGAATTTGCAGAGCTCCTTTTGGGCATGTGGTTAAATAATGTTCTTTCTTGAACTGTTGGGGCATGAACATGACTGTCACGACTACAATGGTGAGGACTTATGGATGAATTCGATGATCCCTGTTAAGGGCTACAATCTAGCAATTTACAATCAATTACATAAAATCACAATGTTTGTCTAGCTGTACATGCAAATGGGCTGGGCTTTTGTTATACAAGTGGGTTGTAATGTTGGGTTGGGCTTTTGATCACTTAACAATGACCACTGATGAGTTTTTCTGATGCTGCAGCCATGCTGACAGTTGATGATGATGAGTTCTGGGTAGGAGTTTCACCAGTGGAATTTGGACCTTTGCCTGCTCTCCAAGATGCTGTTACCGTTGTTGGCTACCCGATTGGGGGAGACACAATCTCGGTGACAAGTGGTGTAGTCTCACGTATGGAGATCTTATCTTATGTCCATGGATCCACCGAACTTTTGGGACTCCAGGTTTCAAATTGTTTACTCAATTTTCTAATCTCTGGCCTTTCAATATACTATAGTTTTTTTTTTTTTTTTTTTTGTTGAATGTTAACCTTCATTGAAAAGACTTAACAGTACAAGAGGGAAATACTGAAAAGTCAAAAAGGAAAGAAAAAACGAACACCACTAAAAGCAAAACCACAAACAGAAAAATTAGAAAGAAGTAGAGAGAGACTCTAACAACCCTGAACCACCCAAAACTTTAAAAGAAGGCGACCTCTCTCCAATTCCTGTCAATATACCATAGTTCTTGCCTTGGATTTGCCTTGTTAAATAGAGTTGATTTGAGGCCTCTAAGTTTTCTCCAAAATTTCAATTTCATTTGGCTAAGCAATTTGCACAATGTGCTGAGTATTCTTGCTTTATGAACTTATATTTACAGATAGATGCAGCAATAAACTCAGGAAATTCAGGTGGGCCTGCATTCAATGATAAAGGGAAATGTGTGGGCATAGCGTTTCAGTCCCTTAAACATGAAGATGCAGAAAATATAGGTTATGTCATACCGACACCTGTCATCATGCACTTCATAGGAGACTATGAGAAGTCAGGAGAATATACAGGTATGCTCCTGACGCATGGTTACTTTCCTTCTGTTATTACAAGGCTGGTCTTAGAATTGCATTCAGTAATAAGTATTCTTCTCCTTTTTTTTTTGTCTTGTCTGGTCCACCCTGTCCAGGCAGTCAAAATATGATTTTGGACCTAGAATAGGGGTAACATGCCAATGATTAATTTTATAAGCAGTATAAGAATACATTATTTTGATTTACATGATTACATCTATAGGCTGGAAGGAATTGATTTCTTATGCGACTGTTTTTTCATCCCAGGATTCCCGAGTCTTGGAGTTGAGTGGCAGAAGATGGAAAACCCTGACCTGCGTAAGGCAATGGGAATGGCAGCTGATCAGAAGGGGGTTCGCATTAGAAGAGTAGAACCTACTGCTCCAGAATCACAGTTCCTGAAGCCATCAGATATTATCCTCAGCTTTGATGGTATTAATATTGCAAATGATGGAACAGGTAAGCGCCATCATATTTTATAGAAATTCTTATCTATAGCCAACTTTATCATTAATATTGCATTATGTATCGGCTTTCTACTTCATGGTTGGCATCATCCTTTCAGTTTAGAGTACTATGAAATTTGAATTTTTTACAAGATTATGCCAAACTTAACTTTTTTTTTTTGTCATGCCATTGGGTTTTTTCCCTTTATAAATGCATTGGTCTTATTTTGGTACCTCACACTGCTTTCTTTCAATCATTTTTTATGATTGCATTTCGCAGTTTAAAGACCATCTGGTACTGTTGTCCTGCCAAACAGTTGTGTCAAGGGGGATTGGATGCTCTTGTCATGGGTTAGGGTGGGGCTTCTTAAACTTCAAGGTCCTGTTTTTTTGGCAAGTAATTGAGTTTCTTTGAGATTGTTTGGACATGTCCAATGTAGGCTAGTAAATAGGAATGGCCTTGGTGAAGAAAAGTCTTTCAATGCAAGTTGATGGTATGCCAATGCAAAGGGGTTTGCAAAAGAGGACATGCATAGAAGTAGTAAGGTTGGATCTTGACGCAGTTAGGAAGCACAAATCCAGATTGTGGTGAATCCAACCCAAAGTTACCTAATTCACTTGATGAACCACCGAATCTTGTACTGTTCGAATCGAACAATACAAGATTCGATTTGGTGGATTTGGAATTTTTGAAATCCTTTGGTTCGAGGCAGTTTGCTTCCCTGTAGAAACGGTGTCGTAGAGAAGAAGGAAAGAGAGAAAAATCTAGAGCCTGGTTCATCACTTAGTACTAGGCTGGTTTGGAAGAAACCCAAGAGCAAGTTCACCGCATTCATTTCACTCTCTCCTCCAAGAATGTTAAAAATCTAGAGATAGTTTGTGAGGATTTTGTGTGTGGTGCCGAAGACGAGAGGTTGAGAGACCGGTGGGGATACCTACCAAGGTTCTTCTCTACATCACTTCCAGGAAATCTCCTTGTGGCGAAGGAACAAACACTTGGGATCGAATTGAGCTTCATGTGCACAGGCGGGTGATTGCCCTCGTTAGCTCACCTGAAGTTGTCAAGCAACTCACATCCATCACAATAGAGAGAGCCTGGTGTGGAGGTCGAGGTTACCATCGCAAACCCATGGTGTTTTGGGTTTTTTTTTTTCTTTCAAACAATGACTTAAGAATGTTATTTCACGTGTAACCCTAGATATGGTCTTTTCCTTTTTAAGTTAGGCTGTAGGTTACTATTTATTGCTTTTGGTCGTGACATCATGTTCTTTTATGAGGTTATTGCATGTTATGTTGAAATTTAAAATTACAGTTGGGTGAAAAAAAGGTTGACATTGTGATGTAACTTTCCATCAACAATTTAATGCTAGAATAGTACACCATGTCAGCACTATTGCTATGTCTCTAGCTTGAACCATCATGTTTATATGTGCCTCATTTGGATTCTAGAGATATTGCTACAAGACTTATCACTTTGTTGTCCATCCTATTAGCAATCTTAAATAATGAAGATGAAACTCCACATTTTTTTATATATAATATAGCTAAATTTCATCTAAAAAGGCAGGCCTACTATAAGATTAATCTCTTCTAAACTTGTGAATGTTATAATATAAAAAAATCAATTGATGGTAAAAATATTTCTTATTAAAGTGAAAATTTTCAAGAATAATTATAAGTGGAAAATATCTTGACCCATTTAGATTATATATTATTAACGTGAAAATTCTTAATAATACTAATAAGTGGAAAATATATTGACCCATTTAGATTTCAATAGATGGGCCTTAATGTAGACCCTTATAAGTTTTGATATAGTCTTATCACTCTCAAGTTTCCTTTCTCTTTCGTTTCTCAATTTCCTTCCCTCCCTCCCTCCTCTTTCTGCATTTATGTGAATCTCTAAAATTCTCATCAAAACCAAATATTATGTCTTTCACTTTGTTAAATTTTAGAATACATGGTGATCTTTTCCATCTATGATCGGGGCTCATTTATAAAATCCAAACATGTATCAAAATTAGTTTCCAAGTTACTTGGTGGTGGGCCATTTCGCACAAATTTGAGTCTCTATTGGATTGATTAAATGTTTAATATGTAATTTTATGAATTTATTTTTTTTCTATTCGAATTAGTAAATTGAACTTATCTAACTTGAATTACGAATCAAGCGAATTGGAAAGCGAATCTAGTAAACCTACTCAAACAAATTTTGGAATTGAAGCAAGTGTCAAATTGCAAACTACGAATTCGGATCCAAATTGGTCGAATTATGAATCAGGTAACTATGATCCAACCCACCCCGATCTTTCATCCAATAAAAAATCCACTTAAACAAGGACAAAAGTAGAGATTTTGTTTACTGTTGAAGCGAAATCCACTGTAGATATCTTCAATCCTTGGGAGATACATTCTTAGAACCAATGGAGAGGAGGATAGAAAACTTGCGAGAAAGCAATTTATTGAAATAATAAAGTAACGAAGATAAGGCTGGAACTCCCTTATGTAGTCTTATATAGTGTTTAAAACTCATAAATTCTTAAGATAAATCTAAACCATTGGTTTACATTGTAAGAAATAAGGAAGTCCAATAAACAAAATCCTAAAAACTTGTCAATTAAAAAAGAACAAGAAAAAATGTGGGAATTCGGCCTTCTGCAAATCCGCATACGGTAGTGTAATGCTCCTTTGGAAATTCTGGCCCTGGGATGTTGAATTCTGCCACTTATTTCTTCCTTTTCTATTGGTAACTTTCCAACATAAGACTTGTTATCCAGCCTAATAAATAGGAATTTTCATTAAATTCAATCTTTAACACAAGAGCCTTCAATAAAGGACTTTTAATATCGCTTTAATAGGGAAAGAAATGAACCTTGGTTTTCTTGGGTGATTTGTACATGAAACCCAGTTTGGAAACTTGCCCCGATATGCAACCATTAAATGTTGGTATCTTAGTCCTTCATAACTTTCCATCTAAATGGCTCATCATATGGTTCTTTTGGGTCCATCAATTTCAACCGAAGGTTTGATTTAAAATTCATTTTTAATATTAGCATATTCACTAAAATTTGGGATATATTTAAGACCCATCATGACCATTGTCACCATCCAATGTACAATTTGACCCATTCTTTTTTATTGGGCCCTCATAAAGGTGAATCAAGACCTCATATGATCAAGCGACTCAACCTAAATATTTAAGGTCTGATTTACCACATGATCCATTAAAGCCATGTGATTTGTTCCTGCATCAGATTTGAAGAAGTTCAGCCTATCCGAGATTGGGCCCAGGATAGGCCGAAATGGAGAAGCATAATTCATATAGAAAACCCTAACATAGTTAGGATAAAGCTTTGATGAATGATGATTATGATAATAGTGATGAAGTGATTGAGTATGCTAACCAAGAATGTTTTCTTTCTATATGTGCTTCCAATCCAGAATTTTTGAATCTCTTTCCATATATTACTTTACTTCGTCAGTTGCTCCCTTTCTGAAGACTTCTTATTAGATGAGACCAATAAGGTAAATAATCCCATCTTCTTTTACTGCAATTGCTTGAGCTGGTTCAACACCCATGCAAATATCTCATTGACCAGAAACAATTACCAGATTCTACCAGATTTATGCCAAAAACTATTGAACAGGTAATAACAGTGCTGTGACAGCAAAATAGTATCTAGAATCAATTCAGAAACTGGTTAGATTCCCAAATGTTAGGTCCACGAAAAAGTATGTAGAGATTGCTGATTAGGTATCAGTTACCGAATACCCTCAAACAATTAGCCAGAGATCAAATACAGTTCTAGATCTTATGATATATGCCCAAAAATCGGATATCCCAAATATTTGTGGGCAGGTATCTAACCTGCAACTCACTGGTAGTGAGAAACCAAAATTTTCTTTTTCTCAAATCAGGAAATGTAGTGTCAAAGAGGACAAAAGGTTGCCCCACGCAAGTATCATGAGCCCTTTTAGACATCCAAGAAATTGAGTGTTCATATGCCAAGCATTCACAAATTGGTTGAAAAAGGGGGAGGCCAAAAGACCTACCTCTGAATGCTGCAAAATTGGCGAAAAACGATAGGAATCACGGGAATCCACCAGCTACTGAAATGTCTTTTAAAATCCACCAGTTGAGCAGTCATAGTGGGTGCCACCAGATATCCAAACCGAAAAAGGCGAGTCAACTGTCATGTTCTTCCTGAATATCGAAAGGGTTTGAGCCTAACTTATGGTACCATGAAAAGATCATAGAAGAATGATGTTTGCCGAATTTGTCTTGGTTGATATGACTTAGACATATTACTCAATAATAGAAATTGAAAGATTCAAAGTTTTGTATGCACATACTTTGAAATATATAAACTTGCATAGATGATAAAGTATCGAAAAGACATCATCATCATAAAAAAAGAAAGAAAAGACATCGTCATCAACAAAGCGTTGTACTAACATGAATTTTGTTTCTCCATTCTAATCTATCCTGAGTCAAGTCCTTGGATGGGTGGCACTTCTTCATATCTATTGTTATTACCTCCATGCACACCCTATTCAACCTACCTTACCCCTTTCCCTTGGTCAACCATCGACCTACATGGAAAGACTTTTCCTATAAATGGCGCTGTTGCTAGCATGTGGTGGACATGCACTTATTATCTCAAATGTGTTTCTCTTATTTTATCACCTATTGATGCTATCCCTAGATGCTTCTGAAAGCGCTCGTTTGTTATTATACGTTTTCTAGTTTCACTCATCCACCTTAACATTCTCATCTCTGTCGCACTCATTTTATGCATTTGTTACTTGTGAATTGGACAATATTTGCTCTATATGTCAGAGCAAGTCTAATGTTGTCTAGTAAAATTTTCCTTCAATCTTGTTGATAAGCACCAATCGCAAAGCACTCCGGAAATAAGTCTCCATTTCAAGCATCCCGCTTTTATTCTATATTTGACATCTTCCTCAATCTCGCAATCCTTACTAATTATTAAGTCAAGATATCAAAATGAATCTTTGTGGTATCTCTTAAGCTTCAGTTCTCAAAGTGGTCTTAGCTCTTTGTACATTCCCAATAAAATTGCAATTTAGAGATTGTCTTTGTACAACTTAGTTGAAAGCCTTTGGATTCTAAAGCCTCTCAAAATTTCTCAAGCTTTCGCATTCAAGCCATCTCTTGCTTTATCGACCAACATTATTTCATTTGCAAACAACATACATTAAGGTAACTCCTCTTGAATATGAGTTGTTACTTCATCCATAATCAGTATAAAGAATAAGGGCTAAAGGTTGACCCTTGATGTAAACATATGGTCACTAGTAAGTCACCTATCTCACGATTGTCAGTTCTCCTCACCCATTTTCGCTCCCTCATATATGTCTTTAAAGATTTCAATGTATCCTCTTAGGACACTCCTTTGATCCTTTGATCTAAAACCCCAACAAATAAAATCTCTAGTTACTTTGTCGTAGGCTCCCTCATATATGTCTTTAAAGATTTTAATGTAACCTCTTAGGACACTCCTTTGATCCTTTGATCTAAAACCCCAACAAATAAAGTCTCTAGGTACTTTGTCGTAGGCTTTCTCTAGATCAATGAAGACCATATGAAGATTTTTCAGCTTCTTAGTATTTTCAATTGATTGCCTCAAGAAGATAATAGCTTTCATAGTTGACACCAAGGATTAAAATAATGGTTGCGGTGGACATAGTGGGCCGAAACAACTACGTAACAGTAGCAGCAATATGTAGCAGTATGATTTAAAAAAAAATCCTAAAAACCCAAAATATTGCAACATTTTAGAACTTAATATTTGTTTTTATTAGTAACTAAGATAGGGGGATGTAGCCGTCCCCTTACTGCATGGGGTCCTATATCACTATATTATTATTGAATAATTGTATTGATCTATTGTTTCACATGTATTCAGTTAGTTAGCTATACTAATATGGCTAGGCCCTTATTTTCTATTATGGTGAAATTTGGTTATGAACCATTTCCTATTGCTATTAGAATGAAATTTGGCTTAGGTCCTATTTTCTGTTAGGGGCCATTTGTGTCACCCCATTTACATATGTAAATTGTAACACCACATGTGAAATGATTTCACACCTTTCATGTTTGTTTGCAAATTTTACACATGGTGTGTAAATGTATGTGATTTTGGTGTGTAAATTGCATGCAAAAAAGCCCTTTCATTTTCACACTTCAAGAGGTGTGACAAAAGTTTCACACCCCTTTGCTTTCTGCGGAGCAACAGTATGCATGATGCCCATCATGCCTTTTTCAATTTTTTTTTTTTTAAATTTTCGGGCCCCCAAGTCATGATCCGAACCGTCAAGCATGTTAGGAGTGTTAAAAATAGCTATTGTACAAAATTTCAGTCGTTGGATCATCACAAATTGTGAGATATGTATGAAAAAGTTCAGGCCAGTAATCTTCATCTCTAGAATTTTGTGACCCCCATTTTTACGATCCAAACTGTTAATATCCTTTTCATAAGGCCATTTGCAGCTAGGAGCTTAAATTGCAGGTGTTGATTCAACATTGATCTTGAGAAATCTTCAAAAAATATATCAAGCATTGGATGCGTACACTATTGTTACAGTGCATTCCATAAGTTGAAAAGGCAGTCTGTTTTTTTCAATTTTTTGGATCATTTGGGCCTCTAATGAAAGATTTGAACGGTAGAGCCTCTTCACAAGGCCATAAATGCTTAGTGGTCAAATTTTAACCATTGATCTTTCATAGATTGTGAGATATTAGCAAAAAAGCCCAAACCATTTGATCTTTAATTATGATTTCTATGGGCATTTTTTCCAATCCAAACCGTTGATCCTCTTTAGAAGGCCAACAATGCTTACTAGGTTGAATCTCATCACTTGATTTATTATGGATTTTTCAAAATTTATGAAAAAACTATGAAAAGCATGTGAACAATTAGGTGCAATCAGGTTCACATTGAGGTGTGAAAATAACAAACAGGATTATGTTTCGCATGTGAGTCACTTGCTTATGTAAATGACTCACATGTAATTCATTTACATATGTAAAGCATTTTCACATCACATGTGATATTAACAAACGACTCCTTAGAGTGAAGTTTGTCTAGGTCCTTATTTCTTATCAGAGTAAAAATGGCCAGTCCTTTTTTCTTATTAGAGTGCAATTTGGCCTAGAATAGGTCAGATTGGAGAAACAGAATTTATGTAGCCGACCCCGACATAGTTGGGCCAAGGCTTTGATTATGATGATGATGAGAGTGAAATTTGGCTCTTTAAACCATTTCCTATTAGATTGGTATTTGACTACAATCCTATTTCCTACTTAGTTGAAATTTGGCTAGCGCCCATTGTCTATTAGATTGAATATAGCTAAGGTCCTAGTTCATGTTAGAGTGAAATTTGTCTAGCCCGATTCCTACTGTATTAAGTGAAATTTTGCTTCTTTATATATATGTGGACATTTGATTGATGATGTGCATCTTTAGGTTAGGTGGGCCTCGCAGTGGGGGCCATGAATCTCACCTTAACCTTTAATAATAAAATATCTGGGACATTTCATCAATGGTCCTTTTTTCAGTTACGTGAGGCCCATGGTGGGGCCAAGAATCTCAATTAAGCTCTAGTACTTAAAAAGAGAGGCGCCTTCCAAAAAGGGCATTTGCTGCCCCATTTCATTGTACAACAGAAGGTCAAGAAGGAGAGAGGAGGGAAAGGAAAAGAGGGAGGAGAAGGAGAATGACAGGGACAGAGGGACAGCGGAGGATTAGTGCTAACTCAGTTAAATCATCTGCTTCGTTTAATCCTGACGTACAAAGTAAAGTGAACACTCGTATGCTTGTCCATGTGCTTTCCTATACTAGAACTGCTACATCATGATCATATCAATTGTTAAGAAGCAGTTGGTCAAAGAAGGGGGTCATGATCAGCCCTTTATGGAATCCCATGAAGTATCAATTTGTAATTTTCTTGGAATTACAATCAAGGTTCCATTATCAATCTAAAAGGATATAAATGATGTGATTGCATTGTTATGTTCTATTTATGCCAGAGACTGATCATTATATGTAGTTGAAGCTTATTGACAATTGGTTGGACATTTCTGGTTACTTCTATTTTTTTTTATACAGTTTTCTTGAAGGTAGACTGATATTTTCATATCTTGCTTCTTAATATCTTATTGCTGCTTGTGGTACATTTATCTATGCCTCTTAGTTTTTTTAATAATAAATTAAGTTACCATTAAAAAGAAATGTTGATCTTATTTGTGCTCTGGCAGTTTGCATTACAGTTCGTGCTTCTTATTTGTGCCCTTCTGATACGCATTACAGTTTCTTACTTGTCCATTGCCTTGTATTATTTTATTTACCCTTCTCTTGTTGAAATCTCTCTTACTTTCACTCTTCAAAGAATAACAGTTTACTCACTCGATTTCTTGGTGATCTTTCAGTTCCTTTCAGGCATGGGGAGCGTATTGGTTTTAGTTACCTTGTTTCTCAAAAGTATACTGGAGAGAATGCGGTAGTTAAAGTTCTTCGTAATGGAGAAATTCTTGTGTTCAACATAAAACTTGCAACTCACAAAAGACTTATTCCAGCACATATTAAGGGGAAGCCTCCTTCATATTACATTATTGCTGGTTTTGTCTTTACAGCCATATCAGTTCCATATCTTCGTTCTGAGGTAGGTAGTTAACATTAATGGGCCATTACTCTTTCTTCATTATTACAATTGTCATAATGTGATGAGTAGGATATTTGTCAGAAGATCCAACTGTAGCCTTTGCTGTTATCTATATGTATTACGAGCATCCTCTGGTTTTTATCACTTATAACTATTCAGAACTTAAATTTGCTCTAGATGTTTCCTTTTAAAACATATAGTGCTTCCTTCACAATTGGGAGAAAAATAAAAGGAAAAGAAATTACTGGGTGGGTCCATGTTTTGAGGAGGCTAGAAGGGGAGAGAATAAACTAGTTTGGATTTGGCTTTTGGTTTTTAGGAGAAATTTGTTGAGAATACAGTGGAAAAAGTGTGAAGCTCCAGTCAAGTTTTTTATGAAGATGAGGGTGGTACCAATCCTTGAACCCTTGACCTCTTGTTTGTGCTTCTAATCACATGAAACAAAGGAGAAAAAGGTCTATCTCTCTCTCTCAAAAAAAGAAAAAAAAAAAAAAAAAGAAAGAGGTCCCTCTCTCTCTCAAAAAAAAAAAAAAGTTGGATTCTTCGATGAAAAAATTAATGCGTTCACGAGTCAATGGAACCACTGAGTTTATATATTTCTGTGGGGCTATCAGCCTCTAACAGGACCCTAACAGTGGATAATCATCTCAAATAAGGCAATAGGTTCTCAAATGTGTCTTCCATATGCTCATTGTGTAAAAGCCGTTATTGAGGATCATCTTTTATTCTTATCCATTGTAAAATAACTCAGAAGCCAATTCTTTACTAGAGATCAATGATCATAGTTTAAGGAAGTGGTTGCTTTTAGAAAGGGAGCAAATAATGGTAAAGCGTCTTATGGAGGCATTCTTGTGGTTCATATGGAGATTTAGGAATCAAGGGTGTTTAAACGAAAGATAAATTGAATTTTTGCTCCAACCATAAAGATTATTGTATCGATAAAAGAGGGAAAAACTATCAAGATTATGGAGTGTTAGTCAGTTGGTGCCTTTAAGTAAGGAGTTCTAGGCAGCTTCAGTTGCAATTCCATAGTATTGAAGTGCTGCAATCCTTTTTTTTTTTTTTTTTTGGAATGGTAAGTGCTGCAATCCTTGGTGGATATATTAAAAGTAAGGAGAGAGGTTCGGAGCTCAACATTCAAATTTATATGAAAGTTTGAAAGGAGAAAGCTTAGCACATAGGGAATAAGGGGTGCTTCAAGATAATTAAGGATCAACTCTTTCTCGTGGATACAAGAGGACTAAGAAAGTTGAATGAAGTAGGGGCATTAACTGGTAGAAGCATTGAGAAAGTTTCATGAATTTCTCTCAGAGGCCAATCATTGTGGAAAGTGATGCTGGTCATTTCTTAAGCATCTATGAGAGTGCTTCAAGATGGTTAAGGGTCAACTCTTTCTCATGGGTCCAACAGGACTAGAAAAATTGAATGAAGCAGAAGCATTAGGAAATTTTCTTGCATTTCTCTTAGGGCAAATTATTGTGGATAGTGATGCTGGTCATTTCTTAAGCATCTATAAGAGCTACGGAGCTTTCGGAAATGGTTTTCACTTTCTATGGATTTAGCGGTTTTTGTGTCTTTTTTTCCAAGATCGGTGGTGTCACGCCCCCAAAACTAGGCCGAATCCAAATCTGATTTTAAGGGTGTGAGAATTGGGGCCAATTAAAATTTTTCTTACAAAAACGATACGGGCCCCAATTTTGGGTGGATCGAAGTCCTTCGTGAGGCTATGCTTGGTGATTAAGCAACCATAATCACACACGGAATGAAAATCCATAATCTTCGCAGACGAATATCATACATCAACTAAAGAACAAATCTCAATGATAACAAAGTCAAGGTTAAGTGCTTCGAGGCATAATAATTAAAGTTGTAATTCGAAGACAAATAAATTTGATAAATAAACTAATGGCCTCAAATATGGCCTTATTACATAATCTAAAGTTTTCAATCTCTGCACCAACACTAAGACACCTCAGACGATGTCATCGGTGCTTTACTTAATAACTCCACCATCTAGTGAAATCTCCTACGTCGTCTAACCCTCTGGCTCGACACCAGTAACGGAACCTAGACACCAATAGTGGTGGGTCAGATTGATGTAATCTGGCAAGAGAGTAAACTGCAAGCAATGGTGTTAATCAACTGAATTAAAACATAATAATCATTTTGACCCAAAATATACCGAATGCAAATCCAATGGCATAAATGTACAAAAACGGGTAACCCCGCAGATACAATATACTAAAAACGGGTACTCCCGCAAATATAATATTCAAAAAGAGGTATTCGCGTAGACATATAAAAATGGGTATCCCTGCAGCCAGATATACAAAAAATGGGTATCCCCGCCAGATATAACCAATGGCACAGCTGTATACTATATTCCATAGTACATACTGACTTGATGGCGTATGTCTACCTCTAAACTGCAGTCAGTTAAATATATATAAATATATGTATATACAAATACATATGTTTATTGATGCAAAATGAACTATGTTATGAAACTCTTAATTCATAATATTCAACCCAATTTCAATTTAAGCACTTGATTACTTAATTTAAAAGTGTATTATGATAGTGTGTATTTTCCAAGTTCTCTAAGGAAAATCACTAATCCACGTAATGGTTATAGTTAGTTAAATATGCATATGAGAACCAACCCTCTTCCACAATGGAAATATAAGTTCACGATGCCAATATTCTACTTTTAGTGTCTATTATGTGGGACATCCTGAATCTTACATTCCCATTCTGAATTCAGTTCAATTCTCATGTGTACAATCAACCAACTTTTCTAAAAAGAAAGGAATCCATCTAATCCAATTATGTATAGTTAACGCATTTTACAAATTGGGTAAAAGATGTTTAAATTCCAAATCCAAACTTAAATCAAATTATGATAAAAAAGGGGAAGGGAATAATTAATTCCTTAAATATCATTGTTGTGTATAAATACACCTTATTATTTTAGATAAAACAAAAGGTCCAAATTCCTGATTCAAATTCGAAAATTAAACTCAACTTAAAAGCCAAATTAAAATTCCAATTACATCCAAATTGAAATTCACTCACCCCCAATTACATCTTAATTAATTCCTAATCAATCTAAATCAAATATTAATCACAAGTACATAATTTCCATTTACTTTTATAAACAATTCTAACCAATATTCTAATCACACCTAATTTAAGAATTAATTAATATAACCACATCTCCATTAATCTACTAGACCATTAACCAAATCATAATACTCTAAACATTTATAATTAATATTTTAAAATTCCAATTATATTTATTTATATATTTTTTTTTATTTAAAGTGGGCCTAGCTCATCAAATCCCAGCCTAGACCCACTAGCTAGCAACCCGGCACAATTGCAGCTGGGCCCAACAGCAACCCGGGCCGGGCGCTACCAAGCCGAGCCGCAGCTAGGCTTGGCCTGGCTGCCAAGCAGCACGTGCTACCTGGTTGGCCAGGCAGCGGCTGTGGCTACAAATTATATATATATATATAATCCTTTCATATATTTCTTTGTTTTAATCAAAATAAAAGCAATCAAGACTTCATCATTAAACCTTAATCAAGGCATCAAAATCTATCAAATAAATCATACCTTAAAGCATGTTAATCAACAAAACAAGCAAAACTACATTGTTTACAGTTATCTACTTGCCTGGATCTCGATGCCACAAGCGAATCTAAAGATCCCACCTTAGTTTCTCCCCAGAGAGCTTCTAGGGCTTGGCTGCAGAGGAAAGGAAGAAGATGGAAGAATAGGGAAAACCCTAAGATTTATATTATGTAAAAGTTTTTCTAACTTATGAGAAAGGGCTCCCTTTTTCTACTGAGTATTACAAAATTTTAAAAAAAGTCTTTTTGGCTTAAAAAGGTAAAAAAACTTAGGCCCAAGGCCCAAGAGTGTTTAAGCGGTCCTTCTAACTCCTCTCAACCCAACTCAAACCCGACAAACTGACTCGACCCAACAATCAAAATCTGGGGCTTGACAGGTGGATGGTGAATGAGTGGCAAATTTGTAGACAAAACAGGGTGTCTTAAGAGGATTGTTGTTTGTTAGCAATTAGCATTCTCAGGCCTTTGTGGTTGAGCTCTTGTTTTTTGGTTGTATGTCATCTTCATAAGATGCCCATATATTTTTTTTGAAATTGCTCTTTGCTGGTGTTAAAAAAATGTTAGATGCCCCCAGATGTAGAACTTAGAAATCTTTTTGTCTTTCTCAAAATTGTCAATTTACCAATGATACTAACGTTTTCGAAAATGATGCATTTCATAAATGAGTTCAGGGATTTGAACTATGTCTTCTGCATTATTGCAATCTGATCCAACTTTTTGAATAGAAAACCCAGAAGTCGCAATTCCAAAATCCTCCTTTGATTTTTGATAGCCGAATGGTAACAGAAATTATATTGAGAAGAAAAAAGAGACAAGTAAGAGAATACAAGCAAGAAACTAAAGATAAAGGTTTGGGAGTAAATGAGCTAACACCCTCATACCAAACGGAGAAAAAGAAACAGACTACAAGGAAAAAATACTGAAAGGAACAAACTTAGGTGAAACCCTTTCTCTTACCATACATCCACCTCTTCCTTCACTGAACTTTGACTTTACTCTAGAACCTAAGGAGCAAATCCTCAGAAGCTCTCTAATTTGAATCCAAAGGTTTTCACTTCAATCCTAGGAAAATCAAATGAAAATACTATCAGACAATCCATCATACAAAGATACAAAAGCAAGAAAAGTAGTCTGAGATATGACCAAAAACAGCTAGAAATAAAGCCCAATAAAATCCTGGATATGAATGATCAAACAGAGAAGGCATTGTCAACTAAATTCATATGAAAAATAATTGAATTCAATGGCCTACAAAACTCCACAGTTTCATGTCTCACTTGGGCATAATTTGGCAAGCAAAATCTCTCGTACAAAAATGTGAAAAAGAAAAAGAAAAAAAAAAGGTTATTCTAATGTTGCCATTTTGCATGCTGCATGTAGACCATGGCTACTTCTAAGTGGTTTATTGGGCTTGGTTACGATCATATATTGTGCTGGACCTCATTGCACTTGGAACCATTAATTTGCATACACTTGCTATATGTGGATCTTACCCATCCTTCTGCCATTTGAAATAGATTTAGCCTATGTTACATGGACTCGGCATTAGTATTGGATGCGGGTGTGTATCGGGTATGGTGTGGCTCTAGAAAATATGTCAAATACATTAAAAATGAAGTATTGGCACAAGTATCGAGTGCGGGTGCGTGTGTGTCGGGTGCGGGTGCGTCATGGTTTTGGCGAGTCCTTGTATCATTTAGCTTGTCCAAGTGAAGAAATTGCTGGCATGTGTGCCATTCCAGTTTATATCCTATTTGGATAAGTAAAAGTCACTATTGTATTGTTTATAAACTTGAAAATTAAATCATTACCATGAGAACTTAGAAATTTAGTGTGGCCCTGGTTTTCAAATCTTACAAATTGACTTCTGATGGCCCTTGGTTGTAGTTGCCACTTGGCAACTACAGGTGTTAACTACATGTCTTTTTGAAAATTTTCATCATACTTTTCTTCCCAAGCAAATGGCATTATGCAGAAGTGAAATGACTATTTTTTAAAATTTTATTTTTACATGCTGACTTTACTACTGTCCTAACAATTTGTCTCACACTAGTATGGAAAAGAGTACGAATATGATGCGCCCGTCAAGCTATTGGACAAGCACTTACATGCAATGGCACAATCAGCAGACGAACAACTTGTTGTAGTTTCTCAGGTTATTTTGTTTCCATATACTTGACAGGATCATGAGAGTAGTTTTTCCTTGATCAGTTTTAGTGGGCATATGGTTTCCAGTTAAATATATTATTACTTTTTACATTAGCATGCTGTTGGTCATGGATTCTTTTACATGTTACTTCTTTGTCATCTTGTAGGTGCTTGTGGCAGACATTAATATTGGTTATGAAGACATTGTCAACATTCAGGTTTGGACTAGCTGTAAATTTCATGCTTTCATGTTTCTTGGCACTAGTTCTTGACAGTAATCTATTTTTTTGCACCTGCAGGTTCTCACTTTTAATGGTAAACCCGTCAAGAATCTTAAGGGGTTGGCAAGTATGGTTGAAAACTGTACTGATGAATTTTTGCAATTCGATCTGGAGTACCAACAGGTCTCCCTCCCTCCCTCCTTATATTAAGTCCTTGGATAGATATCATTACTTGCGACAAAATTAGATATGCCTAGGGTACCTGTCATGGATTCTTGAGGGAGAGATTTTTTTACTCATGTATTCTTCTTGCCTATCTGCAGCTTGTAGTCTTAGAGACAAACACAGCAAAGGCTGCTACACTGGACATTCTCTCTACACATTGCATACCTTCAGCGATGTCAGATGATCTGAAGACATGAAGTGGGAATCTGAATGATGGAAGATTATATTTATATGAAACCCAGCCAACTAGTTTGGTCTCTCTTTGCAGAAGCTTTTAGGCTCAACTATTAGCTTGGAAAAATATATTTCTACTTAAAATAGGCTGTGATAAGAAAAGGGGAAAAAAGAAACAGGAAACAAAAATTTCTATAGAAAGTTCTGATAGAGCTGTAGAGCTCAAAGAATGCTCCTGTTTTCGCATATGGAACAAATGCTCACAGCGTCTGGAAAGCGAGCACAAATTTCTTCATGCTGGGATAGACAATTTTGGCGTCAGGTACTCTTTTACCTGCTCACATTTTGTTGAAACTAGCTATGTTTTGTCGGAGATTTCTTTTTGAGACTGGTGTTATGCTGAGTGCCTATTGTACATCATCATGGTTATTATTAGTTTTTAATGCCCATTTGTTGGTTCAACTGGAAATTTGGGAGCTTGGACAGTGTATCTGTTAGTATTCAATTTGTGCTTTTTTAAATAGCAGGCACTCATCAAAATCATGAAGTGAACATTGGGTAGCTACAATGAAGGGACTTTGGTCCCTTAAAATGGACTTGGCCAAACTTAGGTCCCATAAGGAGCTTTGGTTCAGTGAATGCATGATCTAATCTAATGTTGTTGATAGAGAATGCTGTGGGAATCTTTCAGAACCCGTTATGAGAACCTACAACAAATATTGAGAAAACAATACCATAAGGTGAAAGGCCAAGCACTGGTTGGCGACAATCTTCTATTAGTAAGTGCATGTTATGCATTTTTGTACAGGTTTGTGATGAAAATATCAGTGGGGTAAGGTCTCAAAGCACGGAGATGTACAAGTGACTAATGATTTTTTTATATTTTATTTACATTCACTTTTGATTTAATTTTACTATGGGGGTGTAGTGAACTATTTTATTCACGGACTACCCATTTTTGCTTTACATTCTCTTTTGCCAAACTTTGTGATGCAGCCATGTCTCTTTATGTTACATTAACAGAATGTTTTCCAACCCTCTAAGGGGTGTCTCAAGTCTCAACCCCTGTATTTTCCTCTCATCGTTTTGCAATTATTGCCCCAGCCACCTACATGCCACCCAAACCCACTGCAGCCGCCTACGTGCAACCCAAACCCACTGCAGTTCAACGCTTTGGCTGACCACCGTTTTTGTTTGTGGGTTGAGGTTCAGGTTTCTCTCTCTCTCTCTCTCTCTCTCTCTCTCTGGTTTCCATCTGAGGGACCTTAGGGTTGAAATTTTGACCCAACTAATAAATGGGGTCAAGTTCAGGTTAAGACCATATATGTTGCTTGCACTGCTCAGCCTGAATGGCCCAATTCATTGTCCCTTGGTACATCTGACCTGCAGCAAAATGAAAATGTGCCCTGGAACAAGACATTATTGGGTGAAGAGTGATGTACAAATTGTTTATTCAAGGGTTGTCAATTGCCAACCAGACCTACGGGCCTAACCCATAGCAAAACCCGAAAATTGAGTGTCAACGGTGATTTCTTTTCCCTGCGTGAAGGCGTCATCTCTGCTGTTAATATAGAGATGGCCCAGAACTGCACATTAAAGGCTGGCATGCAATTTTATGCACGAGTTGCTGCCTTAGACATCTGTTGGCAGTGGTGCACCCACGATTTTTTGTTGAGGGGTGCGTACTATATAGGCAAATTGAGAATTTTTATGTGGATTTTGAGGGTGGGTCATGATTTTTATTGGATTTTTTTAAGTATTTCAGAATTTTGTTATAGTGTTTAGAAGCGCCCCACGGTTTGCCTGGTGCGACCTCATCTACTTGCCACTACCTGGGTCTACCCCTGCCTGCAAGAGAAAATAGCTCTCAACAAGGGAGTCTATACAAGGACGTTTTTGTGATATTGATTGTTTAAATTTCCAAAGCTGGAAGCATGGACATGGAGAATGTTCACTGCAGATGCATTTCAGCTCAATGGAGCCTACCACCTTTAATCAGTGCAGCGCCCATCGATACTCCTCTCATCTAATGATTTGGCCTCAGGATGAATTTTTACACACGTCGAACCTTCACTCATCTTAGAATTTGGATTGAACCGCTTCTTTGTAATTTGCAGTATGCTCCTAGAATAAAATGGCTTGGACTTACATATGTCAAACAAGTGTTTAGCACTGTCAATGCTGTTTAGCTTTGACGGGATCATAGTGCGTTATCTTTTCAGACGTTCTTAATAGACCTAATTTAATAATTATTATGAACTAAACATTTGTAATGTAGCCCATTACTGTAGGCGTGGAACCGTGTACTTCAGCCAATTGCAAGTGAATTTGATTAGTGGGGCCTGCTTCAGGTACCGTCCAACTGCATGGTTTCTATGCCAACAGTGCAGGAGATCGGTTTCATAAATATGTTCTAATAAGAAATCGAGCAAAGCTCGGGATGAATCCCTTAAAGAAGCCAGGTCAAACTGGGCCCACTTGAAATTTGCTCAGGAAACAAGCACATTAAATCCATACTGAAGCAAACTCAAGCTGACCCAAACTTAGTTGCAAGCTACCTCGGCTGCTTTACACACTTGGTTAGTAGCTGCAGGGATCAAAATAATTATAACCACCTGCATATAAAGGGAAGAAATGGATATTGCAAAACCTCTCTCTTGATCAACAATATGGGTCGCAAGTTGGGAAACCTTGACGGATCTTATATGAGCTGATGATCCCTGAAAGGCCGAACATGAGTTTACCCATCTAACCACGAACGGCCATCATTTTTATGTTTTATTTTTTTGGTATTAAGCCCCTGTTTGGCATTTCTATTTTCAGCCTATACTCCTCTTACATATACCATTATGAATTAATTACTATGATCTGTGCCGAAAAGGGGCTGCTAAATCCTTCAGTTTTTAAAAACCCATAAAATGGGTTCACTATCATGAATCTAAATTGCTGTTATCATGATATACCCATTAGCACAAAAATCCGTGCTAAGCACAGAACAGTTAGTCAAAATTGAATCATAAATTTTTGTCTTTAACATATTATATTGGCGACGCCTGAATTTCACTGTAATTGAAGGACAACGATTGTGCTTGTGTGCACAACGCCCAAAAACATCCTGCATCTAACATTTCTGTGAAAAAAAAGAGGAGAACAAATCTCAAGCATATTTTCAAGTGTGCGAAAATGGAAAAGGTATGAAACATAAGTAGGTTGTATTATTTTCAACATCGAGCCGTTTCTCTCGACCGGTTGACTCTGATACTAAATTAAAGTTTCCTTTAACCATACTACCAAACCCTAATGTTAGTAACCGCAGTATAAATACTTATTAACACTTTCTCTCGGGTGAAACCCAACTAGTCATACCATAACATGACTGGTCCCAGCAACCACCTCAAAATCATTTTTTAAAAAATGTGTTCTCCATGGCTCGCTCACACATATTGTTATGATGAATGATCAAATGCTGTGTTTGCATGATAAATTAATTCAATGTCTTGTCTATAAATGTCAAAACCTAAGTTTAAATGTATGACTTGAGATTTATATTTTCCTTTTTCCTTTTGAGTGTGTTTATAAAATATTCTTATAAGAATTTTATTCACAAAAAATCAATATCCACTTTGATGAACCCCTTCTTATTTTTAGTCTATATTTCATTGTTCAAACTTATGCACAAATAGAGTTAAGATATTGGAGAAAACTAATTTTTCATTAAAATGAGGTAAGTCATGCTCTGTACTTTTTTCTCATCATGTTTCTTGTTACATGACTGCATGCAAGGTATTTCATATTAAACCACTGGAGGTTTTAATTTAAACTGAATTCATTGTATCACGAAAAAGGTAATTTCTAATATGGTGATGAATTACGTCCTTTGATATTATTATTTTAAATCTTTATTTTAATGATTAAAATATATGGTTTTGATGTTATTAAATTTTGGTCAAAGTATATATTTTTTAAAATTTAAATTACATATTGCTATTTTGAAATTTGGGTGATTGCAAATACATAGAGGGTTGAAGGTTTGAATTTATAGTCTCAACCAACTTTATATTCAAATTTCCCTTACTTACTATCCACATTTATAATTAAATATTTTTATTCTAATTCACTTTTTGTACAGAAGCATTAAATCAATCAATCATCAAAAATGAAGATCTTCGTCAAATCAATGAGGTATATCTCACACATTTTTCATTTCTTTCTTCTAAGCCTTTTTCATTATCTGGATATTCTACTTTTCTTTCTCCCTTTAAGAGAAAATTTAGGAATTTTACACCTTATTTTTATTATTTATTTATTTTGTATTGCAATATCTATTTCTCCTTTTAGATGGGTTGTATTAGTTATTTTAATTGAAGTTTTCTAAAGCATTTTGATTGGTTCTCAGCATTTTTAGCATTTCCTATCTGCATAGCCACTTTTTCTATATTTTTTTATTCTCTCTCTTCTCTCACAAATGTGACTAACCATACTTTGCATGGGAAAAAAGATATGATAATAGATGAACTCAAGCTAATAACTAAGGTAAAAGATTAAAGAGCACGAGCATTCTAACAGAAATACGCAAAAGTAGATTAGTTTGTAATTAATCACATTCCATTTCATATATACTTCTTTTACAATTTTTAAGATTTACAATTTAAATACAATCTTATTTTTTAGGGTGTTTATTTAATTTTTTGGATGGTATTTTTGATAGCTTTATGATTTTATTTTTGAATCTACTGTATGAAGTGTCATTTTATAGAGAGATTTTCTTCTCTTTCTTTTAAAGAATCTTAGCTTACAAGACACAAACCATACATTTCCCTAGATAGCTAAGTAGAAAGCCTGAGATATTATATGCATTTACTCATATACACATATTATTTACATATTTTGTATTAAAAACAAAAACTCATGTATTCATTTGAATCATTTTGAAAGATACATGTATTGGGTTAAGAAGTCCACTATTATATATATATATGTATATATATATATATATAATTCCTCACTTTGTGAGATAGAATGGGAGAACAACAAGTGACACTCTATTTATTTAGTAAGGTATTTTGGATCCTCTTTTAATCCTCATCATAAGTGTTAATTTTAATCTTCCTAAAAATTCTCAATGCAATCCCTTCCACTTTAAGTTCCTATAATCCACATTAAGTTCCTATAATCTCTTTTTAAAGTTTCCATAATTTCTTAATCTCTACCCATTGTCCTCTCCTATAATCTCTCATCTCTGTCACATGGAATTAGTTTCAACAGAGTTGAAATTTGCTCTAAAAAAACATATAAAAAACAATCACAAGTACTCATGTTATATATGGCCGGATGATCAAATTATCAAAAACTGTCAAAATCATCATATAATGAGAACATAAATATATCAAATGTGTAGATGACGTTCATGCTGGTGGTATAGGCTGTTAATCTTGTTGATGGGCCATGCCTAAGACATGGTCAAATAAGCCAACTTTGGTGGACCCCTAAGCTTTCATGGATGTACTCTTGTTTTGAAAGAGGAAGATTACTACCGCAATTATTTAATAAAATAATTAGTTATAGTAAATACACTTAAATAAATAAACAAGTTCAAAAACAAATTCGAATGAATAAATTTAAGAAATTAAATTTTGACAAGAACTACATTTGACAAAATAGTTTTTAATATTGATATGACAATGAGATAGGGAGGGCCTGTGCCCAACACAGGCCAGAACAAAAGAACAATATTATAATAAGATTAAGCTGTTAAATTAACAATAAAATATTTAAAATTAGAAGGGAAAGTCAACTAAAAATATGGAAAAGGTGCGAAAAAATAAATTTATAAAGAATATATAAATTAAAGAATAAATAGAGGTTAGGTTTTTTAAATAAATAATTAAGTGTACTCATGAAATCTCAAGTATAACCAAGTTAATGTCTATGGACAAAGTAATATCTAATGCTTATTATATCGGCTAGCCTATGTCCGGATAAGTTTAATATGGCGGGGTCAACCTTGGGGTTTCCATGGTCAACCATTACCATGTTTAACTATAATTGGCACGGTCAACCTCAGGGTGCCCACGATCGACCATGGTCATGGACGAAATCCATCGTAATGTCATTTGAAATATGATTCATTTTAAGAATGAGTATTGAGAATCTAAAAATATGAAGTTAAACATAAATGATTGTATTATATTTCATAACAAATACTTTAAAAATTATGTACGACAATTAATTTAAGAATAGTATTAATATATATATATACACACATTAAAACATTTTGACAATCAACTCTAAGTCGAACACAAGATATGGAATTTTTGCTGCTTCTACTTATTTTTATAAAAGCATTGAATTAGTTTCGATTTGAGAGGCTATGAATTTAATTAATTTGACTTTGAGAGGTGGGCCTTGGTGAAGGACCTCCTACAAGATTTTCTATTGACATTTTTTAATTTGTTTCATTCATAAATGGGATCATTATTGATTTTAGTAATAAGTGGGCATGTATAGGACCCACATGTCAAATCTAAACCGTAGAAATTTGGGCCCACTTATTGGTCATAATTGACTTCATCTTTTTTTTTTAACCTATGGGGCCTGTTGTCGAAGCAAATTAAAGCCTTCCACTAAAATATTTGGGCGTGGGTCTTTTTCTTTTCTAATTAAATTTTTTCAAGTCCAACTAAATATCAAGTCCAACTGATCGAATTTTTTCATGGTGAAGAGGTTGGTCGATCTGATGATTATATATATTAGACTATTCCACCAAATTTCTTTATATGATATTTGTTTTCTCTTGAATTTAGTTTACGGATTAAAGGAAAAATAATCTAACTTTTTTATTTATATTCTTATGAAACTCTATGGGTACATTATTTTTTATTTAGTTTTACTAATATGATATTTAGTTTTTTAAGAGTGTACTGAAACATTTAAAATTATGATTGTGCAATGAATCTTATGTTAATATTAATTTATAATTTATTTAAATATTTATAAATATTTTTATTTATAAATAATATAATTATTGGCAGGACCTGAAGCGCCAATGTGTATATATATATATAGCGAAATCATCCTCTTAGCTATGGCTGAGGAGAGGATCCGCTAGTCACGTGTGGTATGAGCATTTTCGAAACGTTTGAAACCCTTTTTACATCCCACTCAAATCTTTGTCCAAACTCAAAAGCAGAATCCTTCAAAAAACTATAGTCTCGCCCTCTCCCACAGCCAACGAAGCATCTCTCCCTTCCCCAGGCCCCTCCGCGCTCTTAATATGTACCTTCTTTGTCTCCGGCAGCAACCCTAATTACAAGTTGTTACATCTCAGCCCCCTTCTTTCTTTGTTTGTTTTCCATCACCAACAACACCCCCAACTGCGGGCAATCAGTCCCTTCTGCCTTTCTCTGTTCCTTCCCTGTCTCCGGGATGTGCCAAGAAAACGGGCAACATTACTGTGGTCTTAAACAATAATATCCTGCCACAACTTCACGCGGGTCTTAAAAAATTCTTACTGTGATGGTTTTCCAATCCTTTTGTCTCTTAGAAAAGTGAGAAAATAGAGACATGACTTCTTGTTCAACCCAGATCTCAATTGATGGCAACAACAATCTAAAGCGATTTCGTATATGTACTGGAGTTGATTTAATCTCCTCCCTCCGTACTTCAACCACGACAACGAACCACGGAGTATGAGGTTACACCGACACCCTTTGCGCATTTGCCCCTTCTTTTCTAGCACGATAGAGATCCAGATGTGAGGTGAGAAAGAGAATTGCAATGTAATTTATTCTTTATTTTTTTTCCTTTTGGTTGTTTTGATATTTTTTATTTGAATTTCATGGTTATTTTTGGTTATTTCTTATGTCAGTTTGCACAAATAGAGTATATACAGAGATGGTGTGAAGAGAGAGAATACAACTTGTGAGATCTATCTCCAAGTTAGTATCAAAGAAGTGGAGATATGATTTAGGTTTTTCCCTAATTCACTCTTGTGGGTGTTTCTTCTGACTCTTATGAGATAAAATTGGGTTTCTTTTCAGGATTTATACTTTTTTTTTGAGAAAATTAGCCAAAGATCTCTGGCAGAATAATTCTACAAGGTCCAATCCACACTTGTACTTATTCCAGGCGGAGGACCCTAATTGGCCAGCTCATTATTTTTAATGACTGATTTGCCCTTCAACAAATAATTTTGTGTTTTGGATTTCAAAACTTTGAAATTCTATAACTTTTGTTCAAGATATCAGTTTTTTTTTAAAAAATGGTATATTTGGAATCTACTCATCCGCACCTTTCAAACAACACCCATGTTGCATGTAAAATTGAAAAAAAATTAAACAAAATTGATCTGAATTTTACCTTAAAGTAAAACTCATATAAATTTCTATAAAACTCATATAAAAGCTAAACAGTTTTTGGCAAAATGGTTGAAATGGGTAGACCAGTCTAATCATCTTATTTTTCAGTAAAATTTATGAAATTTAAAGTTTAGCATGTAGTCTTTCATATCTCAGAATTTTAAGTAAAATAATTTCGAGAAGTGGGTGAACTACAGGCTTAAACATGTTGACTTTAATCTCAAAGCAAAACTAAATAGTTTTTGACAAAAAGTTTGAAATGGGTAGACCAGTCTAATCATCTTATTTTTTAGTAAAATTTAGGGGAATTTATATTTTAACATGTAGTCTTTTATATCACAGAATTTTTAGTCAAAACAATTTTGGGAATCAGGTGAACCAAAAGCTTATACATGCTGAATTTTACCTCAAAACAAAACTAAACAGTTTATGGCAAAAAGTTTGAAATGGGTGAACCAATCCAATCATCTTATTTTTTTAGTGAAATATGGAAATTTTAAAGTTTAGCATGTAGTCTTTTATATTACAGAATTTCAAGTTAAAATAAATTCAGGAAGTGGGTGAACCAGAGGCTTAAACATGTTGAATTTTACCTTAATAGTTTTATCTCAAAGCAAAACTAAATAGTTTTTGACAAAAATATTTGTAATGGCTGGACTAGTCTAATCATCTTATTTTTTAGTAAAATTTGCAAAATTTAAAGTTTAGCATATAGTCTTTCATATCCTAAACTTTTAGGTGAAAACAATTTTAGGAAGTGGGTGAACCAAAGGTTTGAACATGTACTGTCAGTTAAATTATACACAGAAATTACGTATAGAAACTCATATAAATTCTGTTCAAACTTAGATAAATTCTGATCAAATTTACAAAAATTCAGTTGAAACGTGGATAAATTTTGTTCAAATTCATATAAATTCTGTTTAAACTTAAATAAATTCTGATCAAACTCATATAAATTTAGTTGAAATGCAGATAAATTTTGATCGAACTCACATAAATCCTAATCAAACTTAGATGAATTCTAATCAAAGATAATTTAGTTTAACCTCAAATTAATTCTGATCAAGCTCAGATAAATTTACATTAAACTCCAATGGCAGCGAACTGGGTGAGGCGACAACCATCCTTCCATTGATCTTGGCCCCGGATTAGAGCTTCCAAGTGCTTTGGCGGATATCCATAAAGGTTCTCGTTTTGTGCATACAGAGATAAGAGAGATTGTTTTGTGCAAATGGCGACTATAATGGTGGCAACATGTAGCGGTGGGCCAATCCCCTTCTTTGATTCTAGGGAGATCAAGAGAACATATTTCTTTGATGTGTGCAAACACATGTTTTCAAGGAACGAAAACACTTCCTTGTACACTAATCACCAACACGTGACCTAAGGTTTATATAAACAGAAACCAATTGTTCTCTCCTCTTTAATTATGTGAACAAAAATGCGGCTTTAACAAAGTGGGTACTCATGATTCGTGCCAACACAAAAACAAGAGAATGATTTCCCTTCTGTTCGATGTTGCACCAATCTCCCGTCAATTGCACCACATAACCTATCACCTGTGTTGATCTGTCATAAGCGCTACATTTGTGTTTATAAATAGAGGGAATTTTGGATTTTTAAGTGCTTAAATTTGAAAAAAGGACTTCTACCTCTATGACAAAAGATCGTGGACCTCGTGATTCGTGCTAACACAAAAACAAGAGATTGATTTCCCTTCTGTTCAATGGTGCACCAATCTCCCGTCAATTGCACCACATAACCTATCACATGTGTTGATCTGTCATAAGCGCTACATTTGTGTTTATAAATAGAGGGCATTTTGGATTTTTTAAGTGCTTAAATTTGAAAAAAGGACTTCCACCTCTATGACAAAAGATCGTGGACCTCTCACCATAAAGTAAAATGTTGAGGGACCTATCACCGAATGCCTCCCTTTTTTTTAGACTCTGTTTACGTAGTTTTTAGTGAAATTTGGAGCTACTTGAATCAAGCAAGTTGAATCTCTTCTATCTAGGTTTTTTATCTTCGTCTTATTGAAACCAAGGGTAATGTTATCACTTGATCGTTCTTTTGTTGTAGAAATCTTTTGTGGTAGTATGTTAGACTGATTTTTTCTCCTTGTGGATGATTATAAACTTGCAGGTGATGAAGTCGACGGTTGCCTGTTTGTCTACGTTGTGGAAGGTGTGTAAGGTAACTGTTACACATTTTGTTATGAAATTGGGTTATTTTTCTTTTGAATTGAAGTTGTTGAGGTTGAACATGACAACTAGAATGAATCCAGAATGCAAGTTGAATACTTGAAATGTAGAATGAATGTAACCTTGTTACTAATTAATATGTAGAATGAATGTATACTTTTTATTTTACATAGGTTATTTATGTACTATATTTTAGTATTAATTTACAAATTGATTTGCCACCCCTTGTTATTTCAACAGCAACAACCCAACTTAACCACTTACATTGCAATTAGAATCGTTCCATTTTCTTTATCTTACATGTTGAGAAATTGGGCTAGAAACCCAAAACCACCACATTAAAAATACATTAACAAAAATCACCCTAAACCAAAATATTCTTTTCCCAATGAGGCCTTCAATGAAAGAAGCCTCACAACTTTGTGCCTCAGAAGCCTTCACAAAGCCCACATTCATGGACATCTAACAAATTTAACAAGAGTAGAATCTATGGTGGATCACACTGGAGTTGGATAAATAGTTGGGCAACATTATGAAATTCTATTAAAAAAATGGAAAAGCTACTTGAATCAAGCAAGTCGAAATCTCTTCTATTTGGTTTTTTGTCTTCAACTTTTTGAAATCAAGGGTAATGCTATCACTTGATTGTTCTTTTGTTGTAGAGATCTGTTGTGGTACTATGTTTGTCTGATTTTTTCTCCTGTGGATGATTATAAACTTGCAGGTGATGAAGTCGAAGGTGTGGAATTGGACCTGTTTGTCTATGTAGTGGAATGTGTGGAGGGTGACTACTAAACATTTTGTTATGAAATTGGGTTTATTTTCTTTTGAATTGAAGTTGTTGAGGTTGAACATTATAATTAGAATGAATTTGGAATGCAAGGTGAATGTTTGAAATGTAGAATAAATGTAAACTTATTACCAATTGAAATGTAGAATGAATGTGAACTTTTAACCAATTGAAATGTAGAATGAAAGTGTACTTGTCATTTTACATAGGTTATTTATGTTGTATATTTTAGTACTAATTTAAAGACTGATTTGCTACCCCTCATTATTTCAACTGCAATAGCCCAACTTAACCACTTACATTGCAATCAGAATCGTTCCATTATCTTGATCTTACATATTAAGAAATTAGGCAAGAAACCCAAAACCACCACATTATAAATACATTAACAAAAATCACCCTAAACCAAAATATCCTTTTCCCAATAAGGCCTTCAATGAAAGAAGCCTCAAAACTCCATGCTTAAGAAGCCTTGACAAAGCCCACATTCATGAGATGAGAAGCCTTGACAAAGCCCACATTCATGAGATGACATCTAACAAATTTAACTGGAGTAGAATCTATGGCGGGTCACACTAGAGTTGCATAAATAGTTGGGTAACATTTGAAATTCTACTCCTAACTCAGGAATTATCTGGTTGGCTAGGATTTTCGTATAACCTTTTTGTTGATCCATTTCTATAGTCCAATAGCAACATTTCTGGAACTGATGGCCTTTTGGTATGTAACGAATGCTGCACGATAAATATCATCAATTCTTATTGGAACTGGGATTACCCTTCTTGGCTTGCTGTTATAATATTGCTTTTCATCTCAGAACTATTTAGCTTAGTTTGGTGCTTACCCCTTTTTTGAGCTACACTATGAAATGTTGAAATATTTGAATGACCATCGTCCATTGTGAATGTGTTATTCTCCTTATTTGCAATTTCACACTTTATGCAATATTCATTATACTTGACTTTAATGCAAGCAGAATAATTGCACAGGAATGTCTTGAAAGGATTATACAGTTTGTCTAGCATATGTAGTAGAAAATTTCTGAAGCTTTTTTCTTCAGTTCCACTTTGCTTAGATAATCCCTGGCCTTTTTTGACCACCTAAGAACAAGTCTTAGTGTCACATTCAATTCAGTTGAAGAATGGTTGAAGAATTTGACACCACTTTATATGAAGCTCTTCATTAATGTTCTTCCACCACTTCATTTTTTTATCCACTATTCTTGAGACCAGTATGCTCTGTTGTCAACAAGCAGTACTACCATGAGCATAGATTCAGGCATAAGGAAGTTACTTCTACAATTTAGTAGTACAAATATGATAAGGATTATTGAGGAGCTCCACTCCATTGAAAAAAAACTAAAACTGAAAGATCATGTATATAGACTCAAGAGCATCTAATTATATTTATTCATCTGAAAGTCTTGCTTATATTTAAAAGTACACATGGTCAATAAATGGGAACTAACAATGGAAATCCAAGACCAAAATAGCAATGATAAAATGGAAGCCACATGTCCAATACATCCTCAATACATTTCACTGCACAAGGAACATATCCATCATCCAACATCCTTAATACATTTGAATCCCTACAAAGTAAAAGAAATGGAAGCCACATGTCAGAAAGTAGTAAATTAAGATTTCTCACAAAATTAAAATTTCTCACAAAAAAAAAAAGTGAAATCCAAACTACATTTCCAAAGTCATTGAGGAATAACGAAATTTCAAATCTACCTTTATCATGTCCAAACTATATAGTGAGAAAGTTCGCTTATCAACGCTTTCCATAGATCCGTTAGCTTCATGTTTTATGGTGAACACCCATTTTCAAATGAGTAGAAGGTGGGCTCTAGTGAAAAAAAGGAGCCGGTCAGCAACATTTCATCATGCGTGCTACACGTCTAATAGAAGTTCTCCTTAGTTATCACTGAGAAGAGGGTTTCCCAATAAATATATGGAAAATAATCCTATTAGAACTAATTCTTACTATTTTTTATGAGAACTTTAAGTGGGGCAAATTTATCATCCAATTCAAACCTTGCAATATATAAGGGTCCCATTGATACTCACACACCCTAAGTTTCAGTCAAATTCGAATTTATTGGACTGTTGGATTGACTGTGCACCAATCCAAATGGATTGAATTTGTGAGCCATAGATGAAGGAGTTAGAAAAATGTGATTGAGGTTAAACTTGATATTTGGGGTAGTCTCACATAAATCTTTCCATCCCCTGACCTATCCCCAAATAGAACCCACAAGTATGCTCCATAAAAAGTTCTCGCAATAGGTGTGTGAGAACACTTCGCATAGGATTAAAGCCCATAAAAGATTATTTCCCACCACTAGAAATCATTCTCACCACTATTTTTTGAGAAGTCTTAGTGGGGCCCATTTATCACCCAATCTATATCTTGCAATATACAGGGACTCTCCTGACAATTACACGCACTAAGTTTCAGTCAAATTTAAATTTAGTGGATCATTGGATCAATTGTGTACCAATCCGAATCGATTGGATTTGTGGACCACATATGAAAAGGTTAGGGATATGTGATTGGGGGCAAATTTGATATTTGGAATGGTTCACATATATTTTTCTATCCCCCTAGTCTCATCTCCAAATGGAACCTACAAGTGTGCTCCATATAAATTCTCACAGTATGTGCATGAGAACAGTTCTCACCAAATTTGTCGAAGAACAACCTAATAACATCAGGTCGTTGGTTCTCTATCGATCCATAAACATCCTAATAGTATTTTTGATGGGTAATTATGAGCCGTGTTAGTCTCTACCGATTGTATAGAATTTTTTTGCATTCACCAAGTTAAAAAGAAGCAAGCTCACAAAGCCTCCTCACCTACTTTTAATTGATAGGCAGGAAATGAGAATTTTAGCACAAGTTGGGATTTTTTTTCACAAAGCTATCCTCGGCCCATGACGTGTGCAAGTAACCTAAGCCCCTGTTTGGTAGCACTATTTTTTACCTCTTATTGTCTAAATGTCTAAAATATTTAAAGTTTAGGAAAATAAGACCGTTTGGCATGTGATTTTAGCCTCTACTATTTTTAGACATATAGAAGTAAAACCTATTAAAACCACATGCCCTAAAACTCACCTCCTCAAAATAAGAGGAAAAAGAAATAAAATGCATTGCTACAGTAAAAAAGTGGTCATCACACCCAATACCTTTTTTTTTTTTTTTTCAAATCTGAGATGTTAAATGAAGGTCCAAACCGTTGGAAATGTGCATAAGACTAAACACGGCCATTATCCAAATTTCAGCCGTTGAATTATCACCAATGTCAAGATATATACAAAAAAGCATGAGCCATTAGATATTTTTTTAAAAGTTATGTGGGCTCCAAATATAAGATCTAAACTGTTGGTAATGTTTGGAGGGTTTAACACGGTTATTGGGTCAATTTTCATGTCTTGATTCTGTGTAGATCTCGAGATATTTATAAAAAACTTTCAACCATTGATGTAACATGCCCAATTTTGGAGTATTCCATAGGCAGACCCTTTTTTCTTTTTTATTATTATTTCTGAGACAATAAATTACAATCCAAACTGTTAAAAGTATTTATAAGGTCAGTGATCATTATTATACTAAATTTTAGCCATTTGATTATCTCCAATATTGAGATATTTGCTAAAAAAAAGTGAATTAATTGCTATTTTTTAAAAAAAAATTTGTGGGCCTAAAACACAAAATCCAAACCGTTAGATCTCATTGGAAGGATAAACATGGCTCTAGAGTCAAATATCAAATATTGATACTTTGTAGATTTTGAAAATTTTGTAAAAAAAAGATTTAACGATTGATTTAAAAAAGTTTATTTAAAATATATCTACTTATTATTAAACACATATTTTTATTCTAGTCTCTTTCTTTTATAACTCTTTTTTAAAGAGTTCTATCTTGAATAGATCTATAATAATATGACATGAGATGCCAACCGAGCCCTGAGCCTTTGGTTTGATAAAAAAAGGTGCTACTCTTTGGGTGTAATGTGTCATGGATATCATCATTCGGGTAAGAAACCTGTTACATATGGGGAAGAGAATCAATCCCATGTGAAAATCAAGGATCAGGACATGCGAAGCATGGACCCCATAAAGAGAGTAGTCCTTTCAATTTTCTCTTCAATTAGTCTGACACTCTGACAGTTAGCGTAGGACATATGAATATAAAAGTTGGTGAGAGAGTAAATTCTTTATCTATCACACATTAGCTGTGGATGAGCGCAAACCTTGGGGCATTTCTTATATTGACAAAATAACGAATGACAATGTCTTCTGTGCGTAGGCTTATTTAGTTAAACGGTACAATAAAATGTAGTAAAGTAAAATTTTAAATTGAGAGAGAATAAGATATAATTATGTTAAACCATAATATGATTAGTTTTTATTTTTAGTGGTTTAAAAAAATTTTTTTTTTACTTTATGTGTTAAAAATAGGTTATTGGATGAAAAGGTCTCTTTTTGACCTTTTAGCGTAAAAAGATTGGTGAATATTTTTAAATGTTATATTTTGATTTCACCCCTTTATATTTTTTGTGTGTTGAAATGACATGCCACTTTAATTTACCGGTGAAATGAATTTATCAAACACGAAATGACACGTCACTTCAATTTACTAATGAAATGAATTTACCAAACACGCCAAAGAATAGGTAATCGTTGAAAGGAGTGTTCAAAAGATACAATATAGAACATTAAGAAAAAATATGCAGAGGTATTAAATGAATGGGGATGGGTTTGCTTTAATCTATATATACAGAGGTATTAAATGGGAGAGATGAAATGAAAAGGTTTGTGAAAATCAAATTCAAGATAATTTATCAATTGAAATCAGTCTCTTTTATCTAAAATAACTTTCATATAAAATAATAATTAATCCTCATTAAATTCCACCTAATTAGAGTTGGGCTCATCATTGGATCAAGCACCTTGGAGATCTTGAAATGTCCGTAATTTGATGTGGAGTCCAACTTTTATTAAAGACGACCTGCACACATAACGAAGTTGACCTGGGTGTGGGGTAGTTGTCCGAATGGGACTCCCAACAACTTGGCCAGCTTGTTTCCAGTAGAGGTGGTAAGCACATGACTCCCCTAAAATTTAAAGGTGCCTACCCCATTTTAATAGTGTGATTGGGACGTCTACATCTGGACGTTCTGTAAGTGAAAATTCCTCCTTTGAAACTTAAGAAAAATAAAAAAGATATGCATAACAATAAAGCTGGGGGGGTTCAGATCTCTATATTTTGCCTTGCAAATTTTTCATCCTAATAGAAATTCTTAAGCCTTTTCTTAAGTAAAACTTCATTAGACAGTGGGAATTCCTCATAGAATTCGCCAAAAGACTTGATGTCACAAAGTAAATAATTTATCTTGATTTGGGAGTGTCCTAGAGTTTGGTTGGCTTCCACAATTTTACTTTTGCATGTGTATGTGTATGAGAAGCACGCTGGTCTTAAAAAAAAACCACAGTTTTACATGTGTGAGGCATGTTCTTTAAAAAAAACCTTCAATAGAAAGCATCTACGTAAAAATGGCCTCTTACCTCACTAGCAAGAGGTGGCATTCCTACTTGCCTCATAGGGCCTTGTGTTACTTCTCTAGTTCCCTAGAGCAAAAGTAGCTATGTTCCAAAAGAAAGCATCTATGTGAGAATGGCCTTTTACCTCACTAGTAAGAGATGACAGTTCTTACCTACCCAAAAGGATCTTATGTTAACTCGCCAACCCCTATATCGAAAGCAACTACATGTTAGAATGCAAAAAGTAAATTTTACAAACTTGAAAAGAAAAGTACAGGCCTTAAGAGTATTTTGAAAAGAAAAAAAAAAACAAATCCTCTTCACCCATGATGTTCATAATGTTTGCATGTTACATGTTAATAAGGGAGAACCTATTTGTGAGGTCAACTTATGAAAAAAAACCCAATCCAATAAAAATAGTGGCCTCATTTTTAATTATCCATTACTAAATTTCACTTCAATAGGAGTTGGGCCCATTCAAGTACCTTGAAATCCTTAAGATCTTCATAATTTGATAATTTGATAGTGGATCAAATTCCTATTGAAGTGAGATTTGGCAGTGGGCCAAAAATGATAAAGTCATTGAATTTGATTGGTTTGGATTTTTCCAAAGCAGGCCCCGTGGAGGAGTATCACAAATATTTATTGAGTCCAAGGAAAACTAGTAGACACGCTTGTGCTAAGCCCAAGATGTAATAAAAATATATATAATTCATTAACTTCAAAATGATATTTTATTGTTGTTATTTTTTTTCATTCATTTTGATCGTTTCTTAAAAGTGAAATAAGAAATGAAATTACTATGAATTAAGTGATATTACCATTACTAATGACATTGCCGCTTAAAAAGTGAGTTAATTGCCACTTAAGAAAGGAGTTAGAAGAGAATTAAGAAAATAAATAATAAAAGAACTTAAAAGATCATTGAAAAGGGATTAAAAGGCCAAAGTTAAACTTGGTGATCAAAATTGAACTCCAGTGATATAATATAACTGTCATTAGCATTTTCCATTACATGACATCGCTGTTAATTAACAAAATTAAGAAAAGAATTAAAATAAAAAAATATGACAAAAACTATTTCAAGGTAATTTATCTTCTTGTTACCATCCTTTGTCAAATGACATTATTGTTAAGAAAATAAATTAAGAAAGGAATTTAAAAAGAACTAACAAAGGAAATTAAGAAAACTAATTATAAAATGAATTAAAGATGTTAATAGATAAAACATAATAAAGGAATTAGAAAAAGGTCAAAGTTGAATTTGGTTACCAGAATTGAATTTCAAAACCAATTTCTATAATGTTGTACATTTGCGATAATATAATATGATGGTCAGTTATATCCATTAAGGATCCTCATAAACTAATTTATCTCAACATGCTGGGTCTATGTAATTTGAGTACATATATATATACTAATTTGGCCTTGATCTAGGTCCCATTTGAACCCAACCTGAATTCGATCTATTTATCTGTCTACCTAAAATTCAAGCACTGTGGGCGCACATGAGTCCTCATAAAGGTAGACAAGGCACTAAATGAATTATTGGAATTTCTCAAGATTCTCTGAATTCCACATAATGCAATTTTACTTTTATATATTTATAAACGACAAACATAAAGATAACCTGCAATAAGTTCCACTCATAATTTCCTATTCTTTAGATGACTCCACTTCGTTTTTACTATTAAATATAATTTTATCATCATCTCATCATTAAAGCCTTCTCTAAAATTGTTGGGTAAGCTATATGAATTCTTCTTTTCCATCCTAATTTATCCTAGGTCAAATTTATAGATGGGATTTACATTACTATTTACATGATCTATGATATCTTTGACCTAGTCCTTCATTTTATAGTGGGTGATTGACTTACATGGAAGGATTTTCCTTGAGTGTCATTGTAATTGACCGGCAATGGACATGTCCAAGCCATCTCGACCAAGTCTCTTAATTTATCACCTATTGTGTGCAAGGAGTTACGGACGCTTGTCATGAGAGATATTTTTCAGGCGATTTTGATTTTGACAAATTACTTAGTCATTAAGATATTTAAATAATTTCTTGATCCGAATGAATTGGACCGTTGAATTAAAATTATTTTTTTTAATTTTAAAACTCTTATGGTGGGTTTTACTTGAAATTTCATATAGTGGCGAGGCCCACTTGGATCTTTCATTCCCCCACCATCCCTGATTGCTGGTCCCCAGCCCACTGGATTGGGTTCTGAGTTTGACCAGGGGCTTTGGCGTTTCGTAAGATTTTCTCTCGCTCCCGGTTTCAACGCTCGTAGTTTTGCGATTTTGCCGACACCACGTGCCGGCCCAAAGTCTATGATATTTCAAAGAAGATTGGTTTCGCTGCTTTTTCATCATCATTATATATATATATATGTATCAGATTTCGGTGTTTCGGCATTGACCGAGAGTTGTTGCTTTCGATCTTCTCTTTGCCGATGGGAATGAGAGCAGAGGGTGGTGGAGAAGAGAGGCCCAGGAAGAGGAGGACATGGAGGTGGGCCTTTGCTGCTTTGATCGTCGTCTTCTTCGCCGCAGCCTTTGCATCTAGAAATGCCCCCAAGATCTCACTTTTTGGTTTTTCAAATAAACCATGCCTGTGTTCGGTACTCTCCCAATTCTTAATTACCCGTTTCTGTTTCTGGTTCTGTTTGAATTTGGATGATTGGAATTGGGTTATGGGTACACCCATTTGTCTCTTTTTGTGGAGTTTTTTTAGATTGATTGAAGTTTGGGGTGCATTCGAATGAGCCCCTTTTGATGATTTTGACGGAACCCTGCTATTTTGAAGGAAAGTTTTAGCTTTTGCTTTGTTTCATGAAGTAGAAGCATCAGATAGCTGGATGGTTTCATGGGTTTGGCGGAAATAGGGAGTAGAGTATATGTTTTTTAAAGCTTTTGCTTTGTTTCATGAACGAGGAACCTCAGATGCCTGGATGGTTTCATGGGTTTATTGGAAATGGGGAATATGTATGAGTTTGGATGTTCACCAAATAGAAATATGGTGGGTTAAGTTTGGTAAAATGTATGGTTCTTTATCTCACACTATAGGGTGGGTTCCTGTGCTGGTTTCATGTTTGATTGACTCTCTTATCCTGTGTGTTGAATTATCTGTACCCTACACAATTATTTTAATTTATTGCTCCATACTGAGTCCATAATGGAGTATCCATTTTATCTACTGTTGTATACAAACTGAAGGCGATTTGAGATGCCCCAAATGTATTTCTTAAGGCCTGTACCATTCTGGACGATCAATGGAGATTCACATTAGAAGTAAAGGTATGATTGATCTGTATGTGATTTTGGGTTGCATCCAAACACACTTAAGCTGTAGGGAGTATCTTTTTTAGTTTTTGAAGTTGGAACTGTTTAGTGTTATTGAAGACAGTTTTAGCTATGAACTTCTGTCCATATGCATTGTGGCTCTGGTGGATTTTATGTTGTTTGAATGCGGGAGGAAAGTTTCAATTCAAGGATCTTAAGTTTTAGAAGACTTGGAATCAGTTGACTCTTTCTCGTTCTTTATGCAGGATTCGCGTAAATACACAGGCATTGTTGAGGATTGTTGTTGTGAATATGAGACTGTTGATACTATCAATGAGGACGTGTTGCACCCTATACTTCAAGAACTCGTCACTACCCCATTTTTCCGATATTTCAAGGTGCGGTAGGATCTAGATATGGGCTGAAATGGTTGCATTGATCAATCAAGTGTGTGTGTGTGTTTTTTTTTTTTTTTTTGCCTTTGTATTTATTATGATCTTTGTTAAAGCTATTAATGGTCACCTTTGATTTGACAATGATTCTTAGTCAAGTGAAATGCATTTATTATCCTACTTTTTTTTTTGTTTCTAATTTCATATGTTCTTTGATTCTTTATTATGCCAACTCTCTTCTTATTGATTTTTCTTCTGGTTTGAAGTAGATTTGTCTTAATTGATGAATAGTTTTCACATGCAAATCATATAGTTTATCTAGGTTAAAGGGTTCTCCACCCCCCTCCCCCCTCTTTCTTTTATTTTTTTGTAGTTATTCTAAGACCAGTTTCATGTTTATGTTTGACTCCTACAAACAGTCACTATGGCTATTCTTTCCATGTCTGTTTGGGTCTAAGTAGTCTGGTTTAATGTGGACTATTGACATACATTTGGTAGATCACATGGGCATGTTGCTTGTGTGTTGTTGTCCTTTGGCCTATTTCAACCAGCTGTTGTTTTTTCATATATCTGTAGTCTGTCTGATCAGTGGCTGAGGCTAATCTTGGGCCTGAAAGTCTACATGATGGGTCCTGCCTGCATGTAGATTGTATCTTGCACACATGTGGCACAAGCACCCGTGTGTAGCTCTGCCAGTAGGACTAATCAACTCTTTTAATAGGACAAAAGCACATAGAAAAGGGATGGAAGATGTAGAACATGTGATTTTGTTATCTTGTTGCTGCAGTGTCATGTCGAATTTTCACCTACAGGAGTCTGCACAAGGGGCGTTGTGGATTTTCTATTGCCACTGTTGTTGTAGATGGACCTCAAGCCAAATGTGTAGGGCCCAAGTGGATTTAATATTTTAATGGGGCCTTTTCCTATGCATACGTCCCTCATGGACTTTTCGTGCACACTATTTGGTGGGGCCCACTGTGGACCCCACCAAGGATTGAGATTGGGGGGGTTGGAAAGATCTATGTGAAAGCACCCTACATATCAAATTTGGTCCCAATCACATATCCCTCACTCTTTCATCCATGGCTCACAAATTCATTCCGTTCGGATTAGTGTATAATCAATCCAACGGTCCAATAAATTCGGATCCTATCAAAAGTTGGGGCGAGTTGCTATCATGGGGTCCCATGTGTGTTGTAAGGTTTGGATTGAGTGATAGATGGGCTCCACCTAGAGTTTTCACGAAAAAAATGGTGAGGGACGGATGCGTAGGAAGATTCTCCTATTTTAATTATGTGTCACTAGTTTTCTAATTTTTATTGAAAGAGTTGTAATTAGGATTAGGTTTCAGTAATGCTATTCCAATCACATTTATCACAATGAATATGTAACATGTAGCACCTAATATTAAATATTTTAATCATTTGATGAGACCAGCATCTCAAATATATGCCGTGACTAAATATTACAGGGGCCTAAGCTAGGACTCAACCCCACTTGGCTGGGTCCTATGTGACTTGGCTGAGTGCCACTTTTTTAGTCCTTGCTTGTACTGCCCCCACCACCAACACTTCTAACTTTAACTTAAATCTAATTTACTCTTTTAATTAATGCACATTACAAACATCATTGCTATTTCATTGATATTTTAATGAGTAGTCATGGGTGAATTTACGATATGAGCTGCCCAGAGCCCAATGTGGTATGTTTGCATTGAAGGACCATGTATGTGGCTTTGCCTACTTGCATGTATGGTAGAAGATTGGATTTTTTTGTCATGGATTCCATATGATCCTAACTTTACCTCAGTTGGATAATGATATCATCTGATGAAACGGTCAAATTTGACAATTAGACCAATTTTGTCCGATCGTCAATTTTGCTGACCCTTGCTGTGATGGTTTTTGACTTATGGTCATTCAATTAGGTCAAAATTTGGACATTTTCAGTCCACAATGGCCGCTCCTATTTAAAACTGTTCATAATGTATCTAAGTAGGCTCCAAATCCAGCCTTAACAATATGACATGCTGCTAGCATCACACAACCATTCCTTACTTTATGTTTAGCATTGATTAGGGCTACATGCAACATAAGCACAATCTGATGGTTGTGACCATCTATTTAAGTGCTTTAAGATTTAATGGTTATATTGGCACTTTATGAGCTGTTGAACTTTAGAGCTTCCAAATAGGTGCTAACGATCATAAAATCATATTGATATCTATCCTACTTTTAATCCATACAAAATTCTTACTTTCCTACTCAAACTGTGTTATTGAATTGCATCCAGGTGGATGGGTTCACCAAGTTTGAAACTTCTGCACTAGTTCTCAGTCGATTTTTCCTCTTTATATGTATATCTGTATGCATGTGTGTGTATGTATTAAATATAGGCAAGAGCCTGCCAAGATTTTAAAAATTAGATTGGGGTGACTCAGTCCCTCCGAGTCAATTGACTCGAATCAAGTCACATTTTACTCGGCCAAGCTAGATTGCTTCACACCCTAAACCCAAAAAGCCTTAAAAATATAGGAAAATATAATGAAAATCTAAAAAATTGAAAACAATGTCTCATAAATTGAGGATGGATTTTAAGAGTTGCATGTCTTAGTTTGTCCGAATGAATTTTAGTATAAATAGGTGTAGGTGTAGCCACTTTGAAGTCAATCAAATAAACAGTTGCATTCAATTTTCAAATGCTTAAATCTTCTGCAAAACTTGGTTTTAATCTTCTAAATTCAATGTAAAAGATCCCCCAGAGGTGTCCAAAAGCTCCTTACATTATGAAAATATGGAGAAAATACCATAAAAAAAATATGGAGGAAATGTTTGTGTTAAAAAAGCCTTTTCTATAGGAACCTATTTGCAGTGAGACTTGGGTGTAACCATGGTTCAAAATAGTGGCATTATCGGCTGGAGTGGTCTCTATTTTAAAAATAGCGGCACTATAGTCAAAACCTAGTAGAGCTAACTAGTTTTAAGTTTAAGCATTATTTTTCCTATTTCTTATCCTCAATTCCCTTTTCTCAAGTTGTCTATACCCTTATATGGTTTCAAATCACTAAAAAACACTAGATTGGCTGTAATGCAAGATTCAGATTTTCTTGACCACTTAAAAAATTCAGACCGCTACACTGCTACATGTCGCCGCAACCTTTATGTATCACCTGCTACGTAGCATTTTGACCACTGGCTGCGACATCCACCGCAACCGCTATTTTGATTCTTGGGCTTGACTTAATTTGGTAGGTGTTGAGTTTGAATCAACTTGGCCAAGTCAACTCAAACTCCTGAATTTTTAAAACCTTGGAGCCTGCATCACAGTTGTAAGGTGCTCACTGTCACAATTATGAGGTTGCATGTTCAAGTCTATATGTGTTATGGTTCCCTTCCACTAACACATGCCTCTTGTGACTTGCATGAGCGCTAACAATTTTAGCACCACGTGGGACTCACCCACCTATCATCAATCCAACCCCCTTACACTTACTAAACACCCCTCCCCCAATGATTTGACAGTTGGCATCCAACCTAATTTGACACTAATCTATGTTGGAGTCACCAATCACCATTGGATTGAATTTCATAAAAATGTAACTTAGGAATTTATTTGACTTTGAGGACCTTAAACCAATGGTTGTGATGATCCGATTGGGTTGATTTTCTGCTCAAATAATCTCCACTGCGACCTTTCCATTACAGTAGCCCCTATGATAGGCATGCATCTTGGTGGGTTTCACTCAGGGCTTAGATTTTTGAGATCACACATCCATATTGGCATTCACTTTTCAACTGTATGTAATTTAGCTTCTTATCATTTCTTTAATACCCAACATTCGGCTCCATACTTTAAAGTGGGTCTAATTGTCATCTTACAAAGATTCCCTTGTAATTAAAGTGACACTCAACAATAGCATAGCACAGACAGTTCAGTAGCCTGTCTCCCCTTTGCTTACTCTTTGCTAATTTTATTTGTCACATCCCATTCAAATCCACTGTTTTGTTCTATAAATGTTACTACCGAAATCTGTCACACTGTTATACGATGTCATTTTCAATTTTGCAAGACATCTTCGCTACACGTGATCCACTAAACTTGCACTTCATATAGATTCTGTCTTTGGTATGCTTACCCATTTGGCTTGAATGTCTTTCTCCAACATTTTAGATTATCATTACTTGCTTCCTTCTATGACTGACTAGTACCACATCTTCTAACAAACATCATGCACCATGAGACCTCATCTTGTTGTCTATTGTTAAGTTGTCCATGACCAAGGGGAATAGATAGGGAGGCATCAAAGAACCTCGCAACCTAATTGTAACCAGTACTTCGACATATCCTTACATTCATTTGTCACACTTCTGAATTCTGATTGCCTCTTCATACCTGTTTTGTATAATATTGGTATACCTGTTATCATAAGCATTCTCTTAATTGTAAAAAAAAAAACCCTCTTTTCTCTAAGCTTCTTCATGAGTTGTGTTGATAGGAAAATGACTGGTGGTAAGTAGATCTACTTAAAATAAATGCAAACTAATATTTGACTTGCCATAGGTGATGTTTTGTTAGTCTCTCCTCAAGTTTCCTTGCATGACTTATAAGTTTCGTCGCTCAATATCTTTCACAATTTTCAATATCACCTTTACTTCTGTTGATAGGAATCATGTTACCCTTTTCTCAATTAACCGATCATTCTTCTTGTACTTAAAGTATTATTGAACATTTACATTTTCGTTTACTCAGATCTTTTACTGATGATTCATTGATTTGATTTCAAATAATGGCTTACTTCACTCATATATTTCATAATTAATGAGTCTTTACATTTTATTCCTTGTCTATCTTTGACCTCTTCTTCTTTTACCAAGAGCACCTTATATAATCAAGACTCTCATTTTATTTCCTTTACCGCTTAGTTCTCTTTTTCACCTACAAATTAGAGGCTTCATTTTTGCTTTCATAATGGCTTCAAAACTTTAAAGCTATCTTATACCTTTCTAGGTTTTTGGTACTCCTTTTTTCAGCCTTTGTTCGAAGAGTTGATTGAAGAAAAGGAAATGATGGATTCTTTTTATATGTCAACACTGCTTGCAATTTGGAAGATCTCTAGAAAATTGAGATGTTTTTTTAACTGGTTGGTGGTCCTTTGGAATAGGTTAAGCTATGGTGTGACTGCCCTTTCTGGCCTGATGATGGGATGTGCCGTTTGCGGGATTGCAGTGTCTGTGAATGTCCAGAAAGTGAGTTTCCTGAGCCATTCAAGAAGCCCTTCCATGGGCTTTCTTCTGACAACTTGATATGTCAGGAGGGAAAACCTGAGGCCACAGTGGACCGAACGCTGGATACTAAAGTATTCAAAGGATGGGTAGAGATAGACAATCCATGGACATACGATGATGAGACTGACAATGGTGAGGCTTTTCTTTGCTGCCTTTCTCTCTTTAAATTTGATAAGTCCATTTGCAGCTCCATGGATTCTCATTGAAATAATATTGTATGTGTGTACTACCATGAACGCGACCGACCCATAACTTAAGGTGGCCTCTTATCAAGTGAGCTGGACACACTGCTAGTGTGTTTATAAACTGTCTACTTATTTCTTAAATGTGTGTCCCACTTGTTGAATGGTTGCGCCAGATTCTGTGGCTAGGAGGTTGATGCAACAGATGATTTGGATCTCACACATGCAGTGGATCTTATATACCCCTGTGGATTTAGCAAACTTCTGTACTTGGAGCTATTTTTCCAATCTTAAGTAAACAGTGATGCATTGCTCATTTCTTATTGCAGCTGAGATGACATATGTCAATCTCCAACTAAACCCTGAGCGGTACACTGGATATGCTGGGCCATCCGCTAGAAGAATATGGGAAGCTATTTATAGAGAGAATTGTCCAAAATGTGAGTCAATAGTGTTCTGTTAAATCATTTTGAAGAAATTGAATTTTTTAACATTTCTATTCACACCTTTCATTTTGGAACATCTCAAATTTCTGTTGCTCAAAACCTGGCCTAATCAGTTTAACTTGTTCAATTCTCTAGTTGAGTACACTTTTGGGTTGATTCACTTTACCTTCTAGAAATTTTCATCTAGTTTTGCTACATCTGTATGCTATTGATGGATCTCGCTTGAAATGCTTAGGAATATTTTTTAAGGATCATGTTGAGCCTTCCATTTTAGTTTGGTTGGATATTGAGTTTAACTTTTGGGTTGCTAAACCTGTGTCTCAAAATGGTTGGATTCACATATTTTTGTGTTTCCAAATACTTGTGTGTTTGTGCCAGTTTGGAAGAATTGATCTTTTTTAGTGGTGGGGAACTCAAAAGGCCTTAGTGGGAAGAGGAAACTAAAATGGATTGAAGAGTTTGGTTGTATTTCCTTTCCCAAATATATGAAATTATGTGGACAGAATGTTAAGGGGAAATCTAGAATATTCAACAACTTTGGATGAGTGCTTCAGGCTAATATGGGATTAAAAGGAGTTAAAAAAGAAGGGAATCTAACTGATGCTAAGCTCTATTTATAAGAGAGGCAATGAGGTCATTCAAATCTTCCTTAGTGGGGATGGCAATGGAGCGGGGTGGGTTCACGCTGCTGAACCTGACCCAATTGGTATTTGCATGGGGGTCGGGGCGGCCTTTAAGGTTGTGACACCAAACCCACCCCATGACAGGCACAGGTCAGGTTGGGTTTCTTAGTTGTTGATTTAATATTTTTTCTAAATGAAAAAAAAATGTATTTATTCTGGAAGATTTGAGCCCAAGACATCTAGGAAAATGTTACTCCTTGCTAACACATGCACTAATGAAGTTATAAAAAAAAACACATACACTAATTAAACGTTATATTTAATACCTAGTAATGTCTATGATTTGAATACATATGGGATTTGGTGGATTGATCCAAACCCACCCCTAACCCTAGTCAAATTAGTGTATGGAAAACCATACTTGACCCAAACCCTACCAAGTACCAACACACTACCAAACCCAACCATAATAGGTGCGGGTTGGGGCAGGTCCCCATGTAAACCCAACCCATCCATCCCTATTCCTTAAGAGGGGGAGCTCAAATAATCCATTGCTTGGGCAATCAATAGGTGCCATGGAGATTTACATTTAGCTTATACAAGTTTCAGTAGTCACTTATAGCACTGTATTTTTATTTTATGCATATGAAGGGTTATGATTTGGCTGGCTTGTTGACCACAGAGGAACTAATAATAAAAATTGGAAGCCAACTGTAGCTGCCTTTGGTGTAGACCGCTTTTTGGTTTGCCTTGGTGGTGCAATTTATTGTGTAATTGTGCAATTTCTGTTGTTAAGAAAAACTTACTGCCACTCTATGATAGCAAGATAGTGTTCATCTGACATCTATTTCTTGAAACATTATATTATATTTCAAAATGAAACCTCACCTCCAGTTTCAGAAGTTGTCAAATTTGCGGCAGAAGTTTGGTGTTCCATAACATGTGATTGACTATATGAAAACGGTGTTGCACTGCCAAAACCAGCATCAGATCATTGCCGCATCGTTTTGGACTCTAAAATGGAATCTTGGGGTCCTAAGTCTTTTTGTTCCGAGCTTATGTGGTTGAAAGAGAAAGGTTTTGGCTGACTTAATTCGTTCTTGGTGGTCTGAAATTCATTTTCAAGGTTGGGCTGGTTTCAGATTAACAGCCAAGTTAAAGAGTCTAGAGCTAAGTTCAAAGATTGGGCCAAAACAAACTTTGGAAGTGTGGAGGCTTCAGTGGCAGATCTTCTGAACTCTATTAAGCAATTGTCAGATAGTGAGGTCGCTTTGCATCCGGACCTAAAAGAGAAGTTTCTTTGCAAAATTAAGGAAGAGGAGATTAAATGGAGGCAAAGCTCTAGACTCCTTTGGCTAAAGGATGGTGACAAGAACACTAAATTTCTCCATAGATTTACTTCCTAGAGAAACTGTGTGAATAAGATTTCTATTCTTTGGGATGGAGATAGAAGATTAGAAGCTAAGGAGGAAATTTCTAATCATGTGCTAGCTTTCCACACCGATCTCTTTTCAAGAGAAGACATGAATCTTTCCTCTCTCAATAATCTGGAACTTCCAATAATTAATGCCATTGATGCAGACTGGCTAGAAAAAAGATTTTGTGGAAGACAGGCAATCTTTAACAGTGGTAGAGATAAAGCACTTGGTCCTGACGGATTCACCCTTGCTTCCTTCCAAGAATTTTGGGAGCATATCAAGGAAGATGTCTTAAAACTTTATGAGGGAGTTTCATGATGGAGGAAAACTATCAAAGCATATTGGTGCAGTCTTTATCCCCATAAACTCTAAGAAAACTGCTGAATGCCTTACAGATTATTGCCCCATCAAGCTCATTGGTTCCATTTATAAAATTCTGGCTACGGTGCTAGCTATCAGGCTTCAAAAAGTTCTTCCTCAATTAATTTCTGCTGCTCAGGGAGCTTTTGTTCATGGTAGACAAATACTAGATGGCGTTCTCATTGCAAATGAATGTATTCATTCAAGATATAATCAGTGAAAACCTGGCATCCTCTGCAAATTGGACCTAGAGAAAACCTATGATTGGGTGGGTTGGGTTTTTTGGCAATATTTAATGAGGAGAATTAATGTGGAATGGGATGGAGATGCGGGGCGGGCAAGGTGGAAGATGGAGATAGAGGGGAAAATTGGGCTCTCACTAAACTTTAGTTGCCGGGGGCATTAGAAAATTGGGCTCTCACCAAACTCCAGTTACAAGAGGCGCTAGGAATTTCGAGGAGAACTTGAAGAAACTTGGGGAAGATCCTAATACTTTTCATTAGTCATCAATTACTAACTGAGCCAAAGAGGTTTTACAATGCTTAAATAGATTAAAGACATAACCCTAGGACTAATATAGACCATCCAAATACTTTGACCGTCAAGATTACAACATCTTATTAAAACAACTTAAAAACATAAGGGAATAAAACCCTAAATGAAGTAGGATAGGTGGGATGGGCCCAAAGGCGGGTCAACCCATGTGGACCATTGGTCTGTCTTGCTTCAGTTCTCTTCTTCTTAGGGAAAACTCGACCTCGAGTTTTAGTAAAAGTTTTCCAAGATCAAATATCAAGCGCACAAATCCTCGATGTGCTTTTTGGGCTTCAACCTCTTGGCATAACTTGGAAACTGGAATCAATCTTTTTTACCAATTAGAAGGGAAATGGTGGCATGGCTTCTTTTGATATTTGACTTAAGCATTAATTTGTAATTTGACCATTAGATGCATCAATGGTTGGCTTTGAAGCAATAGATTACAATTTTCTATTGTCAATAGTCTATCTCCAAAGATGATATCAATGTGAGGGACATCAATGAGTGGCACAACTTTTTCAACATTGGCCTTTCCTTCGGTGGGGACAGGTTTTTCTGAATGTGGTTCTACATTCATATCCATTGGATCTTCAGGTTGATTGCTAACCATATTCAAGTCTTCAATTTTACTTACTGCTGACATCTATTTATTATCATTTTCAACTTTCAAAATAATAACATGTTATGCTAATGATGTATTTTGTTTTTCAGAAAGTGAACTTATAATAAGATCCACGAGATGAGTAGATGCTTTGTTGTTTTCTTCACTGTGTATTTCTTCTTGTTCCTCCTGCACTGCTTGATCAAAATTGTCTAAATTGATCATAGAATCATTTCTTTCTTGTATTTGTTTCTCAATATCAACCGAATATTCTCCACAGGTTGTTCCACAACATTGGATTTTTCCTCTTGCAACTTAGCTTTTTAGAGGCAATAGCGTTTTATCAAACGTTTAACACAAATCGCTTTTCAAAATGCTTCATACATATCTTTACACTCCTTTTGCATATTTTTCCGTATGCTTGGTCTCCAACCTCTAACAAAGATAGTAACATAATGTTCATCAGTCTCATGTTGTTCGCATAATTCTTGTAGTCATGAAAATTCATCAGCGTATTCAAGAGCTAATAGCTTCTTTCCTTGTCTCAAATTTAGAAGTTGATCGAAGTAGGCTTTATTGTCAGCATACCATTGTCTATACTAAAGTGAATTTGCCACTCCAAGCACAGCACGGTGAATTATCAACATTAGCTTTTCTTCCAATTTCATATGGAAGACTTCTAAAATAATGCGATTTTTTTATTGTAAAATTAATAAATCAATCTAACCTGTTGTGTAGATCTCTTCAAAACAAGCTCACATGATCAAACAGATTTGAAATCGGAGTCCGGATGGAGGAGATCTTGCGATTTGAAGATGGATGGTTGAAATTGAATTGACGACGAGCCCTTGCTTGATGAGATCTGCCTCAATACCTTCACCACCGTGTTGATCTTGTCACCATGAGCACGCAGGATCAAACGGTGTTGAAATCGGAGTCCAGATGGAGGAGATCTTGCGATTTGAGCAGAGATATGAAGTATGTAGGTTTAGGGTCGGTGGTGATGGGATTTGCAGCCTATGGTGATGATCAGCCACTATTAAACAGATGATGCTATCGTCAATCTTGATGATGACGTACGACTTTGGCAGGAAGGATGGATTGCTGAATATCGAATCCGAGTTGGATCGCTCTTTGTCTCTGATACTAAATAATGCGGAGCGGGATGGAGATGTAAGGTGGGCAAGGTGGAAGATGGAGATAAAGGGGAAAATTAGGCTCTCACCAAACTCCAGTAACAAGAGGTGTTAGAAAATTGGCCTCTCGCCAAACTTCAATCTAGGAGGTGATAGGGATTTCGAGGAGAATTCGAAGAAACTTGAGGAAGATCATAAAACTTTTCATTAATCATCAATCATTAACTAAACCAACGAGCCTTTACAATGCCTAAATAGATAAAAGACATAACCTTAGGACTAATCTAGACCATCCAAACACTTTGATGGTTAAGATTAAAACATCTGATTAAAACAACTTAAAAACATAAGGGAATAAAACCCTAAATGAACTAGGATAGGTGGGCAAGGCCCAAAGGCCAGTCGACCCATGGGGACCATAGGTCTAACCTGCATTAAGAATGGGCTTTGGAGTCAAATGGCGGGGATGGATCTCAAAGTGCCTGAGGTTAGCCACTTTCTCTATTCTCATTAATGGAAGTCTAATTGGATCCTTCTTCACTACCAACAGTCTTTGCCAAGGGGACCTTCTTTTCCCTTTTTTATTTGTTATCGTTGGTGAAGCTCTAAGTAGGATGTTCCATGCAGCTAGAAATGCAAGGCTCATCAATGGTTTTTATCCTTCTGAGGGTGCCAAGGAAATTTCACACCTACAATTTGTAGATGATACTCTCCTTTTCTGTGATGATAAGTTGATAACGACTTTCATCTTCAAAATATAACAGCAATCCTTTTATGTTTGGAAGTTGTGCCTGGCTTTAGAGTCAATTTCTTCAAGAGTGAGACAATTGGTGTGAGGGTGAATAAATATCGTTGACAAGGTTAATTGACCTCTTTGGATGCAAAGCTGGATCCCTTCTGTCTTCTTGCTTAGGCCTCCCTCTTTGTTATAGTGTAGCTTCTAAATCCCATGGTTCCCAATACTTTAAAGAATGGAGAAAAAAATGCCCCTATGGAAGGCCAATTATCTATCCTTAGGCGGAATAATTACCCTTATTAAAGCGGCGTTGGCCAATCTTCCTATTTATTTTATGTCGCTCGTCAAGTGCCCAATGGAGGTTATCAAGCGTATGGAGAGGATGCAAAGAGACTTTTTGTGGCATGGTAGGGAGAAGGAAAAACTGCACTTAATCAAGTGGTCACAAGTATGCAAGTTGAAAAAAGAGGCTGGTTTGGGTATTAGATCTCTAATGGAAATGGTTGTAGCTCTACTTGGTAAATGGCTGTGGAGAATTGGGGATGATTCTCAAGGCTTATGGAAGCAAGTCATTTCCTCAAAGTATGATATTTCTAGGAATGGCTGGTTTGTTTGTGATTCCATCTCCATTTTCTCTGGCCTATGGAAAGGGATTCTTGCTGCCAAAGAGTTCTTCCTTAGACAGGTCAAATTTCGTGTGGGCAATGGTGATAAAGTTTGCTTCTGGATGGATCTTTGGGTGGGGGATGCCCCCCTTACAAACTTGTTTTCGAACTTGTTTGGTTGTGCTATTAACTAGGAGGCCAAAGTTATTGATTACATGGGAAAAAGAAGGTGACTTGATTGTTTGAGGGCCTGTCTTTTGCATAAATCTAAATGAGATGGAGGAATCACAATTCCATTCTCTGATGATTGTTCTTAATGAGGTTTTCATCCTGAGAGAGGGTAACGATAGAAGAGTTTGGATGTCTTTGGATGATGGCATGTTCTCGGTCGCATCACTTTTTGTATATATGACTAGAGATGTGGTGGGCAATCATTTCAATTGGGCTTGCCTATGGAATATTAGAGCCCCTTCGAGGCTGATTGCTTTTGGGTGGACTGCGATCCATGGCGGAATTTTGACAATAGACAACCTACGACGTCAACAGGTCGTCATTGTTAATGGCTGCCCTATGTGCTTGGCAGGGGAAGAATCCCTTGATTACCTTCTGATAATTTGTCGTATAGCCCACTTCCTATGAATGATGATCTTCAGCTGCTTCCATGTATCTGATCCTATCCCTAACTCTCTACTGTCTTTTTTTCAATTTTGGAGACTAGGTGTCTAAGAAGCACGGACACTTCTAAGAAAGAGACGTGTCCGTGTCGGACACGTGTCAGACACTGACACTCCTCAGATACTTTCGGACACATGTCGGATACTATTTAGCCGTGTCCATAATTAAGAACTAAAAGTCTTAATTTCGGACACTTGTTTGACACTCTTTTTGCAACATGTCCCACAATTGCTAACTCGTGTTTAGACTAAAAAATAAACATGTGGCTAATATCTCTTGGACACTTTGTTAATATATGGTTATTAAAACTTGTAAACTTGATATTTAACAATTTTATACCATGGAAAAATATATGATTGTAAATATCAATCATATCACAAGCAAAAGACAAATAAATATTTCACTAAAGAATAGGCCTCAAGATTGGCTTCTCTTTTGCTTTTTTTTTTTTTTTTAAGGGAGGGGAAAGAGATGATTTGCCTTTTTCTTTATATGGATTTTATCGAACTATGGATATTTCATGTTTAATGATTATGAATTATGTTTTATTGTTGTATTGATATTTAATAATTTGATATGTTTGTTAGTTGGTAGTTGAATTTTTATTTATTGATTGCTAAATTGATTAAAAAAGTTAAAATGATATTAGTTTTTTAGAAGATGATTATATATATATAAATTAATATATATTATTAACGTGTCCCCGACGTGTCCATGTCCTATTTTTTTGAGAAATGCCGTGTCGGCGTATCCGTGTCGTGTCGTATTCGTGTCCCATGTCCGTGTCCATGCTTCTTAGCTAGGTGTGGTGTCTTAGAAGAGGGGAAGGATCATGTGGAAGGTTTCTATCTTGGAGGTTATTTAGTCCATTTGGAAAAAGAGAAACTTGAGATGTTTTGAAGGAAAATCTTCTGATGTTGGCAAAATTAGTTGAGAAAGTGAAGTACTTAGTGGCTCATTGGGCTTCTACCCTTTCAATTTTCAAAGAGATCTCCATGAACTCCATTATTCATAATTGGAAGGAAGTGGCATTTTCTCATCCTCACCAATTGTGGGTCTGCCCTAGATGGTGTCCTCCCCATCCTGGTGCTCTCAAGCTTAACTTTGATGGTAGTGCATTGGGTAATCTGGGTCTAACAGGCCTGGGGGGTTGTCATTCGCAATGAAGAAGTTCTTATCCTTCTCTCCTACTTGGGCCCAACTGGAAACTGCTCCATCAACAAAGCTGAATTGCTAGCTCTCAAAATTGGCCTTCAAAAAGCATGTCACCTTTAGCCTCATCCTCATTGGATACTTGTTGAAGGGGACTCTTTTTATGCAATTCAATGGGCAAGCCAATCTTCAAAACCCCCTTGGTACCTTGCGTTCTTTCCACCATATCAAGTGATGGGCCAATGATGAAGCGGATAAACTCGCCAAAGAGGGAGTTCTTAGAACTGAGTTGCAGATTTCTATCTAATTGGTTTTTGCGTTTGTTGCCATCTTTTGGGGGCTTAGACCCTTCCTTTTTGTTTTGGTTCCTCCCCAAAATTTTCGGGGCCTTTCGAGTTTAGTATACAACTCTTATACTGTACAGTTTCTTAGAGCAATAAATACAGTTGCCATTTAAAAAATGAAAAAAATGGTGTTGCACTGAACATGATTGAAACTATTTTGTATCTTAGCTTGTCATGTGCTTGTACTTAATTCATTTAATTCCTTTTGTACTGCTAAGCTTTGATTAATACATCTTACCATTAAAACAAAAAAACAGTGCTTGTACTCATAAATTCTTGTTTTTCAGACCCATCTGGAGAGTTTTGCCCAGAGAAAAGAGTGTTGTACAAATTGATTTCTGGTTTGCATACTTCCATTTCGGTACACATAGCTGCTGATTATCTCCTTGATGAGACTGCCAGCCTGGTGAATCTCTGGTCACTAGTTTTTCATACTGAAAGAGCAAAATACATTTGATGTGTACAGTGTACACCCGCAAGCATGCGATGTTTATTGGGAACCCAATAATTGTCTTAACATTTGTATCTTGTGCATTGATTTCAGTGGGGTCAAAATCTTGAGCTGTTATATGACCGTGTACTAAGATACCCAGATCGTGTCAAGAACTTGTACTTCACTTTTCTCTTTGTTCTACGTGCTGTGACAAAGGTGAGCACCTAATTTTCTTGTTTGCTGACTGTTGTTATATGTTTTGGAGGTTTGCTTATAGGACTACACAGTATTTCAACCTAGGAGCATTTGACATAATTAGTGACCCAGACCATGGATTGCATGATGCTTCAGTGGTCATTAATTGCGACACCTGATTAGTGAACTGCTGCATTATCATCCAGTGCCATATGTTTGTTGCTGATTTGCTGACAGCTGCTTTTTTTGGGGGTTTGAAATGGCTGCTGTTTGGGGCTGATTTGTTGAAGTCTTTTTACCTACAGCTAAAATAAGAAAAGATGGATATTCTATTGCTGGGGAATAATAATAAAAGCTCATCTTTTTTAGTGTTAGTGTAGCCATGAGGACTATGGAATCCAGTTGACCATATCCCTATAGATATGGAATCCAAGTCAGCACATCCAAGAGAGATTGGTCCATCTAATGGTCAAATCTATTATTGAGGCAACAATAATAGATTATTGTTCCCCATCAGGTGGAGCCCACTCCTCAATAAGGACTGCTATGCTATATTGTTATATTAATTGGATAATGGCAGTCTAATTGACTAACTCATTTGGTTACTCACAGTAACTCTTCTCACTCCTGTTATTTTTCTCCTTCTGAAACCCTATGATCTTCCTTGTACACTGCCTTTTTGAGGTAAACCTTGTTGGAAACAGAGCAGGTCAGAGATCTTGGGACAGAATCATTCCATCCCCAGAGCTGAAGTAAGCATGTGTCACTGCTGCCCTGCTCTCATCTTTCAAGGTGTAGGGATTAGGGAACTTGTGTAATTTTCACAGAAACTGGACACCTTTGCTAACCTCACTTCTTGGAATATGCCCTAAAACCTGGCACTGTCTTGGTGCATCACTGCCATGAAAACACTGTCAAATCAGGATCTGTTCTTGAAGCAAAAAATTCAACCAGATTTTTCAGGATTGTGTTATGATCTGTCTCTAACAGTTGAAGGAGTCAGATTGATCAAGGGTAGGCCCTGGATGAGAGGTGTGTACTGTACACCTGATCATTATTGTATGCATAGCATATATTCAGATAATTCTTGCATTTATTGACCATAAATAATAAAAGAAACAGTCAATTTAGGACTCTCTATTTCATAACTGCTGTTGCTGTGGTATAAAGAAATGCTTCTCATCGACTAATTTCATGATGCCTTCTCCTGAAACTAATTTTTTCTTCACTTGTATGCTTTCCATGTGTTTCAGGCAGCAGATTATTTGGAACAAGCTGAGTATGACACTGGAAACTCTGCAGAGGATCTGAAAGCACAATCATTGATGAAACAGCTACTCTATAATCAGAAACTACGTGCTGCATGTCCCCTTCCATTTGATGAAGCCAAGCTATGGCAGGGGCAAAGTGGACCAGAACTGATGCAGCAAACTCAGAAGCAATTTAGGAACATCAGGTATTATTCTCAAACACCACAGAGAGTTTGACTGCTGTTGCCTGTTGAGGATTAATAATTCTCTGCTGCAGTAAGTGTATGGTTTGCAAACACTTCCTAGTTAGAATATTGGAACACATGATGCGGTAATCTGGACAGTTAATTTGATAGGTCTCACAAGAAGAGGAGTATGCCACCATCGACAGTAGCTGATCTTGGGGAAGATCCTACATTATTTGTCCCTTTGTTGAATGTGGAACATTCCTCTGTCCTATTTTTAACCAGTTATTGTAGACCTCAAATTGAAAGGTCAGGATCTTCCAATCTTAGAGAGTTTTATGGCATCCTGATGTCCATTGTGTCAATTGACTAGACTGATCCATGGCCCCAACCAGATATGGGACTGTCAATGAACTATACACGTTCATGTCAATGATACCTTGGCAGAGTTATAGTATTTTTCGTCTTCCTAATCTGTTTATATACCCACGAGTTTGTCCATCCATATCTTTGAATGATAGCATGGATACCACTTCAAATATCCTAGTTTTTTATATGTATGTATGTATGTGTGCGTGTATATATAAAAGAAAAAAAAGGGCGGCCCAGTGCACGAGGCTCCCGCATAGCGGGGTCTAAGGAGGGCAAGATGTATGCAGCCTTACCTTCATTTTGAAGAGGTTGTTTCCGTGACTTAAACCCGCGTCCTCCAAGATGCTACCGGTAAGCCTTTACCGTTAGGCCAAGCCGCCCTTCTATGTATATATATATATATATATACCATGTGTGTGTGTATATATATGTTACATTTGTAGCTCATTTGTTAGCCTGTGGATGGACAATTAGGATATAATAACTAGAAAAGTTAGTGAAGAGAAGGCCAAAGATGGGTCTTCCACTTTGAAGGTCTGTTTTGATAGGGAAAATTCATTTTCCTCGGGAGTCTCTTTGGGGGTTTGGGGATGGGGTGTGTGGATGTGGGTGTGGGTGGGTGTGTGTGTGTGTGTGTGTGTGTGTGTGTGTGGAGTGTCCTTTTGATGGGGAAAATGAAAAGCCCTACCAAGGGGTATGCACAAGAAAAGTTGGTGCAGAAAACTCTCTATTGGCTATAGCACAAGTCCATTTGATTCCTTGTGCTTCTGCAAGATATGCATAAACTAATTATTTCCTTTTACGCGTTTCAGTGCCTTGATGGATTGTGTTGGTTGCGAGAAGTGTCGACTTTGGGGGAAGCTTCAAGTCCTTGGTCTTGGAACTGCATTGAAAATTCTTTTCTCAGTCAATGGTTATGAGCACTTGAATCAACCTGTAAGTCATTTCCTACCAAAAATTTAAATCAACATTTAGTCTCCTACCATAACTCATGGGAGTATTGTTGACAAGAAAAATTTGCACATGGGTTTCTATTGATTTAGAGGTGGTGTTTGGTAGGGCTTCGAGACAATTAATTTTGCAGGCATTAAGAAAGGGTAGTGCTAGTGGTATATTGAAATCTTACAAGAGATGCAAGAATGGGTAGCAATCTAAGGTAGCATTTGGTTCACTGGAATGATTCTTGACAGGAATGGAATGGAGGCTGGAATGAGGCTGGAATGGAAGCTGGAATAGTAATTCCCATTCCAACGTTTGGTTAGACAGAGGAATCAATCTAGTAATGGGATTCTCATTCCGATTCCTGTGTTTGGTACGCTGGAATGATGCTAGGAATGGAATAAAATTTATATAAACTGACCAATATACCCCTGTGATAAAATACCTTAAACATGATTTACAATAGCAATAAACATCAACAAAATCTCCATGTAACATATTACTAAACTTAAACATCACATATATTATCTAAACCAAGTCATTTAAAAGTTCGAATTCATCCAACTTGTCCAAAATAACATCCATATAGTGCTTAAAATAAAGAGTAGCAAATATAAAATATAAATAATCAATGCACCTAGGTGCATCAAAGACCTCCACTTAACAAAACCCTTGCAAAGTTTTCTTTCTCATCATCTTCCAAAGTAAAAAAAAACTGCAGTCATCTCATGATCACGGCCTATAGTAATCAAGGCTCTATGGCGTTCCATCCTTGATAGATTTGGAAGCTTGCGAAGTTCTTCATGATTTTATCTCTCTTCGTCGCTATATCCAAATCAACACCAATAGCTCGACTGAACTTCTCAGTGACTTCATCAATCTTGTTGCCTATGATCATGGCTGCTTCTCGAAATCCATCCATATTATCGATGCTCCTTCTCCTTTTTCCTTTCTGACTAGTTCCTTCATTATTGAATGAAGCTGTGGAAATTTCCTCTAAATTCACAGGACAATTTTCTGTATCTTCATCCTCCTCATTTCTAGTCAGCTCATCCAAGATATCTTCAGTGGTAGCAGCTGCCCTTCCTGTGGCACGATCTTTACCAAAGATAGTGCAAAGCATTTCATAATGTGGAAAACTTCTAATCCTCCACTGAGCTGCACCCTTATGCGTCTACAAAAAACATATAAATAAGACAAATAAAGTATTATATTCAAAGGACAGATAAAAATACATCAAATAATTCTTAAAATAATAATACTTTCACATAACCGTTCCAAACTTCATCTTCCGCAACCACCAAATTCTTCTGTGAATCCCATCCAAATCCACTGCAATTCACTCCATTAAGCATATCATACACAATACGAAAGTCCTTTTTTGTTGTCTTAATTCTAGAATCGATGTGTGGCTTAGCTTTAATTCTACTTTGAGGTAACTTTTGCTTTAACACAGATTCAAGCACTCCAAGAAAGCCTGGCTTGAACCCCTTGTCAACCTTATGAGTCCCAGCATTAATCATATCAAACAATGCAAAAACTAACTCTTCATCCTCAGCTTCAGTCCATTTTCTTTTATTCTTCCCTGGCCCCTTCTCATTCATGTCTATGTCTTCATTCATTTCCATGCCTATTAATATTGGAACAACCAAATCACCAATAATATGATATTTAATTAGCCATGAACCAACAACATAATATAGAAAAATGGCACAATGAATATAATGTATAAAAATAACATGATATAGCAATTTAAATTAACCATTACAAATAGTCACTCCGGTACAAGCAAATAAAAGAAACAACCATTACAAACTTTGCCTTTAAAATACAAACAAATTCAAATAGTTCATCTCCACGCATTAAACATAGAAACAACCATTTGTTGTCTAAATGAGTTCCATTCATTTGAATTCTCTACAGTGCCAATTAGATCCCTGTCTCCTTCGTTGTCCTCCTTGTTTAGTTCTATATCTTCATATGGGTCCACAAGTAACTCGTTCCTTACATAGTTATGAAGCAAACAACACACCAAGATAATATGAACTTGAATATTAATGGGATAAAAGGCAGGACTCCTAAGAATTGCCCATTTGTCACTCAGTCCCAGCCCCACTCTCACTGTCCCTCAATCCCAACTCCCTATCTCTTTGTCTCATCCCAGCCCTCCTCTCACTGTCTCAGCCCAGCCCCCTCTCTATCTCAGTCCCAGACCCCCTCTCATTAGCCCTCAGTCCCAGCCCCCTCTCACCTCCCTTATTCCTAGCCCCACTCACACTGTCACTCAGTCCTAGCCCCACTCTCACTGTCCCTCAATCCCAACTCCCTCTCTCTGTCTCATCCCAGCCCTCCTCTCACTGTCTCAGCCCAGCCCCCTCTCTATCTCAGTCCCAGACCCCCTCTCATTAGCTCTCAGTAAGAGCCTTTAGGATATTGAAAAAATGATGGGCAATTCTTAGGAGTCCTGCCTTTTATCCCTTTAATATTCAAGTTCACATTATCTTGGTGTGTTGTTTGCTTCATAACTATGTAAGGAACGAGTTACTTGTGGACCCATATGAAGATATAGAACTAAATGAGGAGGACAACGAAGGAGACAGGGATCTAATTGGCACTGTAGAGAATTCAAATGAATGGAACTCATTTAGACAACAAATGGTTGTTTCTATGTTTAATGCGTGGAGATGAACTATTTGAATTTGTTTGTATTTTAAAGGCAAAGTTTGTAATGGTTGTTTCTTTTATTTGCTTGTACCGGAGTGACTATTTGTAATGGTTAATTTAAATTGCTATATCATGTTATTTTTATACATTATATTCATTGTGCCATTTTTCTATATTATGTTGTTGGTTCATGGCTAATTAAATATCATATTATTGGTGATTTGGTTGTTCCAATATTAATAGGCATGGAAATGAATGAAGACATAGACATGAATGAGAAGGGGCCAGGGAAGAATAAAAGAAAATGGACTGAAGCTGAGGATGAAGAGTTAGTTTTTGCATTGTTTGATATGATTAATGCTGGGACTCATAAGGCTAACAATGGGTTCAAGCCAGGCTTTCTTGGAGTGCTTGAATATGTGTTAAAGCAAAAGTTACCTCAAAGTAGAATTAAAGTTAAGCCACACATCGATTCTAGAATTAAGACAACGAAAAAGGACTTTTGTATTGGGTATGATATGCTTAATGGAGTGAATTGCAGTGGATTTGGATGGGATTTACAGAAGAATTTGGTGGTTGCGGAAGATGAAGTTTGGAATGGTTATGTGAAGGTATTATTATTTTAAGAATTATTTGATGTATTTTTATCTGTCCTTTGAATATAATACTTTATTTGTCTTATTTATATGTTTTTTGTAGACGCATAAGGGTGCAGCTCAGTGGAGGATTAGAAGTTTTACATTATGAAATGCTTTGCACTATCTTTGGTAAAGATCGTGCCATAGGAAGGGCAGCTGCAACCACTGAAGATATCTTGGATGAGCTGACTAGAAATGAGGAGGATGAAGATACAGAAAATTGTCCTGTGAATTTAGAGGAAATTTCCACAGCTTCATTCAATAATGAAGGAACTAGTCAGAAAGGAGAAAGGAGAAGGAGCATCGATAATATGGATGGATTTCAAGAAGCAGCCATGATCATAGGCAACAAGATTGATGAAGCTACTGAGAAGTTCAGTCGAGCTATTGGTGTTGATTTGGATATAGCGACGAAGAGAGATAAAATCAATGAAGAACTTCGCAAGCTTCCAAATCTATCAAGGATGGAACGCCATAGAGCCTTGATTGCTATAGGCCGTGATCATGAGATGACTGCAGTTTTTTTTACTTTGGAAGATGATGAGAAAGAAGACTTTGCGAGGGTTTTGTTAAGTGGAGGTCTTTGATGCACCTAGGTGCATTGATTATTTATATTTTATATTTGCTACTCTTTGTTTTAAGCACTATATGGATGTTATTTTGGACAAGTTGGATGAATTTGAACTTTTAAATGACTTGGTTTAGATAATATATGTGACGTTTAAGTTTAGTAACATGTTACATGGAGATTTTGTTGATGTTTATTGCTATTGTAAATCATGTTTAAGGTATCTTATCACAGGGGTATATTGGTCAGTTTATATAAATTTTATTCCATTCCTAGCATCATTCCAGCGTACCAAATACAGGAATCGGAATGAGAATCCCATTACTGGATTGATTCCTCTGTCTAACCAAACGTTGGAATGGGAATTACTATTCCAGCTTCCATTCCATTCCTGTCAAGAATCATTCCAGTGAACCAAACGCTACCTATGTGTTTGTGTTATTATGGACAACTTAAGAGCAGATATTCAACATGAAGTTTGGTGGTGAATGTTGTTCGTAGATGATGCCATACTAATGAGTCTGACAAGAAAGCATATAAATGGTATAAATTAGATGATCCGAATATATGGAATGCTAGTTTAGTGGATCAAAGAGTATAGAAGTTGAAATGGTCAAAATTAAAAACAATTTGACACCACAGTGTGATATTTTTTCAATATCTTGAAGCAGTTGTAAAACAAAATAGTGGATCCAGTTAGATATAACAAATAGGATTAGCATACAATGGGTAAAGTGGAGACTGGCCAGTGTCATGTTATGCAATTGTCAAGGGCTGTGTTCTTGAAATGGTCATTTTTTTTATAACAATTATACCTAGTTTTTTGTATGGTGTTGAATGACGGGCAATGAAGAAATACGGTGCTATTCCCTTTCCAACTAACTCTGAGCATCCAAGGAAATTGAAGGAAAAGAAAGCCCGCCAAACTTAGGCCTAAGACCTTCCTCACTCTTATAAAGTTCTTCAAATAACCTCACAACTTCTTCATTGATCTCTTGAGGACTCTTGAAAGTTGAAACTTCTACCCCCTCTACGAATTCTTCCCACATAATTAGCCATGCTTCTCATACTTGCTATCTAGTGGAAGAATTTAGTACTATTTGCACCCTTCCTAAGCCAAGTAGCTCTGAATTTTTTTCCTTCCGAAGATTTCTTCCACCCTGATTGTAATCCCAAATTCTTCTCACAGCATCTTGTCTATCAGCTACTTTGTCGGGGCACGACTTGTGATTTTCTTCTCTATCAAGAACTTCCACAAATTTGACCAATGCTTCTCGAGAATCATCCACTCAACCAAAACCTCTCTATTCCACGTCTTAATATTCTCCTTGAGCGCATGAAGCTTCTTACAAACTCTGAAACCTTCATACCTGCTCACCTCCACCTGCTTCCACTGAGAGCGAGCCAAGGGAAGGAAATCTCTATGTTGTAGACAACAATTTCCAGATCGGAACGGCCTGGGACCCCAATCCAAGACTTTGGAACACAACTTGATGGGACAATGATCTGAGATTTACCTTGGTAGAGCCACTTAGATCACTCCCTTAAAGTGATCATCCCATCCCGTAGACAACAAAAATCATGGCTGCCCTCTATTGTTAGTCCACATAAATCTTCTCCTCTGAATTGGCAAATAAACCAACTTATTGACATTAATGAATTCAGAAAATAACTCCATAGAACTAGTGATGGAATTCCTCCCTTTTTTCTCAAATGGACACCAAACCATATTAAAATCACTCCTACTAGCTAAGAGCTGTGCCATCGTGCTTTAAAGTTAGCCAACAAATCCAAGGAAATGGATCTCCCCGCCTCAACATTTTGGGTCGTAAACATTGGCGTTAGTCGAAACAAAACCATCAGTAGTCCCACAAACTTTAATTGCCAACATTGTCTAATCCTTCAAAACATCCTCTAGAAGCAGAACATCCTCCTTTCAAGTCAAAATTAAGCTTCCTGAAGACCCAACTTACAGGACCCAATCCCAAGCACACTGCAACTGCCTCAGACATCCCGAATAATGCTATGGATATTTGATGGCAACTTTAGTCTCCTGTAATAATAGTAAATCAACATTGTGTTTTCTTTCTAACTTTCTAACCGCCCATCCGACCAAGCCCCCTCACATTTAGTGAGAATTACCATGACAAAACAATATAAAAAACCCCCAAAACTGCTGGAATTCAGGAAGGACGATGCTTACCCCTTGCCTCAGACTTCTCTAGGCTCTAACTAAAGTAGCCTCTGCATTATCACTGCTTCATCCGCCTCATAAGGTACACCCAAGCAATTTCCCAACTCAAAAACCTGACCCGCCACCTCCAATGCTGCAACCAATTGATCCTTGGTTTCTTTACTTGAGCAACTAGATCCCAATTCCCATCCTCTGCCACCAGGTGATCCACCGCCCCTCAACCCTCACACCCCCACCCCCACTTTGCTCATCCTATCCACCTGCTGATCCTTGGATTCTTTAATTGAGCAATTGTACCCATTCTTAGAGTTGAGGTGTTCTAAGAATATATACTTTGACTGCTTTTTCATCTAATTATTTCCTCACTGAACTTCTGTAACATGCAGAAAACAAACATGTCCAAATACTTTAGGAGGTGCAAAATAAATAAAATAAAAACAAGTGTTCATGAGAGTACAAAACTTGAATTAGAGCCTTCCTATTCAGGACTACATAAGGCATGCTGTTAATGATATATGCAGCTGTCATAATGGCATCAAGCCAGGAGAGCTTAAGCATATTTATCTGAGTGATGAGAGCGTGCACTACCTCAAGAAAAATATTGGTCTCAGTGATGAGAGCACATGCTATATTCTGTTCTAGCATGTATTTACAAGTGGTTGTGGATTCCGTATCATTCTCCAACAAGTTGCTTTGGAATTCAATGCATTTGTTAAGCATACAAGTGGAGCTCTTAAAAAGTCTATCATCTGAGCCCTGTTGTTCAATTGTCAATATCATCCAAACTTTGCACACATTTAAAATCCATCTTTTTTAAAACATGGTTATGGTTGGTTCTGGTCCAGCTCCTTGGGTTGGAAAATGCAAGGATCTGAGTCGAGATCTCAAAACTTGGATCCTATATGGATTGCATCCCATCCAATTTTGTTCCAAATCCAAACATATGTTCCACTCTCTGTTCTTCTCAGATCAGTGTGTAGGTAATGGGATACTGTTTGATGTCCCCAGGTGGGCTTCATTACAATTGATCATCACAGCCATCCAGTGAAAATGGCCAATTACTATTGATGTTCATATTTAAGGTCCAGTAGGTTGAAAGGGATCATCCTGTTTGACAAATTTGTGAACTCTATCACTCCAATGGGCCCATCATATGAACCATTTTGTCACTAAAAGGCAGCACCACATGCTCATTTGAACATTGCATTGAACTTCTTTAAAATTCATGTATGAAGCTACTGATATTGTCCTCTTGACCATCCAGCTGCAGCTACAACGGAATGAAGTGATTGCCTTGGTGAACCTTCTCAACAGACTCTCAGAATCGATCAAATGGGTCCATGAGATGGGCCCTTCAGTTGAAAAAATAATGGAACAACAGACTGCACGTACTGCCAAGAGTAGCATGTAGCATCATTCATTTCAAGATACTCAATCTATTCGAGTCTGAAATAAAATAGAAAAAATGGGTCTAATTTGATTTTTCATATATGCCTGAATTTATCTTGGCTCTAGGGTCAGCTGTATGCATTCACTGGGGTCATAATTTTTGAAGAATGTGGTTGCTTACCTGGGAGATTTTGGTCCAGAATCACTCCACCTAGTCAGCTCCTCAGTATACTGGATTCAATTTGTTTACTGGTGAGAAATTTTTGATAGGTAGGTTATAGAGTTGGAGGAACAGGCAGCTGCTCGGAAAATGTTGGTGTAGAAAGGTGTTGATGCAAGAGGAATGTAAGTTGCTACAAACTAATGTGATCTCTTCATAGCTGCCAAAGCAAAGTCCCCTTTATATTCATTACAAGTTTACAATTAACAATGAAAATCAGATTTGTAGGAAAAAGGGTTGAAGCTGTGGTTTCAATTTTATTTTTCACTTCTGAGGTCTCTTGTTTCATAGAATATGAGTTATCGATGTCTGCAGGCAAAGGGGAAAAAACTAATTTTCAGCCATTAAACACCAATTGTAAGTCAGTTTGATTGTCTTTTACAGCTATAAATATTTGGTATTGTTAATTTGGCTAAATGCCAGTGCTGTGCATGTGGATGATAATCAGTTAAACACTGTTATACTTGGATCCGTGCCTCATTAATTTAGGGCATGATTTTGGATGGAGAAAAAAGTCCCTTCAGCCTGGTAACACTTTAAAAAACAAAAACACTTTACTATTGCACTGATGTTGTGGGTTCAAGTCATGTTGCTGATGTTAAAAAAAAAAAATGTGCTCGACTGGTGTGGTCTACCGAGGAGCTGCCTAGTTTGAGTAGACGATGGGAGGGATTATAATACAGGGGATGCTGAGTAGGGGAGTGGGCATTCAGCCCATCATATATTTTTTTTTTATTTTTTATGACATAGGGTATACCTTGCCAGCTTAGCCTTTAGACTTTTGACCTCTAACTTGGAATTTACTTGATTATGATGAGCAAGGATTATTTTCTAGGGAGTACGTATATAGCCGTATATTACTCGGATAACGCAAGGGACGGGAGTCGAACTTGAGACTTTAGGAGCAAACTCAACGCTCAAAGCAACTGATCCACCGCTTGACAGCAACCTATCATGGATTAAGGCCATGCTTTTAGTGGTTGGACCAGTTACAAATTGGGTTAGTGCCAATTAATGAGCATAGGTGAGTTTGAAAGGCCTAGATTTATCTCAGGTGTGTATAGTGGCTTGTAGAAGGGGGTGAGTTCGAGAATTTTCCTTTACCTGTAATAAACTCACACCCTTGGACGTGTTGAAAAGAGGCATAAACTCTCATTTTTTAAATGGGGAGTTTTTAAGAATTCTTTATATATAAAAAATATATATATAACATACTTTCTATTTTAGACTTAAAAAGGTCAAAAAGGTATCATGAGTGTGATGGTTTTATCCTTTTCCAAATTAATACTTTCCAAATATAGAGTCTCCTTCACCATTTTAGTAAGGGACATATGCACATGCATGTTCTCCATATATATATATATATATATAACACAAGGAATTCATATATATATATATGAGGAATTCTCAAAAATTCCCCACTTAAACAAGTAAAGTTTTTGCCCCTTTTGACATTTTCAATGAAAATCTGTCATTTCACTAGTGCAAAGCAAAAAATAGGGGATAGCCTGGGGAGTTTTCTAGTGTAACTCTATATTTATGCACTATTATGCTCTTTTTGCTCTGTCTTTTTCCATTATTGCCTGACAAGACGATCATAGGATCATTCTCATTGCTTGCATGATATAGAGACAATTTGAGAATTCGGCTAAGAGTTTGAAGTCAGCAAAATCTGTAAAGAAGTACAAAACATCAAAATCATCATTGAGACACCTATTAAACTCTGTTGGTCCTGTAACGCCAATGTCGCGCCCCCCCCCCCCCCCCCCCCCCCCCAAAACAACACCACCACGCCCTGTCGGCATGAAGCGAGCACAAAGTCACTTTGAGATCAGAAACTAAGAAGAAAGTACAGCATATAATTAATAAAAAATGAAAAACCTATTCTGGTGGTTGGCATTCTTCAATGAAGGCGATTCTCTCCATCTCCGAAAGTTATTGGTGGACCAAATCAGATGAATAATCTATAAACTGTCGTAATAAATTGTTTTCCAAGTCCTACTCGGTGCATTCTGACCTATCTATCTGATGGCCACATTTTGTTAAGGGTTGCTTGAAAAATATTTTCCCTCCCGAACAGAACCACCCATTTGATCAGAGGCCCCTAAATTGACCGTCGAGTTAAAAATGCAACGAAGGTTTTATTAAAACATTGGCATCGGTGTGAGCGTAACTCACCCACGACTAAGACTTGCAACAGCCTCAACGCCTAGACAAGTTTGCTACAGATGAGGACAGGGTACACCTCATCCAAGCCATTCAAAAGCTGGGCTCACCTTGAGGACAGGGTAGTTTCATTCTCCTGAGTAGGTTACAGCATCAATGCCAGGCCTTTAAAAATTACTCATCAAATATTCATTTAAGTGGCATGTGTAGCCCCACCCATTAATGCCAGGCGACCTATTCTAGTGCCAAGTCCTGCATGATCGTGCAGCCACTGGCCACACTAGATACAAAGAGAGACTTTAAATTTAGTAATCTATGGAAACTGACAAAAGACAAACTGGACTTTATTCCATCGAGATAAAGCAGTGAATATGAAGATAGTTGGATTAGCTAAAACAGGGGGAATCAATTTCAACCGTACATTTGATGGCTTTAGATTTGATTAGTTGGATTAGCTTAAACAAAGGGAATCAATTTCAACTGTCCATTTAATGGCTTTAGATTTGATTCCTATTGACATTAATTGAATCTGATCTCTGGCGGGGTAGTTTTCAACTGGCCCTCCTTTTGTATGGCAAGACTAGTGGGCTCCATGCTATGTGTCCTCTCTCAAAAAGAGGTTGTAAACATAACTACACAGCTTACAAAAACCACATTTCATTAGTTTGTACATAGAACATTCTATGCAATATTACAAAGAGAGGAAAATAAGAGGGGGAAGATAAATACAGGGCTAAGAACATCAACTCCTGCTGATTAGGAATTCAAACTGCCGTCATACTACTTCCATCAAGTCTTCCTCTTTTTTCTTCTCAAGGCTGGCATTGCCCTCAGTCCTGCTTCAACTGCCGCAGCTGTACATGAGTCTCTTTCCTCCATCATACTAGGAGGCATTTGAGGTATTTTACCACTATCATCGTCTAGCTGTTCCAGCATATTTTCTTGCCTCTGTTCATTTAGGTTAGTTGAAGAATCATTACCAGAAAAATGTGCATCAGTTGAACTCCAAGTAACAGAAGATTCTACTCTCCGTGCTTCTAAGAGATCAGAAGCACTTGTCGGGGTGGGAACTAGCAGAATTGGGTTGCCACTTTTGTCATCATCTTCATCTGCACAAAACCCACCTCCACTGTAAAGGTAGTCGCCGGACGAGTTACCCTCCACAGATGGCTTGTTTGCTCGGTTCTCGTCAGTGGGGCCAAAAGAATCATTAGTGATGCCCTGATCTGTGAAAGGTTCTTGCTCCAATGTGTCTGAGCAGTTCTCAGTGCTTTGGTTTGATGAACTGCCAAGGCTGTCACCAGCCACATCTTTTCCCTCATATTTTACTTGCTTCCGTTGACGTGCTGACTGGAGAGTTCATGAGAAGGAAACATGAAGAAACAAAAATTGATTACTCATAACAGACAGACAAACTGCAATCAAGGAGGAGATTTATATTAGATTTATGAAACGAGATACAAATGTCTTACACGACGCAACTCCGACTGTTCTTTTGCATTTACTTGCTTGTCACTGTTGTTATCATCTCCATCACTAGAGCTGCTTTCAGTTGATTCATGGATCACGGCTTCTCCTCTTTTTCCTCTTCGTACTCTCCCTCTCCCTCTTGCATTTCCTCTGGGTTCATTTCTGGCTTTTGGTCTACGAGTCTTCTGAACGAGTGAGTGCCCCTTTTTGGACTCCATCTTCTCAGTCCCCATCTTTCTTGGCCGCTTTCTAGCAGTCTTTTCTGAAGCTTTGATCTCATTCCCAGCATTGCCTCCATTAATCTCATCACAAGGTTTTTCAGAATTGTTACTATCAGTTCCAGAGGGTCTTACCTTTCTTTTCTTTCTAGATCCAGAACCTACTTGTGATGGATGATCCATCAGCTCTGATGCCTGGTTCCCTGTAATTCCCTTTACAGCCTTTTTAATTCTTTGGCTACGAATTTTTGCAAACCTCTCATTGAATGTGTAAAATGCTTCCAACCGCAGTTGAGTCTGCAATAAAAAAGCACAAGCAATGAATATCATACAGAAAGAAACACCACTTCCTGGAGAAATTTTCCTCCACATGCAGACAGCATATGCTGTCCAGCTCTATGAGGCCCACTAGGACCTAATTTTGATCAGTGCACCCACTTCACATTCACTACCCCCTGCATTTGAAACCAGGCCCCAACGCTCATCTGATCTTCACTCATGATTGGATTGGGCCTCAAGAAGTGTATAGTTGAAAGACTGTTGACCTTTAAGGCCTTTTTTTTTATCAGTAACAAAGGGGAAAGAAAGAAAAGAAAAAATAGAAAACGAAAACTCTAAAGAGAAAGAGTACAACAACATCGTACTCACTCACAAAAAACTAATTAAACAACACCCACCCAAGGAACACTTCTCTCAACCCCCAATTTTGCTAAAGCATGATGAGACCTTTCCATAAATAAAGGCCAAGGAAAAACTTAATGGGGCTGACTTTTCACCTAACAATTAGCCATGATGAGACCTTTCCATCTCCACTACCCCCATAGACAGGCAAACAACTAGGTAGGGCCCATGAGCTGGACCGAATATGAACAGTAAGCATTTTGCCCACAGGTGAAAATTTCCCCAGCCTCCATCCTGTACCTATAAATCAAGATTTAACAAGAACTCTAAAAATATCCACAGCAGTAAATTTTGTTTTATGTAAGAAACGAAGGGAGGTTTAGACTCTCAGCAGGAACCAAAGCAAAGCATAAACATCCAGTCAACCCAGTTTGAATTCGCAAGATAAACCCTAAGCGCAAGGTTGTTGTATGCTACTGTTATGAATTATGACTACCTTACAGGCTGCAGCTATGAAGCACGGACACGGATACGGGACACGGATACGACACGACACAGACACGCCGACACGGTATTTTTCAAAAAAGTAGGACACGGACACGTCGGGGACACGTTAATAATATATATTTATTTATATATATAATCAATCAAAAAATAAATATTGCCAATGGAACTAGATCTAAAGCTAGAGCTAGAGCAACCAATGGAATTCATATTGCCAAATTCCAAATCGATATAATATAAAAGCAAATTAGCACCAGCATTAACAACAAATTAACAGGACATAGTATCAAATTAACAACAGACAACAGCAAAACAAAAAAAAGCAAGCAAAGGCAGGAAGAAAGCTTCCAACATTAGTTTTTTGAAAAAAGTACAGTGCACAGCAAGAAGAAAAAAGCCACATACAGGCAAAGGTAGACAAGGTAAAGGTAAAGGCAGACAAGCCTTTCAACACCATTTCATAAAAAAAAATGATGGCAGCAAAATAAAATGATATTGCACAGCAAACAAGAATGATATTGCACAGCAAAATAAAATGATATTGCACAGCAAAAAAGAATGATAAAAATCAAAACAAACTGATATTGCACAGCAACAAAATAAAAAATGATGGTAGCAGCAAAATAAAAATGAACGGAAAAAAAAAATCAAAGGCAGGAGTACTGAACAAGAGATAAAAAAAAAAATCAAAGGCAGGAGTACTGAGCAGGAGATTAAAAAAAAAAAATCAAAGGCAGGAGTACCGAGCAGGAGATATATAAAAAATAAAAAAATATAAAAAAAAAACACAAAACGCTGCATGAGCAAAAATCAATTTCATCATCCCTATATTTTGCCTAAACAGAGCAAAAATCAATACCTGGAGATGGTGAGTGGTTCTCTGCAGTGAGCTAGAGTGAGAGACAACAAGAGAACAGTGGGTGCTTCCCGCAGACGGTGGGAAGCACCGTCAAATCCAACATTAGATCCCGCGAGAAATTCCTTTTTTTTTCTTTCCCCATCTTCTTCTTCTTCTTCTCCTCCTTCTTCTTCTCCTTCCCGCAGACGGTGGGTGTTCCTGGCAGAAGGTTAGTCATCTTTTTCTGTTGCTGCTGCTTCTTCTTCTTTTCCTCCTTCTCTGCGACTAAAGCACCGTCAGATCCACTGCCGGGTTCCCTCTGCTCGTTGATAGCCACGATCTCATTCACTCTGCTCGCCGACAGCCTTGGACGGTGATGGCGTTTCGCTAACAGTTTCTGGGTTTTGCATATGGGATGGGGCTTTGATGGCCTCTGCGATCTCGCCGCCGGGCCGGGCCGGGATGGATTTTCGCTGCGGGATGGGGTTTTGGCGCCAAGAGGGAGAAAGGGTTTCAGGAGGAAAAGGGAAAATTTCAGAAGAGGGAGAATGGGTTTGGCGATCGAAGGCAGGGGTTATATGATTTTCAAATTTCATTTAACCCCTTCTTCATTTTTCGCTTTCTAATTTTAATGCAAAAAGGATGGGTGATATGACTTTAAAATTTCGTTTAACCCCCTCTACATTTTTTTTCTAATTTTAATGCTTCTCAGATTTTTTGGTCCCGTCGTGTCTAAACTGTGTCGGGCCGTGTCCGAGCCGTGTCCGTAATTAAAAAAATAAATTTAAAAAAAACAGGACACTTTTCGTGTGTCCCGGACGTGTCCGAACGTACCTGGGGCGTGTCCGTGTCCCAGACATGTCGGACACTAACACGCCGGCCCCGAAGAGGTGTCCGTGCTTCCTAGGGCTGCAGTGTCCTTATGATAGCTGGAATCTGTGACTGATTTATATTTTTTGGAGGTATGAAAATTAGAACCAAAGGAATACAGATTGTTCCAAGTCTCTGCATATGAGATATGACTTATGAGCGACGTGGTCCTTCAAAAGGATTTCTCAGTAGGTAACAACAAGAAGCTTCAACATCAAATAGACATGGAGATCAAAAGAAGCAGACAGTGCACGTGCAGAAACAAAGGATTTGAAGAAAAATATAAAGCCCATCCAGGATCAGAAGATAAAATGATCATTCAACCCAGTTTGATATAGGAGGAAAAAAAGGTAATTATAAGGAAAAACAAAAAAATCCAATTCAAAAGAAATGACTTTTGGAGCAAGGAAACCAACATAAAGAAAATTAATTCACTCTCAAAAGCATCATTGATCTCTTCAACAGAAGCAAAAAAGGAAGCTAAGAAGTTCCAAACCTCATGTTTGTTGTACTCCTTCAGAACAGGTAGGAGCAATTCATCAGCCTTCTGGTTACTCCATCCAAACCTTTCCCAGCACAATCTACAAACATATATTGTTGTGTATCTAGTCAGCATGATGCACCTTACGTTGTAGATGTACAAGAATAACAAATGTAAGCTTGCTTATTTGCAACAATTGAGATGTAGTAAGATATCATGTTGCATATGCTAGAAGTCAAATTGTTTAGACAGAATAGAGATCGAATACAAAAAGGGAGCAAGTTCTCAAAGTTATGGCTAAAACCCATTCCAGCAGCTCTATCATAATGGCAGAAGCCTATTAAAGCATCATCCAATGTTCTGGCTCTCAGTTTGAACCAGTAACAATTTAAATAAATTCTTAGGCTTCCAACAAAACCAAGCTATTCAGTTTAATCTTGCAGTCGGTTCAATTTTCAGAAAATCTAAATCCATTTGTTACTTGATTAATTTGTGAACCCAACCTGATCTTCAATAAACAATATATCTCCAGTCAAACAAGGAGAAAGGTAACAGATTAGCTTACTTCAATAGCTAAATCCACTGATTAAGATCTTCAATCCAATGGGATATACTTGACCAAAGGGAAGAAAGAAGAACAGTGCATGCAATTGCAACTTTTATTAACATGATATAAAAAATAAAATAAAGTAAACTAGGGATGGACGGTACCTTGCGTATAAAAGTATCAAGAGACACTCAAACCTTGGATTTAATCTGTAATTCTGTACCATCCATCTAATTTCATAACAATTAAACCCTTAAATAATAGAATCCTATTATAATTAGAAATTAAAGAAAGAAACTACTTAAAAATCTGTAGGGTAGTTCAGCTATTGCTAGGTATGTCTTGGGCAAGAGATTTTTTACGCTGTTAGTCTAGTTGCTATCCCTGAGGAGAAAATAAGAAACAAATTTCAAAGCATCCAAAAAGGGAAATTAAGAGAATATCTTCAGTATCTTGTCTTTTAGAGGTTTGGGCCCAACATTCAGTCCTTGGAAAGCTAGCCACTCGATCTTTCTCTCAATCATAACAAATCATCATCTAAAAGTTCTTCCCATAATCAAAGAAAATTAATGACCAGTTGTTTGGGAAATTTCTGAACTGCCTTGGAAAAGCTGAATCTATTGGGTTATAAGTCCCATATGATTGGTTGTTCATGTATGTGACCAGCAAAGCATATCTGGGCCTGTTTGGACTGCTGGACAGACAAATTAGGTTATCACTGACCTGTTTCAATCATCTTTTAAGTCAGAAGATTTTAGATCTGAACTAGACCCATATGAACTGTCCAATTTGATTTTGACGCTTTTTTTTCTTAAGAGAGCCTTGATTGAGATGGATCCAAAGACTCTGGGCTCAATCAAAATCGATCTAAGTAAGCCAGGGTCAAAGTAACCCACCCACTCCTGCATCAGCTTAGCAATGTTTGTCAGCTCAATTCAGTCAATTTGTTGCATTTCCTTGCACAACAAAAAAACCTTACTCTATGTCTTCCATTTAAGTCTTTACAAGCTTCCACTTTAGTCAATCTACTAATATTGAAAAAAAAATTAATGAATTTAGATGTCCAAAATTGAAAAAAAAAATGACCACTTTGAACAGGATAGAAATAATAAGTAAAGAAAAGAATTTCCAAAAGCTGTGTGAAACAATTTGACTTTCAAAGCACAAAATTGAGAAAGCAAGGAAGAATAAAATAACGCAAGGTGGCAAAAATATTTTACTTTTAGACACATTTGATGAGAAGACCAATATATCGAAGAGCAAGAACATAACAAGGCCAAATGATTGCTGAGATACCAGAAAAGATGCAAAGAGATTGCTAGCAGAAAGGTAGGGTAGATGTTTGTAATTTCCATTGAATCAAACATGAAGATCGGGACAAGTTGGATAAGACAAAATAATGATGTACATATTTTAATAGAGAATTATCCTACTAGCACAATCAACACCATAGTGACCTCACCGGCCTTCAAAGAGGGGCCACCAACCTTCATATAAAAAATTTTCCTCAATGGCATCTTCATTGTCATGTACTGGATGCAAATCATCTGAAACGAGTCTCTCATAATTTATCACCTATGATGCTACCACTAAATGCTCCCAAATTTGCTCATTTTTTATTCTATCTTTCCTAGTTCTATCACCCATCCATCTCAGCTTTTCATCTCTACTAAAGTCTTTTTTTTTTTTTTTTTGCACTAGTTGTTTCTTAATTGGCTGATATTCTACTCCATAAGTAATAGCTAGTCCTTTCTCGGTAATCCAGTGGTGTTCAGAACGTTCTTCTCATCCATGGAGATTGGCGGATTGGGTGGAGGAGGTGTATGACATTTCAAGGAGGTTGGGAGCTAGTTTCAATCATATTCTTAGAAAATCTAATATTGTGGCAGATAGTCTTGCCCGGGAAGGAGTATCTCACTCCTTAATTTCTTTTGATGCTTTGTTCTTTTTTGGTTTGCTTTTGTTAGTTTGTGTCCGTTGTGTTTTGTCCTTTTGGGCTTTCTTCAATAAAGTTTATTGTTATATAAAAAAAAGTAATAGTTAGTCTAATCGTTGTCCCATAAAAAATTTTCATTTAATCTTGTATGCACCGATCACAAAGCACTTTAAAAGCAAGTCTCCACTTCAACCATCTAGCACTAATCTTATTTTCAACATTCTCCTCAATCTTTCCATGATTACTAATTATAAAGCCAAAGCATCAGAAGAAACCACTTTTTTAAATCTCTTGGTTTACAAATCTCTTGAACAACCCAACTAAAGTTGCAATTCATATATTTGTACTGAAGTTTCAATTCAAATATTGTCTTACTATGACTTATTTTAAAGCCCTTGGATTCTAAATCCTCCTATCATCTCTCATGTTTTTCATTCACATCATCTCATAATTCAACCACCAACTGATGCAAGCCAGACCAATGGGCCACGCTTGAAAATAGATGTTGCTCGAATTTGTGACTTATGTAGGGAATGCCAACTTGCAAAAGGGCAAAAGAAGAACACTGGTTTATATCAGCCCCTTTCTATTCGACATAAACCATGGCAAGAGCTAAGTATGGATTTTGTCTTAGGTTTACCCAAAACAACAAGGAAGGTAGACTTGATCTTTGTTGTTGTTGATCATTTTTCCAAGATAGCACATTTTATTCCATGTTCTCACACACATCAGATGCGAAGAAAATTGCTACTCTTTTTTTTAAAGAGGTAGTTTATTTGCATGGTCTTCCCAAGTACAAATTCATGAGTTTCTTCTGGAAAACCTTACAGCACATGATGCACACAAAGCTCCAAAATTCCAGTGCATACCATCCACAAACTGATGGCCAAACAGGAGTTTGGGAAATCTTCTTTAGTGTCTTATCGAAGATCATATTGCTTCGTGGGATCTTATTTTACCTATGGCGGAGTTCACTTACAATAATTCCGTCAACAGAACCATTGGAAGATCGCTATTTGAAGTTGTTACTGGTGTTAAGCCACGTCTTCCAATTGACTTAAGCCCATTACCAGTTGATGCCAGGTCAAGTCAAGAAACTGAACAATTTGCACAACACATGAAGAAAGTCCATGTGAAGTTCGCCAACAGATTGCTACACATACTGAGACTTACAAGCAGCATGCGGATTCACGGCAACGTCATATTGAATTTGATGAAGGAGATATGGTCATGGTTCATTCGAAGCCTGAACGATTTTCCACAGGAAAATATAATAAGTTACAAGCAAGAAGTGTAAGACCATTCAAGACTATGAAGAAAATTAGCTCTAATGCATATGTTCTAAACCTTCCTTCGAACATGAATATCAACTCCACATTTAATGTTGAAGATTTGACAATTTATTATGGACATCATGCAGATGAATCTTTTTAAGAACAAGCTCTCCGGCTTTCCATCAATCCGTATCCTCCGGAAGAAATTGAAGATGTTTTTGATGATCAACTTGTTTCTACGAAGAATGGCGGATTACACAAGTTCTTGGTCAAGTGGAAAGGAAAACCATTTTTAGAAGCACATGGATTACGACAACAGACTTTCAGCGACTCAATCCAGATCTATATGAGAAGTACCAAGCTAACAACTTGCTGGAGTCAAGTTTTTCCAAGCCAGGGCAAGCTAATGTAGGCCAGACAAATGGGCCGCGTTTGAAAGTTTATACCCGCAGGCCCAAGTCTAAAGCTCAGTACTGAAAATTGATTAATAGTAGTTGCTTTATTAGTAATAGTTGCTTTATTAGAAATAGTTGCTTTCTTAAGTTTTAGAAATTATTTTTATATTTAAATTAGGACTTCTTATTTGGATTGAACTAGTTAGTTTCTTTATTTAGAGATTAGTTTAGTTATAAATAGATGTAACCCATTCTCATGAGATAGACTACATTATTATTGAATGAGATTTCAGATTTCTTCTCTCTGTAGGTTGAACTCCTGTCCTTGGTGTGAAACCTAGACAGATTATCCAAAATCTTTTAGCTTGGAGAATAGCCCGTTGGCTATTCTTCTCCTCCGTGCTGCTTCACCAACATTATATCATCAACAAACAACATACACCAAGGTTTCCAATTCCTTCACCAAGAATATATACAATCTTGTTAGCAGAGATGAATTCACACGCTGAAAATGCGCTAGAACTGAAGCTAATAAGAAATTAATCTCATTAAGAATAAACTGGAACTTTTAGTTTACATTGAAAGAACATCTAAAACTAAAGTTCTTTCATAATGAGTAATGTGAAAAAAAAGTTTTTGCGGGCTTAAAAGGCCCCATTCAGGGCTAATGGATACAATTCCATACAAAACCAAGACCCAATAAATTGTAAGATCCACCGAAAATTAAATTATACAAAAACTTTTAGGGGAAAGCATTCAAGCATATGATTCAATTCGAATGGAAACTCCTCATAAAGAAAAGATAAACTCATAACTCATAAGTCATAAGTTGTTCATAATAGAAGATAAACAGCTGTGGGATTTCATAAGAGGTTCATAACAGATATTAAGCCCCTGTGGGATTTCTGCTAATCCTCCTCTTCAATCTAACTTTGCAAACAGCAACAAAATTTTAAGTGGTTAAAACAATACATATATAACTTACTTGCGAAGTACAAATAAATCCGGTTTTCCCCATGAGAAAGGCTCTGTTGACTTGTCCACTTGTGGAGAGGTGTATGCTGAAATAACCATCTCGCTAGGAAAAGACGAAGGAATGTGCCAATTTTTGCTCACATTTCTCTGAAAGCATTGTATGGAAAATATTAGAAAATTATTCAGGATGGTTTATTTCATAACTGATGATAGTTCAGAATGCCAGGAGGTGCCCTTTACATGTTTATCCATAAATATCTGTTTTATGTCTGTAAGACTATCCACTGACTGTTGATCATCATCACCTCTAACAACACTCTCTGCAGATTCACCATCTACATTGTTTGTTAAGCAATCTGCACCGTCACTGCAAGCTTTCAACTTTCTTTTCCTTGCATTAGGTCCAGCATGAGCATTAAGCTTCCCTAAAATGGATGGATCTGGCGATTCCAGCCATTCCCTGAATCTCCGGAGACCATCTTCTTCTGGAAATGCATGCACAACTTCAATTGCATTAACAATGCCAATCCCACTGCAGCACAAAAAAAAAAAAAAAAAATTTTCTCTGTTTAAATTCAATAAACATAAAAAAAAAGAAGCTTAATTTCCTCATATATTATGGATTGCAGTGAACTGTGAATGATAACTTCAAGTAGTGCATCTAAAAAGACAAATTGCCAAGCCAGACCAGACTGACCAGCAGACTGGATTCAACTGGGACCAGTACACTGGACAGTCGGCACTTTGGTCTGAACTTAATTGTTCCATTAGACAAAACCACTCGAGAGCAGTCAAAATTACCAGAACAGGTTCAAACCAATGGTTGGACCTCGTGGTTCTGAAGCATTTGATATTTCTTAACATTATTCACTTTCTACATCACCTGACACCATGATCAAACCAGAATGAACTGGCTGTCAAGTGTCAAGCCTCAAGTTCAGTTTTGAGAACGCTGCTTAAAGTTAATACTAGATGAAGAGGGTTGCATAACTCCCAATATAAAATGTGGTGCCAACAACAGCAACAACCACATAACACTTGTGATCATAAGATGGCTAACATAGCTTCCTGATCATTGTAACAGAATCCATGATCAATGGTTACCTTACACCTTCAGTATAATCACTCCCAAGAAGCAATGCCATGCGGATCAGTTTTTCTCTGGTTAGTCCAAGCTCAGTCTCCATATCCTGAAAGACCAAAACATGACATGAGTAGCAAAGAAGTCCCAGGTAGCCGTTAATTTGCAAAAAGGAAATATGAGCTTTTCTTCTAAGTACTTAGAAAAACAAAACCTCAATGTTCAATCAGAGAAATATAACCATATTCATGAGAACTTAGGAGGCATTCTGTACCCAGAAGTAAAAAAAAATTCAGAAAAAGTTAATTAAAATAGCTCTTGATTTTTATCGATTAGATGAATAAAAAATCTAAATAAAAGAAAACCAAATTGCATCAAGCAGAATTTACTTATGATGTTTGCTAGTACCAGATAAAGAAAATTGACTGAAGAACTTCAAACATAAGAATCAATATAATCACAGGAATAATCTAAAATTGAAGCCAAGACAGAGAGACAAAAAAATATGAGCACCATTGGATGCAAACCTTCATGAAGTAAGTTTCAACATATTTGCGGTCATCAAAGATATTCTTGTAAACACTTCGAGCCCCAAACAAAAACACATCAGAATCATCAGTAACAACACCATCAACTAGGTTCACCAATTCCATATATGCACACTGAGCTTCTGCTTCCATAGGTGCGATGATATATGGCAAGCCAAACATTTGAAGTAACTCCTGTTAACCAGAAAAAACAAGAAAAAATTCGTCAAAAACAGAACATTACTAGAATATATTCAGAAATTTTTGTGTTTCTCTAGCCTTAATTTGGAGGATTAGGACTTGGCTAATCCTATGTCAACATGGTTCTAAGGCGCTTAAGCACAAATGTTTTAGGGGAAGTAAAGAACTTAGAAATAATGGCTAGTTTCAGCCTGGATTCCTTTCGTCTTGTGGAATGATCCAGTCAATCCACCAGCACAAAATATGATGTGGGCTGTATTATGGGGCCCATGTTGCCCATCTTTAGTATTTTGAACCCAACTACAAGCACAGTGGACAGTTTGACTGGAGGGCCCAACCATGATCACATATGGCCCAAAAAGTACTCATTGGGTAATCATTGCCTATCTAATGAGGCAGTTACTCCAAGATTATCATCATCTTAGCTTTGTCCCATCAATCTAGCATTAGCAAGAAGAATTCTACTATAGAACTAAACAAAACTATAAGATTTTGTACTCCAATTATCCAAAAAAAGGTATAAAGCCAGAGTCATTCACTCTCTGTGTGCGTGAGTGAGAAATTGTGAATGTAACTGAGAATGGGACTTACCAAAGAGGGGAAAAAACACTCCACAAGAAACTGTTAGAAACCTATAACATACAACCCAAAATACAAGGCACTTACACTGCAAAGCTCCCCTTAAACTAGTGCCCTCTCTAAATAATGATTATTAAAAGGACATAGTGAAAGCCTACAACATCCCACCCCCAAAAAGCATTACCTAATAAGCTACCCTCTGACTAATCACTCTTCCATCTAAGTGATCACCTACTTTACCATTACCACAGCCTTATCTCAAATATTTAATATCACCTCTGTCAGTTCTACTTTTGCATTCACCCCTATTCAAAACCAAGCCTCATATATCTTGGTATCCTAGTGTTCTTGATGTGCTACCCAGTAGCCGTACCAAGAATTGATCACCAATGAAGCCATCAACTGGCCTAGATCTAGCTTGGAGCAAAATGAGCCCAGCCTGCTGAAGTGGGACTGGATATGAATTTGGCTACATCACACTGGATCTTGATCCTTTCTTAATGGGCCTGATTCAGGCTTGGGCTTTGGGACCTATCAGACTAATAAGCCTGTTAAATGATACATACTCTTCCTCATTTTTTTAGCCCCAAACCTTCCCTTAATCTGTCCTCAGTTCCCATTTGGACATTTCCACTTTCGCCTACTCTCTTCCATTCACTCTCGCAGCAAGATCAATTGGCAATGAGCTGACCAGGCAATCATGGACCTCCTCTCTTTCCTCTTCATATTCAATATTCACATTTCCATTTCCTCTATTCCCCGCAGGTGTGTTTGGATGCAAATTTTCTTTGGCCATTTGGGAGCTGTTGGGTGCTTTTGTATGAGATAAGGGTGTGATGTCGGATCTTAAACAAGCAAATGTGGAACCTGCCTACACCTTACAGGTGGAGGAGGATCTAGGCTATCAGATCTGGACCTGGCTTCAGACTCTACAAATCTAAACAAGTTACTTGTGATCCTAAAAGTTCGGATCTGTTCACTAACAGCAAGCAAAAATGGATTTTCCCCTTCTTTTGGTTGGAGGATAACTGGAAGATGCATACCTAACAACTAATCATGTACCAAATGATTCTTTTAAATTATTAAATATTAGCACAATTGCAGTAAAGTTCTTAAGGATGTTAGCAGCTATATGCAGGCAAACAACTATACTAAAGAAATGGAGTTCAAAAACAAGTTGGTCTTGATCCCTATAATGCATAAAATCTGAAATTCTTCATAATATGTAGGTGCTTACAACGATGGACATTGATCTAAAAGTTTGAATATGATGACATGTTTCCATGGTGGCCTCTTTGATGGACCAAAGGTGTAATATGATGGGATGGTTGTTTCCATTACTTTTCTTTCAATGGTAGGGTTGTTTCATGTGATCTTCAAAATGATAGTTAATTGAAGTTTCATTGTAGCCTTTTAACCTGACAAGGTGAGCAACTTGAATTAGGCTATATGTTTTTCAACACGTAAGAAATGGAGATTAAATTTTCAGTGCCAACAACAAACAGCTATACACTTTGTGCACTCTATTAGATGTCAATAGGATATATGTAATTTTTCTATCAATAAAATGGAAGTTAAAGATTGGACCTGACACTCAGCAAACATTTCACTGCTGACAGATTCTGCATTGCGCTCAAGTTTTCTCTGCTCATCTCCCAGATCCATACGTTCTTGTCTAAGGAGCAGCATTTCCTCATCCAAACTTGCTTCTGATGGTTCCAGACAATGCTCCATGTTGCCACCAGATGCAATCTCATTTCTGTGCTGCCATCCCTCACCGGGAGGCATACCACAAGTTTGATCTTTAACCAACTCCTGCTTGCTAACATTGTTAGTAGTCTGATCTATGCAGGCACCTTCTTGAAAATTAAAGTTTTCATTTGTTATTCCAGAAGAAAGATGCGAAGGAGCAGCTTCAGAATTATTTGTGTGTGCACCTACAAGAACATCAGTTAAAGCACTAGCCACTGCATCAGAAGCATGAGAACTGATCTTAGGATAACCATGTGTGTACTCGCCAAAAGTAGCATCCTTTTCATGTTGATTAGATTTATCCAAGCATTTCTCTTGGCCAATTGTCTTAACCTCCATCAATTTCAGGTTAGTAGTTCCTTCCACTGCATCAGAAGCAAGAGAACTGATCTTAGGAGAACCATGGGTGTATTCACAGAAACTAGCTTCTTTTTCATGCTGGTTAGATTTATCCAAGCATTTCTCTTGGCTAGTTGTCTTAACCTCCATCAATTTCAGGTTAGTAGTTCCTTCCATATGTGATGTTGCTACACAAACATTTCCATCTTCAATGACTTCATGATGCCCAACAGTTAAATCCTGATATCCATCTTTTGTTTCAACTCTTGTTCCTGTAGAAGAACCTGAGTGCTTCTCAGGAGAATCATTAATTTGTAAGGTATCCTTTTGAACCACAGTCTTCAGCCTTTTAACACCATCCACCGTCATACAAGATGACTCACTGTGTAGCACATCACTTGATGGCATATGACAAGAACCAGACATATCCTTTTCAAGTGCTGGAACTTCAAGGGAGAATCCAGACCTATTTTCCAGACCGCTCCTACCAACAGCTGCTAAATCTGCCTTTTTAGTTTTAGAACACATAGGGACATACTTCTCCGCTGTGAAATCCTCAAGACTTCTCCTTATAGCTTCCTGTATGTCAGCCTCTTCCTCCAAAGAACCTCTTGAAACAATTTGCGCATGTTCAGTCGGACATAGGCAGGGAGAAGCACTTCCAGGAACATCACATACTCCTTCCTCCCAGTCCACTTCACCCTCATCACTATTGTTGCTATTCACAAACGATGATTGATTATCCTCAACATCAACGCTGAAACTTCTACTGTTTCTTCCAAGCATTCCTTTCTCTATGGAACATTGCAAAGCAAAGTCACTTGAGTGTTTCCCAGATAGAACGCTTTCTGAAGAATACTTGGAGATAGAAGCTCCTGCTACTAAATCCGCAAATAAACCATCATCTTCATCTCTTGCATGGAGCCCCCTATCATCTTCAAAGGATATCTCCATGGCTGTTTTGCCTGCACATATGGACCTCTCTGGCAAATGACTGTTTTCACTTCGTATCGTTGCTCCATTCATTCTTCTCATTAAGCTAATTTCATCATCTCCATCACCAGCTGAAACTTCCAGATGATGGCTATTTTCAGTTTCAGTGACCATAGGAGAACCTAGGATATTTTTTCGGATGGCCTCTGCATTTGTAGGAGTATTTTCCTTCATCTTCTCTAGTTCAAACTCTTTCATCAAATCTAGATTCCGTTGTAAATCCCTAGTCATGCGAATCCCAAGTCCCCTCACTCTGCTCACCCGAACTCGTCCCCTCTCGTCAGTGTATGTTTCAATATCCTTATCAAAATCATTTCTGGCTTCATTAACACAAGTTCCTATCACCGATTGAAATTGAGCAGTGGATGAAATGCAGTTTCTAGATTCTGAAGTTGCTGATACTTGATGCTGTGTGTCTCCATTTCTCTCAACTCCAGCAGACGTTAATATTCTGATTAAAGTTCACATAATAGTCAAGGACCAACAAAGTTAGTTTCAAGCTGCAATAAAAATTGCAAACATAAATATGTTTTTGGAAAGCATGCATATGCAGCAAGTAGAAATAGATTTGAATGCACAGGACATGAACCTAATCTTTTAAAGGACAAGGTTGTAAAAATAGGACAAGGTATGCAACTCGGTCATCCTCAATATAGAAAGAAAACGGAGAACATATAAGAGTAAAATTAAGTGCTTCTCAAATTTAATTGCTTAAATGAACTTTAGTTAAAGGCTGCCAGTGTGCTAGGCTCATAGCCATATGGCTGATAGGACTAGAAGCTTGGGTCTTGTACAAAAAAGTGGTTTCATCTCCAAAAACTTAAAACATTGGTAGATACTCATGCATCCCACGCCTTCTCCAATAAAATAATGAAGAAGAGAAACTGTATTTGCCAGTTATAACTTATAATAGGAGTTGGACAAACCTATATACCTGGGAGGGACTTAAGTGCTTGACTCAATAGGGGCTCAGGCCAAGTTGACTCGGCCAAGTGAATGCAGAAGTTTCAAAAACCATGTGTAAAACAGTGTTTCAGATCCTAGGTAGGTAAACCGAAACCCAAATTGAGGATCAGTCCATTTCATCCATTTTTTCTCCTTAAATAACATTCAAAACATGCATAGAATTTTTTAAGATTGGAAACCTTTATTCTTCATTCTTAATGGATTTTAAGGTGTTTTATATGCAAAAAAACCTTTTATTATTATAAAATAATGATGGAAATACTAGAAGTCCAATAGAGAAGGTTTTTGGGTTTACCAGGTACAAAACTGGTATGTATTGTGGAAAACATGTTGGTTTCAAGCCAGCTTTATAACCACTATACAGAGACGAGTATGAACACAACTTCACACTTCACAAAATGCACAATGCAGAAGGATGCTGCAGACCACCATTTAAAAGGGGAAAAAAGGATGCTGCACACCAGGACATTTTTTAGCATTAAAAAAAGACCACCTCGGGTCACTGTCAAACCATATCCCAAAAGTAGGACACATTACCAATGTAGGGATTACAAGTATCTAACTATTCTAGGTGTCAGCAAGCATATCACACTAGCATGCACTTATAATTGCACCTACCATGCACGTATTAACATGTAAAATGAAAAGGATAGAAACACATATTATGCTTACTGTTTATCACCAGTAAATGATGATGAAAAGATGAATTCTCTATTTGCTTCAGAAGCTATCCTGGAGGTTTGAACACCACCCACTCCCCTTCCAGCAGCAGATTTTTGCACTTCATCTATCTCTCGACGAAAAGCAACAGTTTTGAGATATGATTGTATTTGTAACTCAGAAAATTTTGTTGGCGCCTGGTGAATAGAACAAAAAAAAAAAAAAAGCGTCGATGGAAGTCGTAAGGTATAAACTCTGAACAATTCAACACTAAAATCATAATTTACATGCCAATATAAATCTTAAAGAATGATCACTATAATGACTAAACATAGGGATTAACACACATCAACACCTATGCATTTCACCATAAAATTCAAGACACTTAAAAAGAAAATCATATCAAACACAATATATCATAGATATGGTACGGACTTTATTGAAAAAATGCTATGTTTCTACCTTCTTAACTTTCTGATACTTCTGCCTATTGTCCGCCATCAGCCTCTCTCGCATCTATAAAAATAAATCCTCAAGGTTTTAGTAGAGAAAGTTTAAGTCACCAAAATTGATGATTGTCCCATATGCCCAAAACATACTCCCACATGCCCAAAACATACCTGGACAAGAAGATCCAATTGCAGAGATGGAGGTAAAGCAGCCAAAACAGCAGGATCAACATTGTTGTGCATTAAAGGCTGCAAAAATAATCAATGCAAGCTTCTTAAAAATGATGAATACACAAACTGAAGTATTAAATCCCGTCCAATCATGAATCACCAACCTGCTCAATGAACTATATTCATCATAATTACTATTATAAACAATATAACATGATGAGAATCTCAGCTTTTGAAGATTATTGAGAGAGAGAGAGAGAGAGGAGGACAGCATAATTCATTATCAAAGCCTTGTCACACCTAATAGGGGTTATCCAACTGCCATTTCTCGAAGTATCCTTGAAGAAGAACTTAAAATATGGTCTATCAATTTTTTATGGCCAACTACCATTATATGAGACAATCTTCATCCATGCTTGGTTCCGCTGTCACGTAGGCTTTAGCATCTCGCCCTTTCCCGTAGCAATGTGCAGATTAGATCAAGGAATTCCAACATTGAGAGTTATTTGTCTTTAAGCATATCCTAACAAAAGGAAAGGAAATTATAATACATGAATGGTGAAAGAAGAAGCTGTTAGGCCCTCCTTGCTGCTGGATGTTTAATGTCATAATACATACTTCAATTCTCTCTATAAGAGAACAAGGAGTTCAACAATTGGTTAGGTGTCCCATTTCTCACCTAATTGCCCAAGGTTCGTTCCTTGGGTTCCTCTTCCCAAAAAAGCAGGCTTCTTTCCCCCTGGCTAGGGCATCTCTTCTTGTGGGATTAGGCTTCTTTCCCCATGGATGGGGTTGCTCATGGGTCCAGCCCCCTTGGCTAGGTACCAAAATAATAATAATAATAATAATAAATAAAATCTCTCTATAAAATTTCTATAGCTTTGTTTAATAAAATCTGATGTTGCTTTTAACTTTTGAAAAGAAAAAAAAGGAAACCATTTTAAACAAAAAATGATCACCCTTTTAAGGGAAAATTCGAAACAAATAGCAATTCCATGGCTTCTGAAATCCACAACATACTTTTATATGGACATCTCAGGTGTGGATTCTGAAGGCCATGAAGTTCACAATTTTTTATTGTTGTAATGACCCAGGAAGAGGGAGAACACACACATATTTATAGGGGGAAAATCACAGGTCCAAACTCTCCCCCTCGAACTTCAACATCCACTAAAACATTAAATTTGGGTGGCATTTCCTAGTGATGGATCCGTATAAACATAGGATTCACACGTCCACAGAAAACTCCACTCTCTATAGAAATGTTGCCACCCAAATATATCTAAAATGTAGGGATCATGGATTCCAGGGCCGAGAAAGAGCCTTGGCATCCTCCACGATTCTTGTCTTCTCAATTTGAAGGGTTACAATTACCAACTTAAAGATAGTGAGATAACTTGTTTGGAATGGTTATGCATGAGGGCATGTAACAACCATGAATTTCTTTAAGTAAAAGAAGCGAGATAACTTCAAATAATACTGAATCCAGTTTGGAATGGTTATGCATGAGGACATGTAACAACCATGAATTTCTATAAGGAAAAAGGTTACATTTCATTTTTTTATTTAAAAAGAAAGTAAGAATACATCAAGCATAAATCAAAAGAAAGCAGTATCAAAACGAATGGTAAGCCACAATCTGGCAAAAATAAGAACCAGAGAATTATGTTAAAGGACCAAATATATTCTCTCTATCAACCCCTTGCTTCAATCTAACATCTTTCTATGCCAGCGACTGGCACTTCATTAATGCTCCATAGATTTACACATTTTAAGTTGGACTAACCATATTGAATGATTTAGTGTAAAAGAATAACATCTACGGTTATTCAGTAATTAGTATAACTTTTAGGAAAAACTATATATATTTTACTTATCTTTATATTTTTTCTAATATGCAAATACATAGATATATAGGGTTGCATTCAGCTAAGGGGTATCTCACAGCTTGCATGAGAGCTAAAAATCTCAACCCTAGTGGGACCCAAAGGTTGAGCAAAAATTCATAGGGGGTTAGTGAGTGTGACGGGGTCGGATTGATCATGGGGGTCCCACATGATGGTAAAAGAGTTACCTCTGAAGCAAGCCGTGAAAGATACCTCCGCGCAGAAACAAACCGCATGCACATAATAGAGCAATTTTAAAAAATTAATTTTACTAATGCACCTAGTCAAGTCAACTTACGGTTTCCCTAATCTACACCCCTGCTTGGTTGAGTCTGGTTGGCTCTGAAGACTACGATTATGACATCCTATTTCAAGATGCCGCCAGCTAATCAAATTTATGCAGTTTCGAAATCACAAAGTAGGGACAAGCAATGGAATTTTAAAACAGTGGCGAAAAAACCAATAAAAAAGAAACAAAAACAATCAAATTCATATGCCTAAGTAACTACTTACCAATATCATCTCTTCATCACCGTCATCTTCCTCATCAGTAGGGACATCAACTGATGTCGATGCATAGTCAGTGAACTTCCCGCTCTCCTCAGCAGCAAGTGAAGCTGCCAACCTAAATATACTCATTCTACCATATCGCAAAGGCTATAATATAAACAATGCAACATATAATAGTCAGAAATGACACCTACAATTCATCAATCGATTCCTGACTGTGAGCCCCAGCAAGTTTCTCATTCCTTGCCAAATCATCAGATTCCGAAGCAACCTTTTTGCCCTTTGAATCATCCTTATCCTTCATATTCTTAATATCATTCGCCAATTCTTCAAGTTTTCTTGCCTTGAGCTGAAAAAGAGAATACCAATAAGAAGAAGACAGTCAAGTTACAAATTTGTAGTTCTGAAAATCTGGAATTTGGCAACAGTGAGAAGCAAATTCACAAGAAGGACAACTGAGATTCGGCAAAAAATCGCAAAGGAGAGTATAATTAAAGCAGAGACCTCCTAAAAAACCAAACTTTCAGCATTTAGAAGTCGATAAAAATTCAGATAGGGAGCACAGTAGATACAGACGTGATTGAGGAGCAGCTTTTCAGCGGTCTTGCGGATCTTGGCCTGGGCGTTCTCGCGCTGGCGGCGACGGGCAACGACAGTGCGTCGCTTGAGAGCAGGGGTGCCGCCATCGAAGACGAACACGGGCTTGGTGCGGAGGAAGAGGAGCTTGCAGATGCGGCGGAAGAACCCTAGGAGATGAGCGTTTCTCACCATCTCCCCCTTCTCATCTCGCATCGCCTTCATGAATTGGATCATCCAAATGCTCGCATCTATTGAAAAAAATAATAATAATAAAGGATAGAGATTGAAACCAGAAGAAGATGTAGATGATGATGGTGAACAAGGAAGGATGAGATTAGGAAATAGGAGAAAGCGTTTCTAGGGTTAGGGTTTTGAGGGGGGAAAAGAGAGATACCAATGGCGAGCTTTTTGCCAGCTAGGGTTTCAACAGAGACGCGACGACCGACAGGGGCGAGGAGTTCCCACAGGCCTTGGACACCCATCTTTTGATCTTTCTCTCTCTCTTTGCTTCCTCCTCTCGCTGCTGCTGCTGCTGCTGCTGCTGCTGATGACAACGGAACGGTTCGGTTTCGGTTCGTCTGTTGGCTTTGCCGCCAATTTTACTTCAAGAGTTGGCTCTACCATAAATATTGATCATTTGATTAAAAATATATATTGATAAATATATCAAAGATTATGTTAATTTAAAGGTCAATATTATAATGAGACCAAGTCTCATTTGAGTGAAATTTAATGGAAGAGGCCTAGGCGGCAAGATCTCAATCAAGCGTTTTTTCAACCCTCATGACATAGTTCAAGCAACCTGTCTTCTTTTGGGTGAGGCTTCCTCTTGCACCACTCGAAGCGTGTTGCGTGCAGCACCACGATTTACTATGTGATCGTTACCATTACTAGATCATATTTGGGATCCATCCTAATCAGGGATTTTCGTGCAAAGGCTAGTTGAATTAGGTCAGCACAATGGAAAAACAATTCTCACTGGTCAGGTGGCTGGTTCATATTTTCAAAAGAGGAGCACAAGGGATTATAAATAAATAAAAACCCATAGGTTATTTGTAAATATTATTAGTTAAGGCAGGTTGGTATATGTAAATTTATAGAAGATTTTATGAAAAAAAATGACGTTAAGTGAAAAATATACCAAAAAGAGTATATTAGCTTTATGCATATGGTATTTTTTTAATGTAAAAATAAATCAGGGTCGAATTCGTCTCTCATTTATAATATGATGGGTTTCAATAAACCCTTGTTTTAATAAACAATGGTCGAATTTGACCCTCGTTAAAAAAAAAAAGATTTTACTATAAAAAAAAATTATGTAAAGAAACCCTCAAACCATAAACCTCACCCAAGGTTGCGTGCAAAGCAATGGTTATGTATAACCACTATCGTATAATTTTTGCATCTAATTGTGAAACATCGAACGCATTGCTTAGGAGGCAAGTTCAATGCTCTGTTAGGGGGGAAAAAAATTGTTTCTTCTTGTTCTTTGCAGTAATCGCTCTCCTTATCCTCTCCCTTCTTTTGTTGTTCTCCCTCTCCTTCCATGTCGAGATCCTCATCCTTGACACCATACTTAAACCTCAATTCATCTTACCCGCCTCACACCCTAATTCACATACTAGGCCAGATCTATACCATCCGCTTGCTAGCCCCGCTATTCTATCATCATCTTACCCACCTCATGGCCCATTTATAGGAGCAGTCCCATCTCCTTTAACCTAAGCCTCCTGTCCCTCTCCTTCTTCATGTCATCATTTTCTCTGTTTCTTTATTTTGTTTGTCTCTAAATTTCTTATTCCTTCTTCCACAATCTTCTCCTCTCTGTGATGTTTTCTTTTTCTTCTTCTCATTTTCTTTCCTTTATTCCCCATCTAGGATCCATAAAACTCGGCCCTAGCCACCTTTCATTCCGTCCTTCTTTCTTTGGTTGCCTTTTTTTCTTCTTGCTTCTTTCTTCTACTCATCACTTCTCGTTCATTCTTCCCTTTGCTTCTTGTTTTATGCATCATCTTCCTCTTATCCATGCCACTACAAAACCCACATGAGACCTTGCCTATGGCTTCCCTTTGCATCTTTTATTTTCTCTTTTATCCTCAGCAACCAGATTCATATGTTTACTGCCATCACCGCCCAATAATCTTTTTTTTTTTACCCTTAATAGAAGTATCAAACTCTCCCTTAAGTAGCAAATTCGATGCTCCTCACTTAGATGAAAAAAATATACGGCAGTGGTCATACGTGACTATTGCAGTGCACACCTTGGGTGAGATCTTTAGATTGAGGGTCCTACTTATATGAGTTTTTTTTGGTAAAATCATAAAAAAAAAATCATGCTTGTTCTTCTATTTCTCCCCTCTTCTTTTTCGTTGTTCTAGAGAGATTTTTTTTTTCTTTTCAAAATGTTAATCTATTTGAACCAGTCCATCATCAAATTCTCAATTTCCACTTGCCACGGCGGTTACCCAATGGCAACAATTGGTCGCCGCTAACAGTTGTTCTCGCGACACAGGATTCTTAACAAGTATGCGTACAACTAAAATGTTATTATTTGGTATACTCGTAACTTAAAAGGTTATATTTTCCGTAAAATTTTCAAATTTATATTTACAAAAATCAGCTCAATTCCGAGATTCAAACATGGCCCACAAAGTTGGCGGCCCACAAGTGGACGACAACAGTTTAAAGCAGCCCCTTCCCATCAACGGCCCAACTTGACCCACGCTTGCATGGATGGGAGCGTGCGAGCCCTAGTTTTGCTTCTATTCTGGTGTAGGTAGTTCCTCTCTTTCTTTCGGGGGTTTTATTTTACTTTTACTTTGATCTGACGAAGATGGAGAAGATTGGAAGCGCCGAACCCAAGCTTGAAGATCTCTTCGAGTCAAAGAAGCCCGTGAAAAACCCTCTCGTGCCACTTGGTACTCTCTTTCTTTCTCTCTTCAAAGACCCTTGTATTGCTATCTTACATAAACGACGTGCTTGCATTGTTAAACGTTATCGGCTTGTTGTTGGGGATATTTTTTTGGCTTTGATTTGGATCATTTGAGATTTTTCTCACTTGGGTTTTGCCTTGATTGCGATTCTGCTGCTTCTTGTATCACAATTGTGAAAAAGAATTGATTTTTTTCAGTTTTTTTTGTTCTCCTGTGGAATTAGTTTTGTTTTTTTTGGACAATTTGAGTGTTTCTGTCTGATGGGTTTTGGTTTTAGCAGATTGATGATTCTTCTTTCACATTTATTAAGGATTTTTTTCCAGTTGTTTTGTTTTTTCTGGAATCAGTTGAATGTTTGCTTGATTTGCTTCTATTGGTTTGATTTTTTGATACATGAGGGGTAGACTTATGAACCTTGTCAGCTGTAGATTGATGAACTTTACCCATCAGAGTGCACCCATACCTAAATTATCCTGGTGAAACCATTAGCTGTGTAGGGATGCCAGCCTAGATCTGAGGGGAAGTTGTGAGGAAGGGCATGACATTATGTGGAGTAGCACTAAGGTTGAGTGAAGGAATAGAACTCTCAAAGGTTGACTCAAACTAGATGGATTTAGCATAAGTGGAGATGAGCAGGTGCACCAGTAGGAGGTTTTATATAGCATTTATAGTATTCTAAATAGAAGATTATACTAATTATATGCACATATGGTGATAGAGACCTTATTTTTGGTTTTTAGTATTTGGTGGGCTGTTTTCTTGGCTTGGCTGGTGTTGATTGGGAGTTCAAATAGATATTCAAATAGATATCTCTTAGCTGATCCCAGATTGATGGGATAGAACACATTGACCAATACCATTTTCAGATTCATTACAATGCCTGCCTTTGAACTAAACATGGAAAAATTTAGAACTTTTAAGATTGTAAATGCTGAAAATAGAGTTAACGTTGATAGGATGAAGTACATAGAGTAATAATTCATGATATGTTTTTGATATAGAATAGGTTGGGAACAAGAGAAGGAGAAAAGGATATTTTTAAGCTTGCAAAAATAAAAGAAAAGAAAAGTAGAGACTTAGATCATGTCAAATGTATCAAGGACAATGAGAAAAATATTTTGGTGAAGGACAACGATATTATAGAAAGGTGGAAAGAATATTTTAGTAAACTTTTAAATGAAGAATATTTGGGCGATACAAGAGTGGAGGAGGATACTTCATTACAAGAGTATACTTTTCTCCGTAGAATTAGAGGGGTGGAAGTAAAGGAAGCATTGAAGCGAATGAAGACAGGAAAGGCAACAGGCCTAGATGGTGTTCCGATAGAGGTATGGAAATGCTTAGGAGAGGTTGGAGTAAGTTGGTTATGTAGACTATTCAATAAGATACTTGTGACAAAGAAAATGCCGGATGAATGGAGAAGAAGCATTGTAGTACCTATATATAAGAATAAAGGAGATATACAAAATTGTACCAACTATCGAGGGATTAAACTTATGAGTCACACTATGAAGTTATGGGAGAGAATAATAGAGCAAAGACTGAGAAAAAAGACTAAGATTTCGGAAAATCAATTTGGTTTTATGCCAGGGAGATCAACTATGGAAGCTATCTTTTCACTTAGGCAATTAATGAAAAAATACCGAGCAAAGAGGAAAAATCTACATATGGTCTTTATCGATTTGGAAAAAGCCTATGGTAGGGTACCGAAGAATTTAATTTGGTGGGTCTTAAAGAAAAGGAATGTCTCAAGATGTCCCAAGAGGTTACATTGAAATTTTAAAGGATATGTACGAATGTGTAATAACAAATGTGAAAACCACATGTGGAGAAACGGGCGGATTTCCCGTGACTATAGGCTTACATCAGGAATCATCCTTAAGCCCTTATCTCTTTGCATTAATTATGGATGAGTTAACTGTGTATATTCAAGAAGAAGTATTATGGTGTATGTTGTTCGCAGATGATATAGTATTGGTGGATGAATCAAGAGATGGTGTAAATGCAAAGCTTGAGAGATGGCGGAGGGCATTAGAATCTAGAGGCTTTAAAATAAGTCGTACAAAGACAGAATATATGGATTGCAATTTCAGTGGACATATACAAAGTGTTGAAACCACTGTCAAAATTGAAACCCATGAGATATCACGTAAAGATTCTTTTTGGTACCTAGGCTTGATGATTAGTAAGGATCGGGAGATTGACGAAGATGTGGAGCATAGGATAAGAGCTGGATGGCTGAAGTGGAGACTCGCTTCGGGAGTACTTTGTGATAGATAAATGCCAATAAAATTGAAGGAAAAATTTTACAGGACAGTGGTTAGACCAGCTATAACATATGGAGCAGAATGTTGGCCAATTAAGAAGACACATATTCATAAGATGGATGTAGCGGAAATGAGAATGCTTAGGTGGATGTGTGGTAAAACTAGGAAAGATAAAATTAGAAATGAGCGCTTTCGAGAATATTTAGGGGTAACACCAATAGGAGATAAGATTAGAGAAACTCGTTTAAGATGGTTTGGGCATGTTGAGCGTAGGCCAGTAATGTCACCGGTGAGAAAAAGTTTGGATATACAGGTGAAGGGTCCATCAAGAGGTAGGGGTAGGCCGAAGAAAACATGGATGGAAGTCATTAATTCAGATTTGAAGAAGTTGCACTTATCGAAAGATTTAGCTCAAAATAGAACGGAATGGAGAAATAGAATTCATGTAGCCGACCCCAACATGGTTGGGATAAGGCTTTGATGATGATGATGATGATGAAAAAGTAATAGATAACTGAACGGTATCAAACTTAAAATTTCGAGAATGAAGTTTGCATAGGCAACATGCTTGACTCTGCAACCTCATGGTTTCCCGAATGTTGACTTTCCAACTATGCTACAGGTTTATCAGAGAGAATAAGTTAAGTAATAACTGAATGGATTTTACTGCATTGAATTAAATTAGTTCATTATCATAGCTTGACTGGCTGTTTGAAAAGCTCAATGGGAAGACTGTAAATCAAAATCTCCCCTCATGCAGAAAGGAAACTAGTTTTATCTAAAAAATCTAAAATGTCAATCTTCCATCTGTTTTGTCCATTTTCAGAGAGCCTTCCATTTAGAAGGGTTGAGAAGTGAAGGAAATGATTTATCTGATCTATTGGTATTTGGAATGAAGTGGCAAAGATGCAAAGATGCATCAACTATGAAAAATATGCTAAAAAAAAGTTGCTCAAGCTCACAAACTGGTGGTGGGCAGTGTTTTCACAATTAAAGGGAGGTGGATAGGATCATATGATGTTTGTTTTTAACCTTTGGATTAGGGAAGCATCCTTGCTCCCCAATTTCCAATGCTTCTCTCCATTTGTTAAAAACAATTGCTCTTCCTGAAGTATCGACAGGATAATGGGGGAAATATGTTGTGAAAGATTAGGCTTAGAATGAATCTATTTGATTACAAGATTTTGATTTTCCAGGATATTATGGTTATTTTGAATGGGTGACCATTGGCCTTGTTGAAGGTAGGGCATGGAATGCAGGTTTATCTTGAGAGCAGCTTTCCAAGCACTTCCACAATATCATTGTTCTATATGTCCTGGCATGAAGGTGTGTGGGGAAAAGGGGGCACATATCATTGCTCTACTCATCTAGTATGAAAGTGTGTGGGTAAAGCTATTTGTTAATTTAACTTGTAGATTGAAGTGAGGTGAATGGTCATTTTAAAAGACAAAAAAATGAGAGGGGTTAAATCAATCTCATGATTAGCTTTTGTCTTTTAGTGAAAAGAGAATATAACTTTTTGACTTTCTGTGTTAAAAGTAGATATTTTTTGTCAATTAGTGCGATGAAAAAATAGCTTTTTGACTTTTTGGTGTAAAAAGGTAAAAGAAGTTCTTTTGATTTGAATTGTTTAATTTATTGTGTCTTGAAATGATTGATGACTTTAACTTTACATTGAAGTGAAATTATCAAACAGCCCAGGTTGAAGATGACACTCACACAAGGGAGAAATTTGAGGCCCTTGATAACCTCAAAAGAGGGAATGTATTCTTAGCTATTGTTTCCTTAATGTGTAGGAACAAGGGTGTAGATATCATCTATTCTTATATTGTGAGATGATATTGAGTAGTTGACAAGATTTTGAATGTCTGGCATGTTGTGGGCTCCTGATGATTCAGTGAGAAAAGTGAGGATTTTAGGTCATGGATGGAAAGAGGCTCTAGGTATTGATATCAGATACATGAAGCAACAAGAATGGAGAACTTTCATATTTTTATTATTTTGATTATTATTATTATTATTATTACTTTGTGTTTACCTGCTGTTGAGAACCCCCATTGCAAGCTTATACATGATGTTTCTACTTTGGATCATAGTTGAAAATCTCGAAGAGATTTGAGGTAGCTGGGCCAAGTCGGCTCGACCAGATATTGGAGATGTCATTTCAAAACTGACAGGACTCAATAAAGACTGAGTTGACTCAGTCAAAATGGATTGACTAGATTTGGTCAAAACCCTTTAACCTTTGGCTAGAATGATGCTAAAACTCAGTTTCTTTAAATTTCTTGGTACTCAGTATATATATTATTAATTGATTGAGACTTTGTTCAGAGTCAAGTTGGCTCGATTAAGCAAACCTCCAGGTTGTATCAAGTTTTCAGGTTTTGGAACCATGATATATATTGTTTTGGTGATGTATGCTATATGTCTTCTGAGAAGGAAAGAGAAAGAGTGGTTTTGGGTCACACCTTTGTTCCCCATGAAGGCGGGGAGGGTTTCCAATGGCATTCAAGGAAATTAATGGCGACTATTTGGAGGCCAGAAGGGTTCTGCTGAAGAAAGCATCCTTTGTTTGGTAGAGCAGGAAAGCAGAGAGTAGAACGATGACAGATGAGGATACACATTTGAATCAAGAAAGGGAGGATATAGGGACAGAGGAGAGGGGAGGTAAAGTAGTGGACAGATGCACACATGAATCTATTAACAGATTTGAAAAGGGATTAAGCAGTTCTGCAAGGGCCATGTTAGGGATGGCAATTGGCCGGTTTGGTACCTGAGGTTTGGAATGGGTTGGGCTAGATTTGAACCTGCTCCAACTTACAACTGCTGCATCGTGTACCTGAACCCAGCTAAAATGGGTTTCTGAATTTTGATACCGGACCATGATGGGTACCGGTTGGGTTAGGTTTAATTTATCATCATTATCATCAATGCCTTATTCCAACCATGTTGGGGTCGGCTACATGAATTCTGTTTCTCCATTCCGTTCTATTTTGAACCATGGGTTAGGTTTAATTATGGACTTTTTAAACTATCATACTATATTTTTTTTCTTTTCCAGGTTAGAGGATTTGAACCTAGATACTCTCACTAACTCAAAATCTATACATCGATACGTAACTTGAACTTGAAAAAACCAGTACCCCTAATGGGAGTGGGTCTATCTAGGTGGGTCGCCCATTACCCCTTCCTATCCTTAGGGCCGTGGCATATTGGATAATCTGTAGAAAGGATTTATAGCACAGTTTCAATACCACTCACCAACCATTGAAACTGTATTGTTCGAATCTGTAGAAAGGATTTATAGCACAGTTTCAATACCGCTCACCAACCATTGACACTGTTTTGTTTGACAAAGTCACATAAGTCTCGTTCCATTCCAATTTGACACTCTTGAGTTGTACGTACTCATAATGTAGCACCATCAGTACAACTCGACCTACTTTCTCAGTGCCGGTGAAGATATGATTACATGGTTATTGGGGTAGAAGGTTGTAAATCATGGAGAAAAGGGCCTACCATGGCCATCGCTAAAAAGTAGAATGTGATATGGGTTGGAAGTTTGGTATATCCATGATTCAGAATATCAACCACTTTGAATTGGGTGTTGGTGTTGATTGATTCATTGTATTGGTGAGAATTGCATGTGTCAAAAGTTGCCTGAATTGGTTGATATGACCAACATTGCCTTTATATATTGATAGTGGCCAGACTGCCTACTCAAGAGGTACTTCTTTTTCTGAGATAAGGGTCTAGTATTCAGTTTTGGGATTATATGGCTGTTGAATTCCCCAATTCTTTGTTTGATAAAGAGAATTCCGAAACTACCTACAGTAAAGTGGGGCCTTTTGGAATGCTTAAAATACTGGAATTCAAATACGTAGGAATCTTTTATACGAGAATTAGTGGTGAAATGAATGCTACCAAAGGTTTATTGAAGAGGTGAGGAGTGAAGAATATGAAGTGTGGGGGTGAAGGATATAAAGTGGAGATGTAGATATGACTTTCACTTTCATGTATATTGAATTACTAGGGTGTTGAGAATTCACCTTTGATTTGCATTTTTAACCACATATGGTATGAATCCCATGTATATGATTCTTATGTACTCTAACACAAAGGAACAGACCATTAGAGATTGACTTTGAGGAATTCCTATGGTAGACTTTTCCACAAATTTGAGGGTTATCTGAAATCCTCTAGAGAAGAATTGCTCAATCCTTTCTATGAAAACATGGACTTATTGTTTCTTACTGGTAGGTCTAGGTGCTTTAGCCATGAATTCATTAGATCTAAGTAAATACTATTTAGTAACTGTGTGTGAGTATGCTACATATTACATAATACATGATTGATGATATTGCATATGTATTAAAAAAAGGGGGCGGCCTAGTATATGAGGCTCCCGCATAGCGGGATTTGGGGAGGGCAAGATGTATGCAGCTTTACTTTCATTTTAAAGAGGCTGTTTCCGTGACTTGAACCCGCGTCCTCCAGGATGCTACCGGTAAGCTTTTACCGTTGGGCCAAGTCACCCTTCATATTGCATATGTACTGAATACTAAATAGTGATTAGATTTTGCTCAGCTTTTTGCCTATGAGGGCCAAACTTCAAATACTTGTGTAACATGGATATAGGTGAACAAATACATATTTTTTTTATTTTAAAATTGTATATGATACTGGACTTATATGACAATAAGAGCCCGATGCATGCATTTATTCTAGTTGCCACCCAAAAAAATGTATATATATATATCTAAATCTAACATTTTCTAAGGGTAGCCTCTGTTTTGGTTGATGTAATATCTTCTGTTGGTTTGCCCAAGAGAAGGTTGAAAGAAAGGGTAAAAAAGAGAGGAAATTACAGCAACATATTTTCAGTTGCCATTGTAGTTGTTGTTTTCAGCCCAAGCATGGTTATGCAAGAACTTTATTTATGTGTATATATATATATAATGTTAGTATGCATCCATTTGTCACCATAGGGTAAGGGACATTTGTACAATTGAAAATATTCATGTGCAAAAATCAAAAAAGTATGTGCAAAAGAGGAATGCTTATGTACAAATAAAGAAAGCCATGTAAGCATCCCTTACCCTATGGTGAGAAAAGGATGCATACTAACATTTAGGGTGAGACAAGGATGCATAGGATGCATACGAACATTCCTCATAAATAATATATATATATATTTATGGAGAATATTACTATGATACATGGTGAGGGATAATGATGTGGCTTTCCCTCTTTACATATGGAGATTCTTCTTTTTCATAATACCATAAATGACTTTTTCTCTTTTGTAAATGAATCTTTCCAAATATGCATTTGTCCTTCACCACATGGTGAGGAAATGATGTATATTGACATTTTTATGTGCATACATCCCTCACCATTTTGGTGAGGAACACTTTCATTTTTAGACCTAAGAAAGTAAAAAAGGTGTCATGATGTGTGATGGTTTTGTCCTTTTGCACATTAATACCTTCCAAAAAAGGAGTGTCCCTCACCATTTGGGTGAGGGATGTATGTACTTGAATATTGTCCATATATATATATATATGGGAATATTCATGCACATCCGTCCCTCACCATCCAACAGGAAAAAGAGGCCAAGATCTTTGTATAGAATGGGTGGGATTCAAACACCAAATTTGTGCTTGAGGTCTCAGTTTGAAATGGATGAACAGAATTGTCCTCGACTTTCATGTATTGCTTGCTTTTTTCATTATTGTAAGTTATGACTGTCCTACTTCGCTTGGTCTTAAGATTGGAATCTGCAGTTCAAATAAGAAACCTATAACCATGTATCATGTATTAGGTTCTGGCTCTCTGCACCTCCAATATGTTCATGGAGGCATTTGTACATATGTTAATGTTGAAATTGCTCCACTGGTTGCCTAGATCTGCTAAAATATGTCAATGAAGGTTGTGTGATGTGTCCATTTTATGTTTTGGTTTAAAAGATATTCTTTCCATCCACCAAGCATATTGGATTGTGTTTTGTGGTGTATATCCAAAGGGTACCTTAACCATTCCAGTAGCACACTTGGCCAATTCGTGAGACTTTCCTCATGCTTAAAAGGTAAAGAGGTTGCCTAATTGCAGCTATGTTATTCCATCACAGCAATTTTACATTTCTGCTTCCCAAAGCACTTTTTTTTTCTCGAAAAAACAAACGGTAATTGCAGGTTATGCATTTATCAGGTGCTCTAGTGATTACTACATTTTATTTGATGGTTACCCATTTATCAGGTGCTTTGGTGACTGCGGGTGTCCTCACAGCTGGATTGATCAGCTTCAGGCAAGGAAATTCTCAGTTGGGTCAGAAGCTTATGAGGGCTCGTGTGGTTGCCCAGGGTGCTACAGTGGCATTGATGTTTGGTACAGCATACTACTATGGGGATAAATTGTGAAGGTACAAAATGGAGTTTAGGTGGATGGCACTGGCTGGGATATTTAAAAATCTTCCTTCCATTCTTTTTTATTGATGATCTGCTAGATCACGTGGCATTACAATTCTCTTTGAAATGTTGTAGGAATAGTTTTCACTTGGGCTGATTATATACTTTGAGCTAATCTAAGATGTGTTCTTTTTTAAATATATAATGACAGTCAATAAAGCTCATCTGCACCTCAAAAGGTGGGGTTTGAGGTGGGGTATTTAAACTGCCGTATGATGCATGGAATGATTAAGAATTTATATAAATTTTGTTTTATTCTAATCATGTATGAATTATCTTCATGGATGGGCTTGTATGGAGATGTGGCACACTCATGTCGGTTGTGTAATGGAACAACTCTCTTGGCTTATTTTTATTTTACTATATGTGTGCTGGTGAACTTAAATTGCTCATCCAGCTGGCCTCCATACTCCGTAGACCATGGTTTAAAGAAACCTGATTGGATTCAGTTCAGAGTTCCAGTAAGTGTGCTCTTTTTACACGTGGTTCATCTTTAGTTGGACTACTGGACGTTGTCTCCAGATTAACAAGCTGCGCAATCTCTGATTTATTTTAAAGGATATCAATGAGGTTTATTTATTTATTTATTATTTATTATTTTATTATTATTATTATTTACACTGAAGATTGCAAGAAAATACAACTGCAACTTCATGACAAGCATTAGTACAACTAGAAAAAGATGAAAAAAAAATTGGCCACCATACTATGGATAGCCTTGTATAGTGGAATGACAGTGACCAAGACTGCTTTGTTACATGACAGATGTGGAAGATTCTTAGAAGGAATTAGAGGAATTTCCTACCATTCAGTTTACTTTGAGAGTCTTTAGAGAACTTCTTTTTTTTTTTTTTTTTTGAATGTAAGTCTTTAGAGAGCTAGCCATTAGCTTGTCTTCTTGGATCCTTCTCACAAATCTATAGGTGTGATTGCATGGTTGAACCATGTGGACAGGTGGGTGGTTACACTGTATGTTGGTTTGTGCACATTCTATTGGAAATGAGCGAAATGGCTACAGGAGATTGCCACAGTAGATTATTTTTCAAAGGAGATTACCACTCTAGATTATTTTTCAATTCTTCTGATGGCATCTAAACTTGTGAATGTGATCTTTGAGTTCTTGGGCCCAGGATGGGTTGAGTATTTGTAGTATCCGATATTTTTAGTTGTTTTGAGGAGTCATAGAGATTCCATATACTGGTTACCTTGCACCCCTGTAGGACTAGGAGTCCGATGGTAAAACTCTGCTATACCAAAATTGAAGACTTCCACTGGTAGACTTGGAAATATTCAGGTGACCCATTTAACTTGTTGGTGCTGATATATTATTATTTTAATTTTTAGTCTATGGCATACACCTCCAAAGTTGGAAACTTTTTTCCCCCTCACTGCTTTCATGCAAGTTCCCAGATCCTTTTAATCTATCTTGATCCAGGACAGGTGTTATTAATGAACTGGAAATTCTGGTTTGATTGTTGATGGCCTACATAGTCCCCTCTACCTCTTGTCAGTCGCTGAGGTTTGGAGAGGTTTCGGTACTTCTTTGGTGTGCTTCTGATCTGTATTTGAATTTCCTTTCTTGCTTGAATGAAGTCTCTGAATCTCAAAATTAGGTTCTATCCATGGTAATCAGCAGTGCTATCTTGATACCAAACATATTCTACATTGTACTGACTGGTAAATTTTCCAGAGCATAGAGCACATAGACGACCTTCTAGCCTTCTGCCCCTACCTGCTGTGTGGGCTACTGTTCTCCACTGAAAGGTGCTTTGGCAATCTGTATGCCATATACACCAGATGATTACGGTGTAGATATTTGCTATACATTGGACTGAAAATTTTGGATGGTAGACAATAAAATATTTTTAGTTCAATTTTTTCTGATCCCAATTCTATATTAGCTTTTGGAGAAATGTTTTAGAAAATTAGGACAAAGACATAATATAGAGAACATGTTTAGTGGCTGTGAGACTAGATTATTGTTGTTTCTCCTTCGTGTTAGTTTCTCATACCTTGGAGCAGCTGTATCATAAGCAGAGAGCTTGATAAGAATTATAATAGGTTTATTTTAGGGTGGGCAGAAGGTGGAGACTAGATAGTGTAATATTATGCAATTGTCAAGTGTTATTTTAATTAAAGAGACATTTTTATGTTGCCAGTTAAAAGATTATAACCCTCCCATAGTCATTGGTCAGTTAAAAACAGCAATCAGGAAGTCGATCAGCATCGTAACCTGTGATTGCAATGGGGATGAGAATAATTTGACTTTTTGATTGCTATTTTCAAGTGACCCAAGACATTGGGAAGCTTATATCTTTATAGTTTGCAACATAAAAGCAGATGGTTAAAAAGTAAAAATATCAATGGTCTCTCCAAAAATCTCGAAAAATGGATGTCTGATCTTCCACTATTGAAATTTTTATAGGGATTGCCAGATTTGGTGAGGCCTCTTCATTTTTAACGCACTGGATCATGAAACACTGGCCCATATGCAGACAAGAGAGTATGGACTACATTGCAGTGTAGGTGAGATTGGTGGTAATTATTTGTAATGAATTTTTTTTTTACTCTTTCGGGTGTAGAAGTCTGCTCATGCAAGGAGATATTGCCTGCTCACATGGAAAGAGATACAAGGAGATTGCCTTAACCTTCTAGTTGAGTGAGAAATGGGATACCCAAACCAGGAAAATTATTCAGCTATCCAACCAAGTGGGCTATCCCTCTCAAATCATCTACTACTTAAGAGGTCATTCAATAAGTTAAACAGGGATTTATTAATGATAATGGGTGGGCCATCCCCAGCCGTCCCTGACGATTCACTTTAAATGGTTCATTGATGCTCGCCGAATAGGCTTGTCATGGAGACTTACACCAGCTATTGAATCTTTTAGGCAGCACGTGAGTCTTGTTACCATCATCCCAAAAATCGCATGTGAGTTCACATGTCTTTCCCTGATGAAAAAGAGATTCTAAGTACCATAGTCCACTAGGGGCCTAGGGCCTCTTACTCGGTTGGGTCGCCATCCAGCCAAATTTATCAAAAGCAAGTCCAAACCTGTTTTGATTGAATTGAGATCCAGTGAGGAGAAATCTCACTGTGAAGGGTCCTGCCAAGGCCACCGTGAGCTTTTTTGACCGAGATCCGGACTCGTTTGGATTATTATACCGGTTTGATCAGATCAATAAATGCTGAATGAAAGGTAACTGAGCTTTATGCGTTCCAAAATACCTCTTCCAACTCCAATCAAAGTAACATCACAACTCTAATTCTTTCAACTCCAATCAAAGTAATATCACAACTTTAATAGGTTTTTGGGGGCTTTGATTCAGATAAACGGATTGTTGGGGTTGGGAGGGGTTAAAAGGTGGGGCCACAAACCATCAAAAGAGCGAAGAGGCCAGACCAGGTAATAAGCAAATCTGCGCCAGTCTGAAATAGCAGATTTGGAGACTGTTCTCATGATTTTTTTAGCATCTGCGTATTGAATGGAATACGATAATTCAGTTTTGGGATGACCTCAACCCGTGAAAAATTCAGCTACAGACCCTATGGGTACAAATACAATTGGTAGCAGACGGTTTCTGGGCCCTTACCTAACCATAATAATTGATTTCCGTAGAACTCCACCACCTGTTGGTAACTACTAGACGAGACCTCCCGGTAACAGCTACTGAGATGAGAATGAGAACCTGCACGGCTTGCAGCTTGATAAGGCCTGTTTGAATTAAAGTACTATAGATTGAAAAAAATGATCAATATACCCACTTGTATTTATTGATTATTATACATAATATCATGGTATACATGAGAGATAATGTAATGTTTATGACCTATGGGACTTCTGAATGCAACCTTTTGTTGATCTATGATATCCGGCTTTTTTTTATCCAAACCACTCATATAACATGCCTAATAACTACATGTTTAACATCAATCTAAGTGATTTTTAAGCATTCTCTTGTGCATCTTCCAATCCAACATTTATAACACTTCTATTATTATAATTTTTTTCTGATGACAAGGAACTTGCCTACACAACACCACCCACTAGGACTGTTTATTGGCTAAATAAGGCTCCAAATAGTTCGAAGCCTACATTTCCAGCTTATGAATGAACTTTTGAACCACTCGAACAATTTAAGTGGCAGGCATATGACAAAATAGGATCAAGAGGGTCCCCCAATGCCCAAATATGAATTGGACAAAAAAGGAGATTGGTGCACGATTGGGATCCGTTTTCTTTATTTAGGTTTGGGGTTGGGCCCATTGGTTTCCTAAGCACTTGAAAACCAGACAAATATAACATATTTAAGTATGAGCAAACCTCTCTTAAGCTTAAGTTTATATAAGAAATTCTGTAAGCCCGAACCCTTGGAGCCTATCTTTGGTCCAACAAAATTGACCAAACACACGACCCCTCTGAATTTCACATGTCTACCAATTTTTGGTCAAATCCAAATTTACTGGACCGTTGGATCAACTGTATACTGATTTGAATGGACTGTTGACCATTAAATTTTTGGCGCCTAGATGAAGATAATAGAAACTATAGTTGTGACTGCTTTTTTTTTGCAAAGAAGAAGGTCCTACGGAGTCTTTCAAATCCCTCCCATCCCCATCCCCATCCCCATCCCCATATGGGTTTCCAGGAAGGCCCCACAGGTGTGAGTCATGCACTTTAGCTTACCTTTTTTTAAGCTTGAGCTTAGGAGAGGGGCTCCCTTCATCTTCATCCCAATGAGGCAGCAGCATGTTAAAGCTTATGTACTTATCAGCATGGGATCATGTCGCGCAAATGGCTTTGGAATTGGTCCAAGTCCAAAACTTGGCCCAATTGAAGGTCAAACTAAGGTTCAAGTCAACATGGACCCGACTATGAGCCCAAGTATCTTCATCTTCATTTTTCCCTTTAGATGTGATGGATCAGATGACTAAGATCATATGGTGAATAAGGTGGCCCACCATCCAATCCCCATTGGGTACTGTGTGGAGCTGTATGGATGAAATATAGATGAGGGATCAGGCGCTCGGCCATTGTTCCCCTCAAAAGATTGCAGTGCTGGTCATCTAGCAAGCACATGTTGTGTTGATAACATGCGAAAGGCTGCCAGTCTTTGGGCACACTTCAAGTTGATTTTGTTTTATTAGGCACTGCTCCTTTTCCGGATTCTCTCTTCTTTATGAAACCGCTCTCAAGTGCACCTGCTGCTCCATCTCTTTCAGCTGAAGCAGCCCTGATGCATGGGTTCCTTTCTTATCCCACTGTTGACTTTTATGAAACAGAAACTCACACCAATTCCTCATGCAAGCATGCAAATACATCACTCTCCAGTGTATAGTCGAGATCAGAGATGATACACCACAACAAGTGGACACGTCATCGTCACTTCACTTAAGAAAGTGACGAGGCAATCAAGCATTCGTGTACTTGTTGCAGCTTTGGGTGACAAAAATACAAACGCAAGTTAGGAAGGTTTAAGAAAATATGCAATACACTAGTATTTTTTTACATATATAGGTTTTGTGCGAGGATATATGCATAGTAAGTTTATTAATAAATATATATATAATTTTTAGGAATACCCTAATTTAAAGAGGGATGTTTTTGCCTTTTTTTTATCTTTCAGAAAAGAACAAGTCATGTGGTGATTTTTTCTCATTTTAAAAATAACATTAATTGATTCTCCGCATTTCTAATTTTCTATTCGCTGTAAAAAGAGTTGTTTTTACTTTGAAAACGCTTGCTATCTAGCACTCCTTTGTATGTGTGTATGTATATACATATAGAGAGAGAGCTCATCTAATTAAGGCTTTTCTACACCATTTGTTTCCCTTGAGATGTGAGATAATCACATTGATATGGGTCATCGCAATTGGTGATGCCTACCGTTGTATGAGTGGGGTAGAAACTGGTGAGGTAGTTTTGGTTTCACTTTTTCACAACCCAAGAGCTTGAAGCTAATTTTATCACATGAGTGGGTTTATTTGTTTGAATTAAAATACGTAAGAATTGAAAACATAGGATTCATATAGATAGTAGTTAAAAATAAAGATCAAAAGTGAATTTTTAAAATTGAACAGCAAATAAGCTTTCTTATTAGGTAATAAACTGCTGGGGTGATAGTTGGTTTATACATTTACCATCTTCTTTTAATTATATTTTACTGAAAGAAAGATTATTTGATGTTGTTTTTCAAAATTTATATTTAATCTTCAATTGTAACGATTTATGTTATGAATTCTATATATGAAATCCCTATGTGTTATAATGCAAATAAATATGTTAGTACGAGACTATTTGGCATACTGATCCATCATTTAAACCTTGGGTGAAGCATCAATGGGCTCGAATTCAACTATCTCAATCGCATACATCAGAACTTCACGGAGCAATTCTTCAACTGTCACCACATCTTGTAGAATATTCGAACAAATTAAATGTCGGCAACATTATTTAGGAAATCAAAAAGCTAAAGACTAGAATTGCCGGCATTCAAAACTCCTCTAGCTATCCTTGATCAACCTTCCTTCACAAACTTGAACGCCAACTCATGAGGACACGCTAAAAACTAACCCCGTAAGAACGCTTCTGGGCCCAAAGGGCTAGTGTTACTTGGCTTTGTTTGGGAGAAAACGACACTAAGTTCCTCCACCAAACAGCCAAAATCCGTCACAGATCAAACCAAATAAAGGAATTACAAACATCGAGTGAACTTCTTCTCACTAAACTTGACGACATTAGAGCTTTCTGTCATAGCTACTACATAGACTTCTTCCAAGATCCAAATTCCCAAATATATATTAGTGATATGACCTTACCTTCAAATATTCCTCCTATGATTTCCTCTGAGGAAAATAATATATTGAGTGCCATCCCTAGTTCATAGGAAACCTGGACAGCCCTATTCTCTATGAACCCAAACAAGGCCTCGGGACCGGACGGATATCCTGTAGCTTTTTTCCAGTTTTTCTGGGATGTTCTTCAGGATGACTTGACCCTTTTTGTCTCTACATTCTTTCAAACATCAACCCTTCACAAGAAGCTAAACCAGACTAATATAGTTCCCATCCCTAAAACTGCCAGTCCCAAACAAATTAAGGACTATAGACCGATCAACTTATGCAATGTCCTATACAAGTTTAACTCTACAATCTTGGTCTCTCGACTACAAAATGTTCTTCCCACTATGATCAGTGGAACACAAGGAGCCTTCATGAAAGATAGAAGAGCAACAGACCACATTATTATACCCAAGGAAATGCTTCTTGCCATGAAGCAAAAGAAAAGGAAAACACAAACTATGGTAGTCAAATTAGACATCGAAAAAGCTTATGGCTCCCTCTCGTAGTCTTTCCTCATAGCCTGTCTTTTCAAGTATGGCTTCGGTAAATCTTTCATCAAAAAGATAATGGAGTGTGTCACAACAGTGAACTATCAAATCCTTATAAACGGAACCCTACAAATGGCTTAACTTCCTCAAGTGGCCTTTGACAGGGAAATCCTATATCCCCCACTTATATATTCTATGGGGGGAAGCCCTTAACCGATCTATCCTTTGCCTAGGAACTCAAAAGAAAATCCCACTAACCAGACTAACACCAGGGGGAAATCCAATTCCAATCCTTCAATTTGCAGATGATGTACTCATTTTCTCCAAAATCTCTGATAAATGCACAAACTTCTTCAAGGAAGTACTTGAAAAGTTCTCTCTCATAGGTGGAGAATGTATTAACCTTCACAAAAGCTAGATCTTATTCTCCAATAATGTACCACGCAACATCCAAAGAACCTATGCAGCAAACTTAAACGTAATCAATTATAACCCAACCATAGTGTATCTCGGTTCAATTCTAACCGAAGAGAACTCTAAGCCCAAATTATAGCAAAACGTCATTCCCAAAATTTAGAGTAAAACATTCAACTGGCGGGGCAGCTACCTTAGCCTAGTCAGGCTCAGTGGTGGACTTAGAATTTTCATTTGAGGGGTGCGAACCCGAATATGTTGTTTGGTTATTGGGGCAAAATAAGAATTTTTATATAGATTTTGAGGGTAAATCTATGAATTTTACTAAAATTTTTAATTGGACAAAGAAATTTTATATAATATTTGGAAGCACCTACAGTTTGACTGGTGCGCCTGCACGCACATCCCACTCTCTAGGTCCGCCCCTGGCTGGCTGGACCACTCTACTTAAATCGGTTTGCTTTGCAATCCTAAACTACTGGCTTCCTCATGAACGTCTCACTAAACAAGTCCGTGGCTTTATTCAATCGAAGATGTCTTCTTTCCTATGGATGGGCACTAATGCTCAGTTTAAACATCTTACTACAATAGCATGGGATCATATAGCTAAACCATGAAATAGCTATAGGCTAGGGATAAGAAACTTAGAAATACAGAGCTTGGCATTTACATGTCAACTAATTTGGCGCTTTCTCACTAGGACAGATTCGTGGTGGGTCCAACTTTTATCGTAGAAATATTTAAAAACCATAGACTTTAGATCATGCTCACCTAAACAATCCGCTTCCCCATTGTGGAAACAATTGGTAACACATAGGCACATTATTCTCCAGGACCTATCCTGGTCAATTGCAGATGGCTCTTACATTAGAGTACTTCAAGATAGATGGATCCCACATGGACAAATTTTAACTTAGTCAGACACAAACACAAACATCCTCCCATAGCACATACCTCTCTTGGTTCAAGATCTTCTCCACGCATTTGACAATAGTGTTTGGGATAAGGATAAAATCCTAACAATATTCAAACCAACTGTAGCCCAAGTTATCCCATCAATGGCCATTGGAGGCCCAGACATCCCATGCTGAAAAAATGAGCAGGTAGGCTCTTGCACAATTAAAGGCTTCTATCACTCCCGAACACCAATTCCCATAGGCCCAAATCTACCCTGGAACAAAATATGGCAAAGCAAAGTCCCTTCCAAAATAAAATTCCTCACATGTAAGCTTCTTCAAAACAAGTTGCAAACTAGGCACTTCCTTCACAAACACAACATCCTCTCATCAGACTTATGCCAACTGTGTGGAAAGGATGATGAGACAGTGGATCAGCTATTTCGAAATTGCGGCTTTGTTATTCGAGTCTGGTTCCAAACTCACGGCATCCTTTCTTTTTTAACAACCCAACAAAACACACATCCTTTGAAAGTTGGGCTTGGTCATCCACTAATGAAGCTAGACAATTGGGAATGATCATCCCCTAGAACATATGGAAAAGTAGGAACCTATTCATCTTCAAACACCGATCCCTTCACCTACAAATAACCTTTGAAAGGGCCTAAAATTGTGTCACTTGTGGCGGATAGTTGGGGATCTAAAATGCCTTGCCATAAATCGGCTTACCCCCACTGACAAGTGGAACCCTCCTCCAGTTGATTGGCTCAAAATGAACTTCAATGGCTCCTACAACAATGACAATGCAAGTATAGGAGGAGTACTCTGAAACCATTTGGGTCTTATTCATATAGCCTACTCTAATCATGTTTTTGCAACTAGCCCAATTGAAATAAAAATGCTTGCTCTCTTAATGGAGTAACACTATGCAAGGAATACAGATTGCATAAAGTAATAATTGAAGGAGATGCACAATCGATATTAAAAGACCTTATGTCTGGGGACAAACCACCCTAGTAGCTACTGACGATATGGAACAAGATTCAATTACAACTTAAGGTGGTTAATAGCTGGAAAACTAGCCTATGCAGACGAGAGGCCAACCAACTTGCCGATGCCCTCTCACATCTCAAACCCCCAATTAAGCATTTTTGGCACTTATGTGTTCCCCTCTCATCTTCATGTGTTTATACAGGAGATCAAAGTCAATGGCTCTGCTTTGGTGGGATCATAGACTTCGAACTGGTTGCAAATGGAGGGTTCTCAAAGCACAGGGCAACTTCTACTACTAAGTCTAAGTCTAGCGGATCCAAACTAATTTTGATAGGACTTGTGTCCTTTTGTTTGTTCCAGTTTTGGCTTAGTATTTTATATCAAGTTTTTATTGGGTTTATGTTTTGTATTTCGGTTTACCTGGATGGGTCTACTGGGTTAGTCAGGGACTGGTTTAAGGTTAAGGGTGTTTTGGTAATTGTATCGGGGCTTTCTTGATGGCAAAAAAAGCGGAGATTATAAATGTGTATAGTCTGTAACCCCAGATCTTGCGCTGAAAAGAAGTGAGAGATTTTTTGCCCGTGGTGTTCCCACACCGCGTAGGAGAGACGATATGAGAGAATGAGAGTCTCTATATACTTTACTTGTCATAGTGCAGATGATCGTCTCTGTGCCCATGGATATAGCCATGTTTAGGTGAACCATGTAAATTTCTGTCCCTTTTTGTGTTTGTGGTTGGTTCTTTGTTGATTTTATGATTGATGTATGTGCACAAGGGGTGATGTCAAAATCACAATAGTTTTGATTATGGATTGTATCTCCATTTGTATTTCTTTTTATTTTTTTTCCTTCATTCAATGAAATATCCTTTAGTAAAAGTAAAAATAATAATAATAATAATAAATTGTCCTTAATGGTTTGCAGTAGGCAAAGTAAGCAATATGGAAGAGATCCGACCACCTTTATACATAATTAAAATCATCTCTACTTTAGGAATAATTATAACGAAAGTGAAAATTTGTTTAGAAATTCATTTTTTATTTTATTTTAATTTGCACCTGTGTGTTTTTCGGAGTTGATTTGGCTTGTTCACTATACTTGTTGGCAAGGAAGTCGAAAAGGTTACTGGGGTAGTTATCAAGACTCAGGTAAAAGAATTGCCTTGGGTCTCTAGTTACCGAAAAACTTGATTTTCTGACTCAAATAAGGGACATAAGTCTAGATTAAACCATTTTATTATTGATTCCACCTTCCAGCCTGGATCTATTGATTGAATTCAAATAAAAGATCAGGTTCGGATCCAAATCCAATGGGGTGATTTACCAAAACACAATGACATCCGTGTATGTAATTACAGAATATCTGGATACTAAGCAATTTTTATCAGAATGATTTAAATGAATTATCTCATCATTGTCATCTTAATTACATAGCCTTGACATTGGCTTAGGACGCATTTAGTGCGACTAGTTTTCTGTGGAAAAAGTAAGGATTGTGGAAATGCTTTTTTGCGTTAAAAGTAGAATCTATGTTTAGTGTGGCCACTTTTACGTGAGGAGAAGGAAAAAACGAGCTAAGTTTTCTATAATTCCACAAAAAAAAAATTCCTATAGAGTTCAAAAGACTTTTTGCTTTCGAGGAAGAAATGTGTGAAATTAGTTTTCAATAGATGTAAACAAATGTGTTTTCAATGTATCCTGCCCTAGAAAAGAAACAAGCTATGGCCACAATCCTATATATCTTTCCAATGTTAGTGTATACGCCCTAACCATTTCAAATTGATAATGTACTACAAAAGCTAAATAAGGCTCTCTTTTATACTCTTTGAATGTATAATTTCTAGTAACTCCACACATCTATGTCAGCAGGGCATGTCGACCATATATATCTGATCTCCTTTGGTCTCTTATGCTCCACATTTTTCTCACTATTGTTTTATAAGACGACCTTACAACTGTTAAGGCAGTGGCTCAGTTGATTTGAGACTTGGGTTTGCTTTTTAAGGTTATAAGTTCAACTCCTGCCCCTCGCGTTATCTAAGTATTATGTGTGTGGCCACTATGTATATACCTTTTAGGAAATAATCCTTGCTCGTCAGAATCGGATAATCCCATGGCCAGAGGCTAAAGGTCCGAATGCTGAGCTGGCGATTAATACCTAGGTCATAAAAAAAATAAGACCACCCTTCAATAGAAATAGTACTTGATGAACACATGACAATACCGATCCCATTGTTATATCAAACTCAAATCGTCCATTTTGTTTTTATAACCGACCTCATAAATCGAAATTCATCACAATTTGGGACTATATTATCTTCAATTGATAATGAAATCCATCACCTGGTTGTACCAAGTTGAAATAGTGATCAAGTGATCTACTCTACGCCTTTATTTAAAAAAAAAAAGTCAATCTTCTCTACGCATCTAATGTTATTTCTTAGACACATCAAATATATTCCATGCATATTTAATGAAATATATTTACACAATTCTAAAGTTATTTCTTAAATATACAAAATATTTAATGTATGACTGAGTAAGTAACAAATTTGCACAAAATCAACACTAGAATATTAATATTATGCAGTGTTTGAGATCAGTTCTTACATTGTATGCGCCCATTCAGTTAAAGGTCTGGATACACCATGAACCCCACCTGCTTTTATCCATACTTTTTATCTCCTCTATACAGGAGGAACCTAAAGCTCTATTGGCTTCTTTGTTTGCATAGAATACAATAAGAATTCATAGTCAAATGAACTCTACTAAAGATTATTAAAGAGGTGAGAGATAAAGAATATAATGTAAGGGGTGAAGGACATGAGGTAGTGACCGACTTCCTTTGAATTTTTAATTACTGGTGGTGATGGGAGAGTTTCCATTTCCCATCTTCCTTTGATTTAATTTCCATTAAAGTGGAGGTTATCTGATGGTCATTGTTTTGTGTATTTACCTTTGATTTTTCATTCTTAATCGTTCATAGAAATGCAGAGATATCCTCGGAATTCAATTACATGAAATGAATCGGCCCCCAGTGTTAGACACAATCCTGGTTAGTAGTTAGCTTGTTATGTTGATTCCTTTTTCTCGGTAGGGATTACATATTAGTCCAGGCATAAAAAATTCAGTAGCATCTTAGCGGCAATGAGGAAAACATATTTCCGGGACATTCCTACTTGCCCCTATTTTTCGTATGTGGGATACAGAAGACCACTAGGAAACATAAAAATGCATTGAAGGGAAATCACAGCTTTTCGTTTGTAGGTAATGATTGTTTTCCTCACCTCGCGTTTGCTCCCTTCAACACCAAACAAGAATTTAAGGGAAAAGTGGGACATCTCTGTCACTGTGTTAATCATGGCTTCTCCACGTTGTCAGAATCCCACCAAACCTTCTCGCTAACTAGGGCCAGAGGCCCAGAACATTTCCCTTGGGGGCCAAAGTAGCTTAGCTGAGCAATAAATTGCTAAGTTTTTACTTTGAAACATGTAAATCTTGTTTATTCAACTTGCGCTTGATATTCAAAGGAGAAGTTGCCCGGTTTTGTTGTAGTACTAAATCGTTTCATTACATCAATGTAAAATGAAAAACGAATGAAATACTTAGGAGAAGTTTTTCCTCCATACATCTTATAATGCCTTTTCATAAAATATTTTGAGTTTATAGGCTCAAACTTCCTTTTTGCCGTATTCACATTGAGTACATCTATTGGATACTTGGGAATTCCTTTCCATAGTTTTATGTCTTTATTTTATGAAAATGTATTGTAAATGGGTCTTTACCATTAACTAGTTGATTCCATGGACATATTCTAAATAGGACTGAATTTCATTGGTGTGATAAGACACAATGACGATGACTCCAGACAGGATGGGAAATACAGTTGGGTTAGATTTTGCTGATGACAAATAACAACCAATTGCAACGGCCCATAAAGTTTCTGCATGAAATAAATGAGCATATATCCATAGTGATGATCATCCTCACTATCCTATTTAGCCTCATCCCATCAATATATATGAGGTTGGATGAACGGTTGGGATAACTGAAATTCTGAACCATATCCAACTGATAAATGATGAGGAAAACCTGAGTAAACTATACATTTTCTGAGGATCCAATAATCCCTCTAAATACTTAAATGGCCATAGGATTATGTCTAAGTCATTCATTGGGATTATGTCTAAGTCATTCAGGTTACATTACTCTTCTGTATCTGTTGATCGGAATAAGTTGCCCAAGAATCAAGTGCATATAAACTAACGGATCTTATGACCCCATTAATGCCTGAAAATTCTCCATAAGAAGGACATCTGTACTCTCTAGTTAAGATCCCATGTGCCAGCTCTTCTGTAAAGATTGAAACAACAGGCATGAGATGATTTTGTTGGGCGACTAAGTTTGTTGGGTGGCTAGGTAGAGAGAGAGAGAGAGAGAGAGAGAGTACATGTTCTGAGTGTTGGTAGTTAGGACAGACTCTTGATTGATTTGCTAGTCCTTATATGGCCTACATGGACCTTATAAGAAAAGTTTACCTTGGGAAAAGTAGGTCTTTTTGTCAAGCTGGAGCAAAAGGGGGACCTTTGTGTGATCACATGTCAACATCCTTTTCTTTGCCTCCCTCATGTGGCCCACATTCAATGCTTGGATACCTATTCCATCTCTATCTATGATGCTAGTTACTTTCATTCCCACAGGGAAAAGATGATATTAACAACCTCATCATTCTCATGCAATCATTGCTTGCTCATATCAAGCTTAGTGTAAGACTCTATTTAGCTTGTAATCAAGCAATTAGGGATTTCCTATCTTGCATTGGATTTGCACACTACAGTATGCGGCTTACAACTAGTCTCTCAGGATCTAGTCCGATCAAAGCTGAATAATCCTTTCAAAGCATGCTTATTCGACGACGTTCTAATTGTATGTTCTTACTTCCTACTTTGTTGCCTTTTCCCTTTCTTCCTTGTGAAATAAACCTTTATATAACCTTGATAATGGTAGATATTCTTTAATAAACTTACAAATCAGTGGAAATTAGTATATTCCTTTGTTTTTCCAATACACATTGGATAATGTCTTAAACCATCAGGCATCTTTATTTACCAACATAACATAGAGGATCCAGAGTTCTGATTTTATCATGAAGAAGCACAGAGGTACCTACGTGTGCCCACATGTTACCGTCTCTTTCATTGCCTTCCTCATGTGGCCCACGCCCAATGCATACCTATTCCATCTCTATCCATGATCCAATTAGCAATTCTATGGCCCAATGCTGAAGATCAAGATACAAATCTGATTGTGTTAGATCTGAATTTCATTTGAGAGTTAGTAGAATGGTATAAGGCATGAGTTTCCTCTCTGCATTTTGTGTGTGAAATTTCTCTAGGTTTATTCCGTTTGCACTTGTGTGAGTTTAGTAGGCACCAAACCTCTGATCAAAGGCCACAGTGATGAATAAAGGAAAAAATTGATTCGAGCCAATATCCATGATTCTTTTTCAAAAATCTATCAATTTTAATTGTTTTTAATGGATATGATTTCATTTCAAATAGACCCGGATTTCAACTAAATTAGTAGATCCATATTATTAAATGAAATTAAAAAAATAACAGGGTCAATGGATTACTAACCTAGAGCAGCAGTAGTTCCTTGCATTCTTCTAGATAGTTTGAAAAAGGGGAAGAGTGGAGTTGGTTGAAGAGTCATTCAGTAGTGATAATGTAGCTGTAGTTCATAAAGAAATAGCCGTTTCTTTTCCTCTTTTGTTTACAGCAGAAAGGTAGTGAGAGAGTGTCCATGTTAGAGGGTACATGCAATAGCTTTTGGAGTGTGAATGATGGTGACCTGCAAAGCCTTTCACGTGATGGCTTGTAATTTTTCTCAGTGGGGAAGTTTGAATTGGCAGTGTTTTTGAAGCATTGACCAACTCGACTTGAAAACCTAATCTCCTCTTCTTCACCCTTTTTTCCCCTTGAATTCGCATTTCCTGCTTCTCTGCAATCTACACTACTCTAATCATGTAATATGTGCTGTTGGGCATTTTCAGCAGTACTCTCTCTCTCTGTCTCTCTCTCCTGCATTAGGAAGTGGTTGCATGCTAGATTCATGGCATCCAGCTTTTTTAGAGTCTGGCCCTCCACTAAAATTGCTATGATAAAGTGAGAACTAAGAGGGTCCTTAGCGTCACCAATTTGTACAGTTTATTGATACCTCAAGAGCTCATTGTTAGTTGATCTACACCAACAATTGGGAGAGCCTCGCAATGGATGGCCTATCTCTAGGATTCTAATAGATTGGGATTTTCAGATTTGTTGATTGATGACCCCACAAACAAACGATTAAGTAGAAATTTTGGGAGCGCATGCAAATTACTTGGGAATGGATGGCTATGATCTTATAGTCTAGCGTCCATTCTAGTACCCCGCATTGAAGTGGGTGCGGTCATATTGATCATATCAACCTTTGTATCACTAAAAGTGGGGTTCCCATGGGCTCTATATTTTGTACATTTATCTGGGGCCGGACGTAACCTTATTAGTCCTATAAGTGAAATGCACCAAGTGGAAGGCACAATATGTCATTAAAAGAGGGCCAAATAGCTTTTGAACGGGCATCTTTTTATCTATATATCCCATGTGAAATCCCTGCTTCTGAAGTTCGTTAAGACTGAGGGTTTGTGTGTTAAGTGAAATTGATGATGAAAATTTATCCAATTGAGAAACTTTATATTTAAGTCTTGTTTTTCCAAATTCTCAAGATTTTCCATTTGATGGGAGAACTAAGGAACCACTGAAATAGGCTACCGTGAAATGGTTGAACTAGTCTATGAAACTCTTAATACTTTCGGAATCAGACATAATATTATTATTATTATTATTATTATTATTTTTTTTTGGAGAATAGCAGTTGAAGAATTTCAGTGGTAAATTGTTAGTGGGAGGAATCCCAGACAAAAACTATTCTTACCCAATAAAATGGAGACGAGGCACGTTACATACGAATATTGGCCAAGGACAAAGTTACCTCCAAACTGATTTTCTCAGGATGCTCAGGGTCGCAGAATAAATTTAATCACATTTACCATTGTTTAAAGAGCAACAAGCCCCTTTGGTCAGCTCTAAACAAAAATATAGGACTCAAATGAAGTTGTTCTAACTAATGGAGTTGATTAGTGTTGGTATATGAATCTATCAAAATTTCAAAAAGTTTGTGTATATACTGAGATATCAAACAGTTAATCACAATCCAAGTTTGTACTTTTTTGTATGAAACATATTAGGATTCACAGTGAAATTCCTTGATTTCTTGTCTCATTTCTGCTTTTTCTTGAAAAAAGATCAAATGAGGTGGAGGTTTCTTCAAACAGAACTATTAGATAAAATGACAATGAGCATATTTTCCATCTCTTATTGAGAAATGAGAAGTATATTTTTTTAGAAAAATTGTGCTAAACGTAATATGGGGCAATTCCGCCAAGATCCCATGCAGAACCAGAACAAATTTGATGTTTTGAGATACATCTCAAGTTTTCATAATCAAAGGTGTAATATCGCTTTTAATAGTGGTCTTCATATAACATACTAAGAGTCTAAATATATGTGGAGAGGAAAAATCTCTATTTAACCAGGCTTCTTCCTATTCCTATAAATTCCATTGTAGTACTCGATTTATCACAAAACACTGAAAAGTATATCATGCCTAAGTTATCTTACTTTGGCTCATAGCAAATGAAGCAAACAGAAAAAAGTGGGACTCAAATTATAAGATATCTAATGAAATCATAGTTGAAATTTAGATCTCATTTAAAGAGAAAGATAGGATAGTTTGTTTATAAAGAGAGCCTTTGCGCTTGAGCCATTACTAACATTCCAACCACTAGTCAGATACTTTTTTCTTGCTGAAATAATTTCTTGCTTTCTGGGTTCGATGAATCTCGGATATCATGAAATAATTTGAAAAGCTGAACTGCCCATAAACATTTTATTACAAATTACAGAGAGAGCCCAAATATTAAATATTTACGAACTTGTACTCTAAGAATAGGGCCATCAGTAAAGGAAGGATGCAGAAAATGTTGCTGACTTAAGGGTTGAAATCTAATTCATCAAACTAGAGGGCTGCAGCCTGCAGCAAAGCAGTCGATAAAATTAGGGCATTTTAGAGAGTTCCCTAAATTATGACAGTAAGATATTGACACCTCAAAATAAACTTCATAGTTATAGGAGGTGATTTCTTAATTCCACCCAAGCAACACTGAAATTCAGGTACCTAGACATTGGCAAAAGCACAATTTACTACCCTTAACACACTTAATATCCTGAACAAACTGAGGCAATCAACCTCATAAAAGGAAGATTACCCAATTAAGTACCTTTCCTTGCTATTGATTCACCACTACAATTTAAAAAAAATTTGGAGAATATATGAGAAGGTACTCAAAAGGGTAGCATGGTGATTAATGTCAGTTGTTACTGTAACAACTATAAAATACTAAATGCGTCATGTGAGTGGGTACATTTCTTCCATTATTTAAAATTGGATTTGGTAGACTAGCTATCTAAAACAATAAGTCTAGTCAATATTTCTTTCCGTCTGATTGAAAGAAATAATTTTTATATGTTGGTTGCTTTCATATCTATCATCTACTTCCATTCTCTTTGACCAATGCTAGTAATATTTGATGAGATTATTATTATTTATTTTTATCGATAGTTGATCAAATAAAACCCCCATTTTTGTGGTCCATGAGTGTCGAGTCCAAGTCCCCCATGGATCTACCTGAATACGACCCAATTAACATCTATAGATATGCTTCTAGCAGCAAGGTAAAAAAAAAAATGGTCTCCTATAGTAGTCTTGCACAGAAAGAAAATGTCATCCATGCTCCACATGATTATGATGCACCTCAAGTCCTCAACAGAGACTGTCAGCAATTGGGGTTTGCCATGGTTGGTGGATTATAGCCTGAAAATTATGATAAAGAAAAAATAGCAAACAAGGTTGTCTATTATCATGTTGGCATGGCAAATGATAACCCTTCCACCTCAGCAGATGAGGTCTCTACCGAGGATAGCATCTTATCAAAGAATATCCTCATCAAACTTAAAATACAAATGACTTCGAGTGTTTAAATTCTCAAAATTGTAACATGTATCCATCCTTATCGGTGTAAACACCTATAGAAATAGCAATACTGAAATCCTCTCAAAATTCAAGAGATAGATTAGCTCAATATTTTAAATTGGTTACATATCATGGTCTGTCGCCAATAAAGGGACAACTAAGTAGAGACTGATCACCATCCCAAATTCAGCAGGCAAATTAGATGGTTCAATCAATCATCAAGACAATGGGACTTAAATTCTAATATTTTTTGAATTCGCAAGTGGCAAATGGCTACTGCTAGTCACATAATTTTGCAGTGGAGGACAAACACTGGACTGTAGGCCCATTGGTAAATCATATCATTCAAGAAAGAAAATCAGTTTTGTGGGCCTCATGGGAAAAATCATGTAAGAATTTCAGGATGAGAGAAGAGGTTTGTCTGCCTCAAAGTATGATGAATTATTGTGTTATCTTGTCTGAGGATTTGTTTTCCATATAGACCTTTTACACATCTCTCAGATAGTACAAGCACTAAAACTTTCACTGGTTCTCTCCTAGATCTGATAATTGAATTTTATAGTGTTGGAAGGCTTTGGGAAGGATGGATGGGCACAGAGATCCCACTTCTTTATAGGAAGAAAGGGATGGGGGACCCCACTTATGATCTTGACCTGATTCTTCTGTCATGCTTTCCACCTATACCCACATCACCATTCTTTCACATCTTTCTGTGTGACATGGTGAAGCATTAAAGAAAGCATGAATTTAAACAAACGCATACAGTTTTTACACTACTGTCTCCACCCACACCTGATCCAGACCCCATCTAACCCAACACCATATGATAGCTTACGTCATGTATATGGTTCTGTCGCAAGTACTGCCCCACTTCCCGTAGTGGTCCACCTTGCAGAGCTCACTTAAATGCATGCCAGTTAAGAGTGAGAGCACTTGAATTCACAGAAACACTACACTAGCATGGACATCCTGTAAAGCTCGAAGTTGATGACAGACAACCAATTGAGGCTGTTTAATGAATGGACTTGGACGAGGATTAGAGGTACATGGAAGTATGAGGCTGCAGCCTGCATATGATCTTACTTCGAGTTTTAGATCCTTATAGCTTATTGGTTATATATTGTGTAAATTGTCGTGATAAAATCCAATAGAGATTAATGCCTGATGGTGTGAAATTATGATCAATGATAATTCAAGTTTGGGCATTGTCAAAAGGTTTGGACTGATCATAAGGCAGTCCTTAGATGAAAAGAAAATAAGGGTATTTTTAGCATTATGCCATTCAAATGTTCCTATGATCCTACGAGATTAACCTGCCAAAACATGTTTGGTATGTGCATTTTGGTCTCATGGAAAGAATCTTAAAATCTTAACCCATTGGCATAAGAGACTTAGAACAAAATAATTTAAAAAAAAAATAATTTATTGGCATATGTGACTCTACTACCTAATTTTTAAAGTGGGTCGCATGGTAATAATCACAAAAGGTGTGCTCATATTATAATTTCTAATTTCTTATAATGGTGGGACCACATTATAAATTTTTTTAGTGTGGGGTGAGCCATCTGATCTAATTTCTAAATGTGGGTTTTATGGTAAAAAATACTTAATTTTTCAAAGAAATATTTAATCTTTCAAAATTTTATTTAATCGTTTTAAAAGACATATTATCTTTCCAAAAAATCTTATCTTTTGAAAAATATATTTAATCTTTAAAAAAGATTTCAAAAAATATTTAATCCTTCAAAAAAATCTATCAAAAAAAATATTTAATCTTAAAAAAAAATTACAAAAGGTGGATCCACATTATAATTCTATGAATTTGGCCTTACGTTCTAATTTCTAAAAGTGAGTACTATATACTTTTAAATGTGAGTCTCGTGTTTATAACCAACAACATGATAGCTCCACATTATAATCTCCAAAGGTGGGTACCACATTGTAATTTCTAAATATAGATCTTATGTACAAAATTCTAAAAAATGTGAATCCACGTTGTAATTTGTAAATGTGGGGCCACATAGTCACAATCACAAAAGGTCGACCTACATTATAAATCCTACGAATGTAGACCCATATTCTAATTTCTGAATGTGTGTACCATATTTACATTTAAAACATGGGCACACATTATAATTTTTATAAAGGTAGACCCAGCTTATAAATCCTAAAAATATGGTCCCATGTTCTAATTTTTAAATATATATATTATATTATAACTTCTACAAGTGGGTCCCATGTATACTAATAATAAAGTGCCGCAAACAATTAAAATGTAAATCCCACATCTTAGGTCCTATGGTTCTCTTGCTTTTATTCATTAGAGAAATATTTTCACATTGTTACCAAATAATTTTCATATGGCATATTCTTACGAGAGCATTTTAATATAATATTGCAAAACAAGTTTTATAGAGTTTAGTTTTGGTACAACCCGATTTTAGCATAACCAGATTTGAGCACAAAATTGATAACAACATGAGAACAATGCCAAACAAACCCTAAGGATCTAGAAAAGGAGGTGTTTAAGAGAATTTGTGATAACGAAAGTATTAATCTACAAGAATGGACTGCTTTTTCACAAAATTAGAACCTCTTTCATGGAGCCCAAATGGAATCATGTCATTATAAGGGAAAGGAGGGATAGTTGGACTATATGTGGATCAAAAGTAGACCAGAAGTTGTTCCAATCTAATTATCTTAGTCCTTGATTTAGGGACATAGACTATTAGCTGTTGAATTTTTTTTAATTAATGCTTTCTATTATTCCAATTGTCAAAATCCTTCAAGGCCAGCATATATGAAATGAATTAGTACTCAACCAAATATGACACTCATTTGGCTTTTGTAAACTTGAGTGATAATGCAAACTTGACTCTCGTCCAACGTCATTTAGTGTCTATAATTTTGACAACTTTGGGATCCACTGAACATAATTCTTAGAATAATTATGGTTGGGAAATGTTCACCTAGAGTAGGTTGCATATAGTTTATATGCAGTTCAGCTCATAGGGCTTACTTAGATGCAAGTATATTGATTGGGAGGAGTGCAAATTGAAGGTCTCCTAATAGATAAGGGGTTTCCAAAAGATCAACCATATTATATTATCCTAAATCTTGATTAAGCATCCCTAAGCTTGGTAGCATCTTAACCACATATTTTCCTGGGAGTCCATCCAAAAGTGAGTGAAGGTCCAGGGAGCGTAAAATTGGAGTTGATGTTAGATCATGTGACAAAAAGAATAACAAAGGACAACAATGATCAATAGTGGGCCCAAATGGGCTCTACAATTTTGAACTGGACTTGTAGGTCCTCCTAGGAGAACATTTCCCTGAGATGATTTCTGAATTTTACTCTCTTAGAGAGGCCAGTGGCCCTGAATCGTTCCATGCTTAATAAAATGTATAGTTCAGCCTGTGGGGCTCACTTGGATCTACTTTTCATCAGTCCAGCTCTTTTTACACTCATATCCCCCTATGATCTAGCACCAGGCCCAATTTTATGCTCATCAATATTTATTCACTATTAGATTTTAAGTAAAAAAAATCAATGGATAAACTTAGACGCTGCTAAATCAAGAATAAAAATAATATGATGAGGCTGTTTTTTTTTTTGCATGACCCAAAAAGAGGCCTTTCTATCTATCTCCCTCTGATAAGAACGCATCCAAGCCAAGTATATCTGGGTGCAATGAATATCGGCATGTCTGGCTTTCCCATTCAAAAGTTGAACCAGTCAAAACTTAGTCAATGGCTTTGGATAAAATGGTAAATCTGGCTTCATAGTTACCACCATTTTACTATGTTTTCCTCATGAAAGGTCAGAAACGAGAGAACTCAATGAAGACCCCATCTTATTGTCCTAAGTGGCTTCAGCGTTCAGAGGCCTCCCACTGTCATTGTGCAGTTGTCAGTCGAGAGAGAGAGAGAGAGTACACTGCATACCCTACTGCATACCTGCATAGGGTCTAGGAGGTATCTCCTTTGCTCTTTAGGCTCTCTCCATTCAGCAAAAGTACACAAAAGGATATTTTGCTTTTGGCTTTGACTGTTACTTTCCAGTTTATACTAGCAAAAGATCCAAAAGCAATCGAGTAAATGCATTGATTTCATACGCACGTATACTGTAGGCTTTACATGCAGGATAAATGATCACATAGCAGTCTAGATGGAGGAGGGGAAGGGTTGATCTTTGGGCCCAGCTCCTGACCAATCTAGGAGAAGAGGGAGGTTAAGATCTGACCATTTCCGTCATTGATGGAGGGACCACATATAAGAAATTGGAATAAGAAAGAAAAAGTTGAAAAAGACTGGTGTTAATTTACTACTAACACTTCAAGCTCCACACCCAACATGGCCCATGGGAATAAAATTAAATTTTATTTAAAAATTAGATTTTGTTAAAGATTAATAATATTTAAAAAATATAAATAATATTATCATATAATTCATTATACAATCATAATTAAAATATTACACTAAAATAAAATGTTTTAAGTATTCTAAGTTTTAATATCATGAGACTATAAGATGGATGGTTGGACCAAAACTACCAGCACCATTCATAAATAATTAATGTGTTGATCAGCTTGTGGTGTCATTTTGGGTCCTTCATGTTTAATATAGACCAAATTTGGGACTTTATGTTTAATATTTTGGACTATCCACTTGTACGAACAGACTATTTAAGGTTCATTTGTGAATTTGGACTTAAATCTTTTGATCTATCTAAGTAATCTCCGAAGTTCACATAGATCACCGTGAAAGATAAACACAAACCTCTAAGAGTTGATTTCCATTAATTAATTATCTTAGAATATATAAATGCTCATAATGTATTTACATTAACCTTGAGTTCCGTATAGGCATATGCAAAGAAACAACCTATAGTTGGTAAAGTAAAAACTCTATAGTTGGAAATTAGTAAAGAAATAATATATATATATGCTCCATTCACCATTGTAAAAATGCATTATCCGGCCTCACGGCCTTACAAAACCCTAGTGAGTGCGCGCCATAACGGAGTTGGACTCAATGTTATATAATCATATATTACATACACACACATACACATGAAACCTGGAGATCGTATTCCTTTCTAGTTAATTACCATCAATCTCTCAAAAAAGGTTCCATGCCCAACGCGAGTCATATAAAATTTAAGATTTTTTTAATAAAAAAATAGAAAAATAGAAAAAAAGGATAATATCAACTGCGGGTTGGCCGTATATGAGCTTTAAATAACAAAGAAGGCTCATAGCCATCTCATAACTTAAAAAAGGGGAGTATAAATATAATAATAATAATAATAATAATAATAATAATAATAATAATCATATTAATAATAATAGTGGTAACATTAATAGTATTGCAATATTTATTATTATAGGTTAGAAATCGATAGAAGAAAATTGCCCAATATTCATATAATCATTGATAGGGTTGCTCATGGGTCAAGTCAGGTTGAGCCCAATCTAGGCCCATCCATTTTGGGCCGGTTTGGATATGTAGTAGGACCCATTTAATGATTAGGTTAGGCTTGGATAAAGTGAACAACATTTATAAAAAGCCTCGTTTGGCCTGGCCGGATTGATTAAATATAGAGGCAGGCTTATGCCTAGTGGACCATTGTTTCTAAAGTCGGGGCTAGGCCGTGTATAGATGCTAAAATGGTGGACCAATAATACTATATAAATTTGATGGTGGACCAAACTTAGTTTGATGGGGGGCTCAACTCTTATTTGAATGAATTGTTCAAAATTGTTAGGAATGCTCTTAGCCCTTGTTTGGCAGCACTATTTTTTGCCTCTTAGTGTCTAAATGTCTAAAATATATAGAGTTCAGAAAAATAAGACCGTTTGGAATGTAATTTTATCCTCCACTATTTTTAGGCATTTAGAGGTAAAACCTTAATATAGTGGTCTATTAGAGATATGTTTCATGGATGCAAAATATCATGAGAAGAAATCTATGAATACCACAAGAGAGTATCTATGAATATCTAAAAAAGAGATTTTAGGTGATGATATCCTATCATTAAGAAAAAGAAAGAAATTTCCTTGAATTAGTGCCTAAAACTTAGATGATAGAAACTTACCTAATTTTATAGATGACGATAGAAACCTACGTTGGTTGGCTGCTCATTTGTGGATTGGATGTTGTTTCTTAATGTATAGAGTAAGTTGTTAGAGATAATTTAGCATCTATACAAAGCGTTTCTAGTTAGAATGAAATTCAAATTTCGATGCAAATAAACTAATTAATCACTATAATAGATCTCAATTTAATGCTAATATAAATCTATACCATAGATGCATATATCAGTTACTAACCTGTTAATCTCCACCATCAAATGTTACTATATGACTTTTTTTTGTGAAGACTGATCCTATGGTCCTAATATTGACAAACTTATATTTATTTACCAATTTTCATCTTGCAACATGAATTTGTAATTTGCCGAAACCACTAATACTCCAGCTAAGAATAATCATTACACCAAACAACAACAAAGACCCCCACCTCTTGACAATTAAAACCTAGGATGAATCCAGATGGGATCCATTATCGAATGATGTAAGATTTTGGGGATAGTTATTACTAAAATTTAGGAGATTGATATTTTATAAATTAATTAATAGAAACCAAATCAGGTCTTTTGGTGAAATTGTGGGATGGAGAAAAGTTTTAGGATTCAAGAAAATATGAGGATTTTTTAGGTGAGTAAATTAGGTGAGTTAAGAAGAAAAACCCCTAATGAAAATAGAAATTTTAGGAAAGAGGATAGATATTGAGCAATCAGAATAGAGATTTTAGGAAAGAGGAGATATTTTAGATTTGCTTTTAGGGAAGCCACATGTCACACTCTTGTACTCTCTTGCGAAGTGGGGGTACTTTCTTAATATATATATAATATTGGGTGGCATATGTAAAGCACATGAATTCTAGTGCAAGGTAGGGGCCTCCATGGGTAAGTGTCAATTGACTGATTATCAAGGGTAGGTAAGTGTAAATGGCTTATAACCCCAAATGGATATGAGTGATTGGATGGAGATGTTTCTAGAAAACGCATTTGATCAACCTTGTTAGTATTTTTGTATTGGCTAGTTCATGAGTTAGACAAAACTTAGGTCCATTGAGTTGTATTTTACATTTAGAATGAGTTGTAGTTGCACGCCGAATTAGCTGAATTGAAGATAACACAAATTGAATTGTTTTTATGGGGACAACATAGATTAAAAAAGTCTTATCTCATAAACCGAGCTTTGGATATGGTCAACCTATATACCATTGAAAAGCTCGTTTCAATTAGATATCTGTAGAGCTTAAGATTGCGTAAATCGAAGCTAAAACGATAAAGTTATGGCCTTGAAAAGTTTGTTGATGTGTGCAGAAAAATTAAGCGCACTTGAGCGCCTGTTTGATCAGGCTTGAGTACCCAAGACAGTGGTGAGCGCACTTGAGCGCCCATTTGACCGTGCTTGAATAAAAGGACGGTAGAAGTCCACCGAATTAAACCGATTTCTTTCCTATTGTGCCAGAATTTCTTATTTCACTTGTATTAGGTTTCCAACCTTAATGCACGAGTTTTGGGTTATATAAAGGAGTTCTTTTTCAACCCTAAAAACAACACGACACATAGACCTCTCTAAGTTTTCAATTGAAATTGCCAGTAAAGAGATTATCTAGAGCTTCCATAAGAGATTAGGCTAAATGCTTTAAGTTCTAAATTTAATGTTTCTACTTCATCGTAGGAGATTTATAGCTTCTACTTTTTTGTAGAAGATTATTTTCTTGTTGAAGGGACTTGTTTGTTGTAGAGATTAAGGCACTAATAGTGAGGTATCGAGGGATTGTGTGCTGTGGAGATCTATCAATAACAACTACAATGACTTGTGCTAGGGAATTGGATATAGAGTTGTAAGTATATCTTGTATCAGAGAAGTTAGTGATTGATTTTATCCACTTTGGACTAATGGTTTTTTTCCCTTTGGGTTTTCATGTTAAATTGTGTCTGATTTTCTTTATGTGATTGATTACTTTTATTTTTTTGTTATACAAAAATAGTAATCGAATCACAATCTAGAATAAATCCCTAACATTCTAAAATTTTCAAACCTCAACCAATCAATTTGATTCTTTGAAATTGAATACTATGCAAAGATTATTATTTTTGGGCCATTTAATTTTGCAATGGCCACTTTAATTGTATCAGATAGCTACTCCGTGGGTACTAGACCAAGGAGACAAGTTTATTGCAAGGAATTGAATTTCAAGGAAACTAAGGGCCTGCTAGATTACAAGACTCAGAATTCTTGTATAGAAGAATTTTGAGAATTTCAAATGCTCACCTCTCCCCAAAATAGAATTCCAAATGCAATGCTCAACCCCTTCTAGCATTTCATATGCTGGAATTTTAAAAGTTCATGAAGCCAAAAGTGGCTTTTCATGTGGGCTAAAATAATATATTCTTGTATAAAGCAGAGCATCTGGAATGCTTAGGAGACAAAAGCTAAAACATGTTAGGAATTCCCAACAAGCGCAAATCCTATTAGAAATGACTCTAACCTGATAGGCCCTAAGAATTGTGTTTCTTTTAAACTTTCTAAAAATGAAGAAATAGCGATAAAGACAAAATTGGTAGACAATGAATACCTAACCAACTCTTTAGCGAATAGAATACAGCACATGTGTAGAACAAGGGTGGGGGTAGGAGGTACCCAAGCCCCCTCCCCACCAAAAAAAAAAATGTTGGGAAAACTCCCTATAGTTGATGGTATCTAAATCTTTATCTAATATCCTTCACTCATCACGACATCACCTCTTTGATATTAAGGGTTTTTTATAACTTCAAAGATGAAGGGTTTAAGGTCTCAATTTGATTTCTAGACAGCAGTTTAATTAACAATGGTGAAAAAAAAAGAAAGAACTATAAATCAATCAACCACAAGAAGAAGAGGTACACAATTTTTTATGAAAATGCAACATAGGAAAAAACCACGAGTCTTATCACTCGGACCAACGGAAACCAAATATTATAAAATTGAACAATTACAAGATACTCACAATCCCCTTCTAGTACGTTACAACGTAAAGATTATAGTACTATCACTTACAGATGACCATGCAGTTCACCACTTCTTGTGCTTGAATCAAATCACACTGAATTCGCAAGGCAAACAAATCAAACCATCTTGAATCCGCAAGGTGAATGAATCAAACTGTCCTGAATTTGTAAGCCGAATAGATCTTTTACGAGAGAGAAGATAATCTTTTATAAGGAAATAGAAGTAATAATCTCTAAAACTCAGTAATTTTAGTTCAATTCTTCAATAGAAGTTCTAAAAAAGAAAAGGGCTCTCCAATATGTCTCTTAGGTTTGGAACAAGGAGATTCGGTACTTAAGACTCTCACAAGTTGTCTTTAAATAGGCTTACGTTCATTAGAAACGCTTAAGGTTTGAATAGAACACAAACACGAAAATCTCAATTCAAATAAGAAAAAATTCGTTCAAGTCGGTTTTAGAAAACGCGTGTTTTGTTTGAACGAACTGAGATTGGTTTGAATGAAAAACTTTTATGTTTGGCGAATCTACATAGCTTCGTTCAAATGAACTTTTTCTGCTTCGAACGAACTCATATTTTGCAAACTTCTTAAGGTTATAATTTTGACATTTTAACTTTAATTGACGTAATCTTAGCTTTATAGATATCTATTTGAAAAGTGCTTTCCAATGTTGGGCAGATTGCCTCAATCCGATGTATGGTTTGAACGATATGACTGTTTTTCCCCAAACAACTCTATTCAAGTGATCCAATGATGCATGCAACAGTCCAATTTAAAAAATAAAAATTATAACTCAATTGGACCCTTAGTTTTATCTAACCCAAAAATTATTCAACACTCAAATAATCCTAACAAATATTCTATTACTAAAAGTTGAAACCTATTATCAACCATAGATTCGAAAAGATACGAAAAATGAAATCAAGATGGCTGTGATGCGGGTATACTTGTCTAATGCCTATGCATTGCATACTCGTATTCAATTTTTTTTTTTTTAGCTCACGTAAATTCTCTGAGACCCACCCACCTGCCCCCATGCACATATGCTTACAACTGTATATTTTTTTTTTTTTGCTCAGGTAAGTTCTTTGAGGTCCACCTAGCCACCCACCCACCCACCCACTCACCATTAGCGCTAAAGTCAGAAATATTTAATCTGAAGTAGCAGTTAATTGCCGGGGTGCTTGTATTCATGGGATACAATTTTGGCACTAAAACCAATATTGAAAATTGGATTAATACTTGGAGGATATAGTTTCAAACAATCCTAGTCATGAACTTCATTATTCCAAACGGTACTCTTACTGTTGCTTACTTTACAACACAAAAGTTTAGGACTAGGCCTCAAAATTTTCATTAATTTAGAAATGCCATTACAAGAAAAAAGGAATACTTTGTATAAAAACATTGTGATATATTAATTTAAAATATAAATCATATAATGAATATAAAATTATATCCGTGTGTCCGTATCCATGTCCTGGACTTAAAAAGTGCCGACCGGTGTCTCCAATCTCTGCATTTGTGCTTGCATCCCTGTCCATATTTAGGCATGGCAAGAAAGTAAATGTGTCAAGGGGAGAAACGGAGGATCAGCAATTCTAAACGGTGGGGGCTGAATTATAGACATTGGAAGGAGAGAGAGCGAGAGAAAGGTGGGGTCAGCAAATCTTATGGGTAAAAAATTTGAAGCGTGTTTAAATGAAGTGCAGAGAGAGAGAGAGAGAGAGAGAGAGAGAGAGAGAGGTATAAATTTAAGTTTGCGTTTCTCTTGTTGGTGGGTTAGCAACGTAAAGATTGGATTGTGGGCTTTTTGTACATCAGGAGGAAAGAGGAAAAAGCTTGGGTTCCAGCTGAGGAAGCTTGATGGAGGAACACCTCAACCCATTAGCCGCTACCCATCTCCTGCAGCACACCCTAAGGAGCTTATGCATTCATGAAAACTCTCAATGGGTTTATGCTGTTTTCTGGAGGATCCTTCCAAGAAACTACCCACCACCCAAGTGAGGAAATTCAAATAGAAAAAAGAACAAAAATTACATTGTTTCCAACATTTTTTGTTTATCATGAAGAACCCACAGTCCCATTACTCATGAATAGATGAACTTAACTGCATGTATTTCATTCTTGTATAGAATTTTCTGTTTAGTAGTTAGATTTCTTTCCTTTTTAATCTCATGGAAACCAATTTCAAACAGGTGGGATGTTCAAGGAGCCTATGATAGGTCAAGAGGAAATAGGAGGAATTGGTATGTAACCTGTTTTTTTTTTTTTACTTTTAACATAAAATTTTGCATAGTTCATGCACTATCCAAACTCAAATAACACTTGAGCTTTACCCAAAAAACAAAGACACTTGAGAACCACTTCAATGCTTCGTTCATGTCAGGATTTTGGTATGGGAAGATGGGTTCTGCAATTTTGCTGCCTCAGCGCTTGAGCACACAGATACGGAGACTAGTGCAGGTGCTGGTTCTTCGTCGGTTTATGGCAACTGCGAATTTCAGTACCTCAGAGGTCTGCAACCCGAACTCTTCTTCAAGATGTCCCATGAAATCTACAACTATGGAGAAGGGTAAGTGAGAAATACTCTTACTAGTTGTACAAAGTGTTTGCGGCATGTGCGCAAACACACACGCACACAGGCATAAGCTCTTCGCATGACATCTGAAACCAACAGTTGATACTGTTTGTGGGCAGTTTGATTGGAAAAGTTGCTGCAGATCGTAGTCACAAATGGGTATTCAAGGAACCCCAAGAACATGAAATGAATTTTTTGTCTGCATGGCATAATCAATCAGATGCAGTTAAGTATCTTAGTATATTTGTTCATGGATCAGATAAGCTATATGTGTATTTGGGGTTTTAAAGTGTGGGACTAAAATGCCTGGCTATCTGTTGGATTTCAGTATCCAAGGACATGGGAGGCTCAGTTCCAGGCTGGTATAAAGGTCTATACCAAAACTCTCTCTCTCTCTCTCTCTCTCTCTTTGGGGAGGGGAGGCCCAAATGTCCCTCATGAACTCCTCTAATGTGTTTATTTGATTCTCCAGACCATTGCCCTAATTGCAGTTACAGAAGGTGTTGTTCAGTTAGGAGCTGTCAACAAGGTATGCTCTGTGTGTGTGTGCGTGCGTGTGTGTGAGGAGAGAGGAGAAACAAACTTTGTTTCTGATTTTGCCATTATTTTTAATGAATGATACTTCATTTCTGTGATCTAAATAGGAGGCTCAACATTGGTCTTTACTCTCATTATTTGGTTAAACAATTCTTCAGACATGTGAATATGGCAACCCATTTCACGAAAGATACATTCTCTTTATAGTGAAATCTTTCTCTCTCCATCTCTCTCGATCTCGATATCTCGAGATCTATCTATCTATCTATCTGTACGTATTTATCTGTTTTTGTGCTTTCTAGCCAGTAACCATTTTGGTCTGTGTGAATAAAAATATATAATATAGTTAGATTTGGTCAAAGAATTCCTTCTGTCACGTGAACATGGAAGATATGGCAACCCATTTCAAAGAATTATACTGTCTCTTGAGTGTTTAATGCATGGCATTTGTTCTCTCTCTCTCTCTCTCTCTCTCTCTCAAACATGATTTATCATCCGTACAATTTTTTGCACCCCAATACACACTTACCTCGCACTCATTCATCTACATGCACAGACACAATTCTGTTCATGTATTGCAGTGCCAGTTTAAACCTTAGTCTTTCCGTATTGTAAAGCTCAACCTCAACCAATGTTTTCAAGGTCATTGAAGATCTGAGCTATGTCGCGCTACTCCGGAAGCAGTTCAGTTATCTTGAGAGCCTCCCTGGGGTCCTCCTACCGCACCCTTCCTCCTCGGCATTTCCTTTCAAGATTGACAATTGCAACATGCCCGATACTTGGCCATACTATGGTGGCCTCACACCACCTGCTGAGTTTTATGATCACATGAACCAACCAATGAAGATAACTCCATCCATGAGTAGCCTTGAAGCTCTCCTATCGAAGCTCCCCTCTGTAGGACCTGGACCATCTGGATCATCATCTAGCTTCTACGAGTCGCAACCATGTCTGTCTTTACAGAGGCCATTAGAACTGATGACTGTGGGTAAGGCGGCCAAAGAAGAGATGGATGATGAGTATGGGGTTGAGAGAGGCATGAATTTAGCTGGTGAGAGCAGCAGTTCCATGCCATCTTACCATTTAGATATCTCAAAGGCGAACAATGGATTTTGAGTAGTTAAAATTGCAGTGATATCTAACTGTAGCCTGTCTATGTCTGATTTGGTTCTTCAATTTTAAGATATCTTTTGTTGATATCTTCATCCATCTTTGTTAACATAATTTCTCTACTGAATCTTATCATTGAAGAGGTTATACTGCTCTATTGTTTATCAATACTAAATGAAAGGTGGGCAAGTTGTTCAATCAAGAAGGCCATAAAACAATTGTTCTATCATTTTCCATCACCAATTGATTTTGGGATAAGTGATAGCTGCTTAATGGGGTCTGAGATGCTACAAATGGTATTAGAGCTCTAGATTATGAGTTCATCACCAATTTGTTTTGGTAGAAATTGTAGTTCAATGAGTACATAAGTTCGAGTCTTTTCTCAAGTGGTACCAGTGGAGGGGGAATGTTAGGTCGCTTGTATAACTGTCTGACACTCGTGTGGAGTGATGTTCGAATGCCTCCTAACACAACGAAAAAGGCTATAAAACCATTGTTCTGTTGTTTCCCATCACTAATTCTTTTTATGATAGGTGGTAACTCAATAGAATGTGAAATCCTACACAAGTACTCATGTTCATGCAACCTATTGTGGGTAAATGACAACTTGGTTAAGCAGTTCTTATATAATTTTATAATCACTCCGAAAATTTTGTATTCATAATTTTATTCTCAGAATAATGAGCAAGTCCTCCATATTTTTTTTATAGTTACTGTAACTTACTAACGTGGTAAACAGTGAAATCAGAAACGATCAAAGCATGCTTGAACGATGTGTTGTCACGACATATCTATCAAAAATTGTTAAATTAATCACCTCTTTATTAGAATAGGTTTGATTCATCTTCATCTCCTGCAACCTTTTCTCACGCTAAATTTTTAAGTACTACTCTGGCAAAATTGGATCCAAAGTTTGATTTGACAAGTCTTAACGGGTGAAGTTTAGAATGCTTTTGTTTTATTTGGAAAAATTAGGTGCTTGTCAATTCCAAACTATTTTGAGTAACTTTGAATTTGGAAATGACTTTGGGTGGATAATGCCTTTTTGACATCCTCCCAAATTATGATTGACGAAATGGAAAGAGAAGTAACTCATCTGATCTGTTTTCTGATTTTTATGCCGCCCAAAACAAATAGCAGAAAAAGACTAGCTTGTAAAGCTCCTTTTGGGGAAGGCATCCTTCTTTTTTTTATCCTGCTACAAGGCAAAAGAATCTCATTAAAAGAGGGGGAGAGAGAGAAGAGCATAGATCAAAATAAGCCTCCTAGACAAGGTACAAAGCAAGCGAGAAAAGTAACTAATTACAAGATTTAGTTACAAAGATCCAAAAACTAAGACAACTATAGACAAGTCATCTTGAGACCGCTCTTGGAGATGGAAGACCCAACCAACCCAAATCCTGTCCAAAACAGGGCTCATGTAATGCTGAGAAATGTGATTCGGAACAATAGAGAGACTCCCTTTTATCCAGTACTAAATTTTTTTAAGAGGGGTTCTGAGATCTTCAAAATTTGAGGAGTTTCATGCTCTAGGGTAGATAATTATGATCATGGTAGACCCAACAGCCTGTTGGCCTTTCCAGTTGTAAAGATGAGAGAGAGCCAACCAGATCTCACCCGCTGAATGAGACAGAGCAAGGGAGATAATGGCTAAATTGGAGTACCAATTCCACATGGAAACAGCTGAATGGCACTGAGAAAGGATACGAGAATATCTGATTCTTCCTGGAGGAGGCTAAGAATTAAGTTATGGGTATCCATCAATTCAAACAGGGTTTTGGATGATTTACTTCTATGCTCACCTTAAAATTTAGTGGTCCAAAGTTATCCACTTTGATCCTTATCTTTTCTATTTTAAGTTCTACACATCCGCTACACATAGTATAATAGTTGAAGGTAGTTCTCATCTCTTCAGCTATAGTGAATGGAGTTCTCGCAATAAATTCCCAACAACATTTCAGCTAAAACTATTCATCCTACTAATCATTCTCATGGCAAACCTACTTTCTGTATGCGATATCACTCGTTCGATTCCTACCTAAAACTACATCCAAAGTATACCTTATGACAGTGAAAGGACGAAAAGACAAGAAATAAGGGAATCTCCCCACCAAAAGTATGGCAAACCTTAACTTAACCAGTTAACATATCTATTCTAGAAGAAAAGTTTAATCGAGCTATTAGTGAAGGACAAAACAAAGAATATTAGCACCCCACCCACTCCCCCTCCAACCAAATGGGAGGCCATTCGAACTCGAAACTCAATAGACAGACAGACGGACTAGACAAATAGATGGACCCCCCCTCCCCCCAACCCTCCAACCAAATGGGAGGCCATTCGAACTTGAAACCCAATAGACACACAAATAGACTAGACAAACGGATGGAGGTAACATGCCGTCATAATTTCTGGTTTTGATACCATATTAATAACTAGCAACACCAAAATCTCAAACCGTTAGTGAGAGGCATAACAATATGCATCAACACATACGAGCCTGGAATTCTATGGGCCCAACAATACAAGTATTAATGCATCTGGGTCCCAACATCTAGCCCACAACGAGTAAAAGATTGACTTGGATATAGAATTCTGCAGTATTTGTGCCACAATGAGGAAAAGCTTTTGTTCTTACTAATTAAAAGAAAAGAACAAAACAGCCTTCGTTCTAACCATATTGGCTGTCAACTAGATGACACTTGCTTGTCAATAATGAAAAAGAACATCCATTGAAATGGCCTTTAGAGCATCAGGTTGGCGATTAGTTTGAGTCATGCCAAGGCAAGTTGTCTCTCAAAGTATCAAGCTAGCTGTTTTAATTCGTGACATCCCCATAGTGTGGCTGGGAGTCACAATTACTTATTATTGCATCACATGGCCTTCCCTTTTCAAGAGATATGTTTCCAGATGATCTCAACTAAAATGCAGGAATAACTTAGGCATGTCAGTATGGCAATAAAAAGAAAAGGGAGATCACCTTCTCAGCTGATCGTCTTACAAGCAAAGTCAAAAGAAATCCTTATCTATTCTCAGATCAAAACTATTTTCCCTATCCAACCTACTCATTCTAATCCTACCTGTCATTATATTCTTTGATTCCCATAAAATTGCTAAATATGTAACGCTGACTTAACTAAAATTCTCATGGAAGACAAACAAGGAATGCTTGATGCATCCTAATCACCTCACTCATTAAACTCTAAACATACATTCCTGACTGTGGTAAAATAGCCTTACTGAGAGAAGAACCGCTTGACAACTGCAATACATCTTGCCTCACTTTATTCCCCTGTTCAGACTTAAGATTCTCTGTAAATACAATTTTTTTTACAGAGGCTTTCAATGAAGAGCTGAAAGCTCCTTGTTAGAACTAGTTAACAACTGAACATATCCTCATTGAAAGTCTATTATTCATTGAGAGTCTAATTTGGTTTTTACATATTGCCTTTTATTTTAATTCCCTGTTCCTATCCTCGGTGAATACATCAGGGACTCTCATTGAATTGAGCTGTCTGGTGAATGCAAAACGACTTCATCAGTAGACTTTAGTGTTCCAAAGTAAAAACACAAACATGCAAATGCTAAACAAAAGAAAATACCATTATCCGTTATTTCAATAAAATCTCAAGACATGCAAGTCCAAGAGACACCCATAAAAACAATGGTTATAGATCTGTAGCAACCAAAGTAGCCTACTAGCACAATAACTTGGTAAGCCTATCACATGATCTAAAATGTTTAAATTATTAGTAGTAACCTATATAGTTTGTGGGATTGGGGTGTTACGTCAACTCTTATGCCCACATTTCTTCAACCCTCTGACAACATGGGCAGTAACACCTTCTTTGTCACGTCTGTAACCTCCACCCTTAGTTCAATATTCAGCGTATTGGACCCTGCAACGTAGGCCTCTTGTGGTTTGCCACAAGCGACAGGGGCAATCTTCTTCCTCAGAGCTCGAAAATTAGAGGGATGAAGACACACTATTTTACTGAGCTTCTTCTTGATGCGATAGTCCGACATCTCAAGTGACAGAAGGTGGTGAAGATCCAATCGGAACGCGAATGATTAGTAATCACAAGCTTCTCTGACAGCAACAAGAGTCGGATGGATTCTGGCACGTAGCAGTGTGTCTTGTAGTCAAAGGTAATACGTTCTTCATTAACATCGTCAACTTCCCCATATAATTCGTCAGGTGGTTTCCACATTTCGGCATGATAATGCGACAGATAAGCTCTAAGAGTATCGTTATACTACAACATGGCTGCTATCGTATGCTTGCTTTCGGTAGAGTTTTATTTAAGTTTGTTATATATATGTTACCGAAGGTTTTAAATATTTGTAAATAAGCCTTTGTAGTTTTAGCACTAGTAAATAGGCCCTTGTTTTAGCAATTTCATACCTTCTATATTTACAATTAAGTAGATTTGACAATAAAAAAAAGAAGTCATTAGTTTTTTTGTTGATTTAACAGTTTTGCTCATATCTTTATTTATCGCTAAGAAAATTCTATTTCATCATACAATTTTTTCATACCTTTTTTACTTTAATTTGCTTTTTGCCAACTAAACCAATAAAGTTCTTCATGGTAGGCGACCGGTGATATTCTCTCTTTTAATATTAAGATTAAGTTTTTTAGTTTCTTCCTTTTTCACATTGTTAGTTTTTCTAGAATTTTAAGGCCTCTTTTCCATGGTTTTTTTTTTTTGAATAGTTCTCATGAGAAAGGATACTATAAATAGGTTTGGATTCTACTCTCATAAGGCCTCTCGCTCTGTGCATAATGGTTTTAAGGGCTGGAAAAGTCGACCTTGTGGATTTTTAAAATTTATGTTGGTCATCTCTATGAATAATGGTTATTATAAATTCATGTCTTTACTATCTATTTTTGTATCTATTGTCTTCGATTTCAAACATATGAAAAACATGTTTTAAAGAGCTTTTTTTTTGTGTTAAAAGGAAAAAAATTGTATTAATAGGGAAGACAATGATTTGAAAGAAACATAGTTTTAAAGGGCTCTACTCTTGAGCCACCTAATTAGATGAATATATAAAACCTCGTTTAATCATTTGCTTCTCTAAAATAATTCTAAATATAATTAATTCAAAATATGGTTTGTGATTGTACTGATGATAGGGAATATATTAATGAGATTAATTAAAATTGAAAAAAAAGATGAGATGAGTAGGTGACACATTCATAGATTGATACAATTTAATAGAACTATTATTTAACCCACATTTAGGCCTATTAATAAAAGGACATTTTCCCGTGCATACGTCCCTCATGGACTTTTCGTGCACACTCTTTAGTGGGGCCCACTATGGACCCCACCAAGGGATGAGACTGGGGGGTTGAAAAGATCTATATGAAAGCACCTCATATATTAAATTTAGCCTTAATTACATATCCCTAATCCCTTCATCCATTGCTCACAAATCCATTCTATTTAGATTGGTGTACAATCAATCCAACGGTCCAATAAATTTAGATCTGACCAAAACTTGGGGCGAGTTGCTATCATGAGGTCCCATGTGTGTTGCAAGGTTTGGATTGAGTGATAGATGAGCCCCACCTAGAGTTCTCACGAAAAAAACTGATGAGGGACAGATGCGTATGAAGATTCTCCATTAATAAATATTATAAACCCTAAGAGGAGTGTATATAAAAATGATTGTAAGGGCAAAAATGCCATTCCGATAAAATTTGAGCAAAATCCTTATGGTGATTGCTCGTTATCATTAAATCCACATGTTTTAGGATATGAGTTGCATTAAAATGCCAAAGCGGGGGTCTATTTACAAATACTAAAATGCCAGAGACCTATTTACAATTACCAAAAATCTTAGGGGGATATATGCAAAAATCTTTTTTTTTCATTCAAAATGCTCCACAAGGACACGGAGAAAGGAGAAGGAGAAGGGAGAAGTCGTTGGGTTTTTGTGTTGTTCATAACGGAGTTTACTACCGCTTTTTGTGATAAGCTAAGTTTCCCAGTTGGCATTGCTTCCCCTCCCTGTTAGATTAGGTAACATTGGGTCGGCTGAACCCTAACCCTAGCTACACCTGATGCAGTTCAGTCGATCCGGATCCACAATACCGGCATCTAAGGCAGATCAAACTGTTTCACCCAACCCAACCTGTATACGCTTGCCCAAGCCCAACAGTTTCAAAGAATACAACAGTTTCAAAGAATAAGGCTAACTTTGAAGTTCAGTTAAAGGCAGATTTAAAAAAAAAAAAAGGTCCAACATAAGCTTGGCCCATTCCATATTTATTAAAATATTCCAACTGCCACATAGTACCATCAAACCATTTAAATGGGTTCACATTTGCAGGCTGACATCAAACCTAGAAGCATGGCCGTTGGGTGTGGCGGCCCAACCGAAAGCATGCAAATAATGGGATCCCAAGGGGTTAAAGGCCTCCTTCAAGATCAACCTATTTGAATGATCAACTGGGAGGCCCATATGTGTCAAGTGGTCGGATTTATCATAAGGAAGCCAGGTGGACACCATAGGGCAGGTGGATCCTCTCTTTGGGATGGCCAAGATGGCCCCATTGTGGTAACATGTCGGGCCAGGCCTTATTGGGCCTTTTCAACTGTTAGCCCCGTCCTAGCCCATTTTAGCAATTTAGACAGAAATCTAGCCCCGGGACTGCCCGAGGACTCTGGGCATGGGCTCCACCCATGAGCACCCCTAGCCTAAAGGTGTTCATTAATTGGTCTGCTACGGTCCAACGAAGTCAACACGAGCCCATTTAATTGTCCAGTAGAAAGATAGGCTTTTGTCCTGCCCACAGGCCCTACGGGTCTATTTGGATGTGAAGTAGATTGGAGTAAAGTAAAATGAAAATTTTAAAATTCAAAATTTTTCCCTTCTTTTTTAAAAAAATTCAAAAATTTTTTATTATTTTTTTTAAAAGTCAAAACGTCATCATTAAATTACAAAAAAATATCTATTTTTTATACAAAAAGTCAAAAAAATTTCATATCAAGCAATTAAAAACAAGAACGGCATCATAACCCCATCGTATATTATTCTTTCTTGATTTTGGGTTAACTCTATTCTATTTTACTTTACCTTACATCCAAATACACCCTAAAACTAGTTCTTTTACTCTTTCTTTCCAAGTATCAATGAGATGGGTGAATTTGGAACTATGAGGAGCAACGATTGTCTGGGCTTCTTCAGACTGACGGTTGAGCCTAGATCAAACCTATCAGATTGATGGTTAGGTGATGCCAATTTTATGCAAAACCCATTATACTTTTTGCTAAATATATTGGCTCAGGCCTGCCCTTCAATATATAAAGACTCAGGTTCAGCCCATTTAATTCCGGATAAGAAAATGTGAACTAGGCGTAGCCAGGCTTAAACCACAACCCAATGGGAGGCTGAGGTCTTAAAACACATTGCGATGTGATGCTCAGGCTCAGCCCTCTAGCATAAAATTAGGTTGGGCCTAGCACAGGCCTAAAATACAGCCCAACTCAAGTCCACTGACGGCTGGTCTGATGTTGGTCTCAGTTTGACCCGACTAATGAGAAAGCCTACTCAAACAAGTCAGAAAAGTTTTTTTTTGTTCTGTACCCAGCCATATGGGGCTGGACCTACCCATGGGTGGGGGTAGTAATTGGGTGAGGTTATGGAGCCCTTTGATGAGGGTAGTAGATCTTGGATCAGGTGACAAATCTCTCAGATGAGGAAAGGTGGTATGTCTAAAGTTTGAACCTTGGCTGCCGAGTGAGGCGGTAAGACAAGTGAGAACTGCTGCCTCTTAAGGTAAGAGGCCTTTCTTAAACAAGTCCTAAAAGGTAGAAAAGTTCATAAATATAGCAGAATGCAAGTATCAAAAGTTCATGAACAACACCTTAGATGTGTTTGGTCAGCAATATTCTCCTTCGTATAAGACGTATAGGATTTGAGCCTGGTTTGTTTATTTGTTTAATGTCGAGGATGTTGACTACTATGGATAATGCTTCCATTTCTCTATGGACGCCACTTTTCTATAGTTTAGTGCAAAAAATTCTTAATGGGAAAACTGACAACAAAAATTTTTTTTTGAGCTATTATGAATAAATCTTTTAAATTTAAGAAAAACAAGGGATGGCTCAAACACTTTATAACGATGGTAGAGGGCCTTCATTCCACAATGTCATAGAGTAGCGTTGCATTCAATGATATAATGGAATAATTTGATATGAAAGTTTCATGAAAAATAGGATATTCCTTTGTATAATAGAGTGATCCGACATTTTTGTGATATCGAGAAATGTGGGCAAATTTGTAACAAGGAGAGGGGGGAGGGGAAGGCCCTCAAATGTCTTTATGAAGTGTTTGCATTCCAGGCAATTTTTTTAGTTTAAATATTTTTTTAATTCATTTTTTTTAGTTTGCATAAAATCATTTCCTTTATTGGGTTTTGTTCAGAATAGTTTTTCCATGTCACCGAATAATTGAAAATCTGCTGAACCGGGCATGCCCTAAGATTTTAGTCCTAGCCAACGTCGCATTCCTACCAAAAATAGAATTGCTAGAATTACAATAAGAGGACTAGAAGGTTGGTAGTGAAAGATATCAGTTCAAGTTTAATTTAATGGATGACCAAGGCATCTTGCTTGGAAAGGGTAATACCAGCGGTTGCCACTTGCCACTCAAAAATATATGTAGTGCCCCATAAAGTAGTGCATTTCACCCGTTTGGTGCAGTAGCTCTCATCTCTTAAAATGTGGTGGCCTATAGAAGGCATATGGATTAGCTACAGCTGTAATCTATTTCACAACACATAATGATACAGTTCTTTAATTTGTTGTGCCGTGTTCAAGAGAACCAACATATTGGATGAATAGTGTGCTTTATAATTCAAGAACACTTATCACTTGGCAAATGTAGTTTGGCAAAGTGCAGCAACCAAAATAACTGTACCCCAAAAAAAAATTATATATATTCAAGTACAGCTGAAAATGCCAAAATATTGAGGTGAAAAACCAATGGACTAGCGGTCAGTGGGATTTTACTTCAATTAAACAGAGTAGAAAAGAACATAGTCACATGTCCAGTTTTCAGTTCTTGTTCATGGTTGAAAAAGAGAGAGTTTAGATATATACCTAATTAATTCCTGCGTCCCTGTTTAAGAGTTTTGGGCGGCTCTGACAGACCTTCCAGATGATGTCTTCCCTGAGAGCAAGGAAAATGAATGTAAGAGACCGACCAACCTCGTTTAAGTAGTTTTCTTCTGATGTTCTCTACTCCATTAAGCTTACTGAAACTAAATAGAAAACGCTCTTTGCCATTTGTTGTTGTTTTCTAACTAAGAATGTAAGTTAGATTTCTCCTGAAATTCAATAGTTTAAACTAAACACCAAAAAATTGTTCTATGTAATTCTTTTATAACTCTATGGGCTCCAATTCATCATTTAATTAGGACCACTTCAAGAAAGATGTACGTTTTGAGAACATTAAATGTAGTTAACTGGTAATTCAGTCATCCCGTTTGTCACCTATTTGCTTAGGGTTTTAATCCTTCTCTTCTCTTGCTACATGCGTGGGTGATATCTTTGCGCATGAGTGAATTTCTTTCTTGGCCTCAATGCACATTATCTCACATGGCAAGGATCTCTCGGGTCGTAGCCCCTCTAGCCCCCTGACTAGGTAAAAGAAAAAAAAATGGAAATTGAAAGATTTACATCTTAATTGTGCTTTTTATCGATCTAATTGATTACACTCATGAATGACTAGGTGGGTGGCCGGGTCTCTCAGGTTCTAGCCCCTCCAGCCCTTGACTAGGTAAAAGAAAAATAAAAGGAAAATTAAAAGATGTACATCTTTAATGTATATTTTGTTGATCTAATTAATGAGACTCATGAATGAATAGGCTGGTGGCCATTCTAGTGGTTTGTCCAACACCTAATTTTTGAGGTTAGATTTGACTGTTGAGCTTTATTTAATTCATCCACCTTATGACCTGTTTGATTGAAAGCATTTTTATTATGGAAATTCCTCTTATCAGGAATTCCTAATAAATGCAATGCCTTTTTTTTTTTCTTGCAAAAGTAACTTATAGCTAGCAGGAAACTCAAAATTTTAAGTTTTAGGATGTTACTTTTGCCTTGATCATTTTGTAATTTCACTTTGAAGACATTTTTTGGAATTCTCGATGTACTCTAAATAAGATCCTCGAATGCTTGCAACCAAACATGATCTGAAGTTGTTTCTAATTATTTGCTTATCCCAACTTTTTGGAGAAGGGTTAACATTCACAAGAGGAGCAACTGAAAGAACTTGTTAAAAAGATAAAAAGATGCAATGACTTTAGAAAGTAGTACATATTAAACGTTAAACTCACAAAATCAACATTAAATTGAAAGTAAGAAGCCCAACAAACTTTGGGACACATTCTTTTGTTAGCATGCCAGACATTGTTACAGTGGGTCTCACATACTAAACTGCAGATGGCCCATATGCATTGAACTGAACATGTACCCCATAACAAATAGTAAAGAGAAACTACTCCAAAGAAAGAAATAAAAAGAAAAACGAAAAAGAGAAAATGGAGAGGGAGAACTGAGAATGGGGTCCACCAATGTTTGGAATGGTGCAGCAAGTAACTTTGGTGTGTGCTCCTACTAAGTACTAACCAGACCCAATTAGGATTGTGGGGGCAGATAGGCCGTTCAGAAGAAGAAGAGGAAGGTTCAATGGCTCATGCATATCATGTGCTTCCATGTGCGTTCCGTTCCCCACCACCAGCTAAGCTAAGGGAGAAAATATGGTCCCGTTCCTCATACACACCAACGGTTGGTGTATGTGTGTTTGTTTGTTTTCGATATTTCCACTGCAATGTCACTTTCTGGCCACTGAAGCATCCAGAGGTTCATAATATTCCTTGGCCATGTGAAAGTTTTAGAATGCTCGGGATTTAATTTAGATTATGATTCAATTATTACTTCTATACAATGAAAAAAATAAAAGCAATCAATCACACAAAGAAGATAACACACCATTTTAACGTAAAAACTCAAACGGGAAAAAACTACGAGTCTAAAGTGGACAAAATCAATTCATAACTTTTGCGGTACAAGATATATTCAAAAGCCTATAGTCAGTCCCTTGATACAAGACGTTGTAATTGTTCTTGATAGATCTCCACAGCACACAGTCCCTGGGTGTCCAGCTATCAATGCCTTGATCTCCACAATGAACAAGTCTCTTTAACAAGAGAATAATCTTTTATAAGGAAATAAGAGTTACAAATTTTTTACGAAAAAGTAGAAGCATCGACTCTAGAACTAGAAGCCTTCAACTCAATCTCTCCATTGGCAATCTTAGTTCAGAATTTGGAGAGCTCTATATGTTGTGTTGTGTTTAGGGTTGAAAGAAAGCCCCTTTATATAGTCCAAAATTCGTGTTTTAGGTTTGGAAACTAAATCCAAGTGAAACAGGCAATTGTTCAAATAGGAAATGTTTTCGTACAAGTCGGTGGGCTTCTACTGTCCATGCGTTCAAGCGCAGTCAAATGGGCACTCAAGTGCGCTTGCCACAGCCTTCGGTGCTCGAGCCCGATTAAACGGGTGCTCGAGCACTCATGCTTTTTTTTTATTGCACAATAGCAAAGTTTTTGAGGCTATAACTTTATCGGTTTAGCTCTGATTTACACAATCCTGGGCTCTTGGATATCTACTTGAAACGAGCTTTCCAATGGTAGGTAGCTTGCCCATATCCGATGCTTGGTTTATGAGATATGATCTTTTAATCCATGTTTTCCTTAGAAAAATACTTCAATTTGCGTTATCTTCAATTCAGCTTATTTGGAGGGCAACCAAAGTCCATTTTGAATAAAAAATACAATTCAATGGACCCAAATTTTGTCTAATATATGAATTTAGCCAATACAAATGTCCTAACACCATGCATTAATGGATACATGGAGGTGCAAGAAATGACACAAATATCTTTTCTCAAATAATTATCTTTTTGGGAAAATATCCATATATTTTCAAATTTGTGATTTTCTTGGAATTCTTCATTGGAAAAAATTCATGGGGGAGGCTTCTTTTTTTCTTTTTTTTTTTTTTGTGTTTCATGGGAGGCTCTAATTCCACTAGGGGCTAGGGCCAAAATAGAATGTTTATTTTTAAACAATTTAACAGGTAATATTCGTACGTATACATCGGGTGTAGAGAAGGCAAAGGGATTGAGTTAGCTCAATGTGGGTTGGGTTAGTAGTGGATGCGGGTTGTTCGCCCTCAATTTGTGCCCAACCCATTTTCAAAACGGGTTGGGATTCATCAACCCACACCTACATAGGGTCGAGTCGAGTTGGCCCACTTGAACCCGCATTATGTTGTAAGTTAGTTTAGGTTAAGCCAAACTAACCACTTCATTTGAATACCGCATTTTTCTCTTTTTCTTTTTCTTTTTTCTTTTTTTCTTTTCAAAGTGGATTCATAGATTGCATTATTACAAAGAAATAAAATTTTAAGTTTTTCAGTTTAAGAACTTAACCACTACACTATCAAAGTTTTTCGTGCAAATATGTACCAAAAAATGTTTAACTAGACATATAAAAGCTGACCTTAGCTATTAAATGTAACTACTTTAAACACTGACTAACAGTTTGAATTTATTTATGGTGCATTTATAAAAGTAATTATACTTTAAAATATTGAAACCTACAAATGTGATTTTTATTATCTTTTAATGCTTATGTATTGTATTTTAAGTACAGTTGGTCAATGTTTTAAAATATTCATTATCTATGATTTTCTATATACTTATTAATTTTATGATAATCATTATATAAAAAAGCTAAAACCAAGCAAATATACAATATAGTGAATTGATAAAAAAATAATAATAAGCAACTATAATTTATAAGAAAATAATATAATTTAAAAGAGATAAAGTTAATAGAGCTTTACGTTTACAAATGCAAAAAAAAAAAAAAAAATCAATACGATGCTAAGAAAATCATATTTTATATTATTTTTAATAAATCCTTATGGAATTAACATATATTTTATTATTTCTAATAGTTCCTTATAAAATTAAATATAAAAAATTATATGCGGGTTAAGCAGGTCAGTCTTAACTTGGTCAATTTTTCTGCGGATCAGAAAAACTTAACTAACTCGTGCCCGACCCATATCTTATGCAGGTCGATTTAAGCGGGGTCATCGGTGGATTGGGTTATGGTCGGGTTGACAGGTTAGGCCTCATTTTGCCACCTCTAGTTAGGTGTGCATAGCTTTGCTAGCCCATAGATGATGAGACATGGGTGAAATGAAAAGATCCACTCATAATGGATCCAAATATTAAAAAAAAAAAAGGGTTCCATCTCATAACTCTGATGCCTTGATCCATGGGCCACTAGTTTAGCAGCTTGATATTAAAAAAAATTTGAAATTAACAACTTAATGACAACATAATCTAATGATGAATGAAGGTTCATGAGGGGATGGAACTGTGAAAATTTTTTAGTTCCAGGAATTAGTGATGCGGGCCCAAATTTACAGGACCCTATCAAATTTATGTGATTAAGTTTGGTCTATTATCAGGCTACCACTTTCTAGCGAAGATTTTATTTTTATTTTCCTTTTTCTTTGTTGCTGTAGCGCCCAGCCTCATTGTGCTCCTCCATTCATGCTCGCTCATGCCTGCACTGTGAAAAGAATGAGAAACCCTTACCACTGAAATGTCTAGTTATTATCATAATATTTTTGCTTGTCCCTGGTAAATATTCATATGAATGTCTCCCTCAATATATGATAAAATTTTGAGAACTGCTACTTATCCTAATGGGTTAAGGAAAAAAAAATATGATAAAATCCTATATCATAAGAAGACTTCGGTGGTGGAGCACATTGTTTCTCACCTATTTTAAGAAGTCACACATCAGCCATTCCACCAAACCATCCGGCAATGCGGCAACTACTAAGTGTGATCTTTACTGATAGACTACCACAAGAAACTGATAGACATGACCCAAAAGTCCCAATGACGAGAGAATTTAACCGAACCGTCCATCACGCCCACCGTAACCATCCCACAGCACACTTGTGTAAGTTGGAAAGTGGAAACGGGTGCATGCTTGGATGTAATTACATGACTGATCAGACCATTAGACCAATCTTAGAAATTCCCAGACACATGGGGCAGCAGAGTAGAGGGAGTCGTTGAAAGTGACCTGACATAGCAGATGGACCAGCCATTGAGTTTGGAAGTATGGGGGTGGGAAAGAGTTGTAAGCAGAGGTCAGCATCCAAAGGGCGTCAAATGCCAGCAGAAGCTCGTGGAACTACAGTCATATGGAGCCAACTGGCCTCCAAGACCAGGCACATGAGCGACTCCCCCTCCTTTTTGCCACCAACGTTCATTAACTCACAACGATCACATGAGCGTGCTTGCTTCTCTCACCTTCTTTGTCCAAGCACCCAAACTACCTATATGCTAATATAGTACTATGATAAATGTTGTGTTTTTTTTATTTACTCAACTAAGGGGCTGGTGGGACCCATGAGAGAACAACAGAGTACACAGGATTTTTAGCAAAATAATCTTTATAGTCTTTCATGGCCTTGAACACTATCACGCCAGATAGTTGTGTGGCCATGAATGGAATGACGACGTGGTCTCATTCTTCTCTTTGCATCAAATTGTTCTTGTTGTAGAGCAACTGCAACTACCATCTCCAAATCATAATCGGGGGTAGGGGTGAGGTTCAAGTCAGAGAGAAGTTGATCCATCCAAAGATAACCTCCCATCGTCAAGAATAAAAATGAAGTAGAGATTTGTATTTGGGTGAAGCAAAAGTGAAGTAGAGATTATGGAGTTGAGAAACTGAAGACTGATGAAAATGAGAAATAAGTGTGAGAATGATAGATACACTGGTTGAATTTATATAGATGGATAGAGTAGTTGAATTTATAGAGAAAAAAAAGAAGATGACTCAAAATTTTGAGTCACAACGGTCACAAGAAGAAAATTCAAAATTTGAATTACAAGGGTGACAAAAATTTTGAATTTTGAAAACTTAAATTTTAAATTTTAAAATTTGGATTCCAACATTTTAAAATTTGAATTTCAAATTTCAAAATTTTAACTACAACGGCCACAAATTTTTTTTAAATATGCATAAATGGTCACACGAACAAAAATTCAAATTTTGAATTACAAAGGTCACAAAATGGTCAAAATATGGAAAGTCAAAGAAATAATAAAATAATTAAATTTGCTACTTCTATTGGAGTGTAACATTATGAAAGTAGCAAATTTGTATATGGGATAGCAAAGCACAAATTTGCTTCCACAAATTTGCTACTCTCCTCGGTTAAGGTCCCAGGGAAAGAAACTTTCTTCCCATTCTCCGACAAGAGAAGATCCAACTCTAAAATCAAAGCTCACATAAATAAGAAGAGTGGTATATCCAAAGATTGATTATTAGTGGTTGGATGACATGTGTAGGGCTTGTCAACTAACTTAGCAACTCCTTAATATGAGATTATTTATAAATTTGAATGCAAGTAATCTAATTTTTATATTATAGGTGTCTCCAATAAAAAATCCAAAATTTAAAATAATAGCAAAATGATGTCTCCCGCTGTGCGGGCTCTCTTTCCCATGGCATGTGGGCTCTCTTGGGGTCCTAGCCCTTAGGCTGGGGTACCAAAAACAAAACAGGATGAAAATTAATAAATAAATAAATACTTTCAACATTGATATATACATATATACCGTGATCATAAGCATGTGAGTTTAGTTTAGTTGGGCCAATGATTACTTAGGTATCATGACTAAAACTTCAGCATACATCTTACCAACAAACTTGCAAGAACACAATCTTAATTCATATCATTTCGGTCTTAATTCATTTTAGAAATATACAGGCTTTTATGCTAATGTGCTATGTCAATGTTTTACTTTAATAAGATCTACGTTTTGCCTCTTTCTTAAAAATGGATGAAAAGTTTATTTTTTACAAAAATATGTTTTATTTTACAAATTTGTCAATATGATTTTTACTAAGTGACAAGTTTATCTGTATTAGTTTTAATTTATGACAACATTGTTTATATAACTTTTAAAATAGAATAAGTTTTTCTTTTATATCTCAACAGTGTGTAAAGTAGTATATTTGTCAAAAAAAGTGCTCTTATTAATTAATTATAAGTTAATAAGATCTAATTGAATCTACTCTATTTCAAATAGATGAGACTTGCCACGCCCAAGCCCTAAATTTGTTGGGTGGGAGGGGTGTTTAAACATACTAGGAGTCATTTCGTGAAACAACCATGTTGGTGGGTCCCATAGATAATTGTTTAATTGCAAATTGCAATTTGAGCCATTTTCAAGTGCGCATAAAAATGGTTGCTTATAGAGCCCATCAAAAAGCATGACAATTGTGATAGTTAAAGGGTTTGAGTGGTTTTTTATGGCCCTCGTTCTATGAAAACATGAACCTTGAGACTGTAGATTACACTTCTTTGAAGCAACAAAGTTGTCCAAAAGCCTAACTGTCAAATAAAATTGGCTCAATGCTAAATTTGCATTATCAAGTGAAGGGCCTCCATAGACCAATTTGAATTGGAGTGAATCAATGAATCAACAATGATTTTTTTAAAAATAAAACAATTACACTTGGGGCACATATCAAGGTGTTTGGATCATCAGATTGATCTAAAATTTATATTTAAGGTAGTCCCACTTGGATTTGTTAATCCCCACGTCTCCAATGATCTGTGCGGTCTCAAATGGGCCCCAACAGCCATCTTGCACTGTGTCTTACATGCGGCTTTCTCACACAGGATCACGGCCCTTCATGATTTTAGATCAAATAACTACCAACCTTCAATTGAACTCCACCATAAAAATTTAACTTTAGGTTGTCAAGAACATCTGATCCTGGTTTTGCTTTCCTTTATTTAAACTATATACAAGAGAAGGCCAAGATGCAAACGATGTTCATAATGATGTGTCCTACATCTTAGCCTTGCAGCCAAAGGTGGGTTTTGTCATGTTCGACAACTCAAATGATTATGTTGATTGTGCATCAAAAACCTATGTTTTGGATTTAATCATGGAGCTAATTAATTTTTAAAATCCTCTAAGACCATGCCTACTTAATTTTTTTTTTAATTTTTGAACATGCGAGTCCTTGAGGAAAAATTCATCTAAAATACATGATTAGACTGAAATTCAGACTGAGAAGCGTATGTTTTAGACTTGATTAATCTGATGGACGCATGAAATTGGACTTAATTTGGATGCAATCCAATATACAGGGTGACATTAAATTCGATATATCTGAATCCAAAATTTGACCCAACTGATTGATTAATGGGCCTTCCTCAGATGATCCGGATTGAACTTTAACATACTTAAATTCTTTCTGAGACCCATCACATCAAGTGGGCCACCCATTGTTTGAAGCATGAAGACTAATAGGGCGGCAGTCCAGAATGCAAAGCAGAAAAACATGTGCTAGCTGCCTGCCGACCCGATGACAAGACGTCTCCTATTTTAGGCCGAGGCCATCTACTCCGTGTGGCCCACCGTTTGCACGGTTTTGTTGTGTCACGTGAGGCACTGTCAGGGCCTGACACATGTCAGCGGCCTCTGTGACTCATCGTGGCCAGTCACATGGCTTTGCTCCTAGGACACGGCCACGCCCACACGGGCAATGTCTCTCCGACCCTGGACTTACAGATTACTGTTTCCGAGCCCCATCAGTCATTCCCAAGGCTGCTCTCATATTTTAATGGCTGATTGATACATTAGCAGCCATATTAAAAGCCATTTGATGAAAGAAAAACCCAAACAATATCTAGGTTATAATATACAATGTATATGATTGGATTCTTTATCTTAAGGTAAAGATAGATGGCCTATTACTTTAATGGAATTCAGAGAATTTCTATACGAAAAATTCCTTAATTTCTAAATAGAGGGGAATTCCTAAATCCTCTTTTTATTTGAGGATACAGAAATTCCACTAAAAACTAAAAAAGTTGGCATTTCAAAAATTTTCTAAGGTAAAAAAAGCATTTCGAATAGCTGGAATTTTAAAATTTTGATGAAGAAACATAATATTTTTAGATGTCAGGAGACAAGCTGTCACATTATATTCTCAGAAATTCTAATAGCCTAGAAAATACTTTACAAGCAGAATTAGTAGAGATTACAATCATTATATTTGGAAAATACATTCAGCACCTTTGCTGTAACTATTTTGTCTTGGCTATAATGGATAATGATATATCTCTGTGGTCAAAGACAGCAATCTTTGAATCCAAACTTGTAGGAGGAAAACCATGTGAGACTAATTCTGTGTGGGCTTGTTTTCTTAATGGATTATTACGACCCCCCAAGCAAATGGGTCAGGCACGAACCGAAAGCTTGGATTAAAGATTTTGAAACCGTTGTTTGGAGAGACCCTTGGTGAAGATTTCTGCTACTTGATCTTTGGTAGAGACAAATCGAATATCGAGATCTTTTTGAAGGACTCGCTCTTTGATATAGTGATAGTATATCTCAATGTGTTTGGTCCTAGCATGAAAAATAGAATATTAGAAGCGAGAGAGATGGCACTGATGTTATCACACCAAATTAATGGACCAATGGGGAGGTAAATGCAAAGATCACGAAGTAGTATGCATAGCCAAGACAGTTCAGCTGCAGTATGAGCAAGACATCGATATTTAGATTCAATGGAGGAGCGTGCCACCGTACTTTGCTTTTTGGAACACCATGACACATGACTATGTCCAAAGTATACACAATATCCTGTAATAGATCTGCAGTCAAGTGCGTTCCCAGCTTAATCGGCATCACAATAAGCAACTAATGTTATTGGGTCAAGCCGTAGATGAAGGCCAAGATTTAGTGTGCTTTTTCAGAATTGCAGAATTCTTTTTATTGCAATTAAATGTGATTCAGTTGGAGCATGCATAAATTGACACACTTGGTTATCCACAAATGTGATATTAGGTTGGGTTAAGGTAAGATACTGGAGTGCACTAACAATGCTACGATAATATGATGGATCATCTAGTGGATCCCCTTTGGATGCAAAAGTGGTGTCATGAGTGGAAGCTATCGACGCAATGGGTATAGCTCCAATCATATTAGTGCGCTGTAGAAGGTCCAAAATGTACCTAGTTTGTGACAAGAACATCCCTTCTTTGTTGCGAACAATTTCAATACCCAAGAAATAATGTAAATAACCAAGAGCTTTCATAGCGAAATGAATTCTAAGTAGATTTATAAACCTCTGAAGTGAAGTTCTATTGCTCCCAATAAGGATAATATCATCCACATACACTAGCAACTAGATTATGTGACCAAGCTCACAATGAATAAAAAGAGAGGTATTAGCTTGAGAATTAACAAATCCAATTTCAAGAAGATGATTCTTGAATTTAGTGTAATAGGCATATGGAGCTTGTTTCAACCCATAAATGGATTTGTGCATTTGACATATATGATAGGGAAAGGTAGGATCCACATACCCTTGAGGTTGTGCCATATAAACCTCTTCGGCTAAGTCACCATGTAAGAATGCACTCTCAGCATCTAGTTGCCTTATTTTCCGGTTGTAATGGAGGGCTATGGTAAGCACCAAATGAATGGTTGTGGGTTTGACCACATGACTAATTGTGTCAAAAAAATCAATTCCTTATTGTGATGAAACCCTTTTGCAACAAGTCAGGCCTTGTAACGACTGATAGAGCCATTAGTATGACGTTTAATTTAACACTAGCAACACAGGCCCGTGTTTAGCCCTGGTCTCCATAAAAAAATTAAATAGTTTATTAAAAAATTTATAAAAGTACAAAATTTCAGATATTTATAGAGTCCATCTACTAAATGAATAAAATAAAAATTAGAAAATGTTTGAAAATGTAAATAGCTAACTGAATGATTCTCATTGTTTAAATAAAAGGAAAAAAAATCCAAAAGTCTATTAAATTTTATAAATATATGAACTTTTATTGTTTTTATAGACTTTGTAATAAACTATTTAAAATTTTTATATAGGTCTGGGCTAAGCACGGGCCTACATTGCTAGTCCTTACTTATGATAGATATTTTAAAGGTTTTTGCTGCTTAAAAATAATACACAAAAATTATTGTATTCTTCCAAATATTGTTCATAAAAATAAATAAATAATAGATAAATATATTATCTATCATGCTAATTTATTTATTAGAATTAGACTGAAATACTAATGTTACTTGCTTTAAAATTGATAAACAAAGAATTAAAAAAAAGGAAATGATGATGATGATGATTGAGAATTTATCTCAATAAAATTAAAAAATAACATCATCAAAGGAAAAATATTCTTGCAGTTTGAGTCTACATAAATTTAAAAAAATTTTATTAAAAAAGCTTACTTCCTACTTGGAAAAAAAGAGGAGGAAAAATAAAGCATATTATACAAACATTATTCCACCAAGTTAAATGTCCAAGGAAAAAATCACAACATCTTCATCTCTAGAATCAATTAGAAATAAGCAAGTAACAGAATACCAAAATTATTTGAGAAGTTACATTTTTATAATCTAAAAAAAATGCAACATCAACCATCTTCCTTGGATTTACTTGATTAAAGTTGATTTAACTTGTAAACCATTCAGAAAAAAAATTAGATAAAACAACATTTCATATCAAATTAGAGAAGTAAGTGTTACGGGCTTGGATTTATCCAAACCAAATTTCAAATGAGAATAAGTTGAGCCCATTATAACTATAAAAAAACTTGACATTTTCATAATTTAATGGAGGCCAGAGACATATCCTCTGGGAATGATTTTGGAAGGCTCACTTCCATATTTTGATAGTATTACAAAGTTTTTATAATTTGATTGTCTTTTAAGAAATGAAGCCATCTATTTTGATTGGTGTCAAATCTTTATAAATAGGCCTTACAAGAAAAATTAGCATTATAATTTGATCATGAACTTAACTCCTATAAGAAATGGAGCCATCTATTTTGATTGGTGCCAAGTATATATAAAAAGGCCCCATAAGAAAAATTATCATGCCACAATTTAAGCAATAAATAGGATTAAGCAACAAAAAAAAGTGTAAAAAAGGTGGATAAGCGAGAGATTTTAGTAATAGTAGTAGATGACGAGATTTTAGGGGAATTAGTGATTCCTTGGTGCCCATGTAATTTTCGAGGATACTGATGTGGCGTCTAGAAAAAAAGAAAAATAAGAGGTGCTGATATAGCACCCTCTAGAGGCCTCCATTCTTGTAGCTTTAATATATATATATATATATATAAAGATAAAAAAATGTTAGAGAGGAAGAAAGTTGCCGATACAGGGGCATTGGCTGAAGATGATGGTGCACTTGATGCCATCAGGACTATGAAGACTCGTCAGAGATTAGGTAGGCTCTGATGCCATAAAACACAACGTATATGAGTTGGATTCTCTATCTCAACATAAAGATAGAGTCACATCCTGTTATTTTCTTAAAAAGAATTGTACAAGCTAGAGAATATTTTACAAGCAGAATTAGTGGAGATTACAATCACTATATTTGGAAAACACACTCAGCACCTTTGCTGTAATTATTTTGTCTTGGCTGTAATGGATAATGATGTATCTCTGTGGTCAAAGACAGTAATCTTTGAATCCAAACTTGTAGGAGGAAATTATGTGAGATTAATTCTATGTGGGCTTGTTTTCCTAACGTGTTATTAGGTTAATGTGAAATATGTACAGGGGCACGGCCAAGGAGGTTCGCTGCTTTGGGTGGTCATATGCACGCTCTTTTTACTTCTTTATAAAGTAAAAGAAAAGGAAGTAGAAGCAACTTGATTTACATGTATTTAATTTGAATTCATTTGCTTTGATAACCTATGTTTAAATCATTGTCGTTTTGTTTTTGTTATGCTTATACAGTTAAACCAAGAAAAGAACAGTTCTATTATTTGTTGTTTTAATAAATCTTAAGAAAAATACCTATGTTCAATAGGGAAAATAGAAGGATATATAAATTGGATGGCTTTGAAATTTGAATCATACTATCTAGTTGTGCCTTTTAAAGAAAACATAGAGAGGATGTCCAGACTTAAATAATTATTTTTTTATGGTAGAAAAGAATTGTCTTTTAATGACTCTTCCCTCCAATGATTAAGTTGATGAACACCTAAACCTAGTAATTCTATTATGCTGAAATAGGTGACGAAAATCACTGCTTAGGTCACTTTTCTAAGTCTGCTTTTGACTTTATTTTGATAGTCAAAATTTTTTAATTAATTGTTTTTGATAAAAAAGCATAGAAATTTGATAAGCTTTGAGAAGAAAAGACTTCTTATCGTACGCATGATGACTTCCATATATCTTATTCCCTCTTACTGCTTTCCATTGTAATTGTTCTTTCTTTTCTTTTTTTTTTTTTTAATGAGGGCATTATATATTCTTCCCTCTAATATGAAAGAATCAATTTTATTCGCTTGTATGTGGAGTCTTCAGCGTTGAACCGAGTATTCTTTTTTGTTTGTTGAGTTTGGTTTTTCTCACTAATTGTACACTTCTCTTCTATCATCGCAATGCTATAATCATTATTCATCTTGCAAACTACAAACTAAAGACGGTGAACCTTGTTTGGGATGAACTAATGATCCGTATATCCACATGAACTGCCTAAATGATTAGCTAGTGAGACCTAATGATCAAAGACATTTGTTTTCTCCGTTTCTTTCAATTATTAAATTGTTTAGGGCTCATATTTTAACATGGAATTAAATTTCAGACAAAAGATCATTAAAAAGATGAAGGGCCAAGATATAAAGTGGACTTGAGTCTTCAAATATTTGAAGGGATTGACGAAAGACAATGGCCCCTCCATGTTTAAACAAAAAATTGAAATATATGGACTTATGTGGTTCAGGATCCCATCATGCCACTTGAATTAAATGTCTGAGCAAGTGTACTTAGATTATGAAGTACAAAGGGGTAGACCACTTGATAGAATGCTTACTTTCAATTTCAAAGTCTAAACAAAAGCAACTTCCGCGAAGATGTCTGATTGTACAAAAGAATTGCATGTGAGCTGGTGATGTCTCATTTCTTCCACTTTCTACTTCTGTGGTATTTTTATATATCAACTACGGTCTCTCTAACTTTTTTTCTGACAATGATTCAAAAGAACATACATTTTTTGCGCTTGTTTGTACAGCGGAATCTCTGCGACCCGGCGCCTTCCGGCATTGTTCGGTGCAGCATGTGGATGATTCCCTTCCTACATTTTCAGCGCTGCTTCATTTTTGTACGGAATCCACTCACGGTGAGGAGATTAATTTCTCATCAAGAGGGGTAGGAAACAGTTGCTATGGAACAGTCACAGAGGGATAGGTAAATGAATGTGATATGGTGATATGACCAACTATGATTGGAGTATGTCCAATAATGAAATGGGTTACCTAAATTGGATGCAGCTTGTAAAACCCATTTGTGCAGCCAAATTTAATTAAATGCCCAAACCAAACTTAAACCCAAATGAAGGGAGCACTTTGGCCCAAATCAAGCCTCACTTCCATGTGGGTCCACATGGGGGCCTCACTTGGGAATGGGACTTGTGGGGTTGAAAGATCTGGTTGGCCATTCTTATGTACAAAATTTAGAACCCTCCCGATCATCCTAACTACTTGATTAATAGTCTATAAGTTTTTACCATCTAAAATGAGTACACAGTCAATCCAATGGTTCAATTCATTTTGATGAGTGCCTAACCTGTGATTGGTGATCATCAACAAGGTTCCTATTTTAGGGTCCACTTAGATGGATCATAAATATGCCCCACTAGCTCTTTACGTTTGATTATATCCCCATAAGGTGAGCTCATGAGCACAACATAGAGTTTCTGTTTATATTTACATACATTAATCTAACGCCTGATTTAGGTGAGAACCATTTGCTCATCAGGTGGTGTAATCTGGACCGTGGCTCACTTGGAGCCAGTGCAATCATGGAGGAGGGGACATGGAATGACCTCGGTGAGACCTAGGGCTATACCAGATATTAACTCTTTAAACCATTCTAATATCTTGATCTACGGCCCTTATATATACTAATTTTACTAGGCTTCATTTCCTTGGATTTCAATCTAGTGAGGGGGCAAGGTTATCATTAGTTAGCCAGATACCGAATGCTTTTTATATGTATACTTTCAAGAAACACTTAACACAGAGATAAGACCACCGCCTCTTTCTTTAAAAGGTGTAATTTTGAATTTTATTTAAGAGGAAAAATCTAACAATTATAATATGTTAAAGAGAAAGATTTTAGATTCAATTTTGACCAAATCTCTTTTAATTTTGACTTTTCAAGTTTGACTTTTTTTTAATTTGGCATTTTAAAATAAAATTCTAAAAAAATGTATAGGTCAGGACCTCTTACCTTTTAGGTGAGTATCTAACCACTAAAGCACTATAACATAAATTGTGCATATATTTACAAAAAATTGTCAAAACTAATTACATTGAGCATGGACTCTAACCACGTGAGTCGTGTCCGTGCTAAGCACAAGTTATTGTGCTAGTGTGATTATTATGGACACGGAGAGGCAAGATTAAGGCTGGCCTAATTGCAAGATCACCAGCAGGCTATAGCTATGAAATCATGTAAACTTTGAATAAAGATGTACTGATATGAAAATCATCTTGGTTTACACATAAAATGAGACTAAAAAATCATTAACAACTTGAACAAACTAAAACTTTACCCTAATATATCTGACTGTATACATAAATATCATGTAAATAATATGTGGCTGTTGCATCAGATATTCAGATCATGGAGTGCTAGTATCAAATTTAAGAAGCCAAACTTGGGCGGCAATTTATTTTATTCTAAGTTGAACTAGCGATCAGGTGCGACACTTTAAAACTTAAGGACTCTAGGATCGAGCCTGGGCACATGTGTAATACTAAGGGTTAATATCTCTCAAGTTGGCAGGCACACTAGTAATTTAGGTCCGAGGAGCGGATACAAATTCTAACTGGAATTAGTTTCAACTAGAACCAATGTAGTCGCTCATATCACATGCCCATTTATCTTATGACATCCAGAAATATCCCTCAGATTGATAGTATATGAAATATGTGTTTATTAATCTTTCAACACTGGTCAATCCAACGGTAAATGACATTTCATTCGAAGTTCCTCTTCATATTCATAATAACCATATTTCGAGGTGAAGGACCGGTAGGTCTCAAATCACCAGTAAACATGGCCTACCCTGCAAGCACTTCAGAGGTCTGTCGACTACTTATCTCTTTTGGGCGTGTAAAGTGGCATATGTGAGAGACAGTCAAAATGCAAAACCTCCTATATGAGTTGGGGTTATCAAAAAGTTGTTCTCGTTTGCTCTAGTAACACATGCTTATTCTTTCTGGCTTTGGCATATAATTATTTCTTCTCTAAAATATTCTACTTATCCAATAAGGCGTGCAAATTTCTTGGTCAGGGTACATGGACAAAACCCGATTTCATGGAAAGGAACCATGGGCCATATGTGATTCAAAACTGTCTGGGGCGCACTTAATTTGTTACCAGGGGTCGTTTTTTAATACAAATCAAAGTTGGCCTAGCTACCGCTAGATGGATAACGTATGAACACTTGTTTAAGGCGTTTTCTATTCATAAATAAAACAAGCGATCAATCCAATATCCTCCCATAAGAGGAAAATTTGGCCAAAGTGCCAATGCACATGGAGAACATGCATGACAGAGGTATAGGTTTAAAAAGTGGGACTCACTTTTCTTTTCAAAATATATGTATTTAGGACATGAATGTACCTATAGGGAACAGTATTTGTTTGTTAAAATTAAATAACCTCTAGGCCAATTGCTAAAAACTTGAAGATTAGGCTGGTGAAGGATACTTTAGATCAAAAAAAATTAAAAAATTAAAAATATTTCTTGATAAGTCTCTTAACACCCAAAAATCAGTGCTTTATAGCTTAATATAACAAAGCCACTCTTGTACCGTATGGACATCCCCACTAGTACAGCCAAACTATTGTCTAATCTCTCTCTCTCTCTCTCGAATTTGGACCGATTTGAACTGTTATGATTCTACAATGGGCTCCACCAGGGTCAAAGGATTCAATGGTCTAGATCTTCCAATGTTGGTGGTTATCCATGCATGAATTACACTTGTGGGACCCATAATAAGAACAAGGGAACACATTGATGATGATCTCTGAAGACCCAAGTGAACAGTGCATGTTCTAGGAACAGGCTTCACCATGTGGTTGTCTATGTCAATTGCCAATTGCCATTGAAGCACATAGCACAAAGGAAAAGGAAAGGCATTAGTGTTAAATTATATATATTAAAGCTCTAAGAACTGAGACCTATGGAGAGTGTCACATCAGCACCTCCTTTTTTTTTTTTTTTTTTCTGGAGCACCACATCAACACTTCTCTATTCCTTTCCATCCCAATCTCAATCTGATACAAGGCATTTCAATCCCAACAAACTCAAGCGATAGCTTTTTTTTAAATAAAAAACTCTCCTCATCCTAGCCGACCCAAAGCATTCTAATCCCAACAAACTGAAGCTCTCCCCATTTGGATGTGGGGTGGCTTTAAAAGAAAAAAGATAGAAATGAGGAGGAGAGAAGAGAGAGAGGGGGACGCGGTAAAAAAGGAGGGAAAAAAAAAACAAACAGAAAAACAGAGAAGAGAAGAGAGGGGAGAAAATACAGAGCAATACAAGAAAGAATGAAAAGAGAACAAAGGGAAGAAGAAGAAGAAAAGGAAGAAAAAGAAAAAAACAAAGTTACCTACTGGCTGCCGCTCGAGAGGTTGGAATTATAGTTTTTTGCAATGGAACCGGCGACAACATTCGATGGTGGTTCTCGCGGCCTCGACTTTGACTCTACAAACTCACTCATATTAGATCTGAAGAAGAAGAACTGGTTGCCGCTCTAGAGGTTGGAATTAGAGGTTGGTCTTCTCTCTCACAGCTTTGTTTGCTGTTCTTCTTGGTGTTTTCATGGTATCAAAGTTTTGGATTGTCCCATTGTGACGATTGGCGGAGGGGATCAAGTTGATCGGAAGTGGGCCATTACTGTGCACAGCTCAGATATGAGAGGAGAATTTGTCTGGATTCGCTGTGGACCACAGATCTGTAAGTGGGCCACGATTGACTTGAAGTAAAGGCCAAAAATCAAGGGGAGCAAAGGCTCTTGGTTGCAGAACCCACATCTTTTGGGATTTAGCCACTAGAATTGAAGAAGATTGGACAACTTGGTATTGCCAAATCTGTTGCTGCGCCGTCACCTCTGCCTAAGAAAAACGCCGCTGTTGCCCCATCGGGTTTTGCCAGTCCCATTGTTGCCATTGCCATCGCTGGCCTCCATCTTTGATAGGTCACATAGAGGAGAGGGACGAGTTTTCTCTGGTTTCTATTGTTGTCGTCAATTCTTTTCAAAATTTCAATATCATCATCGGTATCTTGGAAAGTTCAAGTAATTGAACATTCGACAACTTTGGGTATTCCAACTAAGGCCCTGGGACCCAAGCACACAAGTGAGTCTTAGACAATCTTATGAACATAAATAAAAAAACTAGGCTTCACCCCAACATCAAACTCATAATTTGTACCAACAAATTCTGCCCCTGTTCTTAGTTTGGTCATATGCCAGTTCTAAGCTTAGATAAAATGATAAGGGTGAGTCAAGCATAACTTATATCTATGTGTTGCTTTTTCAATCATTCACTAAATGCCTTTATTGATAGATAAACATTACTTTGATTGATTATTTTATTTAAATAATATCATCTCTTGAGTTTGTGTATTTTTTTTTAGGGCTCAGGTTTAACACGGGCCTTTGTTACTAGTTAGTAATTTAAAGGCTTCGACCGACACAACTGCTTGAGTTATAGAAACTCGGTTTGCTATATTACACATGTACCCACAGCCTGCTTGTTATTTAGGGGATGTTTACTTGCAAGAATTTTTAAATGTATTTGTATGAAGCCGCTGTTCTGGGTTGGATAACCAAAATTCGAACCTGGCATCCTCTCTCTTGGATGCTATTACCCCATCTGTGTGGATTAGTGCTCTTGAATGTGCCAGTTTTTTTTTATCTTATATGCATCTAATGATAAATTAGCCTAATCTATCATATCCAACCCCTGTTACCATGTAAGAGTGTTTTGAGTATCTAATAGAGATTCGGGGACTACGATGACAGATAGTGTCAGTAATAAAAATAAAGGCTGGCATGCAAGTTGGAAAGCTGTCAGACACGTGCATGGCCGTTGGAAATGTTCACAGGAACTGTCCTGTTGTACAAAACGACAAAATATGATTGAATAAAACACCTCTCACCCCAACCCTCCTCCATCGGCCTACCATTCTTCTCTCCTTTACAACCCCCCCCCCCCCCCCCCCCCCCACAACAACCCCAACCCTCTCTCTCTTCCCCCATGTGTTACCCAATTCCATTCATTCTCTCTCCTTGTGTTAGCCATTCCTTCGTTCTTTCTCTGACTTTCTTTGTTCTCAAAACCTCTACCATTCTTTCCTAGTTTCTGCTACCCATGGAACTTCCGCCATTGGAGAAGAGAAATCTCCATGCCACTCGCAGCGCCAACCGGCACACAACCACCTTCACTTCCCTAAGAAGATGGAGGTGTCATGACAACTCAAAAAATCGTCAGAGGCTAAAAACACGACGCATTGTTCATGGGTCCATTCTAAACAAGGTCAGGAGGCTCCAAAGGCTCGTCCCGGGCGGTAGAGGGCTGCAACCTGACACCCTCTTCTCGAGAACTGCCGACTACATCTTTCTGCTGAAGTTGCAAGTCAATCTCCTCCAAGCTCTCTCCAAGCTGTATAAATAGCCATCACATGTGGGGATGAGACTCTAGTGTGTTTTCTGTTTCTTCTATCTACTGTTATAGCCATTGTTGTTGTCATCACCATCATTTTTATCGTTTCTGTGGCCCCCCTGTGGATCTGGGTTTCAGTTTTTTATCCCTCTTTTTTATGTCAAATCTCAAATGGGTTGCATGAGATGGATTTCATGTCCCTGACATAGGTTTGCTTTGGACACATACACACATATATATATATATATATATATATGTTTTTCACTGGGAAGAACCGAATTCCCTAGCTAGGTTAAAGATGAATTTATGTTGAAGTAGGCTTACGTCTGTTGGCAGATGATCGGGACCGTACATCTGCTTTCTAGTACTCTTTGATTGGTGATACTCCAGAATTCATGCCCAGATGATGATCCCTACAGTTAAATTAGTGCAGTTGAATGTGGACCGTTGATTCATTCATCTTCTTTGTACATAGAGAAACTAAAATTCAGAGCTGCCTCTCTTGGGGAATTTTGGGAAATGGTTCATTCGTGGTACCCTCTACCAGATGGACAGCCCAGATCAGTCCATCGGATTAGCATGTGGACCCCATCATTCTTCCAAGATGAATGAATGCTGCTGCTACTCTTTCATCTTGCATAACCCACAGGTCATGGAGACTGTAGTCAAACACCTAAAAAAGACCCCCTTCAACCTAGAAAAAACACCCTATTTGTTTTTAGCCCAACTCCACCAACTTTTACTGCACTCCAACTAGGACTTTTCTTTCTAATCCCCATCTAAAACACCACATAAAAAACCCTAATAAAAGCAGAAAATGCTTATCTGCAATATGTAAATATCATCTTTACTGTTATTCGTAGAAGCCAAATAACCAAAAAGGGAAGCAAAAAAAAAAAAAAAAAAAAAACCGGATCTTTCAAGCGATTGCATTAGATGGGTATCCAACAACCTGCTACCCCTCTTCTCAGACTCTCTGGTGAGCCGCGAGATCTGTCAGTACACTTGCCTATTATTAAAGCAGTGCAGTGAGAATTCGCCCATGAAAAACTTGTTGAGGTACTATCTGAGTTGGTGCCCACACCTGCAACAAGAACTCCACGTTCTTGTCATTTTAACCAAGAAAGACGGATCTTATAAAATGGTGATATAACATTTGCGTTGCCAAGTTCCTGTCATTTTAACCAAGAAAGATGGATCTTGTAAAATGGTGATATAACATTTGCGTTGGTGCGATGGCCTACACCTGCCACAAGAAGTCCATGTTCTTGTCATTTTAACCAAGAAAGACGGACCTTGTAAAATGGTGATGTAACATTTGCTTCTAGTCATGGAATACTTGATGGGGCTGAAATGACTTTGGCATTCATCATTTTGGGACATCATGTACATACATCAATTCATCCTACCCATAAATTTAATTTGGTGGAAATGTTTGTCAAACATGTTAGGTACCCCCGTAGCCCCACCCCAGTTCGGAATCAATGTCCGAGGACCAAAGACCCTCTCCTCCTATCTAACCTTTCCATATTTTAGACTTGGGAGCATTCCACGCGTCTGTGTCAAGCTAGGATTTTCATTTAGGTGAGGCTAAGCTTTAATTAGACTATTATTCACATAAGTAAATAAGAAATTGCATTGCATTTAGATGGACACAATGTTTAAACTATGTAAATGACAATCAGCAAACTAAAAATAAGTAGGTACAAAATACTTATATAGAAGAAATACTGCAAATAGATTTCATATTTGACCATTTTATAAATACATTGTAACCGTAAAAAAATTATGCATTTCATGTCTTATCTCTTTCATTTGTAAGACGATTATATTGGATGATTAATGTATTATGCATATGTATTTTATTTAGAAAAATGTAATAAAAAACCTAGGTTTACTTCTTAAAAGGGTGTTGCCATTTTGTATGAAGCCTAAAAAAAACCCCAATTGCTTGATCAAACTATTCACATTGGCTGTAACCCAGCTAGAATTGAGGTGACAAATGAAACCATGTTTCTTTTCAGCATTTATCAAATGTCTGAAGGGCATCCAACAAAAGGCCTAATTTCTACATACATATTGAAAAGTGTATTCCAAGCAAACAAATATTGGCATAGAGAGAAACAGAAAGATGAAGAAATTCTTATGTGTAAGGCTGTGATAAGGAAAATCTAAACACAAAGACTGGAGTTGGTTGCCCCAGGTCCTACCTTGTTCTCTCGCAAAGATCAGGATGCAATCAACTCTGGATTTATGAAAATATAATGTTTTGGGTGGAATAACCTTTTTGACATATGTGGGGTATGTCTAGGGCCCATTTAACAATTTTGCGGTTTTCTTGAGTTGCATGGGGCGACCGCCCTAGGTTCTCTTCACTTTAGTCCACCCCTACATGTGGGGATGGCATAATTTTGAGCGGCTTTGGTTCTTAAAAGGTGGGTTCCATTGTGGAGTTCCACTCATTTGATTGCGAGGTCATCGGATGCAAACTCAAGGTTGGCCAAGATTAAGGGAGAAGGAAGGCACTAGGCCAATTTCAGGCTGTTCTTTGGACAAAAGATCGACAAGCATCGGATTTGAGTCTAAGATCAAATAGTTGAGAAGTTGACTTAAGCCTTTTTCATTTCCAATATGTTCACAATTTAGATTGCATAATTGCATACTCAATCATCATTTAACTAGAATTTCTAATCTCAAGTTTCCTTTTCCCTACATTTATTAGTTCGTTCTTAATATTAGTTTTCATTTTATGAGGACTGATCACATTGGCGCACCAATGCACACTATACGTGTTAACCCAGAACTAATTCCATTATTTTAGCACACCTCTTGCTCTGTTGGATTTTCAATTGATTTATAGTAGGCTATCATCAACCTAATTGGTTGAATTTAGGAATAGAGACCCCTTTAAGTGGGCGTAAGTGTTGAAGTTATCGTTACTTAGCACATCCACATGAAGAGTTAGGCCGGTGGTGCTTTGTAGGATAGGATAAGCTTTTCTATTTGGATTGATTAATGTTTTCCCTTTTATGATACGTTTCCTAATTTGGATAGAATTAATTTTGCAGAGTTGCTTAGGGTTTTCTATTTCTATTGATGGATGTAATGTTTCCCACAGAATGCAATAAACAGGGGGTTGTTATAAGAGATATTAATATGGGTGGATTCCCACATTTGGGGCTCACATTAGATAGGAAAGCAATTAGGGTTAGAGTCCTTCCTTATTAAGTTGCTTGGGGAGGAAATAATTTCATTCTATAAATAAGATATTCATCTTCTCTTTTGTGATGTACATCTCTTAGTAATAAGAAGATCTCTCTCTTTCTACCTCTTTTCTCTTTCTCTTTCAATACATTATCAGTACGACCTAGGTCCTATGCAGCAAAGGTCTCCCTCTCATTTTGCACTTCGATCAACATGCAAAGCAACAAAAATTTTCTACACTTTGATAACGTTAGACATTCATAATGTTACACGTCAAGACATTTTTTTTACATCAGTCAACGAAAAAAGAATTCAAAAGCCCTTTTCATCCTCACTCTACCTTGGTCTACATGAGAAAAAGGTAGAAGTAAAAGACAAAAAAAAAAATGCTGACATTAGTAGTGACGCAAAGAAAATGTAGATCAACCGTCTAATTTCAAACCATAATATCTTGGCCATTCGACATCCGATCAACGATCCGTTGGAAGCTGCGGAAAACTTGTAAGTAGATCTATACATTGAAAGCTAAAAAATTGCAAAATCAATGGCAAAATTATTTTTTTAAATGAAGCTAAAATTATTTTTATCATTATTTCCTTTTAGTTTGTAGATGATTGGTTCATTTTTTTAACAAGGGGAGATCAAAATAAAATGGATCATAATTCAGAACTTAAAGTTTTATATTAATACGAACCTGCAGTTTCGTATAAACTAGAAGTTCCTTTTAAATCCGGACCAGAAGACCCGTAGATTATTAACATTTGAAACCAGAAGTTCTCAAATTCACAATATAAACTTGAAGATTCATATTCCTAATCAACTCTGAAGTTTGATATTTAGATCTAAAAATAAAACAACTAGGCCATAATATCAAGCCCAAAGCCTTGATAGAACCTAAAGTTCCAATTCATGGACCTGTAGTTCCAAATCAAGCAAGAGGTCTTGCCAGAACCTTTTGTTTTAAGATTATTAAAGTTGATAACCTGATGTTTTCAATTTTAAATAGGCCAACTTGATCTGACATGACTCACCCCTTGATTTATTCTGAATGCTTTTAAAAATTTTATTGTTTATCTTTTATCTTCCCTTGTATATCAATGATTATATATATTTTTCTTTTCTAGCTCTTGCATAATGTCGAATTTAGCCAAACTTGAATTTAAATCCCTTAACATTATCGAGGAAAACTACTTATCCTGGTACTTAGATGCAAAATTACACTTGCAATCCAATAAACTTGGAGAGACAATTGGAGAAAGTAATAAAAAGTTCCTGGAAAATAGAGCATTGGCACTCATCTTCTTGCGTCATCATATACATAATAACCCTAAGAATGAATACCTTACTTGAGGACCCAATAGGTCTTTAGAGATCCTTGAAGGATAGTTATGATTACCAGAAGATAGTCATATTACTAGTGGCTTAGAATGAATAGTTAAAACAACGATTTCAGGACTACAAATCAGTATTTGAGTACAACTTCGCTTTTTTCAATATTGTTTCCCAATTAGGATTGTGTAGGGAAAAGATTATGGAATAGTAGATGTTAGAGAAAATGCTGTCAATTTTCCATGCATCAAATGTAATCCTGCAGCAACAGTACTTTGAATGGCGTTTCTCTAAATACTTAGAACTAATTTCTTGTTTCCTTGTTGTTAAGCAGAATAACAAAGTTTTGGTAAATAATCATAACTCCAGACCAACTGGATCTATGGCAATACTTGAAGCAAATACCAATTTCAATTCCAGCAAAGGCAGAGGAAGCAGGTGTGGGAGAAACAATCTCTCCAGAAGAGGTGGGAAAAACAACCCCTCTAAACGAGGAAGATTTCGAGGTCCTCCCCAAAAATTAAAAAATCACCAGAAATGGTCTGATCCGTAGAAACAACAAAATCAAGATCAACATCAGAATCCACTGAATAAATCTACCCATCGTTTTGATGACCCTTGCTACGGATGTGGAAGGAATGTGCATTGGTCACGCAATTTTTGTGCACCAAAAAACGTGGTGGAATGATATAAAACATATAAGGCCTCTATTTATTTTGCAGAGTCAAATGATCTGGAAGATTGGGATTTGGATACAGTCCTACAAAATTACGATTACCAGTTGGATATCACAAATTTGGAGACTAGAGACATTTTTTAAGATAAAAATGGCCAACCTCTAAGCAATGAGACATCTAGTTCTAAGATCGGAACCCCTGTTGGAATGGTTCAGAAAACCAAACGAAACTTTTTTTTCCAGATATTTACCTTTTCATGGATATTTTATGCTGGATGCTTTATTATTTTTTAGTTATTAATTTGATGAACCTTTTTATGGATGTTTTTATAAATATATTTTTCTTGTGATGGATGATTTCTTATTATTCAGTTTATAAATTTGATGAAATTTTTATTTATCATGTGATTGCTTAGTTACACTTTCTTATTATCTTTTGCTTAAAGGTATGGACCATGAAAATTGGGATACTCACTATCTTGTAGATAGTGCTACAACACATATCATTCTGAAAAACCAGAAACTTTTTTCAGAATTGGTATTCAATCCACAAAAGGTACCCACTATAACTGGACCTGTGCAAATAATTCAGGCTCTAGAAGAGCCCACATGGTGTTACCTAATGGTACTCATTTATTCATTAAAGATGTATTGTTCTTAACAGTTCCCGAAGAAACTTACTCATTTTCAAAGACAATAGAACAAATGGATACTATTTTGAGACTGTTAATTAATGTAACAGGGAAATGTTACTTATCGTTACTAGTATTAGAAGCCAGAAGCAAATACTAGAAACATTAAGTGCACTTTCTTCTGAATTATATTTTACGACAATATCCATCGTGGAACCACATTCAGTTTTGAGCAAAATGATACAGTTAAATCCGAAACTTAAACTAAGCCTGAAGCATAGCAATCGTTAGACTTTATTGCTTTGGCATGAGAGGTTAGGACACCCTGGAGTTACCATATTAAAGAAAATCATTGATTACTCTATTGGGCACTCTTAAGAAAGCCATAGATTGATTATACCTAATGTGTATCTATGTATCCCATGTTTACAGGAAAAGTTAATTACTCGACCTTCCTTTGTTAAGATTATATTAGAATCCCCATCCTTTCTGCAAATGATACAAGGAGACATCTGTGGACCGATAAATCCATTTAGTGGACCTTTTAGGTATTTTATGATTTTGATTGATCCTTTTACTAGTTGGTCGAATGTTTGCCTACTTTCAACTAGGAATATAACCTTTGCACGCCTATTAACTCAAATCATTAAACTTATGGCCCATTTCCCTGATAATCCTATTAAGTCTATATGACTTGATAATGCGGGCGAATTTACATTACAGGCCTTCGATGACTATTGTTTATCTCTTGGCATTGTTGTCAAATATCATGTCCCTCACGTCCATACTCAAAATGGCTTTATTGAATCCCTAATTAAGTGCATTCAACTTATTTCTAGGACTACATTGATGCAGTTCAAATTACCAGCTAGTGCTTAGGGACATATTGCGTTGCATGCATCAATACTCATTAGACTTCGACCTACAGCCTATCATCAATACTCCCTTACATAGCTTATACGAGGCATTAACCTAATATCTCTTATTTATGCAAGTTTGGTTGTGCAGTTCTAGTCCTTATCCTACCCCTTCTGCGTACTAAGATGGGACTACAACGTAGGTTGGGAATTTGTATAGGTTATAACTCTCTTTCGATTGTTCGATTTTTAGAACCAATTACAAGAGATGTTTTTATTGCTCGTTTTGCTGATTGTCAATTCGATGAGACAAAATTTTCGCCGTTAAGGGGAAATAAAGAACGTATTGTTCCTATAGAACAACTCATTCCTGAACAACGGCGTGAACTAACGTGGAATACTTCCACTTTGTTTCATCTGGATCCACGTACTTCACAATGTCAAAATGAAGTCCATAGAATTGTGCACTGATAGGAAATTAAAAATAGATTACCTGATGCATTTAATCATGCAGCAAAGGTAATCAAGTCACATATGCCGACTATGAATGCACCTGCTAGAATTAATGTCCTTGTAGGACATAGCCAAAAAGTGGCGACAAAAGAGTTTGCAATATGCTAGAAGGTCGACAGACTTATACGTTCAAAGGATATAGCTTCACGAAAAAAAAATGTATAATTATCTTCATATCCTCCAAAAGATATACTTAGCACTTCTGAAGAAGTTCCTCCTAAAGAGGCTCATAACGTTTCCGAAGAGGTTATAAAAAAAATCCACTTTTTCTAGAATAATGAAAGTTCTTAATGAGACTATAAAAGCCTCCGAAGAGGACCGTATAATGATGAGATCTCTATACTTTACCATTATTCAAGCGAGAGATGGGATAGAAAAAGAATTGTCATCGATGACGCATTTGCATATACAGTAGCTACACAGATATCAAATGAACATGAGGATGATGATTGGGATACAAAATCACGTACTATAAATGAATGTCGATAAAGAAAAGATTAGTCAAAATGAGAAAGTGCCATTACAGTAGAGTTAGAGTCTCTCAATAGACATGGTGTATTAGGACCTATAGTATAAACCTCAAAAGGTGTTAACCCTGTATGTTACAAGTGGGTGCTTGTAAGGGAAAGGAAAGAAATAAATGAAATTACTATATACAAGGCAAGACTTGTGGCATAAGGTTTCCTGCAGAAACTTGGGATTGATTATAATGAAATATACTCCCCCGTTATAGATATAACAACATTTAGATATTTGTTAAGTTTAGTGGTTTCTGAAGATTTGGATATGAGACTCATGGATGTTGTGACTGCTTATTTGTATGTTGACTTAGACACCAAAATTCACTTGAAAATCCTGGAAGGATTTACTTTCCCTGATGCAAAGTCCAAGAGTACGTACTTAATATGATTAAGATGATCATTGTATGGATTGAAGCAATCGGAAGAATGTGGTACAATTTTCTCGTATATATTTGTCTAAGGAAGGAAATGAAAACAATCACATTTGCCCATTTATCTTCACAAAGAAATCTTTAAAAGAATTTGCAATAGCGGTAGTTTATGTCAATGACATAAATTTGATTGGGACTCCAGAAGAGCTCAAAATAACTGCTGATTACTTGAAAAGAAAGTTTGAAATGAAAGACCTTGAGAAAATAAAATTTTATTTCGGCTTACAGATCGAGAGAAGTTCTAGTGGAATGTTAGTCTATCAGTTTAATTATACCAACAATGTTTTGAAATGCTTTGGTATAGACAAAGCACAACCACTAAGCACTCATATGGTTGTTCGGTCTTTAGATATAAATAAAGATCCATATCATCCAATTGAAGAAAATGAAAAGGTATTAAGTCCTGAAGTATCATACATGAGTGTTATTAGTACTTTAATGTATTTAACACAATGCAATAGACTGGACATTTCATTCTCAGTGAATCTACTTGCTAGATACAGCTCTGCGCCAACTCAAAGGCATTGAACTGGTATCAAACATATCTTATGCTATTTACGAGGTACAATTGACTTATGACTCTTTTATTGTAAATATTTTAAGTTTGTAGGATATGTAGATTTATGATATCTCTCTGATCCTTATAAAGGTCGATCACAGACATGTCATGTATTTCTTAGTGGTAATGTTGCTATTTCTTGACACTCTACTAAATAAACTTTGGTAGCTACTTCTTCTAATTATGCTGAGATTTTAACCTTTATGAAGCCAGCAAGGAATGTGTGTGGTTAAAATTTTAATTCAGCATATTTATAGTCCTTGTCAATTGCCTCTTAGTGCAGGTACCCAAAGCGTTATTTACGAAGACAATGAGGCATGTATTCAATAGATTAAAGAAGGATACACTAAAGGTAATAAGACAAAGCATATTGCACTGAAGTTTTTCTTCACACATGAGCTTTAGAAGAACAATGAGATCGAAGTCAAGCAAGTTTATTCAAACAACAACTAGACTGATTTGTTTACCAAGTCATTACCAAAGTCAATATTCCAAAAGATTGTACATGAGATCAGCCTGCATAGAGTTTATTATTAAACAATGTAAAGGTTATTGTTGTCAGGGAGAGTAATTGATAAAGAGTTGGCACCTTGAAGTATGCATACTTAGGACATATGTGCGCTATGTTTTTTTTTCCTTCTTTAAGTTTTATCTCACTAGGTTTTCCTAGTTAAGATTTCAATGAGATAGCATTATGCACGTTCAACACTATTTCAATAATTTTGTAGAACATTGTATTCTTTTTCCTTCGCTTTGGTTGTTATCATATTAGGTTTTTCCTTTTCAAAGTTCTAATAAAGCAGTTTTTATTAAATGGTGATCATTTATTGTGGGGGGGTGTTATAAGAGATATTATTATGGGTGGATGCCTACATTAGATAAGGAAAGCAATTAGGGTTAGAGTCCTTCCTTATTAAGTTGCTTGGGGAGGAAGCAATCTCATTCTATAAATAAGATCTTCTTCTCTCCTTTTGTGATGTACATCTCTCAGTAATAAGAGGATCTCGTTATTTCTCCCTCTTTTCTCTTTTTCTCCCAATAGGGGTTATATTGTGTTTCATACTCTTCTCTTTCCCATCTCCTTCAACCATAAGGAGGTTAGTTGTCACAACCTGAGCCCAGAAATCGGGGGTTAGAGAAAACCTAACCAATGACACACGTACTCCCGTGCACATACACCTAGACCTCATCCAAGTGTACACACACAAGGGATCAATCACACGTGCAAGCAAGTGTACGCGGAAGCTGTAAGTATCATGGCATACCAGAAGATGCAAAAAAAAAAAAAACACAATGATTACAAAAGATTAGACTGATTTATAGTGATATACAACACAATAGAGGGACTAGTCCATAAATTCAAAATACAGGTATAAACCAAAACTCAAAATACAGTCCACAGAAACTCTCTCAGAAGAGGGAAAACAAAATGATGCAAACCACTCTCAGAAGAATGGATCAAGTCCACTTCTCTAGGCCGGAAGGGGCCTTACGTGTCTCTCCTGGAGTTGGGTCGACCGACACAAGATCGGGAGAGGGATTTGAGCCTGCAACACCAAGAACAACTCATAAGTACAATGACTTAGCAAAATATAAGCTATAAGAAGATAACACGAATTGTGTCTATCAATGAGCAAAAGTAGTAATATGCAAAGAGCTATAGTGATCATGTCTGTATACTAGGCAAATAGTGCATATGAATGAGTATGCTCTTAGAATCATACACAGATAAATTGTCAAAGTGGCTACTACATTTGCCATATTCTCCCTTTCGAGAGCAATCGATATGAGAACACCATCGACCTGGCCAGGGTACGAATGTGTCTCCAGTTCCTAGGGTCCGGAATCCCAGGACAAAAGCACTCTGTAGAGGCGGTCACACACTATGCCAAAGTCAACCCCGTCGGGTCTCCTGAGGTTGAGGCTAAGTAGTGCCATATATAGACAATCTCAATCAAATCATATGATGCACATCAATCAATCTCACATACATATCACTTATCACAATCACAAGCTATCACAACAAACGAAACAATAATAAGTGTATCACGTACTGAGACGCAATACGAAGAGCCAATGCGAAGAAGCACTGACGAATGGTTATGAATAACGAATCATCACTGAAGCAAGAACTAAGTACTCCACATGAGCAATAACGAATACACAGTAGTGGATTGTTCCTGCCCGGGCTTTGTTATGGGGATGCTGCTATATTTCCCACAGATTTGAGAGGTCCAGCATAGAACGCGTAAGAAGGCAAAAAAACACGAAATCAAGATGCAATGCAATTCAAATTAACTTGAGGAATCAAGGCCAATTACAAGCCAGTCCTAACCTAGTTGTCCAGTGTTTCTAACCGTGCATGCTGATGTAGTTTTAAGGTATTCGATACATAATTGTTCAATCAAGGAGTGTTGTATCTTATTACGAAAGTATACCAAAGTCCCTTAAACCAACACCCATAGGAAGGTGCTTAATAGTTGGACAACACACATGAATGAATCACAGCCCGAAGGATCATTCATGCAATATATAGATTCCATTGGGCAAGGTGCGTTATCTACATTCTATCTCGAAGGCCCTACAAGGTCTCAATATGAACCTATCCCATTCAGTCATTTTCATTGGTATATGGCTTAGCCTTGCTTTGCTTTACGGCTTGGCCACGGCGAGGTCACGGCTTAGCCGTAGGCCAATGCACGGCTTAGCCGTAGCTTGACCGTAGAAGAGCAACTGTAACATCCCGACCTAGCTTGATCTCGTTTAATGACTAATTAAGGTTGTTTTTGTTGCTAATGATGTTATATTCCTGTTTTAGTTTGGTTGTGGGTCACGGATAGGTAGTTGGGTTAAGTTTGACCAGGTTTAGGTAGACCAAGCCCTTTTTCGTAATTCGCCTTTTTCTAAGATCTTGTCAGTTATGCATCATCTTAGTGTCAACACGTGTGTCTTGTTGAGCTCGTTAAATGCCGTAACTGTGCCAATGGCAAAAGATGTCGCATGGTTCTGTTGGACCTAGATTTGACTCGAACTGTAAATGACCTTAAGCATTTGGACTTGGTTGTAATTTCCCTCAACCTTATCCTATTTAACCCCCTTTCACCGATTCCATTCCATTTTCATCTCAGCTCTTTTCAGTTCTTCATCTCTCTCTTTCTCGTGAGCTCTCTCTCTTTTTCGATTGTTCTCTTTTCTTTTGATTCACGCCAATAGCAAGAGGGAGTTTGGGATTCACGTGACTCAGGTATGTCTAGAGGTTGGATTCCTCTTCTCCCTTCTTTTCTTGTTCTCCTTGATTAGCCTCATGAGGTTTTTCCTCTCTTTTCATGCATAAGAGCTGGGAGTGGTGATTGGTAGTGATTTGAGCCCAAGGACAGCAAGTGGAGCGTTAGAATCGAATTGAGGCAAGTATAAGCATGACTTGTATGAACCCATGATGGTATGTGTGTGTGATTGAAATGATTTTTCCATGATCTTATATGTATAGCATGTTTACAGTCCAGTTGAGTTCAGTTCTTCTCCTTTGAGTTCATTGGTTTCCCTCGTTTTCAGTTATTCTGTACTCCTTCAGAAATTGGCCTTGCGTATTCACAGTTGAACCGTGAATTGTGCTACGGCTAAGCCGTAACATGTAGTACGGCTAAGCCGTAAGCCCCACCGTGACCCAGCCGTAGATCAATACAGGGTGTTCTGAAAAATAACTGAGAGTATGTAAATCTGCATCTCTTCTACGGCGTGGCTACGGCTAAGCCGTGTCCTCTCTTACTGCTAAGCCGTAAGGAACCTACGGCTGAGCTGTAAGGTCTCCTACGGTGGAGCTGAGAGAAATGTACAAGTAAAAAGGGTGCAAAAAGGAAGAAGACTTGGTAGGGCCTTGGACCTAGAAGGTAGGTGACTGTGACTTGCCCAACGGACTGTGAGATTACTACGTGAATGATCTCGAGGGCTGCGAATCATTCATGTTCGTTATCCAAAGGTTAAGCACCTTCCCATGGGTGTTGGTTTAAGGGATTTCAGTGTACTCTCTGGTAGAATGCAACACTAGACAATAATATATCAGAGACCTTAAAACTACATCAACATGCACGGTTATAAACACTGGATAACTAGAATAGGGTTGGATTGTAAGTACTCTTGATTCGGTATGGATTCATTGCATTGCATCTTGCATGTCAATTATTGACCTCCATTCTTTAACATGATTATGTGTTTTCGTTTACACGTCACTTGATAAATTAATTGCTATGTTTCTTACACCTTAAGTATACACGTATATTGATCATGATTATGAACGTATGATATACTTGTTGGCATGTTTGACTCGAGGTGTAGGACATGATTGATTCACTATGGTCAGGCACTACTCTGCCTCAGCCTTAAGAGCCCGACGGGGTGACTTTGGTATAGTTATATGGCCTTGCTGCAGTAATGATACGTCTTGGGGAATCCAGACCCCAGGAAACCCGAGACCCATTTGTACCCTGGCCCGGACAATGGTGTTCTCTTCATGTTTACAAGATCCCTCATTTGGGAGCATATGGCATGTGTGGTAGCCGCCTAGTTATGTATAGAGTATGTATTTTTGATTCACTAGAGCATACTGTATTCTCGCATGATTGCCTAGTTTACAAGCATTGACATGTTATGATTTACTTCTGCTCTTTAATTTAATTAGAGACAGCATGTGTTATCTTATAGTTGTTTATACTTCGCTGGATCGTTGTATTCATGCTTGTCCTTGGTGTTGCAAGCTCAGATACCCAAACCGACCCCTCATCGGTCAATCAGATTGCAGGAGAGACCCCCGAGGCCCCATCCGAGCTAGAGGAGTGGGCGTGATCCCTCCTTTCGGAGAGCGTCAAGTCCTTATTTTGTATACGGGTCTTGATTCTTTTGAAATCTATCATGCTTGCATTCATTCATGAGTTGTATTCAGTATTTTTTTTCATTTTGTAACACTGTCAGACATGATGTATGTAACTTCTGGTTTTCTACTCTGTTCCTACATATTATGTCGTGATGTTTTGATATCTACAGCTTCCGCGTATATGTTTGCACGTGTGAATCTTCCCTTGTACGTGTACATTTGGACCGGGTCTAAGTGTGCATGCACGGGAGTACGTGTGTCATTGGTTTGGCTTTTGCTAACCCCCGACCTCTTGGGCTCAGGTTGTGACAGCAGCAGATTTGTCAACTCTCAGTTATTTCAGGTGTCAGCCTGTATTGATCTACGGCTAGGTCACGGCTGGGCTTACGGCTTAGCCGTAGTGTATTTTACGGCTCAACTGTAGCACAGTTCATGGCGTAACCGTGAGTGCGCTGGGTCGATTTCCTGAAACAATTACAGAATAGAAATGGCTAATTCTCAGCTGGATTAAGCAAATAAGAACAAAACTTACTCAATAGGGCTGTACATTAATGATCCATACAAGAAGAGTAAAAATACACATAATCAAAGCATTACCAATAAGTGTTCAAGCTACTTATGCTTATACTTGCCTCAAATGGAAATCACACACAGGAGTCGTTGTTTTGGGCTCAATCCGCTGTCTAAACACAATTCTACTCGTCAAACACTCAAGAACTCAAAGGCACGTTGCAAACATGCACCAAACTGACATAGGAGGAAGACCAAATAGGAAAAACACAACGAAACACGAGATATACCGTCGAATTCACGCGAAGATGACGAGTGCACTGCTCCCTTTCTCACTTAAAGAAGGAAGAAATGAAACAAAGAGAAAGAGAGATGAACGAGAGAGAGAAGAACAGGAGAGAAGACGGTAGAGAAGAAAGGAAGGCGGTGGTTGGGTCTTTTATAAGATAAAGATGAGTCAAAATTGCAAGAAAGTCCACATGTTTTCACCATTTACAGTTCGCGTCAAGTAGCGATCTAATAGGAGTAAACGAGGTCGTTTGCTTTAGAATCAATTATGAAGATTGATGAGCTCAATGAAATACACGCGTTAAAATCAAGATGACGCAAAACTGACAAGCCCGACAAAATAAAAAATTACGAAAAAGGGCTCAAACTACCTAAACCAGGTCAAACTTACCCAACTACCGATCTATTTTTCAAAACCAAAGAAAAGCAAAAACCAAAACACACTTAACAACAATATCGCAATTAATTAGACACTAATTCGAATTAAGTTGGGTCGGAGTATTACATTAGTAACCTTCTAATGCCATTGTAATTTATCCCAATTTATGGTCATATGTCATAATGAATGGCAATGATAGAGTTGAACGTTAGATTAAGTATCAAATTGGTCTTAATCAGTTTCTTGCATGGATTAGTGGACCCTTCATCCATCTTCTTTTTCTTGATTCATAGTAAGCCGGTTGGGATTCAAAATGTCACCTCAAACTGAACCCAAACTGTGAACTGGTATCTTGTGTTGACCATTTTAATTTCAAGGTAGGTACAAATTGACACTGTGAGCATGATTAAATAATTGATCAAATTCATGTTAAGCTGATACATGATCGGTCAGGTTGGCGGGTCATTCTAAGAATGGAGTCAACCTGGTCTCAACCCTTTTGTTAACTAAGTCAAAAATGTGAACTCAACCCCAACCTGAAAGGAATTGGGACAACTCAAACTGTGAATTACATGATTAGGTTTGGGTTGGTTCGTGGATCAGGTCAAGGGTGGTAGGATGTCAACCCACCAAAATGTTACATAACACGACAATTAAAAACCATGACTTTAAGAGGCAAAGAATCATATGAACTTTTTCATTCAAATGAACTAAGCTTCTTTTAACCATGAAGGGGGCTTGTGTTGTTAAGTATATTTTGATCAAAATAATATACTTTAAAACTAGATGAAGGGACTAAAAAATCACACTTAATGCTCTGGGGACCTCTCAATGATTAGGCTAATTAAAGGGCTAGGTATATAGAATATCATGTATTTCATTTTTTTTAAAAACCAACTTGACCCTCATGCTCTTTTCAAAATCTATCCCAAATTTGCTTTTTAATAGTAATGAAAACTTATTGAGAAAAAAGAAAAGGTGCAAAAATAAAGAAAGACAAAAGAAACAAGATGGAAAACAAAGAAAAAAAAGGGACGGATAAGGTACAAGAGCATTATAATACCCCATCCCAATTACATCATCACACACACCCAAGGAGATAACTTTTCAACCTCTTGCTTGGCTAATGCATCTACCATATGGTTGACAGATCTAACCTCATGAAAAAGGGAAATAATTAGAGTAGCCAATAACTCCCTAATTCTATTGAAATGGTATTAAAATTTTCAAGGGGGTTCCTTTCGGTTAGATGCCTAAGTGATTGCATTCAAGGAATCGCTTTCCAAAACTGGAGGACCAAAATATCTTTTTAAAAACACTTTGAGACCTTCCAAGATAGCTAACACCTCTGCTTCATTTGAGTCACAGATATCCACCTACTTAGAAAATATAAGTAACACTTCACCTTTACAATTATGAAGCACACCTCCAACCTCGGCTCGCCCTGGTTTACCCCTCGAAGTTCCATTCACATTTGATTTTAAAATGCCAAAAGAAAAGAGAGACCAAGGAATGGATCTCTTCTCCTTAAAAGGTGACACCCCATACAAACTTTTTACTTGAAAAATAATATCATTATCGTGTAGGTTTACAAGCTCCTTTCGAACTAAAGCTCGTTTCATAATCCTTAAGATGATTTTAGTAGTTAATTCAACCACCGAAGATGAAGAACCATTAAAGATCCTGCCATTTCTTTCCTTCCAAATAGACCAAAGGATAATAAATAAGATCATCCTCCACAAAACACGCCCACACCCCGCAAAGCATTCACCATGTCAAGAGATTATTGCTTCTGCAATATTCTTTGGGAAACACCAGCTAATACCACACTTTCTAATTTAGTCATTCTAGATATGGATTGCCACCTCACAATGAAGAAAGTGATGGTTCACCATCTCATTCTTTTTGCCATACATCATACAAATGTCTGAAATGGTAGAAGAGCTAATTCCTCTCCTCCTTAGGTTATCAATAGTGAAGACATTCTTTGCAACTGCTAACTAATAAAATGCTTCAACTAGAGGTGGAGATAACCTCATCAACACATGGTACGAAGGAGCCATATGAGTGGGGTTTCCTTCAAACGTAGAATAGAAAGCTTTAGCCGAAAACTCTCCTGAAATAGATAGCTTCCAAGTCCAAGAGTCCTTAGAATCCATGGAAAAATACATATTAGTAAGAATACTCAACAACTCCTCATATAGTTCCCCTTCAATTAATCGAGGACTTTTTTTAAAGGTCACATCCCACACCATACAGCCACTCCTCACTTCGAAATAATTACTAACAGATGACTCCTTGTTAGCAGCTAATTTAAAGAGTTTGGAAAAGACCTACAGAAGGGTCCCTCCCCCACCCATTCATCTAACTAGAACCTAACATCTCTATCATTCCCCAATTTAAAACTCACCCATTTGTACAAGGCTTTCTTCTTATCATTGGAATCATCTACAACAACAACAATAGCTCTCTATATGCTTGATCTACAATTATTAGGCCCTAGCTTAAGCCACCAGTCTCAATTATCCTCACCATACTTAGTAGCGATCACTCTATGCCAAAGTGCCTCCTTTTCCTCTATAAGCCTCCACCACCATTTAGCCAACAAAGTTCAATTTTTATTTTCTAAATCACCCGAATCTAGGCCCCCACTAGATTTAGGCTTAACTACTTCACTCCACTTCATCAAGTGCAATTTCTTCTTATCCCTCTGATCATGTTAAAAGAAGTCCCTCCGAATATGATCTAACCTCTCAATAACAGCCGTTGGCATTTTAAAAAGAGACATATAGTAAACTGGAAGATTGGATAAGCAAACTTTGATAAGAATGATTCTTCCGCTCATAGACAAGTAACACTTCTACCACGAAGACAACTTCTTCTCAAAATTTTCAACGATTAGATCCCAAAGCGACTTAGATCTTGGCCTAGGACCAATAGGCAATCCAAGGTAAAAAATGGGAAGTTTCACATATCTACACGTAAAATTGTTAGCCAAAGCACATGTGGTCTCGTCTGAATACCCAACTCCCACCAACATACTCTTAGAGATGTTTATCTTCAAATGTGAAACCAATTGGAAACTTCGAAGAATTCTCTTAATAGCCAATATTTCTTTTGACTTGGTCAAACTAAAATAATTGTATCATTAGCAAATTAAAGATGAGTAATAACTTCTCCACTACATCCCATTTTAAATCCTCCAATCAACCGGAACTCTCTTGCTTTCACCAAAAGCAAGCACAAGGCCTCAACCACAAATTGTGAAAAGGAACGGTGAAAGGAGATCTCCCTATCAAATTTCTCTGGAAGGTTTGAATAGCTTAGTTGGAGAGCCATTAATTAGAACTGAAAAGAAGGTAGTGGAAATACGCTTGCGGATCCAACAGCACCACACTTCCACAAATCCCAATCTAAGCAACATGTAGTCGACAAAATCCCAAACTACATGATCATAAGCTTTTTCTAAGTCGATTTTGAAGATCACACCCACTTTCGTAAACTTCTTTCTTGAATCCACGAGTTTATTAGTAATTAACACTCCAACAAGAATTTGCCTACCGGCCATGAAGACCCCTTAAAAAGTAATAATAACTCGAGGGAGAACACTCTTCAGCTAATTCGTTATAATCTCTGACAACAGCTTATAAAAACAACTGACAAGACTAATTGGCCTAAAATCCTTTAACTCCACGGGATTAGGTGCTTTAGGAATGATTGTTAGGAAAGTGGCATTCATGTCTCTATTGATTCTTCCCCTTTCATAAAATTCAAAAAGTATATTGATAAAATCTTCTTTTAAAAAAAACGAACTAGCTTTGATGAAAGAGAAATTAAAACCGTCTAGATTAGAAGCCTTGTCTCCTTCACACTCTTCCCAGGCTTTTAGCACCTCTTCCTCATCAAATTCTTTTTTCAACCATCTCCTCATTTTTATAGAAATTTTGAGGAAAGAAAGGCCATTAAGATTGGGTCTAGCACCCACATCACTCTTGTAGATATTTTCGAAAAATTACACCACCTCATCTTTTACTTTAATTGGACTTTCAAATATCCTACCATCATGATGGATTTTCCGTATGTAGAACTACCTAAATCTATCCCGAAGTAAAACTACGTAATTCTTATAATTAATTATCCATGAAAACATATACAGAAGAAGAGAAAAAGAAAGTTATTGTATCCATGAAGAAATATAGAAAATAAGAGAAAAACAAAGTTAGGAGATGAGAGGACATAGTAATCGGTTAAAGACTCAAAGTTAACCTTTGCTCGGAAGATGCGGTGAAAATGAAACGTGCATTAGTTGGGAGATGTAGCTTAAGTATTACACTTGGTTAAAGCGCGAGAGCACACAATGTGAGTGAGTTGGAGAAGACGACAGCATGGAGAGAACTAGTAGGTGTTAAAAATGAAATCTAGGAGTCTGAATCCTCCAACCCTCTCACTCACTTTCCATGAGGGATGTTTAAGATGGAGCCCCACTACTGAATATCTGATATATTGAAAAGAAATGCTCTCCTTTTTAGTGGGCTTTTCCCACATCTTACGCTAATATGAGTCAGTTTCATAATAAAATGAAGGACTTAATTTCACTATAAAATGAAGATGAGATGTTATATGCTCAACATCATGATGAGATTAACTCCTATTGGCATAATTATTTGGATCAGCTCACTAAAGAAGAGGACATTCAATGAGTGGATCCCATTATGTACTTTCACTCTTTAGTGTACGAAAGTTTTTACTACGACATAAAAGGTTAGTTTGACAACAAAATGGTGGAAAGATGCCTTAAAAACTTGGAGTCCTTTTAATATCTTTTCTATAATTAGGACAAAATTTAAGGGTTGTTTTTGAAAATTCGGAAAATTTGCTTATTTATAAAAAATGTCAATTTTTTTTCAAAATAGGGTTTAAAATTTCCAACTCCTTTCAAGAAAGGACAACCAAAAACGAATTCAATCTTTCCATCATGAGGCCCACATGATTATAATTCAAACCGTTCATAAACGAATTTAATCTTCCCCAGTGGCACACCATCAAATTTCTATTCAATTGTGACTGGCACCCAAGTTCAGATTTTAAAGGCACATAGGCCTACTTTCAAATACAAAAGGCCTTCTGGGGGTTGTTTAATAAAAAAAAAAGAAGAAGAAGAAGTAATAACAACAATACCAATGCAAGAAAAACGTCAGATTTCGAGCGAAATCTGAGATTTATCCTTCCTCACTCTCTCTCTGAAAACATCAATGGCGACGATTTCTTCAACTTCGATAATGTTAGGATCTTCAATAAAGCGAGCTAATCGGGTCAAACTGGTATCCTCTACTATACTTTCTTCTACTGATTTCGAGCCCTTTGATTTTGTTTTGGATGTGAAATGAACACAGCATCAAACCCTATCTTGTAATTTCTTCATACTATTCTCAGGCATTTGGAACTTGGCAGTGATTGCTTCTAATTCAGCTTCTTAGGCCAGAATCATTTGGATTTCTACTATTTGCTAAGTGAAGCTTTTGCCCAGAGTTAGTTGTAGGCTTTAATTACTCTGTCTTGAAGTGGGTCTGCAGGAGACTTCATTAAAATTTACACACACTAATAGCATGTTTCGGTAGGAGAGTTTTCTGGGGTGGTTTTTTATCCGCATAGATTACGTTTCCTGTGGAAAATTTGAATCTGGGGGATTCATTTTCTACTGTTTGAGTTCATATTGTTTTGTGGGTGGAGCATTTTCTGCCTTGAATTGTGTTTTTATCTCTTTTTAAGATGCATGGTTCTCTTGGCTGCTGGTTCTGATTCTGCTTTGCACAAAAACTGGGGAAGGGCTTTCACCGTGGATATTGAAGAATGCGGGTAATTTTTAGCACGCAACAATGAGGAACCATTCTCCCTTGAAAACCATTTTCATTTACTTTGGAAAATGCTTTGCTCCAACATTGTCTAAGAACCTGTTCGGGTTCTTTCATTCGGTTTACCTGTGCAACTAATTACCTGTAATTCTTTTTAACTGTGATCGAATGTAGAAAGGAATGAAGAAATTCACTCAGGCTATCCAAGTGCACGAAGCCTCATTTACGCTTAAATCGAGTTGCCTGCACTTGGTATACAAAGCTTCAAATGGGTCCTAATTCCTAATAATATTTTACTTGCTGATTTACTGCACTGAAGACCAAGGTTATAAAAATCGGACTTGGGGTGAGACTTGGTCACCCTCATGTCGAGTCAATCTGCTCAAGTTGAAATAAGTTGTACTCAGTCTCAAACTCCTGAAAATGCTTAATACATGAAAATTTCAATCGAAAATATGAAAAGCTGAAACTAATTTTCTTTAACTATAGAATTTACGGTTTTCAGTAGTGAATTCAAGTAGTTATAGATTGCTGCAGTTGGTTTTGACTTTTGAGGTTCATTGTTTATGTTCAGATGAATAGTGAGCAGTAATCTTTTCCTTTGTATCGTTCCATCTTGTAGAGAAGATTATTATGATTGTCAAAACACGTCCTGGGACGTGGGTTAATCAACTCTGTGTTAATTACATGGAAGAATCAAAATACTCCTTATCAAGTATCAACCCCTGGCTTTGTTAAAGTATTCTTCTCTTGATTTTCACTTCTCCGGACATGCTTGGACAAATTCTAGTGAGACTTGGAAAATTCCTTGATTTCTCAATTCCTTGGCCACATTCTCCGTGGGGCCAACGATGAATCCTTCATCTGTGTGATTGCACTTTTAGAGTCTCTTTCCGTAATCAAAGTGGTTGAAAAATGAGAAACAAAAAGCTTGACGACTTCTTGGATTGCTTGGTTTCGTTTGAGTACTTAATATCCATTTGACTTGAAAAGAAAGCTTGCCTTGCACCTTCATGTAAACACCACCAACCCTTCTGGTCCAATTTTTCCCCTTGTTTCTCCATCCACATTAAATTTTTCACACAGCTTGTGGTGGTGATGGCCATTGTCCTGATATCACTCTTTCGCAGACACCCAACTTCACTTTAAAATCTGCGATTGAGCAAGCCTTTGAAATCCTTATTCTCATGCGTCCAAAAAACAATACTCATCCTTTACTTTGTCGATGAAATCTTCATTATATCTCTCCCTATTATTAGAGATCCTTCTATTTCTTTCTTTCCAAATATACCGTAGGGTTGCCAACTTGCCATTGGAATTGCTTTCCACATCATTTGACCCCTTTCTGGGAAGGGCCAGGTTCCAAGACTGGAAAACTTCCTACAACATAGACTCCAAACATCTGAACCAGCCACATAATTGAAGAAAACGTGGTCCACATTTTCCTCAACTCTTTTGCTTGGAGGGCATAGTGGGAACTGATTCTCTGCACTAATATTGCCATCAACTCTGAAAATTTTTCTTCTCTCTGGATTGTCTTTGGTTACCACTTATCTCCCTTGAATGGCTAGCCAACAAAATACATCAGTCTATGATGGTGCAATGCACCAATGCCTTTCCACATTGCAAACCAAGCTCTCAGAAGGTTGCCTTTGTTGTGAATCTACCTGACATATGTTGGTCCAGATTCTTTTGTCTTCCTCCACATTGCAAATAAAAACATTATTGAGAAGGCTCAACAAAGTCTTGTGTTCTTTTACTGTTATAAAAAAAAACTCTCGTGTTCTACTGTCTCCGACTCTGGAAAATTCCATCAAAAATGCAGGACCAACCTTCCAACCAATCATGACATTGATTGAGACACACATTTGTATCCTTATCACTCAATATGAGCCTGATTGAGACAACTTAAGATGACTCTTCCATCCACATATCATCCTAAAACCAGCTCTCCACCCCGAACCTACTAAAGGCCAGTATTCTTATTTAAGACTGACCACAACAGTGTTATGACTCTTGATTGGAAAAATTTGTCTGCATAACTTCAACACTTCTACCGTTCAACCTCTCCATGTTCCTGTGCATAGGCCTCATGCATATTTATCAGCATTGACTTGTTGCAACAATGATTGTGTTTCCTCACCGAATCAAAATGCTTTGGATGCACACTTTGAGCCTTTGCAGTATGGAACAGGAGTATAGGACTCTTCACCTAGGCAAGCCAATGGAGCCTTCACCACTGGGGTGGCTTGGAGCTTGGACTTTGGTGTCTGCTCCAAAACGAAAGAACACGTGATATTGCAAAGATAACTTTCATATATTCTTTGCTTTTCAAGGTGCCACAGTTAAAATGTATAAAGATCTGGAAGGCATTGTAGAAGGCATGACTTAAACAACTCCTAATGTGAACCATGTTTGACCATCCTCTGTTACTCTATCTCTAGAAACAGGATCTAAAAGAAACTAAACCATTTTTACTTTGACAAATAATGGAAACAATAATATAGAAATATAACTCCAGCCATGACTACGATCTTCTGACTAGTCTTAATTCACACCAAAAAGTTTTTAGGGGATAAACAAGACATCGAACCAAATGAAACTGTTCTGTGCTGCATGTCAGAGAGCCGTTTGAGTCTCCACAACAGCATGTGATAACTGATTTTTTCTAGCCTTGGATCTGCATCATAATGGCTGTTGGACATCCCCTACTTCATCAACATTTAATTGAACTTTGATGTTTGCAATGTAATAGATATGTAATGATTCTGTGAAGTGGGGATTCTATTGCTGTCAGTTGGGATTTGGGCTTTTGGGGCAGTTGTAGCACAATTATTATTGCCGGAATTTCTGAATTGCAGATGGGATTGTTTTCTCTACATCAGATTTTTGTGACTCGATGGTATTGTTTCGCAATCAATCAGATAAATTTCTTCTCTCTGTCAGGCATGGTTCAGATTGTTGAGGGTCAACTTGGTTTGTTTGGTCAGGATGATTCCTGAATGCATCATATCAAGCAACTGACTTCTATTGTGTCAATTGTTTTAACGTGAGCACTACGAATATTACCTAATTGTGCTCTTTTCCTTTTCAGTTGGGGCGTCAACTGAATCTACCTAATGGAGTGATGGCATCTAGTGCTATCCTTTGTGTCCTCAGGGAGCCTGGTCAAGGCTTAGCGGGGAAGAAGCAGGAAGCAATTCCCCAAAATGTGAATCTCCCACCCATACCTTCAAAAAACAAGAAGAAACCTTATCCAATCCCTCTGAAGAAGATACAACGGGCTGCAAGAGCTGAGAAGAAACTGGCTGAGAAGGGAATAGAGAAGCCTCTTGAACCTCCAAAGAATGGATTACTTGTACACGATCTCATTCCTGTTGCTTATGAAGTCCTGGATGCATGGAAGGTACTGATTAAGGGTCTGGCACAGCTTTTGACTGTCATTCCTGTCTATGGTTGCAGGTAATTTGAGCGGCATTGTTCAGATTTTCCTGAAATAGCGTTTGACATATGAAATGAGGGGTTGAATGGATTATAACCCTCCTTTTCTGGAAATATCAAATGTCTATTCATAGCATTGTGATTTTTCTGGAAATAATTTTAATCTCATGCTATTCTCAAACAGGATTAAAACCTTTCATGCATAAGGAAAAGTAAAGGAAGAAAAAGAAAGAAAAGAAGAATTATATTAAAAAAATGCAATGACGAGTTAAATGAATTTTGCATTCCAGCTTTTCTTGTTCTACACATGTTTTCTCTAATAATTTGTGGTGCTTCTGTCGTCACATGAGAAAATGAAATGTTGTATCTTTCTATAGTGTAGTGGTTAGGTCCTGTAATTTGGAACTTCCACTATTTTGATCAGCTGAAATCTGGGCTTCTGATTTCGCACTGCATGATTGTAGGTGAATCCTTGATTTTTTGTGTTTTTGGAATGATAAGAAATTTTATAAAGGTTTACAAAATGTATATAAAGGCTAGAGGAATTTAAAGAAAACCAATTCAAAGCCACTTGAAAAGACAACAAACCCTATGGCCTGAACGAAAAGAAAAGATCTCAGCCTCCAATAGCCAAAGAGAGAAGGAAAGATAAAAGAATAAAATAAGAAGGAAGGTCCTCCATGCCCCTTAGATTGAGATCATACCATAGGGACTTAATCCAATAGATGGATTAAGCCCCAAGGGTGGCTGAATCAGCAGGACCAAACCTGTGTAGCATCTAAAAGAACCCCTTGTTTCACCGGCATGCCCCTCCCTTCCTTGTTTGCTCCTTTGTGGTGGAAAGATAAGGACATTGTTCTCTTAAGTCTTTCTATCTCATCTTCCCCGTTCTGGAATTTTTGTTGGTCACTAGAAGTCTAGAAGTTTAACCAGACACCCAACCAATTTAATGCTTAATATTTTATGGCGCAGTGAGTGTCCAGAAGTTCATGTAGGCCAGGTTGGTCACCAGATTCAGGACTGTCGTGGTCCAGGAAGTGAGACGCGTAGAAGCTTCCACAAATGGGTCAAGGGCTCGATCAATGATGTTCTCATTCCTGTTGAATCATACCATCTCTATGACCCATTCGGCAGACGTGTTAAACATGACACTCGGTTCAATTATGACAGAATTCCAGCAATTGTTGAGTTATGCATACAAGCAGGTGTGGATATACCAGAATATCCTTCACGCAGAAGGACAACTCCAGTTCGAATGCTGGGGAAGAAGGTGATTGACCGAGGTGGATATGTTGAGGAACCCAAACTGCATCGCGCCAAAGATTCATTTTCCTCGCTTGCAGAGCTTGACACGTATGGGATCCACACTGGTCAGTTTCCTCCAGAATCTGATATACGTCAGATTGCTGAAGAGACCCTTGTAGCATATGAAAAGGTGACGTGGGGTGTAAGAAAGTTAATGAGGAAGTACACTGTGAAAGCATGTGGATATTGCTCAGAGGTTCATGTGGGACCATGGGGTCACAATGCAAAGCTGTGTGGAGCATTCAAGCACCAATGGAGGGATGGGAAGCATGGATGGCAGGATGCTAGAGTGGAGGAGGTTATTCCACCAAACTATGTGTGGCATGTGAGGGATCCTGGAGGTCTGCCATTGAAGAGTGCATTGAAGAGGTTTTATGGTAAGGCACCAGCTGTGATCGAGGTGTGTGTACAGGCAGGTGCTGTGATCCCAGATAAGTACAGACCCATGATGAGGCTTGACATTGTAGTTCCTGACTCTGAAGAAGCACGCCTAGTGGCATAACAGAAAGTACTCTCAATATAGAGCCTCACATTTCTTGGAAGAATCAGGTTCTATGCTCCACATATTCATGATTTGTAAAGGTTTGCTTATTTCTATTCTAACTTCTCTGAACTTAATTCATTGCTTTGAGCATTGACATCCATTTCTTTTTGCAACTCTGAGGAATGCATGAGGCTATGCATATTATCATCATGCCTCTAGATTGTACTTTTCGGCCTATGGTTTAGTTATCCAAACCACCGATATGATTTACTACCTTTGATTATCATCATTATCATCATCAAAGCCTTATTCCAACCACGTTGAAGTTGGCTACATGAAATCTGTTTCTCCATTCCGTACTATTATGAGCCAAATCTTTAGATAAGTTGAACTTCTTTAAATCTAATTCAGTGACCTCCATCTAAGGAATAAAATAGCGACCGCTACAAAGCGTAGCGGCCGGCACTGCCACGCTACGGAGGTGTTAGCGGCGCTAACACCTCTAGCAGGGCGTAGCGGTCGCTATTTTTCTGGTGGGCTTATTTAAATGTCTTGACGCTCATTCTTCTATATTTTTCACTCTTGTCTCCATATTTCCTTTTCCTTTTCCACTGTTTTTTGGTCCTACCTCCCTCTTTTTTCAAATCAAAGGCAACAAGGGTCCAAAAACACATTAAGATCTACAAATCTAGATCATTCATCTTCTTTGGAGTCAAAAGGTATTTTTTATGTGATTTTCTTAGATTTATAGCTCTATTCCTCTTTTCTTCTTTATGAATCTCTTGGAAATGGTTTGTAAGTGATAGATCTGTATTTCTCATAGATCAAACCCCACCATTTTCTATGGTTTATTTATTTATTATTTATTATTTATTCTCGGATTTTTTTATTTTTTGAAAAAAAAATTTTTTCTTGAAGAAACACCAACCAAATCACTTGAAAATTACTCCCAAGTGTTAGATCTATGAATCTCATGAATGAATCGCACTTTCTTTCTTGTTTATTTGAATTTATTAATTTTTTATGTTTATTTGAATTTATTAATTTTTTATGTTCATATTAATATGACTTTTGGTGGTAGAGGTATTCCTCTAATCATTTCTCAAATCTTAACTTTATATTAACTATCATGTCTCAACTCTTTAAGTACAGTGTTATTTGTCAAGTTATTATTTATTATGTCATTTATTGTGTTGAATGTTGATTGTTGAGTCATTGACTCTAGTGACTAATCTCTCTAAATCTTAAATTCTTGACTCTTGAGTCTTGACTTTAAGTCTTAAATCTTGATTCTTGATACCATGTGAAAATTAAGAATGATACTATTATTTTTTAATTATACAGCGATACAAGATATCATGCATTTAAGGAACCGCTACGCCCCTTATTTTAGGCTTTTTTGTAAAACAAACACATATTCTAGCTCATTACAATTTTCTGGATTTTCTGAGAATTTTTCGAACTTTTTTGAATCATACCGCTAAGTTGCTACGTAGCTCCGCTACTGCTACGTAGCACCCACTACGTAGTGTTTTGGCGACCGGCCGCGACGCTATCCGCTACCGCTATTTTGATCTTTGCCTCCATCGATATTTTTTTTTGGCCTACCCCTACTTCTTGATGGGCCATCAACTTGTATAGTCAAACATTTTCTCACCGGTGCCATTATCGGCCTATACTCAACATGCCCAAACCATCTTAAACGGATTTATCTAATCTTATCCCCTATCTTAAACGCTCAACATGCCCAAACCACCGATATGATTTGCTACCTTGGATATGTTACCTAAAAAATTGCCCCTAAATGATGATCCTGAAACTTCAATGGTTGATGGCCTTGTGATTGATTGTTAAGAATCACCATCACTATTGAATCTGCTTCCCATATGCTTGGTGGTTAAGAATGAAATGTTGAGAAGGTGCAGAATAGCACATTCAATGCAAGAAGGGCAAATATTGCGCAGCTCAAAATATGTTATGATTGGTTAGTTTCAAGATATGATTTATCCAATGTTGGGTCAATTGTCCAGATCCCACACTATGCAGACAGCTTTTCAAAACCTACTCAAATTTTAGACACATCTGTCAAAGGCTATAAACCACTTTTTTTTTTGGCAGAAACAGCAAACTAACCTAATAGCCCCTTGATGATTCTTTGAAGTAAAATACTTGGATGAGGTTTGAAACATATTGAAATTCCTTAGTTTAACTGAAGCGCTTTATTTTTAGAGGGATGAATAGGTATGATGGAGAAGATGATAAGCGGAAAAGAGGAAGAGGTTAAGAGGGATGAATAGGAAGAGGCAGGAAGCACATCTACAGAAAGCTGGAGAGATCACCTTTCTTCTTGATGGCAACATAAATCCTTTTTTTTTTTTTTGTTAATTTATGCTTGCAAATCCAGATATCTTCCAGATAAGGTTGAGCTTCAGCCTGATAGTGCGTCATGCTTGTAATGTAAAAGTAGGGCCGACGGTTTTATGAACCAAATCATTATATGGTGAGTACTACCTTTAGTGCCCTATGGAATTTTTGCCTAGCTTCCATTGAATGTGGACCCTTGATTTTTTTTGCTTCATTAGCATCTATTGCTAGCTACCAATTGCAATCCATTATCATGAAGACTTTTGGTACATAAGCTATTCCTGGTGGGGTCCGTCATATCATTGTTTAACTGAACGCAGAGACCTGCTTGTGGTAGCACAAGCAAACTACAATGCAATTAGGTTTTGCATTTTATATTCTTTGTTCTACTTTTATCTCGTCCTCTTGTGCACTCTTTGATAGTCTGTATGTCTGCTGAAGTACAATGCTCTCAGGATGTGACTTCTTTGTCTGTCAAACAATAGATTGTGCTGTTTCTATGGAAGTCGTTTCTTTTATTGTCTGAACTTCCGCCATGTAATTGTATCCGCGATCTCGTCATTAGTCATTTATAATCCTTTTTTTAGGTTAATAATTTATTCATGCTTAAGAAACCTTGAACCTATGTGATCTGTCTACTCTTTTATTAATTTTGTCCTGTGTATGTTGCTACTGGCACATTTGGCAGATAGGAATTCATATGGCTTTGATTGAAGGGGTGAAAGGTGAAAGATGAAAGTTGGAGATCTTTGATACGGCATCAAATCTTACCCATGTTATTGGACTACTTTTCATACATAAAAGTCGAATAATTTCCTGTCGATGGGAAAATTTGGATTATTCCTTGTTGATCCCTTCCTTTGGCCCTCGACCCTTCACTCAGTTGATCATGTCATCCCATTAAAACCATGTAGGAATAGACATGGTTGACTGTCTTTTTACTCTATATTTTTCCATTTTAAAGATTGTATAAGGCTTCCATAATTGTGATGGCCGTGTTAACTCCTGTAATGCTGGGGCATCTACAACTTAGTTTAACAAGGTGGCATTGCTGAACTAGTGCATATTGTGTTGCATGCATTCTCTCTCTCTCTCAAAAAAAAAAAAAAAAAAAAAAAAAAAAATCTTCCTGTAATGTTGGTTTCCTAGCCACTTTCCTGGCCCTCATCCGGGAGATCTAGGAAAGCCTGAAAAATGATTACCTAGGAACCTTTAATTTCAGGTTATAGGTTGCAGCATCAAACAGTGGAAAATGTATTTCTTATTAGGTTTTCACTATCCTATAAATTGTTTGTATATAAACTAGGATCAGATATAGGAACTATATTCAATTTATTTACTATTTAATAGGCGAGTTCTTTCCTATGTTTGCATGTCTTAATGGAGATAACAGATTACTGGGAGCACTATTCAAAGAAAGATAACTTTGCCAAGTCTCCTGCTGAAGATAGGAGCAAAGACGACATTAGATATTGCAAATGAAAAGGCTAAAGTCATTTCGGAGAAAAAGGAAAAGAACAGGAGTTCAAAGTGATGATGTTGCTGAATACTTTGACACTGATTGGGTCCCTGGTCAGCTTCAATTAGGGCCCCATGATTCAGTGTTAAATTTATCTTTCAAATGTATTACTAGTTCTATCTCTATTGTTGTTCTTTACTATGCATGCATGTCCAATTCAATGATGCACAAAAACAGGCTAAGTGATAAAGTGACTGAAGCGCAATTTTTCCCTCCCTTCTAGGCATCCCTTTGAGAGGGGTTATTTGATCTGACGAGGCACCTATTGAGCTATTGGCTATGCCATTCTGCTAAGAGAGGGCCTCATCTCTTGCAGATAGTAGATTGACATTGGTCAGGTTGATAGTCTGTTGATCTCAATGAGGGTGCTGATGACGATTAATAACTTGGGAATCCTCAACCAAGTCACGCTTTGTGCTTGATTGAAGAGGGGGAGTACCCAACCCAGAGAGATTAATTTCAAATAATGACACTAAATAAACTATGTTTAAAATTAGACTTTGTTGGTAATTTATATATGATTACTGTCTAATGAGTAACAAGTTGAAAAGGAAGTAACAACTCACAAAATCATAATTTATCTAAAATGAGATCTAAAAATATTTTAGCTGGTCTTTCAAAAATCTGTAAGAGAAAATAAATCGACAGATTGTAAAAGAAGCTTGATTTCTTCTTGGGCTGCTGCACCAGTAAGTGACATCACAGAATCCAAGTATATGCATGGTAACTTTGCTCGTGGGCAACCAGGCTTATGATCGATCCTACTGTCATAGAAAATCCGCCAGAACATCCTCCATGAAACAATTCTACACTTCAATCAATGGCCTGAAAATAGACTCACAACTTCATACCAATGGGTACATGTTTGATGAATGGAAAATATTGAATGGCTATGGTACATTTATACCTTTTCTTTTCTTTTTCTTTTGGTCTAGTTCACTGAAACATGGCCCCACATTTAAATAAAAAATCATGGATCATAGAAAATATGCTGACTGTTGATGATTCAGAGGATCTTCTTATATTTCTCTGTACCTGCTCCTCGAATAATAGTTAATAGTTGTATTGTTATAGATCTCTACTGTGCAAAACCCTTTGTTTTCATTGCTAATGAAAAGAAGATATAAACTTTCATGCAAGTGTTTTATTGCTTTGTTGTGAATTGTTTGTAAATTTCCCTCATTTTAAATCTCATTCTGTACCTTAACCTTTTTCTCTTTTGTTATGACCTAATCACTGTTTGTGAATGTATTCATTGTGAAATGTGTTGCCAACATGGAATGGATGAATCATCTTATGAACAAACTGTTTGAATGGAATTTCCTGTGTAGACTACTTAAGGTGTCGTTCAATGTTTATGCCTGAGATTTGCAATTCAAATTTATATGTAAATTTCGCATATATAAATTTTCATTAAGTTGGGCACTTTACAATGCTTGGTTTTGGTATGAATGACAAAGGGTGGTCGAGTTAAACAGGTGATTTACTCGATTTTCCTCTATTAGGGGGTGGTAGTGATTTTATTGGGTTGGGGGTAGGTATTCATTTATAGATTTTGATCCAATTCGTATGGTGAGAAATTGGAGTTGGGTACATGGACTTTCCCTAGAATGTTTTATGACTGTTTCATTTGTTAATAGAATACAACATACAAAGGTGCGTTAGCACAGTTGGCATGAGACTTTTTATATAATAGTGAGGATCCCTCAGGTTGCAGGTTTGAGTCCTACGTTCAGATGATAGACTAAATTTCCTTTTTCATGTCTTTTAATATGAGTACCAACTATCGAGGGATTAAACTTATGAGTCACACTATGAAGTTATGGGAGAGAATAATGGAGCAAAGACTGAGAAAAAAGACTAAGATTTCTGAAAATCAATTTGGTTTTATGCCAGGGAGATCAACTATGGAAGCTATCTTTTCACTTAGGCAATTAATGGAAAAATACCGAGCAAAGAGGAAAAATCTAAATATGGTCTTTATCGATTTAGAAAAAGCCTATGATAGGATACCGAGGAATTTAATTTGGTGGGTCTTAAAGGAAAGGAATGTCCCCAGAGTTTACATTGAAAATTTTAAGGATATGTATGAAGGAGCAATAACAAATGTGAAAACTACATGTGGAGAAATAGGTGGATTTCCTATAACTATAGGTTTACATCAGGGATCAACCTTAACCCTTATCTCTTTGCATTAATTATGGATGAGTTAATTGTGCATATTCAAGAAGAAGTACCATGGTGTATATTGTTTGCAGATGATATAATATTGGTGGATGAATTAAGAGAGGGTGTAAATGCAAAGTTTGAGAGATGGCATGGGGCATTAGAATCTAGAGGCTTTAAAATAAGTCGTACAAACACAGAATATATGGATTGCAACTTTAGTGGATATATACAAAGTGTTGAAACCAATGTCAAAATTGAAACCTATGAGATACCACATAAAGATTCTTTTCAGTATATAGGCTCGATGATTAGTAAGAATGGGAAGATTGACGAAGATGTGGAGCATAGGATAAAAGCTGGATGGCTGAAGTGGAGACTAGCTTCGGGAGTGCTTTGTGACAGACGAATGCCAACGAAATTAAAGGAAAAATTTTACTAGGATAGTGGTTAGACCAGTTATGACATACGGATGAGTTAATTGTGCATATTCAAGAAGAAGTACCACGGTGTATGTTGTTTGCAGATGATATAATATTGGTGGATGAATTAAGAGAGGGTGTAAATGCAAAGCTTGAGAGATGGCGGGGGACATTAGAATCTAGAGGCTTTAAAATAAGTCGTACAAAGACAGAATATATGGATTGCAACTTTAGTGGACATATACAAAGTGTTGAAACCAATGTCAAAATTGAAACCCATGAGATACCACATAAAGATTCTTTTCGGTATATAGGCTCGATGATTAGTAAGAATGGGGAGATTGACGAAGATGTGGAGCATAGGATAAGAGCTGGATGGCTGAAGTGGAGACTAGCTTCGGGAGTGTTTTGTGACAGACGAATGCCAACGAAATTAAATGAAAAATTTTACTAGAACAGTGGTTAGATCAGCTATGACATACGGAGCAGAATGTTGGCCAATTAAGAAGATGCATATTCATAAGATGGATGTAGCGGAAATGAAAATGCTTAGGTGGATGTGTGGTAAAACTAGGAAAGATAAAATTAGAAATGAGCGCTTTCGAGAACTTTTAGGGGTAGCACCAATAGGGGATAAGATTAGAGAAACTCGTTTAAGATGGTTTGGGCATGTTGAGTGTAGGCCAGTAATGGCATCGGTGAGAAAAGTTTGGATATACAGGTGGAGGGTCCATTAAGAGGTAGGGGTAGGCCGAAGAAAACATGGATGGAAGTTATTAATTCTGATTTGAAGAAGTTTTACTTATCGAAAGATTTAGTTCAAAATAGAATGGAATGGAGAAATAGAATTTATGTAGCCGACCCCAACGTGGTTGTGATAAGGCTTTGATGATGATGATATGTCTTTCAATATCTTAAAATAAAAAATAAAAGATAGCTGATATCAAACCCAACGCAATCCATACCTGTCATGGGGCAGGTTTGATATCACATAGCATGGCCTGTAATGATTGGGTTGGGTAAGGGGCAGGTGTAAGTCTCTGCAGGTTTGGATTTAGCCCAATCTGTTTCAATACCTAGTTTATGGGTGTCATTTACATATTAATTGAACTCATGATTCACTTAAAATGAAGGAAAAAAAAAAATCTTTGAACCTATGGAGGTGGTTGACTCAGTAAGTAGTTTCTACTTTCTAGGTTATCTTTCTACCTCTGTACTTGCTGCTATGTTCATGTACATGTTGCTCCCTATAATAAGTTATAAAAACAAGTGCTTTTCGATGAACCTTATTTGCTTATTTCCCCAACAAAGTCACAGCCAAGCCCGGCTTTCAGCTACTGTGCTAATCATATAAAGGGCCATGCAGCCAGAAATTTGGAAACCCCACTCCCCATTATGAAAATTCTCTGTTTCGTTTTTTCCACATTGATGCTTTGTGTTATAGAAATTTTAGATCATTTACATTAGTCCACACAATAAATCTTTTTTCGCATAGTGCATGCACACACTCACGCAAAAAAGGTGAATTTCATGGTTCCACCCCTGGGGCCATGTCCTGATATCTTCTCTCATTGCTCTGTCTATCTGTTAGTAGAAACAAACGACTCTTTAATGGATTGTTTGGATTCTTTGATTTTAATTATTTGCTTGTTTCATGTTTATTTCAAAATGATAGCCTACAATACCTGGACAACTGTACATTCCCACTGTATCCATGTCAGACCGATTGACCGACTCGATTCTGCACTAATAGTCCTAGGACACAAGTTAGGCATATCTTACTATACCAAGTCCATTATTTCATTTAGTTCATTAATTTTTCTTCTTAGTTTTTCAGCATAAAAAATGTTAGAAAGGAATGTAATTGGCCATAATTTATTAATTTCGAATGGTCCTAAACAAAATATAACAAATTATTATGATAGCATTATCCAAATTCTATTCTGAATTTTTAAAAGTACTGAGTTGCATCTCAAAATTCTTCTTATCCATGTCGTACCCATAACTATATCTGTGCGACTTGGTCACTTTTATTGTTTATAGTCCTCTGGAGTTCCAGAGCTTTGTTTATAATTGCCAATGGTGGGACTCTTGTACAGAAAGTTTCATAGTGTTCTTTTATGATGTGTTTATTTTCATTTTAAATGGCTTTCTTTGTTTTTATCTTTTATTTCTTATTGCACGTCCCAATCACAGATCGTAAAGCATCATGTGGTCATTGTGTAAAGGCTGGAATTTGGGTTTGAAAGATTCTTCTGTGAAGTGGACTGATGGTGCAATGTCCAAATTGTTAAATTGAAGGAATCTACTGTTTGCAGCTACTTTTAAGGGATTATTTGGATTTCTTGATTTGTAGGATATGAAAATCTCCTTTTAGAATCTCTGAACCTTTGGAAGTTTCTTTTATTTGGATATTCCCTTATTCTCTCTTCCTGCAACTCCCTTGTGAAGGAATTCAGCAAAATAACAATATTTTTAAGGCTGAGAGAATAAGGAATTCACTCCTTTCTGACAGATCTAATTTGGTATCTTGATCTGCCGTCCAACTGAATGACATATTCTGCAACTTTTCCTTGCTATCCGATTGAAAGAGTCTTGTGTTTGGATAGCTTCGTTGTTTCTCTTAAGATTTGGCTCTCTGAGTTTTCTTTGTGATTTTTTCCCTGTGTAGTCCTTAATAAAATTATCTGGTTGTTGATTGAAAAATCCAAAAGAAATGATGCCTTCTAGAACCATTCAACTTCAAAGTGGTCCTCAATAAAAATTTCTGGTTGTTGATTGAAAAATCCAAAAGGAATGTTGCCTTCTAGAACCATTCAACTTCAAGGTCATCAAGCAGGGGTTTAGGATGATCTGATAGGGCTGATATTATATTTTGGGTTCTCCTAAGTCCTAGATCCCATTGAGATACCTTCATCTCCACTTCACCATGATTCGCATAGGCGCAGGTGGGCCTTGCAGTGCAGACTGCATTGTCCATATGTGGGGGCAGTTCTCACCTGAATAAAGCTATGTGCGCCGAATTATATGGACTAAAGTTCAGTATACGCACCATTGGATCACTCTGAGCAAAACACCGTAGGAAATGTCATTAAAAGCCGGCAAGTAGAAGTCAGTTAGGAAGGACTTATCTTTTGCATGTCTGTTTCAATTGATTACTATGTCCTTACTTGTTACTGGGCAGCATGCTACTATCCTTAACCTAGTTGTTAAAATGACGCCGACAGATCAGAAACTCCATTCCACCCACTGGTCCGCCCTGGCTGGGCTGTGTCCACTTGAAGGGCACCAATTTGAATGAGTCTGCACAAGCATAAAAAAATTCGGTCACACTTGCCTGAGTTGTTTTGGCTCGGTAGTCTCCTAGTCGGTGCCCTTCTGAATCACTCAGACAATTCAAGTTTTAAAATTTTGTCACAAATATTTGGAAAGTTGAATAGATCTTTCGTGGAGGCCACATATGGATTTTTATGAACCCAAAGGTCGACTCGACAAATGAACTGTTCATATTGTGGACCCACCCTCACCGCAAGCAAGCGACAATAATAAAAGCTTAAACGAGGCTTATTCTAATCAGATCAGAGCTACAATGGCTTACAAATGGATGCTTTAAATGAAAGGCTCATTGGACATTTCTGCCGTCACTCGTAGGTCCGATTCTACACCGGATCATGTGATCAGGATAGAGTTTCTGATGTGGGCCTCTCTAAGTTGAATGAACTCCACTTCATCATTAAACAGGTCAAACTTTCAGGAGACCTCGGGGCAACCTTAAAATCTCCTCCCTTGGAAGAGAAATAATTAGATCAAAAGTTTGTACAGGTGGGGCCCATGTTTATTGATCTAGAACATTAATGTGATGGACCACATTGACCAAACTGTATAATACATAAAGCCATGATTGGAAGATCTTAGCCATCTAATTTTCTTCGTCAGTGTAGAATGTTGGTATGTTCCCTATATTTTGGAATCTGCCGGTTAAAAATGCGGCCCAACACCCACCGTGTTATCTGACCGAAATCAGTCTAATTGGATGGTCTTGATGACAAAGCATTTGCCCCCACAGGAACATTTAATGCATGGAAATGGAAAGCAGCTCAATTTCGACCGTTAGCACCCGCCGGCATGGTTAACATGGGGGCCGTTTGGATTTGCTTGTTGGGAACTACAAGCAATAGCCAAACAACAACATTACAAATTCCAATACAAATTCAGCACATTGCAGATCTCTTCCACTTTTAAATAGACTCACTTCATACCTATTTCCAACTTCAACAGAAACCATTCACTACTAACTTCTTCTACTCCAAATCTATGACCCTCCTTCAAAGTATGGAAAGAATCCACATCTGGGTACTTCTCATTTCAATCATTCTTCTCCTCCAGAGTGCAAATTCCACAGATGAAGAGGTGAAGCAATCACTTGTCGATTTTTTTCAGCGACTCTCCAATGGCACCCGCCCTACGGATTCAAATTTTGGCTGGAATATCTCCTCTGATCCCTGCACTAATCGATGGAATGGCGTAGAATGTGATGACCAATCATCTGTCAAGAAAGTATGGCTAGATGGCCTTGGCCTCAATGGAATCTTCGATGCTGATTCCATTTGTGAAGTGCAATCTCTCTACGTTTTGAGCATTCAACACAACAATATCCATGGGGAGCTGTCACAAAATATCGTTAAATGTACGGAACTGACCCACCTGTCCATCAATAACAATCAGTTTTCTGGGCGTGTCCCTGCATCATTCTCAGAGTTGAGTAACTTAAAGAGGTTGTCTATTTCCGACAACCATTTCTCTGGTGAACTACCAGATTTGTCCAAGATTTCGGGTCTATTATCTTTCTTTGGTCAAAACAATCAGTTCAGTGGGAGAATACCGAACTTCAATTTTGCAAACCTTCATCAATTCAACGTCTCCTTCAACCAATTCAATGGTCCTGTTCCTGATCTTGCAACTCGTTTCCAAGCGACCAGCTTTCTTGGGAATTCTGCTTTGTGTGGAAAGCCACTGCCAAACTCATGTTCCTCATCTGCATCTCCAATTAATAAGTCAAAAATCAGTTCAGGGGAAAGGGTGCTCATGTTCTTGGGCTATATAATTCTGGGTATGATTCTCATTGCGGTTGTCTTCTTCATAATCGTCAAATATAAAAAGACCAATCACACTCAAGAGACTAAAGAAGAAAAGAAGGGAGTGGCGAAAACCGAAATCAAGTCCTTTGATGTTTCTGTTGACAAAAAGGCTGAACCAAGCAAATCAGAATACTCAGTCCTTTTGTCCACTGAAAGTGCAATGATGTCATCATGGATGATTGGCCCCTCGACTTCAGCAATGAAAGACTTGAGGTTTGAAGATCTGCTCAAAGCTCCAGCTGAGTTGCTAGGGAGAGGAAAATTTAGCAGCATGTATAAGGTGATATTCGAGGGGCAGAGTGATCTGGTTCTGAAGAGAATTAAGGACTGGTCAATATCAAGTGAAGAATTTCGAAGGAGGATGGAATTGATAAGCCAAGTACAGCATCCAAATATATTGGCTCCCTCGGCCTTCTATTCTTCCATGGATGAGAAGTTGGTGGTCTATGAATATCAGCAGAATGGAAGTCTTTTCAGGCTTCTCAATGGTCAGTTCTTTCACTCTGCTTTGTACGTCTTTTATTATGGAAAATTTAGATTGGTAAATTGATTGCTTCTTTCACTTCATATTTGTGTTGCCTCTAACAATCTCTATTTATAAGTCCTTTTTTTTATTTGTTTTGAATCGGGTAATAGTCCTTTTAACCGAGGAGACTAATTGGGAAGATCAATGGTGAAGATCCACAAAGGGGCCGTCAAATCATCCTTCCTCCAACAGGATATAATTACCCACCTAACCAGTATGGCCAATGTCAACAGCATGAGACTAAACAAGCCAAATAAACTATCGGAAATGAGAGGATTTGATTTAATGACATATCAGCAACTTATGATTAAGTTTTATCTTCTGTTGTTTTAGATATGTCATCGGCCATCTTAGCAAAAAAATTGTTCAAAAGTTACTTTGCATTTTGATGGTTCCTGCAAGCATTCGGGGGTTATACGTAACTTCTTTTTATTGATTTGGTTCTCTAAGATCTCGCACAATTGGGAAGTGGTCCACATGACTATTATAGAAATATCCTTACCTCCAACAAGGACCATCACAATCAATTTTATCTGGTTGGAGTTTGTTAAGAACCAATTGCACCACTTGATTATGTTACAGCAACATATCTGAAACCAAATGAAGCAGACAATTTGTTATTTACATTAGAGTGATTGGCCATGGGATGGGAAAGACTAAAATTTTAACCATATAGATATCCCTAGCGTGTCGTCATTTCATGCATGAGTGTGCCTAGAAGCATTTCTTTTGTTTGCCCTGTATATGTCAATAGCATGCTTGTCTCTCCTGTGAATTCAGCACTACATGCTCTTTACTGGTGTAAGATTGCCTTTTATTGTTGCTTATATCCTTAAAATTCAGGAGCCCAAAGCGGTCAAACATTCGACTGGAGCACCAGACTGAGCGTCGCAGCTGGCATTGCAGAGGGTCTGGCATTCTTACATAGAGAACTCTACAAAAATGGGATTTCTCATGGTAACATAAAATCCTCGAACGTGTTGATGGACAAGAACATGAATCCCTGCATTAGTGAATATGGCCTAATGGTGGTAGATAATGAGCCCCTTTCATCCATTGACCTTCGCAAGGGCTCCAAGCCCATGGATCATGACAGGGGCCATGTCGATGCCCCCTTTGAGGCAGACATATATAACTTCGGTCTCATACTTCTAGAGCTACTTACGGGGAAACAGGAACAGAACAATGGGCCTGACTTGGCTAGATGGGTGCATTCAGTGGTAGCAGAAGAATGGACAGGGGAAGTCTTTGACAAGGAACTTTTTGAGGAAGGTGCAAGTGAAGAAAGAATGGTGAACTTGCTTCAGGTGGCACTGAAGTGCACAAGTTCTCCAGAGGCTAGGCCAAGCATAAACCAAGTTGCTAAGATGATCAGCGCCATAAAAGAGCAAGATGAGAGGTCCTTAGTAGTTTCTGAAGGATTATCACAGATGGATGTCACTAACTGAAATTGAGATGAAGATTTGAAACATGCAACAACTCTTGCTAGAGATAATTTTCTTTCACATGTTCTTGTGTTATGTCAAACCCAGAATTGTGCTTATCTATGTATAGTGTGCATAATTTTGCTTATTAATTTGTTATGTTTACTGGTTCCTTCGCTTGCTTAGTGTGTATCACTAATTGAGAATTGTCACTTGCTTTTCAAAATGGTATAATCTTGAAAAAAAATATAATTCTACTCTGCTATACACATCTAAAAATGTTCTGCTAGTAAGGGACCTCTCATGAATTTATATGGGAAATAACTTTTTTACTACTGCATAAGACAACCCATGAGAAATCCCAAACCCCTCTTACTCACAAACTCTCCAATCCCCATGAATTAGCACCCAATCCAATTTGGCACGAACTTGAATAATGATCACATTCAAATTAAATCCTAATGGTTTCTTGTGTTGCATTTTTCATGAATTTATTTCAGAAGTGATTATTATAGAGTAAGTACTAATTTATGAAGGGTTAATGAGTGTGAGAGGAATGAATTAATTACGGTTTCCTATGTAGCTGTGAAAGAGTTACCTCTCGTGTAAACTTGTGAGAGACACCTTTAAAATGTATAGACTTCACAATATAATGCACACTAGTAGTTATTGCACGCACTCGACGTACATGTTGCACATTCCTAGTGGACCCACCTACTGGTCCGTCTGAGTGAACCAAATCCTCCTCCCCTTATAGCACACAGGGCCCTGGGTTTGAACTGACTATGGATCAACGGTAAATCCATTCAAATGGGTTATACTTATAGGCCTCGTATGGTAAGTTATAATGATTGAAAGAAACCTGAATTTTTTTTTATAGAGTGGAGGGCAAAACCCAAATCTTTAAATCCGCCAAGGTCCCATCCTTAAGATGGGCCAGCAAGTGGCCCCATAGGTCCCCATATAATGCATATTCCAAAAAAAAAAAAAAAAAATGAATGCTTATAGAGAATTACTAGATAAACAACAATTTCATCTCTCCATGCACGAGGAAAAAAAATCCCCAAAACGCCTCCAACACATCTTTCTCCTTCCCTCCTCTCTCCTCTCGTTTCCTCATGCCAGCTACGAACTCCAACCGGCTTTCTCTCCTCTCCCTCTTCCTCCTCCTATTCTTCTTCTTCTCCTCTTTCTCCCTTGCTCTTCTCTTCCTCTTTCTCGACCTCTTCCTCCTTCCATTCCTCTTCCTCTCCTCTCCTCTCCTCTCCCTCCTTTTTCCTCTCCCTTTTCCTCTCCTCCTCTCATCTCCTCTCTGCCCTGTTCTGTCTTGGGAGAGGAAGAGGTCGAGAAAGAGCGAGGGAGAGAAAAGGAGAAAAAGAAGAATAAGAGGAGGAAGAGGGAGAGGAGAGAAAAAAAGGAGAGGAGAGGAAGAGGAACAAGAGGAGGAAGAGAGAGATGAAAGGAATAAGGAGAGAAGAGGAAGAGAAATAGGAGGAGGAATAGGTAGAGGAAGAGAGAAAGAGAGAGAGATTCTGCCGACCAGAGCTCGTTGCCGGCTTGGGGAAAGGAGAGGAGAGAGGAGGGAGGGGAAGAGATGGGGGGGGGGGCATTTTGGAGATTTTAATTTTTTATTTCTCATGCGTGTGGAGAGTTTTTTTTTTGTTCAAGTAACAGCTCTCATACATATATTTGCACATAAATCAGGCATATAGGACAAAACTGGATACTTAAACTCCAAACCCTAAAACCTTTTTAAAGTTGCAATGCATCGCAAAAGTCCAAGCTCGGTACCAAGTCCGGCCCAAACCCGACAGTCCCAACCAGTATTCACTCTTGGTCGGGTAAGGCAACAAGGGTCCGGGCTTAGCCTGGCCCAGGTTGCCGCGCTCTCCAAAAACCTCGTTCCCTTCCTCCCTCAAACCCCTCATTTGCAGCATTGTACAGATTCAGAGAGCGAGAGAGAAGAAGAAGAAGAAGAAGAAGAAGAAGACTGGAAGGACGATGGGAAGCAGATTGGGAAGAAGAGTCGTCCATTTCGCGAACCTTCCCATCAAACTCCTGATGCCTTCTTCCTTCGAAAACATCAAAGAAATCGCCCTCAAAACCATCCCTTCCGCTACCAAGGTCGAAATCAAGAGGGTCCTCCAAAGCCTCTACGGCTTCGACGTCGAAGAGGTCCGAACCCTCAACATGGATGGCAAGAAGAAGAAGAGAGGAGGCATCTTGATCGCCAAACCCGACTACAAGAAGGCCTACGTAACCCTCAAAACCCCTCTTTCCCTCTCCCCCAATCTCTACCCCATCCCTCTCATCGAAGAGGACAAGAAAACCACCGCCCCCAAGAACTCCAAATCTAGCGTCGTCCAGGATGGCAGCGCCCCTTCGCACTGGCTCGACGGCGAACGCGATCGCGATGGCGATAGCGATGGCAATAGCAGAGGCAGGAGGTTTAAGAAGCTCGACAAGCGCCCCGTGGATCAGGGCGATGGGAGTGCAGACAAGAGCAAGTTCCCTTGGAGTAGCATGCGCTCTTGGAGGTAGGCGGGTTCTCCCAATTGTTTCAAAGCTCTGCGTTTTTTGATCTGATATTATCGCGTTGTGGGTTGTTTTTGATGAATGTGCTACTTGTTGTGTGATTGCTTTTAATACTTTTGAGAATGTTTGGATGTTCAGCAAGTTGCATTTGGAATTTGGATTCAATCGTTGTGGTTGATGGATGGCATTGAATTGGGGATGGATGAATACCATAACATTATTACTAATTAGATTTCTGCCACCTTTTCATACTCTCATTTGAGGTGTTTAATTCCTGTTTACATCATCAGGTTTGTCAGATACAATTTGCGTTGGGAGTGTGAATTCTGTTATGTGCTTGCTTATTGAGTTGATTGTACAGAGTTTTTCTATACGGATTTGATGGACAGTTGGACGTGTCTTCATGAATACTGGCAGAAGGGCAATCTGCAAAAGAATGTATATGTGCACTTGTTAAGCTACGGAAGATTTTCAATTGTTTGACTGAAATCGTTATCAAGAAGAAGTGATAGGATGGTTGAAAAGTTGCACAAATGCAACATCTATGGTTTAACTAAAAATAAATCTGCTAATTAATCGGGTTGATGGTTTCTGCAATACTCTAAACTTGTGTGTTGTGGATGGACTTAGAAATTTGTTAGTAGTAACCATATCTCTGTTTTCGGGTGCCTCCATACATGGAGACCAAAGTTAAATGAATTATCGGCAAAAAATAACAGTGCCAATTTAGGATCTAGGAATCAGGATAGGCATTAAGGACATGGAAATATCATATGATGCTTTTCTTGTTCTTGTTCTTCTTCTTTTTTTCTCTTCTTCTGAATGACAATTTGTTAATGTTATTGAATATGATCCAAATCCAATACAGTACAACTTCTCACACAAGCTGAAATGAAGACAAAATAATAGCTCTACATGAGATATGCTTCATGGTGGAAGGTTACTTTGATTCTGCAATCTGTTGGGCCTCTGGGTGTTGCATCACTGCTTGGTAGTTTGCATGCATGGTTTGTGGGGCTTCTTTTTTAAACAAAGGTATCCCTGTGGTATTAACCCGTCAAAACTAATCCTCTGGCTGCATGTGCTCGCCTCATGCATGCATTGGGTAAATCTAGGGGGATCCAAACACAAGACCCTAGAAAGCAAACCCATGTCTTGCGCCGAAGAGCCAAGTCCTAGGGGTGTTGGTCCATGAAGTGTTGGATGTGGCTAAGAACTTTTAGGCTTCCTTTGTACATGTGCACCAGTCAGCTAATGTGGAAGTCGACTTCCAGGGTAGGGGTGCAACTTGGGCTGGGCCAAGCCTAGGCCCACATGAAAATCCAGTTCAGGTTGGGCTTGTTAGGTCTGGCGCCTATGGCTTCAGCTTGGTTCACTAGGTACACAAATTGGACTTGGTCCTCTGGTACAGGAATTTGGCGTGCCCAAAATGTATAGTACTCAGATAAGTCAGTGACACACCATGAATTTTACGCATAAAAAATTAAGTAGCAGATGTGATATGGCATGATAGGCTGCTTGCTTCAAAATACCCGGGTATCATATGCCCAAAATACATGTGCCATAAGTAATAGAGCCAAGATATTGCTTAGTTTAATGCATATATGGTACGATACTCTGCACAAAGGGTAGGATATTATTTTATCTGTGGATTCATCCAACGTCATGGATTAAAATGCTTTTGTGAAATGTAAAGAGGATCAGGGTTTATTCATTGAAAGTTGAAACTCTCTCTCTCTCTCTCTCTCTCTCTCTCTCTCTCTCTCTGTGTGTGTGTGTATACCATTTGAGTAGGATGGGGTTTGACTTGAGGTTGAAGGCTTATATATGAGAGTGAAAATTGATGACTTAGTTCTTGATTCACAAATGGCTCTCTATGGTTGTACTTTCTAGTTCAAGGATTCACAAATTTCCACTTTTTGATTGGTGTGGAAATTACATGAGTATTGAGATGTTCCTAGGAATTTACGGCTAGGTGAAGAAAAAGGGAAAACTAGGCCATTTTAGAAATAAAGTGAATAGAAAAGATTGATGAGAGAACAAAGAAACCAATACCTCTCGTCCTTTATTTATTTATTTTATTTTATTTTATTTTTTAACGGTTCCTTGCCTTATTGGCAAGTTTTTATTTTTCAAAGTACCTACTAGGAATTGATCCTTTTGTCTTCCATATAGACGGGCCATGATTTACCATTGATCCAACAATGGGTTAGCTTGTTCATTTTTTTCTTTTTCTGTGGAGTGATTAGAAAAACATTATGAACTTTATGATAATGTTGTTTATATGGTCATTGATTGGAGATTTTAAAAAGCTAAAACCATTTGAGCTATATGAGAGTGATTGTGTTTCCTTCACTGCAATTGTATGAACTTCTAAATTATCAGTTAAATGGAGTTCTGATTATAGTTTGTATGCAAAGCATATTTGCTCACAGCCACACGCGCGCGCGCATACACACTCACTCTCACACTCTGCAATGATGATGTGGCAAAGCATCAAATGGCATTATGAACTTGGAAGTCATGAAATCACTATGATTGTTGGTGGGTGGAAAGTAGAAAACTAAACTACTGTGACAGAGAGAGAATTGTGTAGCTGTTAAGTTCTTTTTTTTTTTTTTTTATCTTTTTTCTTTTTTGTTAACATTCCTGCATAAGAACACCACTATTGTCATGGTCAACGCCGCCTTTAAATTTAGGGGTGTCCTGGTCTTTTGACGTTCCTGCAGGTGAATATTCTGCTAGCTGTTAAATCTGTCCAGCCGTTTGCTGTTATCTTGTGTAGCTGTTGCAAGGTTCCTTTATTTCTCTGGTAGTGTGTTTACATTTTTCCTGTTCTGGGCTCTAGAATCTTGATTAGGTTGCAGCTGGATCAGCAGCCAGTGTTTAATAAAATTAGGAACTTGTCCTTTTACAGATCACTCAATGGCCTCATATCACCTGCCATTTTAGCCTAGCTGTTTGGTTTTCTTCCCTAGAATTCTGAATGCATTTCTCCCTTGTTTTGTGCATACTGATCAATTATTTATTTTCCTTATATAGCCTCCTAACTTTTGGATCTATAATGCTCCCCATCCTTTTCAAAATTTCACTGTAGCCCCTGCTTTATAAAATTATTTCTAAATGCTCCCCCGCTGTTGGTTTACACAACAGTAACAAGGGCATTTACAGTAAGCTACATAATCTTGTCAAAAGACACCCATATCCTTCTTTTTTGCTTACCATGTTTTTTGTCAGGAGCTTGCTCTCATTTGCCATTCTAACTTTTAATTTACCAACCTTGACCTTAACCAAAAATTTTTGCCTCCTTTATAGGCGCCCTTCTTTTCATTTGCCCCCTTTCTATTTACTAACCTTATTTGAGAAGATGAGATAACGGAATGCAATAAATAACTCTCATTTAGGCATGGGTTGGGTTTGATTATTTTGATTTTTCTTTGGGAATATAATAGACTTTAGGATTTTTTATTTTCCTATAAATGCATAATACAACTGTTAGATAGGGCTCGTTGAACTTCATGAGCATCATTGTTAAACCCATGCCCCACCTTTGATTTACAAAATCATTACCCCAAAACAAAGATTTGAAAACTCTTTAAGATTTTTTTTTCTTAAAAAGTTCAGTCCATGTGGATCAGTCCTTTGATCCCAACAAAATGGACTGCACAAGCATATCCCATTCTCATTTGCTGACACAAAAAACCCTCATTTTGGTCCCAAAATGCTGAATAAAATTAAAATTTGGGGTTCCCCACCTTTGTTAACTGTCTAATGTCTATTCTGCCTGCATCAAACCTTAGTTTCTTATCAAATGGGCCCCTTCGAAGCTCGCCTCCACTCATCAGCACTATCTTAAAAGAGCCAAATACAAACCCTAAAAATGCAATTCTCGAATTTTGTCAAAACTGGATCAAACTCTTTCTTCTTTCCCTTTTGGTTTCATCTCATGTAAACCCAAAACTACTTAAACAACATTCACCCAGTTTTTCCATTCCAATTGCTGTTCCTTGGGGCAAAAGGAAATACAGAAAGGAAAAAGAGAATAAGGGAATGGCCGAACCTTCCAACCTCCTGATGTGGTTGCTCTCCCTCTTATTATTACTGAAAGTCTTTGGGGCCCCCGATTTCTAGATTGCAGTTTAATTTATGTATATGCAATGAAAAAAATAAAGGAACTAACAAACAAAAATAATCAACCACACATATTTTTAATGTGGAAAACCCTAACGGATAAAAACCACGAATCCAATAAGGATTAATTATTAAGCAATAATGAACAGTTACAAAATATACTCTCAACCCTTATCCAGTCGCTCATTCGATCTAAAGACTGAGTTCTTCTTACACAACTCCTTGTCACGGCACTCATTCGAGTGCATTGCTCTCAACTTAATCAACTTACACCTTGAACATGTAAGATGGCCTCAATCTTCTACAATAGATGTAGAAGTTACAATTCTTTAGAACAAAGCTTTAACCCAATTTTTTCAATGGAAGCTCTAGAGAAGAAAGTGATCTCCAATGTATAATGTCCACTTAGGATAATGAGATTTGTACTTTAAAGAATAATGAGATCTGTACTCTAGGGTTGAGAGAGAATCCTTTTTTATAATCCATAATTTATGCCTTAAAAAAATACTTCTTGTAAAGCAAAAACTGCAAGTTCCTTAAACAAATACTCTTTATAGAACAAAAACTACTAGTTTTGGCACAACTAGGAAATAAACCCGAATAAGGAAACCAATTCTTCAATCCATCTAAAGAAATATAAAATACAACTAAATGAATCCAAGTTTTGTCCAACACATGAATTAGCCAACACTCAAAAACCTTGTAATTGCCTCGAGGTTTGCATATGCAAATAAGGAGATGACAAGATGTGAATGAGTATTGAGTATGGACTGAAGCTTTAACTTAGAGAAATCCTGAGTTAAAGGAGTAGAACTCATCCCCAAGTTGTTGCTTAGTTGGTAACTGGTAAGTGATGTGGGTGTGCAAGTGGGATTGGAATTTAGGATATGGAGTGATTTCATATGACAAAGTGCCTTTTTTTGCAATTTTTAAGTAATCAATCTGTGATGAATAGAAGTTGGATGAGTGGCAGTACCTAGGGTGGGTGTGCTGTTGGGGTTGGGGGGTGGCTGTGGAGATGATGGCTTAGAGATGTAAATCATGTCGTGCCGTGTTGGCTGCGTGCAAGGCTCAGTCCTGTACGGCCCGTTCATGCGGTGCTTGAGCCGTGTCGTGCTGGCCCACCGTGCCACCCTTTTAATATTCAATGCTTCCATTTTTTTTTTTTAGGGTCTTGGCTAAAAAATTTAAAAGATATATACATAGAAGAGAATGACACACAAATTGAAGTGGTTTGAGCAAACTTAACCTACTGCACTAAAAAAAATCTATTTGAATTTATTTTATTGATGGTTTTTTTTATAGGATTTCCTTTAATATATTTGTTGTTTTTATAGTTAATAGAAAACAAAACGGAAAAGACTATATTCATTTATATTTATACTAAAAAAAGAGAAAATATAGACTATAAAAAAAATATAAAATGGGCCGTTATAGGGTGAAATGGACTGTGCCTTGTGCCGTGCCATATTGTGCCCAAAGTCGTGTCGTGCCATGTCGTGCCTGCAGGCTTGGTAGCCTCGGGCCAGCACAACCCGTGAGTCTGGGCTATGCCATTGATCGTGCTGGGCCATGCCGGGCCCCTTTGACTGTAGTGCTGGCCGTGCTGGCTTGGCCCATTTTACATCTCTAGATGACGTTATGGTGATGGTGGCAGCTTGATTGGATAGTTATGATTATCATATAAACAGAAACACTGTATCAAGCAGAATATGTATCTAAAACTCAAAATTTTAAAAGGACGTTGACTACAAAAGTGTCAATCCAGCAGTGCGCAACTTCCAATCCATGTATTAAGTGCTAACTTACCAGCTTAACTTAACATCTATGCCAATTAATGAATTTAATGTGCCACATTTTTATGTCAACTGAGTTGAATTTTCCTTCTGCATCACATTGGGACTTCCACTGCGTTCGAACTCTTCTAGCTGCATTGCCCTGAGTACATTTTACTCTCTCTGTCTGTTATTCGATCCATGGTGCTAGAGATAGAAACCATTGACACTGAATCCTCCATCAATACTTATGACTTGTCCAGTAATCTATGAAGCCGCAGGGAGACACAGCAATGTGATGATGGATGAGACCCCCTCTGGGTCTCCAAAGCGTTCATGAGGAGTTCGCGCCAGCATTGCTTTCACCACGGAATCCATTTCAAGGACCTATGGAAAAAGAGAAGGAAAGAAGAATATATAATAGAAGTTCAGGGAAAACAAAACTCTTGATTTGCAGTATACATAAACTTGTAAAAACTTGAGTAAGTCTGATTAAACAGGGCGTACGACCAGGAACCACTTGTATAAAGCAAATCAAAAGGAAATAAGGCCCTGGAGTGATATCAAGAGAGAGTACTTCATTTTGTAGAGTAACTAATGTGGTGGCAGGTGACAAATACAGTGAAGTAGTGATTTTTTTAATATATCTTACTGCATGCCAATAAAATAATAGTGATTTTTTTATATTGCACCCTCTCTTTCTAGAGGAGAACATTTCCTCTAGATAAGACCTTCACTATGTATTGAAATATTAGGCTAATGGCTAAGCTTTCATATTTCATTGATTCTATTTTCATGAAAGTAAAGGTTATTTGGTGTTTGTTTTTGAAATTTTACCTTTCATCTTCGTTTTTAATTAATTATATCATGAAATCTTGTATATTCAATTCCTATATATTCTAATACAAACAAAAAAGCCCTTAAATACATAGGAATTGGGATTATTAATACCATAAGTGGTTAAAAATGTGACCAAAGGTAAATAATAAAGAAAAAAGGCTATCAAATAACTTTCCCTATAATGGAAATTGAATCATTCAAATATATATATATATATCATTTTTAAAAAAAAGAATCAATGGAAGATGGGAGATGAATACTTAGCAATTTAGTGCCAGAACCAGGAAATATGCCTTAAAAGTTCCATTATGGGGAAAAAATTTCCCTAGGGCCAGTATAAAAAGATTCTGAAATCTTCTTTGATATTAAGGGGTTTTTTGAAATTTAAGAGGGAGCCATGGCCACCTCTGCCCACTGCTTTCTCACATGTAGCCATTACCTAGTTATTTAATACCTTTGGAAGTAAAGGTCTCATCTACATTTCATATGCTTCTCCCCTCACCTCTTTAAGCTATCTTTCATGGGACTCATTTGACCTTAAATTCCTTTGTAACCTATGAAAACAAACAAGCCCTGTCGTAATTGAATACATTGGAATAGTAAGACTTATACTATTAAACTTAGTTAAGATTGAAAAAATGAATGTAGAATATAAAAAATATTCATCAAATTATATAAAAAATGTTCATTAAATTATCTCCCTTCTAATGGAAATAAATTGAGGGGAGGTAAGAAATGAATACCCCAACATTGCCTTGTATTTTCTAAACGTCGACACACTGTAGTGGAAAGGGCATGTCATCTCACAGAGTAGCCTAGGGATTTGTAGCATCTCACACCTGGGTACCACTAACCCATCTAGCCAACGGAAAAACTTAGGAAAGTGACAGTTTCATCAACATTGCTGCCTCATTGCTCGGATCCATGTCCTCTCAACTTATATCCCTTATCTCTCAGTTCACATCCTTTATTCCTTTACCACTGGACGTTCTAATAATTCTTTGGTTGAGCTCGTTTGACTGTGAGTTTTTCCATATTCTATGCAAACAAATATGCTATGTTTAAACCTTATGTATTTTATCAAAGATTATCAAAGATCAACAAGCCGTGGTCTACGGACTGGCGGGAGAGAACCCTCATTCCCCTTTCTAGCCGTTAAAATCAAAGGGCTGTTCGCTGGCTTTTTATCTCAACCACTCCTTTTTTCGTCTTAAATCATGGAGTCAACTTGATTTCTCTTAAACGTACGGACTATGTATTGCCAAGGCCTTTTCCATGGATTACTAGAAAATTTGGGAAACCCTCCTGTCATGCAATGATTCCATTTCATTTTCTATGAGATATCTAGTTGGAAGTGCATATCAATAAGAAATTGTACCATACTATAGATTAGTAACCCTTGGGTTTCTATTCGCAGGGGTCATGTTTGAATCCTTGGGATTTGCGCGCAAGACTGAAACAGCATTGAATTGCAACTCAGGTTATCCAAAGGCATGAACCTATCATTTACTCATAAACCGAGTTACCTGAGCTTGTTTCACAAAGATCCTTGTGCCAATGGGGCCATTTCTGTGGATTTTCTTCCACAGTAAGAAAGGAAGAAGAGGAGGATTTTACCCCTTTGACAGCAGGCATCTCAGTCTTAATAATCCATCGTGCAACACAATTTGTTCGAATATTGTCTTTTGCCCGTTCACATGCCAAATTCTTCATAAACTAATTCAGGGCTCCTGTATATGTGTGTGAGAGACAGAGAAAGATAGAAGGTGTAAATCGCGGAATAATTAGTAAAATTTTCCAAAAGTGTTAGTCGTGCAATATTAGTAAAATTTTCTAAACCTTGAAAACTGGTATTAAATGATACTATCTTTGCCGTAAAGAATCACCTTTACTGGATGAATATGGAGTCCCAGAAGATATAGCGACAATACTAACTATGGAGGAGAGTAAAACGATACTTCCTTTTCCGGAGGCTTTTAAGAGAGGATGTGCTAGTTGGGTCAATTGGAATGTGGATTCGAAGTTGGCGCCCATAACATGAGAGCATTCTTCAGCAGTATGATCAACAGTTGGTTTGTTTATCACTGTTGCAACAGTGCTTAGCTGCACATGCAATGGGATAATCAATTGCAAAACTCGAAGTTTTGTGTTTTTATTTCTCTGAAAAAGGCAAAAAGCTTATTTTTTTTTCTAAAGAATTCTATAAAATGGAAGATTTGAAAGTAGAGATATCCAATGAATTTATGAGATTATATAGTGTAATTGAAACTCCAAAGAAATCAGGTGTAGGTCCACAATCCAACCCTGTTCAGTCCCAAAGTGAGTATCAGGTCTAAGTTAGTGTTCAATGTTTTGAATGCCTGTTGTCATAAAAGAAAAGGGCCTCTTGTTTCGTGTAATTATATTTCTTAGAATTCTAGTAATCTGCATTTGCATGAGTAGTTAAACAATGAAAAACAAAGTTGAATGTAAAAAACTGACCATAAAAAAGCCTCTGTTTAATGGAAATTGAATAAAGGGAAGATCGAAAATGAATACTCAGCCACACCCAAGTAATTTAAATCTTAGAAAAGTCTAGATCCTGTCTGCATTGCTACTTGGTGAGGAGGAAGAAGAGGAGGAAAACTCAGGAGGATGTTGACCTTCCCATGGAAGCGAGATGCCACCTCCTCCACTAGCTTCTCACGTGCGGCTCGCACAGACACATCACAAATGGTCCCTATCATATGAAAACCCGAATCTCTCCATTCTTGCAACTGTTGATTCAGCTCCGTTCCATTTCGTGCACACGTGTGTACGGTTGCTCCGAACTCTGTAAGGTCTTTAACTAGGGCATGCCTGCAACAAATCTTAAATAGAAACGTAAAGAGACGATCTCGGCAGAATAAAACCATATGGACTTCCACTCCTAACAGGCCCAGGGATGAATGAGATTCATATCATATTGAGAACCAAATAATTGATACATAACACAAGCGCATTTAGTAACAGTTAAGGAATCAGTGAGAAATTCTTAGATTTGATAAGTTCTCACTAGTGCAGACTTGATGACTCTTGACTGTTGATTAGCATAGGTGAGGACCTTACATTGATATCAATGCGTGTTAGTGTGTATGGTTGAGAAAAATTAGGGTCGTTGCATAAATTTGCACCACTGGGGATTTTCAAATCCCATGGGGCTGTGTTGGACTTAAAAATTGTCAAAAGTTATAATTTACTTTGGTCCAAATCCTAAAAGATTTACAACTGTCAAATGTATATTTTCCTAATCCTCAAGAAAAATCAGCAACGAATCCTTGAGGAATTGGTTGCAAATGTGACCACTATAAAATGTTTGGGGAGTAATGATACCATTAGATTTGACCTTCCTGACTCAAATCTAACCAATGAATGTGGAGCTATCTTTAAAAGATCAAGGCTTTTATTTACTACTCTAACCTATTTCTATCATATTGGACACAAAATCTTCTTCCAGGGGAGAGACGTTCACCGTCACAATGAGAAATATGATCAAATTATAATTGCAAAGGTTTTAGGTGGGCCTCTAGAGTGAATCAACGCAATCAATCTTAACAATATGTGTGCAAATAATCAACTACGTAGCGGAAATAAAATCAATCGACACAAGCACACACTATAAGAATACGATTTTTACGTGGAAACCCAAACCAAGAAAAAAAACCATGAGTCCGAACTGAACAAATAATTAAGTACTATGAATTATCACACAAATATTACAAGCCACTTATAGGGATCCGCATGACTCTGTAGCGTCAACCTCTTACAAAGAATTAGTCTACAATGACTGCATGCTGTTGTCTGCTACAAATCCAATCAACTAGACGTCTTTTGATTATTAGCTTGACTCAGATTTTCCACGAACGAAGATGGTCTTTCACAAAGCGATATAGAAAACAAGGATTTATAGAGCAAAGCTTCAACCCTTAAACTCTCCAATGAAAGCTCTAGAGAAGATGATTTCCAATATATAATCTTCACTCAGAATATTAAGATATATATTCCATGCCTTAGGGTTGGGAGAGAACCCCTTTTATAGCCCCAATTTCATGTTTCATAATAGTAATCAATCGTAAAAGGATTTGGCACAAAATAGGAAAGTTTCACTTAAAATAGAATTAGAAATTTGTAGGTCAGTGGGAAACCCACAAGTCCCAATTGATGGGGCATCGATTTGATTAATCGAATTATGTCTCTGCCTCGCCTCCGATTGATTGAGCAACCAAGTTTGAAATTTTCAGATTTTCTTTAATTTAGCTCTTCTAAGACTGTGCAATCTCTTCAAACTACTAGTCTAAAATAACTAGAAATACAACTTCTATTAGAACTTAAATTTTGTACAATCTATGAATTTAGCCAACATACAAAATTCCTTATAAATTGTTTTCAAATAAATCATACTCTTCTATACCACATGACCCATCTTTTAGGGAAAACCTTACAATTGGTGCCCAACCCGTTTATCCATCACCAAATTAAATTACACTTCTATTGGGGCAATATTCACCATTGGATCTCAAGTGATGATTTAATTGCTTTTTAGATGTTTCACATCTAATGGTCAATATTTATCTGGAGTAAAATGTTGGGAATCCATCAAAAAGTGATGAAACTTATTAGAATCTACAGTTTGAATGTGATGAGACTTACTAGAATCTACAGTTTGAATTAATGTGCACAAAATAGCCTCTCATTGTGCAAAAGATTCAAATATTTTACAAGAGAGTCATGTATTATGAGATAATCACCTTTTTTTCCCCTTTTTTGATCTGCTCAATCCAGTGGTGATGATCGAACTGAAGCTCAGACCCAAAAACATGAGCAGTGGTGGATGCACCTTTTGAGTGGTTCCAATCCTCAGAAGGTGCATTCCCTAAAAAGTGCATATGTACTGGAGCTGACTCGACTTAATTACAAGGTCAACTACATGTCATCACTTCTTAAACACTACACAAAGTTTATTCTAGTCCATTCAATGGACTTGTATTTAGACCCAAATTAAGATGGATCCATCTATTGATCCTGTACTCAAATTTCAAATTCAAACCCCATGGATAATTGGGTAGAGGACACATTTTTATCTGTAAAGCAAGGGCTAATATGAAAATTCTGTGATCCTAAATAACATGAAAGAAAGGACTAACCCAGTTCCTTTGGTGCCACCAGTGACGAGCAGTCATTCCTTGGAGAGGCCATCTCCTCTCTTTCCTTTCCCCCATTTCTTTCTCTCAATACTAAACACACAAGAAGGTAACATCTTTTATAAGGGAGGTAGGGAAAGCACTTGGACTTGTAAAAACCTCAACTTTACCTTTGTTATAAGAGATTATCATTAGTGGATGCCCACCTTGGGGCCCACATTAGATATGGAAAGCAGTTTGGGTTAGAATCCTTTTATATTGGGTTGCTTGGGGAGGAAGCAATCTTACTCTATAAATAAGATCTCCCTCCCCCCTTCATGATGTATATATCTCTTATTCAATAAGACCATCTCTCTTTCTCCCTCTACTCTCTCTATTTCTCTCTCTTTCTTCTTAAACACATTATCAGCATGACAAGGCCCTCCCCCCCTCCTCACCCTCGATGTGATACCCCATTTCCTTTCCTTTTCTAGTTCGGTCCACGTGAAGAAAACCCCAACCACTTTTTTTTCTCTCTTCTCTACACTGTGCAAGAAAGCACAGTACTGTGCATTACATCCACGTACAATCTCCTAGTGCAATCTCTTTGCATGAAAGAAAGGGACTAGTCAAATCAACAAGGAGAAAAAGTATGTTTGCCTCAGTTTACAAGCAATAAGGTTAGTTTTTTTTTTCTTTCCTCTTTCTTTTGCCTTAGGTCACGTATAGCAAAGAAAAGGGTTATTCTTGCCTTGGATCACGTGCAACAAGGATGCCAACATAAGCAAAAATACATTATCGTCAAAACTTTAGATCGCGATATCTCAACCGTACGGAGTCAAATCGACGATCCGTTGAAATCTACTGAAAGCTTAGAAGCAGATCTACACGTTGAAAACAAAAGGAAGAAGATCCAACGGTAAAATAATTTTTTGTTATTTATAATCTTTTATTAGTTTAATAACTATATATGTGCGCTTATTTTTATTACTCTTATTTGGAAATGAATGATTATTTGTTATTATTATTATTATTTAACAAAGGGAGATCAAGAATGGATCATAAATAAGAACCTGAAGTTCTATATTAATACGAACCTGCAGTTCCGTAAGAACCAGAAGTTCCCTTTAAATTCGGACCAGAAGATCCGAGGATTATTAAAATCTGAAACCATAAGCTTTCAGATCCACAATATAAACTTGAAGATTCATATTCTTAATCAAACCTGAAGTTTAAAATTTAGATCCAGAAATAAAACCAATAGGCCATAATATTAAGCCCGAAGCCTTGATAGAACCTGAAGTTTAAAAATTAAATAACCTAAAGTTCTAACCATGAACCTGCAGTTCCAAATCAAGCTAGAAGCCTTGCCAAAACCTATTGTTTTAGATTATTAAAGTTGATAACCTAATGTTATTCAATTTTAAATTGGCCAACTTGATCTGACATGGCTAACCCCTTAATTTATTATAAATACTTTAAAATTTTTATTATTTATCTTTTATCTTCTTTTGCATATCAATAATCATGTATATTTTTTCCTTTCCAGCTCTTGCATAATGTTAAATTTAGCTAAACTTGAATTTAAAGCCCTTCACATTATCGGGGACAACTACTTATCCTCGGACTTTGATGCAAATTTATACTCGCAATCCAAAAAACTTGAAAAGACGATAAAAGAGGGCAATAAAGAGTCTCCAAAAAATAGGACATTGGCACTTATTTTCTTACGTCATCATATATATGATATCCTTAAGAATGAATACCTCACTAAGGAAGACCCAGCAAGTCTTTGAAAATATCTGAAGGATAGATATGATCACCAGAAGATGGTCTTATTACCAGCAGCTCAAAATGAATGGTTAAACCTGCGATTTCAGGACTACAAATCAGTATCTGAGTATAACTCCACTCTTTTTAATATTGTTTCCCAGTTAAAATTGTGTGAGGAAAAGATTAAAGAAGAGCAGATGCTAGAGAAAACGCTGTACACTTTTCACGGATCAAATGTAATCCTGCAATAGCAGAACCGTGAACGGCGTTTCTCTAAATACTCAGAACTAATTTCTTATCTTCTTGTTGCTGAGCAGAATAGCAAAGTCTTGTTAAAGAATCATAACTTCAGACCAACTGGATCTATGGCAATGCCTTAAGCAAAGGCCAATTTCAATTCCAATAGAGGCAGAGGAAGGGGGGGTGGGAGAAACAATCCCTCCCGAAGAGATGAAAATAGAAACTCCTCCCGAAGAGGAGGATTTCGAGGTCCTCCCCAAAAATTCGAAAACCACTAGAAGTGGTTTGATCCTTCGAAACAACAAAATCCGGATCAACATCAGCATCCACCAAATAATTCTGCCCACCATTCTGATGACCCTTGCTACAGATGTGGAAGGCATGGGCATTGGTCATGCACTTGTCGTGCACCAAAAGACGTGGTGTAATGATATAAAGCATACAAGGCCTCTATTCATTCTGCAGAATCAAATGATCTGGAAGATTGGGATTGGGATACAGTTTTACAAAATGACAATTACCACTTGGATATTATAAATTTGGAGACTAAAGATTTTTTTTTTAAACGAAAATAGCAAACCTCTAAGCAATGAGGCATTTAGTGCTAAGACTGGAACCCCTCCTAGAATGGTCTAGAAGACCAAATAAATATTTTCAAAATCTCTATTTAGAATTTTTTTTCAGATATTTACCTTTTTATGGATATTTTATGTTGGATGATTTATTTTTCAGTTTATTAATTTTGATAAACCTTTTTTTATGGATTTTTTTGTGATGGATGACTTCTTATAAATTTGATGAAATTTCTCTTATGAATTTTTTTATGTGATTGCTTAATTACATCTTTTTTAATATTATTATCTTTTGTTTAAATATATGGACCACGACAATGAGGATACTCCCTGTCTTACAGATAGTGCTACAACACATACCATTCTGAAAAACCAGAAGTTTTTTTTAGAATTGGTATTCAATCCACGAAAGATATCCACCATGACTGGACCTGTGCAAATAATTGAAGGCTCCGAAAGAACCCATATAACGTTACATAATGGTACTCATTTATTTATTAAAGATGCATTGTTTCCAGTAGTTCCTGAAGAAACTTGTTCAGTTTCAAAGACATTAGAATAAATGGATACCATATTGAGACTGCTAATCAAGGTAATAGGAAAATGTTACTTATCGTTACTAGTATTGGAGGCCAGAAGCAAATACTAGAAACATTAAGTGCACTTTTTTTCTGGGTTATATTATTCAATAATATCCATTCGATTTTAAGCAAAATGAGACAGTTAAGTCCGAAGCTTAAACCAAGCCTGAAGCTTAGCAACCCTTAGGCTTTATTGCTTTTGCATGATAGGTTAGGGTACCCCGGAGTTACCATATTAAAGAAAATAATTGATAACTCTGTTGGGCACTTTTTAGATAACTATAGATTGACCATACCTAATGGGTATCTATGTATCCCATGTTCATAAGGAAAGCTAATCACTCGACCTTCCTTTGTCAAGATTGCATTAGAATCCTCATCCTTTCTGCAAAGGATACAAGGCGATATCTGTGGACCAACCAATCCACCTAGTGGACCTTTTAGGTATTTCATGGTTCTGATTGATGGTTCTACCCGTTGGTCGGATGTTTGCTTACTTTTAACTAGGAATATAGTCTTTACCCACCTATTAACACAAATAATTAAACTTAGGGCTCATTTCCCTGACAATCCTATTAAGTCTATACGACTTAATAATGTGGGCGAGTTTATATCACAAGCCTTCGATGATTATTGTTTATCTCTTCGCATTATTGTCGAACATCCTATCCCTCATGTCCATACCCAGAATGGCTTAGTTGAATCCCTCATTAAACGTATTCAACTTATTTCTAGAACTCTATTGCTACAGCCCAAATTACCAGTTAGTGCTTGGGGATATGCTGTGTTACATGCATCAATGCTCATTAAACTTTGACCCACAGCCTACCATCAATACTCTCCTACACAGCTTATATCGAGACATAAACCTAATATCTCCCATTTACGTAAGTTTGGTTACACTGTTCTAATTCCTATACCACCCCCCAGCGTACTAAGATGGGACTACAACGTAGGTTGGGAATCTATATCGGTTATGACTCTCCTTCGATTATTCGATTTTTAGAACCAATGAGAAGAGATGTTTTTACTGCTCGTTTTGTTAATTGTCAATTTGATGAAGCAAAATTTTCGCCGTTAGGGGGAGATAAATAACGTATTATTCCTGTAGAACAACCCATTCCTGAAGAACGGCATGAACTAACGCGAAATGCTTACACTTTATCTTATTTAGACACACGTATTTCATAATGTGAAAATGAAGTCCGTAGAATTGTGCACTGATAAGAAATTGCAAATAGATTACCTGATGCATTTACCGATGCAGCAAAGGCAACCAAGTCACATATTCCAGCTATGAATGCACCTGCTAAACTTAATGTCTCTGTAGACAAAGTCAAAAAGTGGCAACAAAAGAGTCTGTAATACGCTAAAAGCACGTAAGACCTATAGGTTCAAAGGATATAAGGGTCAAAGGATATAACTTTGCGAAAAAAAGAGAAATGTACAATCATCATGTCTTCCCAGAGATACATTTAACACTCCTACAGAGGTTCCTCCTGAAGAGGTTCATAATGCTTCCGAAAAATTGATGAAAAAATCCACTCTCTCTAGAATAACGAAAGTCTTTGATGAGACTACAAAAGCCCGCGAAGAGGCACCGGTACTGGATAATGAAGAGATTTCTATATTTTACAATTATTCAAGAGAGAGATGGGATAGAAAAAGAATTGTTATCGATGTCGCATTTGCATATGCGGTAGCTACACAAATATCAATGGAACATGAGGATGATGATTGGGATACAGAACCATGTACTATAAATGAATGTAGACAAAGAAAAGATTGGCCAAAATGAGAAACTGCTATTACAATAGAGTTAGAGTCTCTCAATAGACGTGGTGTATTTGGACCTATAGTACAAGCCCCCAAAAGGTGTTAACCCTGTAGGTTATAAGTGAGTGTTTGTAAGGAAAATGAATGAAATAAATGAAATTATTAGATACAAGGCAAGACTTGTGGCACAAGGTTTCCTGCAGAAACTTGGGATTGATTATGAGGAAACATACTCTTCTGTTATGGATATCACGACATTCAGATATCTAATAAGTTCAGCAATTTCTGAAAATTTGGATATGAGACTCATGGATGTTGTGGCCGCTTATTTGTATGGGGACTTAGACACAGAAATTCATATAAAAATTCCGGAAGGATTTACTTTGCTCGATGCAAAGCCGAAGAGTACGTACTCAATATAATTGAGACGATTATTGTATGGATTGAAGCAATCCGGAAGAATGTGGTACAATCTCTCAGTAAATATTTATCTAAGGAAGAATATAAGAACAATCTCATTTGCCCATGTATATTCACAAAGAAATCCTTAAAAGGATTTACAATAGTGGCAGTTTATGTCGATGACTTAAATTTAATCGGGACTCCAGAAGAGCTCGAAATAATTGCTGATTATTTGAAAAAAGAGTTTGAGATGAAAGACCTTGGAAAACAAAATTTTGCCTCGGCCTGCAGATCGAAAAAAAGTTCTAATGGAATATTAGTTCATCAATCTAATTATACCAAGAATGTACTGAAACGCTTTGGTATGGGCAAAGTACATCCACTAAGCACTCCCATGGTTATTCGGTCTTTAGATATAAACAAAGGTCCATATTGTTCAATTGAAGAAAATGAAAAGGTCTTGGGTCAAGAAGTATCATACCTAAGTGCCATTGGTGCTTTAATGTATTTAGCATAATACATTATACCAGACATTTCCTTCTCAGTAAATCTACTTGCTAGATCCAGTTCTGCGCCAATACAAAGGCATTGGACTAGTCTCAAACATATCCTACGTTATTTACGTGGTATAATTGATTTAGGACTCTTTTATTTTAAACACTCCAAGTTTGTAGGATACGCAGATTCAGGATATCTCTCTGATCCTCATAAGGGTCGATCATAGATAGGTTATGTATTTCTTAGTGGTAATGCTGCTATTTCTTAGCGCTCTACTAAACAAACTTTGGTAGCCACTTTTTCTAACCATGCTAAGATTTTAGCCCTCTATGAAACCAGTAGGGAATGTATATGGCTAAAATTTTTAATTCAGTATATTCATAGTTCTTGTCAATTGCCTCTTAGTACAGGTACCACGAGCATTATCTACGAAGACAATGATGCATGTATTCAACAAATTAAAAAAGGATACATTAAAGGTAACAAGATAAAGCACATTGCACCAAAGTTCTTCTTTACACATGAGCTTCAGAAGAATAATGAAATAGCAGTCAAGGAAGTTTGTTCAAACAACAACTTGGCTGATTTGTTTACCAAGTTATTACCAAAGTCAATATTCCAAAAGCTTATATATGAGATCAGCATGTGGAGAGTTTATCATCAAACAATATAAAGGGTATTGTTGTTAAGGGAGTAACAGATTAGGGATAGGCATCCTAAAGCATGCTACTCAAGACATATGTACACTATACTCTTTTTCTTTTTTTAGGTTTTATCCTACTGGGTTTTCCTAGTTAAGGTTTTAACGAGGCAGCATTATGCACGTCCAAACACCACTTCAATAATTTTGTAAAAATGTTGTACTCTTTTTCCTTCGCTTAGGTTTTTATCCCATTGGGTTTTTCCTTTGCAAGGTTTTAATGAGCCAACTATTATTGAATGATGGTCATCTAAGGGGGAGTGTTAAAAGAAATTATCATTAGTGGATGCCCACCTTGGGGCCCACATTAGATATGGAAAGCAATTTGGGTTATAATTTTGCTATATTGGGTTGCTTGGGGAGGAAGCAATCTTACTATATAAATAAGATCTCCCTCCCCCCTTCATGATGTACATATTTCTCATTCAATAAGAGCATCTCTCTTGCTCCCTCTACTCTCTCTATTTCTCTCTTTCTCTTTTTAAACACGTTATCAGCACGACAAGGCCCTCCCCCCTCCTCACCCTCGACGCGATACCCCCTTCCATTTTCTTTTCTAGTTTGGTCCAAGTGAAGAAAACCTCAACCATCTTTTTTTTCTCTCTTCTTTGCACTGTGCAAGAAAGCACAGTACTGTGCATTATATCCATGTGTAGTCTCCTGTTGCAATCTCTTTGCATAAAAGAAAGAGATTAGTCAAATCAACAAGAAGACAAAGTGCTTTTGTCTCAGTTTGCATGCAACAAAGTTAGCTTTTTTTTTTCTTTCCTCTTTCTTTTGCCTTAGGTCACGTACAGTAAAGAAAAAGGGCTATTTTTGCCTTGAATCACGTGCAACAAGAATGCCAATATAAGAAAAATACATCATCTGTCCTTTTTTTTATCGACAAAGTTTTTGCTTTTGGCTTAGATTAGACAATGTAGATTGGCCGGCTACTTGCATTCTAGGGGACCCACCAACAAACAATTTTTCAATAAGCTAGGAGCATTAAAATTATAAGAAGCCATAACAAACACAACGAAAATGTGAGATGTGTAGGTTTCAGACAGTTGAGATGGTTTGAAACATGATATGGGTGCATTGTGATGTAGGGTACGATGAGCTGGAATGTGGAAATGAGCAAGGTGTTTTTTTTTTTTTTTTGGGTGATGGTACCCTTGTGACGCTAATCAATAAGGTAGGTGTAAAAAATTAGAGTCATAGTTAGGATTCTCTAATGATAGGGTGTGGGAATGATAGTGAATCCATAATATTTTATACTTATTAATTTAGTAATAGTTATTTAAAAACTTTTTTATTTTTTCCAGAATTTTTAATGATATTGAAAGAAAAATCCAAAGTTTAAAATATACCCCTATGTTTACCATGAAAATTTTTCTAAATGCTCTGGGTGTAGTTAAATTGCAGAAATACCATGGCTCATCATAATAAATTCAAATAGCTCAAAATAATTGTTTTCTCCTTATTTTACTACTTACAGTAATAGCTCACGTTCTCACTCCAATCAAAATAAGACTCATGTCGAATTGATTATACAATATAAACCTAAGAAGTATTGGAGGGAACATTGAAGAACTTGACATTTCATCACTCCCTCGAGTTTTTCTTCCCTAAATAATGTTGGCATCTAAAATGGGGTCCACTTGCTTTTACATGTGGGTGGACCCAACACAGAAAGATACCTCTCATTTAAAAGGATGTGTCAATTTTATGTGATGATAAGGATAGAATTTGTTTGAGTTTTATCTAATTCCTCCATCTTTATTATCTATCCATTCAAATTCGAATTGAAAGAATTTGATCCAACTCTTTGTTCTTATTATATCTCCATTCAAATTTGAACTGATCAACGTGATTGATCTCTCGTACAAATTTGGTTTCTACATCCAGGGTTTCTGTAACACTCCGACCCGATTTGATCCGGATTAGTGAGTAATTGCGTGTGATTTTGTCGTTAAGTGTGTTTTGATTTTTCTTTTCTTTGGCTTTGAGCCTTGGAGAGCCTTGGAGAGATCGTTTAGGTTGAGTTGACCTGGTTTAGGTAGTTCGAGCCCTTTTTCGTAATTTTGGCTTTTGATTGACTTTGTCAGTTTTGCGTCATTCTGACGTCATCGCGTGTATTTCGTTGAGTTTGTCGATCTTCGTAACTGTCTTGGATCCGAATGATTTCGTTTGCTCTCGTTGGATCGTCAGTTGACTCAAACTGACAATTGTGTTATCTGTTTGGACTTGTTTGTAATTTGGATTCCTTTATCTTATAAATATCCTACCTACTACAGTCTCTCTTTCTTTCGATCGATAGCAGCTTGTCTCTCTCTCTCTCTCTCTCGTTCAGCTCTCTTTCTCTCTTTCCTTCTCCTTTTTCTATTTCGTGAGGGAGGAAGAAATGAGCCCCGATTGTGTGTGTTTTCAGTGGACTGAGCCAAAGCAACGACGTGATTTCCGTCTGTGAGGCAAGTATAAGCCCAAGTAGCATGAACACCGATTGGTATTGCTTTGATTGTTGTGTTTTTACTCTTCATTGTATGCATCAGTGTTGGACAGCCCTGTTGAGTCAGTTTTGCTGTTATCTTCCTGTTTTCAGTCGAAACGTCCGCTTTCTGTATGTCTGTAACTGTTCCAGAAAATGACTCCATGCACTCACGGTTAAACTGTGAAATGTGCTACGGCTGAGCCGTGAAATGGCTTACGGCTAAGCCGAGACCCAGCCGTAACCCTAATCGTAGAACAATACAGGGTGACATCTGAAATAACTGAGAGTTAGCAAATTGCTACTCTTCTACGGCCCAGCCTGATCTAAGCCGTACATTGTACTACGGCTAAGCCGTGGACCAGGATACGGCTGCGTCGTAGAGTAAAATACGGTTGAGCCGTAAATGCGGATGAACATTTTGGGGAACCTCGGCTCCGCCGCAGTGCAGATTACGGCTAAGCCGTAAGATGCCTACGGCTAAGCCGTAAGGTCACCTACGGCTACACCGTGTGATCCTGAGAAAGGAATAAAAGGACTAGGCTTAAGAAAGAGACCGTATATGACCTTCATGTTAGAATGTAGCTAACCTGAACATGCCAAATGGAATGTCTGAATGACATGAATGATCTCGAGGGCTGTGAATCATTCATGATCGTTATCCAGTTGTTTAGCACCTCCCCATGGGTGTTGGTTTAAGGGACTTCGGTGCACATTTCAGACCCTGCAACACTAGACAATGGTGCATCGGACAACTTAAAACTACATCAACATGCACGGTTAGAAACACTGGATAAATAGGTTAGGCTAGGATTGGCTTGTAATTGACCTTGATTCGTAAAAGTACGCTGATTTGTATAGCATATTGACTTCGGTCATGCCCTCTTATGTGTTCTGCGCTGGACCTCTTGATTCTGTGGGAAATGCAGCAACCCCAGAGCGAAGCCCGGGCGGGACCATTCTATTATTGCGTTTTTACCGTTGCTCCGGTGGAGTACTTGAGTCAGTGATTCTTGTTTATTGCTTATTCGCATTCAGTATCAGTATCAGTATATGTGATGCACTTCCTATTGTTCGTTTAGTGTGATATGTGAGATCTGTATGTGATATGAGTGATTGATTGAGGTGCATCATCCGATTTGATTGTGATTGGTATATGGCACTACTGAGCCTCAGCCTTAGGATGCCCGACGGGGTTGACTTTGATTTAGTTTATGTGTTTGCCTCTGCAGAGTGTTCTGTCCTGGGACTCCGGACCCCAGGAACTAGAGACCCATGTGTACCCTGGCCCGGTCGCTGGTGTTCTCATTCCGACTGCTCTCGAAAGGGAGAATATGGCCAATGTAGTAGCCACTTTGACTGTTATCTGTTTATGGTTTTGATAGCATGCTTATTCATTTGCACAAGTGTTTAGTATACTAACATGCTTACTATGGATCTTGCATTGTGACGTTTGCTCATTAATAGACACAATTCGTGTTATCTTCTTGTGGCTTATATCTTGCTAAGTCGTTGTACTTATAAGTTGTTTTTGGGTGTTGCAGGCTCAGATCCCTCTTCCGATCCTGCGTCGGTCGACCCGACTCCAGGAGAGGTGCATGAGGCCCCCTCCGGCCTAGAGGAGTGGACTTGATCTACCCTCCAGAGTACGGTTTGCATCATTTTGTTTTTCCCCATTCATTTGAGTCTGGGTCTATTTGGGGGATTTTTCTGTAACTTATACCGTGGGCTTGATTGATATCTGTATTTTGATTTTTGTAAGCCCTCTTTAGTATTATACGTTCTTGTAATTGTTCGTGTTATCAGTTTACTCCATTATGTCTTTTGGTATGTTGTGGTATGCCTTGATACGTACAGCTTCCGCGTACATTTGTTTGCACGTGTGAATGATCCCTTGTGTGTGTATGCTTGGACGGGGTCTAAGTGTACTGCACGGGAGTACGTGTGTCATTGGTTAGACTTTCTCTGACCCCCGGTCCCTGGGCTTGGGTTGTGACATACGTATTGTATGGTATCAGAGTATTGTCTCTATCTTAGTTTGTAAGCATGTATGCATATAGGACGTAGTGAGATTCCGTAATCCAGTCTTGGACTGTTGTGCTTGGTCCTCTTTTCTTGTGAGTCTGTGTACGTTACCTAGTGTGATAGCAGATTTACTTTTGTGTTTTGCAGGCTATGGCATCGGGATCTGGTACACACAACAACAACAATCAGGGCGATAATGAGAGTGGATCAGCCGCTCCACCGCAACCTGCGAATTTCGATGAGCGTTTCTTGACAATGCTGCAGGCGATCCATTCCTTACAAGCACAGGTCGTTTCTCTGGTGGACCGACAGAGTCAAGCATCAGTTCAGCCACCTGTAGAGCAGCAAGTGGTTTTCCAGCCTAAGGAGAGTGATCCAAATGCATTGTACGATAAATTCAGGAAACGTGGAGCCACAGAATTCTATGGCAATGAAGATGCGTTGAAGGCTGATCAGTGGCTAGAGCACACCGGGGATCTCTTCTCTACCATTGTCTGTGATGACCGGCAGAAGGTTATGCTTACGGCATCGATGTTTTGAGAGGTTTCAAAGACTTGGTGGAAGAGTGTCAGTGCGGCCTATCTGACCATGCCCAGTGAAACGGTGTGGGAGACGTTCCAGAAACAGTTCAGGAGGAAGTTCATCCCTGCTCATGTCCGGCGTGTGAAGGAGGTTGAGTTTCTGGCCTTACAGCAGCAGCAGCTCACCGTCTCAGAGTATATTCACCGATTCATCCAGTTGTCCCATTTTGCTGAGAACATGATCAATACTGAGGAGAAGAAGGTGAATCGTTTCATTACTGGTCTGCATCCGAGGTACGCGAATTATGTGACTGCTTCTAGAGACCAGCTACTTTTGATGATGCAGTCGACAGAGCGCATGCTGCGGAAGCCAACCACCTAGCGGAGAGAGCTATGGACTTCAAGAGAAGTGCACCAGTGGGGTCCAAGGGACATATTCAGAAGAAATGGAAAGGGAAGCAAGGAACTTCGAGTTTCTCTGGGATCAGATGCGAGTTTTGTGGACTGGGACATCCGACGGAGAAGTGTTGGAAGAAGTCCGGAGCTTGTTTGAGTTGTGGATCTATGGAGCATAAGATAGCTCAGTGCCCGAAAGCCAGGACCTTCCAGTCCTCGAGGTCTATGGGGTCATCCAAGTCTCTAAGTTCTGCAGCTTCGAATAGCCCCCAGCCGTCTCGCCAAAGCCAGAAGCCGCAGCGTCAGACTGCTCGCGTGTACGCAGCCTCCCATGATAATGCAGAAGATGCGAATGTGGTGGAAGGTAAAGTCCTTATTGCCCAAGCTGAAGCACATGCACTATTTGATTCGGGGTCTACGCGTTCGTATGTTACACCTCGTTTTGCTGAACAGTTACCGCAACCCCCTCAGCCGCTACCCTATTTGTTGGTGGTGTCCACTCCTGTGGCAAGAGAGTGGAGTGTAGTGTATACTACCCTCAGTGCGACGTGTTGATTGAAGGTCGCCAGCTGCCAGTTGATTTGATCTTGTTGTCCATGTTGGATTTCGATGTGATCCTTGGAATGGACTGGCTAGCGCGGTATCGTGCCTGTGTTAACTGTTACAACAGGACGATTTACTTCGATTTTGAAAAGGGGTTTCGTTTCGAGGGCAATCAGGAGAGATGCCCGAGGTGTGTCATCTCCGCATGCAAGGCGGATCGTTTGATACGCAGAGGTTGTACAGGCTTTCTTGCCTTCGTCTCGGAGAAGAAGGAGGTGAACCAGTTGAGTGAAATTCCGGTGGTACGTGAGTTCCCTGATGTATTTCCGGAGGAAGTACCCGAGTTACCCCTTGTCAGAGATGTAGAATTCGCGATTGATCTAGTGCTCGGTACAGCACCCATTAGTTTAGCTCCTTATCGTATGACCCCTGCTGAGCTACTCGAATTGAAGACGCAATTGCAAGATCTTTTGGAGAAGGGTTTCATACGGCCGAGTGTGTCACCGTGGGGAGTTCCAGTGCTGTTTGTGAAGAAGAAGGACGGTATCTTACGGATGTACATAGACTACCGGCGATTGAATAAAGTCACTATCAAGAATAAATACCCATTGTCGCGTATTGACGAGTTGTTTGACCAACTTCAAGGTGCCGCTTATTTTTCCAAGATTGATTTAAGATCGGGGTATCATTAACTTCGGGTGAAGGAAGAAGATATTGTGAAGATTGCTTTCAGGACACGGTATGGACATTTTGAGTTCCTCGTGATGCCATTTGGATTAACCAATGCACCTGCTGCCTTTATGGCCTTGATGAACAGGATCTTTGCTCCTTTCCTGGATCGATTCGTGGTGGTCTTTATTGATGATATTCTGGTGTATTCGAAGACCCCAGAGGAGCATGTGGAATATCTACATCGAGCCTTGCAGTTGTTGAAAGAGCATCGCTTATATGCCAAATTGTCGAAGTGTGATTTTTGGCTCGAGCAGGTAGCTTTTCTTGGTCATACCATTTCACGAGATGGGTTGGCAGTGGACTAGACGAAAGTTGAGGCAGTGATGAATTGGCCCAGCTCAAAGACTGTGACGGAGATACAAAGTTTTCTCTGATTGGCTGGATATTATCGTCGATTTATTCAAGATTTTGCCAAGATTTCTGCACCGTTGACTCGATTGACCAGGAAGAATGTTCCTTTTCTTTGGACGGACGAATGTGAGCACTATTTCCATATGTTGAAGGAGAAGCTTACTTCGGCTCCAGTCTTGACGTTACCGGATGGGAATGAAGGATTTATGATCTACTCCGATGCTTCTCGAGTCGGTTTGGGATGTGTTTTGATGCAACATGGCAAAGTGATTGCCTATGGCTGGAGGCAACTCAGGGAGCATGAGAAGAACTATGCCACGCATGATTTAGAGTTGGCAGCCATCGTTTTTGCCCTGAAGATGTGGAGACATTATTTGTATGGCGTGAAATTTGAAGTGCATTCAGATCATCACAATTTACAGTATCTCTTCACGCAGTCTGAGTTGAATATGAGGCAACGAAGGTGGCTTGAGTTGATCAAAGATTATGACTTCCCCATTAAATATCATCCAGGGAAAGGCAACGTTGTGGCAGATGCCTTAAGTTGGAAATCGGAGATTCTCCAGGCTTTGGATAGCCTTTATTTTGTGAGACATGCTCAGCCACTGGAAGTAAGATTGGTAGAGAACTGTTTGACACTTGCCAGTACCGTGAGTTTTCAGTCTGACATCATTCAGCGCATTAAAGACCAGCAGTTTGAGGATGCGTTGTTGAAGCGCATTAGGGATAATATTGCGGATCGACCAGACTTTCGCTTGGAGGGTGATGTCTTGTATTTCAGGAGCAGGTTATGTATGCCAGCAGTAGATGCTTTGAAGGAGAGTTTGATGACCGAAGCACACCATGCTCGTTATTCTATGCACCCTGGAAGTACGAAGATGTACCGAACTCTCAAGGACAGGTTCTGGTGGAATAATATGAAGAGAGAAATTGCTGGGTATGTTGCCAGATATTTGACTTGCCAAAAGGTGAAAGCTGACCATCAGAGACCTCCAGGTTCCTTACATCCATTGCATATTCCCCAGTGGAAATGGGAGCACATTACGATGGACTTTGTTTCGGGTCTACCCCTGACGAGCAAGAAGAATAGTACCATTTGGGTGATCGTGGATAGATTGACGAAGACAGCCCATTTTCTTCCATTCAAGAAAGGCATGACATTTTCCGAGATGGCGAAGAAGTTCGTTGATGAGATCGTTAGACTACATGGTACGCCTGTATCGATTGTGTCTGATCGAGATAGCCGCTTTGTTTCTTCCTTTTGGAGAGCATTTCAGGAAGCCATGGGAACGAAGTTGAGCTTCAGTACGGCGTATCACCCGCAGACTGATGGACAGTCAGAACGAACTATTCAGACGCTCGAAGACATGTTACGGGCTAGTGTACTGAATTTTGAGAAAGAATGGGATCTGCATCTCTCGTTGTGCGAGTTCGCGTATAATAATAGCTTCCACGAGAGCATTGGTATGGCACCCTATGAAGCCTTGTATGGACGGAAATGTAGAAGCCCTGTTTGCTGGGAAGAAGTCGGAACAAGGAGTTTCCACGGACCGACAATCATTGCTGAGACCACAGAGAAAGTTTAGAAGGCCATTGACAATTTGAAGATTGCCCGATCGAGACAGAAGAGTTATACAGATACGCGAAGAAGAACATTAGCATTTCAGGTTGGTGATTGGGTATTTTTGAAGGTCTCACCGATGAAAGGGACGATACGGTTCGGTCAAAAAGGCAAGTTAGCGCTAAGATATGTGGGTCCATTTGAGATCAAGAGCCGGATTGGCGATTTAGCGTACAGATTGATTCTTCCAGTGGAGTTTTCTGGAGTACATGACGTCTTCCATGTATCAATGCTTCGCAAGTATGTTCCAGATCCGACGCATGTGATTCGCTACGATGAGATTCAGATGCAACCGAATGCGTCATACGTTGAGCGTCCGCTCCGTATTGTTGGGACCAGAGAACAGCTCTTGCGTACGAGGACTATTCGATGGGTCAAGGTACTCTGGGAACATCATGGACCTGATGAAGCCACGTGGGAATTAGAAGACCAGATTGCCCGTCAGTATCCTTACCTTTTCGCTTAGGTACGCGTTCATTCCGAGGACGGAATGATGTCTAAGTGGGGGAGGATGTAACACTCCGACCCGATTTGATCCGGATTAGTGAATAATTGCGTGTGATTTTGTCGTTAAGTGTGTTTTGATTTTTCTTTTCTTTGGCTTTGAGCCTTGGAGAGCCTTGGAGAGATCGTTTAGGTTGAGTTGACCTGGTTCAGATAGTTCGAGCCCTTTTTTGTAATTTTGGCTTTTAATTGACTTTGTCAGTTTTGCATCATTCTGACGTCATCGCGTGTATTTCGTTGAGCTTGTCGATCTTCGTAACTGTCTTGGATCCGAATGATTTCGTTTGCTCTCGTTGGATCGTCAGTTGACTCAAACTGACAATTGTGTTATCTGTTTGGACTTGTTTGTAATTTGGATTCCTTTATCTTATAAATATCCTACCTACTACAGTCTCTCTTTCTCTCAATCGACAGCAGCTTGCCTCTCTCTCTCTCTCTCGTTCAGCTCTCTTTCTCTCTTTCTTTCTCCTTTTTCTGTTTCGTGAGGGAGGAAGAAAGGAGCCCCGATTGTGTGTGTTTCCAGTGGACTGAGCCAAAGCAACGACGTGATTTCCGTCTGTGAGGCAAGTATAAGCCCAAGTAGCATGAACACCGATTGGTATTGCTTTGATTGTTGTGTTTTTACTCTTCATTGTATGCATCAGTGTTGGACAGCCCTGTTGAGTCAGTTTTGCTGTTATCTTCCTGTTTTCAGTCGAAACGTTCGCTTTCTGTATGTCTGTAACTGTTCCAGAAAATGACTCCATGCACTCACGGCTAAACTGTGAAATGTGCTACGGCTGAGCCGTGAAATGGCTTACGGCTAAGCCGAGACCCAGTCGTAACCCTAACCGTAGAACAATATAGGGTGACATCTGAAATAACTGAGAGTTGGCAAATTGCTACTCTTCTACGGCCCAGCCTGATCTAAGCCGTACATTGTACTACGGCTAAGCCGTGGACCAGGATACGGCTGCGTCGTAGAGTAAAATACGGTTGAGCCGTAAATGCGGATGAACATTTTGGGGAACCTCGGCTCCGCCGCAGTGCAGATTACGGCTAAGCCGTAAGATGCCTACGGCTAAGCCGTAAGGTCATCTACGGCTACACCGTGTGATCCTGAGAAAGGAATAAAAGGACTAGGCTGAAGAAAGAGACCGTATATGACCTTCATGTTAGAATGTAGCTAACCTGAACATGTCCAATGGAATGTCTGAATGACATGAATGATCTCGAGGGCTGTGAATCATTCATGATCGTTATCCAGTTGTTTAGCACCTCCCCATGGGTGTTGGTTTAAGGGACTTCGGTGCACATTTCAGACCCTGCAACACTAGACAATGGTGCATCGGACAACTTAAAACTACATCAACATGCACAGTTAGAAACACTGGATAAATAGGTTAGGCTAGGATTGGCTTGTAATTGACCTTGATTCGTAAAAGTACGCTGATTTGTATAGCATATTGACTTCGGTCATGCCCTCTTATGTGTTCTGCGCTGGACCTCTCGATTCTGTGGGAAATGCAGCAACCCCAGAGCGAAGCCCGGGCGGGACCATTTTATTATTGCGTTTTTACCGTTGCTCCGGTGGAGTACTTGAGTCAGTGATTCTTGTTTATTGCTTATTCGCATTCAGTATCAGTATCAGTATATGTGATGCACTTCCTATTGTTCGTTTAGTGTGATATGTGAGATCTGTATGTGATATGAGTGATTGATTGAGGTGCATCATCCGATTTGATTGTGATTGGTATATGGCACTACTGAGCATCAGCCTTATGATGCCCGACGGGGTTGACTTTGGTTTAGTTTATGTGTTTGCCTCTGCAGAGTGTTCTGTCCTGGGACTCCGGATCCCAGGAACTAGAGACCCATGTGTACCCTGGCCCGGTCGCTGGTGTTCTCATTCCGACTGCTTTCGAAAGGGAGAATATGGCCAATGTAGTAGCCACTTTGACTGTTATCTGTTTATGGTTCTGATAGCATGCTTATTCATTTGCACAAGTGCTTAGTATACTAACATGCTTACTATGGATCTTGCATTGTGACGTTTGCTCATTAATAGACACAATTCGTGTTATCTTCTTGTGACTTATATCTTGCTAAGTCGTTGTACTTATAAGTTGTTTTTGGGTGTTGCAGGCTCAGATCCCTCTCCCGATCTTGCGTCGGTCGACCCAACTCCAGGAGAGGCGCGCGAGGCCCCCTCCGGCCTAGAGGAGTGGACTTGATCTACCCTCCAGAGTACGGTTTGCATCATTTTGTTTTTCCCCATTCATTTGAGTCTGGGTCTATTTGGGGGATTTTTCTGTAACTTGTACCGTGGGCTTGATTGATATCTGTATTTTGATTTTTGTAGGCCCTCTTTAGTATCATACGTTCTTGTAATTGTTCGTGTTATCAGTTTACTCCATTATGTCTTTTGGTATGTTGTGGTATGCCTTGATACGTACAGCTTCCGCGTACATTTGTTTGCACGTGTGAATGATCCCTTGTGTGTGTATGCTTGGACGGGGTCTAAGTGTACATGCACGGGAGTACGTGTGTCATTGGTTAGACTTTCTCTGACCCCCGGTCCCTGGGCTCGGGTTGTGACAGTTTCCATCCACATGACTGATTTTTTGTATTAACCTGACCGTGTTTGTATTAGGCTTGCAATTATGGATCTACACTTCCGCAACAAACAATTATAGATCTACACTTCTGCAACAACAACCCTTTCAAATAATGCTTCTTTTAGCTTTTAAGTGGAGCAAATTGTTGCCATCATCATCAAAGTTAATTTGTCTCATCGACCTAGGCATTCCATAATATGCTTTTTTTTACATCAATTATATTAAATAAGGGGCCCTTTAAATTCAAAATGCACCAATTATATTATAGAAGGTTCTTAGTTAAAGTGACTAGTCTGCTGTTCGGCAAATAGTGGTTTTGGCGTTTTTCCCATGGTGTCCACTTAGATGGACACCCATCATGGGTTATAGGATAAGTAGGGACCATCTAATCAACCAAACCCTTACTTTTGAGAACCATACAATAGGTTTCATGCCCCTTTTCTGTATTATGTAAGTAATCAATACAATGGATAAGGAGTTACTCAATTAGTTGACAATCTTTAGATAGAGATTGATCCTTAGGCATGATACTGTTCCCAGGTGTGGGTTCTCTCTTGTCACTTGTGTAACTATGTAAGCGCTTTTGGCTCTTAGTCCCAAAGGCTATGATACTTTAAAAAATAAAAAGAGCAATCAATCCAACGGTGAATAGAATTAAGTTGGATAAGTGGCAGTACCTAGAGTGGATGAGGTGGGTATGGGAGATGAGGCTATGGTGCCGTGGGTGTTTTTACAGTGAATTTGAAAGGTTTGAACTGATCATTGGTGGACCTAAGTTGCCCCCAATGGCTAGGCTGCTCGCAATATAATAGCAGCCTACCTCATTGGATAGTTTAGGATTTCATACAAACACAAACAATGTTATCAAGTAAACCATGCAGGACTTTTGCTAGATCCAAGAAAATCAACTGCTATTGCTTTAGCTTAAACCATCATGTATGCCAATCTATATATTTAATGTGCAACACTCTCACGTACAATAAGAGAAATTTTCCTTCTGCATCACAGTAGCACTCGTACTGTATGCGAACTATCATATATTCATTACCATTGATACATTTCGCGCATGTTTTTTTTTTTCTCTCTTGTTCACTCCATAATCTTAAGTTCTAGAGATAAAAGCCATTGACACTGAGTCCTCCATCAATAGCAATGACTTGTCCAGTAATATATGAAGCGGCAGGAAGACACAGGAATGTGATCATAGATGACACCTCAACAGGGTCTCCAAGGCGTCCAAGAGGAGTTCGCGCGAGGATTGCATTCACCACGTATTCGTTTTCAAGGGCCTATACCAGAAAGAGAAGGAAACAGAAGAAGAATATAAAATTTAAGTTAAGGTAATCAAACGAAAAAAGAAAAAACACACACACACTGGAGTTGCAGTTTTCAAGTTTACTAAATTTTTATATGAAGTCCAAAAAAAATAGCTTAGGAACCATATCTTTACCGAAAAGTGCTGTTTTATGCTGTCCAATGAAACATGAAGAAACTGCACATACTAAGAAAGTCGTGTAGAGCTCTTGGAAATTATAAATAGGAATAAATATAGAGGAAAAATTATGAAAACTTGTTATAAAAGGCAAAACTCAAGGCATGGAGTAAAAATCGGATTTTTTTTTCTTTTCAAATGATAAAAAAAAATACTATAAGAAAGAGACATTAGGCTTAATTGATTGCACAATCAGAATTTACAGTGACACTAAGCTTAGACCTTGGCTATGTTAGACCTAAGTGGTCCACATGTCCTAATAATGAGAGGGGCGCCACATGATTCGAGTTAAGTTTGTTTAGCTTTCTTCTTTTTAAGTCCTGATTTGAATAAATTTAGCTTGGATTCACTTGTAGAAAGGCCAATCAATTAGAATGATCTTGTTTGACTAATTTATGGAGGAATTAGGATATCCAATTTGATTTCCTTCATGTGAGGCAATCACACTTCAGATATACATGAAAAGAAGGTGTCTAGACCTCTCCCTTACACACGTTTTGCACAATACCCATTTACACAATTACTAATCTTGGAGTGAGTGAAAGGGAGATGAGGAAACCCTCTTTAATTAAGACTGTTGATTGCAAGGTGGGATAAGCTAAAGATCAGATCTGCTAATCATCAAGATTATGATGTTAGACATGCCTTTAGATGTATGATGATGTATTGTTTAAGCGCATAAATTTAGATCCCTGGGTTTTGATTTTTGTTGCAATACCATTTTAGATTTTATGTAGGCTATTCTATTTAAGACCAATATGCCCACAAAACCCTAGGAAAGGTAGGCTTTGAATTCCCAAACTACCCCTACCACCCCTGTTAGAGGCAACTTTGGCTGTGGTTTTGCCAAGTTTGAGATGGGTTCGGCTTTGGGGCCCAACCTGTTTTACACCATCTATGACTAATTTCCTTGCTAGTTGCTAGAATAGGGCAACGAAAGTCTTACAACTCAATTGATATTGATCTGAAAGTATTAGTTGCGAGGTTGCAAGTTCTACTTCTCATTGTTTGAATACATAAAAAAGACAGTTTCTCTCAACACTAGAAAAATAAAAATAAATAAATAATAAAAAAAATAGTATCTTGCTCTAGCCACTGCCTTCTAAAGTGAGTTTTGTATATCATATACCATTAAAAAAAACAAAAACAAAAAACAAAACAGAACAATATCTTGCTCTAGCCACTGCCTTCTATGGTGAGTTTTGTATCATATATCATAAATTTGTCATCATCTCTGGCGGACTCGAGTAGATTTTAGGCTCCCACTCAAATCTGAACATTTTCAAAAACTCCCTCTATAATTTTTGAAATTTAATAAATTTTTATTTTTTTTCCTCATACATTTTTTTACATTGAAACCACCCCCCCCCCCCCCCCCCCCCCCCCCCTTGCTCATATTTTTTTTTACATTGAAATCCACCCGCTTTTTGGGGTCCGCCACTGGTCATGGTCATCATGGGTTGTGTCAAGACGTGTTTGGATTGACCCTAAGATGTACACCAAATCCAACCATTTCTATGCGTATTACGGATGCGCATGGTGCACTTTCCCGAGTAATGCAGAACGAAATTAGGATCATAATCCGTTACGGTCAAGTCAGTAGTGGAAGGGTAAATAGGGTGGTCAGGTCCGAAGTGGAGGGGTAAATAGGGTGGATTTGGGTATTACCCTGCCTGTACTAAATTCTACTTTGTCAACCTTATGCAAGATGTGCATTGCCGTCAAGCCCGAAAAGGAGTCATTAAACCAGTTTATGGATTCAGGATACAAATAGCCGACTGATTTGCAAGTGAGAATGGAAGCCAAAAGAAAAGTTGCACAAACAATAAAACAGAGAGATGTGTTAAGGGCTCCGTAGCCCCATGAAAAAGACAAGCCCCATTGTTCTTTCGACCCGTTAAATCCAAGGTAACGATTATTAACTGTTCATTTCAGCCACTCATCTTTTTGTCTTAAATCATATAGCCAACCATGATTAATGGGATTGATTTCTCTCAATCATATAGATTATAGACTTTGTTTTGCCGAGGCCTTCTTCATGGATTAGTGCAAAATTTTGAGAGACCCGTCCCATCATGCAATAATTCCACTGCTATTTATATTTATCTGAGATACCAAGTTGGTTATCAATTAAAAAGAAAAATTCTCCACATATATTGTAGATTAGTAACCCTTGGGTTTCTATTTAAAAAGATCCAAAGGCCTCATTTTGGATCCTTGGGGTTGGGGAGAACACCAATGAAACAGTGTTAACTCAGCCTATCCAAAGGCATGATCCATCAATATTTTACCCACAAATCGACTTACTTAGTTGAGCTGGTTTCACAAAGATACAAAATCCCAAATGGGTCCAAATAAAGGACGTGTGCACTTGTGCCATTAGTGCCATTTCTTTGGAGTTTCTTTCACATTAACAAAGGAAGAGGGGGAAGATTTTACCGCTTTGATACCGGGCATCTCAGTCTTAATAAACCACGGTGCAACACAATTTGTTCGAATATTGTCTTTTGCCCATTCACATGCCAAATTCCTAGTAAACTGATTCAGTGCTCCTGTGAGAGAGAGAGCGATGAGGAATTGTAAGTTGGTCAATAATTAGTAATTTTTCTAATTAATCATTGAAATTTGTCTTAAATGAAATTATCTTTGCAGTAGAGAATCACCTTTACTGGCTGAATATGGAGTCCCGCAAGATATAGCGACTATACTAGCAACGGAGGAGAGGAAAACTATACTTCCCTTTCCAGAGGCTTTTAGGAGAGGATGTGCCAGTTGAGTCAAATGAAAGGTAGATTCGAAGTTGGTGCCCATGACAAGTGAGTAGTCTTCAGCAGTAATATCGATAGTTGGTTTGTGTATCAATGTTCCGACAGTGCTTATCTAGAGATGCAGTTGAAAAGAATAGCTCATTACTTAATAGCAAATTTGTAAACTCGAGTGTGGTTTTTGTTTTCATGAGATGAAAACATTAAATGAGAAAATATTGAATTTTAACGTATGGATATATAGGATCATATAATGTCATTAAAAGATCCACAAGGGACCATCCTAACTATCAAATTTCATGTCATTGTAATGACCTTACCCCTCTTAATCCGTTGTCCAAAAGCTTAATATCTTCATATCAACGAACAAATTTTGACCCCCTTGATATGATGGTCCAATGACCAATCCACACAGATTGGTGCAAAACAATGGGATCCATAATGTATCCAGGGGGAGAGTTTTGGGTGGTCCATTTGTATCAATGATTAACTAATTAGGTGGGCCACACATGCTAAATCAGGTTTTTTTTTTTGTTTTCTTTCATATATTGATTTCTAGGAAGCAAGCTATAGTTTCAGTTTTAGATCTTCAAAACTGAAATGACTTTGGTTAGCCCCACCATGGATTTAATGAACTTCACCGATCGATTCACATATAAAGTGCTTGTTTGTATATATAGAATTAAAATTTTAAGATTTTAAGAAATTTCTTACTATAAAAAAAGGCTTAAAGTTAAAAATTAAAGGTGAAAATTCACAAATGATCATCAAATTTGATTCCCTTACAATCACCCTCTTTAACCGTACCCTGGAAAGTTGGGGTCCCACACATACATTCTCTATAGTATCTCTTTTAACTTTCTCTTATTGAAACTAATTTTATCATCAATTTCTAGAATTCATGGCATGTTCCAAAAATGGAGTTAAAAAGAAAGAAAGAAAGAAGAAGAAGAAGAAGAAAGAAGAATAAAAATAGAAAGAATAAAAGAAGAACACTCACAAGGATGTTGAGCTTCCCATGGAAGAGAGATGCCACCTCCTCCATTAGCTTTTCACGTGCAGCTCGCACGGACACATCGCAAATAGACCCTGTCACGTTATAACCCAAATCTCTCCATTCCTGCAACCGTTGATTTAGCTCCGTTTCATTCCGGGCGCACGTGTGAATGGTTGCTCCAAACTCCACAAGGTCTTCCACTATGGCACGCCTGAAACAAATCTTAAAATAGAAATATAAAGATCTTTCTGAAAAATAGAGATATACAGAGATTAAAATCATTTTAGCCATTCATAACAAAAGTCCCATACATATGTTTTTCTAATTTTAGCCCTTGTCCCATCTTTTTAGGATTTAGGATTTAGTCCAAACACATTTTTTTTTAAGATTACAAAAAAAACAAAATATGTTTGCTCACCCCAAATTCGGTTTTGTTTGGTTAGATTCGGATTGACTTACTCAGTGATTAGTTTTAAACCTTGCATTTGGACTTTCTGCAGGTAGAAAGGCTGGGCTCTGGCCGGTTTTTAGTATTCTGAAACCTGTATTGGGCTAGACCTGGACTTGTGCCACGGTGTTTAACTTGGTGATGATGTTGGTTAGGTTTAAGTGGGGACATGCACCAACCCGCTCCTATTAGGGTCCAATTTGATAGTGTACCAGTAAGATTCTGGTTAGATATGGTTTTCCATAAACCAACCTGACTAACCTAAGTGGATTCGGGTTCCGAATATAATCAGATATGGTTTTCCATAAACTAACCCTAGTGAATTCGGGTTCTGAATGTGTCTAACCTTCACTGGCCCATTACCATCCCTATTTAATTCTGCTGTGAAAACAAGAATAACATATTATATGAAGAGTACAATTTAGTTTTTATAGGTGATGGTTAAGATGGGCTTGTATTAATCATTTTTTAATTTTTTCTTATTTGGACGGAGATCTAGGATCATGGCAAGACTTAGATGTACTGGGCCAGGGGCACTAGGCTACGACACGGCCTTGCACAAATCAGCACGACATTTATATTAAAAAAAATATTCATTTTTTATATAAATTTAGCATCCACATTTGTGCATTTATCATATTAGTTTCAATTTTATTTCAAGTTAGAAATTCTAAAAGTCTATAATGTTCCCTTCAATTTATGTGAAAATTTTTAAAATTTTCAAAAAAATTAGGATGGGCATGTGGGCCAGCCTATGGGTAGCATGGCACAGCATGACCCGTTTTACACCCTAGATTTGGTGCCATGTTGAGACCTAAGTCCTTGATATACACTTGCTAAAAGGATTGGGGAGGTCTTTTTTTATTATTTATTATTTATTATTTATTTTTAATTTATGCTAATGGAGGGTGTCCCGGCCCGAACCCGGCCCTTCGGGCCCAGGGGAAGCAGAGTAAATCTTTTGTTGCTCTAGTGTAGTACCGTAGTTTGAACCCACAGCTTCTTGGAGCAAATCGTGGTCCTAGAACAGCTGAGTTACCTCTTGGGGTATGAGACTTGGCTAAAATTGATAAAGGTCAAGTGATCCAAATTAAATCAATACTATAAGTTTGAATTTATGTTAGCAATTTCCATATAATTGATAGAATTTACATTGGAACCTATTTAAAGAACTAATGTTTAAATCTATAAAATGGACCTAAATTTAGAGCCAAATTATAATGGATCAAAATAGTGGACTAGTTCTTAATTTCAGAAATGTCAATCTTGAGGGCTGGATTGACAGGACTACGAGGTATAAAGGTTTTCCTAAAATCTTCTTTTATCTTTGAAGCAAGGGCTAATATGAAAATTCTTTGATCCTAAATGAAATGAAAGAATGAAAAATAGAAGTGACTAACCCAATTCCTTTGGTGCCACCTGTGACAAGAGCAGTCATTCCTTGGAGAGACCATCTCCTCTCTTTCTTTTCCCCCATCTCTTTCTTCCAAATATCAAACAGACAATACATAGAGATTGATTTTCACTAGGTAGAAGCTTTTATAGGGGACATAGGCAACGCAAATGGACTTGATAGAAACCTCAACCTCAGCATGTCTTTGTTGTTATCGACGGACCTTTTCTCTTGGCTTGGCCGGCTGCCTGCATTTTGGGTCCACCACCAACACACCATTTTAAATTTTAGGAAAATTTGCATGTGTTTAAAGTCCTACACTTGGCGAAATTTACCAACAACTTGCATTTTCTTATCTTTTCAAGAACAACCTCTAGTATCTGCCTATCTGGACAATACCCTCCTACCCATCACCTAACCAACTGACTCACCCTTCTATGTAAAACAAAACAATGGCAACACTACCATCTCTCATGCATTGAGATCATTACATAAACTGCAGTAACTACCTTCCACCTTCACATCTATGCCGGCCATTTGACGAACAAAACAAAAAAATAAGGTGAGGTTTGAGACAGGGGAGACGTTTTAGAATATAAGATGAGTGCATGGTGACATAGAGCAAGATGAGGGGGTTTTGGTGGAATATGAGCGTAAGATACTGACAGTGGGTTTGGTGGAATATGGGAGGTATCATGTGAGGTATCATGTGAAGTTAATGGGTAAGGTGTGAGACGAAAATTAGGGATGCCCATGGGTTGGGCCAATGAGAGCCCAATAAGCTTGTTGACAAATCCACATAACATAAAACATTGTTAATAGATGAACATGTTGACAAATGATTATTATTACCCTCACTCTCTCTTTAAAAAAAACTATAAAACTACTTAGAAGCGATAATAGCATCGCTCCATTTTATATGAATAACGCTATCATCGCCACTGTCTTTTTCTTCCTCTTTCTTCATTCCCCATGCCAATTAGAAAAACTAGAACAAAACTCCCCAAAGCACTAAATTAGAACCCAAAAACAAAATAAAAGGTTTTTGTGTGTGTTGAAAGTCAACTTTCTTTGATGTGGCTATTTATATTTTTTAGATTTCGTGAAAATTAACTTCAAGGGACTACTATAGATTGATGACTCAATAAACTAAGATCTAATGTTTACGTAAAGAAGAGTTAGTTGGCTGATCATTTTGATTTTGCAGTATGCATAGGGAAAGAAGAGAAAGAAAAAGAGAGGGGGTGACCATAAGTATATATAGGAAGAAGTAGTGAGGGGCAACCATATCATCCCTCCCATCCAATGTTTAAAAAAAAAATTGTAATTGGTCCCACAAGTCTATCTATGTAGTAATATCGAAGAGGCCCTTTTTCATGAAGGAGCTATCTAAGAGGTTTTTTTCTTTTTTTTTTGTAAAATCCTCTAAATCTATCAGAAAATCAACTTTGCTTTTTTGAGTTTCAGCTACAGCCCACTTCTAGATAGTTATAACAAATTATGCCAAATTCTTGCAAGCCATCTTTCCTTGCAATAACTCTTTGATTCCACTATTTTGACACACATTCCATGAGAATTGAGGTTTTTTCAATTAATTACAGGTGTCTGAAATATTTGCAACACAATTTGCAATGGTTTGAAGGGAGGCTTTATTTTTACCTTGGGAATCAATACTTTCCTTTTTACCCGAAATGGGACTTTTGTTGTCGTAATAATGTCACATATTGAAGCTCCAACAATTACATTGTAAAAGTCTTCCAAAATTGAATTGCATCTATCAAAAAAGGGCTTTGAGTGAGAAGAGGAGGAGGGGTCCAGAGGTGCCTGGACAATGGTGGACCTAGAATTTTTGTTTGTGTGGGGCGGATAAAGACCCTTGATAAAAATCAATAGTAGTTTATAGAAGCTTGACGGGCAAAGCCACGGCCAGAATCTTTGCAAACTACATAGATCCAAAGTATAGAAAAACTAGGATAAGATCAAACTCAGCATAACACAAATCACTACAATTTTTACAAAACAAGCCTTTCCTTTTCTACCAATACAGCTTATACAAAAGGTTGGTTAAATAAAAAGGTTTTGACAAGGTTTCTTTTATGTAAAACTAAGTAAACTCACCCTAAATTACACTAAACCCTTGATTTTTTTTTTCTCACTCTTTTGGCCATTTATGATCACCATTTGTCAAGCACAATTTAAAACCAACACTAGCATCTCAATTTTTTTTTGCCTCTCCATCTGAATTCAATCAAATCACCCAAAATCCACCGTCCATTTCAACATAACAAACTAATTTTCTATCCATCTGATGATTATCAAAATAATAAATGAATAAAGTTGGTAAACCCTACATAAATTGTTATTTTCCCCAATTTTGTGAATGCAGAAGTCTAAAGCCTACATCTTCAACATGTCAAATGAAGATTAAATAGTATAAAAATATATCTGAAATCAAAACAACATTCAAAATTCTCAGTTGTTTCCATCAAAAGTAAAACTTACAAACCCATCAAAGGTAAAACATATAGAGAAACCCAGAACATTGGCATTTGCCCTCCAAAAAATTATATGCTCCAGTCTTTAATAGATCTGCACTCCTCCACTCATGTACACAATAGTCCACCCTCCTCCTATACATGATGCTAATGCTGATGGTGATGGGATCTAAGATGGATAGAGGGCATCGTTGTTCTCTCTTCTCCCTCTCTTTCCAATCGTCGACCTTGCTGTTGAATACCCTTCCTGTATAAATGATAAAGCTTCAAAGCTCGCTCAAGGAATATGGAGATCAAAGATGATCGGAGTGGTCATTGTTGGTGGTGGGGCATCTGTGATTTGGGGAGAAACAAAGCATTTAGTGTAAACTCTAATTTTGTGGGTAGATTTTTCAAATTTATGAAAAACACCCTGTTAGAACCTTTTATTTTACAAAAAGTCTACTTGGACCGAATATATATCCCGATTACAGTCCTGATCCAATGTGGATGGAGCTTGCAAGTGGAGGGTCCCACACGCATGTGACTGCAACAAAATAAGGTTTGCTTCAAACAACAGTTCCAAAAGCCTCTCTCTCATATTTGTCTGCCCAAGCGACGAAAAGGGAAAATGTAGCAAACCCTCTGGAATTTCATCTCCTTAATCCACATTATCCATCGCGCTCCCTTATCTCTCTTGCTCATCTCTCTAAAAGTGGAAGCTCCACTGCACCGCATCTCCCGCTCGATCCGCTATACCTTCAGAACCCTCTTTTGACCTTTCAGCTTCCCTTGCTTGACTACCAGCTAAAAACCCATTTCAAGCTCAATCTACTTGACCTTCGGCTAAAATCCCAACACACCCTCATCTCTATTGCTCGGCTTCCGAAGGTAATGCAAAACTCCTCTCTCTTCATTTGGCTTTTTTTTGCTGTTACTAGTAATGGGAATTGATTCTTGATGTTTTAATGAAGCGGCATTTTGGCAGTGATTTGCCTTTTGTTTTTGGGTATTTTGGTATATTTTCTAGGTTTTATCCTTATCAGATCAGATTTACACATTTTACATTTTCTAATGATGGATTTGGGGGATTTTAGATATGAGATTTCTCAGCCCTCTCAATTGCAGATGGCTTCCCATGTTGTGATTCATAACCCAGGCTTACAGATTGTTAGGCATAAACTTAACGGATCCAACTTCCTTCAGTGGGTGCGATCAGTCCGATTGTCATTTAATTCCAATTCAGTTTTAATGTGCAAAAAATCAAGAAATTTGATCCTCTTTGTTGAACTTCAAATTAGATTTGTGTATGCTTATAGTTGAGTTTGTGTTCAATGTTTTAAGCAATTTTTAAAAGCAAAATGAGAGCTCAATCATACATGTTAATAGCCCAGAATTCGACCCTAAACAGTAATGAGAGCATAATCAAATTTATTATTGCACAGAATTAAGTGATGAGTTCTAAGGATTGTTTGAGATACTTCACATCTGAATTTTTTTTCAGCACTTAACTAAATCAGCTTGCAAACTTGAAACTTATATACATCATTGGATGGGTTAAGCTGCCATAAGTGGGTTGGACTAGCTTGCCCACGTCAAATCTATTCATCATCAACTGAAAAAGGGAATACCATTAGCATTTTTTTTTAATGTTTGAACATCATGGTTAAACAGTTAATCCACGCACTTTGAATAAATTTATATTGATTTTTTTTAGATATGAGTGTTTAGTATTTACATTCTAGTCTACTAATACCTCTTCTTTCATTCTCTCTTCAATTTATTTGTTTGTAGAAGCATGGAAGAGGAATTATCAAGTGAATTTGATGGAGACGGCAACGAAATGGGGATAGATTATGAGGAATTAAACAATAGTGAGATAGTAAAGCTTTCGGAGGAAGCCCAAAACTTAGAGGAGGTAGTACTAAGGGAACCTAATAGGAGAATGATATTTGTTTCAATTGAAGAAGCATATGACTACTATGCAAGATATGCCAGGCTAACCAGTCTTTCTGTGACAGAAAAAAAAAACCTCTAAAAAAGGACCTGATGGGAAATTAAAGTTTATAACAATTGCTTGTAGTAAGGGTAAAAGGCCGATGACAAAGGCAAGCAACCCAATTAAACCCCGTGCACAATCAAGAACAAATTACAAAGCGGCGTTGAATTTTTCTTTGCAATTCGATAAGAAGTAGCTGTTGAACTCATTTTTACTCGAACATAACCATGTTATCAATCGGAACAAAGCTTGGTATCACAAGAATAATCGGGTAATACCGCAACATGGGAAGAGGAAGATTGAATTGAATGACAAAGCGAGAATTAGATTGACTAAAACTGTTAGCTCATGTGTGGTAGAGGCAGGGGGATATGGGAATTTGATATAGTTAACGAACGATACAAAAAATTACCTAGATAAACTTAGATACTTAGAACTCAAGGAAGGAGATGCCGAAACGATGCTGCTATTTTAAAAAAATGCAGCAAGACAATTGATCATTTTTTTTATATCATGGATAGAGGACATCGCCTGCTCCCTCTCTTTTCAATCGTCGGCCTTGTTGCTGAATACCCTTCCCGTCTAATGATAAAGCTTCAAAGCTCGCTCAAGGAATATGGAGATCAGAGATGATCAGAGTGGTCATCCTTGGTGACGGGGTATCTGTGATTTGGGGAGAAACAAAGCATTTAGTGTAAACTCTAATTTTGTGGGTGGATTTTTCAAATTTATAAAAAAAACATCCTATTAGGACTTTTTATTTTAATGAATCCAAGGAGTGGAATATTATGTGACTGTGCAATAACATGGTTATTTGTGCACGTGACTAACTAAATTTGCAATTCACCACAATAACAAGCGACATAGGTGAAAGAAAACTTTGTAATGGAAAAGGATCATAATAACAGTGCCCCGCATTTTATGTACATTTTAGAGTGTGCACAAATAATTTTTTCTATGGGAGTTCCTTTTCACTGGATATGGGGCAACCATTAACACATGTATGGGGCATGGGCCAGTGTCCAAGTGGACTCCATGTAGATTTTTGGATTCTCACCCTAAAACATCCTAACGTGGATCCACCACTGTCCCCGGAGTTCTTGGATTCACACATGAGAGGCTTGAGGGGTTTCCCTAAGTCCACTCCCGTGCCCTCTTGGAATTATAAAACAAATATTGAGGACCCATGATCGTCGGCCTCTAAATTTTATGAATCTAATGTTACTGTATCTAGATTCACATCTTACAAATACAATCAAAATTTTAATATATTTGTGATGAAAATGTATATATATTTATATATATGGGGAATATTCATGTGCACATGTCTTTCTCTATTTTTTTCGTGAAAACTCTAGGTGGGACCCACTGCATGGTCCGTCCAAATGGACCACACACACGACCCCCTTGAATTGAACCCGTTTACCAATTTTTGGTCAAATCTGAATTTATTGGACCATTCGATCGACTATACACCCATTCGAATGGAATGAATTTGTTGGTCATGGATGAAGGGATTAAAAACCTATGATTGAAGCCAAACTTGGTATTTAGGGTGATCCCACATAGATCTTTCCTTCCCCTGGTCTCACCCTTAGTGGGGTACACCATAGGCCCCACAAAGGAGTATACACAATCCCTTGGTGAGGGACATATGCACATGTATGTTCCCCTATATATATATTTATATTATTTTAATTGTGAGTATAGGTGTGGTGAGTGTCAAATAAGGGTACATGCATGATTACCAATTTATGGTGGACTGTGAGTGTAAAAGGGTTCTATTGATCAATGCATCCCACAAGGAACTGAAATTATTGCCCGTCAAAGGAATTGTGAGAGGCATTTTATAGAATTTGACATTTCATTGCAGGTAGGCCTACAGTGCAATAATACTGTATTGTAGTAAGGTGAAGCAAGTTGTTTTAATCTATGGTGGTGCCCACTTTTTTAAAATCCAAGTCGTTCATTAGTCCCAAGAATCTTTTTAATTATCACCTTAAAACTTATTATTCAAATATGTAATATTGCCACCATTGGATTAAACTCCATCTAAAGCACATGATGAACTCGCCTTATGATTCTCTTGTTGGAACAGAAATGAAGGGAAGCACTCATATGTGATCAATTTAAATGGTTGGCCTGTTGACTATTTGTTTGAAAACCTAGATATAATGAATATTAAAGGTCTCTGCTGATGAATGGCTCGGATTTGAAAAAGTGAACCATACCATGCATTAAAATAGGGTGATGCACCATACTATAATACAGCGGTATAGCACTGTCACCCTGCCCTTTCATTGCTCCATAAATTTTTTTTTTATCTCTAATTAATGATCCTTTTGATTTTAAGAGGAGCAAATTGTTGCCATCATCATTAGCATCACGAAAGCTTTGTTTCATATTATGCCTTTTGGATCTAAGCACAACTTGAAATTCAAAATGTGACAGAGTATTCTGCTATCTAGCTAGCAAATAGTGGTTTTGCCTGTCATGTACGTCCAGTTACATGCATATCCTTACTAGTGTGTGTCAACTTAAACGTACATCAATATAGGGTGATAGGATACGTACTAGTGCTTTCACAGGACTTTTTAAGTGTACAAAAAGTGTAATCAACCAAAAAAAAAAAAAGTGCCTTTTTCTACCAGAAAAAAAAGTGTACAAAAAGTAGCGTCCATCTGATCAACCTAACTCTTAATTTTGAGAACCCTTAAACAAGTTTTAGGACATGCAAGAAACACATTTTTCTGTATTTTTAAAGGAATCTACCAAATTATGAGTAGAAGCAGTTGGATGAATGGCAGTATCTTGGGTGGGTATGCTGGAGGTGGGGGTTGTATATATACTGAGTTTGAAAGCGTCGACCTCATCATCGGTGGAAATAAGTTGCCCAACTTGTTCAGCTCTATATAATGGCAGACTTTTGATTGGAGAGCTTACGATATCATACAAACACAAACACTGTTATCAAGCAAATTATGTAAAACCCAAATCTAAAGGGCCTTGAGAACACTAGTGTCAATGTAGCACATGCACTAAATCGACCCCATCTTTCAAGCGCTAATGTTTAATCTAAATTCAACATCTATACCATTCAACAGATTTTGTGCTCCATATTTTTATTTTAAATGACAGAGATGTTCCTTCTGCATCTCAGGTTGGCAGTTCTATATTTTATGCATGCATTACCGTCAGCACATTTCGCATCTGCCCTTTGTATTCACTCCATGGTCGCAAATACTAGATATATAAACCATTGACACTGAATCCTCCATCAATGCCTATGACTTGTCCCGTAATATATGACGCTGCAGGGAGACACAAGAACGCGATCGTAGATGAAACCTCCTCAGGCTCTCCAAAGCGTCCAAGAGGAGTTCGCGCAAGTGCTGCTTGCACGAGGGATTCCTTTTCAAGTGCCTATGGAAAAGAGAAGGAAAGAGACAAAAGCATTGAAAGTGGAAGTTAAGATGTTAAGAAATTAAAAAAAAAAAAAAAGAACATGGGAACACTTGATTTGTTGTTTACATCAAGTTCACTAAATTATTGTACAAGTCCAATAAGAAATAGATCAGAACTATATCTTTACTGGAAAATGTTGCTTTGCAATGCTCTTGTAACTAAAATGCACATACTAAGAGGTGTGGAGCTCTGGGAGACGATAAACTTAGCAATAAATGTACAAAAAAAAATTATGGAGGATTGTTATAAAAGGATAAGCATTCAAGGAATTAATATCGCTTGAAATAGTTTAGACAAATTTTCGAAAGACCAGAACTGGAAGAAGAGTGAGACCAATAGAGGCCATGGAGTGATGTCATGAGCAGAGGCATGTCATTTAATAGGGCAGCTAATGCTGTGGAAGAAAGGGAGATAAAGTGATAATGTTGTGATTGTACCTTACTCCGATCAGTGAAATAATTAGGAATATGAACCAATTTTTGCAGCAATGAGATCATGAGGTGCAGATGAGACCACGTTCTTCAAGACGAATTTGAGCGTCTAGAGAAGAACCCAATGTATCAGATCGCCAGCGCAATCCCCGAAAGATAAAGACAGCAAAACTGATATGGGCTCTATAGAATGCATTATATCAAAGGGCCAGTAAGATATTAGACTCTACAGGTCGCATAGTAACAGGGCTCGTTGGATTAGAACTGGGCTCTGTAGCTTGCACGACTACAAATAGAAGAAAGAACATGTGTATGGGGGAGTGATCCCCTGCACTCCAGGTGGTGAGACCCACACCTGAGCCTCATTAATCAATGGGACTGTGGGAGATTGAAAGATCTAGATAAGCCGTAAATCTATATAAAACTTTAGTCATCAGATCCAACGCAACAGTTGTGAACTGCTCACTGTCTTTTTTGTGTTAAATCATGTGGCCAACTATGATTAATGAGATTAGTTTCTCCAAATCATAGACTGTCTATTGCCAAGGCTTTTTTCATAGATTAGTAGAAAATTTTGAGAGACTCCTATCATGCAGTAATTCCATTGCTCTTTCCATGAGATATCAAGTCGGAAGTGCATATCAATAAGAAAATGTTCCATATTGTTGATTCGTAACCCTTGGATTTTGTATTTTCAGAGATCCAAACGCCCTGTTTTGGATCCTTGGGATCGGCAGAAAAGAATGAAAGACAATTGAATATAACTCAGGCTGTCCACATGAACCACCATTTACACAAGAACTTTTCCAGAGTTTGTTTCACAAAGATCCAAACGGGTCCAAAGGACTTGTGCACTTGTGCCACTGGTTCCATTTCCTCAGATTTTCTTCCACATTAACAAGGGAAGAGAGTGAAGATTTTACCTTTTTAATAGAAGGCATCTCAGTCTTAATAACCCACGGTGCCACACAATTTGTTCGAATATTATCTTTTGCCCACTCACATGCCAAATTCTTCGTAAACTGATTCATTGCTCCTTAAAAAGAAATATAATGCATGAAAAGTTGTAAGTCGCTCAATAATTAGTAAAATTTTATAATCCTTGAAAATTGGTATTAAATGAAAATCTATAAAATCACCTTTACTGGCTGAATATGGAGTCCCAGCACATATAGCCACCAGGCTAGCTATGGAGGAGAGGAAAACTATACTTCCTTCTCCAGAGGCTTTTAAGAGAGGGTGTGCCAGTTGGGTTAAATGAAACGTAGATTCAAAGTTGGTACCCATCACAATAGAGTAGTCTTCAGCAGTAATGTCAACAGTTGGTTTGCCTATCTCTATTCCAACAGTGCTTATCTACAGATGAAATTGTACAGAATAGTTTATTACTTGATTGCAAATTTCTAAATTCTGTGTGCTTTTGTTCTTCAGAAAAAGGAGAAAAACTTATTTTTCTAAATAATTCTATGAAAATAGTGATTTCCAATGAATTTAGAAGATTATATAATGTTATTGAAACCCAAGAATTCTGGTCTGGGTCCTCTTGTGGCTGAAAAGATAACATATGCCTCATTTAGATCTACAAGTGGGGTTATCAAGTCCAAGTCCATGTCTGGGTCTATTTGCTTTCACGCCGGCCCCCATGGGCCTTCTAAGTGATGCATTACTGCTGCAATGGTCATGCACATAAGCATATATTTGACTGTGTCAAAATTTTATTAAAAAACAATTCATAAAACTATCCGTCAGCACTTGCAAGCCAAATGATTATAGGGCCAACTTATTTGCATGGAATTGAATTTTAATAAATTCACAATGGAAAATTATTGACTAACAATCTCCTTATTAGCGATATCTTTAGTAAATCAAACCCCAAGAAAGTTGGGGTCCCATGTACATTCTTCACCACGTTTCTTCTTCTTCTTCTTCTTCTTCTTCTTCTTCTTCTTTCCATCTAAGGGATTGAGAACCAAAAAAAAGCCCGCACACATGAAAAAGCAACCAACTCTTTATACCACATCTATTTAATATTCCCCCATTCGAAGTGATTTTACTAAAACTTCAAGGAACTCAATTCCATGCAAACAAAGGCTTGTTTTATATTTCAGATTAGTGATATGTATGTTGTGAGATGAAAACCAACGGTAATTTTGTGAAAAAAGAATCTGACAATTATCTTTATTACCTTTTTTTGTTAAAACTCAAATTTCTATAATTATTTAGTAATTATATGGTTTTTTATAATAATTTGGTAAAAATCGTTAAAAAAAAAAAGAAGACAAAAAAACTCACGAGGATGTTGAGCTTCCCATGGAAGAGTGATGCCACCTCCTCCATTAGCTTCTCACGTGCAGCCCGCACGGACACATCACAGATAGACCCTGTCACGTTATAACCTAAATCTCTCCATTCCTGCAACCGTTGATTTAGCTCTGTTCCATTTCTGGCACACGTGTGCACGGTTGCTCCAAACCCAACAAGGTCTTCAACTACCGCACGGCTAAAACAAATAATATAAACAAAAAATGATAGTTAAGTGGTGTTGGCATGTTCCTATTACACATATGCATAAGAATCGATTCCTAAGTATTCAAATATATAGGATCACTACTGGCTAGTGAACCAACTAGCCGAAAAAACATCTGCAAGGGATAAAAGTAGGTCAAGCTTGGTTAAAGGGTCAAACCCATAGGACAATCGATTTTTAACAGTGAATTTGGACTGTCTGCCTATTGAAAGGCTGGGGTATGGCCTATTTTTAGGGTCCTTACAAAACCTATATTGGGTTGAACTCGGGCCCTAGCAACTATCCCTGACTGCAGCGGCCTAGCCTGGCACGGAAGTCAATGCGGCAAGGCATAGACCCACGGGGCCGATGGTACTAGGCCCGCAAGCATGGAGCAGCACGACCCTACTTCTAGCATGGTTCGTGCACAACACGAGGCATGGCCCATTTCACCCATAATGTCTCATTTTTTATTTTTATGTGATCTATATTTTCTCTTTTATTTAGTGTAAATATAAAAAATGAGAATCTTCATACGTATTCATCCCTCACCATTTTTTTCGTGAGAACTTTAGGTGAAGCCCATCTATCAATCAATCCAAATCTTGCAACACACATGGGACCCCATGATAACAACTCGCCCCAACTTTTGGTCGGATCTGAATATATTGGACCGTTGATTGACTATACACCAATCCGAACGAAATGAATTTGTGAGCCATGGATGAAAGGGTTAGGGATATGTGATTGGGACCAAATTTGATATATAGGGTGCTTTCACATAGATCTTTTCAACCCCCATGTCTCATCCCTTTGTGGGATCTACAATGGGCCCACCAAAGAGTGTGCATGAAAAGTCCATAAGCGACGTATGTACAGGAAAAGGCCCTTATAAAAAAAATATAGTATTTAAGTTTTTATTTTTTATTATCTATAAAAGTTATAAAAGTTTTAAAGGTAATCCTATAAAAAAAATCATTGAGTAGAAGAAGTTTATATGAATTTTTTTTAATGGAGTAAGCCAAGTTTGATCAAACTACTTAGTGTGTTATTTTTTTTTTTTTATGTATTTTTTAAAGTTTTTATCCTAAGACCCTAAAAAATGAAATCATGGAACATCAAAAAAAGCAGCACAAAGGCGACACGTTTGCCACGACTCAGACACAAGATGTGAGCCGAGCCCCGCTTGCACGCCACGGTGCAGAAAAATTACTGTACGTGTCGTGCCGCGCATTTATCGGCACGTCACATTTTGCGTCTCTAGTTTTTGTGAAGATATATTGTATGAGTACATAAGATTATAGATGGAAAGTACAATTCAATTTGTAAAGGTGATTGTGATAGCTGGGTTTGTTTATGGGCCTTGCAATCTATATTGGGTCAAGAAAGTTTTTTGTTTTTTTTTTTTTGAAAGATAACATTTTTTGAAAGATAATTGTTTTTTTTTTTTTGAAAGATTTTCAAATATCATCCTTCATTACTTGTCAAGAAAGTTGACTAACCTACTATATCACAACTCGGACTGACTCGGACAAGAATAATGGGCCCAGACTTAGGTACCATACAGATAACCAACTCTTTGATGAACTTTTTTATTTATTTTGGCCAAAGGAGGGTGTTTGGGATATTTGGGCAGAACTAATCCCTTCGGATTTAAAGAAAGCCAAGAGTGTAGTAGCGCATTTCAAACTTGTAATTCGGACATTTGGGCCGGACTAATCCCTTGGGGCTCAAAGAAAGCCAAAAGTGTGGTAGTGCATTCAAACTTATAACCTCTGTGAACAAACTCTGGTTCTAGACCAACTAAGCTTGCCCTAGCGGGGAACTATTTCATGAACTTGCCTTAAATATTCTGGGAGTGATTAGGATATAATCTCATTGATACGGTCAAGTGACTCATGTGAAATCAATGCACGTGGGTTTACCTTGCAAAGGTCAAAACTGTTCATTGATACTTCAACCTATTTTATCCTATGGGATACAAGATTTGCTTTAACTGGAATGGGATTCACCGTCACTGTGGGGGAGAAAAATGCGATCAAACTATAAGTAATTACTTTCAATGGATTACAATTTTCCATACAATTTGGCCCTTGTTTTAGATATCCGGACCTTCCGATTGGTGCACAACTGGTTTATCCATCACCCATTTGAATCACACTTTTATCAGGGAAATATTCGTCGTTGGATCTAATAATCATGATTTGACCTGCTCGATTCCGTGGTTTGCCCCAACGGAAACTTTGACTCAAAATGAATTAAGTAGGGGTCAATGCACTTTTCAGTGGTTCGAATCTTCAGAATGTTTCCTCCAAAGCGCAGTGTACAACCTGAGGTCAATTGACCTTGTAAAGTGAACCCCATATTTTCACTCCCTCTATACTTATAAATAATAGACAGTTTATTATTTCCAGAACCAAAGTTTAAATCTTTGCAATGGAACTAAATTTAGACCCCAATTAAAATGGACCTAAATGTTAGGAATTTTGTAATTAGCGAAATTTATATATTGGATAAAATTTGAGTCCATAATCTATATTTTATATTCTTAAGTTAGGACTGTTAATCGCATCGTAAAAGTGTTGAATTGAACAAAACAAAAATCATTACATGCACTCGAGCGTACATGCTAACGCGCATAAACGGGCTTAAATAGAAACGACTGCGTTCAAGCTCACAAAGGCGATGCTCAAGCCTAATAGAAAATCGCAAATAACTAGAAGTGCATAACACGCGCTCAAGAGGATCCTCACATGCTCGAGCAGGTAAACGGCAAAAGTCTACCGAACTGCATAGATTTCTTTCATATTTGTGCCAGAAATTTCTGTTTCACTTAGATTTGGTTTCCAACCCTAAGGCACAAATTTTGGGCTACTTAAAGAATTTCCTCTCGACCATAATTACAATACAACACATAGAGTTCTCCTAACTCTGAATTGAGATTGTAATTGTAGAGATTATCTAGAGCTTCGATTGGAGATTGGGCTAAAGGCTTCAAGCTCCAGAGTTGATACTTCTACTTAATCATAGGAGATTTGTGAGTCCTATATTCTTGTAAAAGATTGTTCTCTAAGCGTAGAGACTTATTCATTGTGGAGAGTAAGGCACTGATAGTGGGGCACCGAGGGATTGTGTGATGTGGAGATCCATTAAGAATAATTGCGACGCCTTGTATCGAAGGACTAACTGCATGATTGTAAATATATCTTGTACCACGAAAGTTAATAATTGATTTTGTCCACTAGACTCCGTGGTTTTTATCCGGTTAGATTTCCACATGAAATTTTGTATTGCCTTCTTTGTGTGATTGATCGCTTTTATTATTTTGTTGCATAAAAGTAGTAATCAAATTACAATCTAGAATAAATCTTGGACATTATAAATCTTTCATGAAATGTTGGACTTGTTATCTTTTTCTAAAATTCGAAGTCCAGACTGATTTTGGCCAATGTGAAAATCATGTAAGCCTTTTAGAATTCAAAGAAAGAAACAAGGAGTGACTAACCCAATTCCTTTGGTGCCGCCAGTTACAAGAGCAGTCATTCCTTGGAGAGACCATCTCCTCTCTGATCTTCTTTCTCCCATTTGTTTCTTCTCATGCATAACACAGAAGACATGAGATTGATTTCAGTAGAAAAGAGCAAGTCGGCAAGGCATTTGGACTTGGCCAAGGCCTGATCAATCTCAAATCTACTACATGTTCTGAAAGTTAGTAACAACCAGCATTTTCTATTTTTCAAATAAAAGAGCCACCTCTACGACAAAAAACAACAGCAACACCCGCCATCTCTCTTAAAAAGAGACCACTTCACAACAGCAGTCATGACCCTGACACTATCAAGCCATTTGACGAACAAAACAAAAAGGTTAGATGAGAAGGTTCGAAAAAGGTTTGATAGTTTATATATATATATATATATATATGGGAGCGCTACACAGTGTCCAGACATTTTTTAAGAAAAAATACCTCTCTTGGTTAGGGCTAACTGAGATGCATAATGACCTTGGAAATCCATTTGATATGAAAATTCATATGAAGCCTATCTATATTTAAAATCTTGAGTCAATATGATCATCTTAACCTTTTAATATATGGCCCCAAAATTTAATGATTTAAAAACATCATTTTATTATAATTTTAATTCAACGGTGAAATGAAATTGGATGAGTGTCAAATTTTGTAAAACGATCAAATTCTATGTTACCTACTAATAAGTGTCTTAAAAAGTTGTCAAATTGATAAAATAAAGTCCCATTGGAGATTGGCCAATATAAAAAGAAAATTTATACTTTTTTCATTACTATTTTCACATATTCAATAGCCGAATTCATGTAGTCGACTCCAACATAGTTAAAATAAGGCTTTGATGATGATTATTATTTTCACTTATTTTGTAGTGTTTAATTATACAGTGGGCTCAACTATTTTTAAAGTAAAATTTAACTTAGATCATATTGAAGAGGAGAATACTCATTTTAATTAATTTAAGTTTTTAATAATTGAGCCACACCATGATGCATCAAAGTCCAAACCAAAAGTACTACTTGTTGGGTTTGGCTCAAAAGGTCCTTATTGGGCCTGAGTGGAGGGCCCAGTTGATTAGGGTTGGCATCATATATATATATTCTCTTCCTGATGTCTTTTGTTCTAGGGCAACCAAGAGGGCAAGGAGAGGGGAAGAGAAGAACACAGTCAGGGAAGGGGACACTGAGAGCATTGTAAGGGGGTGAGAGAGAGATTTCTAAATAGTGAAATCTTGTGCCCGTGGATGTAGGCAATCTTGCCGAACCACGTAAATCCTTGTGTGCTCTTTGTGTGTGATTGCTTGGTAGTTTTTCTTCTTTGTGGTGTGTGCATGGCTAGATCCAGGTCTAACAAGTGGTATCAGAGTAGATCTATAGAAATCGAAAGAGGGGCACTCTAGATCTGAGTTGTTTTTTGCCCAATCTAAGAGTGGGTTGTCTTTCCTAGATCTGTTGCTTTTCGCCGTGCACAGTCGCCGTGCACAGTCACCGGATCTGTGCATCTCCGTGTCCGCTGCCGGGGAAGAACTGCAATCGGAGAACCGAACCACAGCCATCAACAACTGTCTTGAAGAGAAACTGAAAAAAAAAAAAATTGCTGCAACCGTCGCCGTTTAAGCACCGCGGCCATCGTTGGACTTATCGCCACCGCCGCTGCTTCGCCGGTCGCCCGTCGCCGTCCCCGAGCCTCTCCGCGGGTTACCGGACCAGTACGCCGGAGTTGAAGGAGAAGGCCCTGCAGCCATCTCGGTTCAGGACACAGACGAATAGGGGCGCCTGTTGAAGACGACCCAGTTTTTTGGGTCTCGGGTCGGGTCCATTTGGCCTGACCCGCCGTGCAGAAAGCCCAGCGGCCAGTTTCAGGCCAAGTTCGGGTTTCGGGTTAGGTCTGACCCAACCTGTGGTGCAGCCCAGTATCAGCAGCCTAGTCCAGCAGATCGGGTCACAGGTCAGGTCAGGCGGACCTGACCCACAGCAGAACCCAGCCCAGTCACCGCCGGATCCAGGTCAATCTCGGGTCAGGTGAACCTGACTCGGTTCAGCAGCCCAGCCCGCCAACACACAGCAGTTTACAGTTTGGGTCAACCTGACCTGAACCCGTCTGAAGCAGCCCGGCCCGCCAGCAGCGCTGACGTCATCCTACGTCAGTAGTTGACCGGTTTGACCAGATTCAACGGTCAAAATTCAAACTCATTTTTTGGAGCCATCCGGACTCGGAATTGAGCCCCGTTTTTTCCAGTGGACTCCTGGCGACGAGATCTACGACGTGAACAGAGTAGATTCATAGTTTGACAAGCAGATATTTGAGTGAGTTGTTTTTTGAGTTATCTTCATATTTATCATGGCCACAGCGGGGACTTCTACTGCAGGAGGCATCAAATTTGAAATTGAAAAATTTGATGGAAGAATAAACTTTGGTTTATGGCAGCGGAAGATGAAAAATATCTTGATTCAACAAGGTATTAAGGTGGCAATATTAGGCAAAGAAAAGAAGCCTGCTAAGATAAACGATGAAGATTGGGCAGACATAGATGAAAAGGCAGTCAGCTCTATTCAATTCTACCTTTCTGACGAAGTCATGCACAATGTCATGGAAGTGGAGACTGCAAAGGGTCTATGGGACATGTTGGAGAGTCTTTACATGGGTAAGAATCTCACAAACAAGCTGCATCTCAAGAAACAGTTATATGGGTTGAAAATGGAAGAAGGTTGTGATGTGCTGGAGCACATGAATACTTTCAACAGAATGATTAATGACTTGTTGAGACTCGATGTGAAATTCGATGATGAAGACAAGTCTTTGCTGTTGTTGAATTCTCTTCCTGACTCATATGATCATTTTGTGACTACCTTGCTATATGGAAAGGATACACTCAAATTTGAGGATGTTAGGCAAGACATCATCTCCAATGAGGCAAGGAAGAAGGCCTCTAAAACCAAGTCACATACAGAGGGACTTCTAGTAAAAGAAAGCTCCAATCAATGTGGCAGGTCCAGCGATAGGAGCAAAGCAAAGAGGAACAATTTCAGATCAAAATCACGAAGCAAGAAAAATTCAGAGTGCTTCTTTTGTAAAAAGAAAGGACACTGGAAGAAAGATTGCAGGGAATACAAGGCATCCAAAGATGGGAAGAATAAAGCTGTCAACAGTGACTCCGCCAGCGTTGCTTCAGAAACTGAAGTGGAACTCCTATCGGTCTCGCAAGGTAACCATTTATCTGATGCTTGGATTTTAGATTCTGGTTGTTCTTATCACATGTGCCCTAATCGTGATTGGTTTGAGACCTATGAGGAGTGTAATGGTGGTAGCGTTCTAATGGGCAATGATGCACCTTGTAAGACCATTGGAATTGGCACCATTAATATTAAAATGGCAGATGGAGTTGTGAGAACCCTGGGTGATGTGAGGCATGTGCCAGCACTCAAGAAAAACCTAATCTCGTTAGGCTTGCTTGAATCAAAAGGGTGCACATTCACAGCAAAAGATGGTTTGTTGAAAGTTACAAAAGGTGTTCTGGTATTAATGAAAGGTACCAGAGTTGGAAACAATCTGTACAGACTTATGAGAAACACAGTTGTAGGTAGAGCGGCAGTCTCCACAGATGATAGAACCAGTAATGATGAGTCTCAGCTATGGCATATGCGTCTAGGGCATATGAGTGAGAGAGGCATGTTAGAACTACACAAAAGACAGTTGTTGAAAGGTGTAAAAACATGCAAGCTGGACTTTTGTAAATACTGTGTTTTCGGCAAGCAGAAAAGGGTGTCATTCCAAACTGCAGGCAACAGTTGTAGAAGCAGTGGTATTCTGGATTATATTCACTCCGATGTGTGGGGACCAGCCCCGGTTATGTCAAAAGGTGGAGCATATTACTTTGTGACATTCATTGATGATTTTTCAAGAAAGGTTTGGGTCTACTTTATGAAAGAAAAATCTGAAGTCTTCACCAAGTTCAAAGAGTGGAAGGCAGAAGTTGAAAATCAAACAGGTAGAAAATCAAATATCTGAGATCAGATAATGGGGGTGAATACAGAAATGGCAGGTTTCTACAGTTTTGCAAGGATGAAGGCATTATAAGGCACTTCACTGTTCCAAAGAATCCTCAGCAAAACGGAGTTGCAGAAAGGATAAACAGAACACTTCTGGAAAGAGCAAGGAGTATGAGACTTCATGCAGGGTTGCCTGAAAGTTTTTGGGCAGAAGCAGTTAACCACGCATGTTATGTGGTTAATCGGTCACCATCAAAACCCCTTGATTGTAAAGTTGCAGAAGAAGTGTGGACAGGTAAAGAGGTGAACTATTCTTCATTGAAGGTATTCGGTTGTCTAGCTTATGTATACATTCCTAGCGATGAGAGATCCAAGTTAGACTCCAAGTCACTCAAATGCATATTCCTTGGCTTTGAGAAAGGTGTAAAGGGGTATAAACTATGGGATCCAGAAAACAGGAAAAAGATCTGCAGCAGAGATGTTGTATTTGATGAAGCTTCTATGCTGAATAGAGAACATAACAGTGAAGTCAAAGGGCACAGTGTTGAAAAAGTGGTCACCGAAGTAATTCCTCTTGCAAATAATACAACCAAGGAACAAGGTCAAAGTTCATCAGAGGTTGGTACATCTGGAGGTGAGGAACAATGTGAGGATCAGCAGGAACCCTCAAGTCTAGCACAAAGAAGGGCAAAGAGAACCATCAAGCCACCTCAAAGGTATGGATGGGATGAGGATGAAGTACACTTTGCTCTTATTACCAGCAGTGGTGATCCGACCTCATTTCAAGAAGCTATGGAAAGCAGTGAAAGACAAGGTTGGATGGGTGCTATGATGGATGAGATGGAATCTCTCCAAAAGAACTCAGTGTGGGAGTTAGTTCCTAAACCCAAAGACAGAACAACAGTTGGCTGCAAATGGGTGTTTAGGAGAAAAGAAGCTTCGCAAGAAAATGCAGAACGAAGGTTCAAGGCACGTTTAGTAGCAAAGGGGTATTCACAAAAGGAAGGGGTTGATTATGATGAGATTTTTTCCCCAATTGTGAAACACACTTCTATCAGGGTGTTGTTGGCATTGGTAGCACAGTTCGACATGGAGCTCGAACAATTGGATGTAAAGACAGCATTCCTTCATGGTGACTTGGAGGAAACAATTTACATGGAGCAACCCGAAGGATTCAAGGAAGTCGGAAAAGAACACCATGTGTGTAAGTTGAAGAGATCATTGTACGGACTGAAACAATCTCCAAGACAATGGTACAAGCGTTTCGACTCTTACATGTTGCAGATCGGCTACCATCGATGTGAGTATGACTGTTGTGTTTATTACAGAATTTTAGATGATAATTCTGTTATTATTTTGCTGCTTTATGTGGATGATATGCTCATTGCATGTAAAGATATGTCAAAAGTTGATGAACTCAAATCTCATTTAAGAAAAGAATTTGACATGAAGGACCTTGGGGCAGCCACAAAAATGTTGGGCATGGAAATTAGGAGAGACAGGAAGGTTGGAAAGCTGTGGTTATCACAGAAAAAGTACATATCAAAGGTACTTGAGAAATTCAATATGCTAAATGCTAAGCCTGTGTCTACTCCATTTGCAAGTCACTTCAGTTTAAGTGCTAAACAATGTCCAAGTGATGATAAGGAAATTGAAGAAATGTTCAGGATACCGTATGCAAATGCGGTAGGATGTTTGATGTATGCCATGGTTTGTACTAGACCAGATATAGCTCAAGCAGTGGGTGTAGTGAGTAAGTACATGGCGAATCCAGGAAAAGAGCATTGGAATGCCGTAAAGTGGATTCTGAGGTACTTGAAGGGCACCAAAGACTTGGGTATTCTGTTTGAAAGAAAACAGGGGTCAGAGTGTGTAGTTAGATATGTAGATTCTGATTTTGCAGGAGACCTAAACAAAAGAAGATCCACTACCGGATACGTCTACACACTTGCTAGTGGACCGATAAGTTGGAGGTCGGTGCTTCAGTCTACAACTGCATTGTCCACTACAGAGGCAGAGTACATGGCAGCTTCAGAGGCTTCTAAGGAAGCAATATGGATGAGAGGTTTGGTAAATGACATGGGTATCAAACAGAAATCAATCTTGCTACACTGTGACAGTCAGAGTGCAATATGCCTATCAAAGAATCAGGTATATCATGTAAGGACAAAACACATAGCTGTTACCTATCACAGAATTCGAGATTGGATTGCTACAGGTGAGATCTCCATTCAGAAGATTCACACAGATGATAATCTAGCTGACATGCTTACCAAGCCAGTGACTACAGAGAAGTTCAAGCATTGCTTGGACTTGCTCAATCTCTCCTCTTGTTAAAGAGTGAAGGTACACCTCATATCCCTTCGGTGCAGTCATAATGGGATTGCATTCCCACAAGGTATGTATTCCAAACACTTCAACAATTCTTCAAAGGGTCGGACATTTTTCGCCAAGGTGGAGATTGTTGGGTTTGGCTCAAAAGGTCCTTATTGGGCCTGAGTGGAGGGCCCAGTTGATTAGGGTTGGCATCATATATATATTCTCTTCCTGATGTCTTTTGTTCTAGGGCAACCAAGAGGGCAAGGAGAGGGGAAGAGAAGAACACAGTCAGGGAAGGGAACACTGAGAGCATTATAAGGGGGTGAGAGAGAGATTTCTAAATAGTGAAATCTTGTGCCCGTGGATGTAGGCAATCTTGCCGAACCACGTAAATCCTTGTGTGCTCTTTGTGTGTGATTGCTTGGTAGTTTTTCTTCTTTGTGGTGTGTGCATGGCTAGATCCAGGTCTAACACTACTAGACATTGAAATTGAGATGAGTGGGAAAAGAAAGGAAAGGGAGATGGTACAATTATGCCCTTTCTCTTGGCTGAAAGGATTGGAAGGAAAGGCAACTTTGAAATTATTTTTTGTATATTACGCAAGAGGACAGATTGAAAAGGCAATCATTAAAATACTTCTTTTATAATTTTGGGCAAAAGGGCAACCATTAAAATACTTCTTTTATAATTTTGGGCAAAAGGGCAACCATTAAATTACTACTTTTAGGTTAAAGGACAAATGGGGGAGGCAGCCATTTAATGAAAACAGTCAGACGATGAATTGTCGATCTCATCTGCTATCTTTCTTTTTCTCCTCATTCACAAACTTTTCTTTCCCATTATTTTTATGCAAACATCGAACTCATGTAAATCAGAATATCTCAAAACCTTCGAATCCCACGAAGTTCAGAATTCGGAGGAAAGGAGGGCGAATAGGTAAGTATGCCTCCAAGCAAGTAAAGGTCATTTCCAAATTTAGAAACATGGGTTTATATAAAGTATTCAAGTCATGATGTTTATCAATTTATTAACTTATAACATTTGAACTGGACCAACAATTTTGAGCAGTCAAGAATATTTGTTGGTAGGGGTATATATATGGTTCGGATTGGATCAGATTGAACTAAATCCGTCACCAAACTATTATTTACGAATTGGCAGCTTTGTATTTTGTCACCAATCAATTGTCTATTAAAACCAATCCGAATGAAACTGTAAATCAATAGTTCAGATCGATTTAAATTGTTTAATCCATTAGTAGATTTTCTCACCATTTTACACACTTTATCTACTATAATAAGGAAATTACAATGAAAATTATTATCTTTAAATATTTTTTTATATAAAAATAAATATATATTATTTCAATGGTTTGAATCGGTTTAAATCTGCGGATTAAAGATAAAATTCATCACCAAATCATTACTAACGGATTAGGATTTTTTCAATCCTCCACCAATCCATTAACCATCGGATTAATTAAAAAACAGCAGATCAGATCGGATCGGTTTCACGGATCAATAGATTTTTTGTACACCCCTATTTGTCGATGTAGAATCACTTTTTTCTTTTTCATTGGACTACTGAGAAAGTACTAAAATATAAAGGAGTCTGCTCTTTATGCATACAAGTTGTTAATACTCTTTTCTCACCTCGACAAAAGCTGAGAAGTGGAAATGTCCATTTTCCTTTGAATGGAATGCTCAAGGTAGCCATGGTACCATAGAAAAGAGCCAAATCTAGAGTGCTGGTTTGAGCATTTCAGCATAACATCCCAACCACTTATCATGGCAAGGTGCTACTGAATAGAGGATGGAGAAAGGGTCCGGTGAGTTGGGGTTTGTAGGGAATTGTCCAGTCTCTCTAAGGTGGGTTTAGGGGTTTAAATGGATGTGAGAGGGAGGAAGAGGATGGAAAGACCAAATAGAGAAGAAAGGTAATTTAGTACTCTTACAAATTTCATTAACAAGACATTCATTTTGCACTTTAGTTGTGAGTTTTGGTAAGTTTAGTGCAGAAGTTTAAACTACGATGGGGCACTTTATAATCAAGTTTAAATATAGGAGAAAACTTATTATTTTCCTTGTGAAAAAATTCAGTCAATATAACAATCCAATCCATTCATGAGTTCAATGTAATTGAGGGGAGTTCGTATATCAGCCCCTTGGATTGATTATTAGGTGCAAAATGTGCAGGAGGTGTACAACTGGTCATTGGTGTGTGCATGCATATACTTATGGGGTATTCGTTACGCACTTTGTTGTGGGGCCCACCTAGAGATAAGTGTTATTAGATAAAAAGGTCTTGATAAGCCCTATCCTTATGAATTTTGGAGGTATCATATCATCCTAATCTTTTGATTTATGGCCCACTGTCCTACAATTTTATAATAAAAAATTTTAGATTGATCCAGTGAATCAGTCCATTAAGATGGGTGTATAACCCAAAGATCCTATGTAATTTAGAGGAGGTTGCTGTACATGGTCCATTCAAATGTACCATCAAGTGAGCCCCATATTAGGTGGGCACTTGATAATTTCTATATTAATATATTCTTTGGTAAGATGGTGTAACATGTGGTACCTTGTGATGCTAATTTGTAAGGTGTGGGACAAAAACGAGATTTTTACTCCACCTTTTTTGAGAAGAAGGCAAGAGATGATACTTCATTTACTGAGTGAAGTAAAGAAAAATGTCAAATCAAGAGAAAATACAAGCACAAATCCAATCAAAAGGTGTTCAATGACAGTGGCTTGAAGAGGGGTCTCTTTTACTCTTTTTTATTTTTTTCCGCAAAGGGTATTTTTCCATCTAGTAGAATGAGAAATTTGCATTTGGACTCACAAAAAATAAAATAAAATAAAATAAAAACCCCAAAACGAAGAGATGATTCTTGAAATTTTATACCTTTTTATATGATCCTTTTTTTTTCATATCTCTTAAATAGAACATTCACTTCAATTCACTCTACAAAATGAAAATACATAGGACATACAATGAATTGCCGTTAACAATAAACAAAGTCAAATTGAGCCACATTAATTCATGTGGTACATTCAAGCCGGCCAATGGACCCAAACAGTGGTGGACATGTAGGTGCACATCGGTCCAGCATATAAGGACCATATTTTAAAAATTCAAAAATTTGATTCTGAAGTAACCCAAGGAATTCACGTTGCTAAGGAATTCAAGAGGAGATAAAAGAGTAGATTTTCTACAATAAACAAATTAGTTGGAGATTTCTTAATGAATAGTGTAAGTATTTTTGTATTGGCAAATTCATGGGTTAGACAAAACTTGAATCCATTAGTGTTGTATTTTACATATCTTTGAGTATGGATAATGGTTTGAGTCGCCGGATGTACTGAAGTAAAGAAATAGAAGAAAAAACGACAAATTGAAGTGGTTTTATACGGACAACATAGATTAAAAAGGTCATATCTCACAAACCGAGTGTTGGATATAGGCATACGACATACCGTTGGAAAGCTCTTTTCGAGAGGATTCCGTAGAGCCCAAGATCGCCTCAATCGGAGCTTACACGAGAAAGTTATAACCTCCGGAAGTCTGCAGGAAGATGCTGAAATTTCCACCCGGGCAGAACCTTAATCCGACCGGTCGGGCAATTTATCAGACCGATCGGGCAAGTGTAGAAAGTACGCCGACTTACGATTTTTCAGTCCGAATTAAAAGGAAACTTACCTCTTTGATACCAACTCCTTTCCTGATCGTATTATACTTATGAGGCACGAATTAGAGGCTATAAAAAAGGGTTTTCTCTCAACCCTAAGATAGAGATCTCATTGTTCTAAATAGAGAATGTATTTTAGAGATCTTCTCCTCTAGAGTTCTTTTGAGAGTTGAAGGGCTGAAGTTCTACTCTAGAGATCCTTGTCTTCTACTTCTCTAAGTGTAGAAGATTGCTGTGGGGTGTCAAGTGCTACATCTAGAATGCGTCTAGGCGATTGGATCTATCACAGAGAACGACAGGAGGTCGTTACAGCAGGGAGCTGTGCAAGGGAATCACAAGGTCCTTAGGTTGAGGAGCAACTGGATAAGGGTTGTGAGTATTCTCTTGTAACTGTAGTATGATTCATAGTGCTTGATTCTTGATCGTGGTTTTTTCCCAGGTTGGGTTTTCCACGTAAAATCTGTGTCTTCTTGTGGTGTGTGCTTGTGGTTTGATTTATTTCCGCTGCATGGTTGATTGTTTGCACACACATATTATTAAGATTGAATTAATTCATTCTAGAGGATCTCCCCCCACAAAAACCTTCAAATAGGAAATATGTAGAAATAAAAGGTGGAGTTTTTTTAGAGGATAGTTTCTTCTATAATTAGTCACTTATGTTTTGTCTTCTAAATCCACTACCATTTATGCTTTCAATAGTATAAAAATTTCTTGAGCTTCTTCAACCTTTTGTGCATGAATTTTCAATAGCTTCAATTGCAACAGAGGCTAGATTTTACAACTGATGAAGTATTTTGACGAAAGATGGACGATTATAATATCTTGATAATCAAAAGGTTGAAAAAAGAAATGCAAATAAGGGCAGTTTTCTCTATTTTTTTGAAGAATATGCCGGACTTGATTCAACTATCAGTTTTCAAGATGGTCGGTGAAGAGTATAGGGAAACTGGTGCTGGTTAATTGTTTGCAAGAAAAATGGAGAAGACAAGTAGTCATTCCGTAGTTTTGAAAAGTATTGGTAGTTATTTATTTGTAAGTTGACCTTGTTATAACTTAGCAAGAAAATATGGAGAAAATAATGAATTTGGAATTTTTATTTTAAAATTAAAAATTAAGTTAAATCCTCATATTTTAGGTTACTTTCAAGTTTTCAAAAAATGGGCATACAAGAAAATAATTAGTTGAGAAATACAAATAAGAAACCATAGCTACTAGAAAACACATTAAGTAAAATATAGACAAACAAATGAGTAAATAGAAAACAAATTAAATAAATTTTATGAGAAAAATAAGAAGTCGTCCGATAGGCTTCCCAAAAACCTGTAAAATGTAGCTCATCACTGATTTCTACAACAATAAACAATCTTACTATACACAAAACTATTAATGTTAATTTCAATGAGTGATATAACAAAACTACTAAAGTATGGTTCTTATTATTTATATCTTACCAATATTATAGTAATTGCATAATGAAGGATTTTTTGCCTCCTATACATGTACAAAATTTGCATATGTGGCATTTATATATGTAAAATTTATTTTTCTATTACTATTTCCACATAAAAGAATGAGTGCATCCAACGATTGATTTTAGATGTATTTGGATATTTTTAAATTTTCAAAATTTTCTCAAAGTACATGATAAGATTTGAAGCTAAATGACATGATACTTACCATTAATACAAGTATATTGAATGGTTCAAATCATGAAATGGGAGCCCTAGAGGATTGCAGAAAACTTGATCTATAAGCTGGGACTTTTTCCTAAGTTACTCAAAATATATGAAGATTTCACATTATCAGCTTTAAGGTCTTACATTTTATTAGTTCACTAAACAAAATGAATAATTTGGATTACAATTATGGATCCAATAGGAATGCAAAAAATAAAGATGGTTGATAGGGCTCACAGAATGCAATCATTATGTAAGAAACTACAATAGTGCTTTTATGAAATGAGTGTGAAAACTTTGGTGCGTAAACAGCTTTATTTATACACAATTAACACATAGGTGTTAATGACCGCGAAGAAATGTGATGATGCATAACCATTACGCATAAATTTATTTACATGAGCTAGTTTAATCACATTATAGAAAACACTTGTGTTCTCAATTCGAAGCAACTTCACAACTATTTTTCTTTTTTGTAAATTAGTTTTTATGTTCAAAATATTATTGTTATTGTATAAATTCTTACAAGTGTTATTATTTTTTTAAACCAAGGGTAATAAGTCAGAAAAGCTTCGGAGTTCTTATGGGATCTAAAACGACATAACTTTAAACACATCATGTTGAGTTAAGACGGAATTTAACTTATAAACCGAGGGTCAGGACTTAAATATTTCTAATGCGTGACTTAAACAAAGCGTCAAGGTGTTAATTGAATCAATCCACTCTTACCCCATAAGATTTTCCTTTCTTAGCTTATACAATCACTCGACCTAATTTTGCCTCAAGAAATTACTCAAGCGGATTCAGGTCTTATAGTCATGGTGGAACCAGTGGTTCATTCCAATTGAACCACAACATCTGCATGACATGTAATCGTATAATAAACATTTTGAAAAAGTAAATTTATTCCTAAGAAAATATTTTAAATGTGAAGAAATCATAAAAATGTATAGTTCTAAAAAAATAATAGTTCAATTAGAAACAACTGTTTTGGAAATATATTTTTTTATTAAAAAATAAAAATAGCAGTAATTTAAAGCTTTTGTTTAGTTTGTCATTTTCACCTCTCTCTCTCTCTCTCCGTTGCAATCTCAAAGACAACAAAGAATGAAGAGACCAAAGAAGAGGAAGAAGAATATATTATAGAGAACTTTTCACTTACTTAAATATGAGCCTGAAAATCTCTTTATACAACCAAAGATGATTAACTAATCTGATTAATCACAAGTTTCCAAAAAAAAAATAATAATAAAATCTTTTGAAAAACATCAATTAATTTACATCAAGAAGTAGGAATCGAGAGAGAAGATCACGAAGATGAAGTTAAAACCATACCTTTTTTCTAATTTAGAATAGGAGAACTGAGAAGATAATGGGTGCGTTGGAACAGCTGATAAGTTGCAGGTGAAGGTAAGTTGTACTACAGATGGGCTTTACAGGGACTTGCATATGAAGTACACAACGTGTGGCTGTGGATGATTTTGCGTTGGAGATGTGCTTTTTGGGTATAGTCGGTAAAGCGATGACCTACCTATTCTTAAGGTCCCGTACGTCATCTAGAAAACGTGAATTGCGACAACTCAGCGGAATCCAACACAGTAATCCATATCTAGATGGTGAGGTGGCAATCCATATCTAGATGGTGAGGTGGCTCGACCGTTAGCTTAGAAAAGCTTTTTGCTTTAATCCTTAAAAAAAAAAAAGACTCCAAAAAACTAATATTTTTTCAATCTAATAAAATAAGATATCAAAAAAGTAATTGTAGCAACTTAAGGTCTCATAAAAATAATTAAAGCAACTACCATATTTTTATATTTCAGAAAAAATAAATGTTGTCTTTTCATATTTCAAAAAAAGAATTAAAGACTATTTTTATATTAAAAAAATGTTGCTATTAAAAAAACCCTAAAATCACAACAAGCAATAAATTATTTTCTATTTTAAAAATCCTTCAATTTACACATTTTTTCCTCTATATCTATGCTGCTTAAAATCCTTCAAAGACAACTTCAAATATAATCTTTTTATTTTTTATATTGAAGAAGTTGCATCAAATTCAAAAGTAATCCACATCTTTAATTTTTATGGCTAACACTAATAAATCACTAAATTAGCTTTTATTGTTCTATGCTTTTAAAAAAATTAGTTACAAGCTTATATTATATATTTATTATAGTTAGTGTTCGTTTTATGTGTAAATACTATTTATTATAATTTATAAATATAAATTTGTCTACTAGAAAAATATTGACAATACTTGTAACTGTTGCTTTTATAGAAAGAAGTTTTTCAAAATTAAAATTAATAAAATCCTAATTTAGATCAACAATGTCACAAAAAATATTAAGTAGATTAGCCATACTATTAATTGAAAAAGATATATTAGCAAAATTTGAATATAAAAACTTAAATAGTAATATTGCATTACAAAAAATAAAAAATAAATCTTAAATAAAATATTATAATAATATTAAAAATAAAAAATACCCTATTTAGGATTGCCACTTTGGGCCTCAAATTATCTTGAGCCAGCCCTGCTCAGATGGCACTATGGCAGCAGCATATCAGTTGAAGATGTTAGTCCGGCAGCGAGTCTGCTTCTGGGTCCATCGGATCTCGTGCCCAGCTAGCCCAGTCGATCTCTTTAATGGTAGCTCCTATTTTGAGTCACCCACTTTGTGTATGTTACTGGGGTGACTAGTGAGGGACGATCTCTTGTAACCAAAACCTTCTTTTAATTTCATCTCCTTTTCCGAGAAAAAAAAAATTAAAAAGATAGGGTCAAGGGCAAGTGGCATTCAGAATTTGATGTCCACGTACAGGTTGGGCTCGTTTGGAGCTATACCACTTAAGTCTAAGCTGGGACTAGAAACTTACAGGTGGAAACTTAACAGGCAAGGCCACATGATCAGCAGGGTCTTCAAGGGCCAGGCTGAGGCATATGGAGGCCCGGCCCGAATTTAGAAAGATAGTCCCAAAACCAGCAAAAACCCAACACCGGCTGTAAAAGTTGGCCCCAAGCCCGCCCATTTAGTCAATTGGGTCGGGCCAAACAGGGCATCCTATCAATTTGTTTGGAAAATATGTACTCAATTACAAGCACTCATTAGGGAGGCCAGGCTTTAGGCTTTCTATTACTTAATCCAAGCCCAAACAAAACGCTAGTAGGGCCCATTTTATAGTCCAACCCCGCTCCAAGAAGGCTCGCCGGCATTGGGCCTCAGCTAGGTGGCCCCTTGAACACCTCTACACATGAGCAGGTGTCCATTGGCATCCCTAAATATAAATGAATCTTTTTATTAAGGGTGAAATTCAAGGAAGGCCCTAATGTTTTGACTTATTTCCAAAAAGGTCAACTTTTTTTCAATTGAGGACAATGGGCCGGGCCTTGATATTGTCTTCCATGATGTGTGGTTCTTGCAATGAGGATGTGGGCGAGCACAGATGTGCAAGGCGTCATGGGTGCAGGCCCTTTGCAGATTGCCTCACAGCCAATGGAGTTTCTTTGTTGGTGCTTGAGAAATACAATTCTTAGTTGCAACAGCTTGAAGTAGGGGTGGATCCAAATGTAATCATGTGGGTGCGGTCACACCGAGGAGGTTTAAGAAACCCCCTTAGATAAGGCCTTGAAAAATCTTAATTTATCATTTAACTTTTTCACTTGACAATTGCCTGCACTATCCAGATAAAAATTTTGAATCTACCATTGGCTTGAAGCTCATCTCCCATAGCAGCAAGCTCCCTCTAATGTGTTTCCCTCAAAACATCTAAAGTACCCGTCCAAGTACCAGTTCATTTTTTACATGGAGTCCTATGCTTAGAATCCAAATGCTAAGTCAAAGTGAAGGGCTGGCTTTCTTGTGCACACTCATAGATTCAATAAATAGAGAGACTACTTTAAAATCATAGTTCACACACACCCAATATCACCAGTCCTCTTATGATCCATTACAACCAATGCAAGCCTCAACACGGTCAAAGTCCATGCATCGAGTACACTCTTTGAAAACATGTTCATCGTATTAACACTACATATATAATGCAAAGATGCACACCCAGAGGTCAAGAACTATTTGCAAACCAACTCCTAAGTCAATGATCCCAATTTACGCACTGACACGTTTACTTGAACCATGGATGAGGTGAGGTTGGGATGTTTAATCCAATTAACCACGGTCCATAGTCTCAAGTCCCATCTCAACTGAGTTCAAGGTAGATTGTACACCGTACGCAAACCATATGATCCGAAAGAAGTATGTATGCCGAAAGAAGTCTCTTAGATAGTCATTTAAGGTGGGTTCATCGAGAAGCGGGTTGATTGCGGTCCCATAATTGAAACAGGGTTATAATACATAGGTATGGCTAAAGAAAATCTTAATTCTTCTATATGTTCTAGCAATCAAGATTTTCTGCATGATATGATGAGTTTCAAAAAATAAATGTGGCAAAGAAAAATGCTTGCTCTTTCCCTCTTTTATCTTTGAAAATGAGAAAGTTGTGGGGAATAAATTATCTAAGTAATACAAATGCAAATTTTAGAAGAAAGGTAGTTGCATCAGCTTGTGGGAAATCAATAGTGAGATCCTCAAGCAGAAAGTCTTGTCAAGCTCGGTTAGGTGGTAATTCAGATGTGGAGAAAGGCAGTAATGCTGTTGGCCAAAATCATCCCATCCAATCATTTGAAACTCCAGAGGAGAAAACAATGAGGCCTGAGGGTAAAAAGGAAATAGAGCTCGAGGGTGCAGAATCTTCAAAATCGCATGATGTGCAAGCGGAAAATCGAGGGAGTTCTTTCAACGAAAAGGGAGAGGAAGGCAGAAAAACGATTGAAGTGGGGAAGCTTTTGGGGATGTCCTTTGGAGATCATGAAAATGAAATAGCTAGAAAAGTGATAGAGCTAGAGGAAAAAGAGGAGATAAATGATGGTAAGAAGATTAGGAGAAGATACAGGCAATACAGTCGGGGTCCTTCAGGACCAAGAAACTAATGGGTACGTCTCAGCAGGGGGTTTTTATAAATGTTTTAATTATGATTATTGTAAGTTGGAAAATTAGAGGATTAGGGCAGCCTGAAAAGAGAACTGTGGTGAGAAAGCTTATTAGAAGCATAAAATTGAAATTCTTCTTATTCAAGAATTTAAAATTTCGAAGAATATTGATAAAGTCATGTGGGATATTTGGAGTTCTAAGAGTTGTAGTTGGGAATGGGTGTAGCCAGAAGGTGCGGCCGGGGGATTAATCTCAGCATGGGATGTAGATATATTCAAATTAGAAGATGTCTCAAAGAACATTAGCTATTAAATTAAAAGCATCGGTGATGGTTTCATTTTGGGCGTGGGTAACGTTTATGGGTCTAATGATGATTATCAAATAAGTGATTTTCTGAAGACTATTTCTGACACCAAACGCTTATGGCTAGTGCCATGGTGTATTGGGGGTGATTTAAATATGGTTAGATTCCCTCGTGAGAAGAAAGGAGGTCGAATTTTGACTTCTTCTATGGAGAGATTTGAGGACTTCATCAATGATAATGAATTGATCAACTTGCCTTTGGTTGGTAGAAAATATACTTGGTCTAACAATCAAGAGAGACTAGCTATGGGCAAGATAGATTGTTTCTTGATTTCTAAAGAATGGGATGAGCATTCGATAATTCTGTTCAACTAGCTCTCCTTAGACAAATTTCAGATCATTGTCCAATTAAGTTGTTCTCAAATAAACTAGATTGGGGTCCAACACCTTGTAGGTTTTTAAATTGTTGGCCCATGCATAAGTACTTTATGGTCAAAGTGTCGTACTGGTAGTCTCAGTTGATGGTCCAAGGATTTGCAGGCTTTAGGATCTCTAAAAAGCTCCATATGATTAAAGAGAAGATAAAAGAATGGAATTGAGAGATGTTTGGTAAATTGTACTCCAAAAGAAATGCTATTACTGAAGAGCTGGAGGCTTGGAAAAAAATTTAAAAAATGAGTCCTTTGATCGAATTCGAGAAAGGGGCGAGAGGAGAAGCATTTAGTAAGTTATGGCAAGTTAATTGCATGAAGGAATGACTTGGAGGCAGAAATCTAGAATCTTGTGGCTTAAGGAGGGTGACAAAAATACAAACTTCTTTCATAGGATTACAAATATTCATAAAAGAGTTAACTACACTGGTAAGATAAGGGGAGGTAAAAGGTAAGTTGATAGCCTAGAAGAAGTGAAATAGGGGATTGCAGACTTTTTCGATTCTCTTTACTCAGAAGAAGATTTTCATAGGCCCACTCTGGAAAATCTTCATTTTCTTTATGTAACTTTAGAGATAAAGCTCTGGTTGGAAAAGGAGTTTGAGGAGAAAGAAATTACAAAAGCCTTGAATGATTGTGCAGGAGATAAATCACTTGGTCTTGATGGTTTTAATTTTTCTTTCGTCAAGGCTGGTTAGAGCTTTCTTCATCAAGATTTTTGTAACATGGTTTCAATGTTTCATAGAAGAGTTCAGCTTCATAAAGAAATTAATGCCACTTTCTTAACACTGATCCCAAAAGTTCTGAACCCAAGTGATTTGAAAGATTTCTAGTCCATTAGTTTGGTCGGTTGTGTTTACAAGCTTTTGGCAAAAGTTCTTGCAAACAAATTGAAGATGGTTCTTCCTCTAATTATGAGTCCTATATTAGGGGCATTTGTAAAAGAAAGATAAATTACAGATGGTATCCTTATTTCAAATGAGCTTATTGACTCAAGGAAGCAATTACACCTTCAAAATTGACTTGGAAAAGGCCTATAATCATATGAATTGGAATTTCTTAGATCATATGATCGGCATGTTTGGTTTTGGTGAGAAATGGAGGAAATGGATCAATGAGTGTTTTTTCTCTTCTTCCTTCTCAATCTTAGTTAATGGCTCACCTTCTCAGCTATTTAAAGCTTTGGGAAGGTTGAGACAAGTAGCCCTTTGTCACATTTTCTCTTTACAATTGTTGTTGAAGCCATGAGTGCCCTTTTGTTAAAAACCAAAGAACTTGAAATAATTAGGGCTTTTAAAGTGGGAAGAGATGGGGAACCATTACTCATCTATAGTTTGCAGATGTTACAATTCTTTTTAGTTCTTCTAATTGGGTCAAGATTATTGCATTAAACAGAATTTTGAAATGCTATGAATTGGCCTTGGGGTTGAAAGTTGATTTTCATAAACTTTTTTTGATTTTTTATGGGGGCGAATTGTTACGAAGCGATTTCTTTCACTAATAAACTACATTGCAAAGTTGGTTGTTTGCTGATCCAATATCTTAGGTTGCCAATTGGTGCTAATCCAAGATGAAAGACAAAGTGAGACCTCGTCGTAGAAAATTGTGAAAGACGTTAAATATGTGAAAAAGGCGTTATTTTTCTTTAGGAGGAAAGATAATGCTCATCAAAGCTTCCTTGTCAAATATCCCAGTTTATTACATGCCATTACTCAAAATGACAGCATCAGAGAGAAAGAGATTGGATTGTATCAAAAGAAATTTTCTTTAGGAAGGTAAAGGCGATAAAAAGAAAATTCATCTCATGAAATGGAACGAAGTGGTAAAATCGAAATCTTGTGGAGGCTTAGGCATTAGGGATTTGGAGCTTAAAAATTGGGCTTTACTAACTAAGTAGTGGTGGAGGTTTGGAGAAGAAAAAGATGCTTTATGGGGAAAAATTATTATTTCTAAATATGGTGAAGATGAGTAGAGATGGGTCCCTAAAAGTGTCCCTATATGTAGGGTGTCAAGTTTGTGGAGCGTCATTTCTTGTTTTGGGGAGGTTTCCAATGTTAGGGGAGGAGTTTTCAATAAAAGTGTAGGGTTTAGACTTGGGGACGAGAAAAATGTTTATTTCTGGTATAATGATTGGATTGAGATAGGAAAATTGCAGCCTCTTTTTCCTAAATTGTTTAGAGTTGTGTAATAAAGAGTCATCTATCAAAGACTTTTATTTTTGGGTTGGTTCAAAAGTGTTTTGGTTTGTGTCTTGTAGGAGAGAGTTGCATCAATCTATAGCTTTGGAGTATGAGTCTTTGTTAAGTATTCTTGTTAACATCTTTGTTTGCAGTGGTGAGTAAGACATGCGCATTTGGAAGCCATGTCCTTCAAGGAGTTTCTCTGTTGGATCTTTTCATGATCTTTCTTCTTTAATCTTTGGGAGTCATTCTCATTTATCTCATGTGTGGTATGGTTTGGCCCCCCCCCCCCCCCCCCCCCCCCCAAGAGGTGAGGACTTCCTTTAGTTGGCAGTTGCTAATAAGATTTGAACAGCAGGCAATCTAAGAAGAAGAGGGATAATGTCTGAAGCCTTTTCAGATACTTGCGCCTCACGCAAAAAAAAAGAAGAGTCTATGATTCACTTGTTCATGTATTGTGAATATGCCTCTTGCATTTGGCAATCTTTTTTCAAAAAATGTGAGATTTCATAGTGTATGCCAAGGACATTGAGTGAATTGGTAGAGGCTTGGAGGTCAAGTCCTTTCAAAGGGGCTTAATTCTATGGAGGTTAGTTCCTTTCTTTATTCTTTGGTTGATTTGGGAGGAAAGGAATAATAGAATCTTCAATAACAGGTCAAAGGATAGGGGCGATATTGTTTTTAAGAGTATGCTTCAAATAGCTAAATGGGCAAGTATTAAAAAAGAGTTCGAGCACTTTAGCATAGATAATATCTTAAATAATTGAGAAGCTTGTTTAGAAAGCGGATGTTTTAAGAAGAGACATTTAGTCACTTGGTTTCTCCCTTCTCCTAATGTTCTTAAGTTTCATGTGGATTGTGCGGCATGAGGAAAACAAGGACATGCAAGTATAGGTGGCGTTTTAAGGAACTTCAAGGGAAAGGTATTGTTTATGTTCTCGAAGTTTATAGGCATCAAAGATTCTAATGAAGCGCAAGTGTTAGCTATATTGGAAGCTTTAAGGATTTGTGCCCATGGTGGAAAGTGATTAATTAAATGTAATTTCTTGGTTGTCTTATTTGAAAAAGGGTCCATGGAAATTCCAATTCCTTTTCAATGAAAAGTGATTAATCAAGACTTTGTCTTTATCTTTGAATGTTCAATTTCATCATGTGTATCAATTGACGAATGGCATGGTAGATATTTTGGCTAAGTTGGGGGTAGAAAGAGATGTAACTTTGTTTGCTCCTTTGTAATTTTTAATTTATTGTTTTTGCATTAGTATTTAGCTCTACTACTTTTGCTTGCTTTCATTTTCCCTGTTTTTTTTTTTATTGTTCCTTTCTCAAGTTTTTTAATATAAGTTACCGTTACAAATAAAAAAAATGGAGGCCTACGCTGCCGATTTCTCCATCGAGCCCAGTTTCGGGCAATAGGTCCGGAGTGCCGACTTCAGTTAGGCATGTTGGTTCTGGAGGGTTCGACCCCCAAGACTCCATGTACATGATTCGGTGGCTGATTGTTGCCACTGGAGAGAAGGCAGAGTCTGTGATCCCCAATAGGGATTGGAAGGTATCAAGGCCCTGTAATTCTTTCTTGCTTGTATAAGTAAGTTCATAGCTAATTTACGTCACAAGAAGGTTTTGGTAGCAGCGTGGGTATAGGTTCATGTCGGGCTGATAAATATGGATAAGATGTATGAGATTTTGACCCATTCATAAATCTAGTTGACAATGTACAACCTGAACTCTTAATCGAATTGAACTCCAAAGATAGGCATGCAATATCTTTGGGATCCAGGGGTAGTTCTCATGGTCGCTGGAATTTTTCAGTTGTCTAAACTTCAGTGAAAAGCACTTTCTATTGGATACGTGCAAATCAAGAACCGGCCTGTTAATTCATTTCTGACTTGGTGCATCTTAAGGAAAGTGATCACATGCCTTAAGGCATTCATCTCTCTTTTCACATATCCAATTCCACACAAACGCCAACACTTATAGTAATATGAGATGATCAGTGTTCACAAAAATACACTACAAATATGGATTAAAGCTGCAAAGCATGAGACCAAGAACCCACATAACAAACACATCGGCCAATAGGCCATAGGAAAGACACACTACAAATTCGCCAGTGGAGGAGGGTGCTCTCTGGTCGAGGAAAATTGAGGAGTTGAGGCAAAGGGGAGGGAAGAGGATGGAGATAGTGTAGACCCATTGAGAATAAAAGACCCTTTTTTTGAAATGCCCAAGAGGGCATTTTCATCATTTTTGAAATTATGTGAGAAAGTTGGCCGCTCATAAGTTACAAACCCTTGTTTGAAAACTCTGAATTCTCATCTTTTTTAAGTAAGCTAAAACTCTAGGGCCTTTTTTGAAATTCTCCATTTTATAAATTAGGTGTCGCCCCACACATCTTACGTGGGCCCTAGAAAGGCTCAATTCCCAGGTTGTGTACGTTAGTTTCATGTCCTTGCACCATTGATCCAATATGGAAGAAAAGAAAAGAAAAGAAAAAAAAACCCTAAATAAATTGAAGGAAGTCTTTCAAAAAACTTTATTCTTTAGAAAGCAAAATCATTTTAAAGTAGGACCCACATAAACAAGCAGTTGAAAGGGCACACGTTATTTTGACTTCCATTTCCCCCATTTAGAGCAACTCTAGCAGTGGTGTCAAAACGCCATGTAGGCATAAAACAGTAACAAAAGACATTGCTTCAAGGGCTATATCAATTGTGACATGGCATTTCGCGTAGCCCTTTACAATGCTAAACTTGAAGGTTCAAAAAGGTTATTGCCTTTTATTTTTTTCAATATTTTAACATTTGGACCCTTTAAAAGTTTAAAAAATTAAAGTTGTTGGAGATATTTATTAAAAAAAAGGCTCTTACTTTTGATAATTTATTGGAGTTGTAAAAACCCAAACCTTCAAAATGACACATTAGCTTTTAAATCTCGTTTGACATCTTTAAAATTGGCATCTCTCGTGGAGATGTTCTTATGTATTTGTTTGTTTTTTAAACCATCCATTTGCAACTAAAAACTAAATTTGACGGCCACATCTCAAGACATGTCTACGAATTCAAATTCAAATTCAAGGATGTTATTATAACATGATGCGTATCATTAAGAATGGACTGATATTTGAAACTTGCTTTTGGGATACATTTTTCTATACCTTGGGCTTGTTTGTTTGGATTAGAATATAATGAAATTGAATGCATAGAATAATTACAATTGAAGATTAAAGAAAGTTTTTCAATTTGCATAACAAATAATATTTTCGTTTAGTGAAATAGAATCAAATGATGATGCTATTTTTGAAAATCTACCTTTGATTTTTTTTAATAAACACCCTATGGATCAATTCAAATATATTTTTAATAACAAACAGGGCCTTGAGATTTATGTGCACATTTGTCGCAGATCATTTTTTTTTTCTAAATTGCAAAAGTATATTTAAAGAAAGAATAGGGTTTGAGAATATAAGCCCCAAAAATACAAATATATACTGGGAGGCCACAAAAAGAGGGCTATAATGGAGAAAGAAAAAGAAAAGCTAGACTATTAATTTCAGATGTGTAATCTCAAATGTTTTAATGGGACACGACCTTAATTCCCTTTTTTTTTCCCAACTAAGGGATTCGAACCTAGAAGACACACATGTGATATAATAGGAAATTACACATAAAGGAGACACAACTCACACATGCGAAATGATAGAAAATCGCATATGAATAAAGATACAACTTACACATATGAGGTGTTGAGAGCTCACACAAGCCAGGAGAAGCCCCTTAAAGTCCTTTGGCTTTTCAATTCCCCGCTTGCACTGCTTTAAATGGAATATAGCAGATATTCTACCGTTCCATTTTCACATTGCACAGGGCAAGCCCAGGATTCTCCACTTCTACACAACTAAATAATAGAGCTTGACAATATTTATTTTATGTTGGAGATTTTTTGTGTTTCTCTGTTTTCTAATTTGAGGAAGCCACTTGTCCGTTTGAGGTGTATGTGTATAAAATGGTTATACATAAAGATCAAAAAAATAAAACCTGAACACTGCATAGATACATGTTAACGTGCAACTTATTTGTGGAAGAATATGATATTGAAAAATAAATGTATAAAAATAATATTTGTCTAACCATATATTTCCTAAGAGTTTAATGCAACTTAAAAAGAATACATACAAAAAAGAATTTAGGAACTTTCACCGGAAACTACCCCTTAGTCCATTAATTAACTCAAAATTATCGGATTCTAACTACTAATGAAATGTCTTTTGGACAGCCCTAGGGCTTTGCCAAATGACTATTTTGCCCGCAACTCACGATGTTAGGAGTCAAAAATATGGTTTATCCATCCCCTAATATTAATTCTCTACAAAACCTCTCCTCTCTCGGGCAGCTTATCATGGCTGTTGAATGAATGCCCATCAAGTCCTCAAGCTTTGGTTTCCTCATTTTTATTTAATGGTACCCTAGCCAAGGGGTTTGAAATCCAAAAAAGCCCACACACATTATAAAAAAAAAATTGTAGCCCAAAGAATTGAAACGAGGGCAGCATATCCAGGAATGAAACCCTACAATATGAGTGAGGGATGGAATTACTTGCCATTAAAATAACTTCACAAATTTACTCGTGGTTGCAGTGTGAGGGAAGCAGACGGTAAAGAGAGTGGAGGTTAAGTGTGATTGTAGTTAGGCTTAGGCGTTGGCCTTAACTGACGTTGGATGCTGGGAACGGTGAGAATGGGCATTGTCGTATGACGATGCCCCATGAAATTGGCAGGTCATGGTTGAAAGGTGACTCAAGGAGTTTCTTCTCTTAAAAAGTAAGGGAGTGGTAGTTTTTCAAAGAAACGTAACATCGGTGGCGATATCATTAATGATTCATGATAACTAACATGGAAAAATAGTCAAAAGAAGCAGTTCCTCGACCGTGCACTCAGTCATATTTTTTTTTTAATTTCACAACTATGAAGTTAATCCGTAAAAAACTCATTACTCATTAAGGTTTCAGCATTTTTTTACTGTGAAAATCCTAAGAATTTAATATATCCAACTTTAAAAATCTTTTACCCCATCATCATTATCATTATCATCATCAAAGTCTTATTCCAACCATGTTGAAGTCGCCTACACGAATTATGTTTCTCCATTCTGTAAAAATCCTTTACCCTATTCACCAAAATATTTCATTTTGAAAAAACACCATCCAACCCCCTCATATTCACTACTTCTGCTGTAAGACTAGACCAGCTTCACTCTAGTGTAACAATATTTACCAACTGGTTGTATATTAGGAAAAATATTGTGATCAAGAGCATACAAGATTTAATGAAGACTTTCTCATTTCTCCGATTCAATGACGACTGCTACTCTCATCAGTGTTGCTACGGTTAAAACAAATATTAATTGGTTGCGTTTGATGAAAGGAAGTTGTCATAAATTATAATCATGTCTTGTCCCAACTATATAAGGGTAAGATAACAAATACTTATTACTTGTAGCAAAAGATTAGGCAATGTCAAGATGGGGCACATAATAAAGGAAAATTATTTAGTATTCTCCCAGTCCCCTTCTCCACCAATCACAATGGAAAATGCCACTGTGATTGGTGGAGAAAGGGTAGGAGTGGTTACTCTTAAAGTACTTAATAAGTACTTGTACCAGGCATCCATAAATCTATGCAATTTTTTCTTTGTTTTTTTTTTTCCTCTGTCTGACTTTTCAAGCAAAAGGGAAAAATCGGAACATCTTCTCATCAAGGTTTTTTGCACTTTCCATTTTTATGGTCAAACTTTTGACCATATTTTTTAAAGCTGAAATCAAATTTTATACCAATTATATATGTATATATAAATAATATTGTGAGAACTATATACATTTTACTGACAGTCAAATGACTAATAGTAGCCAAGGGTAAAACAACCCATGTTTACATAAAATTAATTGAATTTTATTCTTATATAACACAATCTACTCTTAAATGCTTCCAATACTTTAAGATACGTTTAAGGGCGATATTTTGCAGTTGATTTATACTGATTCCATCGGTTAACATTTCAAAATACAGTTTAAGATCCTAATTGGTCAGGCATGAACTTTATACATATTGTCATTATATCTACATCTAAAATAAATTAATACTTCATCCCCTCTTTTTTCTCGGATTTTTTAAAAAAATAATCAACAGTAACTTAAAACCTCTTTTATAATTATTTAGGGTGCTTTCCAAGTAAATATAGACTTGAGAATAGTATAATAGTTGAGCTAATAGAGGTTTAATTAAGTTTAGAGTTTCCATGTGCACATATCTTGAAGTGATTCCGACCTTTTCAGCTTATTTAAATCATTCAAGTCGAAAGCTAAGGTTGATTCTTAGGCCAGGCAAATAATTGAACGAGGGTTGGACCTCTCCATGTGGAGGGGCCCATCAACTCACAGACTTCTGCCTGCTTGTGTCAACCAAACAAGCGTGCCTGAACTCAGATCTGATCAGGCTAGTTCTGTTAGCACACCCTGCCTTTTGGCCTTTCCTTCTCTCTTTTTGTAGTTTTCAACACCCACCTCCCTCTCACACCTGGCCCCTTGGAAGCTACTAGTCTATGATACTGCCTTGGCTTTCTCTTCACCTCTTGTTTTAAATAAGGCAAAAGCACAAGTGAGCATAAAAAAAAAAAAGCCTCCTAAAGATCTGACATTTTAGGGTTCTTTCTGCTGCAAAAGTGTCCAAAACAGAGTGCCAACCAAACAAGGAGTGTAAGATCCATTAATGGGGTTTCATTTTAATAAAGGTAGGTGACCTCAACATCTTCTTACTCTCATTCACTTCTCCTGCAGAGAAAAATAAAGCACTACTTTCTGTGCTCAATGGAATAAAATGCCACTCCTCTTTAGCAGACCACCATCCTAAAAGTTATAGGCTTTCTTTTTCATATTTTTGGAGAAACTACTGGTTTTTATAGGGTATTCATTTGGTAAAATGCATTTGGCTTAAGATGGGTTTTTGTTTCCAAATGAGAAAGATGAGTCTTTTTCTGCTGAAGTTGGTTTTGACAGCAAAACAGGGAAGATGGTGGCTTGTTTTGTCTCACCCATCTCCTACAATTGCTTGGGTTTGATACCAAAGGAAGGAAAAAGATGGTTTCTTTAGACTACTCATCTCATAAGATGAATTGGGATTTTTCTCTAACTGAGAAAAGAGATGGGGTTTTAGTTTATGCACCTCCTCTTCCTTGTTTCCTTCCTCTTCATGGTGCTGCCTTTTCATCTCCTTGTCATAGTATCCATTCATACCAGAAAGACTCATCTCCATCCCCACCAACACCATCATCGGCCAGTAAAATAAGCCCGTCTATTCTTTTCATCATAATAGTTCTAGCAGTGGTCTTCTTCATCTCTGGTCTGCTCCACCTCCTTGTTAGATTCCTCAGGAAACAGCCTTCTTCCAGTTCATCATCTCAACCCAACAGGTACCCAGAAGCCCGCGGCTCTGATGCCATCCAAAGGCAGCTACAGCAGCTGTTCCATCTTCATGACTCAGGCTTAGACCAGGCTTTCATCGACTCTCTCCCTGTCTTCCTCTACAAAGAGATCATGGGTTTGAAGGAGCCCTTTGATTGTGCAGTTTGTCTATGTGAGTTTTCAGAAGAAGACAAGTTAAGATTGCTACCTTTGTGTGGTCATGCCTTCCATATGAACTGCATAGATACATGGCTACTCTCAAATTCAACATGCCCCCTCTGTAGAGGTGCTCTCTATGACTCTGGCCTAGGAATTGAAAACCCGATTTTTGAATTCGATTATGCAAGAGAGGAAGATGGGTTTTCAGGGGATGAGGAAGTTGGGATTTCTGGTGGGCAGAAACCAGCAGTGGAGGAGACTCGTGGTGTTGAGAAGAGAGTCTTCTCAGTGAGGCTTGGGAAGTTCAAGAACTTGACTGCTAATGAAGGAGGTGGAGAAACCAGCACTAGTAATTTGGATGGGAGGAGGTGTTATTCGATGGGTTCCTATCAGTATGTTGTTGGGAATTCAGAACTGCAAGTAGCTTTGCGTGGACAGAAAGATGGACATGATAATGGTGATACAGAGGGTGGGAAGCAGCAGCCAATGAAAAGAAGAGGGGATGATGGGAATTGTTCAATTGAAATGGATGTGGAAGGGAAGAAGCTGTGTGAACAGAGCAAAGGGGAGAGCTTTTCTGTATCCAAGATCTGGCTGTGGCCTAAGAAAGGAAAATGCACAAGTTCATCAGATGCCAATGTGAGTAATGGTATCACTGCTGTTCCTTCTACTTTGAATGTGAATTTGCCATGGATTGAAAGAACTTAGACATGTGAATTTTTTTTTTCTGTTTATTATGTCTTAATTGATGAATCAGATATGTATTACTTGCTAAATCAATGATATCAACCTATATCATTCATTTACTCGCTCCTATTCATTCATTTTTCTTCTTCTTCTTCTTCTTATTCTTCTATTATTTCTCTATCTCCCTGCGATTTGGCTTCCTTTTTATTTTTTTATTTTTTATTTTTTGCTGGGAAATAACATGATTATATATCGCCAATTTCCTTATTCTGCATCACTCAAATTTGACACATTCACAATTATTGTCAAGTGTTCATTGGTTGTTTCTCATGGTTACTTAGTCCATGCTAACTATGTTCCAACTGTGATGTAGTTCTTTAGAATAACTCCGAGTTTGTGTTGCTCAATAGTTCTAAATCAATTTGCTATAATTCAGAAAATGAATTAAACTAGTCTGATTTCATTTAGACTGTCGTAATTCTAGTTTCTGTTGTAAACCTATTAACCAAATTGCATAAAGTCGACCTTAAGATGCAAAAGATAAGGCTGAGAGAATCAGTAGAATGGATCTACCAATGAGGCAAGAAAGCTTTAGATCTCAACTTACAGGCATAAAAGTCAACTGTACAGTAGTTATGTTCCCTGTTAACTGAATCATGAAGAGGGGCAAGATAAAACTCCATTGAAGATGGGGTAGCATTTTTAATACTTCCTCCTCAGATGGAGCCCGCTCATCAATACTCCCCCTTAGGTGGAACCCGATCGTCGCACTTTTGGCTTATAAGTATTTTTTTAGTGCCGTGTCATTCCTCCTGAATTTCAAACTCTTTATCGTTGGATTTGATACCATATTAAATTTTCTCATCTAATCATTTTTATAAAAACTCGATGCATTAGTGGAGGTAGTATATATATTTTTTAATACTTTCCCCTTGAGTGGAACCCACTCCTCAATAGATTGAAGGTGTGCTATAATGCAATGGTGAATCAGACTCTTCCACGTGTTTTAACCTCATGCATGTAAGTCTCAGATCCAAGAGTTAGTCATGATTAAATGTGTTGACTATGTGCAATGATTGACTACATATACGGTCGAGTCGAGTGTATCTTAATATTCTCATTCTAAAATGCTTTCTTTAGATTTTTTTTTTTTTGAAGGAAATAAAAAGATGGGGTTTTGTGTACCCTATCCAAGAATGCTTCTTTCATAATGCTTCTTTCATGGGTTTTAAGACAGCCCTTGTCAGTAAAGTTCATTGCCATTACTTCAAGCTTCCACAAGGCCGTTACCATAAATACCATTGCTCCCCATGTCACATAATCCATGGGGTTTTCACTAATCTGAAGAGCCGTTGGATGGAGAGTAATTTTTTTTTATTTAAAACCATTAAAATTGTGAGCCAGAGATCAGGGAGTAAAGATTATTGGATTGACTTGAAATTTCATATATGGGGTGATCCCACCTGGAGCTTTCGATCCCCACCTCCTCCATGATCCGTAGGGCCCCAAGTGGGTCCCAGCAGCTGTCTCACATGGTGCTATTCACAGTATCACCTCCCATAGATGATGTACCTATAAATTAGTTAAATTGTACTAACATAATTGAGTTAGAAAATTAAAAGTGCTATTCACAGTAGCACCGCCTATAGATGATGTACCTATAAATTAGTTAAATTGTACTTACATAATTGAGTTAGAAATCAAAAGCATGCATGAAAGTCTGAATTAAAACTGTGAATTGGTGGAACCTATGAATTGGAGGAATCTGAAAGCATACTGAATGAGCCTAGCAACCGTTTTGTAAAAAAAACGGTAAAAAGCCTAGATGATCCTACCTCATCATAGTGAATTGCAAATTTGAGCTCAAATTGGATGAACTATGAACTGGTTACATATGGTGTGTCCCACCATAGATTAGCCGCGGACCTGCAAGCAAATTTCACTGATTGGATCGACTTATCCATCTCATTGGCAGTCACCTTCAAATCCAACAATAGTAAAAATATATATATATATATTATTTCAATTCCAAACTGTAGTATGATACATAGCAAAGATTAAATTCTCCTATCCACCTTATCTAACAAACTGAACTGGGGAAAATACCATTGATTTTAACCATCCACTCCAGTCTTGGACATTCAAAGGTGATGATAGTTTGATCACCACAAGATTCATGATATCCCGCATCCCTTATGTAGCCCACAATCTAGACACCTTGTAGTGTTGACATTTGCTTGTATTCCAAGGAAATGCCAAATTTCCATTTTTGTGTGGAAGATGGATATAGAAGCCTTGTTTCCTGTTTGTGCAATCCTCTTATTTGTTAATCCTGTCAAGTGGGGTGATGGGCGGCCCCATGAAAAGTGGAGTGGTGGACTCTTGTGACTAGAATCCAAGAAATGGGATTTGAAAGGCCAGCATTTCGGGACCTTTCTATTTCATTTCTGCGGGTAAAAGCTTTCTATCCACAGCGCGGGCAGTGTTGGGTGGAATTCATGATGCCAACTCCACAATGTGGGCCACGAGTGAAGAAACATATGTGTAGGAGTCATCAAATGTTGAAATTGAAAGGCCTCTTTTTTGTAAATGGGACTGTTGTAGAGGTTGAAAGAGAAACGACATTGAAGACCCGAGTCCCCTATGGATTGGAGTACAGAGCAGAGAGTTGTTGAGAAGAAGGTGAAGATTGAAGATATAATACTTTAATTTTGTAGAAAAGATTTGAAGAGTATTGCTGTATAGCATGTCTCACTTTTCACAGAATTACAAGCTGGGGAGGGCCCAAGGTGTATGTAATAGAGTGGCTGTGTTTGACTTATGTCATGCTGATTTTTGTCTTGCGTTGGTAATTAACCGGGTTCGCCCAACCACCCAGCTCAATTGAAAACGGGCAGACATGGACTTTCTTACAACCCAAAAAGGCTCGTTTGGTTTGTAGAGAAAATTGGTGGAGAGGAGAGTAACCTCTCCACCTATTTTGTCCGCTTTTATTTTCTCCTTTTTCTCAAATTTTCGTAAAGCTACCCTAGGTCTTATTTCTATCTTTGGAATTGATTACCTAGACTGAGATACGCGTGGGGACTCCAAGGGCACGTTTGATAATAGGGATTCCTCACATCCTTCGGAAGAGGGACTCCTCTATGAGGATTCATATATTTGGGGTTTTTACATTGGCATTGGTATGTCTAACTGAAAAAAATTAGTATTAATGTGGAAATCCGCAAAAGTAGGAATTCTCAAAGCCTATGAAGATGGACGTGTATATGCTAAGTGCCAAAAGGTTGGTTTTCCATAAGCGTATGGAAAATCAGTAAGGAATTCTTGTGGATTTGATTGGCAAAACGTGACCAAAAGACTGTTTGCCCTTGGCGCTTGGCCTACCTTCACTCATGCCTACGAAAAAAGAGAGACACTTTGTATTTGCATATTATATGGATGCTTTCTTTCTATGCCGCCATCGACTATCTAGTGTGAACCAAAAAAATTATAAAAATTCTGTTCTCCAAGTTAGACCCACAGTGAGATACGCTCCTTCGCATAGAGTCGACCCTAATCCGATCCCTTTTTTTTGTGGGTAAGATTTGCATGACCTCTGTGAACCTATGTCAGACCCCTGTAAGATGCATATAGGGTTGTGCGAATCAAAAGCAGATCATGTGTGGTTGAAGGGATTTGCATTAAGCCCCCATTTTCTCATATCTAGTGCCACCAACTGGTTAGAATCAAATAATCATGGACCTGAATCTATTCTGAATAAGCCCTAGGACTAAGCCTGGGATATCTCTTAATCCTCAATTTGAGCTCACCCATTAAACTAAAAAAATGGACACCCAAGCCGTCCCTTTTGCCTGCCGTCCCTTTTGCCTGCCAAAGCCCGAAGCCATGCCTTGGCTTTAGCCCGATAAATTATGCATCCAATGTTTTCTGCGACGAGAAGTAGCTCTATCCAAAAGTTTTGGGATCGATCCATATGTGGCTCACAAATCACAACTCTATAAAACTGCAAACAAAATCAAATAAATTATATAGGAAATTGATATCTTTAATATGCACTAGATGGTTTCAAATCAGATTTTTTTTTCTTCTTTATCAGCACCAGTAGCGGAGCCCTCAAGTAAGGGAATGAGACTTTATTTTTTTGCTAATAAAAGGTGTCCTAGCCCTTTAGCTATACCAATCAGATAAATTCCCTATGGCCCTAGTGTGATAGAGTAACTTGAATTTGCAACCTCCGAGAGCAAACATTGGTCTTAAGCCAGTTGAGCTACCCTTTGGAGTTAGGCGATGAGACCTTGGGTGAAGAGGGCCTCAAACGAAAGAAGGGAACTAGAGTGAGGGATTTGGAATTTGAGTTGAGCAAGTTGTGCTCAATTTTATAACATAAGCGTCCATTGCACGAGTATGGCAGAAAGAAGTGAGTTTGATTTTCGGAGATACTGACTCTTCAGGTAAAGTTTATCCTCTTTTCCATCTAATTCTTTTTAGAAAATCACTATTAAGATGAAAGCTTTTAGGAGATGTTTAGGACAAAGGAGAACAATATATAGGGGGATTTAAGAAGAACAGTTTGTAGTTAAGGATAAATATGCGAGAGAGATCAATTAATATCCATCACCAACACCAAGCTAGAGTAAATAAGCATCAGTTCCAATTCAAAGAAGTTATTTGATTGTCTTTTTTGAATATCCACCCCGGCTCTAGGGATGTTATGGGCTAGCCTAGCCCAAGCGCCATCCTGGCCCAGCCTGCTTTCAGCCGGGCTTGGTATGTTTTGGGCTCGTTTAATAATTGGGCTGAACTTGGACTAAGTGATAAAGAGCCCAAAGCCCAGCCCATGTAACAAATGAATGTAATTGGATTTAATTAGTACAACCAATTACTCAAAGGCCATAAAATTGATTAAAAGCCACATTTAAATGAGCGGGTGCAGGCCCAACTTATACGGCCCATGTAGGGCTTGGGCCGGGCCTGGATTTGCCTTAGCCAGCCCAGCTTGGCCTAAGAGCACCCCTACCTGGCTCTTCATTTCTAATTATAGCTACTAATAAAAATACAAACAAGCTCGAATGACTGACCCGACTCGAGCACAGCCCTTATTGCACGGGCTTGAGTATTATAGCCCTTCTCCCTCATATTAAACAGGCCTTATTTTTCGCACTTGGGCTAACTTCTATGCCCAAGCCCACATTAACTGGGATGCCCATCCAAATTTTTGAAGAACATACTCCGAAAATCACAATTTCATGAACAGTGTAGGTAGATGATAATAATGCTTGAAATCATCGTCACATACATCTCCTATGGGTCCTGCATTCATGTCAGCCCCACTTCGCATCCACCATGCATGTGTATACATGGCTTGGGGCAGGGACAGACATCATGTTCGATGATTGAAGTCGGAGCACATGCAACCGCAATAAACCAACGGAAAGCATTGTGGGCCCACTTTTTTTATTCTACAAGTGCATCTGCTATCTGCATACGTTAAAGATTCACCATTATTGCCCAAATGGCCAAACATGTATCTGCAACAATAGGGTATTATAAAAGGGTAAAGATATCTCAACCATCCAAATCCCAAAAAAAAAAAAAAAGAGGCACATCATAACAGGCTTGAAATGTGAAGTGCAAGTTTGCAACGCAGAGCGTCTTCTCCTCACTAGCTCCTATTCTCCGTTTTTTCATTTTTTATTTTTATAATTTAAGTATCCCTTGCGACCCTTGTCTCTTTCCAAGCGATTCTGATTAAAAAGAACTATTTTTTTTTTATTAAGTACATACATGGCCACACATATAATATTCAAATATCACAAGGAATGGAAAGCCGTACTTGAAAAGCACTAACTCCTATTTTTGCAAAAGAGAAGCAACCCCAAGCTCTATGTGGGGATTCACAAGCAACGCATAGCTAGACTTCTTATAATATAAAAATATGACTAAATTTTACTTCAATTCAAGTGATATTAACCGTTGAATTAATATAATAGTATAAAATAGTACTGTTACCAAAGAATCCATGTTTTCCTAGTGAGTTTTTGATTGTGTAAACCAAAACCCATGCTACAAAAATTAGTTTAGTAGGTTTTAGAAACAAGTGATGATGAGATCATTTCTAGAATGTTAAAACAAAGTACATCATAGAAACTAAACCCAAGCATTTCACAGCACTCCTACAATTTTCTGATCCTACCCTATTTTAGGCACAAGATTAAGGTGAAGAAAGAAATAAATAAGAGCAAAGCAAGTAATGGTATACAAACACAAATAAATTTTCCAGCAGAACGCCCATCAAATTCATATCAAGGAGCCCACCTACAATCAATCCAATTCATTTACACACAACCACCCCATGACGATGCGATTATTCAACATTGATTTCAATCACACTGAATTTTCAATCATCTGATCAAAAAAGGATAACTGGGGCAACCCATTGTCCACATTAAGCATCCAGGTGGGACCCACATGAGGTCTAGAGAGAGAATATGAATGGAAAGGCTGTAAGAAGAAGATGATAAAGAAGAAGAAGAAGAAGAAGAAGAAAGCAATACAGCAAGTACCAAGTTAGCTCCGAACTGGGATGGGATGTGGAGCCGCGGTACCCGGCCCGAAATCCATCGGATCCCTTCCGAGATCCATAGACGACTTGGTGGATGCGGGCAGGGCAGCGAATCGGACCGAAAAGTTTCGGTGGCCGAGCTCGTCGAAATCCCCAACTTGCCCATGGCCCTCGTCGAAGTTGCGGGCGTAACTCAAGGGGTCGTAATGGAATTTGGCATTCCGGGCCCCTCTCACCCTCCTGCTGAACCTTCTGATGAACGTCTTCCATCTGGGGCCCGCCACGACCTCGGACCACTCCTTCACCCTCCGCAACGCGCTGCAGCCCCTGGCCCACCATCCATCTCCCATCTCAGCCGTCCTCATCCTCTCCCATGGTCCAGATGATCCGGATCCCGATCCGACGGGTGCGGATCTGAAGGTCGGAATCCAGAAGCAGCATCCTCTGTTCTTCTCGAATAACATGTCGACGTCGTCTGGTAATTCTTCAGCATATGTTGCTGTTGTTGCAGTAGTTCCTGTTGTTGCTGTTGTTGCTGTTGTTTTGTTGCGGGTGAAATCCGAAGAATCATCGGATCTCGTCGCCATCAGATAGATCTTGAGTCTTTTATCTATGGATGAGAGAAAGAGAGATTTGGAAGGAGAGTTGATAGATGGAAGAAAAAGAAGGGAAAGGGTAAGGATATGGGTTTCACTCTGATTCTTGGAAAACCTTCTGATCAACCTTTCATTTTCCTTCTTTCTTTCTTTCTTTCTTTCTTTCTTCTTCTTCTGTTTTGATAGGAGATGATGGTGATGATGATGATGATGAGAGAGAGAGAGAGAGAGAGAGAAAGTCTGGTGGGTGGGTGGGTATGTTTGGCGTAGAGAGAGAGAGAGATGGAGAATGTGGAGAGGGAGAGGAGGTATATAGAGAGAGAGAGAGAGAGAGAGAGAGAGAGAGAGAGAGAGAGGGTTGTGACGGTTTGGATGAAGTGATGTGCTGTGTTGGGGCGTGGGGGTGTGAAGGAATGACTGGGCTGGTGGCTATATTTGCCTTATGAAACGCGTGTTTGTCATTTGTTGGCCTGGCCTGGCCTGGCATACCGGCTGATTGAATGAATGGTGAGGAAATGGCTGAGACTGGCAAATGTCACAGTTTTTAGGTTTTGGTTGCGCTGGACGTATTTGTTCATGTTCTAAGCTAAGTGCATCACGATGATTATTTTTATTTTATAAACAGCTTATTTACCACACTCCTCTTTCATATAATTAATTTAATGGGTCTTATGTTGATGTTACATAAATAATTATACCCAAGTAACTACGTTATGCTCCGATTTACATATATATTACTATGCATCCTTTCATCACCATGAGGGTCAAATACATATTTCAAAATACTTATATACAAAATAGAAAAGGTGTTTTTTGACATTATGAAAAAAAAATTCTTTATATGTCAAAAGGGAAAGTTACATCATTATATATAGTGCATGTTTGGCAAGTCTAAAATTTCCCCTCTTATTGTTTAAATGTCTAAAATTTATAGAGTTAACAAAATAGAGGCGTTTGGCATGCATTTTTAGCTCTATTTAATTTAGACAATAAGAGGTAAAAGCTCTATTTTGAAGAGGAGGGGCTGTGATGCATTTCCAAATCAGAGGGAAAAAAAAAGAGGCGCCCAGCTACAGTATTTTGAGGGATCACGCCCAGTACTTTTTTTTGATTTTTCTCAAAATCCGAGCCCCTAAATCTACATCCAAACCGTTGAAAATGTTCACATGATCGATTACGGCCAGCCATCCAAATTTCAGCCGTTAATTCATCCGGAATCTCGAGATATGTGCAAAAAAGCGTGAGCCATTGGATACTAGTTTTTGAATTTTATGGGGCCCAAACACAAGATCCAAACCATTGGAAATGTTGGGAAGACTAAAAACGGCTATGGAGTCAATTTTCAAGGATTGATTCCTTGTGGATCTCAAGATATTTGTAAAAAACTTTCAACCATTGAATTTAATATGCTGAATTTGTACTAGTCCACAGGCAGCCCCTTTTTTTATTTTTTATTATTATTTCTGGGACAGTAAATAACAATCCAAACCATTGAAAATGTGTAGAAAGTCAATGACCATTATGAGACCAAATTTCAGCCGTTGGATCATCACCAAACTTGAGATATTTATGTAAAAACGTGAATTATTAAATTTTTTTTTAAAAAAAATTGGGGGCCTCAAACACAAAATCCAAACCGTTAGATCTCTTTGGGAGGCCAAACGTGGTTATGAAGTAAAACTTCAAGGCTTAATACTTACTAGATCTCAATATATTTGTGAAAAATTTTCAACTATTGATTTAAAATGGTCTATTTAAAATAGATGCTTTCATTGCCAAACACATATTTTAAATCTAGCCTCTTTTTTTTATAGCTCTTTTTTTAATAGCTCTATTTTAGATGGTCTATAAAAATAAGACTAGACCTACCAAACAAGCCCATAGAGACAGACTAGGTAAACCCATATATAGGCCTTAGGAGGGCTATAGCCCCCAAGATTTCATAAAGCCTCTTAAAGTTTTTAATATTTTTAACTTTTTTTTCTTATGGCTCCACAAGATTACACAAAATCCTTTTAATTTTTACATATGCACCCACCCCCACCCACCCCAAAAAAATACTAATAATAAAACTCTCTATATATTTTGAAAACTATATTAATCTTTTATGTGTGACCCTCCCAAAACTTTTTCCTAAACAGTGATCCCCAATGGAAAAATTCCTAGATAGGCCCACTCTATAGTGGTAGAGAGTACATACCATTGTATTTAAACTTTGTGGGAGTCCAGTTGTATTGCTTTACATGTACCGGTTTGGGCCATAAATGATACTGTTTTTCTTTATGTTAATTCAATATAAAAAAAACATATAACTTGTGAAAAACCATGCAAGCAATTAATAAAATAAATAAATAGTAGCTTTGCACTTTTATCATTAGATTTTTAGATTGTTTCTATGTTTGCTTAATATATATACTTAGAAAAGCGTTGCGACAAACAAACAAATTAGCCCACTGAATGGCTGGTGGTAGAGTTATTTCACTTAATAGGGATGGCAGCGTTCAATCCCTTAGAATATCTTTTTGTACTCAATTTTTTTGTGAAAAAGGTGACAATTGTGGAAACTAAATTTTATGTTATTGTAAAATTTATGTTTGGATGGCCGCTTTTTCTTGCAAAAAAGCCACAAAAAAGTGGCTTGTTTTCCGTAATTCCTTACTCAATAAACTCCTATTGGGGTGGCATGGAAAAAAAAAACAAATCCGTGGCTTATACACATACATGCCCTAAGTATCCTAGGTTAGTGAGGCAGGTAGGTAAAAATAAAACACACATGTCACAAACATTTCCTAACCTACCAAGAACACACAAGAAGATTGCCCCCCATATAAACCTACCCATCAAAATCACTTTATAATATGAATAGACATGTGCAGAATGGTGTGGACCCATTACAAAACCAATCTAATGCTCATCTCTGTAACCCCCAACCCAGTAACCTACCGGAATGGGTTTTTTCTGTACAATCACTACTAGTGCTTGATAATTTTATGTAGTTATCAAAGTCCATATATTTATTCTCACGCTCTTTATGGTAAACATATATATGTTGGATGGGCTAAAAAGGATTTTTTTTTTTTTGGCGATCTTGAAAATGCTTCATGCGATATCGCAAAGTGATTTCTTAAAAGGTTAATAAGTGCCTTCTTGTTATTTTTTCTTTCCGTTTTACAACGGTCTCTCTCTGTTTTGACCACCCTTTTCCATTTTGTTCCTCCAATGAGGTATGTTTCTCCCTTGTTAAATTCAAAGTAAAATATACAATAAAAAAATCAACAATTGAAAAGATGAAGGGACACAGACACTTTAAAGGCGAGAAAAGAGGAAAAAAAAAGATGAAATACGTATACCTGGTGCAACAACTACAAGTAGAAAATGCTGAGTTTAACGTACTGGCTACCTTTTACAAAGAGAATGAAGAAGATAACGAGACTGGGGCTTTGACAAATTAGAATTCTGTAGAATTCTATGATGAAAAGCGAGACTGAAGATTTCTATGAGAAGCTCATAAGCATGGGTATTAGCAAAGAGACTCGCGAGATGAGAGAGGAGCAAAAATGATGAGAGAGAGGATTTATAAACGGTGAAACACAGAACAAGATGGTGGTGGAGCCTTAAGAAAAAAAAATGTGTGCTATATTGTATAAAGTAAAAAAATATTGCATAATCACATAACATAAACTTTTTTAGATTTTTAGATTTCACAAAGTTTTTTACCCCTCTTCAGTTTTTGTAGGTAGGATTAGTATGAAAAACGTGTGGATAAACAGATAAGCTTTGATAGGGACATGGAGTTATCTACCACTAATGGCTCCGGTAAAATAAAATAAAATAAAATAACTGGCTACTCGTCACTGTTCTATCTTGCACCCCTAGGCCATCTTCCACAACTGATCACTCACGCATTATTCATAGGCCATCTTGGAAAATTCCAACCAGTTACTACATGCTTCGTATCTCTTGGGAATCCGGATTCATCTGCTGCCTCCCCATTAGGCTCTGCCATCTCTCTATTTCTTACCTCTTAATTTCATGTTCAATGCCATTACATTGTCAATAAATTCATAGTACCCTAGTAGTACTTATGATAGAACAATTGATAACCATTTATCAAATAGTTTACCTGGTTCGCTGCTTTTCTATTTCAAATTAGGTTCTTGCTTGTAGCGGCAAAAGGGGAAGGCACCACTCCTCCAAAAATCACATTCAAGGCCGATCCCCACTTCTCGCACTGTTGATTAGGAATTTGGGGGGAGGGGGTGTGTATTCAAGTATGTGAGTATTTACTGGAGTCGGATTTTTTTTATAGGCCTGTTTTTTGGACACAAAATCCCACTCACTTCACTCATCTATTAAAAATATAATTAACTTTTCCAAAATACTCTCACCCTTTATCTTCTCTCCCCACTTATCCTCACCTCTCCCTCCTCTCTCCTCCCTTTCCCCACCTGCCCCTTCGGTGATGATTGGCAATTTCGGCAAAGGGAGCCACTAGATCTCCCTCCCCTCCCTTTCCCTCTTCCTCCTCCTCTCCCTTTTCATTTATCTTCCTCTCCCTCTTCCTCTCCTCCCCCTTTCTGCCTGATCTTCCAATCACCGGCAACTAGGAGATCCCGATAGGAAGCTTGCCACCACCAACTAGGAGATTGGGCAAACAGGGGGAGGTGGGGAAGGCGAGGAGAAGAGAGAGAGGTGGAGAAGGTGAGTAGGAACTGAAGAGAAGGGGAGGTGGCATTTTGGAGAAGTTACAAAATTTTTTTTAAAGGGTGAGTGAACTAAGTTAGATTTTGTGTCCAAATAACTAGTACCATTCTACTAATCCAAGGACTAGATAGGGAGTTTGTATTATTATCATCATTTCATCTCACTTCTACTGAGCACTATTTTCAATTTCTTGGTGATCCTAATTACATTAGGATTATGTGTTTGTTGAGAAAGTCAGAATCTAAATATCTTAAAACCTACTTCTCGAATAGCATATGAAATCACACTAGCCCAAGACTTAAAGAAAAGGTACAATCAAAGGATAAAAGGGTTAGTGCTTACATTCATTTAAAGACAAGCATTATAAGTTAACTTGTGCCACCACTTACACAAGATAGAAAGGAAGAAGTAGTTGGAAGGATAAGTTAAAAGAGTGTGTGTCATGTGTCATCCACATGTGCAAGTGTGGTATATGTACAAAAAATCACAATACTCACAACACAGAAAATTATCTAAATAACCTCACTACTACACTCAAAAATATATAAATAAAGAAAACGATAAATTAGAGTAAGGGCTTTCCAGGTTTGTGCGCAAGGGTAAGTTTCTAAATTTCTCAAAAAAAATAAAGAAAGGTTTAATGTACCAGAAAAAGATAGCAATTTTATAGGTAATCGGTAAAAGGATCCCATCGCATTGTTGGCACAAAACACTTCAAATATTTTGTGCCAAATTTCAGACAGTCATAGAATATCTTCTACCACATTGCAAATAGTCATATAAATGCAAACCCATCTTGTCTATCTTTCCAATGGAACAAGAGTTAAATTCTGACAAAAAATTGGCTTATTGGGAATTTATGGACATGATGTGATGAGTTGCTCCTTGGCATTTACCAATTTTATTCTTTACTAGAACTTAGAAACTCTCCAAACAAGAATATTTTTAGAATTTCAATGAAAAATTGGCCATTAGTATGTCCTCTGCTGCATATATCAAACCGGAAATGACCTTGTCGAAGTTTATATATTAAAATATATATAAACTTAATTGTTGTAAAATATAAAAACTCTAAACTCCACATATTTTAGAAAAGATCAATTTGACAAGGTGCTAACTTAGATTATAAGAAGGATGGTAGTTGTCTCATTTGTGCTCACAGTTCTCACATCCACGAATAGAACAAACTCAAGCCTCCATGCTTTCTTACTGCCCAAACAAGTAATTCAATACCTAGTTGCCCCCTGGTAGATTGATCAAATGCAAAAAAGTGATTCAGAACATGGTTTTTCTATGGTGAGCAAGAAAATTTAGCCAATGCGCACACTCTAGGAAGGTCAAACCTCGAACATGAGACCTTGTGCTATATATATATATATATGTAATGAAAATAGAAATCATGCACCCACATAAGCTTGTTTAGCCAAATTAAAAGTGCAATAAAAAAATTTTAAAAAAGGCCACAATGATACTACACTTTTTTTTATATAAAAACAATTCATTAAGAGAGAGAAGGACAAACACAGGGAAAAAAATAAACACAAAAGGAAGAAGGAGAAGGCTTAATCCTCCGCCATCAGGAAAAACAAACCCCTACCCCAACTTATATCTTGTCTAGTAGAGTAGCAAAACTTAGTAAGCATATGCATTGAGAATATAATCAAAGACTACATAAGAGAAGAAGTAGTCAAGGCTTTAATATTTAAAATAATGAAATTGATAAACCAATCACTATTTCCCTTCAGAGCTTGTACTAGTTCCTTCGCATCTGTCGAGACCTCGACTCTATCAAAACCTTTTTTCCCCACCAATTCCAAGGCTATTAAAACCGACTTCGCATCCACCTCTTTTGAAGAGGAGACTTTAAGTCCTTGGATAGCACCTGCGTTTACCATATTATTAGACTTTATAATAAATCCAAATGAGGCATTTTCGTACTTAGCATAATAGCTACATTTGAGAATATCATAAGATTTTCTTTCTTAGAGATCGTTCTAGGGACCTCACATAATAATACTACACTTCATCTTAGCCAAAAGGCTCAGAAAGGTATTTAAAAACAAGCCACCATGATTTAAATTGATTTGATCTGATTTTCATCTGTAAGTTAGGACCACAATTTTTATTTTTATTTTTATTTATTGCCTACTTTAACTAGATTCCAACAAAGATCAGGTTCCATGCTTAGGGTGGCAATGTGAGCGCCATAGGTAACATATAAGGATTCCGCTTGGCACCCTATTTATTCATCAGTTCAATTGGAAGATTTAAATGTAACGTGAACTTGATGGTTAAAAGGAGCACTCATTCAACTGGTGGGTTGATGGGTCATTGTTTAATTAGTCAAGCTTTGCCTCATTCTGAGTCAGGTAGACGGGGTGAATATAGCAAAATAAGTAATAAATAAAAAAACTCAACTAGAATCACTGAACCTAACTTTCTAATTAATTGGATAAGAAATTTCAACCCAAAACTAACTCGAACTAATGAAGATCAGCAGAAACCCTCAATTACACGATTACAGGTTGGATGCAGGTTCAGTAGAAACCTTTCAAAGCCTACCCAACCAGTAATTTATAAGTGACCCAACTCGATCAGTGAGTCAAACCATGTCTGATTCACCGATTGCAGTAGACTGAGTTAACTTCCTCGCCTGATTCACTTGAGAATTGAGATTCCTGGGTTTCCTTCCTACAACCACTGTTAAAAATATCGGCCGATACGAACCGGTATCGGTCGATACCGGTCCGATAATTTGAAAATTATCGGTATCGGTATAATATCGCCAAAATATCGCGAGATATCGGCCGATTTTTCAAATTATCGGCAGAAACGATATATCGGCCGATATTTTGAAAATATCGGCCGATAATATATAAATATCGTTTAACCCTAATTTTTCCCCCTTTCTCCCTCTCTTCTCATCCTCCTCTACCCAAAGTCGCCCCTCTTGCTGCTCCTCCTCCATTAGCCTCCAAGAGCATCACAAAACTAATTTTTTTGGTGGATTTGGCTTATAAAAGTAAAGGAAATACATTTATAAGGTAAGTATATTGAATTTCTTTTTTTTTTTTAATATTTGTTAAGTAGGAGCTTAAATGTGATCCATGATAATGATTCCACTTGTTTTATGTTATAGATTTACATGTTGTGATTTATGAGTGTGGATCTATTATTTGGTTTTTTAAAATATTAAGATTTTAACATTTATTAAGATTTAGAGTCTTTTAATGTTAAGTATTATTTTTAATTTTATTAGTATGTAAAAACATGATTTTATGAAGCAAGTTTGATAGATTTAGTAGTAGAAGACATAGATCTACAAGATGTGGATATTTTATGTTTACTTATTTTCGGATTTTTAAATATTTTAATATTAAAATAAGATTTTTTGAGGATTTAATCACAAATTTGTTATTTTGTTGTATACTTCATATATGATATGAATATGGTAAGTTTTCATTTTTTTTCAAAACATTATGTAAATACTAAATAGTTTTATATTTTCAAATTTTATTTTCTTGTATGATAATGAAATAATAATTTAATATTTAAAACTAATATTTTAAGGATTTCACTATAATTTTTTTAAAGTAAGCATAATCTTTGTAAACTTCATGTAGGATTACTTTTTTTAATTGTTCTTTAATGTAATTAGTTTTATATTTTTTAATTTATTTTCGGATTTTTTTAAATTTTAGATTAAACTATTATATATTTAGATTTTCATTATAAGTATAATTTCCTAATTTTATATAATCATTGTATACTTCACATATGCTATTTTTTTTATAGTTGCCTAATCATTTATGTGAATATATAACATGTCAACAATTTTTATATTTCTAAATGTATTTTTGGATTGTTAGAACATGGAATTAGAAAAATTAAATAATTAATGTATCATTTAAAATGTACCCTTTTGAGATTCCAATTACTTTTATATGAATGTATTAATTTCTTCGTTTTTATTATATTTTGGATCTTAGTTTAAATGTTATAAATTGTGCCAATGTGTTCTTTTGTTTTGAAGAAGCGAGATTAAAATGGTGTGTGACATTGATCCAGCATGGAACCATTGTGAAGAAGGTGGAAGCAAACACAAGATTAAATGTAATTATTGCCAAAAAATCATAAATGGAGGGATAACTAGATTGAAGCAACACTTGGCTCATAGGCAAGGCCAAGTAGCAAAGTGTCCTCATGTACCACCTAATGTGAAAAAAGAAATGCAAGAGTTGTTGGATGCAGGAAAACAGAAAAAGGTTGTCAGAGAGAAAAGAAAAGAGGAGGAATTTGAAGCATGTAGGGAAGAAGTTTTTGGGTCTCGGGAGGGAGATATTATTTCCTCCGATGATGATGAGGATCCAAATTTAAGCAGGGCTAGAAAAGAAAGTTTGAGGTCACTTCAGGAGGAAGAAGAAAGAAGAAGAATGCAGTATGAGGCAGCTATGAGAGGTGGCCAATATGATGAGGGTGGTTCATCTGGATCTAAGAGAGGGGGTTTGCGTCGAGCATTTAGTCAAAGACAACCCCGCCCAGCAGATATTGAGGATGATGATGAACCTCCTACACAGGCACCTCGTAGGCCAAGTGTGGTGGGTCCAATGGATCCATTTGCATATAGAAAACCAACAGCCAAGCAACCAAGCATTGTAAAAGCACTAAAGGGAAAATTTAATAAAGCAAGAGATAATTTGATAAGAGCTACTGGAAAGTTCTTTTTAGATGCAGCTATTCCACCACATAAGGCAAACTCTCCTTATTTTACCACTATGTTAGATGCAGCAGCGGAACATGGCCCCGGTATAAAAGCACCCACCCCATATGAGATTGGTCATCTCTGTGTTAAAAAAGAATATGAGGAGTTACAGCTCTGGGTGGAAACTTTTAAGAGGATTTGGAAAGAAAAAGGCTGCACACTAATGTGTGATGGGTGGACGACCCTCACAAAACGTCATCTCTTGAATTTTCTAGTTTATTGCCCTTTGGGAACAGTTTTTATCAAATCAGTTGATGCAACAGATTATGTTCAAGATGCTAGATACATTAATAAGTTGTTTAATGAAGTGATTAATGATATTGGGGCAGATTGTGTAGTTCAAGTTGTCACCGATAACGCTGCAAACATGAAGAAAGCAGGACTAATGCTTATGCAGCAGAGGCCAAATATTTTTTGGTCACCATGTGCAGCACATTGCATAGATTTAATGCTTGAAGAAATTTCCAAAGGAAAAGTAATGAAACTAGTGATTGAAAAGATGAAGAAAATCACTAATTTTTTCTACCAGTCTTATAGACTTGTTTCGATGATGAAGAAATTTACAAACAATCATGAACTACTACGGCCTGGCATTACTCGATTTGCCACCCACTTCATAGCCATTGAGAGTATTTACAAGTATAGAGGAGGGCTTCTCCAACTCATCAAATCAGATGAATGGCTGAATTCTAAGTGGGGAAAGCGGCCAACTCCCCTAGCAGAAGAAGTATACAAGACCATTGAGTCCAATAAGATTTGGCCTTATGTTAAAAATTGCTTAAATGTTTTTAAGCCTCTAATAAAAGTTCTTCGATTGGTTGATGGTGATGATAAGCCAACTATGGGCTTTTTACATGAGGCCATGGAGAGAGCAAAGATGGCCATTAAAGCAAACTGTAGATATTATACTAAACATTGGCAAATCATCGATAGCCGTTGGGAGCGTCAATTGCATCATGACTTACACACTGCTGGTAAGTGGAGATTGATTTCTTATTGATTTTCATTATTATATTAAATTCTTTTTAATACATTACTCATGTAAATTTTTGCATTTAATAGGTTACTTTCTCAATCCACAATTTCGATATGAATCTTTAGATCGAAATATAACTGATGAAATTCGAGTGGGCATGAAAAATGTTATTCAAAGACTAGCAAATGACGCTGATGAGGCTATTAGGGCAACAAACCAAGTAAGTAAATTAAAAAGTAAAGATCTTATATATTGTATGTTGTTTTCTTCAATTTAATTTATATCATTATTCATTCATAAGTCATAATAGTTGATATTGATAATTCTTTTGCTTCTTTATTCTTTAATGCTATTAGATCGATGTATATAATGAAGGAATGGGAAGTTTTGGCACCACCATTGCTCGAAGAGCTGTCACACAAACATATCCTGGTAAGGATTGTATAATATAAATAGTAAATTATATTTTCATTATTTGAAAATTCAAAATTGAATGTTTAATATTATTTTCTTTTATTTTCAGCTGAATGGTGGTTAAATTATGGAGAGAGTGCTCCAGCATTAAGGACGATCGCAATTAAAGTTCTCAGTCAAACTACATCTTCGTCAAATTGCGAAAGAAATTGGAGCACCTTTGCTTTTATCCACACAAAAGTAAGGAATAAAATCACGATGGATAATTTGAACAAACTGGTCTACATTCACTATAACCTCAAGCTCCGCAGTCGAAATCGAAGAAGAAGAGCATTTGAGGATCAACAAGATTACTTCTGCCCAATTAATTTAGACTATATATTTTCAGCAGAAGATGATTTGTTAGGTGAGTGGCTAGAGGAGGCAGAAGAGCCATTATTAGATGGAGATCCAGAGCTAGCAGAAATGGTTGAGGACTTGACTGGGAAGCAACTTGAGCCAATGAAAGCCTCTGAAAGATTACAAGAGATTAATTTGACACAACAACAGAGGGGTACTACGGTTGATCCTACAGAAGCAAGAGGAAAGGAGGTGGGTGAGGAGAGTGAGTCAAGTATCTCTACATCTTCCTCATCAGCAGGAATTCCTCCTGATTCCCCTGGGACTGGCGGTCACTATGGAGATAATGAGCCACCAATGTATGAGACAGTTGAGCATTTTCCTAGTGCTACAGACTTAGATCCCCACCGTGGTTATATAAAATATGTCTCACAAACTGAGACAGGGATTGGTAGTAGCATCGGTCAAGGAGGAGGGGAAGGTACTTCTGCAGGCAATGTTGGACAACAGCAGGCTATGTATGAACCGTATGGATACAATCCTCATTGGCCAACTCAACTGCCTTTAGCTTCACCGTTACAACCGTGGTATGAGCATGGACAACGAATGATCCAACGTGAACCCCAACAAGCTATTTTTCGTCCTCATGAATTTTTTAATTTAAATTTGGGCCCCCAGTCATCTCAATCTACTGAGGATAGCTCATCATATTATGAAGGGATCTTCGTTTCTCAGCAACAATATCAATATGGCCAAGGGCATGGGAGTGCAATGCAAGAGTTTGGATCATATTATTATAACCCATACCAAAGAAGAAGAAATGATGATGATGATGATATCGAGCCTGGAAGACACTCCACTTGGAATTAGGGTATGTATTGATTCTCTCCAATTGCTTTATGATTTATTTTACTGTCATTATGTCATATGCTATGTTACTATTCATGTTCTTGAATTTTACAACTTGCTTGATAATTGAGTGATAAATTGATGGTTGATGAATGATGAATGATAATTGATGATTGATAAATAATGATTTATATACTATATAAGATACAAGTATAACTTACAAGTGTACAACACTACAAGTCTACAACCACTATATATAAATTAAAAATAAATTGTATTTTCTAAAATTTCATACTAATAGATAGTTCATATTTTATAAGTCATAATTATGGTTTTTATAAAAAAAAAATCACAATTTCGGACAAGACAGCGATACAGGATACCATAAGTTAGGGGGACCGATATTTTGATTTATATGTGTTACTAATGAAAAAAAACATTGTTTTCTAGTATTTTCTAATATTTTGGATTTTTTGGATATTTTTTTAATTTTTTTTGGATTAAAAAAAAATTCACACCGCGATGACCGCGACGGACCGCGAACCGCGACCGATACCGATACCGTATCTATTTTTTGGACCGACCGATACTGCGACCGATACCATAATTTTTATCCATGCCTACAACTAAGATCAGTATGCTAGCCCAAACCTGTCCTCTCCTAAGTAAGGCCAAAGACCCTACATGATGACCCAACCAGTTCAAGTCCATGCTAGCACTGTGGTACATCCATCCAATCAACACCCAGATTCTCTCTTTTTTAACACCCAATCAGCTGCAGCTGCACCCTGTCTCTGTCTCTGTCTCTGTCTCCATCTCCAGCTCTTGCATTTAAAGAAACTAAACCCAAAACACACAGAATCCAAAATCCAAAACCCAACTTCAGCATTCTGCAGCAACAGAAAGAGACATGGCTTCTCACCTTCTCCTCTCCGTCTTCCTCTTCTCTCTCCTTCAAGTAAGTACAAGGCTCTAGACCCTTAAACCCTTAAACCCTAACACCAAAACTAAAACCCAACCCAAACCACCCCAACCCCCACCACACCGACCGCCACTCCCCCCACCCAAACGCCACGCCAACTTCTCTACTTTTGTTTTTGTTTTGTTATTTTTTTTTAATTTATTTTTTTGCAGGCACGTGGAGATGAAATCCCTACCGTCGGATCAAGCCTCTCATCCTCATTCCCGGCCGCTCTCCAAACCCTACAAAAGCAGATCGGCTATCAATTTCAGACCGTTGGTCTCCTGCGAAGGGCCATGACCCACCCATCCTACTCCAGAGACAACAACAAGGTCCTCAGCTATCTGGGCCTCAGGACCATCCAATCCACTGCTTCTCTCCGCTTCATCTCGCGAGATCCGGAGATGTCCCCCAAGGATCTGAACCGTCGGATCACCCAGATCACCCGCGAGGACGCGTGCGCGGCTGGGGCAACCCGATTGGGTCTGGAGAAGGTGATTAGGGTTTCTGCGAGGACGAATGTTTCTTCTCCGGTGGTTCTGTGCGGCGCTTTCCGGGCTATCTTCGGTGCTGTTGCGGTGGATAACGGGACGGTGGATGATGGTGGAGATGTTTTCTGGAGAGTTCACGGCAGTGGCGTTGGTGTTGGTGGGTGGTTTTTTCATATGATGGACGATCTGTGACTGTGAGAGGTTTGTAATTTCTGAATACTACTAGCCGTTGCCATTGCTTTTCAGATGATGATGTTAATTACATGGTTATCAACTGATAAAAACTGCATAAATCGACACTGACAAGAAACTCTCAGCACATGCCACAAACTAAGTTTAAAATGTAAAAATACACTACAGATCCAAACGCCTTTGAAAGGGGAAAAAATTTATTTAAATATAATCAGGAAGAAGGAACTCATATCACATAAATAGCGGAGCTTGTCTCCAAAATCTGTTTACAAATTGAGGGATTACAATCCATTGAGCAATTGACAGGTTCCAGTCTAATCTACCAGCAAAAAGTTCTTTTGTGAGCACCATTCTTGGCATCCACAGCAGCTAATCCTGTTCATATCTTGGGTCTTGGCTAGCGATGACAGGAGAATCAAACTCGAAGAACAGTAGCTTTCCACGTTCGTCCCATTGTTTTTGAGCTTTTTACTACAACATGCCCCTGCTTCCCCTTCCAATGAGAACCCCTAAATCTCTAAGAGAGATTGATTCTTCTAATAATCACAAACATCCTATAAGTGAATATGTCTGGTGCTGAATATGTTACTAACTATATGCTCCCACAGGTTTCAAATCTTTAGTAATCCTTTTCATTTTTGGACTGTCAAACTATGATGCACGGAGCAAACATATGGTGTTATATTATATCCGATTATTCACTTTTTATGTATCAAATTTATGTCCCTACTGTATCCATAGCATCTCCTTGCCTTATCCATGCAGTATCTTGGCATCATGCTGTCAAAGTAGAGAACGAACACTCCTCCATTTTCATTGACTCCATAAAATTGCCCCTTATAATATATCACATCTTCCACCATTTCAATGAAGTACCTCGGGATTTCAGTCCACACATCATCTCCACCACAAATCCTGCTGTCCATGTCCGAAGATGATAATCACCAAGTTAACATTGATATCATCTGATGGTATTGCCTTGTTTATTTCATCGCAATTAGATTCGTAGTCAGGACCATTCATGGTGGACTGTTGAGGGAGCGGTAAGACCCAGAGCAGCGCTTATCACGAAGCTCCTGGATATCGATTATGCGGATCTTTTGCTTGTAGATGCTGTAAAATTCGCTACCATCCAAATTTTGTAAAATTCAAATCAGAGGATTGTTACCAGACTCCTTCAGCGGGCACCTAATATAAATAAAGTCCGTACTTTACTTCTCTCATCTACTTGATCTCTGGTTGATCTCATCACTCATTAAATCCAAATCAAATGCATTCTTCATCCGCTTTCAATATTTTCCTCATGGCAAAAGCCAACTGGGTCTGTCCTCCTTAAGAGCTGTTGGAGATTATTTTCAATCTAGATTATTTTCAATCTTTGCCTTCCAGCGGATCAAATTCGATTGTTGTTTGTCTCCAATTGGTGGAAGTGAATTATCCGTGAACCATCATGGAAGTCAAATCTCTGTCAACTGCCAAGGCTCATGATGCTTCCTGACATCGATAAAAAAGGATAATTTGGATGCTCGTGAATTCTTCAACTCTACAAGCAGAAGATCCACTCAATCGATATTCATGAGCTTCGTGGCAAGCGCTACTGTGGTTCTTTCCAAAATAGGTGGCTGATGACCATTGACAACAACTTGGATATCTATCTCTTCCATCACTGGTTTAGATTCCAATTACCCCTCCCTCACCAGTCCAACATGAACGGTCTTGACTACAAATCCGATCGCGATGAATATACAATGCGGCACTATCATATGAGATGTCAGTGTCAATTTGGTGGTTGTCATCTTCGGACATGGTTAGCAAAATTTATGGTTTTGCAAAATTAGAGATGTTGTGGATTGAAATCCATAGGTACTTCATCAAAATGGTGGAAGATGTGATATATTTCAAAGGGCAATTTTATGCAGTCAATGAAAATGGAGAAGTGTTCCTTCTCTGCTTTGACAATCATAGAATGGAAAGGATTACTAAAGATTTGAAACCCTTTGGGGGATATCATTAGTACCATATTTAGCACTGACTGATGGGATATTTGTGATTATTAGAAAGAGGAAGGACTTTGACATCCCTTTACACTACTATGAATCAATCCCTCTTGAGATTTACGAGTTCTCTTTCGAATGGGAGCAGGGGCACGTAAGTAGTAAAAAGCTAAAAAACGACTGTTTGAATGTGGAAAGCTTAGGTGATTGGGTATTGTGTGTAGGGTTTAATTCTCCCATCATGGTCTCACTAGCCAATTCCCAGGCTTTAAAGAAAATTGCATGTATTTCACGAGAGATGAAACATTTGATCCATGTGGATTAGTTGCTGTCGATGAAAAGAATGATGCTTATGAAGAACTTTTTCCTGGTAGATTAGATTGGAACCTGTCAACTAAGCTATTTATGTGATATGAGTCATTTTTAAGGCGTTTGGATCTTGAAGTAACGCATGGAAGAAGAATAGGTAATGGGTTAATTTCCAAGCTAAAAGGTTTAAGGATAGGATGTCTACGTGCCTCATTAAAGACAAACAAAACTCTCTCGACTGAGAACCAAATTCAAATTCTTATTCAATATCAATGTCTATGTCCTATGAAGGAATTACATCTTTATTTATAACGAAGATATTTTCTAATTAAGAAAACAACTAATTCAAATGAAATAAAAAGTCCTAAACCAAACATGACTGAACTTTTCAAATATTAAGAAAGTAACTAAAGCAATTACTAATAATAGGATCTACTTTAATCTACTGGGCCTTATTGGTCTTAGGCCTGCAGGTATAGACTTTCAGACGAGGCCTATTAGTATGGCCTGTATCAGCTCTCCTCGGCTTGAAAAAACTCGACTCCGATGAGTTGTTAGCTTGGTATTGCTTATATAAATCTGAATTAATCCGTTGAAAATCTATAGCCGTAATCCATGTAACTTTAGAGAATGGTTTGCCTTTCCACTTGACAATGAACTTGTGAAATCCGCCATTCTTAGTTGAATTGATCTGATCATCAAAAACATCTTCAATTTCGTTTGAAGGAAATTGATGGAGAGTGATTCGAAGAGCTTATTCCTCAAAGAATTCATCATTGTGATGCCTGTGATAAAATGCCAAATCTTCAACATTAGAGGTGTAACTGATATTTATGTCTGAAGGAAAGTCGAGAACATACCCATTGGAACTAATTTTCTTCAAAATTTTGAGGGGACTTGTACTTCGTGGATGTTGCTTCTTGTGTTTACCTGTAGGAAACCGTTCGGGCTTTAAACTAATCATTATCATATTGCCTGCAGCAAACTTAACATGGCGTCTGCGAGAATCCGCGTGCCTTTTATATGCTTCATTACTTGTAGCAATTTGACGGCGAATTTCATCATACACATCCTTCATATGTTGTGCAAACTGTTCAGCTTCCTGACTTGATATAGAGTTAACTGGTAACGGGCTTTAGTCAAGAGGAAGACGTGGCTTGACACCAGTGACAACTTTAAATGGTGATCTCCCTCTTGTTCTGTTGATAGAATTATTGTAAGCGAACTCCGCCATGGGTAAAAGAAGATCCCATGAAACAACATGTTCTCTGATCAGATATCGAAGAAGATTTCCTAAACAACGATTGACGACCTCTATCTGGCCATTGGTTTGCAAATGATAGGCACTTGAGTATTGGAGTTTTCTGCTCATCATGTGCCATAAAGTCTTCTAGAAGAAACTCATGAACTTTGTATCTTTGTTAGACACTATTATCTTAGGAAGGCCATGTAGACGAATAACCTCTTTAAAGAAAAGAATAGCAATCTTCTTGGCATCTGCTGTGTGAAAACAAGGGACAAAATGTGCCATTTTTTAAAAATGATTCACAACAACAAATACAGAATATACCTTTCTCGTTGTTTTTGGTAAGCCCAAGACAAAGTCCATCTTCAAATCTTGCTGAGGCGCATGTGGAATGGGAAAGGGCTGATACAGACTGTATTCTTCTTTTGACCTTTTGCAAGTTGGCATACTCTGCATAACTCACAATTGCGGGCAACATCTGTTTTTAAGCGTGGCGAAAAGAAATGATCTTCCACAATAGCAAATGTTTTATCACGCCTAAAATGTCTACTACATCCGCTACCATATAATTCATGTATCATAAACTCACGAATAGATGTAGCTGGCAAACATAATTGATTTCCACGAAAAAGATATCCATCATGAAGGCAAAACTTTGGATGTTCTGAAAACTCACCATTTAGAAGATCTGTATAAATGCGACCAAAGTCATAATCAACAGCATATTCTTTGAGTATTTCTTCGAAGCCGGGAACATGGATGGAAATTGTCATAAGAATGTGAGTTCGACGACTCAGCATTTGCGACTTTATTTTCCTTGCCAGATTTATGACACATAACAAAAGTGAACTCCTGCAAGTGTGCACTCCGTTTGACACGATTGACGCTCATCTTCTTTTGAGAATTCAGATGTTGCAAGGCTTCATAGTCAGAGTATAAGAAACTTTTTCGTGATGAGATAATGACGCCAATATCGAAGAGCTTGAACCATCGCATAATATTCCAGATCAAAAACTATATACTTTTTACGAGATTCATTTAACTTTTCACTGAAATAAGCAACTGGATGACCGTCTTGACTTAAAACTTTGCCAATACTAACATGGGAAGTATTACAACTAACTTCGAAAACCATATCAAAGTTTGGAAGTTTTAAAACCAGTGTCTCGGTCATTTTCCGCTTAATTTGCTCAAATGCTCGAAAGGTGGTATTGGTTCAAGTAAACTCTTCCTTTTTCATACAATCAATTATAGGGGCCATGATGGTACTAAAATTACAAATAAACCACCTATAAAAGGTAGCCAAACCATGAAAGCTGCGTACCTCATGTATAGAAGTGGGAATGAGCCAATCAATGATCGCTTTGATTTTATTTAGATCCGGTTCAACTCCTCGGGCCAAAACAACAAAGCCCAAAAATATGACTTGGGAATTAAAAAATGTATACTTCTTCAAATTAATGTAAAACTTTTCTTTTCGAAGTGCACGCATGACATACCTCAGATGGTAGAGATGAGCGTCTTTTGTTTTACTGAAAATCAAGATGTTATCAAAATATACCACAACAAATTTTCCAAAAAAAGGCCGTAGAAGTTAAGTCATTACTCTCATAAAAGTGTTAGGAGCATTAGATAAACCAAACAGCATGACCAACCATTTGTATAATCCATCTTTAGTCTTGAATGCTATTTTCCATTCATCTCCATGCCGAATATGGAGTTGATGATATCCGCTCCTAAGATCAATCTTGAAGAAGACGGAGGATCCAGACATCATATCAAGCATGTCATCCACTTGAGGAATCGGAAATCAATATTTGATGGTAATCTTGTTAATGGCTCGACTATCGATGCACATTCGTCAAGAATCATTTTTCTTCGGTGTTAAGAGGGCTGTAACCGCGCAAGGACTCATGCTTTTTCGAATATAACCTTTCTTGAGTAAGTCTTCAACCTGTTTTCGCAATTCGGCATGTTTAGCGGGGTTCATGCAATAAATAGGCAAATTAGGAAGGGTAGATCCAGAGACTAAATCAATGGCATGCTGTATGTCCCACATAGAAGGTAGTTCATTAGGAAGCTCTGCTGGAATCAAATCTTGGAAATCATGGAGCAATGACTTGATTTCTTGTGGGGTAGAATCCTGTTGTTTATTAGCTGCCTCTTGGGTTTTTTTAGGAACAAAAAAGCATAAACAACTCATTGGCCTTTGCTTTCCATTTCAAACTTCCTCATAGAGAGAACATGAGGGTTTGATGAGGTGGTAGAAACTGTCAAAGAAGATGTTAATGGAGGCAATGAAAGAAGATCTATCATTTGTCCCTTCCATTTAAAAGAATTTATGTGCCTTTTCTGATCAATATATACCTCTTAGTCATATAACCAGGGCCAGCCAAGTAGAATGTGAGCAATATTCATGGGAATGATATCACATCATATATCATCTTCATATGTGCCAATTTTAAAATGAACCAAGAAACAATGGGTCACAGGGATTGAATGATCATCTACTTAAGCGACCTTGTAAGGCTTTGGGTGCTTTTCAGTAGGCAAATTGAGTTTAGTGATCACTTCCTGTAAAACGACATTCATAGCATTTCCTCCATCAACAATTAAATTACATAACCTACCTTTGTATCTCACACGTGTCCTAAAGATTGAAGTACGTTGTCAATCGGCTTCTTCTTGCTCATTGGTGAGGAGAAGTCTGCGTATAATAAAGACAGGACCACCTTCTTTTGCACTGGTGGCAGCGTGAGACGAATCAGATTGAGCCTCTTGTTGTGGATCCAACTGAGCTTCTAATTGAACGTGGTCAGAAGGAGGCTTTATCTCAAGATGCTCATCATATTCTTTTAACGAATAAGGATCTTCATCACAATAATAAATATTGTGAACCTGAGGGCATTCATTAGCAAAGTGCCTTTGTTGACCACATCGGTAACAACCATCAGTCTGACGATCCTATCGAGGAGGTCCACGACTCTCTGTGGCACCGCCCCCCTTTGAATTTGAACAAACGGATGTTGATTGGAGTGGTTGTGCTGCTGTTTCGAAGGTAAACGATAACCCGCTGGTGAAGCACGGTTATATTAAGAATTATTCTGATGTGGTGGAGCACGATTATTATTCTAAAAGGCGGGGGTTCAATTAGTCATTGACTCTCTGGCTGAAGTGCCAAATCGTCTCAAAGTAGAAGACTGTAATTCTAGCTCAACCCGCTTTGCCTTGTTATAAATGTCATCAACAATTTCAAAGTCATGCATCAGGATCTCACATCTAATTTCTTCACGCAAACCAATTCTATACCGATTGACTAGCGTGAAGTCATCATCTTAAATTTTACACCGAATAATATAATCATTGAATTTCTCCGTGTACTCATCTAGTGATAATGTGCTTTGCTTGAAAACAAAATAATCTTGCTGAAGGAGACTCAAATAATTGGCTAGCAGGTATTTACCTTCAAGCTTTTCACGCATATCATCCCACTTGGTAATAGCAGGGCGTCTCACGACAAGATTGTTGTGCTCAACGCTGTGCCACCAAATGCATGTTGAACCTTTAAGTTTGACCTTATGTAAGGACCCGAACCCTCACTAATCCTAATTACGTTAATTAATCCTGTTTCCTATTGATTAAGACTGGTTGAGGCCCAATTTAGTGTGAATTATTGGGTTTGGACCCCGCTTAAATAGCTAAGGGCTTTTTAGTAAATTTTCCTTATGCCTCTAGGTTACCCCGTCCATCTCCTTACGTGTGATTCATCGCGTAGATCATCTTTTGTGTTGAGCCCGAGTTGATCCGGACTCATCTTAAGCCAATTGGAGCCCTCCCGGACTAAACTGAAATTCCTAGAAACCAGTGGACTGATGTGCAATTTCAGGAAAAATATGTTTAAAAGGGAGAGACTCAACGTATACTCCCCTTCTTCCTCACGTTCTCTTGGCTGGAGTTCTAGTTTCTGGGTTTCTTCTCCTCTCCTTGATTTCAATCGAAGCATTGTGGGCGTTTGGGAGTGTGCATGCACAAGGGATGGCATCCACCCACGTTCTTCTTCTTCCTTGACCGCTTTTTCCATTGTATTTTGGTGTGGAGTGACCTCTCCTCCAAGTTACAGCAATACAAGGTAAGGGATAGGTTCCATTTCGTCTTCTTGGGTTTGTTAGGATCTTAAGGACTTCGTTATTGACATGCATGTGAATTCTTCCACATTTGGGCTTATGTGTAGAGAACCCATTAGAGAACCCATTACAGTACAGGGAGTTTCCTCTGAACATACAGCAAGAAGGATCCAGGAAGGGCTAAACACGGTAACAAGGCAAGTACTTAAGCCTATATTCACTGCATGTGGGTTTGTTCGTTGCATGTTAAGTCAGTTGTTCTCCTTGCCATTTCTTCTTTCTTTATATGTATGAATGAATCAAGTAAGAATGATGGAGATGGGAATAGGAGGCGGGTGAGTATGGGATACTCTTAAGACACTTCAATTGAGCTACAGAACCCCCTTATAAGTTAGTTCTGTAGTGATCCCGCACAGAAAATTGAGCTACAGAACTGTATTTAGATTTTCTGAAGCTTACGGCGAAGCTACGGCTAAGCCGTGAGCTCTTACGGCTCAATGTCCAGAGAGCAGAAAATGAGCTTTTGTACTACGGCTCATTTACGGCTACGCCGTGGAATCCACTACGGCTGAGCCGTACCCAGCCCGTAGCCTAGCCGTAGGTTTTTCTACGGCGAACTTCCAGAGAGCTCACAGAACCCAGTTCCTTCTACGGCCTGCATACGGCTGCACCGTGAAATACCCCACGGCTAAGCCGTAACCTCCCCGTGACCCAGCCGTAGGCTTAGCACGGCTAAGCCGTAGGCCAATATACGGTTGAACCGTAACCACACCAAAAATCCGGATGAACTGTGACCCCCTCTCGGCTAAGCCGTAACCTGTATACGGCTAAGCCGTAAGAACCCAGTGAACGTAGGATGTTAGGAATCTCAATGATGTTGTAGGGCTTTAGTCATGGTACCCTCTATACCTCCACTTTGGCCATTGGTAATTATACGTTGGAATGAATGAAGGATTCCCCAATGGTAAGTCATGGATGTTGGCATGAGAAGGGTGTTCCGTATACACAATGTAATACCCAGACGCGGTAACACAACGACACCGAACATCTCATGTGTACCTCGTGCTGAATGTCCTTGGGGAATCAGGAGACTGCTTTATCGAAATGCATTCATATTGATACATTACACTACCTTCGACATGACTGATATCGAATTTACTTCCCCAGCAAAACCCGAGGCAATTCAGACCTGAGCTTCTAATGAGTGCGTGTCTGACAAGCCAGAGCTTCTATTGAGTGTGTGCTTGCTAGCCAAGGGTGTAGCTGAGGCTCGGGCCTTGTAGCCCACCTGCATGTGTTTCGTTTAAGTATTCGTTGTTTCATGGTTATCTATTCCTTATATATGTTATGATTTGTATGATTGACCCCGAGTCGGCACCACTTGGCTTCTGCCCTTTGGGTATTATATGTCACCACTGCAGTAGGTTTACGGAGGGGTTGTCGACGCTCCTAGGGAAGCTAGCTTGATCCCCTAGCGACCCATACGTTATGTATGCTCCCTTTGGGAGAATAGAGCATCGTGGTTGCCAATCAGTATGTATAACATTAAGTTTCACTCATGCATCATGTTTAGTGATTGTTCTTGCTAATGTATTATGTTATATTAATTCCTATGCTTAGTACTTGCTTAACCGTCGTGTTAACAGTGTTACCCTCGGTATTGCAGATACAGCACCCGCTCCCGACACGAATATTGACGCGGCCCCGGAAGATACCCCAACGGTACCTCGGGGTGTAGGTGAATGGATGGATGGCGACGTTTACTACTAGCCATCCTACAGAGAGCGTTACTTCTGGTAGTATTATGTTGAAGACTTTTGTATCACCCTTAAGGACTGATTTTGGGAATGTATTTAAAGGACTATAACACTATTGTATGAAAATATGTTTTAATAGACTATGAACTTTATGTGCTCTTGATGATTATTGAGTATTTCACAGGGTTTCGATTATGATAATTTATGTTTGTACGTGTGTCAGCATACCTCACACGTTCCTGTGGAATCTCCCTTGTAGGAACTCGTGCCAAATTCTTCAGGGCACGGATTTCTACGGGATTACGTATCCACGCCCTGGGGGCCCACTCAAATCCCCAAATTCCCGGGATTGGGGCGTGACACCTTAACGAAAGCAATATGTTGCGCATCATCCATATAATACCAAGAGAAATAATCTTCAAGGGAATTGAGCCAGTTAATAAAAGCCTTTAGATTGAGACGACCGGAAAAATCGGCGATATCAATTTTGATTCGCTTTGTGATATCATCAACCTTGGATGTAACAGGTGTGTCTGCAGAATCTTTCTCGGTAAAAAGATGCTGAATAAAATCATGGATAGATTCTTGTAGGCCTATTTCTATTTGTTGGGGGGGATTTTGTTAGTTTCCATAGCTAGATGAGGCTTTTGCAGCAGGAGGCCTTTAAGAACTTCGAGACATAACTTTTAACGCATGTACTCTTTCATATAGCTCTATAATCATAGCATCATGTTGGTGATCAGAAAATTCGCCCCAATATGATTGACCACTTCAGGTTGACATTGCTGGCAAGAAGGAAAGGAAACAAAAGATTTTTTTTTTCTTTTTTTTCTTTTGCTTGCTATTGTGGTCCTAGGTTGGGGTCAGGTCAGACCCGGACTGAAACCAATATGGGTTTGATCTCGGGTGAGACTCAGGTCAGCAGTTTTAGCCCAACTGTTTAATACGGTCCTTTCTTACTACAGTAATGTAAGGGGAAAAAGGGGAGGTTTTCTTTCTTGCTGCAATAATGAAAGGAAAGAGAGGAAAGGGGAGGCGATACTTATCTACTTGAAGAGGGGTGGCGATACTTATCTACTTGAAAAGGGGTGGATTGGAGAGGCTTGCTGCTGTCGATGAGAAGGAAGATGCTGAGTGGGATGGTGAAGGCGCTCGGAGACTAGCCTAGGTATGTCTTCGATCTCTCTCCTCTTTTCTATTTCTTCTTTCTCTTTTTTTTTTTTCTTTCTAAGTTTGGGAATGTTTGACAGCAACTGAAGGGTGGGTTCTGCTAGGGTACTTGGTCGATTTGGGAAGCCCGATGATGGTCGAAAGGGGGTCACAGGGTTGGGCCGAGAGGTATGGGTTTGGGGTCTGTTGTGGTTGTGGTTTCGGCTATCGGGATTAGGGTTTAGCGAAAGAACCGAGGAGGGAGTCGATGGTTTTGAAGCTTAGGGTTTTGGAAGTGGGTTGTGGAAGAGGATCTGTGGAGGGTTATGGTGTTTGGTGGTGATGGGGGAGAGGGCTAGGGTCTCGGTTGGTCTGGATCAATGGAATGGAAGTGGGACTAGGGTTAGGGAGGGGAAGTGGAATTTTTTTTTGAAGTGGCCATAAAGGCAGGATGTGTTGCAGTCGTCGCTGTTGGACTGCGGGAGTGGATTTAGGTGTCGGTGGAGGGAATAGCTTTAGGGTTGTAAGGTTGGAGGTTTTGGGTTTTTAGAGTTTCGTGGAGAGGGGCTGCGATGGTGTGCGATGGGAGTTGGGATATGGGTTCGGTGAAAGGGTGTCATGGGATTTAGAGGTTTAGGGTATGTTGGAAACGATTAAGGGTGGTGGGATTGGGTGCTGCGAGAAAATGGAACGTGCAATGGCGGTTTCGGTGTAATGGTAGTGACGATGACAGGATACGTTACCTCAGAACAATGATCAAAACGGACTGCGATCCGAGATTGGATCTTCACTCTGACACCAATTGAAGCAGCGCAGAGAAGAAGAATAGCCAACAGGCTAATCTCCAAGCCAAAAAACTTAAGGATAGGATATCTAAGTGCCTCACCAAAGACAAATAAAACTCTTTTAACTAAGAACAAAACTAAAATTCTTATTCAATATCAATGTCTATGTCTATGAATGGATTACATCTTTATTTATAATTAAGATACTTTCTAATTATGGAAACAACTAAATCAAATCAAATAAGAAGTTCTAAACTAACATGATTGGACTTTCCAAATATTAAGAAAGCAACTACTAGTAATAGGACCTACTATAATCCACTGGGCCTTATTGGTCTTAGGCCTGTGGGTATAAACTTTCAGACGGGGCCCATTAGTATGGCCTGCATCAGATCTGTACCCAGATTATATTCTTGAGTGTTGAACTCCTTGTTTCATGTGCTTAGCCTAATTGGTGATTTTCTTGTCAAGTGTCTAAATCTGATTTATGGAGTTTTTATCGGCTGATAACCATGTAATTAACATCATCTGAAAAGCAATGCCCTAGCAAGCGGTGACCCATTGTAATCCAGGGACCCATGTGACCGACAAATGCTCAAATTTCAATGAGGGATTTCCACTTGTCTGTTCTGTCTCTCTCTCTCCCTCTGCTTTGGGTGGGAAAATTTTTTTTAAACCATGTTATAGCAAATGATTTGTTTCTAGAGTAAAGAAAGTATAATTCACTTGTTCACCTTTTCCTCTTCCTTGCATTTTTTAGGAATGATGCGTGCAGGAAGAAGCTTGGAGCTGCTTAGTGGGCGTGCCCAACCTCGAAGCTCGGAGTTCAGACGTTTTTGGGGTTTAAGTTTTTTAGCGTAACATCAGAAAGTAGGCCTTGTGGTTTGTAATATTTTAACTCTCAGGACCTCTCTTCCACACAAGAATATTTTTAGAATTCCAGTGAAAAATTGGCCCTTAGTAGGCCCTCTGCTGCATATATCAAACCGGAAATGACCTTGTCGAAGTTTATATTAAAATATATATAAACTTTTTTTATTTGGGATGTAATTTTTTTTTGAAAGGTATATATAAACTTAATTGTTGTAAAATATGAAAAACTCTAAAACTCCACATACTTCAGAAAAGATCAATTTGACAGGGTGCCAACTTAATTTATAAGAAGGATGGTAGTTGTCTCATTTGTGCTAGCAGTTCTCACATCCACAAATCGAACAAACTCAAGCCTCCATGCTTTTCCACTGCTCGAACAAGTAATTCAGCACCTAGTTGCCCCCTGCTAGATTGATCAAATGCTAAAAATTGATTCAGCACATGGTTTTTCTCTGGTGAGCAAGAAAATTTAGCCAATGCACACACTCTAGGAAGGTCAAACCTCAAACATGAGACCTTGTGTGTTATATATATAATGAAAATAGAAATAATGCACCCACATAAGCTTGTTCATCCAAATTAAAACTGCAATAAAAATAATTTTTAAAAAAAGGCCACAATGATGTTACACTTTTTTTCTTATAAAAACAATTCATTAAAAGAGAGAGAAGGACAAACAGGGGAAAAACAAATAGGAAAGGAAGAAGAAGGCTTAATCCTTTGCCATTGGGAAAAACAAACCGCCTATATCTTGTCTAATAGAGTAGTAAAACTTAGCAAGCATGTGTTGAGAATATAATCAAAGTCTTCATAAGAGAATGAAGTAGTTAAGGGTTTAATATTTAAAATAATGGAATTTATAAACCAGTTACTATCTCCCTTCATAGCTTGTATCACTTTCTTAGTATTCGTCAAGTCCTTGACTCTGTCAAAACTTTTTTTCTCCACCAATTCCAAGGCTATTAAAATTGACCTTTTGAAGAGGAGGTTTTAGGTTTTTAGATAGCATATGCATTAACAATATTATTATACTTTATAATAAATTCGAATGAGGCATATCCCTACTTAACATAATAGGCTGCATTTGAGGCATTTCCCTACTTAGCATAATCGGCTGCATTTGAGAATATCACTCTTCTTTCTTAGAGATCATTTTACGGACTTCGTATGATGATACTTTATTTGATCTTAGCCAAAAGGCCCCATAAAGGTATTGTAAAAAATTTAAAAAAAATAGAAAAGCCACATTGATTTAAACTGACTTGATCGATTTTCATCTGAGTTAGGACCACAAGTTTTATTTATTTATTTTTTGCCTATTTTAAGTAGATTCCAACAAAGATCAGGGTCCATGCTTAGGATGGCAATGGGGTCAAGTTGTGAGCGCCATAGGTAACATATAAGGATTCCGCTTGGCACCCTATTTATTCGACAGTTCAGTACTGGGAAGATTTCAATGTAGCGTGAACTTGATGGTTAAAAGGAGCACTCAATCAACTGGTCGGTTGATGGGTCATTGTTCAATTCGTCAAGCTTGCCTCGGGGTGAATATAGTAAAATAAGTAATAAATAAATAACTCAACTAGCATGATTGAACCCAACTTACTAATTAATTGGATAAGAAATTTCAACCCAAAACCCTCACTTACAGGTTGGGTTCAGGTTCAGTAGAAGAGGACACCAGCTAGTGACCCAACTCGATCAGTGAGTCAACCCATGTCTGACACACGGTTTTACAGTAGGCTGAGTTTACTTCCTCGCGCGAGTCACTTGAGATTCCTGGGTTTCCAACCTACAACTGAGATCAGTAGCAGGATACCCCCAACCTGTCCTCCCTGGCGTATGCCCAAAGACCCCACATCGTGATGCAACCAATTCAAATCCATGCTAATTCATCCATCAGATCAACACCCAGCTTCTCTCTTTTTCACACCCAGTCAGCTCAGCTGCACCCAATCTCTATCCCCATCTCTTTCTTGCATTTGAAGAAACTAAACGGTAAACACAAAACACACAAAATCCAAAACCCACTTCAGCATTCAGCAGCAACAGAAAGAGACATGGCTTCTCACCTTCTCATCTCCTTCTTCTTCCTCTTTTCTCTCCTCCAAGTAAGTACAAAGCTCTAGACCCTTAAACCCTAACACCAAAACTAAACCCCACACGCTTCTCTACTTTTTTTTTTTTTTGCAGGCACGTGGAGATGAAATCCCTACCGTCGGATCAAGCCTCTCATCCTCATTCCCAGCCGCTCTCCAAAGCCTACAAAAGCAAATCGGCTATCAATTTCAGACCGTTGACCTCCTGCGAAGGGCCATGACCCACCCATCCTACTCCAGAGACAACAACAAGGCCCTCAGCTATCTGGGCCTCTGGACCATGCAATCCACTGCTTCTCTCCGCTTCATCTCGCGAGATCCGGTGATTTCCCCCAAGGATCTGAACCGTCGGATCACCCAGATCACCCGCGAGGACGCGTGCGCGGCTGGGGCAACCCGATTGAGCCTGGAGAAGGTGATTAGGGTTTCTCGGAAGACGAATGTTTCTGCTCCGGTGGTTCTGTGCGGCGCTTTCCGGGCGATCTTCGGTGCTGTTGCGGTGGATAACGGGACGGTGGATGATGGTGGAGATGTTTTCTGGAGAGTTCACGGCAGTGGCGTTGGTGTTGGTGGGTGGTTTTTCATATGATAGACGATCTGTGACTGTGAGAGGTTTGTGATTTCCGAATACTACTAGCCATTGCCATTTCTTTTCAGATGATGATGTTAATTACTTGGTTATCTACTGATAAAAACTGCATAAATCACATTTAGACATTGACAAGAAAATCTCAGCATATACAACAAACAAGTTTAAAACTCAAAATACACTACAGATCCAAACGAGGGTTTCAAATCTTTAGTAATCCGCTTTAGCCCATGGGCCTCATGATTTTGTTTCTAGTGGGCCTTAACCCACCAAAAAGCCTCATGCAAGGTAAGGGTGTAAGCTCTATATATAAACCCATTCACTTTCCTCTCTATAGTCGATGTGGGACTTCAGGATGTCACATCCACCACCCTTAGGGTGGCACGTCCCTGTGCAGTAGCCTGCCAGTTTCTGTAGCCTGCCAGCCCTCTTGGCCCGCCCACATGGAAACCCGCCCACTTGCACCAGGCCACGGCAAGGACCCACACTCGATCTAATCAAGAGTTGGCTCTGATACCATTTGTCACGCTCCACCCTTCACGCATGCATGATATTGTCCGCTTTGACCCATAGGCCTCACGGTTTTGCTTCTAGTGGGCCTCAGGAAAGTGAATGGGTTTATATATAGAGCTTGTACCCCTACCTTCTATGAGGCCTTTTGCTGGGTTGAGGCTTACTAGAAACAAAACCGTGAGGCTCATGGGCCAAAGTGAACAATATCATACATGCGTGAAGGGTGAAGCGTGACAAATGGTATCAGAGCCGACTCTCAATTAGATCGAGTGTGGGCCCCTGCCGTGGCCTGGTGCAAGTAGGCGGGTTTCTACGTGGGCGGGCCAAGAGGGCTGGCAGGCTACAGGAACTGGTAGGCTACTGCACAGGAACGTGTAGCCCTAAAGGGGGTGGATTATAACATCCTGGAGTCCCACATCGACTATAGAGAGGAAAAGTGAATGGGTTTATATATAAAGCTTGCACCCTTGCCTTGCATGAGGCCTTTTGGTGGGTTAAGGCCCACCAGAAACAAAACCGTGAGGCCCATGGGCCAAAACGAACAATATTATGCATGTGTGAAAGGTGGGGCGTGACAAATCCTTTCCATTCTAGGACTGTCAAACTATAATGCACGGATACTTAAAAATGACCAACGTATTGGATTTGATACTTTACTTTTTTATGTGTAAAATCCATGTCCTGTTGTATCCATAGTGTGTCCATGCCGTATCTGGTATCATAGCTATCAAAGTCTAGAAGGAATACTCCTCCATTTTTATTAACTCCATGAAATTGCCCCTTATAATATATCACATCTTCCACCATTTCAGTGAAGTATTCAGTCCACTTATCATCTTTAATTCTGCAAAACCACAAATCTTTTTCTGTCCTTGTTCGAAGATGATAACCACCAAATTGACATTTATATCATCTGATAGTGCTGCCTTGTCTATTTCATCGCAATCGGATTTGTAGTCAACACCATTCATGGTGGACTGTTGAGGGAGCGGTAAGACCCACAACAAAGTCCAAATTTCTGATTATGTGGATCTTCTGCTTGTAGATACTGTAAGACTCGCAAGCATCCAAATTTCCTAACCTTAAACAAAAGGATTATTACCGGACTCCTTCGGCAGGCACCTAATATAAATAAAGTCCATACTTTACTTCTGTCATCTACTTGATCTCTAATTTATTTCATAATTCTTTTATTCTAAACCAAATCCATTCTTCATCCGCTTTCAATATTTTCCTTATCTACTTGATCTCTAATTTATTTCATAATTCTTTTATTCTAAATCAAATCCATTCTTCATCCCCTTTCAATATTTTCCTTATGGCAAAAGCCAACTGGGTCCGCTTCCTTAAGAACTGTTGGAGATTCTTTCTAATCTTTGCCTTCCAGCAGATCAAATTCGAATGTTGTTTGTCTCCAAATCATGGAAGTTAATTCTCCGTGAACTGTCATGGAAGTCAAATCTCCGTGAACTGCCATGGCTCATGATGCTTCTTAACAATGATGAGAAGGAAAATTTGGATGCTCGCGAATTCTTCAGCATCTATGAGTGGAAGATCCTCACAATCGATATCCTTGAGCTTTGTGGCAAGCGCCGTTGTGGGTCTTTCCAGAATGGGTGGCTGATGACTGTTGACAACAACTTGGATATCTGTCTCTTCCATCACTGGTCTAGATTCCAATTACCGCTCCCTCACCAGTCCACTGTGAACGGTCCTAACAACAAATCTGATCGCAATGAAATATACAAGGTGGCACTATCATATGAGATGTCAATGTCAATTTGATGGTTGTCATCTTGGGACATGGTCAGCAAGATTTGTGGTTTTGCAAGCATTGGAGATGTTGCGTGGATTGAAATCCATAGGTACTTCATCGAAATAGTGGAAGATGTGATACATTACAAGGGGCAATTTTATGCAGTCAATGAAAATGGAGAAGTGTTCCTTCTTGACATTGACAGTCTCAGAAATTAGAATGGAAAGGATTACTAAAGATTTGAAACCCTCTAGGAGCAGATCGTTAGTACCATATTTAGCACCAGACATATTGGCTGATAGGAAGTCTGTGATTGTAAGAAAAAGGAAGGACTTTGACATACACGACTATGAATCAATCCATCTCGAGATTTACCGGTTCTCTCAGGAACAGGGGCATGTATAATAGTAAAAAGCTGAAAAATGGTTGAATGTGGAAAGCTTAGGTGATCGGGTGCTGTGTGTGGGGTTTAATTCTCCCATTGCTAGCCAATTCCTAGGCTTCAAAGGAAATCGATATATTTCACAAGAGATGAAACATTTGATCCTTGTGGATTAGTTGCTGTCATGCCAAGAATGCTGCTTGTGAATAACTTTTTGCCGGTAGATTAGATTGGAACTGTAACTGCTGTATGGAATGCAATCCCTCCATTTGTAAATAGATTTTGGAGACAAGCAACGCCATTTATGTGATACGAGTTCCTCCCACCTTATCTCTTTGCAATTTTATTTAAATAGTTTTTTTTTTTACTTTTTTTAAGGCATTTGGATCTGTACCTAGATTATGTTCTGATTTACTGAGTTTTTATCGGTTGATAACCATGTAATTAACATCATCTGAAAAGCAATGCCCTAGCAAACGGTGACCCATTGTAATCCAGGGACCCATATGACCGACAAATGCTCAATTTTCAATGAGGGATTTCCACTTGTCTGTTCTATCTCTCTCTGCTTTGGGTGGAAATTTTTTTTTTAACCATGTTATAGCAAATGATTTGTTTCTGGAGTAAAGAAAGTATAATTCACTTGTTCAACTTTTCCTCTTCCTTCCATTTTTTAGGAATGATGTGTGCAGGAAGAAGCTTTGAGCTGCTTAGTGGGCGTGCCCAACTTCGAAGCTCAGAGTTCAGACGTTTTTGGGGGTTTACTTTTTTGACGTAACATCAGAAAGTGGGCCTTGTGGTTTGTAATATTTTAGATCTCAGGACCTCTCTTCCTCTTTATATGTGAGGACTGGCCATTGCTTTTCAGATAGGTTCTTATCTATTTACGGGTTTGACCTGACCCATTTATGGTATGCAAAATTGAAAATCTACCCTTTTGTTGTTGTTGTGTGTGTTTCTCACTAAATCTATTATTCAAGGCAGAATGAGTTTTTGAGGGTTCCAAGTAGCCCAAGCTAGGTTTTCTTCAACTGGGCGTGATTAATCATTAACTACCTTTCTTTGATTGAGTTTTGTCCAATTTAAATTTCACTGACTGAGTGGTTTGATTTGTTCAAACGGGCTCATAACTGGAGGCGAGCTGACAAGTTCTGCTAAGGACAAAGTGATCGCATAGTTCATTAATTTATTATCTCGACGGAAATTTGACATCACCGACATTGCTAGCTATTTGATGGTAACATGTCCCTGTCAACATGTCTAATAAGAATCTATCATCTTATAAGTTCAAAGTAAAAAATAAATAATAATTAATTTTAAGGAGATGTTGATGATACGTTTTAAAATCTCATAAGCTTAAAAAGGGTTTTTTTTTTCATGAAAAACACCTGGAGAGTTTTGTAGCTCGACTCTTCATTAATTTCTTATTTTAAATTAATTATCTTTTATAATTGCAATGGTATTGGCTATTTTTTATTCTGTACACATGTGGGCCCCAATCAAATGTTTCGGCCCCTAACCCCATCCCCACTTGGGCTGAAGGGCAAGGAAATCTATTTATTCATCATAAAAATTCATAATCTTTATGTTCTAAAAAAAATCTCAGGCATGTCGTTATTAAATGTAGGAATAACAATAGCGGGTCATTTGAGAAGAGAGGGGTGAATGGCTGAATGGTGTAGAATATAAGGCGTTAGGTTTTGAGGGTTTTCAAAAAATTCAAATTCATAGGCTTTCTTCGCTCACTACTTTTTACAAGGAGAACTTTGTGTAATTGCGAGAGGTTTACATTGGAAAAATACAAAACTTTTGAGCACTATATAAGTACTTTTTTGTTCTTAACTCTTTAAAATCTTTTGGACTCTTTTACTACCTGCTCTATGAGCGCACATGAGCCAAATTTGGTCCGAAGATCTTGATCCGAAAAACGTTTAATTGGGGGTATATTCATAACCCGCATAAGGATCAAAGATAGTACCTGAGTATTGTAGCTAAGAGTACTCATATGACCAATGCTAAGATTCATCGTATGGCTAGAGATATATACCACTGTATTCTGGGTAGAGTACACCACGAGAGCAAAGTAAATATGCAAAATGTCTTTGCCTATTTGGATTTTCAACCATAGTTGTTAAATACGTTTGGGTCACCATTCCGGTTATAGGGTGTAACGTTTTGGCATTGCGTTTAATTCCGACATCTCACCCCAAAAAAGGTGCATTTGAAAAAAAAGAAAAAAGAACACCTAAAATTGAAAAAACAGTTGAATGCTACAGTAATACTAAAAGTGCATATGTACCTCACTTAAATTCAACTGCGCTCTACAATTAACCATTTTCTACATTTTACTACATATAAATGAAAGTACAAAACCTTGACCGATATGGGGCGAAATTATTTTGAAAGTGAAATTGGAATTGAGATTGGAATGACTAGAACAAGTCAGGACGACCACCAAGAACTTCTTTTAGGGAGTGATTTCGTTTAGCCCAAAGCCAATTTTGGGATGTTCCTACTGATTTCGCCTAGAACGAAATGGAGGATTTGACATCTATGTTTTCAACAATTGTTTTATAACAAAAAGCATCTATAATTAAAAATTGTGAAGAGAGAAAATGACATAGGTAAATCAGCTCATATAGCTTTAACAAGAGCAAATTAACCTCTAGAAGATAAGTGAAGGATCATTTCAGATCTAAATTACTAGATTGCCGTTCACATAGTATGTAACGGAAATAATAAACGAACTAGCAAATAAATTATTTAACCACACAAGAGACGTGCGATTTTTATGTGAAAATCCAAACTAGTATACGAATCTAACAAATATCAACTATCAAACAGTAATCACAAGAGTTACAAGATATACTACTGACGACCTTATTCAGTCACTCCTTTGACCTAAAGACTGAGTTCTTCTTGCACAACTCCTTGGCATGACTCTCCTTCATCATACCTGGCTCTCCGCTTGATCGCTCCACACCTTGAACACACAAAGTGTTCTTCAATTTTCTACAAGAAATATATAAGCAACATTCTCTAACCAAAAAATTTCAGTACAATCTCTCCAATAGAAGCTCTAGAGAAGTAGGGTGATCACCAATGTGAATTCTCAATTTATCTTAGGGTTGAGAGAGGAACCTCTTAAATAACTCACAATTCGTGCCTTAAAGGAACACCCCTTAAAAATAAGAATTATCAGTTCCAGCACAAACAATAACACAATTTCATATTAAGAAAGTGAATTTCTCGACTAGTGCGCTCGAGCGCGTGCAACTCCTTTTTCAATTTCATCTTAGAAATTCCAATTGGGCTAGAGCGCAAACTTCAGGAGTGCTCAATTGCATGTCCTATTTTCTAAATTACTCACTTTAGCTCTTCTGGTGATGTGAGCTATAGTTCATTTTAAAAGAACTATAAAATACAATTCAGTAGATTTAGAGTTTTATCCAACCCATGAATTAGCCAATTACAAAATCTTTACAATAAGAATAGTCTTAACTCTCACGAAGAAAGGATTTTCCCCTTTTTTCAGTGAAATTTACTTTTCACTTGGCGCCACAAAGACTAGGGACAAAAATTAACACCATGTGAAAAAAAATATGGAGTAAACAAAGCCAATTGCCAATAGGTTCCTGACATGGCAATGGCTAGAAGAATTGAGATTCAGTGGGAAAAAACCTCATGGTGACCATGGTTTCGAGCGCCATGTCACCACTAGGCAACCTGACATGCACTACTCGTATGCATGACGGGCTGCCCACTGGTGATGTGATTTGTCCTACCATAGTCACTGTGGGGTTTTTGGACACAGGATCCGGACCCTGGCTAGAATAGCAACATAGAAGATTGTGAGTGATGGCAAATAACCAATCACTTTTTCATTGTGCCTTTTGCATGTTTATGTTATGTGTGTTGAGTCTGGATCCTACGAGTAAATGCTTGACATTGACCATAGGTGGGTCATTCTCTGTCACCATTAGACATTTACTCATAGAATCTCAATTCTTTGTGTGTTAGGCTAAGATACGAAACCAAAGAAAGGAGTACTAGGTCTTTTCATAGTAGAGAAAAATGAAAAACTTCATGCATTTGAATATAGTTACCATCTATGAGGTTTTACAAACGTAGGAACTAATGCAGATTTGATGAAACTACATCTACCCCCACGAATTTTATAATCCAATATCAGTAAGTCTGCTTGTTACAAGAGGCTGTAAATCGAAGTAGGTGCATTGAAGTTAGATCGTTTTGAAATGAAAGCAGTATCTTAAAAAAAAAAACTACGGCATGGATTTGATTGCAGAGAATATTTTGTTGTGACATAATGTTTTGGACTTGGTTGAATGGAGATGGCTCAGAGAACTTTCATTGTGTATATGAAGATACATGGTGGAAATAGGATAAGAGAAAAGAGGTTAGAGACAGAGGAAGTGAGGGGAAAAACTTTCAAAAGTCACGATTGGCGATTTGATCTAAAGGCTTAAAATAAACCTGTAGTAACAAGTTGGCTCTGTATTAAATCAATGAGAAAATTAAACTTTGTCATGTTTACTTTATGATAATAAATGCGTAATTCAGAAAAGTAAGGCAAATGAGAAATGTTTCTCTATTATGATAATTGAAAAAGAAATTGACAAACTAAAACAAAAGGGAAACAAAATAAGATTTCACAATGCTGGAGATGATGCTACATGGTTATGAATTGTGATGATGTTTACATGGTTATCAACGGATAAAAATGCATATGATGCGCACATGTAGTTCTCCAATTATAGATGACAATCATCCACCACCAAACCTAGCCAGAAACGGACTACTTTAATCATGAAACAAGAAAACACTGAGTAAAAGACCAGAAAGTTTGGAAAACCATTTAGACAATTGACAAGAAAAACTCCAATTTGGCTAAACACATTAAACAATCAAGAATATAATCTGGGCACATATAGTTCTCCAATTCTAGATGACAATCATCCACCACCAAACCGAGGCAGAAACGGACTACTTTAATCATATAACTGTAGAAAACACTGAGTAAAAGACCAGAAAGTTTGGAAGACCATTTATACAATTGACAAAAAAAACTCCAATTTGGCTAGACACATGAAACAATCAAGAATATAGTCTGGGTACTGATCCAAACGCCTTTGAGGAAAAAAAAAACTATTTATATAGAATTGCAAAGAGAAAAGGTGGGAGGAACTCATATCATATAAATTTAATTAAGGCAAAATGAAGAAAAAGAGTTCACCTTGTTTGTATCAGGATATAATGCTTTAAACTCTAACTACATTAAAGATGAAAATGGCTAGGTAGATACCCGCCCATGGTTTCCAAGCATAGCTTGTCTCCAAAATCTAATTGCAAATGGAGGGTTTGTAAATTGTAATCGATAAAGGGTTTGATTGGTACTTGTTAAGTTTATGAATTTGCATCATTTATGTATCATTTTATATTGAATTAAGGACTTAATTAGGTCGAATGGATCATTTTTCATTCAATTTTCTCATTTCATGCATTTTCACCTAGAAATCGGAATTTGTAAAATTTTTAATCATTTCCTACATTAATTAATAATGTTTGCAATTTTTTTCCGAAAAGTCCCAGTTGAAGTAGAACTCTGTCCAGATAGGTTTCGCTTTAATATGGGCTCTTTAGTATTTGATGGATTTAAGTATAATATACAAGAAAGTGTAGAACTGGCAAAACCCTAAAAAAGTCCATGCATTGAATCACAAAGAAGCTGTGCACCACATGTGGGTCCCACACATCCCTATGGAATGTCCCACACTCTCTCCCTCCTCATCCATAAGGGGTCATTTGTTTATCCCATTTACATATGTAAACACTACACATGTGAAATGGTCTCACATATTTTATGTTTTTTTTTCAAATTTTACACATGTGGTGTGTAAATCATGCGTGGTTTTAGTATGTAAATGCAATGCAAATGGGAGCAGTCATTTTCACACCTCAAGAGGTGTGAATCGTTTACACATGCAGTCAGTTTTGGTGGTGCTATAGTGCAACCATGCCCATGACGCCTTTTACTTTTTTTAAAATTTTGTGGGAGCCCCAATCATGATCTGAACCGTCCAACATGTTAGAAATGTCAAAAATGGCTATGGTACAAAATTCCAGCCGTTGGATCATCATAAATCATGAGATATTTAAGAAAACATTTAGGCCGTCGATCTTTATTTTTGGAATTCTTTGGGCCCCATTTTTATGATCCTAACTGTTCATCTCGTTCAAAAGGCCACTTCCAGATAGGAGGTTAGATCTAAAGTATTAATTCAAAATATGTCTTGAGATATCTTCAAAACACATATTAACCATTGAATGCATGCACTATAGTTGAATCGGCAATCTATTTTTTTTTCCAAATTTGTAGATAATCTGAGCCTCAAAGGAGAGATCTGAGCGTTTGAAACTCTTTAGTAAGTTAAACATGACTAGTGTACCAAATTTCAGCCGTTGATCCTTTATGGATTTTGAGATTTTTACAAAAAAAATACTAGATCATTTTCACATTTAAACATTTGAAGATGTGTGAAAATAACAAAGAAAAATTATGTTTTACATGTGAGTCATTTGCATATGTAAATGACTCACATGTAAGTCATTTGCATATGTAAATAACTCACATGTGTGTGATTTACATATCTAAATCATTTTCAAATCACATGTGAAATTAACAAATAACCCCTAAAATTTTAAAAGATTCCAAAGTATTTCATTATCTTTATCCCTCCCAGTTTTATCTAGATTTGAAGATAAGAAGAAATCAAGGAGATAGGGTTGGAATAAACTTGCAAAAATTACAATATAGAGTCTAAAGGAAGACTCCACCTTGCTTGAATGCTTCATCTCTTGTTTTTCTCTCAATGGGACGTCCAAAGCACTATATGGGCATTATCTCCCATGTATAAAAGAGTTTTGAAGACTTCTGTGGGCCCTTTCATATATCATTGTATACTATAGCAAGTGGGCCACACTATCTTTAATTTTTGGCTCAAATTCAAGGAAAGAATTAAAAACAAGACTCTTCCTTATCTTATCCTTATCAATCTTGAAGTCCAAAGGAAAGATCATCTAAGGAAAAGTCTTTTTACCGGAAGAAATTCAACCCTATTTCAAGATAGCTTAACTTAAAACAGGCATATCTTTTAAACCGTAGGTCTAATCGGTACAATCTTTGTATCATTGGAAAACTTACTCAGAATAGATATCCTTAGAGCCCAAGATTATGTAATTTGTAGTTGAAATGATGAAGTTATGGCCTCAAAAAGTTGGCTATAATTTTTCTATTTGTGAATAACTATTTATTATCTAAAGTGGGCCCAAGTTTTTTGCAAATTTTAATTCAAGAAGTATGTGTGCGCGCAAAGAAACCAAGAATCCATATTCATCTAGAAGTTTCTGTAACAACCCGACCCAGCCCCCAAGCGATATTGTCCACTTTGGGCAGAGCCATTCTGGGAATACCCGCACGATTTTGTTTTCGAGCATCAAATCGAAAACGCGTCGACATAGGAAGCATAGGCTGAAGCACATATAAGCCTAGGCTCCGAACACTCCCATAAGCGATATGGGAATTCAAGGGATCCCCCCCCCCCCCCCCCCCCCGCCCACCACTCAGAGGAGAGCCGTCATTGGCTCTGATACCAATTGTAACAACCCGACCCAGCCCCCAAGTGATATTGTCCACTTTGGGCAGAGCCACTCTGGGAATACCGGCATGGTTTTGTTTTCGGGCATCAAACCTAAAACATGTCGACATAGAAAGCATAGGCGGGAGCACATATAAGCCAGGCTCCGGACGCTCTCATAAGCAGAGCATCCAGAGCCTGGGCCTATATGTGCTCCTTCATATGTTTCCTATGTCGACACATTTTGGGTTTGATGCCCGAAAACAAAATTGTGCAGGTATTTCCAGAGTGGCTCTGCCCAAAGCGAACAATATCGCTAGGGGGTTGGGTCGGGTTGTTACAATTGGTATCAGAGCCAAGGACGGCTCTCCTCTGAACGGTTTGGGGGGGGGGGGGGTGGACCTCTTAAATGCCAAAGGGAACAAAATCCCGTATCACTTATGAGAGAGTCCAGAGCCTGGGCTTATATGTGCTCCCGCCTATGCTTCCCATGTCGACGTGGTTTGGGTTTGATGCTCGAAAACAAAATCGTGTGGGTATTCCCAGAGTGGCTTTACCCAAAGCGGACAATATCGCTTAGGGGCTGGGTCGGGTTGTTACAATTGGTATCAGAGCTGAGGACGGCTCTCCTCTGAGTGGTGGGAGGGACCTCTTGAATTGCAAAGCGAACAAAGTCCCGCATTGCTTGAGAGAGCATCCGGAGCCTGGGCTTATATGTGCTCCCGCCTATGCTTCCCATGTCGACACGTTTTAGGTTTGATGCCCAAAAACAAAATCGTGCGAGTATTCCCAGAGTGGCTCTGCCTAAAATAAACAATATCGCTTGGGGGCTGGATCGGGTTGTTACAATTTCCCTCAACCTTATCTCATCTAAGCTTGGAGGCTAAGGAAGAAATATTTCTCAAAGAAATAGAGTTATCTCTCTTCACAGAGTCCAAGATAGAGCAATAAGGGACTTCAAAAACCATAAATTACTTCTTATGAACTTCCAAAAGGGCATTCCACACCACCTTGGAAGTTCTCCCTCTTCCCCTCTCTCTTCTTTCTCTATTTTTTATATTTTTTGAATTATTTTTTAGCACTCCGAAGCCCTGTTCCAAAAACTAGGCATAAGAGAGATAAATTTAAGAGATTTTATCATATTATCTAGAGATTTTAATGAAGAAGTTCAAAAGCTCTTTCATCATGGAGTAGTCCTTTTTTATTGGAGCATACAGATGGAACTAAGTATTTTGATATTTTGATTTATGTGTGTTATTATGCTCTTTTATGATTGTCTCCTTTTAATATTCTTTTAAAAGATAATAATATATTTGTCTTCATGCCAAAGGCAAGTGTCTAATTTATGTTTGTAATGAATAAATTTTGATCATTTATACTTATTTTGATAGATTTTGCTTCAATCTGTAGTTATCTTTGATAGTTTATACTTAGTTTGATAGGTGATACTTAAGATGTTCATTCTTTTTATGAGGTGAAGGAATTCTTGAGTATTGATTTTATTTTTCTTAATTAAAAATTAATTTTTGCAATAGTCAATCATCCGGATCAAAAACATTGATTTGTTTTTTATCTAAGTAATAACAAAAAGGGTAAATTAATTATATAAATTGGATTTTTGAATAACTCAGAGGATTCTGGCTGTTCCAATTTTTTCTTATCATTGATATTATCTTTAGAAATCTATTTAGTTTCTGATTTGCATACAACATATCTCTTTTAACATTGTTTTTCTTAAAGAAAATCTTAAAATTTTAATTAAAAATTCCAAATGTGCTCCATATAAGATCAACTTGTATTTATTACTGTCTCAACAAGACAACTGTGCACTTATAGATATTTTTAGATTGCAATTAAAATTTACATTAGTGTTGTTGAAATCTACCAGCAAAAAGTATGTTCCAAATGCATAATCTCCATTGGCATATATACAAATTCCATTATAGCTTGGAAACTAGATAGTGATGTCAATGATTGTAACGTCCTATTCTACACTTATGATATTGTCCGTTTTGGGCAATGAGCCTTACGGTTTTACTTTTAGTAAACCTTAACCCACTAAAAAATCTCATGCAAGATAAGGATGCAAGCTTTATATATTAGCCTAACCACTTTTCTCTCTATAGTGGATATGGGACTCCAAGACGTCGCAATCTACCCCCCTTAGGGTTGCACATCCTTGTGCAGTAACTCATCAGATCTCTTGGCCCGCCTACTTGCACCAGACCATGATAAGGACCCACACTCGAACTAGTTGAGAGTCAGATCTGATACCATTGTAATGCCCCACCCCATACACGTGTATAATAGTGTTTGCTTTGGCCAATGGGCCTCGCGGTTTTGCCTTTGGTAAGCTTCAACCCACCAAAAGGCCTCATGCAAGATAAGGGTGCAAATTCTACATATAAGCACAATCACTTTTCTTTCTATAGTTGATGTGGAACTCTAAGACGTCACAATAATGAGAGAATTATTCCCCAAAAATACTACCCGATCATCCAAGCTTTCCACCCTCATTAACTTTTTCAACAACTTTTTTATTACTATGCCCACCATGTTTCAATGTGAACAAGTAAATGTCAAGAGGGATAGGTTCGTATTATTGAACTTTGCATATGAGAATTGTCTACTTTTTTAGTTGTGTTTGATTTGTGGGCTTGATAAATTATTTTGTGGATTATCTTAAAATCTTGGATTTGTTGTTTTAACAGCTTTATTAGAGTGATGGTATGTGGAATTTGGATCTCTTCGGTTCAACTGGAATCATAATTCCTTAATTTCTACGTGAATCGAGATCCAGCAAAGGAGGTCTTTGAATCACTGACTCAAACCCATTGTCGAATCCTACTCACCGGAATAGGGAGGCACTTATGGTAGAGTGGGCTAATTTGTTCTTTCACAATAAGGTGATAGATGGCGCTGCCATGAAACAACTTATTAGCAGATTAATAGATCACTTCGGAATGGCATATGTATCGCACACCTTGGATCAAGTAAAGACTCTAGGTTTCCAACAAGCCACTACTACTTCCATTTCATTGGTAATTGATGATCTTTTAACAATACCTTCCAAGGGGTGGCTAGTCCAAGATGCTGAACAACAAAGTTTCATTTGAGAAAAGCACCATCATTATGGGGGTGTACACAAAGTAGAAAAATTACGCCAATTCATTGAGATATGGTATGCTACAAGTGAATATTTGAGACAAGAAATGCATCCAAATTTTAGGATGACTAATCCTTCTAATTGAGTCTATATGTAACACTCCGACCCGAGTTGATCTGGATTAGCAGCTAATTTCGGATGATTTGGTTGCTAATGGTGTTTTGTTCTTATGTTTGTTTGGTTTCAGGTTTTGGATAGGTAGTTGGGTTGAGTTTAACCTAGTTTAGGTAGGCATAAGCCCTTTTTCGTAATATTGCATTTTGTGTGATGTCGTCATTCATGCATCATCTTGGTATTAACGCGTGTCTTTTGTTATGCTTGTTGATTCCCGTAACTACGTTGTTTACCAAAGAGGTCACGTGTTTTCGTTAGACCCGCAATTGACTCGAACTAAAATTAATTGAAACACTTTGGACTTCATTGCAATTGGTCTTGATATTTATAAGCCACCGACCCTTTCTTCTCTTCAGTACACAGCTCTGTCTCTCTCTCTCTCTCTCTCTCTCTCTCTCGAGTCTTCTTCTTCTCCTCGTTCTTCCTTGCTTCTGTCGATCAAGTCAGGGGGAGCATCGGTGCATGTCCACGTTTGAGCATCACTCGTGTGAGTGGAGGTGAGCTTGAGTTATTGCAGTGTTTCTTCTCTTCTCTCCTCCTCTTGTTCTCATGATCAATTGGTACAGGTACTCACGCTTCTCGTTTCCTCTTGTTTTACATGCATGGTGCTTAGAAGCTTGTTGGCAGTGTGATTGAGCCCAAGGACAACAAAGAGGGTGTTAGACCCATTTGAGGCAAGTATAAGCATAACTTAGTTTAACCATGTGGGTATATATTTAATTAAGATTAAATCATGTATTCTTGAGTATAAATGATGTTTACAGCCCATTTCGTGATCATTTCCTTCTACTCTAAGTGATTTCGTCAGTTTGGTCATGTTTCGATGATTCTGTAATCAGTTCAGAAACTGCTTCGTGTGTACCACGGCTAAGCCGTAACTCACCTTCGGCTTAGAGTCCAGAGAAGGGAAAAGCCCAGTTTTCTTCTACGACCAGGACACGGCTAAGCCGTATATTGTCTTACGGTTAAGCCGTAGCTCAGCCGTGACCCAGCCGTAGATCAATACAGGGTGCCGGTTTCTGGATTAACTGAAAGTAAGCAATTTGACAGACCTTCTACGGCCCAGCCATGGCTAAGCCGTAGAACAGGACACGGCTGAGCCATAGAACAAAATACGGGTGAACCATAATTACGGATGAACAGTAAAGGGAACCGCGGTAGAGCCGCAGTGCAGATTACGGCTACGCCGTAAAATGCCTACGGCTAAGCCGTATGTTCACCTACGGCTAAGCCGTACCACCCTTGAAAAATGAATGAAAGGCTAGGAGTAAGAAAGAGACCTGCTATGGCCTTCATGATAGAATGTAGATCACCTAGATTTGCCCAATGGTATGAATGTATGACATGAATGATCTCGAGGGCTGCGAATCATTCATGCACGTTATCCGGTTGTTTAACACCTCCCCATGGGTGTTGGTTTAAGGGACTCCGGTGCACATTTCCGATACACTGCAACACTAGACAATAGTGCATCGGACAACTTAAAACTACATCATCATGCACGGTTAGAGACGCTGGATAACTAGAATAGGATTGGCTAGTAAAAGCTCGTGATCCTTACAAGGAAATCTGATCGCATGGCATATTGACTTCGGTTCTTGTCCTCTTATACGCGTTCTATGCTGGGGCACACGATTGGATATTTCTAGCTCTGTCCATGGTTAATCCCGGGTAGAACAGCGGTCTTGCATGTTCGACCTTATTATTTGATATACATGAGTTGAGATGCCCTTACTTCGTTATCATCCATTATCTTGTTGGTTTGATTTGTTCAATTGGATATGGTTGTTGATATATGCTTAACAAGACATGCACGTCACGTTCTGATAAGATACATGTTCAGCTATGTACGTTATGATATGCACATTATGACATGCATATTCTTATATTGATTGACTCGATATAGTCCGGCACTACTGACCTCAGCCTTAGGATCCCGACGGGGTGAATTTGGTGTAGTTTCATGGCCTTGCTGCAGTAAGGAAACGTCTTGGGGAATTCGAACCCCAGGAAACCGAGACCCATCTGGCCCATGGTGTTCTTTACACGATATAAGATCCCTTTTTGGGAGCATATGGCGTACGTAGTAGCCACCTAATATGTACATGTTATGTATCCATTGATTCACACAGAGCATATGTTAATTTGAATGCACAAGTGCCTAGACTACTACATTGACTTATTGTGATTGTTTATGTCTTTTATTCTATTAGAGACCATACGTATTAACCTGTTACTGCTTATACTTTGTTGAATCGTTGTATTCATGAGTTGTCCTTGTTGTTGCAGGCTTAGGTACCCTCAACCGCGTTCTTGTTGGTCGTCAGTTTGCTTGGGAGACTCCAGCTGTCTCTTCAGGTTCGCGGAGTGTGTGCCATCACTCCATTAGAGCGCGACTGTTCTCTGCATGCATGCATCTTGTTTTCTTTTCATGTCATTGATTGTACTCATGTTCTATACATTGTGATTGGATCCCGTGTGTATGTTCAGACCTTTGTATCAGCCTTTGGATATTATTTTGTTTGTTCTTGTGTGCCTCGTGTCTCTTGTTGATATTTTTAGTTTCCGCATATATGTTTTGCATGTGTGTTTTCCCTTGTGCGTGTGCATCTAGACCGGGTCTAAGTACATATGCACGGGAGTGCATGTGTCGCTGGTTAGGTTTTTGCTAACCCCCGATCTCCTGGGCTCGGGTTGTGACACCATATAATGTCCTTTCGGGAGGTAGAGGAAATACATCTCAGGTACACCAATTAGTAGGTATGAGAGGATTAATGTCGGATCCCCAAGGACAAATGATTGATTTACCTATTCAAAGCAATTTACGCGAAGGACTTTCTTTAACAGAATATATCATTTCCTGCTATGGAGCCCACAAAGGAGTTGTGGATACTGCTGTTGAACATCAAATGCTAGATACCTCATGCGTAGACTGGTTGAAGTAGTTCAACACATTGTTCTACATAAAATAGATTGTGGCACGACCCGAGGCATTTCCATGAGTCCTAGAAATGGGATGACAGAAAGAATTTGGATCCAAACACTAATTGGTCATGTATTAGCATACTATATATATATATGGACCCACATTGCATTGCCGCTCAAAATAAATATATTGGGGTTGGACTTGTCGCTCAATTCATAACCTTTTGAATACAACCAATATATATTCAAATCCCACTTCTTTGCAGGAGTATATCTTGGATCTATCGATTATGTTATGGTCAAAGTCCCACCATGGCGACCTGGTCAAATTGGGAGAAGCAGTAGGTATTATTGTTGGTCAATTAATCGATAAACTAGGGACTCAACTAACATTAAGAACTTTCCATACCAATGGAGTATTCACAAGTGGTACTGCAGAACCTGTACAAGTTCCTTTTAATGGAAAAATCAGATTCAATGAGGATTTGGTTCATCCCACACGTACACGTCATGGACATCCTGCTTTTCTATGTTATATAGACCTATATGTAACTATTGAGAGTCACAATATTCTACATAATGAGAATATTCCACCCAAAAGTTTTCTTTTAGTTCAAAATGATCGATCTATAGAATTAGAACAAGTAATTGCTAAGATTCGCGCTGGAACATCCACTTTCAATTTTAATAAAGTAAAAGAGAAAGTTCAAAAACATATTTATTCTGACTCAAAGGGAGAAATGCACTGGAGTACCAATGTGTACAATGCAACTGAGTATAAATATGGTAATGTTCATCTCTTACCCAAAACAAGTCATTTATGGATATTATCAGGAGTTTTGTGCACATCCAGCATAGTGCCTTTTTTGCTCCACAAGGATCAAGATCAAATGAATGTTCATTCTGTTGAACGGAGATCTATTTTTGACCTCTCGGTGACTAATGATTAAGTGAGACACAAATTGTTTAGTTCGAATCCTTACGGTAAAAAGGGAGGGGGGGCGGGGGAGGTGGGAGGGGGAGGGGGGTTTCTTGATTATTCAGTACCTGGTTGAACCATATCCAATGGTCATTGGAATTTCATATATCCTACCATTCTCCACGAGAATTTTGATTTATTGGCTAGGAGGGGAAGAAATAGATTCATCATCCCATTCCAATTTAATCAAGAACAAGAAAAAGAACTAATGCCCCATTCCTGTATCTTGATTGAAATACCCATAAATGGTGTTTTACCTAGAAATAATACTCTTGCTTATTTTGACAATCTCCTATATAGAAGAAGCAGTTCAGGAATTACTAAATATGGGACTATAAGGGTGGGTTCAATTGTCAAAAGAGAGGATTTGATTGAGTATCGAAGAGCAAAAGAATTTAGGCCAAAATACCAAATGCAAGTAGATTGATTTTTTTTCATTCCCAAAGAAGTGCATATCTTACCCTGCTCTTCCCCCATAATGATACAGAACAACAGTATCATTGGAGTAGATACATAAATCGCTTTAAATACAAGAAGCCAAGTAGGCGGATTGGTCTGGGTGGAGAGAAAAAAAAAAAGGATTGAACTAAACAGCTTTTCTGGGAATATCTATTTTCTTGGAGAGACAGATAAGATATCTTAGCACTATGGCATCTTAATACCACCAGGCACAGGAAAAAAAATTCTAAGGTATCAAAAAAATTGAAAAATTGGACTTATGTCCAACGGATTACACCTACCAAGGAAAAGTATTTTGTTTTATTTCGACCCTTAGTCACATATGAAATAGGTGATGGGATAAATTTAGCAATGCTTTTCCCCCAGGATCCATTTCAGGAGAGGGATAATGTGCAACAACTAATTGTTAATTATATCCTTTACGGAATGGCAAACCAAAACTAATTTGAGGAATTTATCACACAAGTCTTCAATTAGTTGTGGTGGTGTGTAATGGTGTATGTTGATAGAATGATTGAGATTTTATATGATAGTGTGTGATGGTGTAATTTTAGATTATTCACAGGCTATATTTCTTCTTTTAGGAAAGTGAGGGTTTGTAATTGTCAGAAGTTAGGCTTAATGGTTTTAATTGAAATGTTGGAATGTTGCTTGCTGACAAGGTGATCAATGATTAAAAATGCATTATTTTATATTCATTTTTGGAAATTTTAAGGATTTATTCATTATAAACCTCTTCATTTGATTGGAAATCATGTTTGTATGATTTTAGAAATCATTATTGTATTTTTCTGCAAAATTCATTGAAAATCATTAATTTTCCATAAAATCATGAAACTTTTCATTTTTGGATTTCCATTTTTTGGAAGTGTTTTTCAAATTCATGATTTTTACATGAAATGATAAAATTTCTCATTATCATTAATTAAATAAAGACAAATCGTGATTAATGATATAAATTTACGGTGTCATTTTATTTGAATTGGGCCCTCATTAGTGCATTTGTGACTTTTGGTCAAAATTGTCATTTTAATTAAAAATCATTTTTTTAGGAAAATCCATGAAAAAAGGACCCACATTTAAGATTTAAAGCCGATAAATTAATTGTGAAGAAATCCAAGAAAGAATGAAATTTGGAAAGTTTTACAGTCAAAGCCAAAGAAAGATGGAAAATCATCTTTGCAAAGGAACTTCTGGCCACATGGGAACGTTCACAGTATCTTTGACTTAAACTTGAGTTACAAGATCATATGGACAGCTAGCATCTATTTGTGGTCCCCACCTCCCCTTGAACTAAGCATCATGAAGAAGTTTAGAAAAAAAAATTTTCAAATATGGGTGTGAATTTCAACCCGTTCAAGACGTCCACAACCTGGTCTTGCATACTCCTCATAGCCACCATTGCTTGGTGGGCCTCACTCCTCATCAATTGAAGAGAATTGAAGATTGGGAAGGAACAATAAAAGGCAATCAATGTAAATCATATTTCCATCTCAAAAGAGTTGTTAAAAAGATTGAAGATTTCTCATCAACCAACCCACTTTCTATTTTATTTCCAACTTGGAGAGAAAGAATGAGTATTTGTATAATCCTACAAAGTTGGTGCAAATAAGGCAACCCAAAGATTAAAAAAAAACTATATAAGCAATAACAGGGGGAAGAATTAGTCATCCCAGCCATTCTCCCTAGCCATCAATTCCATGCCCCAGATCTCCACTCCACACCAACTCCACTTACCACACTCCTCACCACCATCTAGCATCTCACGTCCCATACATTAAACAAATCACTCCACACCAATACATCTCTCTCTCTCTCTCTCTCTCTCTCTCTCTCTCTCTCTCTCTCTCTCTCTCTCGTCATGCTCCATTCCACACGCCCAAACTAAAAGTGGTTTGGCCAAGCCCACTTGTGGATCTTCTTCATTCCATCTTCCTTCTCTTATCTACTTCTCCCTTGGTGTGAAACTTGAAGATTGGAGCACAGATTATGCATAAGTCTTATATCTTTCTTGATGTCTTGATCTAGGGTAATGAGAGATTTCTTTTTCTAGTTTTAATTATTTTTTGGATATTATTGATTGTATTGGTTCGTTTTAATTTAAAAAGATGCAATTAGTGATGTTAAGATATCCCGCTTTGGATCGGTATTGTGTGTTTGTATGTAGTGACAGCACTCACTTTGTACAATGTTTTTGTAGTCTTTTATTAATTCTACCAATATGATACTTTAATTTCCTATTATAAAAGAAACTAAAATTCCTTTTATTTTATTCTTTATCCATTATATTTGAATGATTTATTTTTTATTTTTAATTTAATGCATGGTTTGTCTATTTACATTGGTGGTTTGATCTAGTTTATTATTTTGCAGTTTAGTAGTTTAAGTTACTTTTTAGTTTAGTTTTTTTTAGATTAGGTTTATTTCTGATTTTTTATTAAATTTTCAGATTTGAAAATGTAATTTAAATTTAATTTTCAGATTTAGTAATTGTGTATTTTTATAGATTTTTTTAGGCTAATATTAGGTTTTCAATTATGACAGGTTTTCTGTGAAAACTAACTATCGGTGGATATGATCCTGGACTCACTAGATAAAACTACAATTGAGAACTTGCATAGGGGTCTATGGTGATCACAAGGGTGGTGCTACATTGATTGTGAAATTTGAAAAAAAATTCCTATGTATAGTTTTATTAATTTTGGGGGGTCTTCTGAAATTGACCCTAGTAGAAAATTTGAAAAAAAAAAAGATTGGGGTCATTCTAAAAATATTTTTACATGTTACAATGGTATTGAATGACCGTATTGACCTAAATTCTTGGCTATGCCACTGGTTGCTGAATTGTAGTTTTTACACATGATGGTTAGGAATGTTGCTTAAATGGATGTGTGAATATTGATAAAGATTATTCTTTAAATGGAATGTTAAAATGTTTGTTGGAGGGTTGCTGAAATACTGTCATTTTGAAATGAATTCTCTACATATTAGAAATGGGTTCTTTGCATCTTTACAAGAATTAAATTTTGGCATATTCATCTGATTGGACAAAAGTTGGGGTTATTGAGTTGTAATCTTCCTAATTTTAGTAGGACTGAAGTTTGGGTCGTGTGTTGAAGTTGCAAGTGGGAAATTGAAGGCTAGAATGGGTTTTAGAAATCTCGTGACAGAATGTATGGGTGCTCAAGCGGCCTTGCCTGCGCTTGAGCAGCCCTGATGGGAAAATAACCACCCGTCATAGAGCATGTGAGCACTCGAGTAGACACACCTGCGCTTGAGCAGCCAATGTCGTTGGACAGAGTTTTAAGTGCAATAAACTCTCTTTCAATTGGGTTGATTCATGCTATTTTTAGGGAGGCACAAAATTGGGGTTTCAAAAGGGGGTTCTCTCTCAACCCTAAAGGAGGGAATAGAGAACTCATTGACTAAGTAGAAATTGGTAATTAGATATCATCTTCTTTAGAGATTTTCATTGGACAGTTGAATGGGCTGAAATTCTACTCTAGAAATTCTTGTCTTCTACATCTTTTATAGCAAATCGTCTTTTAAGCGTAAAAGATTTGAGGAGTCAAGCTAATAACCAAAAGGTTTCTAGTTGATTGTATTTGCACCAGGCAACGGTAGGCAGTCATTGTAAAGTGACTCTTTACAAGAGGTTGACGCTACAAATCATGCGAATGTTTGTAAATGGCTTGTAACTGCATGATAATTCACCGTGCTTATTTAGTAGTCCAGGTTGGACTCATGGTTTTTTCCCGGTTTGGGTTTCCATGTAAAAATTGTGTCTTCTTGTGGTGTTTGCTTGTGATTTATTTATTTCGCTGCGTAGTTTATTATTTGTACATATAGTATTGAGATTGATTACATTAATCTATTCTAGAGGATCTCCCAAAAAACTTTCAATAAATAAGTCAAGAAAAAAAAATGAAGAAGAGAGAAGTTGTCTGTTAGCATTTGGATATAATGCTTTAAACTCTAATTACAAAGAAAAATACTAATTAATAGATATCCTACCTGTGGTTTCCAGCTTGTCTCCAGAATCTAATTACAAATGGAGGGGTTGCAATCCATAAAGGAGGTGAGAAGGTGTGATGAACTCTTTCAAGACCTACACTCAAACTAGTTGAGAATCAGCTTTGATACCATTTGTAATACCCCCCGCCCCTCTCAATACACATGCATAATATTGTCTGCTTTGGCGCATGGGCCTCACACTTTTACTTTTGGTAGGCATCAACCCACCAGAATGCCTCATGCAAGATAAGAGTACAAATTCTACATATAAGCATAATCACTTTTTTCTCTATAGTCGATGTGGGACTCTCAAACATCACAATGATGAGAGAATTATACCCCAAAAATACTACCCGATCATCCAAGCTTTCCGCCCCCATTAACTTTTTTAACAACTTTTTATTACTATGTCCACCCTGTTTCAATGTGAACAAGTAAATGTCAAGAGGGATAGCTTTGTATTATTGAAAAGTGTTGTCAAAGTCTTCATCTTCCTAACTATCACAAAGATGTTATCGGTCAATTTATCTGGTGCTAAACATGGTACTAACAATATGCAGGAAGATGTTTTCAAATCTTTAATAATCATTTCCATGTGGGGATTGTCAAATCGGAGAAGGAACACTCCTCCATATTGATATCATAGTTAGGATGGAGATGGATGTTAAGAAGAATTTAATTTCAGATGCCATTTGGCAAGATGCATCTTCTTAAGCTGCTTTTCTTTCATCTTATATTATGTTGTAAGTTTCTATCTAGTTAATTGAATGGGTTGTGATGATGGGTGCATAAGAGAATTGTCTCCTTTTTTAGTTGTGTTTGATTTTGTGGGCTTGATAAATTATTTTGTGGGTCATCTTAAAATTCTGAATTTGTTGTTTTAACGGCTTTATTGGAGTGATCGTATGTGATGGTGTGTGGTGGTGTGTAATGGTGTATTTTAATAGAATGATTGAGATTTTATATGATAGTGCGTGATGGTGTAATTGTGAATTATTTATAGGCTATCTTTTTTCCTTTGTGATTGTCAAAAGTTAGGCTTAACTGTTGTAATTGAAATGTTGGAATGTTGTTGACAAGGGCGGTGTTACATTGATTCTGAAAGTTGGAAAAAAAAAAGGTTGGAACTATTGTAGAATTTTTTAATATTGGAGGATTTTCTAAAATTGACCCCAGTAAAAAATTTGAAAAACACTAAAGATAGAGGTCATTGTAAAAATATTTTTACATGTCACAATGGTATTAAATGACCATACTAACATAAATTCTTCACTACGCCTCTTACTGCTGAATTGTAATGGTCAAGAATGTCAAATGAATTCTCTACATGTCAGAAATGGGTTCTCTGCATCTTACAACAATTCAATTTTTAGATGAGGAATATTAGTTATTACGCAATAATTTTACATTCTTATTATTGTTTTTACAACTATATATAACAAGGAATCTTAGAAAAAATGCTTCTTTCCTCCACCCTATAGTGAGGGATGTGATTTATTACACAATAATTTTATATTTAATTTTATTTTTACAATTAATATATCATGAGGAATATGAGAAAGAATGCATATTTTCCCCGCGATATGGTGAGGGATGCTGGCGTCGGAATGCATACTAATATTCCCAGTATATAATAACCCTATAAAGAAATTTGGGTTTCATTTTATCCTTTTCTTCTTCACCAAGAACCCTATTATAAAGTTCTCTGCTTCCTCTCTCGTCGTTTGTTTGAAACCCTAAGGAAGAGAAAAGAGAGAAGAAGAAAGAAAACAAAAGCTAGGCAGAAGAGATGGCGACAGAAAGCTCAGTGATGGCGCTGATAAGGGCTTATCGTCCTCAGTTCAGAAACGCGCACGACAAGATCGCATTTGCGCTCAACGCTTCTTTTCTCGCATCTGGCTATGTCCTCACCGCCACTGGAAATCGAGCCTTCTCTTTCTCAGATGCTCCATCTCCTCCTCCTGGTACCCTCTCCCTCCCTCTTCATTTCTATATTAGATTGACTATTTTCCTTTCTCCTCCTTGTTGCAACGTCTTTGGAACATTTTGGAAATCTTGATTTGCTTTGATTAGGAAAAGCAATCATAGGGGCTCGAATTCTAGCAGGGAAGTTGCCTAATTTGAAGCGTTGCTAGGGTTTTGTGGTGTTTTTAGCAGAGTATTATATTATTATCAGGATAGAGGGTCGGTCGTCTGGCATGGATAGCATGTTTAGCGCCAAATCGGCGCCTATTGATGGCAAATCAGCGCCAATTGCACTATTTTACTTGTGGTATAAACGTACTTCAATATGGAATATTTTTTGCCGCAATAAACAGCAGAAAGTGAAACTGTAGATAATGTAAGTCTGATGCAGAAGAGGGGGGATTGATGCGGGAAAGGTAGGGAAGATGGATGATAGGTAAGTGAGACTTCACGACTGAAGTGGAGGGGCCTCAGGCACTTGGCCTCGCGCGAGTCCTTTTCACAAGGGAGAAGAAGAGCATGTGCAGTAAAAAAAAAAAAAAGAAAGTTTTTTTTTTATAGTATTACATTAATCGAAGTCTAAAGCCAAAATGAGGCATTGCATCATTATACAGAAAAGCTAATACCTTGGAACTAAACTAATTTTCACTATCATCCAAACACATTGACGATCAAGATTAAAAGATCTAAACTTAAATGACATAAACCAATTAAATACACAACTCTAAATCAAATAACTCTAAATGAAATAAATAAGACTCGAATTGAATGATCTTGGTTCAAATGGTTGGTCGACCCATGGATCATGAGTCTGTCTTACGTCAAATGATGTAGAACAGGGACTGATGCGGAGTGGGTAGGGGAAGATGGATGAGTAGGTCAGACCTCACGCCTGAAGTGGAGGGGCCTTCATGCCCATGGCCTCATGCCAGTCCACTTCAGAAGGAGAAGAAGAGCATAGACACTTGATTTTCCTTTCATTAATCAAAGTCGAAAACCAAAAGGAGGCATTTCATCATTATATAGGAAAGAAAATACCCTAGCACTAATCTTAACCATCCAAACACTTTGACGGTTAGCATTAAAATATCCAAACTTTAAAGGCATAAACCATTTAAAAACACAACTCTAAATAAAATAAAATGTGATTGAATTGAGTAGGCTGGGTCCAAATGGTTGGTTGACCCATGGATCATGGGTATGTCTTGCATCAAAGTCTCCAGTTTCATTTTTCGGTAGGAAACGAAATCGCTGGGAAAGTAAAATGCCTTGGTAAGCAGCTGCACACAAACATGCCCATAATATATATTTTTTTTATTTCTTTTAACCTTCTTTATAGATTCTGATTTAACTTCTGCACTGTTTTGTGGAAGAATCCAATTTATCATGTCTTCATTTTGTGGATAGTTAGATGGTTGCTGTTACTTGTTTAGAATTATGTGATTTTGTTTGCTTTTTGACTGTATCAGAGGAGGAAGTAGGAATAGATGGATGGAATGAGCTGGATGATTGCTATGGATTCATATTCAAAATGGAAGAAGGAGGCTCAAAGAAATTTGTCATAGTTAAATGCTTGCTTATGGGTGAGAATCTGGTAACTGATGCAATGTGTCATGGTGAAGAAAAGAGGGAACCAATTAATCTACAAATCAAGTAAGAGCTTTCTCCTTAGTTGTTGATGTGGCTTCCTAAAAGGGGATATTATGGTTGCAAGCAGTGTTTGCTGAATATCCCAATTACTTACATGTGGTTATCATGTAATCAATCATTGGAACTGTTGATGGCTGCTCCTCACTGTGTTGGATGGATGTCTCAAAAGTGTCCCATATTGGAAGATCGTATCTCTTCGGTCAGTCCAAATAAATGTCTACGACAATACTGAAATGGTCCAAAAAAATAGGTTACAGAATGAGCTACTAGGATGTTTTCAATATGAGGACGTTTTTGGGCCACCATTTACATTCTTCCATGAGAACCATAAAGAACTGGGGACCACCAGATGAGTGTCCTCGAGCCCAAAGTGTGGGGGTATTCCCCAGAGTGAATTATGAGCACAAGCAAACCACATAGTTGCTGCAGTGGGGGACCCTATAATCCACCCTTTGAACGGTATATAATTCTTTCTGCATCTTTTTGTGGTTATGTTGGTTTGGAATTAATGGGCAACCTTTTGCAGTGTGAATGATTTTGTGCCGGATGAGGGTAGTAGTTCAAACAACTATGTGGAGATATATAAGAATTTTCCCTCACTCGTAGATCTTTTGCGGTCTGGTGTTCTTGATAAATTAGAGAATACTCAGAAGCAGGAGAGTGCTTCAACTTCCAGGTAAAGGAAATCCACTGTGGCCATTATGATTTGATTATTAGCAATATTTCATTGATGTATGAAAATTTTGAAGAAATGTTTTTTTTTAAAAAGAAGATAAGTCGTATAAGAGCATTAACTTTGAAGAAAAAGCATGTGTAATAAGAAAAATGTATATCTATGCAGAAGTAAACACTGAAGAAATACCCCCTAGATTAGTTTGCCATATGAGTTATTAAATGAATGTTTTTCCATTACTGAACGCTGTCATTTTCTTAAAAATATATGGTTTTGTTTTATTGTTATTTTGAATTCCATCTAATATGCGAGTTGAATGCGTATTGAAATTCTGCTTCGAGTCTATATCGAAACATTTTTTGATCTATGTTGAAACTTAGTTGAGTAATTCAAGTTAAAATTAAAAATCATTTGCTGGTGTGTTTGACTGCCAGAGTCATTTTACTTCGGTGGTTGGCTGATATGAACTGATTTCTAATATTAAAACATATATAACATTCCTTGCCCCAAACATAGCAAGTAATCTATCAATCACTTCTTAGTTTCCTTAAGTCACAAGTATCAATTAATAATCAAATTCCTTGAAGTCATTTATACCTATTATTAATCAGTTACCTAAATCAAGGTAATCACTATTGAACCCTTAAATCAAGGAATCAATCACTAGTCTTATTACCTAATAAGGTATTTTTTTATTCAAAACAATCTAATGGAATTATGTGGTCCTCTCTAGGTCCCACAATTTGCACAGTCTGCACTTGGCCCTTGGATCCTATCATTGTTTATATTGTCCTACTGTTAAATACTTTTCAAAATGGGACTCATAGGTTGAGATTGTACTTCTAGAAGAATGCTCGGAAAAAAGCATCTCAGATAGCAGATCATGAAATATAACAACAACGGCACCAGCAACGATAATAACAACTATTATGATCATCATTGTTACTAAAACTCATGTTAACCTTCAAACATTTTGCCAGTCCATTCAAACACGAAGCACACATTGTTTGGTTGATGACTGTTACTGTTATCAATCTCACCAAATTCTTTGACTGTTACTGTTATCAATCTCACCAAATTCTTTCTTTATATTTTATTTAGAAAATGGATCTCATTCTCACCTTTGATGATATTGTAAAATCATTTCTATTTGCACATCATGGGTCTTTAGTTGTGGCCTATGATCAATAATTTAAAAGTAGATTATGGCAATGTAGAAAAATCCAAATAATGGATGATTGGTTCTGTACTAGATTTTGTGGGAATCCATCCTATGGTACCTTATATTAGGGAAAATTAATGAATCTAGCCTTATATATAACTGGCAGATTGATGCAGTCTGGACCCTACAAGCAATCCTTCTTTAAATTAGATTAGGATTATATTATTTTTTAGTAGATTTCTAATTAAATTGTTATTAGGGAAGTTTCTATTAATAGCTTAGGGTTTGCTTGGGCATTAAGTTTGCTTTTACTATATATATGGCATTGTAGAGAAGAGATTCTCAGATTTGGTTGATTAATAGAATTGAGTTTTATCCCAGAGGCGCGTCCTCGTGTGTGTTGAAGTCTTATTGACGAGGCTAGGTGTCCTTGGACATGTGCTTAGGCACTTCCACGCAAGCCCTAACCCTAGGGCTGCATCACAGATGCTTCTGCATGTAGAACAATATTCTCTCTTACTAGTGGAATCCCTATTCTAAGGATCAACACTAAAATACAATGATCATTTTCCATTTGGTGCTTTTTGGCAAACCTGACTGTGGCACTAATTTACAATTCCTGCATGTCATCTCTGCCTCACTCGTAACTTCACCTGAATTGTATTGTATAAATTTTGCAGGTCAGAAGCGAGCAAAATAACTGTGCAGGTCAGAAATGAACCAGATCGTCATGAAGATAGACCAGATGTGGACATTCTAACTGAGCCCCAGCCATATCCTCCAGGGTATTATTTGCATGTAACATACTTTTAGCAACTAGATATAATGCTTTTGTTTGTTCATTGATAATTAATGCTTGCTTATTTTTCATGTTTTGCAACTCAATTACTATGTTACGGGTGTTTCTGGATGTACTGCATACTGCTTTTTATTTATTTATGGAAACTCAAAATTGTGCATCTTATGCACACGCTTATGTCCCTTACCAGCTAAGCTATGGCTGGGGATTGCTCCATGGTTATTCATTGCTTCCAAGTTTAGAATGTGGGGAGTTCTTGGATCTGTCAACGAAGGCAAAAGGGGGTAGATATGTTGTTGATATTGGTTGGCGAACTTTCACATTTGCTCAGCGGTCAGGCCTACGTGGGACCATTTTTTGTCTTGCCAATCTTATAGCCCATGTGTAGACATCCCATATGGCTGGAAGTCCTTTTTATTTGGATCTCTAGTATTAATTTTTTAAGCATTATCAAATGTGACCATTTTATTAACATTGTGCAACATGTTGTGATGTAGTTTTGTGTATCCTCCTGTTTTTCCTGTTGGAATCGATGATCTCCATCCAGGACCTCCTGCTGGAGTTTTCCCCACCAGGTTCTTTCCTAATTCCTATTCCTTCCCTTCAATTTTTCACTCTTGATACATGGAAGAATAATATGATCGTTGTTTTGTACTTGATTTTGTGGGCACTAGGATGGATGGACTATTCCCTAAATATCTTCTATCTTCTTGACAGAGAATTTGAACCCTCTACTTGCAGTCTGCAACCGATGAATACATTCACATTGGGGGTGGGGGGAAAGGGGGGAAAGAAAATTTTGAAACTTGGTACAACGAGACCTTCTTGGGGTGATCCTTTCTCTCTATGACCCCATCACATTAGTGAACTAATGCTGAGCTATTTATCACACTGGCAAAGAATGTTGTATCAAATATCACAATATTATTCCATTAAAAAAAAACCCTAATATTATGAATTTGTTGCTATATCCTACTGGTTTTTTCTTAAAAAATAGTGTAAATATTTGAAAATAATGGGAAATGAGATCATTGTGATGCTAACAAGGGGAGTGATTATTTGAGTTTGACTTTGATCACATCATATGGTTAGGTGTCAAATCCAATGTATAAACATGGGGTCCACCTTTGAAAAATGCAAACCATTCGAGTTGTGGCCCCACTCTGTTTGCCATGGCACTATGGCCAAGGGAAAAAAAACACTCGGACTTGGGGCTGAGTCGAGTTTGGCCAAGTCCCAATTCAAAGCAAAAATAGTCCCATCATTCGAGTCCAAGTTCAAACTTGACCGATTCTGAGTCGAGTTGGCCAACTTTTTATTCCATGACTATTGCCGGTTAGAGCTCTTCTCAAAAGAAAAGAGTATGGACCATTGGATTGAAGAAAAACATGAGTAAATCATTAATTAACACTCTGATTCATTAATAAATTTGTTTCCCGTTTGCAACATTCCTACATTTTAGTTATTCAGGCCATAGTTACCTAGTTCACAGTTCGATAAGTTTGAATTCAAGTTCGCAATTCATAATTCAATGCGTTCTCAATTTGAATATGAGAGAGAGAGAGAGAGAGAGAGAGAGAGAGAGAGAGAGAGAGCGCTTCTTCAATTTATAGGACTCAGCCGAGTCTCATACGACTCAACAAGAGAGAGATCTTCTTCAAGTCGTAGGACTCAGCCGAGTCTCATGTGACTCAGTTGAGTCGCATGATTTGAGTCTGAATCCCATGTGACCCAACTTAGTATGGGCCCATGATATTTTTTGACTGCAGGTTGTGACCAACCTCATGTAATGACTACCCTTATAACAAATTAACAATAATACCATTATATTTTGTTGGATTTCACATGATCTTTATGTGTGTGTGAGAGAGAGGCACATAAATTTACTTATAATCTTCACTTCAGCATTTCACATGCATTTTCTAAATATTTTATGTTTTTATTATTTTATTTTAGTGCAATTTTTGTAACAAAATGCCTAGGAAACTTAAAATTTTGCCCATTCTTAAAGGATTAATGTATGGTTCACAAATAACCTTTGATTGTCCAGATTAAGGGTCATTGTGTTGGCTTTCATATTCCTCTTTTGTGTATCCAATGCTGTGGGTACTGGATAGTGGTGCAATCACATCGGGTTGCATATCTGATTGCGTCAACATAAGATAGAAGACATTGGCAGAGACTTGAATTCTTTTGACTGTATAATGTACTCAAGCTGTGTCCATTTTAGTTCCATGTATTTTTTTTTCAGTAATTTTATACCTGTTTACATTAATCTTTCAGGGGCAGTTTGGGGATTGGTGGGGGCATGCTTGTGGGTATGTACATTCCATATTTTAACAGCTTTTCAAAAAGGTGCCCCTTTTATTCGAACTCTTGTTTTACTCATCTGTTCATGTGGAACAGGACCCAATGACCCAAGATGGCATGGTGGGGTAGGCAGCTCACAGCCTGGATTTTTGGGAGGACCTCCGTGAGTAAACACTCATTTATTTAATTCCTATTCCTCGTGTTAAAATGTGTTGGGAGCCTATTGTTTCTGATTGAAAATATGTTCCCCTGAAACAGGGGTGCACCTCCAGGTTCTCGTTTCGATCCTTTTGGCCCACCCAATGTCCCTGGATTTGAGCCAGAACATTTTATGAGGTCTTTATCTTAACCCCCATTTAGTGCTGATGGTATTGTAGTTCTTTCCCTTTGTGAACTATCTGAAATAATTGAAGCTTCATCCTCAATTCTTGTTGCCATGACCCAATGTTGTTCTCATGGTCATCAGATCAAACTGAGCATGTGGCACATAGACATAACAAAAAATAAGTGATGTTTGCACACATCATAACCAGCATTGCATTGTGGTCTTGAGCCTTGACACCCAGATAATGTAGTATATCTTGTGTACCCATAATCAAAGGATTTGATCCTTGTACCACTGGAGCAGTACTAGCTCCATCAATACTTCGTACTAAACTAGTTTCACAAATCCTACTATTGTAACCCATTATTTGGTATACATACTATCATTAAAGAAATATGATTCTTTTCATAAAAACCCTATTAGAAAATATGGAATCTAATGTTCAGAGGCACATAACATCATCTAATCTGTATCAACATCCTGGATTTCAAACAATACAGTCATATCCCAGTCTCTGTACCTGATTCTATATCCATATTAGGACATCATAAATTGTGATAGTTGTGGAATAGCTTGCATAGCATTTTCACCTCCTGGACACAAAAGAATTATGTATCATTTAGGAGGCCCCATAGTTGTTATGGACTGTGGAGTTGTGATGCGGACGGTATGCTACCCTTCCTGCTACCAATCACTTTAAGTAGTACGAATGAAAAGGTTGCATTTGTTCAAGAGCTGAGCTGTTTCATCAGTTGGGCAAGGGGGGAGGAACTTATCAGAAGTACCAATTGAAGAGTGATATAATCTCCACTTAAAAATCATGTCCGGTAAAAAAATGATTAATGTTCCATACTTGATGCTAAAATTAGAGCGGATCCCAACATAGTTGAGACAAGGCTTTCATCATAATGATGATGGTTTGAAGCTAAAATTAGACGAATGTGTTTCTTGGTTTGGCATAATTTTCCACATGGTCACATCCGAGATTGAAAGCTGCAGGGAAGCTCACTATTGTAATCATTGTTTGAAATGTAGCTTTGCTGAACCCCTGCATCACAGAAGTTCCTTTTTTTTTTACCCTAACAAATCTCTGTTTTAATTATAGTAACCCTCATGCTCATAGTCCGTGTCTATTGCTTGTGGTGGGGATAGCGTGTTGCTAACCTTTCAAGCAATCGCTTGTATATCACAAGTGGGGGATGGTACATTTGTATCTGATCTCAAAGTTTCCATGCCCATATAAAAAAGGTAAAAAAAAACATGGTGTGAAGAGTCAGAATTGGATAATGTTATATGGTAACGAGTTATGTACGAATGAAATGATTAATGCTCCAAATTTGAAGTTACAATTGCCGGAGTGGGTTTACATCCATGATGCACCTGCTGAGAAGCTCTCATGGTGTTCATCACTTGTGGCAATTCGTGCTCATGCATTTATGTTTGATATGTGTTAATCAGCTATAGGATCATGCATTTCTTTGAGTATGCCTTTTTTTTTTTTTATGTTGGCTTTCCTGTAGGAATCCTCGGAGACCCCGTGGTGGTGGTGGTGGCCATCCAGATACTCAGCATTTCCCTGGTGGGCATGACTACTACATTTAGATCAGCCTCTGCGTGGAAAATATGCGACTTCTGTTTATGCTGAAGGAAATATGTGAATATTTGTTGTTTATACTCTGTAGAGGAACTTGGAGAGGCTGGATCAAATTCTCTTGTTGTAAATAAGCCCCCTTAAATAAACTCTGATGGTGTTCACTTGTGGCAATTGGTTTTTATTTAGATTTTAAAGGACTAGTATAACTCAATGCTTTTCACATATAGCTACCAACATTTTAACTGAAAAGTACAATTTATGAGTTCATATTGGGAACTTATGGCAGCAGATGAATGAGATTGTTTAATCAGATAGACCTTAAATCAGTTACAGGTACCATCAGTATCTACCAGTGTGGTACCACACTGGAGACCTTAATCATCACAGTTTCCATCATTATCTACTAGAGTGTAGCATCAGAGTGCTAATGCAATTGTTGTGAATAATGTTGGATCTGCATTAGAAGGGAGAGTTTCATGTCTTTTATTTGATTTCAGATCCAATACCTATGTATGTTTCCGTATGTTCGGTTTTCAACTGGGCTGCATGAGAAGCAATTTTATTGCGAATATAAATGTACTAGAATAAAGAAGAAATCAGATGAGAATTAGCATATTAATGCTTACATTTGTAGTATATGGTTTCATAAATTGGAAGATCAAAATCGTCTGGCTTGTACATTATGCTTGAGCGCAAAACCCTAATATGGACTCCATCTTTATGAATCTCCACATTATACCCTGGTCCCACTTAAAAGACTAGGTGAAATAGAGCCATATGAACGTTCTAGCTGACGAGGGAAACGCCCACGACTCGTTTGTAGGCATGGATTATGATTTCTAGGAAAAGAGGATAAAATGGGCTTTTACCAGGGCATTGCCATAGAGGTGGGGTGAAGGTGAAGGACATTAGAGATGATGTGAGCAAGACTTTCTTAGGAGTGATTTTCCATCCATTACCAGGACTTGTCAAGAAGATTTTCAAATAAAAATCTCAAATCTTAACAATATTTTTCTACACTTATATTTTTAAGATTTGGAATTTTCATTTTTTAAAGATTTCAATCCAAATGTGAATAATAGTGGAGCCCACCTAGTGCCCCACCAATTATGAGGGATGTGGGGGATCAAAACATCTGGATGTGATCTACCTGTATGAAAATTTTCGAGCTCAGTCAACCATTCTAACTCCTTGAGTTATGGTACTCAGGTTTAAAGGTTTATAATGCATCAATTGATTAGGATGATGATCTAAGCCTTCATCACCGTACACAAGGAGGTGGGGGAGATCTTATGTTGCATGTTTCTTCATGCATTGGCACCAATCCAAAATTTAATTCTATTGAAGTGATTGCAACATTATGAAATATATAGCCAGTGTATCAATCTGATTAGTGAAAATAATTCAAATGGCTATCTGCACAAGATGAGAGGGTTTTGATCAAGAAATTGTGGGCTCCGGGCAGATTAGACCAGAGGATTAGCGGCCTGAGGAAGCAGAAAGAGGAAAAAATTCAAGCAGGAGTTCAAAAGATAAGATTTTTCAAGGCAGCATTCAGATCAATGTCTGAGTGAAATGAGTATTTTTTTGAGGGGTTCCAAGTTGCCCAATCTAGGTTCTCTTCAACTGGTATTGATTAATCATTAGCTACCTTTCTTTGATTGAGTTTTGTCCAATTCAAATATGGTTGATTGAGTGGTTTGATTTGTTCAAACGGCGTGTAAATCTGGAGGTGAGTTGACAACAAGTTCCATGATCAAGGACATCCAAGTATAATCTGGGTACAGATCCTAAGGTAGCGTTTGGTTCGCTAGAATGATTGCTGGGAGGAATGGAATGGAGGCTGGAATGAGCCTGGAATGGAATGAGGCAGGAATGGTAATTCTTATTCCAACGTTTGGTTAGACAGAGGAATCATTCCAGTAATAGGACTCTAATTCCGATTCCTGTGTTTGGTATGATGGAATGATACCAGGAATGGAATAAAATTTATATTAAACTGACCAAATATAAAATTTATATAAAATTTATATTTTATTAAAATATTAAAAAATTAATAAATTTAGCTTTTTAAAATAAAATTTAATTTTTTTATGTGACCAAACATTGTATATAATTTTATTCTTAAAATTTTGATATTTTAAATTTAATTTCAACTATGTTTATTTTATGATTTATATAATAATATTTATTTATATTTTATTAAAATATTAAAAAATTAATAAATTTAGCTTTTTAAAATAAATTTTAATTTTTTTATGTGACCAAACATTGTATATAATTTTATTCTTAAAATTTTGATATTTTAAATTTAATTTCAACAATGTTTATTTTATGATTTATATAATAATATTTATTTATATTTTATTAAAATATTAAAAAATTAAAAAATTTAGCTTTTTCAAATAAAATTTAATTTTTTTATGTGACCAAACATTGTATATAATTTTATTCTTAAAATTTTGATATTTTAAATTTAACTTCAACTATGTTTATTTTATGATTTATATAATAATATTTATTTATATTTTATTAAAATATTAAAAAATTAATAAATTTAGCTTTTTAAAATAAATTTTAATTTTTTTATGTGACCAAACATTGTATATAATTTTATTCTTAAAATTTTGATATTTTAAATTTAATTTCAACTATGTTTATTTTATGATTTATATAATAATATTTATTTATATTTTATTAAAATATTAAAAAATTAATAAATTTAGCTTTTTAAAATAAATTTTAATTTTTTTATGTGACCAAACATTGTATATAATTTTATTCTTAAAATTTTGATATTTTAAATTTAATTTCAACAATGTTTATTTTATGATTTATATAATAATATTTATTTATATTTTATTAAAATATTAAAAAATTAAAAAATTTAGCTTTTTCAAATAAAATTTAATTTTTTTATGTGACCAAACATTGTATATAATTTTATTCTTAAAATTTTGATATTTTAAATTTAACTTCAACTATGTTTATTTTATGATTTATATAATAATATTTATTTATATTTTATTAAAATATTAAAAAATTAATAAATTTAGCTTTTTAAAATAAATTTTAATTTTTTTATGTGACCAAACATTGTATATAATTTTATTCTTAAAATTTTGATATTTTAAATTTAATTTCAACTATGTTTATTTTATGATTTATATAATAATATTTATTTATATTTTATTAAAATATTAAAAAATTAATAAATTTAGCTTTTTCAAATAAAATTCGTCAAAAATAAAATTGGGAAAGGGATGGAATGGCCATTCCTCCGCCCCCCCGGCGGAATGGTGATTCCCTTGTATAAAGGAATGGTGATTCCTGAAGTAATGGTCATTCCGCCGTTTTTTCACGAACCAAACGTGGGAATGGTCATTCCAATGGAATGGCCATTCCATTCCGGCCTTCATTACAGCGAACCAAACGCTACCTAAGTTCCTAACACCTTAAAAGGAAAAATATTTAAATGGAATTTCTGAGAGAAAAGGTGGGACGTACTCATATCATATAAACAAACGTAAGTCAAAATGAAAAACAAGAGTTCATCTGTTTGTATTTGGATATAATACTTTGAAAGTCTTAATTACAGATGAGCATCGAATACTGCCGATGGTTTTCAAGCATAGCTTCCCTCCAAAATCTAATTGCAAATAGATGGATAGAGCGAGTTAAGGGGTTGCAATCCATAAGTGAGCTGACAGAGGGGCCAAGTAATGGTCAGCTCTACCAGCAAAAATTTCTTCAAAAGTCTCATTATTGAAATATATGCGATTTCCTTTCAAGCCTGGAAAATGGCCGGCAATGACAATGATGGGAGGAGAATTACGCCCCAAAAGCAGTACCCGATCATCTTAGCGTTCCACCTTTGTTTACTTTTTCAACTTCTTATTACTGCGTCCACCCTTTTTCAACTTTTTACTACTACGCGCCGCTGTTCCAAATGCAGCCAGTTAATGTCCCGCTGTTCCAAAGGGTCCTTCGTCACTCTCAGCTGTGACAAACATCCTATCAGTCAATATGTCTGGTACTAAATATGGTGCTGACCATATGGGCTCTGGTTTCAAATCTTCAGTAATCCTCTCCGAATGGGGATTGAGACCGCTGTCAATGTGGAGAAGGAACACTCCTCCATCATCATTGAGGGCCTAGAACTGCCCCTTGGTATGTACTACATCAAACACCGGTTTGGTGAAATACCCATGGATTCTAGTCCAGGCACCATCTCCAATCTGCAAAACCAAAAATGACGATGTACACGTCCGAAGATGACAACCACCAAATTGGCATCGTCAGATAGTGCAGTCCTACATACTGCAGTGAGGCGAGTCGCGGTAAGGACCATTCATGGTGGACTGGTGAGGGAGCCGTACTTGTTTTCTATACCAGGGATGGTAGAGATAGATATCAAAGTAGTAGTCAACAGTCAACAGTCACCAGCCACCCATTCTGGAAAGACCCACAGCAGCGCTTGCCACGAAGATGCAGAATATGGATTGTGTGGATCTTCTGCTTGGAGATGCTAAAGAACTCTAAATCTTCTTTTACATCGTTGTCAGGAAGTATCATGAGCCATGGCAGTGCACGGGATACGCTCTTGTTCAGAATTGACTGCCATGATTTGCAGACAAGCGGCATTCGAATTTGATCTGATGGATGGCAAAGATGGAAAATAATCTGCAGCAGTTCTTGAGGAAGATGGTCGCATTTGGCTTTGTCCATAAGAAATATCGAAAGCTGATGAAGAATAACAATGAAATAAACTAGGATCAATTAGACCAGCGAAGAACACTATGGACTTTGTATTAGGGGCGTGTGGGAGGAGCCAGTAACATTCTCTTGTCTTAAAGTTTTAGGGAAGTTTTAAAATTAGATATTTTTAGAAAAGTTTCAGATTTACATGTTTACATTTAAATTGAATATCCTCTCCAGCCCTAGATTTTCTCATCCATTTCTACTAGAATTAGTACTCTTTTAACTTTTTCTATTTTTGCAATTATAACAACAGACGTCTGGGTTTTATGTAATAAAAAAACAGACCAGTTCTCAAATCCATGGGGTGGAACCAGGTTAGGTTTGGTACCACACCCATTTAGATCCCTAGTCCAAAAGTATTCGACGAGTTCAAACCCATTTACTTATTAGAGTCTAAATAAGAACTTCAAATCTGTCTTTCCTATATAGTTGGAGAATCAGGTGCTCATTTATGATCCTAAATGCCCCAGTCGAACAAAAATCTGGATCCTCTACCATATCTCTTTTACAAATGACACGTGTAACAGATGCCTGGAACCATATGTGAGGCCCATATAATTACAATTCCAATCCTTTTGCATGCAATAATTCCCTTTAAAGTGATATATTAATCTTAATTTACATAATCTAACCTTGATTTAACAGCCTTTTTTTAAGTTATAGATTTTTTTTTAGCACCACCGAGCCAAAAATTCATACAATAAAACTTATGATTCCCATTGTGCATGTATACTTTGATTATGATCCTATCCTTCCAATCTGTGGTTGAAAGATGGATTAGAAGAAAATGGGCAGAGTTAAAATTCAGTTGTCAAGATGAAAGACAATTCTTCAATCTATTTTACACAGGTTGTTATAACGGCGTATTTGTGGTTTTTTAGTAGTAGGGAAGTTTTTGGTTTGGTAGCCCTGTTTTTTTTCTTTCTTCTATTGATCTCCAGGGCTCCTCTCCCCGTCCTTTTAATGCCTTTCACTTTTTTTTTTTTTTTGCCTTTGAGGGGAAAATGAATGTCCTCTACTTATTGTGCCTATTTAACTTAATATTGATTTAAGTAAATTATATAAGTAGTTAAGACCCTCCCACAAAGTACACTTTGATCTCAGCTTCAAAACATTTTGTCTTTTTCAAAATGTATCAAATAAGTAATTTTCCTCAAATAGACTTTGTATGACAATCAAAACTTTTTGCCTACCTTGATGGACAAGTTTCCCATATAAGTTCTATAATATGGCAAGTTAATTTGACAGTGCCACTTTTTAATTTTATGGTGAATTTGCCTTTATTACAATTACTATATAACAATTTTGCCCATATAACTTTTCTAGTATGGTAAATTTGGTTTTTATGATTGAATCATACAATGTCAAACAATCTATTTAGAGAAAGGTGTAATTCAAAAAGCTTTGTTTCAAACAAATATATCTAGATACACTTTACTTCAACGAAATAAGACTTGTCAAATAGACCCTAACTTGATGCGTCCCAACTCACATGCTACCACTACCTTCTAAATGCAACAGCTCAAGTCCAACTAAACATTAACTTCTAAGAAAGAGAGTTTCCCCACCATTTGGGTAACACATTTTGCACACACGAGGTCAACCATAGACCCTTGGCGTCTTCATCTTAATGACCTTGGCCGCTATTGGCGCTCAACAGGTAAGAGTCTCTTATATTAAGATCCTGTCCTTGAAAGAAAATATTGTTTTCAAATGAGACCGGTAGACACTCGGAGAGTGGGGATCCATGATGAGGGGGATTAGTCCATCCAGGTGAGCCCCATCAAATCAGTGATTGGGATCACTGATTCATGTTCATGGCACCACTTTTGCATAACCACAAAACAATTATTTTCCTTACTTTAAATATTAGTTAAGCAAGATGAGTTAGGAGAAAGCAAGATGAGTTAGGTCTCCTAGACAGCTTCAGGCTAAAAGTTCATTTATTTGAGTGATGAAAGGCCTCAATAGCAGACCTTTTTTTTTTTTTTCAATTTGTTCGACTATAGTCGTCATCTTTTGGTGTCATCTTATTTTAGAAATAGAGTAGCAGTAGTAGTAGTCGGGGAGTAGTCCGGTTGTGATAAAATTTGCCAACACATGCATCATGCATGGTTGAGTGGGGTTAGAAACTTGGTGTCCACCAGATGTCAAGGGATCTGATTGAACCTTAAGTTTAATGTTTCACTCCTGACCATTGATCCTGCTTAGCATAAAAAAAAAAAAGAGTTTTTTGACCCTAATTTTCTGTAAGTCTAGAGTAAGATTCAACCTTTGGAATAAGATTTAGATTTTTGGTATTTTTTTATGATGGCTTTTCTGCTTACTCCCTTCGTGTGGTGTAGCTCATTGCAACTATGGATAGCAATGGGCCAGGTTAAATGAAAATAACTAACTCTGACCTTTTCATCTTATGTAGAATCTTAGGACTCCCCTTGGATGTGAATCCACCACCAAATCTCTTAAGATCTTGGTAGGAATATTCGCCCACTTCATGTAAGATAACAAACTTTTTCCATGAAGAAAGTTTTTTTTTTTTTTTGTCAAATTCAATTATGAACCGGGTGCCACACAGAGTCTTAAAAAAAAATAAAAAATAAAAAAGAGGAGAGGAAAGGAGAGGAAGAGGGAGGGGACGAGAGGAGAGGAAGAAGGACAGAGAGGAGAGGAGGAGGAATAGGGGGAGGAAGAGGAGAGGAAGGGAAGAAGGAAGAGGGGGTAGAATGGAGATTTTAATTAAATAATTTTTTTTTCTCCTGTGTGTGGAGAGTTTCTTTTTGTGTTCAAATAGCCCCACTATTTCCTAGCAATCACAAATATCATGTTTGGTGCTAAGTATGGTACTAACAATATATATGAATAGGGTTTCAAATCTTTAGTAATCCTTTCCATGTGGGGATTGTCAATGTTAGGGATGGCAACGAGCTCGGTTTAAATAGGGACCGTCATGACCTACTCCTATTGGGGTGGGTTTGTTGGTAGGTGCAGGTTGGGTATGATTTTCAAACATTAACCCGAGTTGAATTCGAGTTTTTGAAGACATCAACCCATTCCGTCCAGTATATATTTACTTTATATATTAAATATATATGTTATATTTATATTGAATATCCTCTCATCCTATAATAGAATTGCTTATCTATTTCTCCTCCCTTTTTATTTTTGCAATTATAAATAATGAGAGTTCTTACAAACTATTTTGGATTGTTTCGAATAGTGGGGCCCACGTTGTGAGCTATTCAAATAGATCACATAAACGATCTTCTTGAATTGTACACGACCATCAATTTGGGGTCCCATCCAGAGAGCACACCTATTTGAAAAATGAATGTGCAGTCAAACAAATAGTCCAGTCTATTCAAATGGTATTCAAGATTGGCGTACATATGGAAATCACGGGAGTCATATGTGTGATCCATTTAGCTAGTTTGGAACAAGGGTCGCACTATCTAGAACTGTAAAAAATAGTGTAGTCGGTATGCATTGCAAGGACGGTCCTCATATATAAGAACCCTGTATTTATTTGATTTGTAATTCGATCAATTCATATTCGAATTCGCAATTCGTAATGCGACATTTAGCCCAATTCGAAAATTCATACAGGTAGGCTCATTTGATTCATTTTACGATTTGCTTAATTCGTAATTCGAATTCAACAAATACGATGTACTAATTCGGATATATAATTCAAGATCATTTGCCATTATTCATGTCTAATTTGAATTCTATTTTACAAAAGTTCTTAAATGCCACAAAAGCTACATAAAAATGACATGACTAAAGATTATAAAAAAAATGATTAAACACATTTGAATCTAAACAAAAAGTCTCATACAAGTACATTAAATTAAAAATAATCTTTAGAAAATGAATGATTATTAAAAGGGTATCAAAGTATATTTTTCAGTGGACCGCCAAAGCCTTTTAGTCTTTGTATTTTCCTTGATAGTCAATGCTTGAGGTAAGCCCCACACTCTCAAATGTGACTACTTTTCATAATAAAGGATTTAATACATATAGAAGGCCTTAATATTCCGTTGTGAGTCGAGATCCTTCTAGTTTCTCACTCACTTGAGAGAAGTGAAACTCTAAAGTTGGCCCACCCATTGATAGTCTAAACCTCTTAAAATGAATGCCTCATGTTTGCATAAGCAATTATTAAATCTTACTCCAATTAGAATTGGTCCCACTAAAAAAATTGAGCACGTATAAAACATATGAATAAAAAAAAAATACTCTATGATACTAACCCACATTGTTTGGTCATTCAGGAAAATGACAGCTTGGTCGTGGCCATATCAAGTGATCAATTGTTAAATACAACAAGTAGAACATACAATTGAAATAAGTAAAATCAGATATTTTAGCCAAGGTCAATCTGAGGGTGAAATTGACTGTAACGAGACAAGGTGCTCTTAATTGTGTGGATTTGAAAAGTGGGCCAGTGATAACATGTATTTCAATGGGCTACCAAAATGATTGGGCTCACCCTATTAGAATCCAGACTGTAAGGGTGCAGTATCGTCTAATGGTGTGTTTGCACTCATCCTTTCCATCGGCTCTTTACCTCCATTCCAAGGCGGGAAGGGGGGAGAGGAAATCGGAGAAGAAAATATTTTGTGACTTTCCTTCGTAGGAGATTCAAATGAGAAGAAGTAATGATCGTCTGGCGTGGCTTTGTGACTGTCTGGCATGGCTCTGTCATCGTTTTGTCGTGGATGTATTGCGAGTCAGAGAAGTATAGATTTTGTTGGGTCAAGCATCATCTTCTTCCTCAAAGGAGTCGCCGAACAATGGCCTTTTGAGATTGCCGAATCAAACGAATCAAATAGCGAATTACGCCAATCGAATGGTTCGTGATTCGACACCCATCCAAGCGAATCAGATACTATAAAGACGTCTGAGCATTTTTATCGTCTCTTCTTCTCCAAGAACCCTATGCGAAAGTCCTGTCCTTCTTGTCTCCTACTGTTTGTCTGAAGCTCTATAAAAGAGAAAAGAAGAAAGAACAAACAGCTAGGGAGAAGAGACGGCGACAGAAAGCTCAGTGATGGCGCTGATAAGGGCTTATCGTCCTCGGTTCAGAAACGCCCACGACAAGATCGCATTTTCCCTCAACGCCACTTTTCTCGCATCTGGCTATGTCCTCACCGCCACTGGAAAGCGAGCCTTCTCTTTCTCAGATGCTGCTGCTGCTGCTGCTGCTGGCACCCACCCTTTCTCTTCATTTCCAGATTATATCTATATAGATTTTTTTTTTCCTTCCTCTCCTCATTATTGCAACATCTTTGGAAGATTTTGGAAATCTTGATTTCTTTTGATCAGGAAAGGCCTAAATGAGGCGTTACATTATTATCATTATATAGGAAAAAGCTAATACTTTAAAACTGAACTAATTTTCACCATCATCCAAACACGTTGACGATGGAGATTAAAATATCTAAACTTAAAAGACATAAATCATTGAAATAAAATAACTCTAAATGAAATCAATAAGACTCGAACCAAATGGTTGGTGGACCTATGGATCATGAGTCCGTCCAGGGATCGATGTGGCATGGGTAAGGGAAGATGGATGAGTGGGTCAGTAATCTTGACCATCCAAACACTTTGACGGATAGTTAGCAGTAAAATATCTAAACTTTAAAGGCACAAACCATCTAAAGACATAACTCTAAATAAAATAAAATATGATTAAATTGAGTGGGCTGGGTCCAAATGGTTGGTTGACCCATGTATGCATCATGGATCAAAGTCTCCCGTTTCTGTTTTCCGTAGAAAATGGAAAGTAAAAGGCCTTGGTAAGCAGCTGCACACAAACATGCCCGTAATATTTTGTTATTCCTTTTAACCTTCTTTATAGATTCTGATTTTACTTGTGCACTCTTTTGTGGAAGAATCCAATTTCTCATGTCTTCATTTTGTGGATAGTTAGATGGTTGCTGTTACTTGTTTAGAACTATGTGATTTTGTTTGCTTTTTGACTGTATCAGAGGAGGGAGTGGGAATAGATGGATGGAATGAGCTGGATGACCGCTATGGATTCATATACAAAATGGCAGAAGGAAGCTCAAAGAAATTTGTCAGTGTTAAATGCTTGGTTAAGGGCAAGAATCTGGTAATTGATGCAATGTGTCATGGTGAAGAAAAGAGGGAACCAATTAATCTACGAATCAAGTAAGAGCTTTCTCCTTAGTTGTTGATGTGGGTTCCTGAAAGGGTATATTATGGTTTCAGGCATAGTTTGTTGAATATCCCAATTACTTACATGTGGTTGTCACGTAATCGATCATTGGAACTGTTGATAGCTGCTCCTTAATGTGTTGGATGGATCATGGATGTCTCAAAACTGTCCCATATTGGAAGATCATATCTCTTTTTCGTTAAGTCCAAATAAATGTCTACTACAATACAGAAATGGTCCAGAAAAAAGGTTACAGAGTGAGCTACTAGGATGTTTTCAATATGGGGACGTTTTTGGGACACCATTTTCATTCTTCCACGAGAAGCATAAAGAACTGGGGACCGCCAGATGAGTGTCCTCGAGCCCAAAGTGCGGGGGTACTCCCTAGAGTGAATTATGAGCATAAGCAAACCACATAGTTGCTGCAGTGGGGAACCCTATAATCCTCCCTTTTAAGGGTATATAATTCTTTCTGGATCTTTTTGTGCTTATGCTGGTTTGGAATTAATGGGTGACCTTTTGCAGTGTGAATGATTTTGTGTGGGATGTGGGCAGCAGTTCAACCAACTACGTGAAGATATATAAGAATTTTTCATCACTCATAAATCGTTTGCGGTCCGTTGTTCTTGATAAATTAGAGAATACTCAGAAGCAGGGGAGTGCTTCGACTTCTAGGTAAAGGAAATCCACTGTGGTCATTATCATTTGATTGTTAGCAATATTTCATTGATGTATGAGAATTTTGAAGAAATGTTTTTTTTTTAAGATATGTTGTACAAGAGCATTAACTTTGAAGAAAAAGCATATGTAATAAGAAAAATGTATTTCCATGCAGAATTAAACACTGACCAAATACCCCCTACATTAATTTGCCATTTGAGTTATTAAATGAATGTTTTTCCATAACTGAAGGCTGTCATTTTCTTAAAAATATATATGGTTTCATTTTATTTTATTATAGTTTTGAATTCTATCTGATATGCGAGTTGAATGCATATTGAAATTTTGCTACGAGTCTATATTGAAACATTTTTTGATCTATGTTGAAACTTAGTTGAGTAATTCAAGTTAAATTTAAAAATCATTTGCTGGTGTTTGACTGTCAGAGTCATTTTATTTTGGTAGTTGGTTGATATGAACTGATTTCTAATATTAAAAAATATATAACATTCCTTGCCCCAAACATAGCAAGTAATCTATCAATCACTTTATTAGTTTCCTTAGGTCATGAATATCAATTAATAATTAAATTCCTTAAAACCATTTATACCTATTACTAATCAGTTACCTAAATCAAGGTAATCACTATTCAACCCTTAGATCAAGGAATTAATCACTAGTCTTATTACCTAATGTGCTATTTTTTATTCAAAACAATCTGATGGAATCATGTGGTCCTCTCTAGGTCCCACAACTCGCACGTTTTGTACTTGGCCCTTGGATCTTATCATTGATTATATTTTCCAATTGGTAAATACTTTTGGACATGGGACTCACAGGTTGAGATTGTACTTAGAGAAGAACGCTTGGAAAAGAGCATCTCAGTTAGCAGATCATGAAATATGACAATGACAACAACAACAATAATAATAAAAACTATTATGATCATCATTATTACTAAAAACTCATGTTAACCTTCAAACGTTTTGCCTGTCGATTCAAACATAAAGTACACATTGTTTGGTTGAAGACTGTTATTGTTATCGATCTCACCGAATTCTTTCTTTATATTTTATTTTGAAAATGGATCTCCTTCTCACCATTGATGATATTGTAAAATCATTTCTATTTGTACATCAGAGGTCTTTAGTTATGGCCTATGATCAATAATGTAAGAGTAGATTATAGCAATGTAGAAAAATTCAAATAATGGATGATTGGTTCTGTACTAGATTTTGTGGGAATCCATCCTATGTTACCTTCTATTAGGGAAAATTAATGAATCTGGACTTATATATCACTGGCAGATGCTTCTGCATGTAGAACAATTTTCTCTCTTACTAGTGGAATTCCTATTCTAAGAATCAACACTAAAATACAATGATCATTTTCCATTTGGTGTGTTTTGTCAAACCTGACCATGGCACTAATTTACGATTCCTGTATGTCGTCTCTGCCTCACTCATGACTTCACCTAAATTGTGTTGTATAAAATTTTCAGGTTAGAAGTGAGCAAACCATTTTGGCAGGTCAGAAGTGAACCAAAACGTCATGAAGATAGACCGGATGTGGACATTCTAACTGAACCTCCAAGGTATTATTTGCATATAACATACTTTTAGCAACTAGTTATAATGCTTTTGTTTGTTCATTGATAATTAATGCTTGCTTATTTTTCATGTTTTGCAACTCAATTAGTATGTTACTGGTGTTGCCGGATGTACTCCATACTGCTTTTTATTTATTTATGGAAAACTCTAACTTGTGCATCTTATGCACACACTCATGTTTCTTACCAATTGAGCTATAGCTGGGGACTGCTCCATAATTATTAATTCCTTCCGAGTTTGGAATGTGGGGAGTGCTTGGATCTATCAAAGAAGGCAAAAGGGGGTAGATATGTTGTTGATATTGGTTGGCGAACTTTCAGATTTGCTAATGTGGTCATCCTACATGGGACCATTTTTCGTCTTGCCATTCTTATAGCCCATGTGTAGACATCCCATATGGCTGGAAGTCCTTTTTAGTTGGTTATATAGTATTAATTTTTTTAAACATTATCAAACATGACCATTTGATTAACATTTGCGCAACATGTTGTGATGTAGTTTTGTGTATCCTCCTGTTTTTCCTGTTGAAATCGATGATCTCCATCCAGGACCTCCTGCTGGAGTTTTCCCCACCAGGTCCTTTCCTATTCCGCCCCTTCAATTTTTCACTCTTGGTACATTGAAGAATCATATGATCATTGTCTTGTATTTGTACGGCTCTATGTTTAGCTACTAGGATTGCTTGATTTTGTGGGCATTAGGATGGATGGACTATTCCCTAAATATCTTCTTCTTGAGAGAGAATTTGGAACCTCTACTTGCAGTCTACAACCAAAGAATGAATTCACATTGGGGCTGGGGGGAAAGCCGGGAAAGAAAATTTTGAAACCTGGTACAACGAGACCCTCTTGGGGTGATTCTTTCTCTCTATGACCCCATCACGGTAGTGAACTAATGCTGAGCTATTTATCACACTGGCAAAAGATTTTGTATCAAATATCACAATGTTATATACCATTTCAAAAAAAAAAAAGGAAGAATCCTAATATTATGAATTTGTTGCTATATCCTACTGGTTTTTTCTTAAAAAATAGTGTAAATATTGCAGTATTTGAAAATAATGGGAAATGAGATCATTGTGATATTAAAAAGGGGAGTGATTTTATGAGTTTCATTTTGATCACATCATATGGTTGGGTAAAGTCAAATCCAATGTATAAACATGGGGTCCACCTTTGAAAGATGCAAACCGTTCAAGTTGTGGACCCACTTTGTTTGCCATGGCACTATGGCCAAGGAGGAAAAAAAAACCTCAGACTTGGGACCCGACTCAGCTAGGGCTGTGTCCGAGTCAAGTTTGGCTGAGTCCCAATTTAAAGAAAAATTAGTTGGCCAAGTCTGATGGCAGAGTCCCATCATTCGAGTCCAAGCTCAGAACCAAACCGAGTCCGACTAGAGTTGGCCGACTTTATAATCCATGACTATTGCAGATTGGAGCTCTTCTCAAAAGAAAACAGTATGGACCATTGGATTGAAGAAAAACATGATTAAAACATTAATTAACACTTTGATTCATTAATAAATTTGTTTCCTGTGTGCAATATTCCCACATTTTAGTTATTCAGACAAGAGTTACCTAGTTCACGGTTTGATAAGTTCGAATTCGCGTTTGCAATTCATAATCCAGTGCCTTCTCAAATTTGAAAATTCGTTGGGGCTGAGAGAGAGAGAGAAAGAGAGAGAGAGAGAGAGAGAGAGCCTTGTCTTATTATAGTTAATACCATTGGACTAAAGAGAGAGAGAGAGAGATTCCACTAGAGAGAGAACCTTGTCTTATCATAGTTAATACCATTTGATTAGAGAGAGAGAGAGAGCCTTATCTTATCATAGTTAATACCATTCAACTAAAGAGTGAAAGAGGGGGTTAATACCATTGGACTAATGAGAGTGAAAGACGGGGAGAGTGTATAATATTATATTTAAGTCATCTTCTTCAGTTCGAGACCCAACTCGGTATGGGCCCATGATATTTTTTGACCGCAAGTGGTGGTCAACCTCATATAATCATTCCTTTATAGCAAATTAACAATACTACCATTATATTTGTTGGATTTCACATGTTCTCTGTGTGTGTGTGAGAGAGAGAGAGAGAGACACACACACACACACACAAATTTACCTATAATCTTCACTTCTGCTTTTTACATGCATTTTCTGAATATTTTATATTTTTATTATTTTATTTTTGTGCAATTTTTTTAACAGGATGCCTAGGAAACTTAGAATTTTGCCCATTCTTTAAGGATTTATGTTTGGTTCACAAACAACCTTTGATTGTCCAGATTAAGGGTCATTGTGTCAGCTTTCACATTCCTCTTATATGTATCCAATACTGTGGGTATTGGATAGTGGTGCAATCACATTGGGTTGCATATCTGATTGCGTCAAAATAAGATAGAAGACATTGGCAGAGACTTAAATTCTTTTGACTGCATAATGTCCTCAAGCTGTGTCCATTTTAGTTCCATGTATTTTTTTTTTCAGTAATTTTATACCTGTTTATATTAATCTTTCAGGCGCAGTTTTGGGGTTGGTGGGGGCATGCTTGTGGGTATGTACATTATTAGGTTGCGTTTGGTTGGCTGGAATGGAGGTCGGAATGGAATGGTCATTCCGTTGGAGTGACCATTCCCACGTTTGGTTCATGAAAAATTAATGGAATGACCATTACTTCAGGAATGATGATTCCTTTATGCAGAGGAATCACCATTCCATTGGGGGGTCAAAGGAATGGCCATTCCATTCCTTTGTCATTATTGGTTAAAGTCAAAAATGCCCCTGCCTTGCCCGATACAAATCAAAGAGTTCGACCTAATCTGCTGCGTCTCTGCTTCCAATTTCGGCTCTCATCTCTAGAGTCTCTCTCGTCTCATCTACTGCCAAGCAAACTGCGCCAAGAAGATCAGGTACGCCTCTCTCCCTTTATCAGTCTCTATCGTTCTCTTCTCCTTCTCCTTTCTTCACTGCTGCAGACGCACACACAAACTTGGATTCCTCCCTTCGAACCCTATTTTTTGGGGTCTGGACAGAGGAAGGTGAGAGGGGGCTGGGCGAGAGGAACAAAGGGACTGGGACAGTGGGGAGAGAGCGAGAGGGAGAGGAGCACATTGGTGAGCGACACGAGCTAGGTGGCTGGGAAGAAGCCTCTGCGACGGTTGGGAGGCATAGCCGATGCCTTATCCGTCGCTTCTGATCTTGGTTTCTCCATCTCTCCTCCTCCTCAGGTCTCTCTCTGCACCCGTCTGGATTTGGTGTCTAATTTCTTCCAATTTGAAATCAACCCACATTCTTTCTTTGAAATACTGTTTGTCACAAATGAGTTTGATCTGTTTTGGCGATTTGGTTTTGCAGAGAGGAGGCATCTCCTTTTCCCTGCAATATTTGGGGTTTCCTTTTTTAGTGTAATCCCTGCAATATTTGGGGCTTCTCCTTTACAATTCGATCACTTTTTTTAGTGTAATCTTCAATATTTGGGGTACATGAATCTTGTTGTTTAAGACTCAATGACAAACATCAGAGCCCATATCAATATTCGTGTTGAGAAATGTTGTCTGCATTGAACTGCTGATATACCTGTAACACTCGTTGGGTTGACTGTATCAGCTCTTTAATCAACATTTTCTCAATATCAGCAACAAATAATTACAGATTAGTGCAATTAGGAAAAATCATGGTGAGCCCATCCATGTCCTACTTTGGTCTAGGCTAACATATAAATAATTGGATATTAATCAGACACCCAGCCAGATTCATGTCTGATCACAACTTGCTCTTTAAGGAGTCCCTCTCTAAGCAGCCAAACAACCTCATGTGCACTGTATTTTATTGCAAGGCATCAAAATTTAGACGACTCTCTGTACATGAGTCCTATTGCTTAAGCAAACTAGTGAATGCATTTTGATATATTGAGGGGATCAAATTTGATATAAGTTGCATGTGTTCATATTATTGAATGATGCTTTAATCAGGTCCTCAATGGTACCTATTTTAATTTAAATTGATTTATCTTTCTTTTATGACAGTTATGGCACGTGTTAGTCTAGCCAAAAGAAAATTGAAAGTGAAGAAATTGGCAATGGTTATGCAGTGGTGGTTGGACATTCTACATCTACTGGGGCTATTCATACAAATATCATATAAATTATACGAAAAACAATGCATACGTGGGGTTAGATCTAGGTACCAATTAGATTACTATGGTAATAGAAAAATAATTGAGAATTGGGTATATAAGAGTGATCACATATGTTTGAACAATTTTAGAATGACAAGGTGACCATTTGTGAAGTTATGTCACTTGCTTAGTACAATTGGAAAGCTGAAACCAACCAGACACATGTTGGTTGATGAGCAGGTAGCAATTTCCTTGCATATCCTTGCTCATCATGTCAAAAATAGGGTAATTCAGAGTGAGTTTAATCGTTCAGCGGAGTCAATAAGTAGGCACTTCAAAAGGTTTTTGGTTGCAGTCATTAGACTACAAGGAGAGTTATATAAGAAACCTGAGCCAATACCAGAAAACTCGGTAGATGAAAAATGGAAGTGTTTTAAGGTAAATGATTCATATTTTTTTTTAAATTATATCTGTGTAATTTATCATCTATGTGTAAATATATTTTGATGCATTGTAATGTCTTATAGGGATGTTTAGGAGCTTTAGATGGGACACACATACCGGTCCATGTGCCGGCTGTTGACAGACCTAGGTATCGAACTAGAAAAAATCACATTGCAACTAATGTCCTTGCAGCGTGTAATCCAGATCTCCAATTTACTTATGTATTGCCTGGATGGGAGGGGTCAGCCGCTGATGGTCGAGTGTTACGGGATGCAATTGCTAGAAGACATGGTTTAGTTGTTCCACGTGGTAAGATACAATACTGTTACAAAATCAATAATAAACTAAATTCTTGAAAAGAGTATATATCACTAACATAAAAAAAATGTTCAATTTGTTTAAGGTACATACTATTTGGTTGATGCTGGGTATACAAATGGTGAAGGATTTCTTGCACCATATAGAGGTCAACGTTATCATCTGAATGAGTGGAGTAATGGACGTCAACCGACGAACGCGGAGGAATATTTTAACATGAAGCATTCAATTGCTAGAAATGTAATAGAAAGAGCCTTTGGGATATTGAAAAAACGATGGGCAATCCTTAGGAGTCCTGCCTTTTATCCCATTAATATTCAAGTTCATATTATCTTGGTGTGTTGTTTGCTTCATAATTATATAAGGAATGAGTTACTTGTTGACCCATATGAAGATATAGAACTAAACGATGATGACAACGAAAGAGACATGGATGTAATTGGCACTGTAGAGACTTCAAATGAATGGACTTCATTTAGACAACAAATGGCTGTTTCTATGTTTAATGCGTGGAGATGAACTATTTGAATTCGTTTGTATTTTAAAGGCAAAGTTTGTAATGGTTGCAACTTTTATTTGCTTGTATTGGACTGATTATTTGTAATGGTGAATTTATGTTGCTATATCATGTTATTTTTATACATTTTATTCATTGTGCCATTTTTCTTTATTATGTTGTTGGTTCATGGTTAATTAAATATCATGTTATTGGTAGATTGGTTGTTTTAATATTAATAGGCATGGACATGAGCGAAGATATAAACATCAATGAGATGGGGCCAGGGAAGAATAAAAGGAAATGGACAGAAGCTGAGGACAGAGAGTTAGTTTTTGCATTGTTTGATATGGTTAATGCTGGAACTCATAAGGGGGACAATGGGTTCAAGCCAGGCTTTCTTGGAGTGCTTGAATCTGTATTAAAGCAAAAGTTGCCTCAAAGTGGAATTAAAGGGAAGCCACACATTGATTCCAGAATTAAGACAATGAAAAAGGACTTCCGTATTGTGTATGATATGCTTAACGGAGTAAATTGCAGTGGATTTGGATGGGATTCAGAAAAGAATTTGGTGGTTGCAGAAGATGAAGTTTGGAATGGTTATATGAAGGTATTATTATTTGAGAAATCATTTGACGTATTCTTATTTGTCCTTTGAATATATTACTTTATTTGTTTTTTATAAGTTTTTTGTAGACGCATAAGGGTGCAGCTCAGTGGAGGACTACGAGTTTTCCACATTATGAAATGCTTTGCACTATCTTCGGTAGAGATCGTGCCACGGGAAGGGCAGCTGCTACCACTGAAGATATCTTGGATGAGCTAACTTGTTATGGTTGTTTCAACATGAGTTTAATTAAAAATTTTTTTGAATCTGTCTTGTTATGGTTCCTGGCCTTCTCACCTCAGATTTGTTCCATTGATGCTTGTAATTGGTTTCAATTTGCATAGTAACATGCAATATTTTTTCCCTTTGGTCTTGTTGGAACCTTGTTTTGCGGTTGAACTGGAAACCCCAGTTTATTTTGTTATTATTTCTACATGTATTGGGTTACTGGAGATGTTGTTCTAATCAACTTAATAAGTGAAAGGGTTCATGTGACTTGTAAATTTACATGGACCAAGGCTATATTACTGCAGGAGAATTATGGAGAATCATGGGGTGAATCCAAGGTAGTCTCCAACTATTTACTGAGGCTACAATTCCATAGATGAGAAGCCAATGTCATGTGGGTCATAAATCTGTGATCCTAGCTGTTGGAATGATGAGAACCACACCGCTACTGGGAATTGGGATGCTTTTGAATTAACAAATATTGGAAGACCAAAAAGGTTGGTTTTTTTACTGCTGGACATTTTTTACTTGGAAAATGGAATTAGTGACTACAAAGGCTGAAGAGAGAAGGGTAAATGGTTATCCTCAACAACCCCCCTTCTCTCTCTATTTCTGTTTTTAAACACTACAAGTCTGTTGTCATTTGCAAGTTCGTTGTCTTGTTGTCTCATTTCATCTGCAATCTCTGATATCTGTATTACCACTCTTAGAAATCTATTAAACCATATAATAACATAAATAATTCTGGTTACTATTCTCGATTAACCACCTCTTTCTTCCGGTGAAGACCCGTTGGTTTCCATGGTATTCCGGCAACCAGGTTTGTAAGTTCTCCATGAATTCTAAATTGTAAAACAGATAAAAATTATATTGAGTGTGACAACACTGCACTAAAAAAAATCATAAGCCCACCACATGATCTTGTCGATTCTCAGTGGTGGATCCAATAGTATGTTTATGAGTTTCCTGATGCACATGTTTTGGGCAAGTGAAGCACATGGGCCAGGCGGTCATCCAATGAATGGTAGTGCCTAAAGATACCATCAGAAGTGGAATGGTTGGATTGGCACATTCGCCTGGTGGTTCGACCCAAAGTGGTAGTTTTTGAAAGTAAGGCCCACTAAGGGAATTTGGCTGCACGGGGCTCACCCCTGCTAATCTGAACTTCCATTTCCAGCCCAGTTGTGAATATATAAAGTTATGATGGGTTGGATTGGCTTCGGTTTTGGCCCAATATAAGTATTAGGCTCAGGATAAACAGTTTCTTGGCCCATTTAATATATAAGAATTATTTGATGTTCAATCAACTGCGTATGTCCAGGTTGTGGGGTTTACAGAAGTTCATCAAGGCCTAACCTTTGCCACAGTAAGAAGAGCTGGTCATGAAGTTCGTCTTTTCCAACCCAAACTAGCATTTGACCTTTACAGGGCTTTCTTCGGCGGCAAGGAGTTACCCAAGTCATAGAATGATCGATAGTCAACTTGAGATTTCAATTTACATAAATCAATTATTAGTTGCATGAATTAAGTTGACCGGATGAATGGATGCTAGGATGACCAACAATAAATACCAATAAAAGAAAACATGTTATATATGTGATGAATGGATGCTAGGATGACTTGGTTTAGATAATATATGTGATGTTTAAGTTTAGTAACATGTTATATGAAGATTTTATTGATGTTTATTGCTATTGTAAATCATGTTTAAGGTTTATTATCACAGGGGTATATTGGTCAGTTTATATAAATTTTATTCCATTCCTAGCATCATTCCAGTGTACCAAACACAGGAATCGGAATGAAAATCTCATTACTAGATTGATTCCTTTGTCTAACCAAACGTTGGAATGGGAATTACTATTCCAGCCTCCATTCCATTCCAACCTCATTCCAGCATTCATTCCATTCCTCTCAGCAATCATTCCAGCAAACCAAACGCTACCTTAGTACATTCCATATTTTAAAAGCTTTTCGAAAAGGTGTCCCTTTTATTCAAACTCTTGTTTTACTCATCTGTTCATGTGGAACAGGACCCAATGACCCAAGATGGCATGGTGGGGTAGGCAGCTCACAGCCTGGATTTTTGGGAGGGCCTCCGCGGTAAACACTCTTTTATTTTAATTCCTTTTCCTTGTGTTAAAATGCGTTGGGAGCTATTGTTTCTGATTAAAAGTATGTTCAACTGAAACAGGGTTGCACCGCCAGGTTCTCGTTTCGATCCTATTGGTCCACCCGATGTCCCTGGATTTGAGCTAGAGCGTTTTATCAGGTCTTTATCTTAACCCCCATTTAGTGCTGATGGTATAGTAGCTCTTTTTCTTTGTGAACTATTTGGAATAATGGAAGCTTCATCCTCAATTCTTGTTGCCATGAACCAATGTTGCTCGCATGGTCATCAGATCAAACTGAGCATGTGGGACATAGACATAACAAAAAATAAGGGATGTTTGCGCACATCATAACCAGCATCGCATTGTAGTCTTGAGTCTTGATACCCAGATAATGTAGTATATCTTGTGTACTCATAATCAAAGGGTTTGATCCTTGTACCACTGAAGCAGTACTAGCTGCACCAATACTTGTCCTAAACTAGTTTTACACATCCTACTATTGTAACCCATTATTTCATATGCATACTATCATTAAAGAAATATGATACTTTTCGTCAAAATCCTAATATAAAATATGGAATCTAATGTTAAGAGGTACATAACATCATCTCATCTGTATCAACATCCTGGATTTCAAAGAATAGAGTCATACCCCGGTCTCTGTACCTGGAGTCTATATCCATATTTGGACATCATAAATTGTGATAGTTGTGGAATAGCTTGCATAGCATTTTCACCTCCTGCACACAAAAGAATTATGTATCATTTAGGAGGCCCCATAGTCATCATGGACTGTGGAGTTGTGATGCGGACAGTATGCTGCCCTTCCTGCAACCAATCACTTTAAGTAGTACAAATGAAAAGGTTGCACTTGTTCAAGAGCTGAACTGTTTCATCAGTTGGGCAAGGGGGAAGGAACTTATCAGAAGAGTCCCAATTGAAGAGTGATATAATCTGCACTTAAAAATCATGTCCAGTAAAAAAATGATTAATGTTCTACATTTGAAGCTAAAATTAGAGCCGATCCCATTATAGTTGGGACAAGGCTTTCATCATGATGATGATGGTTTGAAGCTAAAATTAGACGAATGCATTTCTTGGTTTGGCATAATTTTCCACATGGTCACATCCGAGATTGAATGCCGCAGGGAAGCTCACTATTGTGGTCATTGTTTGAAATGTAGCTTTGCTGAACCCCTCCACCACAGAAGTTCCAGTTTTTTTTTTTTTGTCCTAACGAATCTCTGGTTTAATTATAGTAACCCTCATGCTCATAGTCGGTGTCTATTGCTTGTGATGGGGAGAGCATGTTGCTAACCTTTCAAGCAATCACTTGTATATCACAAGTGGGGGAAGGTACACTTGTATCTGATCTTGAAGTTTCCATGCCCATATAAAAAAAGGGAAAAAAAAAACCTGGTGAGAAGAGTCAGAATTGCATAATGCTATATGGTAATGAGTTATGCACAAATGAAACGATTAATGCTCCACATTTGGAGTTACAGTTACCAGAGTGGGTTTACATCCATGATGAACCTGCTGATAAGCTCTAATGGTGTTCATCACTTGTGGCAAATCGTGCTTATGCATTTATGTTTGATATGTGTTAATCGGCTATAGGATCTTCTTTAAGTACACCTTTTGTTATTATTATTTTTTTTTTTTTTTTTTTGGCTTTCCTGTTGGAATTTTGAGAGACCTGGTGGTGGTGGTGGTCATCCAGATGCTCAGCATTTCCCTGGTGGGCGCGGCTACTACCTTTAGATCAGCCTCTGCGTGAGAAATATGCAACTTCTGTTTATGCTGAAGGAAATATGTAAATATTTGTTATTTATACTCTGTAGATCAACTTGGAGAGGCTGGATCAAATTCTCTTATTGTAAATAAGCCCCCTTAAGGGTTTTATGTAGATTTTCCAAGACTAGTATAACGCAATGCTTTTCACATACAGCTGCCAACATTTTGACCGAAAAGTACAATTTATGAGTTATTATTGGGAACTTATGGCAGCAGACGAATGAGATTGTTTTATGAGATAGACATTAAAGAATGAGATTGTTATATGAGATAGACCTTAAATCATTTACGGGTACCATCAGTATCTGCCAGTGTGGCACCACACTAGAGACCTTAATCATTACAGTTTCATCATTATCTACTAGAGTGTAGCACCAGAGTGCTAATGCAATTGTTGTCGATAATATTGGATCTACATTAGAAGGGACAGTTTTATGTCTTTTATTTGATTTCAGATCCAGTGACTACGTATGGTTCCATATGTTCGGTTTTCAACTGTGCTGCATGAGAAACAATTTCATTGCCAATATAAATGTATTACAAGAAAGAAGAATTCAGATGAAAATTACCATGTTAATTCTTACATTTGTAGTAGATGGTTTCATAAATTGGAAGATCAAAGTCGTCTGGATTTTCCATTATACTTGAGCACAAAACCCTAATATGGATTCCATCTTTATGAATCTTCACTTTATCCTCTGGTCCCACTCAAAAGGCTTGGGTGAAACAGAGCCCATGTGAACATTCTAGCTGACAAGTGAAACGCCTACGACTCGTTGGTAGGCATGGATTATGATTTCTAGGAAAAGAGGATAAAATGGGCTCTTACCCGGGCATTGTCGTAGAGGTGGGGTGGAGGATATAGATGATGTGAGCAAGACTTTCTTGGGAGTGATCTACTGGGATGATGATTTCTATGTATCATTTTCCATCTTCCCTTATCAGGACTCGTAAAAATGATTTGCAAATAAAATTTTTATATCTAAATAATATTTTCTAGGGGTCTTTTCCTGTGCATACGTCTCTAATGGACTTTTCATATACACTCTTTGGTGGGGCCCACTATGGACCCCACCAAGGGATGAGACTGGGAGGGTTGAAAATATCTATGTGAAAGCACCTCACATATCATATTTGGCCCCAATCACATATCTCTAACCCCTTCATCTTGGCTCACAAATTCATTCTGTTTGGATTGGTGTACAATCGATCCAACGGTCCAATAAATTTGGATCCGACCAAAACTTGGGGTGAGTTATTATCATGAGGTCCCATGTGTATTATAAGGTTTGGATTGAGTGATAGATAGGCCCCACTTAGAGTTCTCATGAAAAAAATGGTGAGGGACGGATGCGTACAAAGATTTTAAATTTAAGATTTGAAATTTCCTTGTTTTTAAGGATTTCAAACCAAATGTGAATAATAGTGGAGCCCACCTAGTGCCCCCACCAATTATGAGGGATGTGGGGGATCAAAACATCTGGATGTGATCTACCCGTATGAAAATTTTCAAGCTCGGTCAACCATTCTAACTCCTTGAGTTATGATCCTCATGTTTAAAGGTTTATAAGGCATGAATTGGTTAGGATGATGATCTAAGCTTCCGTCCTTGTACACAAGTAGCTGGGGGAGATCTTATGTTACATGTTTCTTCATGTATTGGCACCAATCCAAATTTTAATTCTATTGAAGTGATTGGAACTTTATGAAATATATAGCCAGTGTGTCAATCTGATTAGTGAAAAGAATTCAAACGGCTATCTGCACAAGATGAGAGGGTTTTGATCAAGAAATTGTGGGCTCCGGGCAGATTAGACCAGACGATTAGCGGCCAAAATTCGAGCAGGAGTTTGAAAGATACGATTTTTCAAGGCAGTGTTTAGATCAATGTCTGAGTGAAATGAGTATTTTTTGAGGTGTTCCAAGTTGCCCAATCTAGGTTCTCTTCAACTGGTATTGATTAATCATTCGCTACCTTTCTTTGATTGAGTTTTGTCCAATTCAAATATGGTTGATTGAGTGGTTTGATTTGTTCAAACGGCTTGTAAATCTGGAGGTGAGTTGACAACAAGTTCCATGATCAAGGACATTCAAGTATAATCTGGGTACAGATCCTAAGTCCGTAACACCTTGAAAGGAAAAATATTTGAATGGAATTGCAGAGAGAAAAAGTGGGACGTACTCAAATCATATAAACAAAAGTAGGTAAAAATGAAAAACAAGAATTCATCTGTTTGTATTAGGATATAATACTGTAAAACTCTTAATTACAGATGAGCATCGAATACCGCCGATGGTTTTCAAGCATACCTTCTCTCCAAAATCTAATTGCAAATAGATGGATAGAGGGAGTAAGGGGTTGCAATCCGTAAGTGAGCTGAGAGAGGTGCCAAGTAATGGTCAGCTCTACCAGCAAAAAATTCTTCAAAAGTCTCATTCTTGAAATATATGCCGTTTCCTTTTAAGCCTGGAAAATGGCCGGCGATGACAATGACGGGAGAAGACTTACGCCCCAAAAGCCGTACCCGATGATCTAAGCTTTGCACCTACGTTAAATTTTTCAACAACTTATTATTACTGCGTCCACTCTTTTTCAACTTTTAGCTACTACGTGTTGACCATGTGGGCTTTGGTTTCAAATCTTCGGTAATCCTTTCCGAGTGGGGATTGAGCCCCCTGTCAATGCGGAGAAGGAACACTCCGTCATCATTGATGGCATAAAACTGCTCTTTAGGGAGTGTTTGGTAACCCTACTTCAAAGTAGACTTAAAGTTATTTTTCATTTTATGACACATCAGAATAAAAAAGCCACATCAAAATACCATATTTAAAAAAAAACAATTTACCTTTTTACACTAAAAAGTCAAAATTTACTTTCTCATCCACAAAAAATATTTACTTTTAACACAAAAAGTCAAAAAATTATATTCTCTTTTATTAAAAGACAAATCTCATTATTAGATTGATTTAACCCCTATTAATTTTTTATTCTTTAAAATAATCATTTATCTCACTTCACTCACCTAAGTAAATTAACAAATAGCTCCTTAATATATATTACATCGACTACCACCAGTTTGGTGAAATACCCATGGATTCTAGTCCAGGCATCATCTCCAATTCTGCAAAACCACAAATGACGATGTACATGTCTGAAAATAACAACCACCAAATTGACATCATCAGACATATTGCACTGAGGAGATCTGCGTCGTGGTAATGACCATTTTGTTGTGGTTCTTACATCACACATTGTGCTCATAAATAAATCACACGATTTACAAACAAGCAACCACACGAAAAGAGACATAGATTTATGTGGTTCACCTAACCAAGGCTACATTCACTGGCACATGGACGATTATTTTCACTATAACAAGTAAAGCATACAGAGACTCTCACTCTCTCACATCGTCTCTCCTATGTAGTGTGGAAATACTATGGCCAAAAGAATTCTCACCTCTCTTCAACGCAAGATCTAGGGTTACAGACTATATATATTTATAATACTTTCTTAGCTACAAAGAAAAGTTCAGTACAAATACCAAAATACCCGTGGTCTTAAATTGGTCCTTAGTTAATCCAATGGACCCCTCTGGTCAAATCGAGACATAAACCCAACATATTCATGGTGGACTAGTGAGGGAGCCCAACTTGTTTTCTATACGGGGGATGGTAGATAGATATACGAGTAGTAGTCAACAGTCATCAGCCACCCATTCTGAAAAGACCCACAGCAGTATTTGCCAGGAAGATGCGGAATATGGATGTGTGCGGATCTTTTGCTTGGAGATGCCAAAGAACTCTAAATCTTCTTTTTCATAGTTGTCAGGAAGAATCATAAGCCATGGCAGTTCACAGGATAGGCTCTTGTTTAGAATTGACTGCCATGACTTGCAGACAAGCGGCATTTGAATTTGATGCGAAGGATGGCAAAGATTGAAAATAATCTCCAACAGCTTTTTAGGAAGATGGTCCCAGTTGGCTTTGTGCATGAGAAATATCAAAAGCTGATGAAGAATAGCAATGAAATAAACTGGAGATCAAGTAGACTAGAGAAGAAAACGTATGGACTTTATCTTAGGTCCTGTTTGGATAAATAAGTAGCAAACTAGAGTGAAGTAGCAAATTTTACATAAGAAGTGAAGTGGAGGAGATGTGGGTTAAAATTAAGGTAGACTAGTTCACTTCATTCTATTTGGATACTTAATGTAAAGTGAAATTTAAAAATATTATAGAGTAGAATTGACTTTTACTCAAAGAAATTATAGTATTTAGGGTTAAAGTGAAATGTATTATACATGAGTTTGTTGTGCGCGTGTGTGCAAACACAATCAAGATCAACAATCACCACACAAGAAAACAAGAAGATTTACGTGGTTCGGCAAAGATACCTACGTCCACGGGAAACTAATTTCCACCAGGTTCTCCTCCAATCTGTGAAACCACAGCCTTGGAATCTCAGCCACTCTCAGCCTCTGTGACTGACTATCCAGGGTTACAGATTACATCATATATATATAACCATTACATCATTAACCCCCAAGAACTCTATCTCAAGAAAAAGGAAAGTCCTAACCTATTAGAAAACTGCTGTTTGACAAAACAGGAAATTCCTAATATCATTAGGGAAACCACCCCAGATATAGAACCCAATCATGGTCTGGACCCACATGGCCAACAGGGTTGACAACAATACTTTTATCTTTGGGCAAGACTCATCCCAAACAGAGGTAAAGTTAGAATTTTAAGCTGTTAGGGCCTATTTAAGTTTACTCCACTCTATTTTTTTATTATCCAAACAGGGCCTTAGGGGCTGATGGGAGAAGTCAGTAACGATTCTCTTGTTTTAAGTTTTAGAAAAGTTTTAAAATTAGATATCTTTAGGAAAGTTTTAAAATTAGATATGTTATATTTAAATTGAATATCCTCTCCATCTTTAGTTTTCTCATCCAATTCTACTAGAATTAGTACTCTAATCTTTCTATTTTTGCAATTATAATAACAGACGTCTGGGTTTTATATAATGAAAAATAGATCGATTCCCACATCCATGGGTTGGCACCAGGTTAGCTTTGGTACCAGACAATTTAGATCTATGGTCCAAAGTATGCGACGAGATCAAACCCATTTACTTATTGGGATCTAGATAAGGACCTCAAACCCACTTGGAGTTCCAAGCCGAAACCCAACCATTGTTTCTTTCACAACAAAGACTTCACCATCCCTTATGCTCTGCTAGCCAAAACTCATCCTTTCTCCTTACAGATTTGAAAAGCCCTTTCTCTTAATCTGATATGGCCAATGGAAGATGGATTCGAGCACAATCCGCGAATCCTTTCTTCCACACATGTCAAAGTCTCAATCCGTCAATCGCAAATCTAAGGAATTTCCACCTCGCTCTGATACCAAAACAATTCTAGAGAGTAATTTCCACGGTTCTCTTCTTTGCTCAGCAATGGCCATGGTGATCCCTCGATTGTGAAAAAAACCCAAGCGATCTCAACTTTAATACCATTTGTAAGATTTATGCACTCATTAAGGTACCATTCCTATTAAAACCAATTAGTGATAGTAAATGCACAACTCAATATTTTAAAGCATTTGACATCGCACTTAAAGGCCTATTTTTAGAGTGGTCGTAGGGAGCGACATTATGGTACTCCTCTACCTAACAATCTTCCTCTCACGATGGTGCTCCTGCGACTCGAACCCTTGACTTGGAGCTCTGATATCACTTGTTAGGAAAAATAGAGCAACAAAAATACCCGCGATTGAAGGATTAATTATGATGAACACAAGCAATCACACCATCAAACAATTACACACATGAACACAGCAATTTTACGTGGTTCAACAAGCCTACCTACGTCAACGGAGGAGAGAACTCATATATCATAATTCTATCTCAATCCCCTTAGAATTTAGGATTGCAGTACATCAATATATAGTTCCTGCATCTTGCTCAACAAGAAAACTCATATATAATGACTAAAATACACATAACTTTTAATCTCAGTTCTGGCTAAACCAGGCGATCAATCCGGCTAAACTCGAATACAAGACAAAACCTAACGGGATGGATAAGAGAGAGATCGAACTTCCTATCAACGGTTATCAGCCACCCATTCTGAAAAGACCCACCGCACCAGTTGCCGTGTATTTTCAAAAGAGAAATGGCGTGGAACTTCTGCTTGGAGAGACTAAAGAAATCGCAGTCCCGATAAACTGCTTGGACAGACCGCATTCGAATGTGATCAACTAGAAGGCAAAGATTGAATATCATCACCCACAAATCTTGAGGAAGATGGAGCCCGTTCACTTTGGCCATTTGACATAAGAAAACGGATAGAAAGAAAAGGTGACAAGTGGACCCTAAGCCAACAACAGAACTGAGAACTAAAATTAGATCAATAGAGGTGAGGAGAGATGAACCGTAACAACTTCTGCAAGGAGATAACGAAAAAAGTTAAAAGAAATGCAGATCAGATCCCAAAGAAGTTAGTATGGACTTTTTTAGGGCTGCAGGCACAGTTCAAGAAAGTCTAAAACTAGATATTATATATTTCTAATTTTTCGGAAACTATTACTCCTCGTTGTACTTGAATATCTCATCCAATTCTACTAAACTTGTACTCCTCTTTCTAGTTTTAGAGATTATTATTATTATTAAATTAGGACAGCTCGAGAGAGAGGTAGCTGTAGAAGTAGCAGTCCCTTCTCCTCTTTCTTGTCTTTCTTTTACTTTCAGTTTTTCTTTCAAGTATACATGGGGCCCCCGAGTTATAATTCAATCCTTTCGCACGAATAATCTCCTTTTAATTAATATTGATCTTGATTTTATACATGTTCTAAGTTGAGTTAAAGATTATTTATTTATTTATTTACACCACCATGCCAAGAGTTCATACAATCTAATTGATGATGGCAGTTGTGGATGTAGACCTTGATTATTATCCTTTCCATCCAATCTGTGGCTGATGGATGGCTTAGAAGAAAGTAGCATGCAGTTAAAATTCAGTTGTCAAGAGCATGATAATTCGGATAATCCTACAGGGCTTACATGTAGAGAAACATAATAATTTTTTTGAGACTCTTACGGGGATCAAAATTTTAATTTGAAACGTTAAAACTTTTTTATTGACCCATTGGACCGAAACAAAAAGGCGATTGTGTTTCAAATTTGGATTAGATTAAGGACCGCACAGGAGATTTAACTCCCTCAATTAACCTTAATAATGCCAAATCTAAGGATTCTTTTCATCTTTCTACCAAAAGTAGATGAATTCCATCAACCACTTACAAATTGGCTTATGAATGCAGTCGTTATTTACAACTGGATCCGAAATTGAGCCATCTGTTTAACTATTCTAGTTCCAGGTCCAAAATGGTTCCAGCCCAGAAACCACGTTGGGCATTTATTAATTAATGTCCATAGGAATTCATTTCACAAGCACACAAACGCTCACCCACAAATACCACACAAGTCCTGGTGATTTCTTCATATTTTCAAACAGACCCATGGCATCAGCTCGTCTTCTCCTCTCTCTTCTCCTTCTTCACCTGCTCGTCCTCACCGACGCCAAAAAAGGTCAGTATGTATCTGATTGCAGTTTCCACGGAATTGAATTACCCATGATCAACTCAAACTTACCTCTCTTGCAAATTGCATTTGCTCAGCTTCTTCTTCTTCTTCTTCTTCTTCTTCTTCCTCGACCAAGCTCGTATTGGAGCATGGATACACGGTGTCGACTCTGCTCGACGCCAACAAGCTACAAAACCCCATCCACCCCTTTTTTCTTCTTCCTCGGCCCGGCCGAGAAGATGACCTCTTCCTTCTCGACTCTGTCAGCAGCTCTTTCTACACCCTCTCCTTCCCAATCTCTCAAGGTAATCAGGCTACCCACCACTCTTCTGATTCCTTTCTTCTTTCTTGCACATCTTGGGTTTTTCGGGTTTCTGGGTTTTAATGTCTTTAGTGTTTGCAGATAGTGGGGTTGATCGATATGCTGGCAATGGGATTGTTGGGTTCTCAGATGGAGAACTAAATGCTGCGATGTTTCATCATCCGCGAAGTTTTGCTGTGGATTCACGAGGGAATGTGTATGTCGCGGACAGGAGCAATCACGCCATCAGGAAGATCACGCAATCGGGTGGGTGCTGTTTCTCTACTGTGAATGTGATGCAATTTGTTGGGGTTTTTTATGTCATGGCCTCATGGGTATGGAAAGATGCATGCTTTTTGTTTTGGGTGTTGTTTCCTTTTGATTTTGGGTTTAGGGTTTTAGCATTCAAGTATTTGGATGATGATCAAGATCGGCAGAAACCGTTCCCAGCCGAGTATTGTGAAGAAATTACATGGTGGGTAACTTTTTTCATAGGAGAGTAAACTGCACGGGGTTTTGTATAAATTGCAGAAGATTCTTCTGGGAACCGGATGACTAAAGGACCAGTGTTTGGGATTTCTTCTCCTACAAGGAATGGTAGTCATGTGAGACTCTCGAGAATTGACAGTACTACTGATAGTGACTTTCAGATTACTTTTAAGGTTGGCCAACAGGGGGATGCCACCTACTAAGGTTGCTCTAATGCTTTTCATGTCATATTCTTAACAACTTGGTAAATTAGAGGGGGTGTTTTGTTAACTTTAAAAAAGTCTCCCCCAAAGAACCCAGTATTTCTGGCATCTATATGCACTATACAGGTTCCATAATGTAGGGCCACCTACTTTAAAATCTTGGGGAACGCTTAAAATAAGCATTGTTAACGAGCTTCATGCTTTGGGGTTTGTCAATTACACAAGTATATTGAATGATTTAAGGGGGGGCCACATGAGTACAGGGAAGTCAAAACTATAGGATTAGGTTGGTTTTTGTGTTTTTCCAAGTATTTTTCAAAAAACATGAGGACGTAGGATATGAAACTTCATACCTTTATTGTCACAAATTGGAGCTGGGGATGTGTGAAAAAAAAAGAATGGGATGGGCTATTTGCAATTTTGAGACCTGTGAAAAAATATAAAAAAGGTTAGGCAGGATTTGAGCTCCAAAACTTTGCTGACAGAACTAGCAACCAAGAACAACTCAATGCTGAAAATGGACCCTTTTTACACACCAACTCAATTTCATGAAACAGCTATAAACATGTAATTTTTTTTTATTCCTAGTGATTACATATGTAAAATGTTGCAAATAAATAAACTCTGTTGGAACTACTATGTCGTAGATAACCCAGAAGTATTTCCTACTATTACTAAAAAAAAGATGAATTAAGCTAGTACAATAAACAAAGAAACTAGCATCCTTTGCACTATCCATGAAATATGAATCAAGATGTTTTTTTGACAAGTCAATCTTTTGTATCTATTTGACTTAAAACTTATTCAAATGGATGTTCAAAGTGCTTTAAACTTTTTGCAAAGTTGATATCTGATTCAATCTACTTTAATACCCCTTACCTCTTTTTCAAAAAGTAAAGGAAGGTCAAATTTTGTCAAATAGAAATGAATGACAATCAAACACTTTTTTTTTCTTTTTCTTTTTTTTTTTTGGGCAAGTTTGCACATATAACTTTTATGAATGACAAGTTTAGTTGTACTACTTTTACTTTATGGCACATTCGTCTCTAATAGTTTTCTATATGACAGCTTTCCCATGTTACTTTCCAACATGAAAAAACTAATTTTTGAATTGAATCAGACATACCGAACAGTGTATTTGTAGAAAGGTCTAATTGAAGCCAGCTATTTTAGATAGATCTATTTGGATGAACTCTATTGCAAACAGAGAAGATTTGCCAAACAGGTCCTAAGACAATAACTTAACGAGTTCTCAACTAAACAACTTCTAAGAAACAGGGTCATCTTGCCATTTAGTCACTCTATGCTCACAGTGTCATCAAAGATGACCCTAGCGTCTTCATCTTTTGGCCACTATGGGTGCACCACAGGCAAAAAATCTCTCATATTTAAAATCCTGTTTAGATGTAGAAGCCATTTTCAAGTAAGACTGCTGGACACTTATAGAGGGGTTAGCTTTTCCTTGATTGGGGAGATTGGTCCATCAATGTGAGGCCCGTTATATCAGTGATTGGGATTGGTCCATCAATGTGAGGCCCGTTATATCAGTGATTGGGATCACTGATCCATGGTCATGGCACCATGTTTGCAAACTCAAGCTCAAAGTAACCTAAAGGTATTCTTGGGCCAAGGATCAGATGGTTCCTGTTGTTAAATATAGTTTGGTTTTACCATATATCTTACACTTCTTTGGCATTTTAGGTGTGACGACAATTGCTGGTGGCTACTCAAATACAACAGGTCACACTGATGGGCCTGCTCAGAATGCGTCCTTTTCTAATGATTTTGATCTGACCTTTCTTCCCAGAAGATGTATCTTGTTAATTTCTGATCGCAGTAACAGATTGATTCGCCAAATGACTCTGAAACCAGGGGATTGTGCTGCCCATAATGCACCTCCAGGTTAGCAACTGCCTGCTTTAGATTTTTCTGCTCTGAATAATCTACGTACTTGGTATTTATAACCAGTTAGAGTATTTTAGCTCCCGTGCGGCCCTTTTTTTTTTTTTTTTGTAGAAATAAAGGCTATTGAATAGAGAATAGTATTGCTAATAGTATGTTACTCATAATGGCAACGTAGATATTAACAACTTTTTTTCTTTTTCTGATTAGGAGCATGACTTAAACCAACAACCTTGTAGTTGCGACTGTGAGCACCTTTTGACTGTGATAGTTGAGACGATAAGTTTTTATTAAATATTTGATTCCGATCCAATGCTTGAGATACCTGAGTGGGCTACACAGCTAAGCCATGCAGTCCCACAAGTTGGCAGATCCACAAAACCTTTTCTTTTTCTTGTGCTGTACAAAATCCATTTTGTTTGAAAATTTTCTCTTTTTTGTTAAATTTTATATTTAAATGTTAGTTAAGTGAGATAAGTTTCGCTTCCTAGATGGCGTCTAGTTTGGAGTTCATTTATTTGAGTGATCCAAAGCCTCACTAACAGTTGTTATTTGCTCAACGAAGTCATCATTGTTTTTTTTACTTCTAGAAATAAAGTTGAAGTGTTGATGGCTTTTCTGCTTGCTCCCTTTGTGTGGTGCAGCTCATTGCAGCTAGGGTAACTCACCCAGGCCTTATATATTGGGTCACTTTGCTATTGATATTGATGGGGCTGGGGTGGGGCAGGCTTGGATTGATGCATGATAAACCCCGTCAAGTTGACAATATTTATATTAATTGGACATGCATATCTTAGATTGGGTAGCATCGGATGGCCCTAATATCACATTTATTTACTAACAATAACAGCATTATGTTATCAACTAATATTAATGTCACCTTTCATCATGAGGTTAGATTTGCTGATTACATGGCGGATATGTTAGCCAAGCAAAGGGTTGATAGATTGATTCCTTGGGTGGGTGTAATTATGTAATTGAGGTTGGGTGGTGCATCTTTCTTGCACTTTCTCCTTCCTTTTGCCCTATGTCCGTCGTTCTTTGTCTCTCTTTTTTCTTTACTCATATTTTGTTACCGCTTCCAAAAAAAACAATAACAACATTATTAAAATTTAAACCTCTTGTTTAAATACACCTAATCACCATTTAATTACATAGTTACACTCTTTATTAACAATAAAACTTGATTGCAAATTCTCTCTCTCTCTCTCTCTCTCTCTCTCTCTCTCTCTCTCTCTCTCTCTCTAATTTAGTAGCAGCTGGATGATACATTTTCCTCAACCATGGGACATTGGATCCTCCATGAGGGGATTTAATAAAGGTTCTTGTTGTCAATGAAGCATCTTAGTCGAGTGGCCACCCGACCGCTACATGCTATGTACTTCTATCATCGATAGGGCAACAAATCTGCTAGTGCCGAATGCATAACTAGATGAAAATTTCTTGTCTTGTCACTACTCCAATTAACATCCATGCAACTCCTGAACATTATTATAACAACATTAACAACAATTTGTATTGTGTTTAACATGCTGCAAAATCCACTATACTTACTTTTCAGTCAAGAAGCATATGGTTACTTTAGTAGGGGTCTCATGGGTTGGGCTGGCCCAGGTTGATGGGCCAGATTTGGCCCTTAATTTGTAATATTCGGGCTGGGCCTGGATTTAGATTCTAGGCCTGTTTAATTTCGGTCGGGCTTGGGTTAAGTGATAGTTTGCCTTAAAATCAAGGATCAAAATAGTTGTGGTGGTTGGCATAGCAGTCAGCTACCAAAACATTACAAAGCGAGCAATATGTAGTGGTGTGATTCGAAACAGTTGTCAAAACTCTGAATTTTTTTAGAATATCTAGAATATTGGAAAATGCTTGAATATATGATTTTTATGCAAAAGTAACTGTGATAGAGGGTGTAGCGGCCCCGTTATTGCATGAGGTCCTATATCATTGAATGATTAGAAATATTAGTATTAATCTAATTTTTCACATGTATTCATGTTAATTACTTATACTAACTTAGAAACTAATGAAAGACATATAAAAAGCAATGTATGTCATGAAGATATCATCAAAATAAACAATGTACTCAAGAGTTAAAAGTTGAAGTGTTCAACAATCTAGTCAACAGTCAACACCAAAATTGGCATAATAATTAATAGCTTCATAAAAAACAATGTACCTTGGGCATATTTGGTAGCAAGATCATCGAGGAAAAGAAACCTGATTTCCAGGCTATCTATCAAGATCAATGTTTGGTGTTGTCAAATCTTCGATAATCTTGTGATTTCCAGGTTCTACCTTCCCCCATCAGATTTCTAAATCATCTTATCCAAAACAACAGATATAAAAGGCTAAATCCTTACCCAAAAGAGTACACAACTTCTCATAGACCTGGATAGCTTGAGCCCAAACTGGGCCCAACCCAATTTGGTCCAGGCTTGGGCCTTTGGTTTAACTACTCAGTACAGGCTCAGATGTCATATTTTGGCCCAATTAATAAATGGCCAGACTTGGACTTAGCTGTAGAGAGGCCAAATCTTGGCCCGACCTGATTGAGAAGGGGATAATAAGAAAATATAGACAAGTACACATGGGATATAAAAGGATAAGTCCTTACATGAAAGAGTACACATAGCTGGGGGTGCTCATGGGCCGGGCCACCCCAAGCCTGATCCAGCACAACTGGCTTGGATATGTATTTAAGGCCCGTTTAATAATTGGCTTGGGCTTGGATTAAGTGACAGAAAGCCCAACTCTCGGCCCGGCCTGTGTAATGAATGCATGTAATTTAATTTAATCAATCAAAACAATTCCCTAAATACCTACAAAATTGATAAAAAAGCTCGATTCAGCTCAGCCCGATTGATTTAATGGGCAAGCTTGGGCCAAACTTTTATAGCCTATGTTAGCTTGGGCCGGTCTTGGGACAGTGTTTCTAAAGTTGGGCTGGGCCATGATATGCCTTAGCCCGACTCGGGACGGCCCGTGAACACCCATACACAGTTCGCATGGACCAGGCTGGCCCGAGTCCGAACTAGGCCCAGCCCGATTTGGTTCGGGCTTGGGCCTTTGGTTTAAGTATTCAGGCTGAGCTCGGATGTCATATTTTTTCCCGATTAATAAATGAGCCAGGCTTGGACTCAGTTGTAGAGAGCCCAAAGCCCGGTCTAGCCCAATCGGCCCAAAGCCAAGCCGATGAACACTCCTAGATTTTACTATTCAGCACCAAATATGAATCCTAAAAATCCTCAGTCATTTCATAGTTCTAACCAAACGTAGAACATAAAAAATCCTCAACTATATCCTTAGTGAGGGTTTTCATTTTCTAGGTTTAGTGAGGAATTTGTGAAATTGCAGATTCCTCACTTGTTACCAGACGTGCCCAAGTTACTAGTTAAGACTTAACAAAATAATGTTGAAAAAGGAATACCTCTAATTCCAATGGGAATGTCTACTGGGATATATGATGCCGTTGCCCCCCATTCCCATCGTTGTTGTAATTGATACCATATCACTACTACTAGTTCCAACATATTGTGTTTGCCCTCCATATTGATCATATACATATTGGTGGGCATAGGAATCTCAGAACGTGAATAAACTTGTGTGAACTTGGAGCTAGATAGTTGACCATATGACCTTGATTCTGAAGATTGTTGTTTTGGTTCTGCTTGACCATATTGTGGTAGTATGGTGGTCCATGTGGTACCCTGAATATGGGTCATGGGAAAAGAGGGTACCACATTAGTGTTTGCTGCCCTCCAACATCACCACTCCTAGCCACATTTCCATGTTCATCAGGACCACTGGAAGGCGAGGGTTTATGTCTACATAAACATGACCTAGCCTCATACGAGATGGAGGTGGAAAGTCCACTACATTCTCGACAAGAGTAGCATCTCCTCCGTCATCGGGATAGGTTATAATGTTAAAGAGTAGTGTGTTTTTGGAATTGAGAGGTGGAATTTATGAATCTTATTTCTTTTGCTGAGTAGGGTCTTAGTCTAGGTTAGTTTTCTGAGGCCCACTATAGATTCAAGCCTTGGTGCCTGTTCAAATTGACTAGAAATTTAAAAGCATCTGGAAATTATGAATCACATCTTTGCTGAACTTTCACATACAGATTACTGAATATATTACTTATTTACTTGAGCAGGGTTAGGAGTGCCAATGGTCTCTTGGATAGGAGTACTGTGCTCTCTTGCAGGCTTGATTGCTGGGTTTGTGGCTCGTCCATTTCTCACCTCTCATGTAACCAATATTTTATTTGTTATTCTTCAGTTAGCAATGATTATGATGATGGTAATAGTTAACACTATTATTTAAAAAGGATCCTATTACCTGCCTTTTGAAGCTTCCCATGTTGCCAGCTGAAACACTTCAGTATGGGATGCAATTTAGCCTCTTGTGAACCAGTGAGGATCAGGATATCAAGATAATCATACAGATATTTACAGTTGCTTTATGTGTGATTGACTCCTGAAATAGAACCCGCTGAATCCTAGGGCGAATGTTACATTAGAATGGAGTAATATTCGGGTTATTGCCAATTCATTGATTGAGGCTTCCATGGTTTGGTTTTATGAATGGTGGCCCTTACAATATAGATTCCAGATGGCAGCATGGTACTTCCCACGCAGCCAGCTACAAAGGATCTTTTCTCTATTGTTTTTATTGCTGTTATGATTATCAGCTACAATCTCTGTAATATTTCCAATCATAAAATGGACTGCTTAGACCTTTGCCAACCCAATTTTTGTAGGTTGCAAATCTCCGGCGACTATCGCCTCGGCAAGATGTGGAAGCATTGCCAAACCAAGGTGGGGAGACGAGTACTGATAACCTTCTCCGGTCTCATAAGCGTAGTTGCTAGCTCGAGACCTTACCAGCTGCTGTGTGAGTTTGTAAGGATGAATCTATCGGTTTTATCCCTTATGTTAGGTATTTGTAGTCTAAAAAGGCATAGTTTGCATATCAGACATGTTACTAAAAATTCACAGAGCTCATGTGATCTGGCAAAGGATTTGGTTGATTCTGAGGGAAGGTCATCTCTTTTTAAGAATAGGAAATCCATCAAGCAAGGGGAAGATGAAGCAGATGATGAATCAAAAGGCAAAACTGAGTAGCTGACGAGCTAACAGCCCAATACGATTTATTCAAATGACTTAATGCATGCTATTAGCTCTGCTGAAAAAGAAGGTTACAAGGATCTATTGAGAAGAAATTTTTTGATGTCATTTCATCATTTTTTTTTTTATGTCTGTGGAAGATGGGTGGGTGTAATTCGATGGAGAGAGGCCTTTTTAATGTAGTAAATCAATTTAACAAAGCCGTAGATTGTCCCACCAAGCATTAGCATGGACGTCCACTCTCCTATGGCTTGGAAGAAAGCCAGTGCCAGCCCAGTGGGATAGGCATATCTTTTCCTGGCCCAAACAGATTCTATTCCAGGGGTTGGTGTAATTCTGCATCCATAGCACATCCAATTCCATTTAGTTTGGGCGGTTGTCTGGTTTGAGTCTGTTTTTCAACTAGTGTGGTGTTTTTCATTCAGTGTGTGGACTGCACCAACCTGCCGCCCGTCCCCCTTTTTTATCTAAATTTTGAGAGGAATAAATTGACATCTGTTACTGTTTTCTGCCTAGATGTTAATCCATGTTTAAGAATATAAAATGATCCATCCATTTTGCAGCCAAAGCACATCTAGTCCATTTAATTTGTGGGGCCACATCTGTGTCTGCGCCCAAATATGGCATGGGCATGAAGAAAGCAAAGAAGGAAGATTCTGATTTATTGCGTGAAGAACAAATTTAAGGAAAAATCCAACGATTATTTCTCTTTTTAAACTGTTCGACATGTGATCTAAATGGTTTGGATCACCCAAAAAGTCAGAGCCCATGGAGATGTAAGCATTAGGTATTTGATGTTAATTGAGAAGATAGAAATGCCCCATTTTTCAGGTAAGCGATGCCAGATGGTTGGTGCACACTTCCTATAAGGGGTCAACGTTTGATTTATTCAGTCTCGTCTCACTCACCAACAAAAACAGTTCCATCCAAAGTTGGAAGTTGACCTCATTGGCACTTCATCTGCTATTGGAATGATGATAAAACATATAAAATTTCAATTCTTAAATCAGGGGCCGGTATGTCGGGTGCGACTGGTTTTGAAACCTCGAGGTCCTTAATTATGGGGCCAGGATGCACTTGAAATAGCTACATTAAGAGTTTATTTAAAGGTAAATTCCCTGTTTGTGCCCGTTCATGCCTGTGTATAATAAACTCACCATCTGTTATGTGTGCATGGGCTGGGCCATCCTCGGCCAGGCTTGATCCCCATAGGTGCCGTTTATGCAGAGACCCTTTCCACAGAAAGAGGTGGAGTTCGGTGCCTTCCCACGACCGTCTGGGTGCAGCAATCATTTTGGACGGAATTTCCAAAAACTCTGCTCAAATGCAGCACTAGAGGGAAACCGGAAATCCTACCTATCTAGGTGGGATTTTCAGTGTCCCAGGGCCAGAAGACTGCGCAATTTCCAAACGTCCCCTTTGGTCCATGGTGCTGAGCTCAGTTGCAAAATTCGTCCCCTTTGGTCCATGGTGCTGAGCTCAGTTGCAAAATTTTAGTTCATAAGATCCGTGAAAAGGGCATAGAAGCGAGGTTTTAAATCCTACAAGTGTACAGATATAAGTATATGACCCAGACCGGACGGATGAATGCAACACCAAAGGGCTGGGTTAAAAGCTGGCTGTAAGGGGTCCAATCATTTACTAAATCGTTGATTCAGTTGATCACTCCTTGTCCTGAAAACTAGGCCTGTTCCCTTCCCACTTCCAAAATAAGAAATCATTCCATGTTAAAAAGGCGGGGGTAGTATGGATTAAGCCCATCCGGCTGGTTATGGATGCAATGTCCGGCACCCGTAGCCCCATTTACCGCCCACTCGCCAAAAGTAGGGCATCACTAAAATAAAGGACTTAAAGCAGCTCAAATCTAGAACAGTGCAGGTTGGGCTTGGGCCTCCATTTACAGCCCACTCGCCAAAAGAAGGGCATCACTAAAAAAAGGACTTAAAGCAGCTCAAATCTAGAACAGTGCAGGTTGGGCTTAGGCCTACATACTAAGCACAGCTACTTTAGTCCTGCTACAAGTGCTACAGTTATACATGACACGGGTGAAAAATCATCCTCATCCATAGACCACAGCTCAGTGAATTGAGACAACAGCAATCCTAGCTCTTGCAAAGTAGAAATTTTCAAAGCCCTAGATCACAAGCCTCTAGGGTGATTGAATGGGGCATGATTTTTCATACACCCCCTAGTTCCTACATCCCACTCACCCCTGAAATGGCCGGAGAGAAATAAATGGATCTTACAACTTAAAAAAAAAAAAAAAACAAAGCCAACAGTACCAAGTGAATGAATCCAGAACACGTCAGTAAGCCAAGTTACACACCTGGAAAAATTAAAAAAAAAAAAAAGATTCCAGAACACCACATAGTCAATTAGAAGGGATGTTTCATTGATTGCAGAAAGTAAAAACAAATAAAATGATTCACATGACGAATCTAATGCCTGTACAAATCAATTCTGTGCACATCTTAAATCATTCATACGGTCTCTCAACATTGGCGACTCCAGTAATGTTAGCTTCCCTGCATGAACCTTCGGAGTAAAATAGAATTGCATCTGCAAAGCAAAAAAGAACTGCATCCGCGTTGACTCATAAGCTGAACCAAATCTACACATTACTACTAATTTCACCCACCACCCAGATGCAGAAATCAATATAAATGTAGCAGTGATGACCTCTTATCTTATGCAGAACTTTCAAAAGAAACTTTGGTATGAGAAAGCTCTGGCTTCTTGCACGAAGCAGCTGCAAGACCTGTTAGCAGTTTTATGACATCGACAGTGTCATCGAGATAATACTTAGCTTTGCTTGGCTTCTGCCCAACAGTGCATGCATAAATCTCAGGAACAGCCCGCAATGATGGACAAGAGGCTCTGTTTGAAACACTTTCAAACATGTCCTCATCAGAACGATCATCTCCAATGCACATCAAGAAATCCGGACACTTTCCACCATCAACCATTGCAGAAAGAAGCTTCTCTACCACCAAACCCTTACTCACACCCTTCACATGATCAAAAGAATTTCAAGACATCATCAATTCCCATAGGAATTTTTTTTTAATTTCTTTTTACATAAAAAGAAGTTATATGACATGAAAGAATGACTGCATACCTGCGGTTTAACTTCCACAATATTTTGACCGCTCTTGACAACAACAGGTTCATTAGCAAGCACATTCTCAAGATGATCCAATAGTTCGTTTGCTTGGCAAGATCCAAAATAGGGATCTGCATCCTGGTGATGCCAAACCAATGCACTCTCCTTTGATTCAATGTAGGAGCCATCAGTTGTTTCTGTATACAATCGCATAACGGGCTCTGCAATTCTTTTCCAGGTAAAGTCAGCCACTACCGAGCATCTTTCCCAATTGGAGGTTTTATTCCACCTATCAAAATCAAAGATCAAATAAATAAATAAATGATCATAGTGTCAATATGCGTCGAGTGTTGAAATTGCTAGATCCAAAGCCTAGAGTTCTTGCCAAAAACTTAGGCCCAACACACATCAGATAGGCTCCAATATATACCATAAAAAGATGGGGTTAAATAGAGGTTGGCTAATGTTTAACATCAAAGAAACTAATGTTTGTCCCCTAGTAGTTTTGGGGCCATGGAATAGACGTGCCACCTGATGGATATCTTGGATCTCATGCGCCTATGCTAGGTCCACAACTACGATGGCCCATGGATGGTCCCAGATACATGTAGGGGTGGCAATGGGTCGAGTCAAGGTAGGTCTCATGGATCAGGTAGACCACCAAGGATAACAAATATAAAACCAACCCAAGCCCCATTCATTTATTGATAGAATTTCAGCCTAAACCATTAATTACTAGGTAGGGTTCAGATTGGCTTGGTGGGATGGGATGCAAGGACTCTCGATTCAAGCCCAGGTTCTGGTTGCATTGGTAGGTGAGACAACGACCCAATTTGAACCTCACCCATCCATCCATCTGGTTTGAAATGTCATACATAACTCTCAATTACGGGTTAAGGTCAGCGGAGTCAGGAATTACCATCACTAGGTGCATTTGCAATGCAAATAATCAGGATGTTTTCTCATCATAAAATACCTTATGAAATATCCATGCTCAGCAGCAATTCCCAGCATCTCACAAGGGGCAAACCACTCACTCAGACAGGATCGCCCTCTGCCACTTATAACAAAAACAATATTCTTAGGATCACCGCACAAGTTGTTCAGAATAGAAACAACTTCAGCACTGGGAGTTTTGTTGATAGATGCTTGTGGCATGATGGTACCATCATAGTCCAAAAATATCGCCCTTCTGTTGGTTCTCTTGTATCCCGAAACAATGTGCTCGATTGACAACTTCCTGAAATTTGGAGAAAGAGCTACAACCCGAAAACCCAAGCCAAATCCAATTCCCCAGCAGCGCCTGCTATAGTGATCTTTGCATGCTCTGTGTAGATCCTGCTCAAAGCTGTGAGCCCAATGACCCACGTCATGAGAGCTAACATAACGATAATGCTTTTCATGGCGCAATTGTTTCTCAGAATCAGGCATAGTAATTGCCAAATTCAAGGCATCAGCCACAGCATCAATGTTCCATGGGTTGATACTGATTGCTCCACTGAGAGACCGCGAGCAACCTATGAATTCAGAAACAACAAGTGTGCTTGTGCGCGAGGACTCTGCACCAGCACCGCTAGCTTTATCCATCAGCTGTGTTCCCTGCCTGCAAACAACGTACGTATATGGAACTAGGTTCATCCCATCCCTTACAGCATTTACTATGCAGCATTCTGCCACCACATAAAATGCAACCTTTTCATAGAGAGGAACAGAATGATCAATCAGAACCACCGGATCATAAACTTCATCCCCAAAGACTTTATTGATCCTTTCAGCTTCTGAATATATTTCCTTTATTGCTTCCTGGATATCTTTCCCCATGCTTCTTGCAGGATTGACAATCTGAACCAAGACCAGTTTGCCTTTCAACTCAGGATGTTGCTTCAGGAGCTGCTCCAGCGCTTGTAGCTTCAGACTGATCCCTTTAAAAATGTCCATGTCATCGACACCAACAATTAACTTCTTCCCCATGTACTCTTGCTGTATTTCTTTTACTTTGGCGCATGTACTGGGTAGATTCAATATGGATTCAAGACGACCCATATGAACACCAACAGGAAGAATCCTAATGCTGACTGTGCGACCATAGTATTCAAGCCCAATATAACCCCGCTTTAGTTCATAGTCCAAGCCCAGCATTCTGCTGCAACAAGAAAGGAAATGTCGAGCATAATCAAATGTGTGGAAACCTATGAGATCAGAATTCAGCAGTGCTTTCAGAATTTCATCTCTAACTGGCAGAGTCCGGTAAATCTCTGATGACGGAAATGGGCTGTGAAGGAAGAAACCAAGCTTAACTCGATTGAATCGCTTTCTTAAGAAAGTAGGGAGAACCATAAGGTGATAATCATGAACCCAGACATAATCCTTATCAGGATTAATTACCTCCATCACCTTATCTGCAAATATCTTGTTGGCAGAGACATACGCTTGCCAAAGAGCACGATCAAAGCGATCATAGTGATCTGGAAAAATGGGAAGCACGTAATGGAAAAGCGGCCAAAGCTGATGCTTACAGAACCCATGATAAAATCTTTTCTGAAGATCAGGAGGAAGAAAAGTGGGCACACAACCAAAGTCTTCCAGCAACTTTTGGGCAACTTCTTCTTGCTTGTTTGCCTCTATTTCAGCCTTCAGACAACCAACATAAATGACTTCTGTATCAGGTGAGAAACCATCCTTTAGTTGGAACTGAAGCGAATCCTCATCCATAAGGAAGGTCCAAGACCCAGTCTCTGGATCCCTCTGAGCAAGAACAGGAAGCTGATTAGCTACTATGATTATCCGTTCTCTGCATAAAGATGAAAGAACGTCGGAATCCTCATCGCTACTACCATGGTCATCAAGATCTGAGATAATCCCAGGAACTGTCATAACCCTCGGAAGTCTGCCTGCAGTTTTAGGGATAGTCAATAGGTCCTCGGACACCAAATTTAAAAGATTTGTGCATGATCTGGAGAGCATGATTGCCACTCAAATTTTCTCTTGATGTCCTGTAGCAAAAGTGGAGACTCGTTACTACCAATAATCCAATAGCCATCAGAAATAGCTTGCACCCCATATAAAATTAAAGTTTAAAAGTAACAAACAAATGATTCGGTTTCTTATCTCAGAAAATGAAAATCCAGCACACCTTTAACAAATAGCATGATTAACATGCCCAGATATAGCATAAATGCAATCTGGCTACATTCATAACAAATGCCCCAATATGCATGCACGAATAAACTCATATCTGCTACTGTTTGCATTGTTATTTGTTATAAAGAACGAGATGCTGCACACACGTATACAGTGGAAATAGAATCATGATTCTCAGTTGTTATATAAGGAGAATCTTACACACACATACATTTTTCACCATTTTTTTTCATTAGAACTCTATATGGGGCCCATCTATCATCAAATCTAAACCTTGCAACACACATAGGACCCCTTAATAGGCACACTCCCCAAGTTTTGGTCAGATCCAAATTTATTGGACCGTTGGATCAACTATACACTAATCCGAATGGAATGGATTTGTAGGCCACAGATGAAAGGATTAGGGATATGTGATTGAGGCAAAACTTGATATGTGGTGTGGTCCATCATGGATCTTTCCATCCCCCTAATTTCATCCTTTGGTGGAGTCCACAGTGGGTCCAACCGAGTCCACAGTGGGTCCAACCGAGAAGTGTGCATGAAAAGTTTGCAAAGGACATATGCACAAAAAGAGACCCCGTTACATAAAAAGTGAATTTTCCAAAATATAAAAAAATCCTAGTATTCATACTTATGTCCATTATGCTTCCTAACCTGTCCATGCATTTTTTTTTTTCGAATGGCAACAGAAATTATATTGAAAAAGGGAAGAACACAAATCCACAAGCAAAAAACATAAGAAATAGATTGGAGGGTTAATGAGCTAATACCCTCCAATGAAACAAAGAAAGCAACAGATTACAAGGAAATCATGCACAAAGGGAAACAACTGGAAAGCCCCACTATTGGCCAACACATCTGCTTCCTCATTTGTTGAGTAAAGAATATGCCTAAATTCCACATCCAACACCGCCGATAAGAACTTGATTTCTTTAAGATAAAAATAGAACTTCCATGGGCCTTTTGGTTGCAATGGACACCCAAGATATAGGAGTGAGGGAATCACTTTCCAGCTAAAATGAAATCTAAGCAGTTCGTGATATCACAATGACCTCATGGGAATACATTAAAAAAAAAAAAAAAAGAAAACACATAAATGTTTAAGAGGAGAAACAGAGAGAACCATGGAAGAGAGGTTCATCAACAAGAAGGACCACCATCCGGAGGGTCATTGTACGGGTAGAAGTTGTGCTAAGCATTATATAAACTCTGGAATCTGGATATAAAGATCATAGAAGAATGACAACTAAATTCCCTTTCCATTAATCGGAGCAAAATCTTTAAGCAACCTATTGAAATAAGGTTGCTCAAATATGATCCAGGGGGTGTAACATGATAAAACAAAGATAATCAGAGTACTAGATGGAAAAGAAAAGATAGAAGCATTAGTTGGACACTCGGTTAAAGAGCAGGTAGGAGTGCCTGAAAAATTAAAAACTGAAAACTCATTGGTCAACCAGAAAACTCAGATTAATAGACTACATGTGAAATTTCTAAAACATACATGCGGCAGGTTACTTGAAAATAAAAGGAATATAAACAATTGCTTACTTTGAAAGAGACTATCATCCTGGACCAGATGATATGCAAAGTATTCTTGAGCCACGAGTTCTACTTGTAGTTCCCTGTTCCAAAAATTCATGCCATTGATTTGGTGGGCAGTATAGACCATCAACTTTAAAGGCCCAAATTAATGAATCCTAGCCAATACTTTGAATTTCAACCATTTCTATATTTCTTACTTCCATTTGCAGGCCACTGAATGAGATGATAACATTACTCAATTGCAGGCCATTGGAGAGCAATTTTTCCAATGGATATTAGGGAAGAACATTGGGCATATGAGAATCTGATTTTAGATCATCATCCTCTGCAGCAGCAGAACTTATCCGATTGGAAGAATCCTACTGTCTGGAGATCACCAGCCTCGCGGCATTGGCCTCCAATTCTGATAGATGCTTATTGGTGCTGAAAGATTTCAGCTAAATAGAGAATAGAGAATACTTCAAACAAGAACAAATTTTTACTGAAAGCCCCACAAAAATATCCAACATTTTAACAAGAATGCATTACCATTCTCAACAAAATCCAATGTCATGCATTCAATTCAATTCAAAAAAATAAAAACCATATCTGTAGAATCTCAAAATCCAATTAAGAAAATCCTCTCTAGTTAGAACACTACAATTTTCTATTTATGAATTAGAATCCTACATCTGCATTCTTACTCTGTTTTTCCAAAAATCCTTCATTGATTGTTGAATTTCTTTCCTTCTAAGATTCCTGTTTCTACTTTCCAGACTCCAATCTACTCTATGCTAACATTCATCCTGCTTTCAAAACAAAAAGAACTCCTCCTACCCTGAGATTTTTCACCCAAAGAACTGATTTTTATGTTTCCATGCCGTCCAAGCAGTTGCTAGGGTTTCAATCCTTCTCAAAGACAAAAGAAAGCAAACGAAAAGTTCTAAAACAAAGTTCCTAAAGCGAAAAAGATGCGATTTTCACGTTCACATCTTCGATCAAGCTACAACAACAAAAGCTCATGCGAAGAATGCCGATCCACACGCAACGAATATGAGCAAGAAGAAGAAACGTAACAGAATCCGAAAATCTCACCTGCACCGATATCCAAACAGATCAGCAGTCCGCAATCCGCTTACAGAGCTTTCTTCAGCTACAAACGAGAGAAGATTCCTTCGCAAGACCCGATTTGACGAACTCAGATCGAGTCAAAGAAAGAAGGAAGAAGGTTCAAATCAGAATTCACAAGAGCGAGCGAGAAACAGCAAATCTGAACGAGATTTCAGAAGACGGAATGGAATTTGGAGCGATTGTCGGGAGAGTCGAATCTGAGATTGGAGGACTTGGAGAGTTGGACTTTCCGGCGAGATTCAGTCGATCGTGGACGGAATTTCGGTCGGAATGCGGCGACAATGGGAGTTTCCGGCGTCGGAAATCGCCTTGAGAAATTTCGAACGAGCAGAGAGAGAGAGAGAGAGAGAGGATTAGTCTCTTTAATAGCATTGGTTACGTTTGAAAATCTTGCTTTATCATGAATAAACAATGCCCCGGGATTAGGATATATTTGCGTTAAATGCCATCCTAATCCTCTTAAAAGCTCTTGCCCCCTATCGAAAGAAAATCATCGTCACCGAATTGACGTAATCATGGGAGACCGTCACAACAAGTGGGCCCCATTCTGGATAAGTATGGTCCCCAGAAGCCTATCCGAATCCTCCGGGGGCTTTGGGAGAGAAAAATTTAGAGTTGAAAGAGTGAGATCTACAGTGGGACATAATTATTGAAATCTTAACAGATCAAAATAAAATAAAATACTATCCGATTATACGTCATTTGAAATTTTTTCTGCTATTGAATAGACTATTCAATGAAAAATGTGAGGGTAAATGTGCATAAGATTATGTTAATAAGTTCTCTTTTCAAATGGTGAATCCAACACTGAAAAAAACTGTGATTATTAAAAAATTAGAATGCATATCCATTTACTTATAAGACATTTTATTTCGAATGACCTGTTTTCCTTAGTTGCAAGTGTGAAAGGAGGAACCCCATTCGCCATTCTTCAGAAGTGGTGGAAGTGGACCGACTGACTGCCCCTTCGTTTGATTAGGGGACACTGTTGGTCCATCAAGACTCAGAAATTTCAAACTATGGTCTGGTCCAGGGTGGCACTTTTGACTTTCCAATGGTTTTTCAGCTGTTTCAAATGGGGTCCAGTAAGCTGCGCCTTGAACAGAAAACGAGGGTTCTTCATAGTTGGATAAGAAAGGAAATTTTGAATGATATGATGCTGTCATCAGGAATGAAACACACATGCTTGAATCCATATTCCATACTAGGACTAGAACGGTTGTGATCGTTTAGATTGATATCCTCAGGCTGTCCCAACCCTTTGTAGCCCTGAAGACTAGTAAACTCCTTCACCCCATGTGTTGTGCTATGCTTCACTGTGGAACAAACTGGTATTAAAGTAAAATTTTAGATACCCCATGTAAGCCGTGGGAGTCAGGGAGTTTATTCTTAGGTAGCAGCCAGTCTGTAATTTCACTTGTTTTAGCTCAAAATTTTTCTAGGTTAAAGCCTCATAAAATTCATAGGGGTTGGATATTCCCATTACACAGGAACCAGGCAACTAATAGGAGATAACTCTCAGATCCACTAGCATATCCTCATATTTTCAGAAGGAGTGGGTCCTCGCAACCAATTGAGCACCATGATGAAAAAGCTCCTTTTTTTTATTTTGATGACCTAGGTATTCTTTGTCAATCTAACCTTCAGACTTTTGGCTTCTGACCCAGAAATTACTCTATTCTCACGAATAATGACTATTTTTCAAAAGGTACATACATAATTAAAAAAATGCCATTGAAACCACATCTACACCAAATCATGTTTCCGTCAGCATTAATGAGCTGAGTAGATGGGATCTATCTTGAGCTGTCTTAGTTATCTCTGAATGGGCCTCTCGTGATGGAGATTCATGGATACCTAGGGAAAACGCCATGGTGACCTCAGGTCTTGCCATGTCAGGAGTTTTTAGTATAAGGATTAGGACTCATGTTGTACGCTTTCAATGTAATAGCTGCCGCAGCAGAGGATGCCATCCTATATCCCTAGCATACACATAAGCCAACACCTAAGTTTGTAGCAAAGTCATCACCGGCAATTCCCTCTATAATGTTCTTTTCGACCGTCTTGGACCGCTGACCATTTCGTTTCCACTTTACATTGTACTGCTACCGGTTGGGGTTAGATAGATTTGTTTGATTCTTTGAGATTTTTAGGAAAATCAAGGACCTTATTGTCTATATGGGTCATTTCTTTTTATGTTACCAAAAAGAAAAAAATAATAATAATAACGAGAAATTCATTATCAAATGAGCTCGAAAATTGGAAGAGTGTTGAGGGCAAAAGATATATAGTAAAAATATAGATGGTACTTTGGCTTTTCTTAAATTGAATAACTATATTGATAGATCCTTCTTCATTTACCGTCTCTCCGATATTGATTTTCTATTATTAAAAGAAAAATTATTTAATGGTCTTTATTAATTACGCACCACTGTTTCTTCATCTTTTTATTATGCTAAGAAATTTCCTTCATGTTCAATCACATGAAGGAAGCAAGCAATCAAGAAGAATTTAATTTATAGGATTTCAAAAGAATGCATGTGTCAAAATTTTTAAAATTAAAGATGTAGGACACATTTAAGCAGAAAAACCAACATATTTTTTTAATGATTTAGAGAAGGCAGACAATTTAACTGATATTTAATTTGAAAAATGTGAATCCTTTATAGGAATATCAAAATCATGTAAAAATATATATGACCAATGAGTATGAGAATTATGGAGATTTTATAAGATAACATAATTCCAAAAAAAGTATCATCATATTCTGATTGCTACCATCATTTGAGAATATTACACCAACATCAAAGTTATTATATTATCTCATTTCACACTTTTTATCACCATCAATCACCTCGTTGGCACCAAATTGCCGATGACACTGTCCAGCTCGATGTGAAGGCTCACAAAATCAAAAAAATTTTTTAAACAGCAACGGAATTAGCCTAGAAAAGAAATTAATGATTTAAAATGAATTTGAAAAGTGAGGCCCACTAGATGAATGGTTTTGATGTGATGGATTGTCTTCAGGACCTTTTAGATGGGGGTTCCGTATAAGGATAAGGCAATTGAATTAATGCACCAAACTGCTGGGGCCTGCTTTCCAGATGGCTGAGCACGTGTCCCATGCATAGGAAGCATAAGATCAACCCATTTCATATGCACTTTGACTTTGTGTCATTGGGTCTCTCCTTAATTACTTGTTTATTGATGATAGTTAAGATGAGAAAAGCAAGAGATTTCATGCTTTCGTAAGAACGCTTAAGAAGAATTGCACTTCTTTCATGAATATATAATCACAACAATATTAATATGAACCAAAGAAAAAATCTACTACAGTAGAAATTGGTTTAACCAAACAATATATTCACTGAAAAGGTGCTGTGTTAACTTAGTTCACCTACACACCTACTAACCTCACATATAAAAAAAAAAGGTTACAAATTAAATAAATATCAATCATCTTGCTAGAAGAGTGGAATCCACGAGTTGGTTCGATTAATTCACCTACCATCATTAGCTAGGGTTTTGGTTTGAATGAGTCTGGATGCTGAATTAGTCACCAACCACACCCAGCTAAGATGTTGGTTAGAACTTATACTCTAGAAGACTATGATCAAAGGACTTTGAAGAGGGACAGTTGGCACCTCTAAGTAGGGGCTTTCATAAGCTGGGTCGGTCTGTACCGAACTGGTATGCTTTTCATATTAAATTGAGACACGAATACAGCCTATGAGCTTGAAACTGAGGTACTAGCCTGGCCAATGTCATGATCAAAACCTTGTCCAACCATATTGTATCAATAACATAAATTCCAATCTATCATGGCTCAATTCCTTTGATACACTGACTCTCATCTATGTCCACTTCAAACTATCCATTCGATATAGGAAGTCAATAACCTAATAGAAAAACTTTTTTCTCATTAGCACAATTGCTTGCCCATTGGATATATTCATACCATCTTCAGGACCTTAGAAGTGGAGTGCAAGCCAAGCCCATTTATAAAATAAATGTAATTGATTTGCTAAATATGCAAGGCCTACCCAACATACTCATGATTGAGTGGTATTGATGTCTTAATATCACACATTTTGAGGGCCCTCAAGTTTAAAATATCACACCTGATCACTTGTCCAACTTGACATATAGAGAAAAAGAGCAACATTATGTCTGATTTGAATTGCGGTATCACTGAACTATTAATAGAAACAAACTCCCGCTAATTCACTATTTTATGATAAAACACCCTATTTTGCTCCTGCTGTCTATATCATAATGGATAAGTTTGATTTATTTATTTATTTTGGTAAAATCATAATGGATAATTTTTTTTTTTGGGTAATCCGGCCAAAGGGGGCTTAGACCAAAAGAGAGCCCATATACACTGAGAAAAAAGCCCCCTCACATGAAAAAGGGACTCGCACATGTGAAAAGAAATAGCACAACATTTCTAATAATCTCTTCTTTCTCCATGACTTTCTAACTTAATTCTCTCTGTCGTGTATCTCGGCAACAAAGTTATTAAAAGGTGAGAAAGCTGACAAAAGTTTTTATGGTGCTCTTAAAATCGCTTTTAATTAAGGAAGATGAAACTGAGGTAGTATGGGACCCACCACAATATAACATCACGATCCACCTAATTAGGTTAATATAAACTCATTTAAAACCTTAAACACTTTAAGTGCTGGAACTCTTAACTGCATGACAAAGTTAAAGAGAGCCAATTAATGTAGTGGAGCCTCTTCTTTTATAGATATCAGATTCGCCATTACTCAAATCAGTTTTATCAGCTTCAACCCTAATGGCTGCATATTTGTATGGAATTAATAAGCAGGAACTTAGAGTGAAATGGGTTTCAATACGTGAGTGTAGACTACTAATAATTGTAAGGCCTTTGTGAGGACAGTTAAAATACAGAAATATTATATATGGCTCACTGTAACGAATCCAAACCTCCTAAAATAATCATATTGTGTTGATGACATGTAAATCAATATTCCCAAAGTAACTACTGAGAATTTGTTGATATATATATATATATTTTTTTTTTTTTTTTTCTGTTAGAGTTACTTGCGGTCATTTTGTAGGTCACGATGCACACATTAGACATGGATGGCTGAAGAGGACAATATTGATAGGCATTAATTCACCAAGTCCTAAAAAGGTGAATAGTAAAATTATAAATGAAATAATAATGCAAGTTAGGAATCCCAATCCTTTTGATTGTTAAACTCACACCCCATGTGGAGCCCCACTTATTGAGCATCCGAACCATTCAAAATAAGTGCTTTCCTCTCAAGTTAATATTCTCCTTATATTAATTGGTCTCACTATAAACTTAAACACATGATTAAAAATATTACATTCTCAATCGGGACAATCTGCTCTTTGAATAAATATTGGAGATATTCCATCATGGTTTGAAATTTCGGACGAAACCGGGTTGACTTGCCCGAGTCAACCAGATGCTAATAAGACTGGAACAAAATTGGCATCGGAATTTCAATTTACCGACTTTCTTAAAAAAATAAGATTTATATAAAAAATATTGCTCAAAATTGTACATGTGTTTGTTAGCCATTTGGTAAGAATCTAGGCGCGAGTAGTGAACGATGCGTAAGGACGTGACTTCGATTTCAGCTTATATAGAAAAAATATATTGCTTTATATATATATATATATTACAAATACATGTTTTTATTTTGGTAAGATCTCTAAAAACTCCTTTACTTTATATATTTACTAGAATATTAAGTAACTAACAACGAAATTGTATAAAAGTTAATTAGACCTTTTTTTTCCTATTTCCGACCAATTTACTTTAAGAAGATCACTTCTCTCCCTTAAATTAAAAGATAAAAATTTAAGTTTGTTTCTTCACAATTATTAGTTCTTTTGTTTTTTTTATTATTATTACAAGTAGGAGCTTATGCTTTTGCTTTTATTGTTCTTTTTATATATACCTGCTTATATTTTGACAAGACTATAAAAGACTCATTTAATTTTTATATTTACTAAAATATCCTATAAGTAGCAATGGAATTGGACAAAAGTTAATAAGACCCTTTTTTATATATTTTACCAATTTACTATAAGAATATGACTTCTCTCTTGAGTTAAAAGAAAAAAATTATACATTTACTTCTTAAAAATTAATAATTATATGTTACACCATTAGTGACTCAATACTCAACTACTCTAAATATCACTATGTTTAGATTGAGTTCTTATTAAATAATCCAAATTTTACATTTTACCAGTTTTCTATTTTTTGAATTTTCTTAAATTTTTTAAACACATTTTAGAATCGATGCAATTGTAATAATTTGGTACAAGCAGCACAGATTGGCACAAGCGGCACCAACTTAGCTCAATCCTAGCCAACACGAAGATTGACACCAAAATTTAAAACCATGCATTCCACACCATTGAGTCCCATTCTTCTCGTAATAGAGCAAGTTCACCGAAAAACGTGCTTTTCTCTCGGCTCCACTGGGTCCAACCTGGACGTAGATGTAAACTATTTCTAGAGCTTGACTTGTACTAGGGTGAAGATCAGCAAGCTTCACGTTTTCAGGTTGTACCAATAATAATAAATTCTTCTTGTAACGGCAAGGACAAATGCCACTGCCTAACGGTGCTTGACATAAATTAAAAAACAGGAGTTTATCTCCTTCCGGATGGAGTGGTTTTTTACTTTTCGCTTTTCACTTTTCACTTTTCACCCTCACATTGTGAGACAATTAGCAAAAGTACCACGCCTCTCATGAGGTAGGTGTACTTTCGTAAATAAGTCAAAAGCTCCGGGCAGCCCCAAATCATCTCTCGCCCAACCCGGATGCCCCCAGGAAAGTGGGCTGGCCCAATAAAATCCTAACAGCTTGAAATACTTGCCACGCCATTATTTGGGGAATCCTTGAATTCCACACTCGTAAGTAGCATGGGTAAGTACCACGCGGTGTTGACCATTTGATAAATTTTGGGATAAGCAACTGTAATTTTTCTCATTTAATGGGAAATAGCGAGATCAACTCTTATTAGTATAAGGTTCAATGATACCTAACAAATTAGGATGGATTTTTTTTTTTTTGAGCCTCTAGTAATTTCAATAGATGAGTTTCACCATGGAGTTTCATTCATTCTACTCAAAATTGAATGAAATCAAAACTTTTCAAGATCCGAAACCCTAAAAGGAGGATCTTTCCATGTATTTTCAGCCAGAATGTTTTTTTAGACTATCCACTTTTTTGGTATAACTATCTTTATATGGAAATCTTGTAAAACGTGGGTTTTTCTAAAAGTATCTTCATTATTTATTCCAAAAAAGATTAGAGTTAAAATGTCAAAATCAACTCTTTTTTTTTAGTTCATAAAAAATTATTTTGAATAGAGGAGTAAAAAGAAATTGTAAAAATGCCAAAGTCATCAAACTTCAATTTCTAAAAGGACGCAAACGCCATTGTAGACCTTTGTTCCATGTGCCAGTCATTGACATTCGTCCATGTGGCCATGTGATTGATCAAAAATCACAAATGTGATTGAAGGTTTTTGGGGAGAGCTTTTAGAATGGATTAGTACAACCAATTTCAATATTATGTATGTAAACAATCAACTATATAGCGAAAATAAATCAAATAAAAGCACACACCATAAGAAAACAGAGATTTTACATAGAAACCCAAACCCGAAAAAAATAACGAGTTCAACCTGGACTAATAATCAAGCACTATAGATTATACTGCAGTTACGAGCCACTTACAAACATCCGCATGACTCTGTAACGTTAACGTCTTGTAAAGAATTACTCTACAACAACCGCTTATCATTGTCTGCTACAAATCCAATCAACTAGTCGCCTTCTAGTTGTTAGCTTGACTCCTTAGATCTTCTACACTTAGAAGATAATCTTTTACTAGAGATGTAGAAGATAAGAATCTTTAGAATAGAACTTCAACCCTTTAACTCTCAAAAAAACTCTAAAGGAGATGATCTTAAAAATATATTTCCCAGTCAGAATATAAGATCTCTGTCTTAGGGTTGAGAGAGAACCTCTTTTATAGCCCAAATTTCGTGCCTCATAAGTATATTTCAATCAGAAAAGGAGTTGGCATAAAGCACCCAAGTTTTCCTTGAAATCGGACTGAAAAATCGCAAGTCGGTGAAGTTTCTGCACTTACCTAATCAGTCAGATAAATGGTCTGATCGGTTGGATTACTATTCTGCCCAAGTGAAAATTTCAGCACTTTTTCTACAAATTTCTGGAGGCCATAACTTTCTCGTTTCAACTTCAATTGAGGCAATCTTGGGCTCTACAGAATCTGCTCGAAACGAGCTTTCCAACGGTGGGTTACATGCTCATATGTGATGCTCGGTTTGTGAGATATGAGCTTTTTAATACATATTGTCCGTAAAAAATCACTTCAATTTGTCGTTTTTTCTTCAATTTCTTCACTTTAGTGCATTTGGTGACTCAAACCATTGTTCATACTCAAAGATATGTAAAATACAATACCAATGGACTTAAGTTTTGTCTAACTCATGAATTTGCCAACACAAAAATTCTTACAATCTCCCCCTTTAACAATTCATAGACAAAATTTCCTATACAATCAATCTACCTAAAAATAAAACAAAAAATACATTGAGTAAATTAAAATAAAAAAAAGAAAATTTTACCATCAGCTCTGCACTAGTTGCAAAAGAAATCATCTTCAATTGCATGTCTTCAGACTACGCAAAAAAATTTTTATTCTCCCCCTGAATGTAATATCTCCCCCTTTTGTCCATAATTGACAAAATTAATGATCATCATACAGCAAAATTATCAAGTTGGATCCAATAATAGCTCCCCTTTTATTACAGCTCCCCCTTAATTGTATCTTCGCAACAGCACTAGGAATGAGAGCTTGATCACCCTGATCAGGGGTCCATGCAAGTAGCCACCCACACTTGTATAGTTTGATCGTGCAGTACAGTGTGAGCAACTTCGTTGGACAGATCAGACTCAGATTTGATCATCTTTTTGCCAGATTTCTTATCCATCAGCATACATGGCTTTATCATATATGTGCCTCCTTAATTTAACATTATTATAGATATCTCTTACGATCAAACACAACAAATTAGTGTAATCGGCTCTGATACCACTTGAAGGTTTTTGGGGGAGAGCCTCTAGAATGAATTAAAATAACCAATCTCAATATTATGTGTGCAAACAATTAACTATGCAGCGAAAAAAAATCAAACAAAAGTACACACCACAAGAATACACAGATTTTACATAGAAACCCAAATCGGGAAAAAACCACGCGTCGAACCTGGACTAATAATCAAGCACTATGGATTATACAGCAATTACAAGTCACTTACAGACATCCGCATAACTCTGTAACGTCAACCTCTTGTAAAGAATCACTCTACAATAACTGCCTATCATTGCCTGCTACAAATCCAATCAACTAGATGCCTTCTAGTTAATAGCTTGATTCATCAGATCTTCTACGCTTAGAAGACAATCTTCTGCTAGAGATATAAAAAACAAGAATCTCTAGAGTAGAACTTCATCCCTTCAACTCCCAAAAAAACTCTAAAGAAGATAATCTCAAAAATATATTCCCCAATCAGAACAATAAGATATCTGTCTTAGGGTTGAGAGAGAACCTTCTTTTATAGCCCTAATTTCGTACCCCATAAGTATATCTCAGTTAGAAAAGGAATTGGAATGAAATAGTCAAGTTTCCCTTGAAATCAGACTAAAAAATTGCAAGTTGACAAAGTTTCTGCACTTGCCCAATCGGTCAAATAAATAGTCCAATCTGTTGGATTACTATTCTGCTCAAGTGAAAATTTCAGCACTTTTTCTATGAACTTCTGGAGATCATAATTTTCTCGTTTCACCTTCGATTGAGGCAATCTTAGGTTCTACGGAATCTACCCGAAACGAGCTTTTTAACGGTAGGTTGCATGCTCATATCCGATGCTCGGTTTGTAAGATATGACCTTTTTAACCCATATTGTCCATAAAAAATTACTTCAATTTGTCGTTTTATCTTCGATTTCTTTACTTTAGTGCATACGGTGACTCAAACCATTGCCCATACTAAAAAATATATAAAATACAATACTAATGGACTTAAGTTTTATCTAACTTATGAATTTGCCAACACAAAAATCCTTATATTGATTATATTTAACCATGGCCCTACCGTGATTGGAATATGGTCCGAGTTGTAGTCAATAAGGCCACATGGACGAATGTCATTGACTAGCACCACCATTGAAGGTTAGAGGGGCCCAAATACACAGAAGAAAAAGGCGTGGATTCTGTTCACGTCACCAAATACGAGTGTAAGGTGACGTGGAGCCCACATCGTACAGCAATGCCTGGCCTCGTTTCGCGGCAGTTGCGTGGGTTGTGGGTTGTGGCGCTAGGTCCGTGTTGAAAAGCTGTTGGCGGACTGATCTAATAAAAAAAAGAAGCTTTAGGCGGGCCTCGTCCCTAATCCCATCCAAAAAACCATTTAGTGTGGGTCCCACCATCTTAAGAATGTTCTAAACGTATCATCCAAGCATCTCCGATCCTTGTCCCGTCACTTTTCTATTTCAGACCTCTTTCACTAACTTAGCTTTGCTAATTGATGGAAGGTGCAACCAATAGATCCGTTCTAAAATTCTATGCGACCCTCATATATGGGCTCTAATCGCAGTAAAAGAGGTATGAGATGAATTTGGGGTTGACCATTCATCTGAATGTTTGATTTTATGGTTTTAACAATTAATGATATCAAACATTTTTCCTTACCATGATTCAATTCAGCGGTGGATAATATCTCAATCTATGTCCAACCGAGATTAGCTTTAATACCCCAACATTAAATGGGTCTCTATTATTTATTAGTTAGCTTTATTATATAAAAAAGATTTTTTTCTTTGTGAAGTCTTATTGTTTATGGAAGAATGATGGGACCCAGAAAATGGGAAATGCACCACAAAACATGTCATTAAATTCTCTGGCTTATCTTCAAATTTCTAGATTCAAGTCCGAGCATATACTTGTCAATACATATATATTTTATGCATGTATTAACTTAGATAGAAGAATAACTATGTATTAATTATTATTAGTGGAGTTAGAGGAATGGCGTGCAAGCATCACAAGTTAGCACTTATCTTTGTCCCATTGAATTAAGGAAATCCAGACGAGAAAGTAAGCTAGTTCAATTAAGAAAACATGTAATAATGGATCCCTAACAGGTTAGAAATAGATAAAGGTTGTAATTTAATATCTGAGGAAGTCATCTCATTCCCTTATCCAAAGTCTGGTGTATATCCAAGGGAAATGCTTTGGGAGTCCGTGCAGTTGTATCTGATCTTCTTCTTTAATCATTCAAACCTTTCACCATTGAAATATGACACCCTCAAATTCAATGTTTAGATTTGGTCAATCTTTTTCACTATTTGGAGTTTCCATGCCTTCTAATCCATTACCTTCCATGAATTGACCAGCACTAAAAGGTTTTTTTTTATTTTTATTTTTATTCCTTAAAGATGACTTGAATTTATCCACTCTCACATGCTACGTATGTCCCTCCAAAGTTAAGCAACAAGTGGGTACACACACAAATAAAGCAGATTTTATGAGAAGAAAATAATTAGTAAAAATTCAAACTAAGCGGAGTAGAGGGTTGTTCAAGCATGGATAAGACACCCATTTCCATAGCACCCACAGGGTTTGATCTTGTTGGGTGCCCTGTCTTTTACACTCCTTGGCCATTGACCAACTCACCAAAATAAAATAAAATAAAATAAAATAAAATGCAAACTATGCATAATGCATAGAATTGAAGAGAAATGAGAGATGAAGATTCACCATTTTTCTCTCTAAGTTGTAGTTCTCCCCTGTGTTTGAATTTAAATGGAAAATGACATATTTGAAGAATAATTTACAATGTTTTCTTCAAAGAAGAAGAAAATTGTTAAATGATTAAATTTCACTTTTAATAGTGTAAAATTCAAATTTGCAGAGTGGGTGTTTTCTTTTTTCCCTTGGAGATAGATTCACATTGGACAAAAGAGAATTAGATAGAGAAAAGTGTTCCTCTCTACTTTTTTCTTGCAATCTAGAGGAATATCTTTTTTGGAGAAAATGTTGTCATCTTATTCTAGCTCCAATGGTAGACTTAATTACAACTTCACTTTCACTTAGGCATTTTCTACATTTCTCTTTCTCCGTATTCAATTGTCCCATCACCCAAAATAAAAATATGATTAAGTTGAGATTTTGTGGGCCATTCAAAGATTGACAAGATGGCCCATAGATAAGTTCAAGTAATCTGTAATAAAGTAGCTTGCGGCTCTTGTCTACTTATTATGAATGTTAATGATTCACAATTCATGCATGATCCATACCCTTCGCTCAATACCTAACTGGTGGGGCATACGTCTAATAATGGATTAGGATAGCCACATATTTTAGAACAGGCTTTACGTACATGTGGGCCATAATGGTATGGGCCTACGACTGATTTTAAGGCCCAGTAGTTAAATGGACAATGGTTGGACCTAATGCATTTATATGAGTGGCTGCAGCTTTGGGTCCAAGCCCTAGCACTAATATTACAAGCAACATTCAAGCAGGGCCTATTTTAGGCCTAGCAGTAAATGTGAGGCTCTTATGTGCATAGATCACAAGGAGATCCAGGGAAAGTGTCCCCTCCCCTAAGAGTTTTTTTTTTTTTAATGGTTTTGGTTGGTAGAAGTCCCCTCCCTAAGACTGGTTCATTTTAATGTCACTTTGTGTTGTTTTCAAGGCTGACATGTTCAACAATGGCATGAATGAAAGACATTGTCTTTCCTTCCTTTTTTTTAAAGGCTAAAGAAAGAAATTGTTGGTCCAATGCTTATCAATTGTTTCCTTGGGGTTGAAAGAGATACTGTCTTGTAATACTCTATTTCATAGAGATCAATTTCTCTTCCAAATTTGAGTTCACAATTCATAATTGATTGACCGTTAACTTGATTCAAAAATTCTATGGGAGAGGTTTATTTGATTCGATTTTCAATTCGTCTGTTTTAAAGATTGAGTTTGATGAGTTAAATGAACAAATTAATTTGAGTCTACTCATTAATTATCCTTCTTTGGGGTTTACATCTAAAATGCATACTTCTCAAAATAAGCCTAGGCCCTTATATTGACTGCCGACCAAGTTCCATTCTAACTAGAGTTGGGCCACTTTCAAATTGATAACATAAAAAGCACATAATTGAAATAAATGCTGGTCTGAAAAAGTGTCAATTTTTGTGTTAGACTTGACTTTAGTTTGGCATTGGAGTTGGATCTTGATCCGTCTGAAACTTGGGTCCGAGATGAATCTTCAAGAAATGAGTTGATTCGGATCTGAATCCCTAGCACCAGTTTGTGACTGACAAGATTGGAGAAACGGGGTCACTGACATTACTAATACTGGACCATGTTGTGGAGCAAGTTCGAGTTTGAAGCCCCAGGAAGATAGGGCTTTTAATGCCCACTTATGTTAAATGGGATCGTAACTAAACTGGTCTGGGCCGGGCTAAGGATCCAAATGGGTAATTGGTTTTCTAAATATCTGACGCCTCCAATAACAACAACGAACCAGGGTTAGCCCAGTGTAAGCTTGCATGAATATCAAAAGAGCCACCTTGGGCTGAAGCCTGGCAGACGTAAGCCCAGTTTGTGCTTGGCTTGAAATAAGCCTAGCCACTCTTGATAGGCCTAAATTCAACTTAATTGAATCCCAGAAGACATAGGGTTTAAGGACATCAAAGATCCAGATTGAAAATCGTCGGATCATATTTGGTCTGCAATTTTTGCGCCACCCAATTTGTCATGGCTCATGGACAATAATTCCATATTTTGGGCCACAGGTACACTTCCTCACTTTGGGGGGCTGGAGAAACTATAAAAGTAGCCCAGATTGGAAGGTCCAGGCCCTTCATCCTTGACTTCATTTCTTCTGAATGTGAGCAGTTAGGACATGATATTCTTCAAACATATCCATTCAAGGGACACCACCAAGACAGAGAAGTGTGAGCTTTAAGAAGCAGCACAAAATTTTCTGCACGGGGACTCCACATGTTGTGACTACCCCAAAATGCTGTACCCCAACAGATTTCACAATTTCTTTAGTACTCACCAGCATTTTGAAAATTGCCAGTCAGATTCCTCCAAACACCATGTCTTGCAATAGGATGCTAAGATATTCGAGCAAATACAATTCTCTACATTCTAGAAATGATACATTTTCATACAAAAGTACTTATCTTCCAGCCCACTTCACCACCATGCTTGATAACAAGGATCAAAATAGCAATTGCGGTGGGTGTAGCAGTCAGTGGCCAAAACGTTGCGTAACAAGCGACACAGCGGGAGGAGTGTTTGAAACCAAATAAAGGTAGAGATTACTTTAGGAAAGGCCATGTAGAAGAAGAAATAGAAAAAATAACGTTTTAAATTAGAATTGCTTAGCTCTATTACATTTTAGTTTGTAGCAACGCTATTTTCAGAATAACGTAGCTGTTACGGCCAATAATACATAGCATAGCGGGCGCTAATTTGAACCAAGCGTAGTAAGGCTTATTTGTCTAACAGTTACATTTTTTTCTTTACTCAAACTGTGTTTGGGCAGATTGCAAGTTTTTTATTCAAATGTGCTCGTGCAGATTGCAAGCATGGAGAAGGATAGTTTACTGGAAATAAACTATTCCACGGCAAACATAACTGTAGTGAAACCTTGAAATAGAAGGGGGTTAAGTGCAAGACATGGAGCTGATTAAAAAAGTACATGGCAAGGAATTGGACATCCAAACACCACAAGCTCAATGATCATGTAATTGATTGTATGCTATCATTATTTTTCATGTACAACATAATGTACAAAAAAATATATATAGAAAACTAGATATGACAGATCATTCCCACCTCCAGAGTAGATGCATATGGGATGCTGAGGCCATATGCTGCTGGGCCCCTGCTGTTTCTCTTCAAGAAATCGTACCCAAAATCGATCACTAGTCTCCTGATCAGGCCTGATCCACTCTTCGCCCTCACATGAGTATGCCCCAGTATGAAGGCCATCCCCGCTTCCCTTGCTTCCTTCAGCTCACTGAGCTCCTCCAGAATGCCTGCATCCATCTGCGGGCTCTCAGGCAACACAAACCTCACTCTCTTCCTTGCCACAACTGGCGACTGAATCTCCCTCATCTCCAATGCAGACACACCTGTGACAATGGCTGTGTCATCGTTATTGTCATCACACAGTCGAATTCCATCAGCACATGCTGATGTCCCAACAACCGTCATAGTCTCATTGCTCCTTTCAGCAATGCCATCTACTCCTCTAGGCTCCAATCTATCAGTCCGGATGAACTCCGCTATGCTACAAATGAGGTCTCCCTCAAACTCCGAATCATCTCTTTGGGCATCATGGTACCCATATCGGACAATGCACCTGTACAGTCTGTACTCTTTTGGGCCGACACGGCCAACCAAGAAGCGCTCCTCTGGCCGAACATACGGCACTGGGACTGATTTAATGCAGAGGAAGACCAATACCTGGTGGAAAGCTGGGAGGTTGGTAACAAAGTGCGAGAAGATGGCGGGGATGCCCGAAACAAGCTCAGTGTGCACAAGGCCAATGCCTTTCACACGCGCAATCCCCAGGCTAGGGCCCAGGCTTAGGAGCCAATTGATGGAAACCTTGTTCTGAAGGTTGAATTCATACATCTTGATGGTGCCATAGTGCCAGACATACATGACGAGCATGAATACGAAGGAGAGGGCAATGGGGACCCACGCACCTTCCCGGAACTTGATGAGAGAGGCCAAGAAGTAGAGCACCTCGATGAAGCCAAAGAACAGGATGAAACAAATGGCTAAGAAGATGCTTCGATGCCAGCATATGATGATGACCAGAGACATTAGGCAGGTCGTTACTAACATGACAGTTATAACTGCCAACCCTGTTCCAAGGAGAAATGGGCACTGAGTTATTATTGTGAAGCAAAAACTATTGAGCAAGCTTCAGGAAGAAAATGATGACAGAATGCAAACTGAATGTTCTAAATCAGTAGACAACAGTATCAAATAAAAACATCCAAGCATTTAATCAGTGATTGGGATTAGTACAATTGATTGATCACTCAATAGGCCCTGCCTTAAATGGCCCCACAGTATACAGGTTATGTTCTTTCATGGGAGAAGGTAGTAAACCATACTATGTTTCACCCCTGTAATGACAAAAAAGAGGATCCTGGAGCTCAACAGATATGGCATATTGGGTTACAGGATTGTCTTTGTTCTATTTTTCCTTCTTACACTTCTTCTATTTCCCTTCTCATGGCAGAAAGACAATGTTCTTCATGTAGAAATAATACATTCCGAGGAAATTTAAAAATTAAATTATTTTTTGAAGCGAAACTTAGAAATGTCTGAAAATAAAGATATGTTCACAATTATTATGCAATGAAATGTAAAAATAGAGTCTGGGCAAAAACATACTAAATCTAGAAGTAAAAAAATCTACACAACATAAATATGATCTATCATCATCAAAGCTTTATCCCAATCATGTTGGGGTCGGCTACTTGAATTCTGTTTCTCCATTCTGTTTTATTCTGAGCCAAATCCTTCGATAGGTTAAACTTCTTCAAATTTGAATTAATGACTTCCATCAATGTTCTCTTCAGCCTACCCCTACCTCTGGATGGGCCATCCACCTGTATAGCTAAACTTTTTCTCACTGGTGTCATTACTGGCCTACGCTCAACATGCCCAAACCATGTTAAACGGGTTTCTCTAATCTTATCCCTTATTGGTGCTATTCCTAAATGCTCTTGAAAACGCTCATTTCTAACTTTATCTTTCCTAGTTTTACCACACATCCACCTAAGCATCTTCATTTCCACTACATCCATCTTATGCATATACGTCTTCTTAATTGGCCAACATTCTGCTCCATATATTATAGCTGATCTAACCACTGTCCTATAAAAGTTGACCTTCAATCTCGTTGGCATTCATCTGTCGCAAAGCACTTCAGAAGCTAGTCTCCACTTCAGCCATCCAACTTTTATCCTATGCTCCACATCTTCGTCAATCTCTCCATTCTTACTAATCATCGAGCCTACATACCGAAAAGAATCTCTACATGGTATCTCATGGGTTTCAATTTTGACAGTGGTTTCAACACTTTGTATATGTCCACTGAAGTTGCAATTCATATATTCTGTCTTTGTACGACTTATTTTAAAGCCTCTAGATTCTAATGCCCCCCGCCATCTCTCAAGCTTTGTATTTACACCATCTTTTGATTCATCCACCAATACTGTATCATCTGCAAATAACACACAACATAAATATGATTACAACTAAAAAATTGGAAAAAAATCATAAAAAACTCCTATAGATAGCTAAATTTTTAAGAACTATAGTATCTTTCTTTTGCCTTGTCTTTACAGAGCCGATAACCACAACTAAACACAAGCACCAACACCCTGTCTAGTACAACTTTCTCTTTTACTCCGTACTTGTTCTATAAAAGAAAAATAATAAGGAAAGTGAAAAGGGCATCATAGGAATTTAAGAGAGGTGCTCCTGGACACCTTCGTCTCTTAGAATCTTTCGAACCCATTGAATACAAGAACTCTATGATTTGGTTTAGAACCCTATAGGAAATCTGAGCAGGCCCTGTACCTCTAGCAGATTGATTCAGAAGCTCCTATGCTCTGAGAGAGAGAGAGAGAGAGAGAGAGAGAGAGAGAGTGAAGAAGATGGTGTCTCTGTTTGAAAGGGATTGGTGAGAGAAAGAGAAAAAAAGTTAGGGTGGAGAGAGGGAGAGAAAATTATGTGTTCATGGAAAGGTTATGGGCAATAAAACTGGAGTTGGCTTAAGTGAATAGAATCTTTTTAATGGCATAAATGACTATCAAATTGTTAACTGTATTTATGGTTTGATTCTAGGTCGACTGCCCAATTTCTTGATCTGATTATTCTTGAAAGGGTTTTCCACAAAGGTAAAGAATTATCAATCTCAAATTGAACTTATAAGAGATGACAACTGTAGTGGTGGGACAATAACCTCATTGAGGTGTTTGTGAATTCTCCCTCAGTTAAATGGACAGTTTGGATATCAAAAGTGGGTACATTTGATTTTGAATAAACCATTTTATACACAGCTATTTTCTACTCATATGAGTATATATGACAAGTTTCGTGGAATCAAAGGCAAATTCTGCAAAGAAGAACCATTGCCTGATCTTTTGGGTTTTACTCTACGATGGCCCAGCCTGTGCATCTCTAGGGCCTTATAATGGTTTTCATGACCCCATAATGGAAAGAGAGTATTTTTGTTGAAAGCGAAAAAGGGAAGTTGGAAGAGAGATGAAGATAGGGACTAGGAAGAGACGTAGAGAAAGACAGAGAGAAAGTAGGAGAGTTAATTTGGACTTTGAAGGGATGCATTGAAAGGTGGGAAGAGGTCTTTGAGTTGGTTTTAATTTACTTAAAAAATTGGCAGGCAACTCATCACATCCATCGTATGAATATTTCATTGTACACGATCATCTCTCTCTCTCTCTCTCTATATATATATATATATTAACACGCCATTGCAAAAATGCATCAAATAATCATGAAAGCACACTAAGATCATCAATTCCTTGCACAAGATTCAAGAAGGGTGCCATCCTTTTGTGAAGCTTTGATCAGGGCCACGGTCCCCTGAATCTACTTCTTGCCTTCCTTAATATTATGTCTCACAGTAAGTTCCTCTGAAATTTTGTGCTCTTTCTTTATTAGTTAATTTTGATCATGGAGTTTCCCAACACAAATATCTGAAATGTTAAACAATAGATTCATCATCTAACACATAACTATATTAAAGCTATTAGGTAATACAATGGCCTAAAGATAGACCTTAACCCATTGTCATACCTGATGCATTGCCCAAGTGTTTAGTGTCTCTGAAACCAACTGTTACAACCAGGCATAGTAACATTAAGATCCAATTGATCTCTGGAATGTAGATCTGACCGTGTATTTTAGATGATGTGTGCACTATCTTCACCCTCGGGAAGCAGCCCAGAGCAGAGCATTGCTTGATGATTGAGAATGTTCCTGTGATGACAGCTTGGCTACCAACCACTGCTGCAAGTATGGCTATCGCCAACACTGGCCATCGAATTGCTTCTGCACAATGAGCAGCGATATCAGATTGCTGAAAATTACGTCATAAAAACATAAAATTATTCTCAAAATTAAACCCAAAAACAATACCTGGTACAGACACATAGAATCCGATCCTATAGTCGTTGTCAATAAAATGATGTTTGGACAGATAAGCTGCCTGTCCCATATATGCGAGGACCAATGATGGATAAACCACAAAACTGAAAGCAATCTGCACATGAGAAGTTTTAAAGAGGGATTGACTACAAGTCAATGGCTATTATGATTTACAAGAATAAATGAGGATAAATTCTTTGAAAATGGAAGATTGGCTCCATTCAATCCTACTATATTTGATTGGCTCCATTCAATCCTACTGTGCCAAATATATAAAATTTCCTGTGAATTATAGGTATTTGATTAATACCTTAATTGATGTCTGAGAGAAGTGTCCAAGATCTGCAAACATAGCTTCTGAACCTGCAAAATTTTAAATGATTGTGGACCGCAGAATGGAATGAAAATGAATATTTAGAAAGAAATCATTTGACAAAATGTTAAATACCTGTTATACACAGAATGATCCCACCTAATGACATCAAACCTTGTCTTTGGGTCTTCCTTAAAAATTTGTACATGTAATAGGGAGAGATTGCTCGGTACACATGGGGGTTCCAATGGAAAATATTATAAACCCCAATAGTGCTGATGCAAAGAAGCCATGTTATAACAATTGGTGCGAACAGGAACCCAACTCGGTGGGTCCCATAGTGCTGGAGAGCAAACAGACATACAAGTATGACACAAGTGACAGGAACCTCAACATCTGCAAAATTTTACAATTTTTTATGAGGTCTATATATCTGAAATGGACTATTGCAACAAACAAAAAAAGGAAAAAGAAAAAAGCAAGATAAAGTTGGCAATACCAGAAGGCAAATGTTCAGTTAATTGGAAATTGAGTGTTTAAAATAAATTTGATCCAGTTATTGTAACATAAAAAAAGAAAAAATAACTCAGACCAACCACTGTTGAAAAGATTCTTTTAGTAAATTAAAACAGGAAGTGGAGATACATGCATGAGCTAATAATTTGACCTGTTCTTCAGGTGATGTTATATGTCAACAAACATAAACAACATTTACACAATATAAGGACATTTGAGTGTTGGCAAATTCATTGGGTTATGGACAAAACAAGGAATAAAGTTTTACTCATGTATTTTATAGATTGGACTGCATGAACCGAAGACCATTCAGAATTTCTCTAGAAAATCAAATTTATGTGGAGTGCGCTTGAGCACATGCTTCCAACCACTCGAGTGCATGATCAATCTCGAGACAGTACCTCTTGCACTCAAGCCGATCTCTAAGGTGCTCAAGCCTGATAGATGAGGGACATATAACAGTAAGTTATTTTTATCCGCTCAAGCGCGTGGTCAAGCCCGCTTGAACGTGTTACGCGGTTTTAGTTTCCAATATTTGACAGACTTCCTATTTTTTGCTCTATCCTTTCCATATTCAAAGGAGATCTTAGCCTGAACAAAAGCCACAAATTGAAGCCTTTATATACACTCGTTCTCTCCCTCTTTGAGGCTACCCATCTCCATAGAGAATGACCTAATATCCCTTGGAGATTGAAGCATTCTTTCTCGAGCATCTTGAAGAGATTTATTAAAGTACTGAAGTTGCTGTCTTAGATCTTCTCATCTGCTCTCTCTCGAAGTAGATTCACCTTGAAGAGGCTTTCAAGTTGGTTGTTTCAAGCACGAACGAGAAGGAGTCGGCAAGATCATTGCAGTCCTTAGCTTGAGTTGCAACTGAGGGAGATCTATGAGTATCTCTTGTAATCTTCAATTTACATAGTGCTTGTTACTCCTGGTCAAGGTGACCAGTGGTTTTTCCCGAGTAGGGTTTTCCATGTAAAAATCGCGCCTCTTGTCTCTTTGTGTGATTGCTTGATTAGTTTGCTTCAATTAATTTGTTTTACTAGAATTCATATTAGAATTTGAGATTGGGACATTAACACAAAATTAGGGTTTCTTAACTTTCACACAAATTTAGAACATGTCGCATATGCAATTCTAGTAGAAGTAGCTTTGATCTTGCTAATGACAAAATGAATGTGTGTGTGCGTGTGTGTGTGTTTATTATACCATGCCCTAAAGTCATAATCAAACTAAGTAAATACTATCTCCCAAAGTGATGATCAAACTAAGTAAATACCATGCCGAAAGTGATAATCCTTCTAAACAAATAAATGGATATGACACGAGAAACAAAATTCAAAAGGCTTGACTCAATAGGCATCGGCTCAGGCTCAAAAGTCACAAAATCTACATTTATCAACCAGAGAATCAATGCATCCACGGATTTTTTGTAGTTGGCATACGAGCTAGATAAACTCCTAATTACTCATGAGATTGTGCTTCTTGAGATATACTTTTGTTTTTGATGTATACTCTATTCCCTCATCAGTTTGCAAGTACCAGGATTTGCAACCAGCCTACATTTCAACAATTACGTAGAATTCATTGGATACCAGGAGTACTTAAACCTCCTTTAAGTAAGCAACTCCATACAAACTACTACCTGATGTTTCACCTTCTCAGACAGATTGGAGTTAGCCAATCACAATGTTCGTCCTAGACTATGATTCGATAATGTAAGCTTATGTGCCTGAGAAATGAGCGATCTTTAAACACAATATCAGCACAAAACTCTCCATTCTGGAACCCCTTAATAAGTCCATACACATAGCCTTTCATGTAACCTTTTTAAAAACAATCTTTCTTAGTTTGAACTCCAAACCCTTAATCCTGCATACTTCTTCCGTGAATGTATTTGAAAGTTCAATAACTGAATTCATCAAGGGCCACTTGGGTTCATGTCATCTCTCTCTCACTCTCTCTCTCAAAAGATTAACAATGATTTGCAGAACCTACAAGCAAAACTGTCCCACCAAGAGGTCCAAAATGGTTGAATAGGCTAGTAGGTCTGTTGACGGTTGATATAGGGTTTATTTTATAATTTACTTTCCATCCATGGATTAAATTATAATTATATAAAACAGCAGGGCCTTTTTTTGTAATTTCTGGAAAGTGTTTTTTTATTTAAATATATGGGAAATTTAATCAAATGAATGGTAGGTTCTGATTGTCCAGTAAAACTGGATGACCAGCCTAAGATTCCTCTTTTCCTCTCTCTATTCCTTCCTTAACTCTTATTCTCCTACTCAGCTGCTCTTCATTTTTTTTTTGCCCTTTTTCCTAATTTCACTTATATTTTTTACTTTAATTCTAACAACTTGTACAGTGAATTATAAAAAGAAAGTAGAACCTAACAGAAGCCAGGAGGAAGAGATTTCTAATCATATAGGTGATTGTACAGTCCCAAAGGGCTGAGCTCACCAGGTAGTTGCTAATATGAGCACCCTAGGGTTACGTGCAGTGAAAAATCTAAGGAGTTCTGCAGTATAGACAGCAAGGTGTATTAAATTATTAGGTAGTTTTATTAATATTTCACTGGGATTTTATTTTATTTTGTTTTCACAGATAAACGACTGTTTTTTAAGTGGTTGAAGTGTTCAAACCCTAATGTCATTCTGGTGTAGTTGGTGATTTGTGTTGACGCTTGAAGGCTCTGCCTCATCGTCAGTGAAAAGGATTGTAATTACATCTTCAAGTATGGAGTTTAAGTAAGAGGGAGAGGGTTCCATCAGAACCACAATTAAACCAGACAACAGGAGTACAGAACACTTGTTTAATGGAAAGGATTATAAACAGTAGTCTTATTAAGCTAAGATGGCCATTTGTGAGACAAGAAGGCTTGCTTATATAGATGTATGAATTAAAGAACCGTCAAATGATGATCCAAAATATGGTGACTGGGAAGCTAAGGATATGTTGGTTATGAAATGGGTCCTGAAAACCATGGGAGATAATTATTGATGCTAGCTTTCATTACTGCAAGAATGAAAGGGAGCTAAGAGATTCCATATCAGTAACATTAGACACAAGAAAATTTGTGTCTGGATTTACCAACTTCTTAGAGATATTGCTCAGTCTAAGCAGGGTGAACAGTCTCTATGATCTACTACGCTAACTCGGGGGCATGTGGAGAGAGTTAAGCATGCATCAACCCATGTGTTCTTGTTACATGACGGAACAAGCAGAATAATTAGAAGCACAACACATTTATGAACAGTTGGGTGGATTCAAGTATGAGTGCATATTTCTGGGATCCATTAGGAACAGTCTTTCCCTTCTCTAGATGAAGAAAGTCAGCAGGTGGTGACTGTGTCAATTATGCCAAGAATCTACTACATGAGCCCAGAAGATCGGCTCTAGTTAGCACTGTTTGTTCTGGAAATCGTGGTAATAAAGGCTGGGGATGAAGCCATGGAGGCAGTCATGGACGGCTAGAATGTGAATGGTGGCAAATGTGGTCATAGTGGACCATCAACTACAGACAAGGAGAAGTTTTATTGCACACATTGCCGAAAATATAGATACACTCAGGAGACCATATGGGATTTATTAAAGTCACTTCACAGTAACATAACTGCCTAATTAGTTGAGTCTGATACTAACAGATACTATACCAAATATTACAAAATGAGGTGATTCACAGATTCATTTCTCATGATACTTCCCTTGTCCATCTCCCAGTCTGGCAACTATGATTAAAACTACCCAAAATTCAGAGTTTAGAATGACATTTTCAAGTTTTCATTTGACAAATTGGGATGGAAGAGGTTTGTCCCTTTGAAAGTTCACAAATTCCTACTGTCATAAGCCTCTCACATAAAGGTTTCATTAGTTAACAAAGTAAAATGGCCCCACATTTTATTACCCATAAGTGCAAGATCTCATGATATTGTGAAAAGAAAATTTGGGATGAGATAAAGATGAAATTCTCAAAATATGAGACTGTTATGATGTTCTCATGGGTTTTCACCAACATTCTCAAATTTTTTTGGATTAATGTTCTTAAGCATTTTTTTTACTATTTCATATTATCCTATTTGGTTCATGTGTAAGCTGTAACAATTTTACACTGGTTGTTAACCTACCTGGCACAACCCTTTTCCTTTACTGGGCTTGGGACCGATAGTAAAATCTAGTTGGGACAAGGCTTTGATGATGATGATGATGATGATGATGATGATGATTATCCTATGTAGCATCATTTTGCATTGACAAGATTTCTCAATCAACAGCTTGAAGAACTTGTCTACATAAGCTTTATCTCTTCCATGCAATGAAAGCACATCAAGTCATCTTCAATCAGAAACACATGCTGCTAACAAAAGGGTATGAAGATAAGTGTCTTACACTTATGATGCTCCTTAGACATTGAAAGCTCAAGTCCCGAGACTGCAGAAAATACTGCAAATTCACCACCACCAAGCATTTCAGTAACCACATGAATACATAGTTCATTAAGTGCATTCCAGATACTAATCAGCTCGAATACTATGACAGAACAAACGGTTGTTCATTCCACAATTCATTTGGAGGAATTCAAAGGGACAAAAAATTCAAATTACATAGGAAACTATATCTCCTCACATTGTCACCACAAATTGCCATCACCCCCAAGTACTACTATTGTTCTTTTTCATTTTTTTTTTTTTTGGGTAACAATATTACTACTATTAACTGCAGAGTAGAAAAGTAGGTAAGAAACAATATCCCATCCACCGTTATTTCCAAGTTCTGCATTGCCAAAATGGCATAGGTTACTGTTTAGGTCACCCAATTCACAAGACCAGGATGAATACCAGAAAGAGCAGGTGTGAGCACTCCATCACCAATGACCATACAAGTCCCTATCAATGCCAAAACCAGTAACACCTTCTGCAAGACCTTGTACTTCTCCAGGGCTGATTTTACCCATGCCCCAATTCCCCTGTGAGGCCGCCACATCAGGCCACTGCCAACGTAGGCGGAGAGCGACTCATCTGCTGCCTGGCAATTGGGCAAGAAACTTATCCGGGTATGCCGGCAGAGTAGCGAGTAGAGTGCAAATGTCCCGCCCTCTCCATTATCATCCGCCATGAGCACAATAAACACATACTTGAGCAGAGGCACCAGCATAAGTGTCCAGAAAATGAACGAGAGCACGCCGTAGATCTCCTCATTCGTCTCCGAATGCTGGATGTCCTCTGCAAAGGTACTCTTATACACATAGAGAGGAGAAGTGCTCAAATCGCCATAGACAACACCCAAGCTCTGATAGGCTAATGCCAAAACACTCTTCCAGGATTCCTTCTGCAGCAAATTAGAAATAAAAATCTCAGAAAAGAGCAGATTCCGGGGCATGCTCTGTTTTGAAATTCTAGTAGACCAATCTTACCTTGAGACGATTCCCATAAGACGGACCTTCCACATCCATCCCAAGACGATTCACAAACGCATTCCTGCTGATAATCTTGGATATGTAAACAAGAAAACAAAGAACACCCAACAGAAAGAGGATAAGCGTTAGAATAGCAAACCCACTGACGTATTTTAGAAGACCCTTATTTCAAGATGACATGCAAAAGAAACACTTCTCGGTTCTCACAGTAAAACTGTACAAAAACAAACATAACCCAGAAAAGAAGAGGGGGGAATGGTTGTGCCCTTCCTTCCACAAACCCTCCAGCGCATTTTAGCAAGAAACCATCTTCCCCTGCATGTAAGGAACTCCCAACAGAAACGCTTCTACGTCTGTTTCCACAGATACAAAGAGAACCCAGAACGCAAAACAAAATCCCAAACACGTGGTTGAGACTTGAGAGAGACTAAGACGAAAAAGCAAGAAATTTTCGAAAAGAAGAGCGATTATCACTAGGAGAAGATACTCCAGAATACTCACTTCAACGGCTCCTTCCAGAAAAACAAAAACACCCCACTAATCAAAACAGCATCCAAACACGAATTTTTTCCGATTAAGATGAAAACAAGAGACTTCTCAAAACAATAGCATATTCTCAAGAGCAGAGGATTCTTTCAACAGATCCACTTTTTCGACTGGTACCACAAAAACCAAATCAACCCAGATTGAAAAACAACGTCCAAATCACGAACTTGCAAGGATTACAACAAAAGCATATCAAAATGCCAAAATAAAAAATAAAAATTTCTTTGAAAGAAGAGTGATTCTCACAAGTACCAGATGGACCAAAGCCGTCACAAACCAACTCCGGTAAAGAGAACGGAGAGAGACGAAACACTACGACGCAATGTCTTGGTTTCTCCACCAAATGGCGTTGAGATTGGATTGCAAGAAATGCATGCAATTGGTGGTGGTTTTGCGCTGCGGTTTTTTTAACCACCTATCTTTCCAAGGGAGTCCAAGTGGCCAGACTTCTCCATAATCGGGAAATTGAGCTCCTGCAGGTGCTAGGAGACAGACCAGTCTGGGCCCCACATCAATGCAGTACCGTATCCAAATCGATCCCACTGGACCATGCTCACGTGTGCCCCTGATCTTATGCCACATATCCATGTTTTCCGGAAACGGAAAATATAAAAGTGGTTTTACTGGGCAGACTCAGATGTGTGCTTTGTCACCTCCCTTTATGTATGCACTAACTGGCTATAGTCTATAGAGGGAAAGCCGAAAAGCTGACCTCCTTGTCTTGGTTTTGGAGGCCCATCCATAAGATCAATCTTATCTCTTTGTTAACCTGGCATTATCCTAATTTTTCCATTAATCCTGCCATTTGTTTTGATGTTATCAGTATTGGATTTTATAATATATTATATTGTTGTTGTATGTGTCTTAGATTTATGTCTTATCCACCGCCCAAACTCCATATTATCTCTTTGGTTGTCACTTGCAAGGTGCCTGAGTTGGATAAGTGGGATTTTAAGGAGGGCTCAGGGGTCAGGGCTCAGATTTTTAAATATATATATATATCCCTAAAATATAAATGTGATCTCATCTTACATGAAAAATGGCTAAATTTTAGTCTACTATGGTTCATTCTACTTGACCACTGGTCCAAGTGGACCATCCGTACCCCACCTCTCGTTTACTTCAAATTCAATGAATTATATAAATATAACCGTTGTGTTTATTGGCCAAAAATCAAGAGATAAGTATGATTTGATATACTTGCAATTTTGCACATAAGTAGATCACATATAGATCTTCCAATCCACCATTATCCTCAAATAGATAAGGCCCCAAGTGAGCCCCACAAGGCCATCCAAATGAACATACATGGAGGCCATTGATAGGAGGTCCTGACTCTTTATATAATATCAATATAATGTTTAATTTTATAGTGGGATCAACTATTTACTGAATTAAAATTTAGCTATTTTAAATCGGAAGAGGAGTTTCATTTTGAGTTGTTTGGATTCTCTATAACTGGCCCCATTGTGAAATTTCATCAGTAGGATTTGTCCTTGTACACCTTTCCTTCCATGATCATAATGCACTAGCAAAAGGTACCGTGCTTAGCACAGGAAGCAACAAATTGACATTTGCAATAAAAAATTTATTATAGAGAGAGATTCATATCTTTTTAATGCATATATACTACACTAATATAAAGAAAAGTAAAAAAAAAATTGTAATACAAACTAAAAAAATAAGTAAAAATTTCAATTGTGTTAAAGGGTCATAATGGATTAGATTTATCTCGGTAGACATTTGTTTTGGAGGAAATTTGTTAATACATAAGATCATATAATATCAAATTTCATAAAAAGCAAAAAGAAAAAATCATATTAAAGTTGGTTTAAAAATAAGGAACTCAACAAAACCGATAAAAGTGACATCGTAGTCTTCTAGAAAGAAAATTATAAATAAAATAAAAACAAATCAATAAATTCACATAGACATTACTCTCCTAGGAAAAAACTAAAGAATAAAAAAAAAGATCTTTGTGTCTTAATTTTTTTTAAATGAAAACCCACAAAAAATAAGAAAAAGAGTACTCTAATGGATTGAGAAAACAAAAAACTAAAGCGTAAAAGAATAAGTCACTTGATTGGGTTTTTTTTTTTGGCTAAAAGGAAAAATATAATATTAAAGGGAGAAAAGAAACACAAGGCCGGAGCCTCAAAGCTACAGAAGCAACAAAACCAGCTTCAAAAGCCAAAACGAATTTGCAGAGAAAAAAATATACATAAAAGAGTTAGAAATTAATTCCCACAAAATGGAGAAGACTATCAAAAAGCGGCCTTGGAACTAAGGTAGGCAGACCAATAATCATGTCAAGAAGGTGCCTTTTGATAGAAGGATGAGAAACAACTGCATTGTTAAAAATAGAATTGTTTTTGGAACACCATATGCAAAATAAAGCATTAAAAAAACCATTGCAATTAATTTAGAAATCAGAAAAAAAAAACTAATAGAAACCAACTAAAAAATAAAGAATAAATGAAAGGAAATAAATTCCGATCTAGCCAAAAAAAAAATCAGAAAACTTAGATATGATAATGTCCATTTATCAATAGTTCATCAAAACACATTTCATTTTGCCACCATACAAATTAATGGAACGAATAATTTTTGTTTCAATTCCATCAAGTAGTAATTTGACTTTTAAATGTATTTAATATATGAGAATCAATCCAACCAGAATAATTTGTACCTCATCTCATTCCATGAATGCCTATGGGTAAAGATCATCATGGCTTTATTATGGGGGAAAGAAATATCATAAAACTCCACTCGCTCCAACTTTATTTTATTTTTATTTTTTTAGAGCTTTAAAGACACAATGACATATTAGTGAGCTACCAATATATCCATCAACAAGCAAAGGTCATCATGGCTTTAGCTGATAGAAAGAAAATAATGTTTCTTTAAAGCTGAGCAATATCAACATATTGCAATGACATTTGTAGTCATATGGATCCTTTGAAAATTTTCATAAGTCATTCACATTAAAAAAAAAATTAAAAACTGTTACTTTTAACTACCTAAGTAAGTATGTGTGGGTGTGCCATTTGTGATTATCTACAAAAAAAAAAAAAAAGACCTACATTGCTCTTTAGATCTTTGAAATGTAAAAATAATAAGAAAATATGGTTGTAGCATATCTATATCAAAAAGAAGATCACACTTAGCAGAGCAACCATAGCCTTCTGTCAACCACATCGTAAGAGGGTCTTCTTTTAGGATTGGTCTCAAACTCCACGATGTAGTAAATAACTTGGCAGCCATTCAAATTCCCCACATGCCTATATCATCAAAAAAAAAAAAAAACCAATATTAATTTCTCTCATTCGAAGCTAACTGATAGGAAAAATAGGAGAAACTTTAGTTTACCAATTTTAATATGAAAATGAAGAGAGTGCCTGAAGTCTCCCAGATATGTGACTAACCGTTCAAAACTTGTATGGTAGAAGAAGGAATTCACACGATGTGCACGTTTGCACATTACTAAGATGAAGAGGAGAGGAGTTAAGGCCTATTTTAGTAATAGTTCAGGAGAAATTACGTGATTGGGAGGGATATGCTAAGAGACGGTTTAAACAACTTATTAAGTGAGAAGAGAAAGGAAGGGCTTGAAGGTATTGAGAAGAGGAATGTGGACAGCAGTTTTTTTTTTTTTTAATTAGTGGAGAGCAATTACAACTCTACACAGAACGCTTAAAAAGAAAAGGAAAAAGAAATAAGAAAGTTCAATTCAGAAGTTAACAGAACCTTTTGTTTTAGTTTCCAATGATAAATTTGGCTGGTTCATTTGTAATGATAAATTTGGGAGAATCTAAACATGAGAATATCAGCACAAGGAGAAAAATATCATTGGAAGGTTGAAATTAGAGAATCACATTAAGAGATACAGCAGAGACCAAGAACCTTGGAGAGAAGATAGAAACAGAAATAGGGAGAAAGAATATGAAATTAGACCCATAATTTATAATATTTGTTATAATATTTGAAACATATGATTTGATTGAGAAATAGTTTGTAAATTGCGTAGTATTCTTCATTATTCACGGTACTTTATTATTTCATATTGCATATGTTCAAATTCTATGGATCTTGATGGAGAAAAACTACTCTATTTTGCACATGTTTATATTGCATCATTCAGGTGGGTTATGCCATCTTTAGGCTATGGCCAAAAAATGTGGTGGTAGATTCCTCAATTTTCAGTTGCTAAATTGTTTTCAACCCCTGATCATCAGGTAAGTTCAATTATATTGTTTGGATGGTATAGTTGGTAATGACGTTGGTCTCACACATCCCCAAATTTAAGCCAAGACTCTCAAGCGAGTCATTCATCTTGTGCCTGATCTATAAATCATTACATATAATGATTTAATATATACTTAAAACAAATAGTTTATATCAGAATGACACCTAAAAATCCACAACATCATCCTCTGGTGGTTTGTTGAATGGGGACTCATTTTTAGAATCTGTATTACTTGCAAAACCATTTTTTTTCTTATGCATCTGAAATGTTGGATCAGTCCCATGACAACCTCTCATCCAACAATCAATCAGGATCCAGAAATGAAGAAAACAAAAGGAATTGAAAAGGATTTGGGCAACAGAGGACATGTTTGGGTTAGAGGCAGAGTTTTGATATTTCTGGATTTGGCATTAGAGGAGATTTGGCAGGTTGGATTTGCACATGCGAGAGAAAAAGCGAGAGAGCTAGCTCTGGTAGGTTGGAAGTGAAAGAGAGAGAGAGAGAGAGAGAGGGACTGGAGTATGTGATGGACAGACCATTTCAACTTGGGAAGGAAATTATCTATCACAGGTCAAATACGATCGAGAAATTAAATCTCATTGACCTTGTCAGTTCTAGTCTCACAAATTTTGGTTTTAAAAATGAAATCCATTAGAACATGAAAGAAAGAGGAAAAGTTAAATAAAAAAAGTTACTCTACAAAAGAAAACAATTGAAGGTTAACATTTTTAGTTCTAATTTCTAAGTTAATGTATTTAAAAAGTGGGTGCTAGTGTGAATAAACTCAATTAAGTATATTTTATTTGTATCACCTTTTGGACACAATGCACAATTTCATGCAAACAATATTATCTTTTTGGGATGCATTTTGGAATCATGAAAGTAAATATGAACTCTTCATTCTTCACCTATCCATTCATTGGCTCGCAAATTATTCACTACCAACAATGCAATAAGTTCAGGAAATATTAAAATGTCAGTCTCAAAGCATATACCATTCTACTATGAGACATCCAGACAGCTATATATATAGAAGGACACTTCTGAATTTGTGTTCAAAACTCTGAGAGAGAGAGAGAGAGAGAGAGAGAGAGAGAGAGAGGTTCTTGGATCAATATATAATAGAAGCTATTACAAATATACTGTATATAGTATTTCCAATAAGAACTTTTATACATTTTTACTATTATTGTTTCAGGACAGGATAAATAGTTACCGAGACCCAATATTGCCTAGGCAAAAGAAAGACATCTAATCACAGGCATTAATTTAAAACATGCCTCCTAGAGCTCATGAAAATATGGTGCGACCCACTGTCCAGTTATCTGATATGTTGACGGTGACCAATGAAAAGAAGCTTGGTTTTAATTTTTTTACTTTTGTGGGTGGAAGAGTTCTGCATGCATCCTAGCTGTCCAAATGTGAAACCCTACAATAGATAAAGCATAGATGATGGATTTTATTTAGCAGCAAAGATGGGACCCACTCCGACAGTTGACCCTCGACAAAATTGTGGAGGACCCAAGAGCACCATAAGATGCCCATAAAACGTGGTGCCCATTATGATAGGGACACTAAGACAGCTGTTGGCTGAACATAGTCCTAACTTATCAAGTTTGAAGTCATCAATGTACCAAATCCAGTGTTCTACAGATATTTTTTGGACCTTTTAGGGTGGGCCCGCAGTTTGTACGGCCTTTGGCGCTTTCCAAAGCTCTTTGCATCATCTTGATGAGCTTCAACCTTTAATAGGATGTCACTGAGTTTGAGTCAGTGTTTCACATGTCTCTTTCCAGAAAATATAATATCTATTGGAGATGATAAATGGGGCAACTGCAAATTTTGTGCTTTATTAGATATTATCGGGAAAATATCACATTTCAAATTCAAAATTAATTAAAAATGTAGTTAAATATTATATAAATAACGTCGTTGTGAGGAGAAAAAGGGAAAAATAAGTATCACAAGATTGAGAAGAAAGTAGTTTAGAAGATTTTATAATATTTTTTTAATAATTAACATTGAAAATATAGGTTACTAATAAAATGTTATTTATTTTGAGTCTAATCGTTTTTTATATTATCACACTTTCTCATGATATTTTTATTTATGAGTATGTTCCAAAATTATCAACAATCATCCTAAAACCACAATGTTAGAAAAATATCAAGATACTTCAAAATATCACTGATATTTGTACCATTTACTTAAACTTGACCAAGTTACTATTTATAAGGACAATGATTCAAGTAATTCATAAAAGTTTGGCACGGGATTTTTCAACAAACTCTATCAGATTAATCTGACTTGGTACCCTTGCATTAATCTAGTCCACTTGATCAAGTTAGCAAGGTTTGGAGTTGAGTTTTGAACTATATTTTAACAATTATAAAAAGCTCGGTTGCTCAAACTTTGAGTGTATTTAACTGTAGTCAAACACATCTCTTTCAAATAAAATAAACTTAAAATATATAAACAGATTGGTTTCTTTTCAGTTCATTCCCTTTTTGACGTGCCCAAAAAGGAATAACTAATAAACATCAAACGTCATATAGGCATGAAAAATGAAAAAAAAAATCAATGTGCTCTTCCATCAAAGGCGATGCTCATCAACGTAAAGACTATTTGATGGATGATATTCACCTGCACGTTGCACTGTTTGTGCATTCGGACTGTGTGTCATGATTTTGAGGGGCTCTGCCTCTAGGGATGGTCCGGACGTGCAGGAGCTCAATGGTTATTATTTTCCTATTAACCATTTCCCTAACGAATAGTAAATACATACGATTTGTTTGAGTGAAAAGTGACATTAAAATCATGGTGTACAATTTCAACATGTCAACTAAAATTATAACTTCTACCAGTAAATGAATAAAAACTGATGTGTAAGTTATGTAACGGTGCAATGGAATGAATGGTGTTTTTATTTTTCCGTAGAAGAATGCATGGTTTTTAAGGTGGTTGGTGGGGTTGCTAATGCTTCCAACATTGGTAACTGACATACATTAAAAGCCTATTTTGCTAATGTGTTGGTCACAATACTCACCCAAGTTGGCATCGTCTTAATGGGTGGTACGTGCGATGCAAGGCATGAATGAAGTACGAAATGCTATTTTTGATGGTTTGGCCCGTGGGCCGAAGTCCACACATTTATGGATTAGGGTTCGAAACAAAAGGGACCCAAATCCTGGGCCCATTTCCAATCGCAAATATGATTATCATCACTGTTATTTTTAGCCATAACTCATCCATTTGAAGTTACTTGATGCATTTTGATGAAGAAAGAACTAGTTATGATTTTATGTTTAGTTTATAACTTCATACGATGCACAAAAATGATCTCTCTCTCGTTTGGGCATCTGCACACGTACGCTTGAGTTTGTGGCAAGCGGAGAAGCCTTTGAAAGAGACCAATAATGACAGAATAATAATATAGTTTGCAATGCATGTCTTTTATATTTCCGGTGAGGGATGGCAACAGGCAAGACTGCTTCTAAGCTTTTGGTCCTTTTTTTTTCCTCTTTTTTTCTTCTTAGGTAGCCCAGCCAAAGAAACATAACCCATGAAGAGAAGAGACTTGCACATGTAAGAAGGGAGAAACCTACCGATCAATCACTTGTTATCAGGGTAAGTGGTAAGGTCCCAACCAATTGGGCAACTCTTGTTCATGACTGCTACTAAGCTTGCAAATGTACGGATCTTCTAGGCTCAAGTAGAACTATTTAAATCATGGAGCATAACTTTTTCAAAGGCCTGTGCTATGCATAATCTGCGAAAATGGAACCATCCTATTAAACAGTCAGCGCTGGGAGCTAGCTAGCTATTAGATTAAATGCTACGGCTGCCAAAATTAGCACAACTAATGTGATGGTCTCCTGAACTCGTTCCAAACTTATAGACAGCCGGAACTGGAACATTCGCCATCCATATATATATATATATATATATATCATTAGGTCAATGAATACAAAAGGTTAACCACACCTTGTGGTCAAGCAAGGTTGTATCAAATTCATACAAGTGCTTTCCACTTTGTGAAGACCAAAGCCATTCAAAAGATGTGTGAACTTATGTTCATGGATTTAGCTATACGACTCACTGTGTAGGGGGGAACTGGCACAGGTATATGGGCTGAAGATAAGTAGACTCAACTCAAACTGTTTACAACCTCGAAAGGATAAATCACCACCTCTCAAGCTTCGCCCCCCAAACATAGCTCACAACTTTCATCATATTGTTTTTTCTAAAAAGCATTCTTCTCAAAATCTCAAAGGGTCCATTTTAGGGATTATTGTCTTACTGGAAGATCCAGCTACCTGAGAATTATGAATGGAGAGCTCTTCTCCTTTGTCTGCCTAACTCGTTAGTCTTAAAAATGTTGGTTTTTATTTTTACATCTTTTTATGACCCAAGTTATCCATCGTCAGCCTGGCCGGCCCAAGATTACCTAATTCTAACAAGCAAGTACTAATCCCTGTAGAGTACATACATGGCTGTATACATAGTATCCAAATAACACAAAAAATAAGAATAAAATTTGAAACGCTAAAAAGCAAATCCAAGACTCAAACCAACAGAGTCACCGCCTTAATGACAAAAATGCTAGTTTTAAGAATGAGTGATTGTTTTTCTGCAACCATTATTGTCCAACCGAAGAGCGGACAACTAATGCTTTCCACATTTTGAGTAGGGTCTATGGTGGGTCTATAATCCCCTAAATTCCAAAGGCATCCTTAGGTGATCTCGTAGTTTCTACAGGTTAGAGATGATGGGTTAGTCCATGGATTTTCTTTCCTTTTGTCACATTTCACTTAAAGGGTTAATGGGAGATAGCAAATCAAGAAGTTCATAGATAGGGGCTAACTTGATCCTCTTCCCTAGAGATCTAGAGAAGGGAACCCTAGCTAGGAGAGTGCCAACTCCAGCTATCCTCCATCTTCAATCTATACTATATTTGATCAATTGCCCATCCTATCTCCTCTATGTTATTGACAATCCATCTTTGTCTCAGTAGAATGTTTGGCATGTTTCGATCCTCTTCCCTATTATTCAGAAAAAGTGAATTGATTTTAGGTACAAGATGCTATCATTATCGCTTTGGACAATTAGATATCCAAATTTGTTATCACAAGGGTGGGAGGGAATGTCCTTAAAACCTCTCAGTCCCTCAATCATATTGACAAAATTGAAAAATTTTACAGGTGGACCCTTAGGTTTTAGTGCTCAGGTGGGGCCTGGATCAAAATCTTAGGCCTAGATTATATGAATCAGACTTGGAATAATCAGTGGAGAGCCCAAAGCCTAACCTATCATGATAAGTAGAATATTAAGAATTGCACATCATGGGGTTTGTGTAAGTCAAGTTCTGTCCCCCTCCCTCTTCTTCCCATTTTGAGTTCCTTGTCCCAATAGAGCAAATCAATGAGTCAAAATTTATGAAGAAAGTTAAAGAGAGTAAATTAAACCTTAACTTAATTCAATCTTACCTAAAAATAAATATTACACTTTCTATTTGTGTTAAACCCTTTATGTACAGCAAAGTCAAGGAGGTAATCTCCATATAATATATCATATGGGGATACCTATATTAATCGATGAGAGTGATTCATTGGCAACCATTGAAGCTTTAAAATCTACCACTTCAAATCTATCCAAACATCAAAGAACTACTTAAATGCTTCAATCGATATGAAGTTAATCCCGTAGGAAGGGAGGCTAATGAAGTGGTCCATATACTTGCTCAGCACAACAAATTAGTGAAGGGTATGCTAGTATGGTGGTATTATGTACCTGATGTGATTCGCAAAAATATTTTGGTTGATTCTTTGATGTAATTTTTGTTTTCTTAATTTAAGAATACTTCTTATAAAAAAAAGTCAAGGAGACAATCTCCATAAATCATGCAAGTGATTTCAATCATATCCCATTCCCACAAAACAGTCCTCTTTTTTTCTTATCCTTTTTGTACAATCCACATTATATGAAACATGATTAGGGCAGGGGTAAACATGAAGAATTAAGGGTGCTCATCGATCAGCGTTTAATGGAGATATAATCAGGCTAAGGTCGATTAAATAAATGGGGTAGGCTCAGGCTAAATAGCTTTTAGATGGGCTAGTCTCGGGCTAGTCTTTTATGGCCCGACTGGGACTGGGGCCTATGGCGCATATTAGTTGCGCCGGGCTTGGATATTCATCAACCACTCCATTCAGTCCCATCAATACCCATAGCTGTACTGCTCATTGCTTCATCACATATGGATGACATTTTCTTAAGAGCAATTTTTTATAGAGTGGGCCCCACGTAACATTGATCTACCCTTGTGTTTGTTGTGTCTCTCCTTCCATTCTTGTTTGTAGCAATATTGTCATTAGATTGGAAACATGGGAATGTCAAAAAAATAATATTTTTAATTTAATTTCTTAATTGTACTTTCTTCCTCCAATGATGAATATCGTTTTTGTAAGAGAAGAGCTTAAGCCAACTATAATAATTAAGAAAGGTGGGCATACGACTTGAATGGTTGGAATCTTTGGAAGGTAGACGCACATTTTGGTGTTACTTGCACACTACATAAATAGTCAACGTCAGGTAAACAAATCCCTCATTCGGATTACAGCAGTGAACTTGGATTATAGCTACTAATAGAACTCAAGTAAGTAAAGGTCATAAGATTTGACATAAAATATGAAAATTTATTGAGTCTATCTAGCTCCTAATATTTAAAACAATCTACTATTATCTTACAATTGGTTTTGACTAGACGGCCAGCTGGTTTGAAGTTCTATCTCAAGACTATGCTTAAATAACTCAGATTCTCTATTTCAGCTTGAAAAGATGCCGAGACAATAAGATTGGGAGATTTGTCTTGTCTTTGAACGAAACTTAATATTAATACATTTCATATTATGATGGATGACTCTTAATAGTTTCCATTGAGATGTGACCAAGCTGTTATCGAGTCTTGCGAAATTATTGCCTAGTCCACTGAGTCGACTCAGTACGTCCGAAACTGACTTTTCTCCCATGTACTTGATTTTAAAGGTCGACCCATGGCTTGTTGAGACTGAATGAGACTAAATACAATGTTGGAGGTCTGAGGAAGTGATGTTCTATGATGAAGAACTGATTGAATCCAAATATTGTAATTGTAAAATTTTATTTCGAGGACCTTCTGATAGAATGGAATAGAATTGGAATTCATGTTAAAATGGATTCCACTTAAGAACCATTAAATAGGTAAGGATTGAAGGGTATAGGATTTCATATCTAGGTTGCCAATACCACCAAGGAAACATTTGAGTCATGTCGAGGAATAAAAAAGGAGATTCTACGTGGTGGGGCAGCAAAAGCTCCAATTTTCCACGAACATCGTTCTTTCACAGTTAGGGCCATCGACTTTTTGTGGAAAAGAAAGCAAAAAAAAGTTTCAGCAGATACTTACCTACTGTCTTCATAAAACCATTTCTTATCAAGACTGTCAGATAAAGATGCCCAAAAGAATAATAAATCATATCTCGAAAACCATGGTAGATGACCGACAGATCCACTCAATCAGTCATTGAACAACCTACCAGATTTCTGAAAATTGACTCTGAATTGGAAGGGGAGAAGAACCCAACTATTGTCATGGACAGTCAGTATTCTCCTGAACTCACTGTACAAGAGAAAAAATCTTTTTTTCTTTTTGGGAAGAATGGCTCAAGGAAGGCTCTTGAGATTGAAAGAAAGAGACTTGGCTTTCATTTCAGTTTGTGTGAAGTACTGTTCATCAGACAAGACTCCTAAATTCCAGAGTACTCGAAAATGACTACTCCATACAGTTCCTTTACTACTGCAGCTGTTGCTGCAGCTACGCTCCTCAGACAAGTTGCTATAATGAGTGGATTTCCACTCGTGCCTGCGTTCCTTGCCTTCTTTCGTATCTACTCCTTTCTGGAAGTTTCGTATATTGGGCTAAACATTTGCATGCCTTCCTTTTTTATGGCAACTCATTTATTTTGAATGGTATTGAAATGGACATCTAATCAAAGGGGTGTTAAAAAACTGTGGGGCCCAGGAGGGACGGAGTGGTGTATGGCTCTGCATTATTGGGGTGTCCCTATTATATGATGTTTGACCATTTAATTATTAAAATGATCCACAGGTTTGTTTACAACCACTTATTTGGTGGTGTCAGTTGGATGGTTATGATTGTCTCATAGGACTTGGGGAAATCCTCCATCCACTTTATGACAAAATCCTCCATCCAGTTCGTGGAATTTAATTAGGCTGTGCGTAGGCCACATGCTAAGTTTGAGCAAAGTGTCCATATTAGAAAGCTGGATAGCATAATATAGCCCATGTTTCCCATATGTTACATTTTCATATGTGACATTTGTACATGAGATGTTTAGGTACGCAGAGTCTATTTTCCGATCTCATGTGCCGAAGATAAATGGCTCCTTAAAATTATATGAAATCCTACGAGGGGATTGTGCAATGTTGTCATACATCGAGGTTATGCACTAACTCGTGGTGGCAGCGATAGGGTGTTCTGATTTTTTCCCCTTCTCTTTCATGGTGTTGGATTTTGTTAACATAATTGATCTTTAAAAAGTGCCTTCTCACCTGTTTTTGGCCTCATTTTTTAAATCAGTTTGATGACTTAATGGCATACTCATTGAATGGATTCCACAAGAAATCTCCAATTTTCTAGTCACATGGGATAAATTTCATAGCATTCCATTTCACTAGTTCCTCGACTAGACAGTCGACCCACAATCCTCCAATCGTCAGTTGGGTTGGCAATGGTCTAGTTTAATTGATCATGTTAATAAATAAGTGTTTGTGATAGCAAATCAAATCGTTGGATTGTGACTTACATATTCAACAAAATAAATCAGAAAATCAAAGGACATAGCTTGAACCACAATTTGTGAGAAGGGAGATTGGATTGACGTCTTGATCTGTCCCGCCTTTGATCAATGTTCTTGGTCATTGTGAGCTTGACACAGCTCTCACCTACTCGTTTTATAACATAGGTGATTCTCATTATTTTTTTTAAAACCCAGCCAATAGGGCCGGGATCTAAGATAACTCACACACATAGGAAGCAAGTTCATTGAGGTGGGATCCTACACACACAAAAAGAAAGGTGGTGCACCTAAAATTCAAATCCAATACAACTACCAAGTTATTCTTGGGTGATTCTGATGCTTATGGCTACATTTTCATGAGCGGGAGGGGAAGCGATGGTTGCTTCCAATCCAATCAGAGAAACCTACATACGGTAGATTTCTTAATTCCCTCTATCTACATTAGTTAATAGTTGATTGGATTCCTACCAGAGTTAAAGTAAAATGACACATACACAAAAGCCTACAAGTGCGATGTGTGGTTAGCCAGACATCAAATATGCACTTGCTGTTTATTTATATTGTTGTAACGAGAGCTATACTCGAAAGCTAAAAGGGTCAACTTGAATCCTAAATTAAAAAATTGAGTCGGGTTTGCTTAGAATTAACGCGTTGGTCAGAAATTGCCTCCACGGAAGAAAGATTATTTGAAACATGGGTTTATCACACTATCAAAATGAACAAGAGGCCTGATTTTAAAAGCTAGTATGAATTTATTTTCCTTTCATACTAGTTCAAGATCTGGATCTTATTTAGATCCTATCAAGCAAGTTCTTTGTATAAGGGAATCAGGTACTCTCATATATGCTGAATCAGAATCTGAATAAAGGTTGTTCCATAGCTATTAGAATGATGTGCTGCTTTATTTCTAGTTATCTATGAGATTTTCCTTCTGTTTTGTGGAATCCTATGTATAGGTGGTTACAAAATACATACCCCACGAACTTTAAATGAGTTTGGCTTACAGGTAAGGCTATTTTTGGGCTGCATTTGACAGGGCGAAAGCTTGTCCAAGCCCAGACCATTTATTAGGTTGGGTCTAATATTAGGGCTTCAATACATCACATGGACTTAAAAATATCCCTCACCTAGCCTGTGTGAAAAATGTACCCTTTGCGGTAAATGTGTTGGGTTGCACTGGGCCGTTCAACATCCATTGGCCTAGGCCTTACTGATTTGCTGCAGGGACGAACATTAGGCCTGAGTCCAGTCCACAGACTTTAAACCATAGCTCAAAACCATTGAAAGACGGCCCAGCCCGGATCAGGTCAGACTCGGGCTCCTCTGACCCATGAGAAAGCAATACTTGGACAAGCTTTCCCGCCCTAACTTGCGCTACTCACTCTAAGGCATGATCCTTACAACTCTGTTTTCTCCACTCGGTTTACTTGGAAAACAAATTACCTGATACTCCATTTGACCAAAATTGGTTTTATAACAAAGAACAAACTACCATCCATTATAGCCGGGTAACTTGGGTTAGTAATAGGTACGAAATTTATTCAGGCCTAAACCAAGTTATTTCAGTCGGTTTTTGAAGACCCAAACGAGCCCAAAGGTTGAACACCGCAGATTTTTCTTCTGACTGCTCGGATATGCAATCTCACCGCTACGGCAGGCAAAGGGATGTCCATGACTGCGTGTAGCCGGAACCAATTGTACTTTTGTGCTGGATTGGGCTGTGATTTTAGACCCATGAGTGCAGCCCATAGTAAAATGAGCTGGGCTTTTAGGCCTATGTGGGGCGGTTGGCGTCCTTAACTAGCTCAGTTGCTGCCCAAGACCATGCGGTAGCATTCATTTGACCTTTCAGGAGATGCAGAGTTTTAAGTAGATGACAACATGGTTGGGAAATATAACTGAGTTGTAGGTCCCCTCAAACCTTGCTAGGAAACCAATGGAAAAGGAACTCAAAAGCTAACAGCGCTGTGCTTGCGGATTAGTGGTTTCAATTTTACTCTGATTTTCTATATAACTCACTATTCCATTGTTTGGTGCCGTATATTTTTCCTAAGAGACAGGATTTCGATTTGCTATGATTGAGGTAGCAATCTGGTAGTTATCTCTCCAGTAAAAATAGAAATATATGGAGAGTAGAATTCTCTCATTGTACAAATATTTCTCAAAGGCTGCACACGACTACCACCACCACCGCGCATAGGGGAGAGAGCGTTAGTTTGACAATGTGATCAGCAATGTTACCTTCTCTAGAATTTGGTAACAAACTCAATAGTGGCATATGCAGGCTTAGAGTTGGGTCCGATTGGGCCTAATTGTTGGAAATTTATACTAAAAGCTTAATTTTATATATTCATTTTTCACTGACTTATTTATTAGTAAAGTTTGTCTTTTCATCTCAATGAAAATTTATATAGGCAAATGGTTACACTGTTATTTATAATGCATGTATGTGTCTTTTATTTTATAAAATAAATAAGTTGATGTGTACAGTTCAGCTTACAGACGGAAAATTTATTTGTCAGTTCTTATAGAATATAAATTATTATTGTTCACAATTTAGATAGAGTTGGACACACTATTAGTACGATTGTAAGATGATGTTTTAGCAGGCTTATCTTTGCTGTGAGAGACGGTTTAGTTTCGATTCATTATGCTAGTACGCTTTGTATGAATTGAACATTACCGCTTTTGGGTTTATTGTCTTTATACTGACTATATAAGACGATTAACATACAAATAGTTATTATGAGTGCTTGTACTCTTAATCTCGATATAAATAATGGACATGTACATTTAGTGTTTGGCAATTTGATTTACAAAGGAGTGAGACCTTTTTTGAGTAAATAATCACAGTAAATTAGATGACTATATTACATGCATAATGGATATTAGTTTATTGACAGAATCCACGTCCCTCAATAGGGATTGATGATATCTCCTTGATGAAGCTTATAAGTTTCAATTATATCAAACCCTATAAGTAGACTTTGTGTCTAACATATCAAATAAGTTAAATTTAAAGTCTTGAGGAATTATCAAGATATCGATTAAATATAGACGTCAGTAATTATTTATATTGATGGATATTTGAAATCTTAACATAAAAATATTCATAAGTATTTAATAACAAGAAGCTCGAAATATTATTTTAAGAATAAGGACATGAGTATAATTATAATTCTCTAGTGGACTGAATTGTAATTTAGAGAGCTAGTATTTAATTTGGGTCGAATTAGGGTTTCTTACTTCTATAAAAAGTCTATTCCTTATTTCTTTCTTAAGATTCTAATTGTAGTCTATAAATATGAGCTATTGCTCTTGAAAACATAACAAAAGAAATTTCGTTTTTTCAAGCAAACAGAATTCACAGAAGATACCTACAACCCGTGTGAGTTCGAGCATAGAGGAATATAATAGAAAGTCTTGAGATTTTCGGTTGCTATAAAATCAAGATCAAATCAGAGAGACCTCGCATATATGGTTCTTAGGTTCTTGAATCATCATCATCTAAAATTATTTCCACAGTAATTTGTACGTAATATCAAGGGATCATGGCAGCTACCTCCCAACACCAATAACCAAACAGGACAGGGTTAAAGAAGCTCTAGCGAAGTTGATAATCAGCCTTAATTAAACAGCCATTTGCAGACAATGACATTTTTGACATTTGAGTATGCACCTGCAAGTGTTTTTTTATCAACAACGATAACTTTTATTGCAAGAGAAAAGGTTACAAAGAGAGAACCAAAAAAAAAAAAAAAAGGGAAAAAAGAAAAAAGAAAAAAGAGTAAAACAACACAAATGTACAAGAGTATTATACCCTCCTCATAAGACAACTACAAGATTAAATCTCCCAAGGGCAAACTCTCTCAATACCCTGTGTAGTTAAAGCATCCGCTATCATATTTGTGGACCTACTCTGATGTTGAAAGCAAACATTAATGATGCTAGATAATACCTGGATTTCATTGAAGAGGAATTGAAACTTATATAGATAAGCCTTCCACTTAGAGACCCAAGTATGTACCTATGAGTGTTATGGGCCACATTGTTTTCACCATTGTTTTAGCACATTGAATTGTAGTTATTCAGATGAACTCAAAATGCTACTTCGATACATAGTTTGTGAGAAATTCCACAGGGTCCTCTTTTCTCTCATGTTTTTTTCAATCGTGATTTCTTCTTGCATCAACCAAGGTTGGTACCTCATTGCTTTTGTCATTTTTTAAGAATCTGTCACTGCATCAGCTTGTACTCACTGCATTTGTCGGACCAACGTGCTCGTTAGTAATTTTGTCCCATTTAATGATTATGCTGATAACTGATGGATTTGATTTGCCTGAACGAATTTAACTTGATTGATTTGGAAAATTTATAAAATAGATCAAACTCAAATCAGATCTACAAGCAAATATACACATATATATATATATATATAATGAGAAAAGTAGAAAATAGCTTACCCCATATTGCTAATCCCTACTTAATTGGTCTTCAATCCATGGGAGACACACTCTCAATCCGGTGAAGCAGAGAAACAAAATAGCAAACAGGCATCACTTCAATTTAAAAAAAAAAAGGTAGAATTCATCCGAGCATGGGTTGGACATCCCCTGCTATGCATCTTGTATAGCACCTGCAAAGGAAGATTCCGAATGCACTTAGAACTGGTCCAAGCTTGAAGCCATCATCTAATAGAACCTAATTAAGGAAAGCATTCATTAAACTATTATATAACCCCATGTTTTGATTAAAATAAATAAAGAAATAAAACTAAAAATAAAATTCGTAGGATAACTCCCGCTTGGACATCCCATGAGTAGGGGGTGTTCATGTCATGGGCCTGGCTGAGGTATGTCCAAGCCTGGCCTGCCCCAGCCAGAGAGAGGCATGGGCTTTCAGTGTTTGGCTCAAGCTTGCCCATTTAGTCAACTGCATCCAGCTGGGCCAAGTATTTTATCACTTTTGGGGGCTTTTAGTTGCTTCTTTGGGTAACATAGTAAAAACTAACTGCATGTATTATATATTTTGGGCTTTCTATTACTTAATCTTTGCCTTTCCAAATATTAAAAGGGCCAGAAATGTTGAGCCATTCTGGGCCCAGCCCTTGAATTCCCAACAGATGAGAGGGCCCAGCCATTGAATACCCCAACCCGTGAGAGAGAGGCTCTACTTGAAGTCTGGATCCTATTTGGGTTCCCATGATGACCTTGAGTGAACCTATCATGGTCCACCGAGTGGACCTATCATGGTCCACCACGTGACCATGGGGCAACCTGCCATGCATGTGGGGCTGCTGGCTGCTACTCCTTCCAAGGCAGTGGCTGCTTACGATGACGTGGTAGACCATGATAAGTCCACACACAATCAAAACCTCTTGATTGGTTTAACCAGTCTCAATCCCTTTGTTATTCTTTACACGTTTAATTTGAAAAAAAAAACGAATTAAGAAGCATAAAAGTGCTTGGACATCTCCTCCGAGGTGGGCTTGGCCCCATTTTATTTAGCCCAAGACGGAACTTGTATTGTTATATATCTTATTGCATCCATGGGTCAATCCATCTTGGTCAGGACTCAATTAATTGAGATTTGAGTTTAGAGATTTTTTAACTCAATTTAGGCCTACTAGAATTGAGATTTGAGTCCTTACATTTGATTGGACCCCAATTTAACTAGATTAAAAACTTATTGGAACGATCAAAATAAAAATAAAAACCGTCACCAATCTCCCGTCTCTCTATGGCTGCATGATTAGAAGCACATAAAAGAGGTCAATTGTTCAAGGATTGGTACAACCTCTTATTCAATAAATAATAAAAATACTAGATAAAAATAAAAGCCCTCATGGGTACCTTTAGATTTAATTTGCGACGGGAAAACGTACACATGAGCTGCACCAAAGCATTGTTTTGAGGCCCATAATTTGAAGTCTATGATGCCAAACAAAAACAGAGTGGGCTCAAGCAAGCTTGGCACAGCCATGAACCACCCTAATCGAAGGGCCATGTGAGACAGTAGCAGTTGACAGGTCATAGGAAGCCCATGAGACCAGCTAACGTCTATCAAATCCTCCTGGTCGATTGTAGATGCGCCATATTGGGTTCTGGCAATCCATATGGTTCTCAATCGTCGATAGAATCACCTGAAGGGGACCAACCTCTGCCTCAACGCATGGGGTCAAATTTTAAGCAGAGGAGTCCATAAGGTGAAAATTTTCACCCCATTGGTCCTCCATTGTAGACCAGACCACCTCCCAATGCTGGTAAAAAAAAAAAAAGATGCTTGATATCTTGAAGCAGCCATTGTGATGAATGGCATTTTAACAACATCAACTCTCTGCGAATGCTGTAAAAGTTACCAAAAAAAAAACTCTACGAATGCTCAAGCTCCAGTATCAGTCGGTTTCATCTGATAACGGTCTTAGAGACAGATTTTTGAGATGGGAACTCTTTTTTAGTATGAACAAGTGACTTGAATCATAGGCATTCAGATTACAACTAAAGTGGCAATGACTCCGGTACTGGTCAGGCTGTTCATTGCATGCAAAATGTATGGGCTCAAACAGAACCCGCCAATTTATTAATCAGGCTTAAAATGTCAACCTCAACATAACCTAGAAGTTAAAGGGGCCAATCTATATTCTATGCGCTTCATTGACAGGTGGTGCTTCAGTTGTGTACGTGGTCCAAAGTGTAATTAGGCAGGATGGATCCAAATTGCAGCTGGGCAAGGACAGACTCAATGCCAACCCGAACCCAGCCCATTTATTAATCAGGTCAGAGATGAAAACCCAAGCCCTGAATAACTGGGCTGGGTCACGAATTGCTACCAAAGTGTACACAGAAAAAAAAAGCCCAATTAAGTTCAAGCATTATTCATCTCAAGCCCAACACATAAAGTTAAGATGTGGAAAAAAAAAATCCCAAAATGCAGATATTTTGCATCAAAAGTATGTAACAGTGAGCTAAAAGTACGTCTATATTGTATCAAAGTGTGTTTTATATATTTTAAAATATCTATAAATTCATACACTGGTTGCCAAAAAAAGCATACTTTGTAATAAATGTTTAAAAAATATTTTTACAGTTATGTGAAATATACATATATCTTCAGGTACAGTCTAACCAAAGAGCAGGAAAAAAAATCAAACACAATCCCATTGAGCCAAGTAAGCTGGCTGATCTAATTGAAACTCAACTTCTTCAACTTGGCTTCACCGAGCCAAGTCAGTTAAAGCTTTCAATGAAAAGAAATCAATACTTACATCTCGATAAAAATTGCTCTCATTTCCCTAAAAGATTTGTGCTTATATAGAGCTTGACTCACGAAATATTGTGAGTAAGTTCCAGAGAGTGTTTTGAGCCTTAAAATACTAAAGAATTAAAAAAGGATACATAATTCATTCTTTATCCAATAAAGTATTCTAAAGTAGTACTCATTTTTTCATTTATATTAACATTTGCCGGCGCTTCGGTAAGGCCCCATGTTTCGACAATTTTGGATATTATTATGATCGTAGGAAATTTGTATGATTTAATGATAAATATTAGAACACAACTCAAAACCATTCCCATTTATCATATAAATACAGTGTCTGCAAAGAATAAAACAATATATGATACCACATAATGTTGAACAACAATGAAATTACATGAAAAGGAAAATGCTTTGGCATGGTCGAAATTTTCGTAAAGTGGTGGGGTGTGGAAGGGTCGTGTATTTAAGGAATAAGACCTATGTACAGAAACAAACCAATGCTAACCAACCTTGACAAAGTGGTCGTATTTTGTACCCTTGAGTGTGTTGTAGACATCAACCCAATTCGCAATTTGCTCTGGTAATGGCTTGGTATGGATTTTAACTTGCTGGCTCTCCAACTTCCTTATCGGTACACCTAAGAACTCTTGCACATCTATCAGCTTCTGCAGTAATAACTAGAAGAAAATTAAGCAACAAGCAGATGTGTATAAAGAGCTGTACAAGAGTGAAGGTAAAGTTTCAGTTGTTGATCAACAGGTGATTTACCGTATGATTGTCAACAAGATCCTCATAGAACAAAGTAATATGTCGAGTACTACTGAAGTACTCTAAAGAATTGATAGCCATCTCCTCTGCTCGCTTCAGCTCAGGAAGCAGCAAAGTGACATTGATTGTTGGCTTATACCGAGCAAGCACCTTGGCCTGCATACGGAGATCCATGAAACAATTTCAGAAAGTGCTGCTTTAATAGGTTTGTCATGTGTCGATAGACAATCATGGAAAAGCACATGCACAATAACTACAACAAGCAGCTGTTTCAACATGGATCTTACTAGTGCGTGTGCTAACATGAAGAGATCTTCCAAATTTTCATGTTCTTTTAGATAACCGCTTCGATAGATTGTACTTTACAGTGTTTTCTATATGTAAGGAAGAATTATATTAAAGATAAAGAGACTTACAACAGAAAAATAGCCCATCACAACCTGAGGGGATGCAATGGTATAAAGAGTTACGCCACAAAATGGAAAATGACACAGTGAAACAAACAAATTAGAGGTCCCATCAACCCCTTGTTTAGCCAAAGCATCCACAAAACAATTAGCCATCTTCCCTACATGCTGGAGCTTTACTTGAAGTGAAGACAATATGATGTTTGATTTAATTAAAATAGAATTGAAATCTCCAAGGCACCTTCACAAAAGAAGACAGCTGAAAGCATTAAACTTCTACTCCCTCCCAACTGGAGGAAACCAAGCTCCTGCAAATACAGAGAGGCCCCCCCAATTATGAAAGATGCCTTCAATTCTTAAACTATGAAACTCACCTAAAAAAGCCCACTTCACTATGTGCACAAACACCAAAGACACCACATTCCCCAGAGACATCAAAGACCCTCCAAAGATTCTTAACATTCCTCCTTTCCAAACAGAACCTAAAATGGCAAATGGAATAAGACCACAAAGGACCATGTCGCACTAAAAGAAAGGGGACATCCTCCGAGCCTTGATCATTCTCGTTAACAATTCAGGAAAGAACCATTGCACACCACCCCAATCCTAGGAAATGCAAACACGCCAAGGCCAAACACGTGTACGATGCATAAAAAATGTGTCTTATTTTATTTTGAAATTTTTAATTTTGGACACAACTGGGACATGAGAGGGATACGTCGAGGACATGGCAGAGACATGGCAGGGAATTAATTTAAATTTTAAAATTTTTCGTGGGTCAAAATATAATAAAATGGGGGTTAAAGTATAATTATGGATGGTCAATGTTTAGGACTAGCAACAAAAATTTTATAATTATCGATGGCCACCTGTAAAATTGGGGTGGATATTTGGGATGCACCATATAGCCAACTTACCTTCATAATTATTAATGGCCAATGTTTAAGACCGGCAACAAAATTTTTATGGTCTCTTCTTTTTTTAATCATGCAATGCTATTGGCCCAATGTTTTTCTTTTTTATTCTTTTTTAGTTTATGATTATATATAAATATAAATAAATATATATTATTAACATATCCCTGATTGTCCGTGTCCTATTTTTTTGAGAAATGCCATGTCGGCGCATCTGTATTGTGTAGTATCCGTGTCACGTGTCTGTACTTCTTAGCCCCAATCAATTACCTAACACCATAAATTATAAGAGAACACACAATACAAGAACAAATGATCGATTATATCCATCTCCTTCCCACAAAGTAAACAAAGATCTAAAATTGTCTCCAAATACGTCTCTCCTTTTGAAATTATATGCCGAAGAGACCTGCCTGAAAACTGCAATCCAACAAAAATGCTCCACTCTAGGAGGAGCCAAACTCAACCAAATAAGAAATCCAGTGGACTTGAGAACTCCTAACACCACCTTCAATTACCTATAGAAAGACTTTGAAGAGAAGATGCCAGAAGAGCAAGGCTTCTAAATGAGAGTATACGGTTCGCCCTTATATGACTTGAGCTCCTCCTACTCACACTGACACAACTTTCTCATAAAAAAACCATTAGAAAGCAAACTTAAGAGAGACTTGAACTCCTCCTACTTACATTGACATAACTCTCTCATGCATGTTACAACCTAGGACACAAACCCAACCTCTCCCACATAACAATTTGTAACTAAATAAAACTTCTTGACTATCAATATCACCCTAAACAACTAATAAAGGATAAAGACAACACCCCACCCCCAATCAATCATCATGCCAAAAATGAGCATGACCACCCTCCAACAATTTGAATCTAACCCCCTCCAACTCCACCCTTTCCAATTACCATTAATAAAAAAAACCTTTCGAATAGAATACTCACCCCAAAATCCCAAAATGTTTCCCTGTAAACCCAACAGCCGGTACCTAGGGACTATACTAGAAACCCAACCCAATTCATCCTCATCATATTTTGTCACAATTACTCGACTCCATAAAGTCGCCTTTCTTCCCTAAACCTTCACACCATTTTCTTACATTATAAGGTGGGATTTTACTTTTATCAATACGCCCTTCTCACAAAGAGTCCCTTGTAATATGATCCAATTTCTCTCTTACCACCACTGGCATCAATAGCAATGACATGAAGTATATCTATAAATTGGACATCGACACCTTTATCAAATTAATTCTCTAAGCCAATGAGAGGAAATCTTTTATAAACGAATAGCTTTGGCTTAAATTTTCTCCACAAAAATGAATAGCTTTGGCTTAAAATTTCTCCACAACAAGGTCCAATACCACTTTTGATCTCGAAAGTGCCCCAATGGGCAATCCCAACTACCTAAAAGGAAGATTGCCCACCTTACAATGGAGCTTACTAGCCAAAGTCTGAACTAACTCATTCTAGCACGCAACACCCACCAACATACTTTTAGATAAATTAATCGTTAAACTTGAGCAGTGCTCAAAACTTCTAAGAATTGTCTTCAACAGCACCACCTCCTCCCATCTCAAAGAACTAAAGAGAATGGTATCATCTACAAAATGAAGATGGTTGATTGCATCCTTGCCTCTACTAAACTCAAAGCTATCAATAAAACTACAAACATTGGTCTTTGGAAAAGGGGAACATAATGCTTCAACAGCAATGGCAAACAAAAAAAAGGAAGGGTGGATCCCTCCATCTAAGACACTAGAATGATTTGAACAACTGAGAATGCGAGCCATCACTAATAATGGAAAGAAGATGATGAAATACATTCCCTAATTCAAGCACACCCCCTCTCACCAAACCAAACCTGGTCAACATGTAATCACAAAGCCCCATTCCATGTGATTTCTCCCAGTCAATTTTGAAAATGATGCCCCATTGCCTTAAATGCTTCCTCCTACTTCTCAATCAGTACACCATCAAGAAGCTGTCTTCTGCTTCGCACAAAGGCCTCAAAGGTTCAAAAATAAGTAGCATAACTTTCTTCAGTCTAATAGATAGGATTTTCGACAACAACTTATACACACAAGCTGCCAAGCTAATGGATCTAAGCTCTTAACTACATTGTATCAAGAATTTAGGGAATAAGGGCCAAAAACATGGCATTTATCTCTTCACTCAACCTACCCCTCCAATAAATCTCTGATAACATGTCACAAAATCTGCCTTAAAAACATCCACGCCATTCAAACAAAGGATAATTAAACCCATCTGGATCCAGATCCTTATCTCCCCCAAATTTAGAAAACCAAACTAGCTTCCTGCTCGAACTCCCTCTCCAACCAAACTCTAGAACTAATGAGTGTGGAAGGGAAAAAGGTACCTTCTAGAGATGGCCTCCGAAAGGATCCACCCACATACAACTTCTCGAAATAATTAGCAATCTCCTTACTTACACCGGCTTACTAGTGACAACATGACCCCTTCAAATCTTGCCAATGTAATTTACCATCTTGTACTTGTTCATGCACAAAGCTACTTCTGAAAACGCACATGGAAATTGGGAAATACAGTTACTCTTATCAAGCAGCTAGTTGACAGGGATAACAGATCCCCAAGCAAACTAATGTTATGCATCACACAGTTGCTTGTATGCATTGAGATCTTATTGTTTTGTCCCTGCTCATCCATCCATAAAAGAGAAAAGAATAGGAAAAAGAAAAAACAAAAGAGGTCTCCTAACTTTTGCTTTGGTAAGGACTTGTAAAAAATGTCTTGCATAGTAGTTAGCTCCGTTCCATTTTGGAATTTGAAGAGTGAATTAGAGAGCATTTAAAGTTCCAAGTGCCAAACATGTGGGAACATTTTCGTGCTTTTTTTATCCTAGAAAGGATGTCTTTCCTTGTGACCGAAGCAGCAGTTTTTTACATAGGAAAAACAGTTGCTAGCAATTCAATTTTCCCTCATTTGTTTAGGCTTCACTTTCCTAAGAACTGTTTCGGGAGTGTGGCATGCCAGCCCATGGTTGCTCTGATTTTCTGTCTTGCTTTGAGATTCTTTCTTATGACACAACCAATCACATTAAACTTTTTTTTAACAATTGGCAGCATGATTTGAAACCACAACCTAATGGTTCCAACAATGAGCAGTTGAGCACACCTTCAAACTGTGTTAATGGTAGTTGTCATAATCACTTGGAGCTTGACTGAAAGATCACATACAATCAGATCTATACCGTCAACCCAAGATATTCAATAATGTTATTTTTCATGTGATCTAATCTAACCACCCTAGGCCCTGAGTAGGCCTGCAATGATGATTGGGTTGGGGATTATGTAGATCTTAATTTCCAGCTAAAAAAAGGACTGAAAAAGAAAAAACGAAAAAAAAAAAACACACAGCATGCATGTTAATTATAATTTTTTTAAGGTGCATGCTAATCATCATGAATTACCAATTAGGCTTTTCCCTTTTTTTGTTATATGAATATATTGAACCACATTCCTTTATATTCAAATACTATCTCTCATATCATAATTATATGAACTAATGTAATTTTCTTAAGAATAAATGCAATTAGTACCAAAACAAAAAAAAATCAATTTCCGTTGAAAAATAAATTCCCACCAATGAGTCCCCTATTGGAATCAGATTTCCCTAGAAAGATCCCCTGCAAACAAATGTGTCAAGAGAATCCCATCAAGGCCTGTTTGTTTATAGGAAGGAGAGTAAAAGGAGAGTAAAAAAGGTGATGTGATTGTTTTACTTCATTTTAGTTTGGATGGAAAAAGAGGGGGGGAATAAACTTATATTGATATAAAGTTCGCCTTTAACGCCCACCCCCCCCCCTCTCTTTGTTTTACTCTCCCCAAGTGTAATAACTTCGAAAGAAGTAGAATTTTGGCTTCTGGTGTTTTTTACTTTATGCCCTTTCTCTTTGCTTTATACATGATTTGACTCCTACTTTCTTTTACACTCCCTCTCATATAAACAAATAGAACAAAAGGATTCTTGAACTGTTGCATCTCAAACAGAGAGTAATTACTAAGAAACTCTCTACATCTCTAAGGATTTCTTTTCATTGCAATGAATCCATGTGAAGATCCTAATGCTGCCACATACAACATAACAGTAAATCCTATCTAGAAAAGGTCATTTTTTACCAAGCCAGCCAAGAATCCGAAAGATTTCGGGACCTTACAACCAAGTACTAAGCTCTAAAGAGATCTTTCCTCATTGGAGCCATACATAATCCTATTATGGTTAGAGTGCCTCATCTGGTATATACTCCATCAGGAAAAATGATTTTAGTCCAGGCACGTAGGAGAGATTATGCCAAAAAGGCTTACAAGTTTATAAGCCTTCCCGGTCCCATTGCCTTCTAACATGGTACTCCTCTTTCTCTCTTGTCTGCATTCCCTTTTCTTTTGGATTGAGAGGGAAAATTAATAATTCTTCTTAAATAAGAGAGTAGTTGTTCCCGCTGACCTCTTAGTTAGTGTTACTAATGAAATTAACTTCAGCCTGTGGATCATCAAAGTCAGCCTAATAAAGAGACTCTAAGACTCCTAATTATGGACGGGTCTAGAAGGCAAACAATAATGTGCAATTGATCAATGTGTTAGGAAAAGTAGCGCAGGGAAACTACCCACGATCGACGGTTCAACCATGATGAACACACAATCACAACATCAAGCAATCACACACATGAACACATTAATTTTACGTGGTTCGGCAATCTTGCCTATGTCGACGGAAGAGAGAACTCATCTATCATGATCCCATCTCAATCTCCTATGATATAGGGTTACAGTACATCAATATATATAGTTTTTGTTTTCTTGGCCAACAAAAAAACCCATATATAATGACTAAAATACCTTTAACCCTGAACCTTAATTCTGACTAACCTAGATGACTAATCCGGTTAAACCGGAATACAAGACAAAACCCAACACAATGCTCTATTCAACATCCAAATGTGCAGAGCCTCCAAAGAGTACCTTTCATTTTTATTGTTTTCTCTAAACTTAAAGAGATGAAAATTAATTGCTTATCTTATGCTGGGATTGGAAGTCTCCATCAATTTTTTTTTAAATGTCGATCATGAATTTCATTATTCCATTGAAATTCCATTTACATATAGAGAGAGAGAGAGAGGGAGAAAGACCTCAGTTTTTGAGTGCACATGGGATTTATGGGTGCCATTGAGTTGCTTTGTATCTTGATCATAAGTATTTGCAAGAATGGATATCATCCTGCGAAGAAGATTTTTCCGAAAGAGAAAAATTGCAGAAACACCCTTACGATTAAAGTAGTCAACTATTTCATGGTGATACTTCATCACACCCTGCAAGCAAAGTTCTTTTTCTATTATAGAATAGGTAGGATAGAAAAATTATACAGTACACCACTAATATGTAACATTCACATGCTCAAACAACTTTATAAAAAATGAAATAAAACTGAAAAGCAGAACAAATATTTTAAAAAATGAATGTGCTTTCATCTCAACAGAAGTGTTGCAGTCACACACACACACACACACACACACACACACACACACACACACACACACACACATATTAACACATGGAAACCATTTTCTTGAAGTCTACAATGCTTTGGCTTTTTCCATTTAAATCAGAGAAACTTTTTCTATGAATGGTTTTAATTATGGAAAAGAAAATATAAACAAAGAAAATGAGTTCTAAAGAATGAATTGGCCAAATAAACCTATTCAGTTGTTGCTTGATCTTCTTGAAACAATTTCATGTGAGAGACTGACCTAAAGCAGGGATTCTTGTTTAAGAGAGCACAAAAGATGGAACAGAACAAACTAAAAAATAGGCTGATGAATGCTTTCTCCCATGCACCACAACAGCCATGAGGATATCAAATTTTGAAAGTACCTTCACAACATATTCGCAAATACATATTACAAAATCTCCTAGCCTAGCAGATAAAAGTAAAGAGATCTTGGTTCAAAATGAATACATTTGATGAAATGATTGAATTCACTTGCTAGGAAAGTCCTCCAAGAGGAGGAGAAAGCCAGTTGAGAAGAAGACTTGCTACATTGACAAAATAGGAAAGTTTGGGAGATAAGTAGGTCCTGATATTTGAAACTTTTCTACCTCATTTAGATTGAGACAGGAACACAGTTTTATTTTACAGTAAAACTGTCTATGCCAATCTGTCAGATGTCAAAACTCCACCATTAGCGTTACTTTCTAAAAATATTTGAGATTGAAATCAATCCATCGATGAGAAAAAAAAAACTGTTAGGAATCTTGGATTCTCAATCATAATAATACTTGTACAGAAATGTGTCTTCTTTTGTTTTCGTTGCTTTTATATATCGTTATCTTACTTCGTTGTGCAGAGTTTCTTTTTGTAGAATGATAGTATGACAGGGTCATGCAAGTCACATGGACTTCAGCACACTCCATTTTCCCCAAACTCTTCTCTCTTTTCTTCCCTTTCATTTTTTTCCATCACAACTATTTTCTTCTGTTCCTTTTTATTTTAAATTCATTAAACGATTTTCAGATGGCATTGAAACCTCCATCAAGTCCATCAGTTTTTGAGACTGTTAAAGACCTACCGTTGACATCGGCACCTGTGTGTGAGGGTTTTATAGAAAGAGAACTGCATGGTTTGGTTCATATGAATTTATGAAGTGTTCTGGAGACTCATAAAATCTTAAGGTTGCTCAGAAGATGAGAACCCGGATCTATTCTTATGATTCCAAGATAATCCAGTTTGAATGTTTGAATAACCGTAATGACTCAATGCTTTAATGTCATAAAGCTGCCATGGGTTTTTTTGGAATCTAAAGAATTCATTTTCATGAGATTGATGGAGTTTTGATGTGTCTAAAGTGAAATCTTCCCCAGCATAGTAAAACCTGACCGAATTTTGGGTATTTTTGGTTTCTTTGCATTCCTTTCAAATTTCCTTTCCCTGGGAAAATTGCATTCCTCTCAATTAGATGACGGAAGGGAGACTCTTTAAAACAGTTAAACAGTTGTCACTGTTTCTCACAATTTTTGGAGTTGTATGACACAGGTTTGTCAAGAAATGTTTCAGTTGTGATGGATCTCAACAGAGTTGATTGCTATTAGGAATTTGCATGTCTCCAATTTAAGTTCATGTGGCCTCTTATAGTTAAGGAACAGGGTTGTATGATACATTGTAATTTATTTTCTGGACTGAGTTTGTAACTTGAAAGGGCTGTATTTCTTTAGGGTGTGTGATTTTGAGGCTTGACGTAAACGTTTGGAAGTTGTGTGATCGGTTGGCATTACATAGGAATTTGACTCTCTTTGGTATTTGTTGGGTGATTGTGTTCCCATATTTTAAGCACTGTGGCTATTGGTGACTCACTTTGCAAGGAATAGCATTACCAAAATAACCAAGCATCCAGTTGAAGGATGTAGTGATGGTAGGAGGAGGTTCTGGTTGTGATGGTGGTTGAATTGGTTTTCAGCTGGACTTTGCCAAAATACTCAAAAGCCGTGCTTAGAAGTACAACCTTTCTGAGGATTTGGCCTGGAAAAATTAGAAAGGAGAAACAAAATTCATGTAGCCGACTCCAGTATAGTTGGGACAATACTTTGATGATGATGACGATTACGAGGACAAAGTTAAGTTTAGGCGCACACCTAGGCTTTAGACTCTTACTCCAAAGGCACTTGCACTCTGTACCTTACGAAACCTGTCGGTGCGGCACCTTATTAAATCCCTAGGCACACCTGCATAACTTGGCATATGCGTTAGAGCCTAGAAGCAGGGTACCTAGGAACACCTATTGTCCTTACTGGCTTTGTACGTTTTTCCTCATGCAGTCTTTACATGATAGGGGTGGGGATTCTTTTCTGGAAAGAGTAAAACAAAAGTGGGAAAGAGGAAAAAAGAAAAGGAGAGAGAGGAAAATGAATAGGAAACGAGTGCTCGGCTGCACAGATTTGTTCTCCTCCTCCTCCCCTGCTATTACAGCCTCTCTTCCCCTTATCAGTCAATTATTACAGTCTAATTGTCCTTTAACTTTTCTTCCCTTTGTTTTACTTCCTCTTCTTCTTCTGTTCCTCTTCTTTTCTTCTTCTCCTTCTCTCATATTTTCACCTTTTCTTCTCTCTTGGAAATTACAAATTACACCTTTCTGCATGATAAAAAAATCATCATGGTTGCTATAAATTATCGTTAAACAAAACACATGTAGGCTTGTATGTTCATGCACATACGCACAGAGAGAGACAGAAAGACACACGCAGAGAGAGAGAGAGAAAGAGAGAGAGAGATTTATAATACCTGATTCAGCATCCACTTGAAACCAATTGCAGCTAAGCATTCATTTTTGGCAGCACTGCTGTACCAGTCTAGATTGTAAACCTTGTCCAGTGTACTCAGAACAGCTGAAATATTGCTCCTCCTTTCTTTGACAGAAAAAATCTCACCATTAGAGCTAACATTGATGTGGCTGTTCAATAGCGTTTCAAACCATCCACTTCCAGACCTCTGCATGGACAAAATTGCAAAGAAGTGGACAGGATTGCACGTGCATTCACCCCTGCTAAAGTGTCAACAACTTTACCAGAAAAGTTACATGCAAGCCTGAAACAAAAGGTTCATATATTTCTGTGTTACCTGCTATAAGTTTTTGGATTTGGGAAGTGCAAATTAAAATTGTCCTTTCCTTGAGTACCAGAAATCTGACACTTTTCCACATTTGAGGTGTTTGGAAATAGAAGGATGTACTTGCTATCTACGCGCACCCTGATTTGCTTGAGACAGATAAAGCAAATATAAACACCAAATAATGTTGCAAATACAAGCACAATCATCCTCAACACAATTGGTGACCTCTTGGAAGTCTTTGTCAGAAGTACTTCCTGAAACCAAAATCAATTTTAAATAGATAAGCTTTCATGTGACCAGTGCTCAAAATAGATGAGCTCTACAGTACTTCATAAATTGTGAACAGACAACATATAAATCAATAGGGACACATACAATCCAATCAAAAGAGTCATGACCAAGGAGTTTCAAGCTAAAACAGTAGTGTAACATATAGATCCAATCAAAGAGTCTCATGATAAGGGAGTTTCAAGCCAAGAGCCCATTCAGATAACTGCATGATAAAATAACTACAGATTTAAATATTGCAGAAATAAAATTTTATAGAATAAAATAATGCAATATTTTTTTTCTATTTTTCAGTTTCTAAAGAATTTAACAGATTTTAAACTGATTTAGTTGACAATTTTTGCATATTATAACTTATGTTCAAGATGACAACAGCATTTTAAAGTTCTTGATTAGAGTAGGCTTCATTATCGGATTAATCATCTTTAAAACACATAATCAAATTAATCATCAAAACGGCTCAAAGGTCAAATATCAACCATTGATTCATCACGAATTTTGAGATATTTGCAAAAATGTCCAGACGAACAAAGGACCATTTGTGGACTTCTAAGGGCCTCATTTACACAATCCAAATTGTTCAATCTCTTCAAAAGGGCAGAAAGGGCCAGGGGGTGAAATTTGACAGCTTTACAAGAAACTCCCAACTGTTGATATGCCAGTCATTTGCCTTTCACAAATTGATGTGGTCTTTTTCCTTCTACATATGGGATAAGAAAATGGGTTTTATTGTGTAAATGTTACAGATGGCTAACATAGCCTGTGCAAACGTTACACATATGGAACATTAGCATGTTTGTCAAAATACGACTTTCACTTGAGTAAATGAGTACATCCAATGGTTTCAAATATGTTTGGATGTTTCAGACTTCTTCACAAATTTCTCAAAATCCATGAAAATTTAATATGTAAAATTCAGCGTCTTGATGTTTACCATTAATAAGAGAATATTGAATGCTTCATATCATGAATTCAGGGCCCACTAAAGTGTAAAAAATTAGATTTATAGGCTGGGAATTTTTCACAAATTATTCAAATCTAGGAAGATTTAAGATAATCAATCAGCTTCAAGGTCTCGAGGTTTATTAGTTCAATAAGCAAATTAAACAGCTTGGGTTGCAAATATGGGGCCTGCCCACAAGGTAAAAAACCATGTGAAAGACTACACTGGCATCTTTAGCAGAAGATGTGTGAGAATTTTGGTGTGTTCATACTATTTTCACACTTCCTTTACGTATCACATGCATCAATGGTTGCCTAAGGATATGATGATATATAACCATTATTATGAATGTGAATCACTTACATATTTACATATGCCCCTTAGGGCACATTTGTCTAACACTTTTGTGCAGAAAGAGAACTAGAAAAGCTTCTGCTTTTCCACAACCAGCCCTCTTCCGGCATTTGTTGCAGCCTCAAGCACAATCACAATCGCAATCGATCCATTCTGTTTTACACTCATCCAAGTGGCAAATAGAAATCATGGTGAAGGAAATGGTAAGGATGGTTTAAACACAAGATTTCAGTCATCATGATCAGACCTGATATAATATGTTAACACTGCATCAACACAGACACAGTCTCCTCAAGAAACAGTGGGTTAATAACCCCACATTTCTTCACCTAAGCCTTCCTTACCAACTGTTCTTTAAGCTTAGCTTTTCAAACCATGACTGTTGCACACTGACTGCTTCATTTTCAATGATGGCAGCCCCCACCGGGACATGGCCTTAAAAAAAAAAAAAAGACGGAAACACCACTGAATTTGAGTCCCCTGCGTGGGGGGGCTTCGACTCCCAATTGTATCATTCTCTCAGCAAAGAGAATGAAAGAAAAACAAATTTTGGGTCTTCTACTAATCAATCAAAACACAATTTGGGTCTTGTTCAAATCAAACAAAACCAATAAAAAACGCAACTTGGGTACTCTCCTTATCAACCCAAAACTTCCAAACATCGCGATTCCCCAGAATTCAAAGCAGAGAGCAAATGCAGATCGAAATGAAAATGGGCTTTCTCAGTTGTGACCACAAAAAGATGCAGGATTTCATCGCGAAATCATTGGCTGTTATAACAGCAGACAGAAACCTCAATTCCATCATTGATTTCAAGACATTCGAGAGAGAGAGAGAGAGAGAGAGAGAGAAAGGTGTTACCGTGGAGAAATCTTCCGCCATTGTTGCATCGATGAGAGAGTTTAAATAAAGACACTTCTTATGGAGATATCAGGGCTTGAAATGTTTTTGTTATTGTTCTTTGTCTCGTCTTTCGTCTCTCTCTCTCTCTCTCTCGTTCAAAAACGAAGAGAGTGATGAATTAGAAACAGAAAACGGTTGCGACGTACACTCGACAACTCGGTGACTCGGCATTCGACAATTCATCGCGGGAAAAAAATAGTATGATCTGATGCCTGTCCCCCACAGAACAAAAAGAGGTAAAATTTTATGTATAGTAAGTAGATCATGGAATGCCAGATCCAAACATCATCATCACTATCATAGTGACAGGTAATTAATGCCCTTGTTCACAATTGCTATATGTTTAGAGAGCCTTTCTCTTTCCCTCTCAAATTAAGGTCACATCACATTTGTTTGATCCTCAAGTGGGAATATGGCCTTTCTCATCCACAGCATCATCACAACATGTGGAACCATTTAATCATTAAAAGAATTAATTGGGACTATGGCCTTTCTCATCCACATCAGCAGCTTCGCATGTGGAACCATTTAATGATTAGATTTTGAACGGCCACTGATACCATCAAAACCAAGGACAGGTCAATGTCCAATATCCCAAAATAATAAGGTCACATCACTTTAGTTAGTTGTTTTCTAATAAAACTAGCAACAAAGGCCTGCAATAAGCGTGGGCAGAAAAAATATAAAATATATTTAAATATAAAATTGATTGGAACATTAGTAAGAAAAAAATTAAATTCTATTAATCTTTATATTTTCAGTTTAAGAGTTAGATATGTGTATATGCTAAATACGAAAGAGTAAAGCAATAAAAGAAAGATATTAATCTTTCTATTTTTTATTTATCTTTTTATTTCCACTCTATCTTTTTCTCTCCCACTTTTGTGAGTTTTATTAATATTTTGAATTTAAAATTTTTTTTAGTAAGGACATTATACTAGAATATCTCAATCTATCATCTTTAAATCCTTAAATGGAAAACAATTTCTCTCATTAATTAGTAATAATTGAGTTTCTCTTAAAATTTTATTAAAAAACATATAAAACAAATTAGAACAATTGTGTGGATTTAGTGGGTAATAATCATGGGTTAAGATCACCCAATCAAAGGCGATTTTAAATTAATGTGACGATCCACAAGAAAGTGAGTATTTGGAAACATACACATATCCACCAATGATTCGCATAATAAACACATCTAGTTGCCAATATTGGCCAACTGATAGATGCAATATGGCCAAATAATTACACTGATTGGATGATATGCTGAGAAATCTGCAATGAAATATGACTACAAACAATTGTGTGAATTTAGTAGGTAATAATCATTGGGTCAAGATCATCTAATCAAAGGCGATTCTAAATGAATGTGACGATCCACATGAAAACGAGGATTTGGAGGGTGTTAATGATATTTCAATTAATCCATCAATGTTATCTATAAACATAATGGGATCTGTTTGTTATTTTTAATAGAGGAAGCAAGTCCTAAATTTAAGGAATTCAGGTTTAAAGAGAAGGAGAGATTTTAGGGGATAAGAAAAACCATTTCTTGATATCTAATGAAAAGGGTAAATACTCAAGTGATAAGTAGTTATCACCGAGTGGAGCCCACCGAGCAAATTATGCTTAAATAAAGAACTTTTTTTTGGGTACCTAGCCAAGGGGAAAGGGTACTACAAGAGAGCTTGCACACGCAGAAAAAAAAAACCCACCTAAGTAAAAAGAAACCTCACATATGTGAAACGGAAGCCCATACAAATAAGGACTTTTAATGGTCAGTTTTGTAGCTATCTAAATGGATTGGGCTGTTGGGTGGAGGATTTAACTTTTCTAATATAAATCCATTAAATTTATAGGCCATAGATAAAAGGGGTTAGAGGTATGAGATTAAGGTCAAACTCGATAGCATGAGATTGGGTAAAGTTTAATACTTAGAGTAGTCCCACTTAGATCTCTCCATCCCCACCCCACCTCTAGGTGGCCCCTTCGGAAAGTGAGGTGGGCCCCACGAAAAGTTCTCACCCAAATAGATCTCAATAGAAATACATGTATTAGGCTAATGGATGCAATACGAGTGACTCAATAACTTGGTGGTTTTCTATAAACAATATAGTCCAACGTAATAGCAAGTGATTGATCATTTGTGTTTATGGCATTAAATTGCAAACGATTTAAGCTAGTTAGGGAGGTGGTGTCGCATGTGTAAGATACTTGAGTATGGTGTAGCAAGAGATAAGACAGGCCAGCGAGAATTGGAGGAATGCTTTAGAATTATATGGGAGATATCTTATTTATGTTCTCCAAATATGTAAGAATTTTGTGAGTTTAATGAAGCGGAGGTTTTGGCGATTTTAGAAGCTCTTCGATGGTTTATGATAAACTTCAATGGTGACCTCATTATGGAGAGTGATTCAATTAATGCAGTTACTTGGGTGTCCAATTAAAGAGCCAACCAACCCTTGGAAGTTTTAGTCCCTCTTTAATTAAATTCGGCTTTTTTCTATCAAAATTAAGGTTGTTTTCTACCATTAGCTCAGATTTGCCAATTCTATGGCTGATGCTCTAGCCAATTTGGGGGTTAGGCTTATTTTGTAGTTTGTTGTTTTAGGGAACATTGCGCTTGTACCTCTACTTGGTATTCTTGCTGTTTTTTTTTCTTGTACTTTTCTTTTATTAATACAAGTTTTCTTATCACCAATAAAAAAAATTATAAACGAGATTTAGCTGTAAGCTTTTAATATTACAAAAATGTAGCTCAAAATCAACTTGTTCGGATGCTTTTATGTCTGATATTGGAAATAGTAGCAAAAATGCATGGTTATAAATTGAATGATATACCCATTCTAAACAAAAAATTAGAAAAAGAAATCATGATCAATTTTGAAATGGACACCGAGTCCTCTTATGAAACTAGATTTTAATCTTCATATTTGAACCAGGTAAAAATGTTGGACATATGTGGTCCTCATAATCACATGTCTAATATTTTGGGGCCCACAGCTTGAGCCCACTAATTTAAGATGCCTTCCCCTTTTAGTTTTTGGTTTTTACTATATATAACTTGGATTCAATTTTAGTAAGCCCAATCAATTAAGATATCTTGGTTGACTAATCTTTGAGGAATTAAGGAAACTTATCTTTAATGATTTCTTTGATGGGAAGAAATCTCTTTAGGGTTTATCTATAAAAGTGGTTTTCCGGTCCTCTCTCTTAACCCACGAGATCTGAAAAGTACCCATCAACTCTCACGCATCTTGGAGTGGGTGATAAGGGAGATAGGAGAAAACCCAATTTGAGAATCAAGATCTACTCATCATCAAGATCATGGCGCAAGGTATGCATTTATTTTCTTGATATTATTTATTGTTTAATGCATAAATCTAGATTCTTAGGTTTGATGTTTTATTGCAAACCTTATTAGATCTAACAATGGTATCAGAGCATAGGTTCTGATTTATGCATTAATTTTTTTTATGTTTATGCATTCAACAATTGAAGCAAGTGATATACCCATTATTTTTAATGATCTACACAGTTTTTTTTTAATCCATTGTGTTAGACGTATTTGTGAAATGCCCATGTAAATCTCTAAAGGATGATGATAGATAGATGGTTATATTGATGATGTGTTGGACTGAATGAGAATGGATCAGATCTATTGATGGATAGAAATCTGATTAGAATAAAAAAAAAAAAAAAAAGGAATGCAGATCTGTGCTGCAGGCAACACCGCCTGCGTGTGTGTGCATGTGGGTTGCCACCTGCTGCACAGCACAGGGGACTGCCCTGCGTGTACAACCAGTGCATTCTCCCATGGGCCCATAGCAAGATGGATCCACACAGTGGACCTCAGGCATGTGAGACTCTAGCAGTTTTGGTGAGTCCCTTTGAACCAACACTTTGACCCATGGCAGTGGCATGGGATTTCCTTGGCTACCGGATGTTGATGGGGCATTGAAGGTGATGAACTTGTGAACCCCATTTGTGATCTACTACTACCTGGGTTCCAAAAATGCATGTACATATATATTAACAAAAAAAAAAAAAAGAGGAATGATCGTGTCTGGGAATGAACCCAGACACGCTGCCTGTTTGGATCATGGGCAAGGGGGTTTCCACTTGCATCCAAGTGTGTGTCTGCCACTTTTTTTAGGTGGGCCCCACAGGTGTAGCATGGACCCTTGGTTACCGGGCTGATGGTGGGCCATTAACATTTATAAAAAAAAAAATGGTATGAGCGTGTCTGGGAATAAATCCCAGACACCATGCAGGCGGATGGGCCCCGGTTATTGCTCCTAAGTGGGGCATCTGGCATATATGTTAAAAAAAAAAAAAAAAGATTGATAGCATCTGGGGTTAAAACCCAGACGCTATGTATGGCGGAATGACTGCCTGTGCAATTTGGGCAGTAAATGTAACACTCCGACCCGAGTTGATCCGGTTTAGTGTGTAATTGCGTGTGTTTTTATCGCTAAGTGTGTTTTGATTTTGTTTGTTTTGGTTTTGCCTCGTAGAGAGATCGGTTGGGTTGAGTTTGACTTGGTCTAAGTAGATCGAGCCCTTTTTCGTAATTTTGGCTTTTGATTGACTTTGTCAGTTTTGCGTCATTTTGACATTAGCGCGTGTATTTCGTTGAGCTTGTCGTTTTTCGTAACTGTCTTGGATCCGAATGAGTTCGTTTGCTTTCGTTGGACCGGCATTTGACTCAAACTGATATTTGCATAAGCTATTTGGCCTTAAATGTAATTTCGACTCAAATTAAGTATAAATATCCCCCAACCACTCCCATTTCTCTCGATCGTCTCTCAGCTCACTCTCTCTCACGCTCCAGTTCGTCTCTCTCTCGTCAGCTCTCTTTCTCTCCTTCTCCTTCTCTGTTCGATTGCTTGAGGGAGGAAGAAAGGAGCTCGTTTGTGCGTGTGATTCCAGCGGACTGAGCCAAACCACGAAGTGATTCCATTTGTGAGGCAAGTATAAGCCCAAGATGTGTGAACACCGATTGATAGTGATTTGATTGTTTTGTTTTTATGCTTCATTGTGTTTCTCAGTGTTAGACAGCCCCATTGAGTTTGTTTTGCTGTTATATTGCTGTTTTCAGTCGTTTCCCTCAGTTTCCGTGTGACTGTAACAAGTTCAGAAAAATGATTCCGCGCACTCACGGCTAAGCCGTGAAATGTGCTACGGCTAAGCCGTAAAATGGCTTACGGCTAAGCCGAGACCCAACCGTAAACCAAACCGTAGAACAGTACAGACTGTTATCTGAAAATAACTGGATGTTGGCAATTTGACATTCTTCTACGGCCCAGCCTGATCTAAGCCGTACATTGTCTTACGGCTAAGCCGTGGACCAGGATACGGCTGAGCCGTAGAGTAAAAGACGGTTGAGCCGTAAATCCGGACGGATATTTGGGGAACCTCAGCTCAGCCGCTGTGCATAGTACGGCTAAGCCGTAAGATGCCACGGCTAAGCCGTAAGGTTACCTACGGCTGCACCGTGAGACCCTGAGAATTGAATGAAAAGGATTAGGTTTAAGCAAAAGACCGTATATGACTTTCATGTTAGAATGTAGCTAACCTGGACATGCCCAATGGAATGTTTGTATGACATGAATGACCTCATGGGCTGTGAATCATTCATGCTTGTTATCCAGCTGTTTAGCACCTCCCCATGGGTGTTGGTTTAAGGGACTTCGGTGCACATTCCAGACACTGCAACACTAGACAATGGTGCATCGGACAACTTAAAACTACATCAACATGCACGGTTAGAGACACTGGATAATTAGTGTAGGATTGGCTTGTAATTGACCTTGATTCGTAAAGGTATCATGATGTGTACAGCATATCGATTACGGTTATGCCCTCTTATGTGTTCTGCGCTGGACCTCTCGATTCTGTGGGACATGCAGCAACCCCAGAGCGAAGCCCGGGCGGAACCATTCTATTGTTATATTGGTATCAGTGTTATCATTGTTCTATTGGAGTACTTGCATCAGTTACGAGTCAGTGATTGTGATTGATATTCATTGTCAGCACTTCCTGTAATTGCTTATGTACATTCAGTATCAGTATATGCGATGCACTTCCCATTGTTTGTTCAGCATGATATGTGAGCTCTGTAAGTGATAAGTGATTGATTGATTGATTGAGGTGCATCATCCGATTGATTGTGATTGGTCTTGGCACTACTGAGCCTCAGCCTTAGGATACCCGACGGGGTTAACTTTGGTTTAGTTTAAGTGTTACCTCTGCAGAGTGTCTTGTCCTGGGACTCCGGACCCCGGGAACTAGAGACCCATGCGTGCCCTGGCCCGGTCGCTGGTGTTCTCATCCTGATTGCTCTCGTAAGGGAGAAAATGGCCAATGTAGTAGCCACTTGATTGTCACCTGTTCATGATTCTGATAGCATGCTTATTCATTGCATAATTGTTTAGTGTACAGACATTATTTCTATGGATATTGCGTTATGACTATTGTTCAGTATGCTTCAGTCCTAGACGCAATTCGTGTTATCTTCTTGTTGGCTTATACTTTGCTAAGTCGTCGTACTTATGTGTTTGTCTTGTGTGTTGCAGGCTCAGATCCCTCTTCCGATCCTGCGTCGGTCGACCCGACTGCAGGAGAGGCTCGCGAGGCCCCCTCCGGCCTAGAGGAGTGGACTTGATCCATCCTCCAGAGTACGGTTTGCATCATTTTGTTTTCCCCATTCTTTGTGTTGGAGTTTATTGAGGGGATTTTCTGTAATTGTAAAGTGGGCATTGAGTGATACCTGTATTTTGATTTTGGGATTGTTGTAAGCCCGCTCTATTGTCATACGTTCATGTATTTGGTCTTATCATCAGTGTATATTGTTTTGTAATCTCCTATGTCTTTGGTATATTTGTGGTATGCCTTGATACGTACAGCTTCCGCGTTCAGTCTTTTGCACGTGTGATTGATCCCTTGTGTGTGTATACTCGGACGGGGTCCAGGTGTGCACGCACGGGAGTACGTGTGTCATTGGTTAGACTTTCTCTGACCCCCGGTCCCTGGGCTCGGGTTGTGACAGTAAAGCACAGGTGGGTCTCCCTCATATATTAGCAGGCAGTTTAGCCCCTGGCCGGGCTGCCAAGTGGGGCCACCTTTTGGTGGGACCCTGGGCAGTGGGTACAGGTTAGTTTGCCCTTTTCTTTTTATTTTATTTTATTTTTGTGGATTCCTAACATTATATATATAAGTATTGACAACTATTTGGACTGTTAGAAATATTGTACCATTGGGCCATCACTTATGTGAGACTAAGCAGATGCATGCAGCCAAATTCTATTTTTGGACTAGGCTCAATTCTGTTAGTTTGGACTTAACCCTTTGACTGACCTGGCCCAGTTTGGATCATTCCCTAATTTAAGTGGGATTGTTTTTAATACATTTTATTAATTATCATGTGATTATTAAAATTTTATCTTGACAAATACATATTGTGCTATTGGTATTGCTTTATTATTATTATTTTTTGGGTTTTGATGATTTATTATCTAAATTGGTTGTATTATGTCACTTTAATTGGGTGTGCTTATTTTAATCCATTTTATTTAATTACATGAAAAGTGTCCATGAATATTTGGGATCCATAATAAATGAATATTCCATATTTGTATATCTACTTCATGGACCTATTAAATTATCACAACATTTGATAATATGGATCATTTTTGGAGATATCATGGCCCAATATTTAGCATTCACCACTAGTGACATTACAACCAATCTAGATAAGACTCCTTCATGTCATTTATAAATGCTATTAAATTCAATTGATACTTATAGTTTTAAGTAATGCGGCAGTCACCAAAGTGGCCCTATTATGAAAGAATTATAGGTATCACTTGAAAGTTAAGACCCCTAACACTATTTATTGTGTAAGGATAATAGCATTAGACTTGCGATCTTAAATTAGGAGAGTGAGAATTGGCCCAAAGGTTCGATTGCCACTTAAATAATTGTAAGACGGAATAAGGTAACTTGATATATGTACCTAATTGGGAATGGTTCCTATACCCAAAGGTATAAAGCCTAGCGAATTACGTTCATATTATCATGTTAGCCTTATGGATGGATAGTTTCATTCTCGAGTGATCCTATTTGCATGTTGTAGTCTCGACCCAAAGGAGAGACTTTGATGATGTACTGGATCACTCACCAGATTTGTTTCATTTATGTAAAGAATCATTCTGGATTTCTATTTTAGCGTGAACTCAAAGCATCTAAGTAAATTGAGCATTTTCTTTTTCCCCCTTATGTTTTCAGCATTGACCCCTGCTACCTTGAATGGACATCTCTCAAACATATCAATGTTGAATGAATCAAACTTTACTGATTGGAAAGAAGAGCTTTTAATAACCTTGGGTTGCCTTAACTTGGACACTGCATTATTGGAACCCAAGCCCGCTGATTTTACTGAAGATAGCTCTCAAACTCAGAGAGCACACTATGAAAAATGGACCAAGGCCAATCGATTGAGTCTTATGATGATTAAAAGGTCCACTGCGAAAAATATTCGTGGGTCAATTCCTGATAATGAAAATGCTAAGGCCTATCTTAAATCAGTGGAGCAACAGTTTCAAGCATCAGATAAGGCTTTGGTAGCTACTTTAATTGCTAAATTATCTTCTATGAAATATGATGGATTTAGCAGGATCAGGGAACATATTATGCATATGAGGGATATAGCGGCCCAACTCAATTCTCTTGAAATGACCATTTCTGAGAATTATATAGTCCAATTTATTTTGAATTTTTTGCCCCCTTTATTTGGTCCTTTCAAAATTTCATACAACACCCAAAAGGACAAATGGACTATGAATGAGTTGGTTTCTATGTGTGTCCAAGAAGAAGGCAGACTTAGACAGGAAGGGCAGTTACAGAAAGTAAATCTTGTCTCTTACAACCCTTCAAATAAGAAAAAGTTTTCCAAGAGTAAGAAATACTTGAAGACAAAAGACAAGAAATCTGCTCTGAGTGACCAAATCGGGAAGAAAGGCAGTGAACCAAGGTGTTTCTTCTGCCGTAAAAAGGGACATCTCAAGAAAGACTACTTGAAAAGACAAAAATGGTTTGAATCTAGAGGTATATATAAGTCCTTTGTTTGTTATAAAATAAATCTTTTAGATGTTCCTTCAAATACTTGGTGGATTGATTCTGGTGCCACTGTTCATGTGGCAAATTCCATGTAGGGCTTTCACTCAAGCCGGAGTCCAAATAATGAACAAAGAAATATTTTTATGGGGAACCGGCTGGAGGCAGAAGTGAAAGCGGTGGGGACTTGCGGACTGATTTTTTATTCTGGATTCTAGTTGGACCTAAATACCACGTTTTACGTTCCTACAATAAGTAGAAATTTAATTCTTTATCTAGACTTGATTTAGAAGGTTATACCTTCTCTTTTGGACAAAGTACTTTGAGTATTTATAAAAATCAAGTTTTAGTTGGTAGTGGTATTTTATATAATGGTCTATATAAGTTGAATCTGGATTCTCATTTTGCTAGTTCTTTACTTACCATGCATGAGAATAATTTTATGAATGTTGGTGTTAAGAGAGGAATTTTTGTTGAAAACTCCTCGAGCTTGTGGCATAAAAGACTTGGACACATCTCCCTTGAGAGATTAAAAAGATTAGTAAATGATGGAGTATTAAGAGCTCTAGATTTTACTGATTTTGGTATTTGTATAAACTGCATTAAAGGCAAGCAGACAAACAATATCAATAAAAATAAGGCCACAAGACGTTTAGAGCCACTTGAATTAATCCATACAGATATTTGTGGTTACTTTCCCACACCATGTTATAGTGGTCAAAAATACTTTATCACCTTTATTGATGATTTCACTAGATATGGTTATGTCTACCTGTTATATGAGAAATCTGAATCTCTAAAAGCCTTTGAAACTTATAAGGTTGAAGTGGAAAATCAACTAGACAGGAAAATAAAGGTTGTGAAATTTGATAGAGGCGGAGAGTATTATGGGAGGTATGATGAAACGGGTCAAAATCCTGGCCCATTTGCTAAATTTCTTGAAACTCATGGTATTCGTACTGAATATACATTGCCTGGATCTCCGCATCATAATGGTGTGGCTGAAAGACGTAATAGAACGCTCATGGAAATGGTACGGAGTATGTTAAGTAATTCTACTTTGCCTGACTCTATATGGGGAGAAGCCCTAAAAACAGCTGCATATATCCTAAATCGTGTACCCACTAAGGCTGTTCCCAAAACTCCTTATGAGTTATGGACAGGTAAGAAGCCAAGTTTAGGACATTTGCATGTTTGGGGTTGTCCAGCGGAAGCTAGAATTTATAACCCACAAAAGAAGAAATTGGACCCTAGGACTATCAGTGGGTATTTTATGGATACCTAGAAAGGTCCAAAGGCTTTAGATTTTATTGCCCTACTCATACCACAAAAGTTGTTGAAACCGGAAATGCCAGATTCATAGAAAGTTGTAACACTCCGACCCAGCTTGACCCCGTTTAGCGGTTAGTTAATCTTGTTTTCGTTGCTAATTGTGTTTTGTTTGTGATTTCTTTTCGTTACGGGTCATGGATAGGTAGTTGGGTTGAGTTTGACCTGGACTAAGTAGACCAAGCCCTTTTTCGTAATTTTAGCTTTTCTTAGACATGGTCATTTTTGCATCATCTTGATGTCAACACGTGTCTTTCGTTGAGCTCGTTAACTTTCGTAACTACGTCATTGGCAACCGAGGTCGTGTGATTCGATTGGACCCGAGTTTGACTCAAACTGAAAATACACTTTTCACTTGGCCTTCATTGCAATTTGGACAACCCAGTGACTTGTATAAGTGCATCCATCGACCAACTCATGCTCTCTCTCTTGTTCTCTCTCGTTTTCTCTCTTTCTCTTCACTGCACGTGGAGTTCTCCCTCCTTCACTTGATTTCTCTTCATCGATCAAGCTTGTGGTTCTTGCATGTGCAATTGAGGTGAGTGGAAGTCTTCCATTCTTCTCATCTCCGTTCTCTATCTCTTCTCCTTCTTGCTTCTTTGCATGGTGTGTCTGTGTGTTGTGGATTTCTCTCCATCTCTCATGCATGCATGTGGTTTTGCTTGTGTTAGGTTGTGTTTGGATCCAAGGGCTACCATTGTGCATTTGAATTTCCAATTGAGGCAAGTATAACCATAACATTGAAAACCCATGTTGGTATGCATTGAATTTGGTTGATCTTACATGAATTGATATGGAAACATGAGTTTACAGCCCATTTGATACTCATTTGACTACTACTTTGTCTATCTTCCTTGATAAATTGCAATTTGGATGCTTTCCCAGACATTCTGTACAGGTTGCAGGAATTTGAATTCGTGCAGGTACGGCTAAGCCGTATAGCACCTACGGCTCACAATCCAGAGAGGAGAAAAACCCAGTTTTCCTCTACGGCTAGGGCACGGCTAAGCCGTGGATTGCCCTACGGCTAAGCCGAAGCCCAGCCGTGGCCCAGCCGTAGAACAATACAGGGTGCAATTTCTGAAATAACTGAGAGTCAGCAACTGACAGACCTTCTACGGCCCAGCCACGGCTAAGCCGTAGACCACACACGGCTAAGCCGTAGCACACACACGGCTAAGCCGTAACCACACATGAAGAATAAGGCTAGGTGTGAAGAAAAGACCGATATGGCCTTCATGATAGAATGTAGAACACCTAGACTTGCCCAACGGAATGTGATACAACGCGTGAATGATCTCGAGGGCTGCGAATCATTCATGTTCGTTATCCGGATGTTAAGCACCTCCCCATGGGTATTGGTTTAAGGGACTTCGTGCACCGCCCGATTCAAGGCAACACTAGACAACGGTGCATCGAATAACTTAAAACTACATCATCATGCACGGTTAGAAACACCGGATAACTAGATTAGAATTGGTTTGTAAAGCAAGATGATTCGATTTCACATGATTTGTTGCATAACATATTGCATTCGATCATTGATCTCAACACTCTACAGGATTACGTATGTTTCATTACTTTCACATTTTGGTTTATTTACCCTGAGTATGCATGTATGATATGTTCACTCACAGATCTGCACGTATGATATGTTGTCACGATCTACTCAGGATTTTTATGATTGACTCTGTATGGTCAGGCTCTACTTAGCCTCAGCCTTAGGATCCCGACGGGGTGAATTTGGTATAGTATAAGGACCTGCTGCAGTATGGATTTGTCTTGGGGAACCGGACCCCAGGAAACCGAGACCCATTGTACCCTGGCCCGGACAATGGTGTTCTTTGCATGTTATAAGATCCCTCTTTTGGGAGCATATGGTAATGTAGTAGCCACTAGTCATGTACACAGTATGTATTCATTGATTCACATAGCATATTTCTTTCTTGCATGACAGCCTAGTATACGAAAATGCCTTCTTTAATCACATGATGTTCTTTATTCTATTAGACACAGCGTGTGTTAACTTGCTATGGTTTATACTTTGCTGAATCGTCGTATTCACGGTTGTTTTGGTGTTGCAGGCCCAGATCCCCCTGCCGAACCCTCGCCGGTCGGCCAGGCTCCAGATGAGACCCCCGGGGCCCCATCAGGCCTAGAGGAGTGGATGTGATCACTCCACGGGAGAGCGTACATGGCATGCATCATTTTGGAGTCTTGTGTTGTGTGGATTTGCAGACTTGTATTTGACTTGACCTGTTATCATTGTATATATCTTTTGTTCATTTTGTAAAACTTTCATATGTAATTATGTCAGTCCGTCCTTTGTATTCTCTTCTTGCTTTGTAGTTTTATGTTTCTGATATTTGCAGCTTCCGCGTACTTGCTTGGCACGTGTGAATGTTCCCTTGTGCGTGTGCATTTAGACTCGGTCTACGTGTACAGGCACGGGAGTACGTGTGTCATTAGGTTTGGCTTTTGCTAACCCCCGAACCCTGGGCTCGGGTTGTGACATACGTATTGTATGGTATCAGAGCATTTCTTGCTCATTCCTTGTTCTAGATGATAAGCATGTAGGCATGTAGGATCGTGGTGAGGATACGATTACTTCTTTGTGATCTTTCTAGATTTTGGGGCTTGTTGGGCGCTATTGTTTTGTGTTTGTGTCTGACTCTTTTCATTTTACAGGATGGCGTCAGGTTCGGGTTCTCAGCAGAACGCCGGAAATAACGAGAGCGGATCTGCACCGTCACCGCAGACACCGAATACAGATGAACGCATTCTTATGCTATTCCAGTCCCTTCAGGCACAATCGCAATCGATGCAGAACTTGCAAGCCCAAGTTACCACTATGTTAGACCGACAAAGCCAAGCCCCAGTTCAGTCGCATGTAGACCAGCAGGTGATCTTGCAGCCTCGAGAGAGTGACCCGAATGCCCTCTACGGTAAATTTCGCAAGCGAGGAGCTATTGAGTTCTATGGGATAGAAGAGCCACTGAAGGCAGAACAGTGGTTAGAGCAGACAGAAGATGTTTTTGAGACCGTCGTGTGCACGAACAGGCAGAAGGTCGGACTAGCAACTTCTATGTTCAGAGACGTCGCAAAAACTTGGTGGAAGAGCGTGAAAGACTCATACAGAGACATTCCTAGTGCAACGGTGTGGGAGATGTTCAAGCAGCAGTTCAGGAGGAAGTTCATCCCGGCTCATGTGTTTCGAGCCAAGGAGGTTGAGTTCCTAGCTCTCCGTCAGCAGCAGATGACAGTAGCAGAATACGTGAACAAGTTTATGCAGTTGTCGCATTTTGCTCCGAACATGATCAGTACCGAAGAGAGGAAGGTGAACAGGTTTGTGGAAGGTTTGCATCCCCGGTACATGCACCACGTGACAGCGTTTCAACGTCCGGCTACGTTCGACGACGCAGTGGACAGGGCCTATTCTGCCGAGGCCATCCACCAAGCTGCGAGAGCCGTTGAGCCTAAGCGACATCAGCCTTTCAGTGCACGAGGACAAGTACAGAAGAAGACCAAGGGCCAGCAGAGCACTTCCAGTTCAGCTGGAGTGACTTGTGGGTATTGTGGCAAGAACCACACGACCGAAGCTTGTTGGAGGAAGGCCGGTGCTTGTTTTATCTGCGGTTCGAGGGAGCATATGATCGCCAATTGTCCTCGACAGAGAACTTCCGGTGCAACTCCATCTGGTCCTACTCCCGGTGCAGTTCCTAGCAGAACCAGTGCACCTACAGCTCCGAGCAAGCCACAGTCAGCTCGTCCAGGCTCGAGACAGCCTCGCCAGACGGCCCGTGCGTACGCTGCTACCCATGAGAGTGCCGAGGATCCTCAGGTGGTTGAAGGTACTGTTTTGATTTCGCGCGTCGAGGCTTTAGCTTTGTTCGATTCGGGGTCTACACGATCTTATGTAGCACCTCATTTTGCCGAGCGGTTGCATCAGCCGTCTAAGCCGTTGCCATATGTGCTGGTTGTATCCACCCCAGTTGGCAAGCGAGTGGAGTGTAGTATGTACTACCCCCATTGCGACGTGCAGATTGCAGGTCATCAGTTGCCTGTTGATTTGATCCTGTTGTCGATGCTGGACTTCGACGTGATCCTTGGTATGGATTGGCTCGCTCGATATCGTGCCTGTGTTAACTGTTACAACAGGACGATTTTCTTCGATTTAGGCAAGGGCTTTCGTTTCGAGGGCAGTCAGCAGAGATGCCCCAAGCGTGTGATTTCGGCGTGTAAGGCAGATCGCTTGATCCGCCGAGGGTGTGAAGGCTTCATTGCCTTTATCTCAGCGAAGAAGGAGACGAAGCAGCTAGGTGAGATCCAGGTGGTCTGTGAATTTCCCGATATCTTCCCAGACGAAGTACCAGGCTTACCCCCGGTTCGAGATGTGGAGTTCGCCATCGAGCTTGTTCCCGGCACGGCACCGATCAGCAAGGCTCCGTATCGCATGGCCCCAGCAGAGTTGTCAGAATTAAAGAAGCAATTGCAGGAGCTTTTGGATAAGAGTTTCATTCGCCCGAGCGTTTCACCTTGGGGAGCGCCAGTCTTGTTTGTCAAGAAGAAAGATGGTACTTTTCGGATGTGCATAGACTACCGCCAGTTGAACAAAGTGACGATCAAGAACAAGTACCCCCTACCCAGGATTGATGAGCTGTTCGACCAACTTCAGGGCGCAGCATATTTTTCGAAGATTGATTTAAGGTCTGGATATCACCAGTTGAGGGTCAAAGAAGATGACATTCCGAAGACTGCTTTCAGGACTCGTTATGGTCATTATGAATTCCTCGTGATGCCCTTTGGACTAACCAACGCACCTGCAGCTTTTATGGCATTGATGAATCAGATCTTTGCTCCTTTCTTGGACCAGTTCGTAGTTGTGTTTATTGATGATATACTGATTTATTCTAAGTCAGCAGAGGAGCATAAGGAGCATTTGAGAAAAGCCTTGTCGTTGTTGAGAGAACATCGATTGTTTGCTAAGTTGTCGAAGTGTGATTTTTGGCTTGAGCAGGTGGCATTTTTAGGTCATATCATTTCACGAGAGGGATTGGCAGTTGATCCATCTAAAGTAGAGGCAGTGGTGAATTGGCCTAGCCCCAAGACAGTGACAGAGGTTCGCAGTTTCCTTGGTCTAGCAGGTTACTATCGCCGATTTGTCCAGGACTTTGCTAAGATCTCTTCTCCTTTGACGAAGTTGACCAGGAAGAATGTACCATTTGATTGGACTGAGGAGTGTGAAGCCCGTTTCCGGACTCTGAAAGAGAAGTTGACTACGGTCCCAGTGTTAGCCTTGCCAGATGGAAGTGAAGGGTTCGTGGTTTATTCAGACGCTTCTCGAGTTGGTCTAGGCTGTGTGTTGATGCAGCATGGGAAGGTTATTGCTTATGGATCGAGGCAGTTGCGAGAACATGAGAAGAATTACGCCACCCATGATTTGGAATTGGCTGCCATCGTGTTTGCGTTGAAGCTGTGGAGACATTATCTGTATGGTGTGCAGTTTGAGGTTCGTTCTGACTACCACAGTTTGCAGTATTTATTCACCCAGCAGGAGCTGAACATGAGACAGCGGAGATGGCTTGAGCTTATTAAGGATTATGACTTCCCGATCAAATATCAGCCAGGCAAGGGGAATGTGGTGGCAGATGCGCTCAGTCGGAAGGCAGAGTCAGTGCAGCTTTTGAGCAGTTTCCTCTTAGAGTTCCACGGTCTCCCTGTTGAAGTTAAACTAGTGGATGAGTGCGTGACGTTGGCTAGTACGCTAGTGTTTCAGCCTGAGATGATTCAGCAGATTAAAGACAGGCAGTTCGAAGATCTAACTTTGACGCGCATTCGAGACCACATTGGAGACAGACCCGATTTCAGACTCGAGGATGGTGTACTCTATTTTCGGAGTAGGTTGTGCGTGCCAGCAGTTGATGAGTTCAAGGAGAAGCTGATGAACGAAGCGCATTACGCTCGCTACGCGATGCATCCAGGCAGCACCAAGATGTTTCGGAATCTCAAAGATCGCTTCTGGTGGAATAACATGAAGAGAGAAGTAGCAGGATTTGTTGCTCGCTGTTTGACATGCCAGAAGGTGAAGGCAGATCATCAGAGACCGCCAGGCTCGTTGCATCCTTTGCACATACCACAGTGGAAGTGGGAACACATCACCATGGACTTCGTTTCCGGATTACCGCCGACGAGCAGGAAGAGCAACGCCATTTGGGTGATTGTAGATCGATTGACGAAGTCAGCCCATTTCATTCCTTTTCGAAAGGGTATGACGTTTTCAGAGATGGCTAGGAAGTTCGTGGATGAGATCGTCAGGCTCCATGGTACCCCCGTGTCGATTGTATCCGATCGTGACAGCCGTTTTGTTTCCTCTTTCTGGAGAGCTTTCCAAGAGGCTTTGGGTACGAAGTTGAGTTTCAGCATGGTATACCACCCACAGACGGATGGGCAATCAGAGCGGACGATTCAGACTTTGGAAGACATGTTACGAGCCAGCGTGTTGAGCTACGAGAGAGAATGGGATCTTCATCTATCGTTGTGCGAGTTCGCCTACAACAACAGTTTCCACGAGAGCATTGGGATGGCACCATATGAAGCATTGTACGGGAAGAAGTGTAGAAGTCCAGTTTGTTGGGAAGAAGTTGGAACTCGAAGTTTTCACAGACCGACGATCATTGCAGAGACTACGGAGAAGGTACATAAAGCCATTGAGAACTTGAAAGTTGCTCGGTCGAGACAGAAGAGTTATGCAAACACCCGCAGACGACCCTTAGAGTTTCAGGTTGGCGAGTGGGTTTTTCTGAAGGTCTCACCGATGAAGGGTACGATCCGTTTCGGCCAGAAAGGCAAGTTAGCTCCACGCTATGTCGAACCGTTCGAGATCAAGAGTCGGATTGGTGATTTAGCCTATCGATTAGAGCTTCCCGAGATGTTTTCAGGAGTGCACAACGTTTTCCACGTTTCGATGCTTCGGAAATATGTCCATGATCCCTCCCATGTCATTCGCTATGACGAGATTCAGATTCAGCCGAGTGCTGCATACGTTGAGCGACCGCTCCGTATCGTGGGAACCCGAGAACAGATACTCCGTACCAGAACGATTCGATGGGTCAAAGTGCTTTGGGAGCATCACAGTCCCGATGAGGCTACTTGGGAGTTAGAAGAGCAGATGGCACGTCAGTACCCCGATTTGTTTTCCCAGGTATGAGTGAGTTAGCGTGCATTCCGAGGACGGAATGATTCTCAAGTAGGGGAGGATGTAACACTCCGACCTAGCTTGACCCCGTTTAGCTGTTAGTTAATCTTGTTTTCGTTGCTAATTGTGTTTTGTTTGTGTTTTCTTTTCGTTACGGGTCATGGATAGGTAGTTGGGTTGAGTTTGACCTGGACTAAGTAGACCAAGCCCTTTTTCGTAATTTTAGCTTTTCTTAGACATGGTCATTTTTGCATCATCTTGATGTCAACACGTGTCTTTCGTTGAGCTCGTTAACTTTCGTAACTACGTCATTGGCAACCGAGGTCGTGTGATTCGATTGGACCCGAGTTTGACTCAAACTGAAAATACACTTTTCACTTGGCCTTCATTGCAATTTGGACAACCCAGTGACTTGTATAAGTGCATCCATCGACCAACTCATGCTCTCTCTCTTGTTCTCTCTCGTTTTCTCTCTTTCTCTTCACTGCACGTGGAGTTCTCCCTCCTTCACTTGATTTCTCTTCATCGATCAAGCTTGTGGTTCTTGCATGTGCAATTGAGGTGAGTGGAAGTCTTCCATTCTTCTCATCTCCGTTCTCTATCTCTTCTCCTTCTTGCTTCTTTGCATGGTGTGTCTGTGTGTTGTGGATTTCTCTCCATCTCTCATGCATGCATGTGGTTTTGCTTGTGTTAGGTTGTGTTTGGATCCAAGGGCTACCATTGTGCATTTGAATTTCCAATTGAGGCAAGTATAACCATAACATTGAAAACCCATGTTGGTATGCATTGAATTTGGTTGATCTTACATGAATTGATATGGAAACATGAGTTTACAGCCCATTTGATACTCATTTGACTACTACTTTGTCTATCTTCCTTGATAAATTGCAATTTGGATGCTTTCCCAGACATTCTGTACAGGTTGCAGGAATTTGAATTCGTGCAGGTACGGCTAAGCCGTATAGCACCTACGGCTCACAATCCAGAGAGGAGAAAAACCCAGTTTTCCTCTACGGCTAGGGCACGGCTAAGCCGTGGATTGCCCTACGGCTAAGCCGAAGCCCAGCCGTGGCCCAGCCGTAGAACAATACAGGGTGCAATTTCTGAAATAACTGAGAGTCAGCAACTGACAGACCTTCTACGGCCCAGCCACGGCTAAGCCGTAGACCACACACGGCTAAGCCGTAGCACACACACGGCTAAGCCGTAACCACACATGAAGAATAAGGCTAGGTGTGAAGAAAAGACCGATATGGCCTTCATGATAGAATGTAGAACACCTAGACTTGCCCAACGGAATGTGATACAACGCGTGAATGATCTCGAGGGCTGCGAATCATTCATGTTCGTTATCCGGATGTTAAGCACCTCCCCATGGGTATTGGTTTAAGGGACTTCGTGCACCGCCCGATTCAAGGCAACACTAGACAACGGTGCATCGAATAACTTAAAACTACATCATCATGCACGGTTAGAAACACCGGATAACTAGATTAGAATTGGTTTGTAAAGCAAGATGATTCGATTTCACATGATTTGTTGCATAACATATTGCATTCGATCATTGATCTCAACACTCTACAGGATTACGTATGTTTCATTACTTTCACATTTTGGTTTATTTACCCTGAGTATGCATGTATGATATGTTCACTCACAGATCTGCACGTATGATATGTTGTCACGATCTACTCAGGATTTTTATGATTGACTCTGTATGGTCAGGCTCTACTTAGCCTCAGCCTTAGGATCCCGACGGGGTGAATTTGGTATAGTATAAGGACCTGCTGCAGTATGGATTTGTCTTGGGGAACCGGACCCCAGGAAACCGAGACCCATTGTACCCTGGCCCGGACAATGGTGTTCTTTGCATGTTATAAGATCCCTCTTTTGGGAGCATATGGTAATGTAGTAGCCACTAGTCATGTACACAGTATGTATTCATTGATTCACATAGCATATTTCTTTCTTGCATGACAGCCTAGTATACGAAAATGCCTTCTTTAATCACATGATGTTCTTTATTCTATTAGACACAGCGTGTGTTAACTTGCTATGGTTTATACTTTGCTGAATCGTCGTATTCACGGTTGTTTTGGTGTTGCAGGCCCAGATCCCCCTGCCGAACCCTCGCCGGTCGGCCAGGCTCCAGATGAGACCCCCGGGGCCCCATCAGGCCTAGAGGAGTGGATGTGATCACTCCACGGGAGAGCGTACATGGCATGCATCATTTTGGAGTCTTGTGTTGTGTGGATTTGCAGACTTGTATTTGACTTGACCTGTTATCATTGTATATATCTTTTGTTCATTTTGTAAAACTTTCATATGTAATTATGTCAGTCCGTCCTTTGTATTCTCTTCTTGCTTTGTAGTTTTATGTTTCTGATATTTGCAGCTTCCGCGTACTTGCTTGGCACGTGTGAATGTTCCCTTGTGCGTGTGCATTTAGACTCGGTCTACGTGTACAGGCACGGGAGTACGTGTGTCATTAGGTTTGGCTTTTGCTAACCCCCGAACCCTGGGCTCGGGTTGTGACAAAAGTGATGACATTAGTGGGAGCACTGCACCACGAACGTGGTATTTGAAGAACATCGGATACCTGTACATGCACTGATGGAAATGGTTAGAGTTGTTATTCCAAATGACTTCGTTTAGAATGATACGATGGAAATACAACCTACCATATCAGAAGCGCCACTAGATGAGAATGTCATTCACAATGATGTGATTGAAGATATCAATCATCCGAATCAAGATTTAGCAGAGGCACAACCTTTAAGAAGATCCCAAAGATCTAAGAGGCCTGCTATATCGGATGATTATATTGTTTATCTTCAAGAATCTGATTTCGATATAGGTGTCCAAGAAGATTCGGTAACATATTCACAAGCCATTAAAAGTGATGATTCGAATAAATGGATCGATGCCATGCAGGAGGAGTTAAAATCCATGTATGTAAATAAAGTCTGGGATCTTGTCGAATTGCCTCAAGGGTCTGTAGCTATTGGATGCAAATGGATCTTTAAGACCAAACGAGACCAAAAGGGCAAAATCGAACGATTTAAGGCCAGACTTGTAGCTAAGGGATTTACTCAAAGGGAAAATATTGATTATAAAGAGACCTTTTCACCAGTTTCTTCAAATGACTCTTTTCGAATCATAATAGCATTTGTAGCTCATTTTAATCTAGAGTTACATCAAATGGATGTGAAAACAGCATTCTTAAATGGAAATTTAGCTGAAGAGGTATATATGAAACAACTAGAAGGCTTTCAGGAAATAGGCAAAGAGAATCTAGTTTGTAGATTAAAGAAATCTATATATGGGCTTAAACAAGCTTCAAGGCAATGGTATATTAAGTTCAATGATATCATTACTTCATTTGGGTTTAAGGAAAACATTGTTGATCAATGTATATACCTGAAGATCAGTGGGAGCAAGTTTATTATTTTAGTTCTGTATGTAGATGACATTCTACTTGCTAGTAATCATTTAGGCCTATTGTGTGCAATAAAGGAATACCTCACAAAGAATTTTGAAATGAAATATATGGGCGAAGCATCCTTTGTACTTGGAATCGAGATTTTCAGAGATAGGTCTGGAGGTGTACTAGGATTATCACAGAAAGCCTATATTAATAGAATTCTTGAAAGATTCAATATGCAGAACTGTTCTGGAGTTAAAGCCCCTATATCAAGAGGTGATCGATTCTCCAAAGATCAATGTCCCAAAAATGACCTCGAGAGGAATCAGATACGGGACATCCCATTTGCTTCAATCATAGGAAGTCTCCTGTATGCTCAGACTTGTACGTCCAGATATCAGTTTTGCAGTTAGCATGCTAGGTAGATATCAGTCTAACCCTGGCTTGACTCATTGGAAGGCAGCAAAGAAAGTCATGCGATATTTACAAGGGACTAAAGAACATATGCTCACTTATAGCAAATCTGATCACTTGGAAGTGATTGGATATTCAGATTCAGATTTTGCTGGGTGCCTTGACACAAGGAGATCTACATCAGGATACATTTTTCTCCTTGCTGGTGGGGCTGTTTCGTGGAAAAGCATTAAACAAACTACAACTGCTTTTTCTACATTTCAAGCTGAATTTGTGGCATGCTTTGAGGCCACTAATCAAGCTGTATGGATATGAAATTTCATTTCAGGGCTTCAGATTATGGACTCCATTTCTAAGCCGCTGAAAATTTATTGTGATAACACCTCAGCTGTTCGTTTCTTAAAAAACGACAAGAGTTCAAGCGCTGCAAAGCACTTTCAGATAAAATATCTTGCCGTTAAAGAAAAGGTTCGGGATAATATTGTGTCTATAGAGCAAATTAGTACAAAGCTCATGATTGCAGATCCTATGACTAAAGCATTACCGGTAGAGGCCTATAATGATCATGTTAGAGAAATGGGTCTCATTGTGTTACCTTAATGTATGTGGTTGAAAGGATTTCTGCTTATTTATTTGACACTTTAGTTGATAAATTCTCATTAATGATAATTTTGTTCTCTTGCTTATTTTTTGTGCACCATTTATTAATTATTGAAGAGCAAGATAAATTTCATTTGGACCATTAACTAGGAATTTTTTTTGTACACTCCTATTATTTTTCTCGATTTATGACTTGATTAAATGACATTACTAATGTTGTGGTACATGGAAGGAATTATATCGTCTATTTGATGTTTGACCGCCATGATCCGCATTATTGATTTCATTTAATTACAGTATATCAGAATTAGCATAAACAAGATTGACTGGGCTATTTTTTTTAAATGAGTGGCCACTCATTGGGATTTTAAAATTTAGTCGAATCCAAGTTTAGTCATAAACAATATATATTTTTTCAAAATTTTTTTTTCTTTTCAAAATTTATATATATTATAATAAAAGGTGGATTGTTTTTTATATGGTCATCATGACCAAGTGAGAGATTGTTGGACATATGTGGTCCTCATAATCACATGTCTAATATTTTGGGGCCCACAGCTTGAGCCCACTAATTTAAGATGCCTTCCCCTTTTAGTTTTTGGTTTTTACTATATATAACTTGGATTCAATTTTAGTAAGCCCAATCAATTAAGATATCTTGGTTGACTAATCTTTGAGGAATTAAGGAAATTTATCTTTAATGATTTCTTTGATGGGAATAAATCTCTCTAGAGTTTATCTATAAAAGTGGTTTTCCGGTCCTCTCTCTTAACCCACGAGATCTGAAAAGTACCCATCAACTCTCACGCATCTTGGAGTGGGTGATAAGGGAGATAGGAGAAAACCTAATTTGAGAATCAAGATCTACTCATCATCAAGATCATGGCGCAAGGTATGCATTTATTTTCTTGATATTATTTATTGTTTAATGCATAAATCTAGATTCTTAGGTTTGATGTTTTATTGCAAACCCTATTAGATCTAACAAAAAAAAAAAAAAAACCAGCAAACAAGTTCTAAGGTGGAAGTGAAATTGCTATTAAAAAAATAGTTCGAATTTGGTTCCCACATGTTGCCCATAGAACCTTCTTAGCATCCCTACATTTGCATGGACTTTGTCATTGAAACCCCACGGTTTACATAAGGGTTTTAATCCTATGACAAGTATTCTCACACACTTATTATGGAATTTTTTATGGAGCTCACTTGAGTGCCCCATTTGGGGATTGGACCGTGGGAGATAAAAAGATCTATATGGGACCACCCCAAATATTAAGTTTAACTACAATCACATGTTCCTAATTCCTCATTCGTGGCTCACAAATCTAATTTATTTGGATTGGTATACAGTCAATCAAATGGTCTAGTAAATTCTGATTTGATCGAAACTTTAGGCATGTAATTATTAGGGAGGTCCTTGTGTTTTGCAAGATTTTGAATCGGATGATAAATGGCCCCACGTAGACTTTTCATAAAAAATAGTGAGAACTTGTTCTCGTATAATTATTTCCCTTTACATAATAAAAGAGTAAAGAATTTTTGAACTAATTATATAAAAGTTTAGGGGGAAATTTATTAAAAAAAGAGTCGTCTTCATCGTTCGCATAAACAATTCCTCGACCGAAGCTCCTCTCCACCCAACAGCACTAGATTTCAGAAGAGGAAGAGAGAGAGAGAGAGAGAGAGAGAGAGAGATGCCTGGGCCGGGCCCACACATGATCTACACCGTTGGATCGGGTCTGGGCCTGATGCATGCATCCAATGGACGGTTCAGCCCTCAACACTGCCTGATCTACGCGGCCAACGCCTTCCTGGGTCCGGACCTCGGCTCCTTCTCAGAGTGGCTGGCCTCAGTCCTCGGCCAAGGACGCCTAGATATGCTCGGCTCCCTGGCCATGGACGCCATCCACCACCCCTTCTACTATATCCTCCTCTTGGGCCTCCCCTTCTCCCTTCTCTACAACTGGCTCTCCAGATTCTTCCTCCAAAGGGGTCTGCTTGATACCTTTTCTGGGGTATGTTCCAATTCCAACACCAAACAAGAGATATAAAAAGACCCACCATCTCTTTTTATTCTATCTCTCCTTCCTCGGTTTTTAATTGTGTATTTGTTTTGATCTTATCTGTTTTTTACGTGTTTTCCAAGTTAAGCTGCTAAAGATTGGATTTTTATTGATGGGGTGGTCATTTAATATGATATTGCACTATCCATTTGTCGTGTATTCCAAATCAAACTGCAAAAGATTGGATCTTGATTAATGGGTTTCTCATTTAGTGTTATATCACACTCTCGAATTGTTACCCGTTCCAAGTTAAACGGCTAAAGATTGGATTTTGATCGATGGGGTAGTCATTTAATATGATACGCACACTGTCATCCACCGCAACGCATGGTATCTGGGTATATGTAGCTGTACTGTCAATATTGGTTAACCCCAGAAGAAAAAAGAACAAAAATAGTCTGATTGGCTTATGCAACTCAACTATCTGCCAATAGACGTGAGTGGGATGACTCTTTTACTTTTATTTATTTTTCTTTTTTTATTTTAATATCATTCTATTTCGCTTGCAAGTGAACTATAGTTGTGTTAATTAGTCAAATAAGAAAGTGAGTGCATGCTAATTTGGAACCTTGGAGACGGGGATTTGAATAATGTGAGTGAGAATTTAATAGAGCTAAGACCGAATATATATCGTGTAATTTTATGAGAGAGAGAGCTGGCGCTTGAATTATGATGTTGTTAGCAGTTTCTTGGTAGGTTTGTGGTCTTAGCTTTGTTTTTTTTTTTCCCAATTATTATTATTATTATTATTATTGAGGAGTTCTAAAGTAAAGCTTATTTACCCAACCCCATATTGGTAAGGCTTTGATGATGATGATGTTGTTTCACATGCATTTGTAACTTTGAATCATTAGGGAACTTTGCTTTTAAATAAGCTGTTAGGATTTTTATTTTGGTTGAGGTACAGAGGAGGGTATATGGAGGCTTTCATCAGATGTATGTCTACCTAGGTAACTTGGACACAGATATGGCAACTTCAGAAAGGCAATGTACCAACTTTTTTATATATTATAATTCAAATGTGATGTTGTATATCACCAATGTTTATAATAAAATTGTGATTTGTAGAGGAGAACACAACTTAAACCGGGGTTGAGTGGAGAAGCAGGACTTACAAGGCTGACCCTGTTAGGTTGGATAATCTTTAGTGATAATGATGATGATTTGTTTAAAACACGCTATGATAGAGATGAGCTATTTTTTAGAAAATTAGTATGCTGATTATACGTTTCCACTTTGTTTAAAAAGAAAATAGCACAAAGAGCTACCTTTTACTATCCTCCAATTTGATATTTAGTTGATGGAAGTAAATATTCTTTTTGGAGGCAGAACTAGAGGCCGACTGAAAGGAGCACAAATCTGCAAAGAGCTGGGTATTAATAAAGTCGTAGTGCAAGAGACAGTCTCATCTTATTTGAAAACCTGCAAGATATGGGGACATAATGTTGGGATTTCATGTGAATGTAGAGAAGACTCTAGAATTTAGGCTCTTCTCAAGAATGTAGGATTTGCTTTTGCAGGAGCACAACTAACAAACAGCAGACTACTTTTTCCTAATCTTTATCCACTGGATCGGATACAAAATGCTTTTGTTGCAGGAAATTTTCACTTGTTGGGTGGTGTTGTAGTTTGGGATTTTTGTTACAGCAGGAATCTAACAGAAAGAGAAATTTCAGAGCTTACTACTCTGCTTGGCATGTTAGATAAGGTCTACATTTTGGTTGGTAGAAGTGATTCTCGAATTTGGAAGCCAGATGTTAAAGGTAAATTCTTGGTGAATTTTTTTTTAATATCTCGTCTAACTCTTATGATAGAGCGGAAGGTTCATAGAATTTCTGGGATAAATCTATTCTGCCAAGAGTGTCGGCTTTTTGTTGGGTAGCATGATGGCATAAAATCCTCACCATTGATAATCTGAAAAGGAGAAAGCATATTATAGTTAATGGGAGTCCTGTGTTTAAAAGATGAGGAAACAGTTAATCATTTGACGAGTCATTGATTTTTTGCTAACAAAACTTGGTTATTATTTCTTAATATGTTTAATGTGCAATGGGTTATGCCAGGGTCCGTTGATGATCCCTTTTGCCAATTGCATTTGGGGTGCAAGTTTATGCATGGAAAAATTATTTTGAAATCTATTTCATATGTAACTCTTTGTAATGGAGAGGAATAATAGAGTCTTCATAAATAAAAGTAAATCTGTGGAGGAAATAATAGATTCTATTGTTTGGTCTGAATGGGTGTGTAGGAGAAAGGAATTTGATTGGTCCCCTTAGGAGATCTTAATAGATCTTGGGCAGCAGTTTTTAAGGGGGCTCAACATGCTAAACGTAAGCTTCATGCATCTTAGTTGTTTCCTCCTCTGGGGATCCTTGGCTTCACTTTGATGGAGGGTTTGTCCAGCCAAATCAAGGAGGCATTGGAGGTGTTATTAGAGATCGTGGTGGTAATGTGCAAAGAGTTTTTCAGGGCCTGTGTGTTGCTTAGATGCTAATGTAGCTGAGGTTTATGCTCTCCTAGTAGGATGTCATGAGTTACGAAGCTTGAGAGGATGTAAATTAATTATTGAAGGTGATTCTTTTTCAGCTATTTAGCGGGTTCTGGGAAGATTTTTTTGTAGGGAAATATACCCAGGATCTGCGATCAACAACGGCACGCACAAATCACACAACCTCAAGCAATCAATTAATCAACCACGAAAAAGATGACACATAAGCAATGATGTTGTTTGGCCAAGATGCCTTCGTCTACAGAGAAAAGCACACTTTATTCCTTTCTTTCTATGCTGTGTTCAACACAACTCCACCTCCTTAGGGTTTAGGGTTACACATCACATTAATTTATAGATCCCGTTTTCTTGGCCATTAAGAAAACCCATACATAATGACTAAAATACCCCTAACCCTGACCTCCAGTTCTGGCTAACCTAGACAACTGATCTGGCTAAATCGGAATACAAGACAAAACCCAACAGTCTTATCCTTGGAGATTAGCAAATTGGGTGGAGGATGTTCAGGATATCTTCAATAGTTAGGTACTACTTTTCGTTGTGTTTGAAGAGAGTCAAATATAATGGGGGATGATCTAGCAAATGAGGGAGTTATTCGATCTTCTATTTCCTTTGATTATTAATTCTTTTGTATTTTTTTTAATGCTTTGTGTTTGTTAAGCTGTTTTTTTTTGGCTTTCTGTTTTCTTTCTTTCGTTTGGAGTAATAAATTTTACCATTTGAAAAAAGAAATAAAAGAGTAGCAGACTACTTTACAGAAATGATCTTCCACCCCATATTTAGAATCTCTACCATCAGGTCCTAGTGGCTTGCAACCTTCAAACCACAGAACAGCAGTTGAATCTGCAGGATCAGATGCAGTTTTTTAGCAGGCACAGTGCAGCACAACAAAAAATTGCTGGAACCATCTTCAGTGGTGTGTGGATATGATAGTAGTATTAGTATTTGAGAATGTTGTGAAGTATAAATAAGTAGTCTTGTCATAGTCTTTGTAGGTTACTAGTTCACTTATGCAATTCTGTACTTTGTTTAATTAAATAGTTTCCCCTTCTCCAGCCAAAAAGGGGGAAAAAGCTAAGATTAATGAAATAGTTTCCCTTTTCCAGACAAAAAAAGGGGAAAAAGCTTGGTACCCTTCTAAGTATAGTTTACAGAGTTTGACTGGACTTTTTTACTCCTATAGCATAATTGCTTGTATTTGTAGGTACATATACAATCATCATCATTGAAGCCCTAGCCCATCCATTGGGAGGTAGATATGGATACTACAGTTGTAGGAATTAGAATACATCCATTAGTTTAAATTAACTTGTTTTTGCTCTCCTCTAGTATATTATTTAATTTTTCCAGAGAATCATATACTTATATGCATGTTACAATCACTGTAAGTGAAATTGCAGCGATATTCTTGTCTAGAAAGTATTCAGTTGATCAGAATTAATTGAAATGACTCACCTGTACCATATGTTTGTATACCTGTTCTGTATTTTTTGTAACATAATCACTGGGTATTTAAATGAAGTGACCACTCATTTTCTTTATACTTGATGCCGACATGTTCTTTGAATTGAGGAACAGCCAAGCATTGAAACATGCAATAAAAAGGTTTGAATCCAAAAGAAGATTGCAAAAGAGGAACATAAGCATTATAATTTGCTTTTAAGCTCCAGTTACTGGTTTTGTGATTATGCAGTTCATTTCCTTTCCCTTCTGGTGTTGCTTTAGTTGTAATCTGTGATGCGTATCTTTTCATTAATTAATTAAAACTATCATTTCAGAAAAAGGGTGCGAATCCAAGTTAATGCTAATGTTTTTGGATTGTATTTGAATGATATAGGTGCCTTTGTCAAGAAAGCAATGCATCCTGCTGGTGTCCGCAGGTTCATTATCACACTTTTTCTTGGATCATTTGTTTGAGGTGATAACTATGCTTGCTTGAATGTTATAAAAAATAATAATAATAATGCTGTGCTTGCTTGAATTTGCAATTGCGTTCTTGGTTAGTAGGAAAATTGCCTTGGTTCCTCTGTGTGCTTCTCCTTAACACAACCCCTCACCCCCCCTCCTCCTCCTTTTTTGGTTATTAGCTTGTTGTTTTAAGTTTGTATTCTTATCATATGGATGATGGAGCATGCTTTGTTTTTCCTAGTTGTAGTGTATAAAATTTTCAGACTGTTATTCATAATCCTAAATAACCATGTAGCTTGTAGACAACAAATTTCTGACTTGATGCAAAAAGCATTAAAACTGACAGTGGTACCTTGTCAACTGGTGAGTGTTACGCCTACAACATACCTGTTACATGCATATTTACAGTTTTGGTACTATGAGATGAAATAAATTTGGATGTAGAAGGGTGCTACTTTGCTGGAGTTGGGAATCAAGATACTTCCTTTGTTCCAATTTGTTACAGCTAGTCCATCAAAATTGGAAAAGGTCTAAGTAAACTTTAGTGTGAAATGGAATAATTAGTTCTACTTTGTGCAGTTTTGGATGGTGGGGAGGTAAGCTGGCTTCATCTGGAACCACTTGAAATTTTCCTACCTTTGACCGAGGAAAAGGACTCTGTTCGAAGGGGTGATGACCAGGGGTTGAGGTCGAGATCTGGAGGACAGAGAAATCATCTCGTGTTCTTGGACTCATTTTCATAGGGTGAAGTGTAGGGGAGCATTTCCTATCAGTGGGTGGAAATCTTGATCATTCTTTTATATCTCTATCCTTGCCACCTCATTCTTTACCCCTTGGACCCTTTTCTGATGCAACCAGTAGGAAAATACCAAATGTGCAACTAACGAAAAGAAGTGGGAGTGTGTGTGGCAGCAGTGAAGCTGGCAGTTAAAAAGTGCCAAATGTGCTGCTAACTGCATGGAATGTGAGTGCGTGTTCCATCAGCCAAGCTGGCAGTTAACAAATGCTAGTAAGTGTACAGTCCAGGGAAAGAGGGAGCAAGATTAGGAAGCAAGTGCAATACCTCAGGAAAAAGTTAGAAGTTCCCAGAGCAAAGGATCTTAACAAGGACCACGAGTACTAATGCAGCAGATCCCCATCAGAACTACAACATTAATGTTACAAACATGAACTGTTAATGAATAGAAATATGAGTTTAATTTTAACTTTGTTTATCATTTAATAAGAATGTTTCAAAAGAGTGGCCAATCACATTAAATGGTATTTAAAGTGAACCAATGGATGGGAATCAATGTTTTTTTTTTAATTATATGTCTTTACTTGATAATCATTTTTTTTTTCAATTCACTGTTTGAAAGCTATGAGGAGCATCCCAAGCCTAGGACATGTACATGAAAGTGATTATTACAGAGCACTTTATTATAATGACGAACATGGCACAGTTTGAAATATACTAAATTTTATTTAGTGGGAAGGTATTCATATTGTAGATTAGCAATTATTGGAAATTGAATTAAGAATTATTTGAATGGGGTATCTTCCTTTCATAACTTTGCAAATTTTTCTTAAGTCTTAATTTCAGAGAAGATCAATACAACTGATATATTTCTTTAAGAGATGAAGCATCCATTTATAGAGCACAATAATAATTGTTCATGATCAGGGATCTTCATGACCCTAGTGTGGATTATTCAGGATTATCCTATCATATTCATCGCTAGATATCTTTCCTAACATATCATCATGGGTTTGTAACCCCACCCACACCCCGCCCAATCACCACCCACCCCTACTCTTCCCCTCTTGAACTTGAGATGCTCTGAAAGAGTAACTGGAGTTTGCTTTAAATTTTTTAACCCAAAAAGTGATGATGTTGCAAACGAACAGTGGTTTGTGATGGGAGGATGGCAAGATTGGTGTAGATCAGTTCCAAAGATGGAGAAGGAGGTGAACATTGCTACTGGAGTTGTAACGTGGTGGTAATGATTAGATTTTATGTTTGATCCAGATGAACTAGATGATCTGACACAAAGAAATGATCAAATCCAATTGACATACACTTGCTTTTGGAAATCCAATCCGTACACAACTAGTTCGAAACAAAATATCCAATCAATACAGGATATTCAAATGTAAAACTATGTAATCTATGATCCAAGGATGAACAGGTCCCCAGACAAGAGATCAAATCTGCAATAATCAAATCAGATTTAGGAACAAATGATCAGATCTCACAATAACACTAAAAAAAAAAAATCGGAGGATCAGATTTTGAGAATACCAAGAGAAGAAAGCCCAACATGTCCAACCTACAGTGAGGGTTGCACTTTTGACAGACTAAAACAAATCCAAGTGGTGCAGGGGGTATCACAATGAACTGGATGAAGATCCAGATGAACCTGACAGGTCTAATGCGGTGATTGAGGAGAAGATTGAATGCTGTAGGAAAAAAGAGCATAGATGGAGATGCAGAAGTGGTTATCTGAACTGAGAGGAGATCCAGACATAAAGGTGAAAGATCGACAAAGGGAAGATGCAGAGGTGTAGACAGATGCAAACCCTAGTAGCAGGCTGCCAACAATGGTTGAAGGCAAAGAGTAGCAGATTTGGCAGTACAATGAAGAAGAGTGCACCAGAATGAGATAAAATAAGTGCTTGCTGAACGTATCAGGGAGAAGATGGGTAGTAATATTTAGTAGGTGCCTAGTCAAGAAGCATCCATTGTCCAACTATCCTAATTTTATTGTTAAGTAGTTAGTTTGCCGCACTTTTAATGTCTAGGCATTTTGAGTGTATTGGTTAGCAACTTGAATTGGTATCAGAGCCAATATGTACTGGGTTCAAATCTGAGCAAGCCAAAAAAAGGCCCCATGACATGTTTTGTTTGCGGGTGCGTATGTGTAGGGCAAAAGGACCCCATGCCGCATCTTGTGCAGGCTTGTGCTTCGAGTCATGGCGGTGTTTCACCTAAAGGGGGTGTTAAGCAGTTAGTTTGCCGCCACTTTTGAGACTATGCATTCTGGGTGTATTGGTTAGCAACTTGAGAGTTATAGCTTTCTCTCTCTATATATATAGGTGTTAAGTAGTTAATTTGCCGCATCTTTAACGACTAGGCATTTTAGGTGTATTGGTTAACAACTTGAGAGTTATAGCTTTCTATATATATATATTTATATATACATGATGGTCCAATCCACTTGGATGGGTGCCAAACTTGGTATCGGTGACTGTCATGGGGGGGATTTGTTTTATGGTCCACGTGGATGGATCATAAGTTGGGCCCTACTAGTGTTCTAACACACGTTGCTCTTCTAATCGTAAGCACCAGGTGCTTGGCAATAGGGAATCTTCCTGTTACATCCCTCACGGAGGGACCATGCTTACTCCTCCGTGGAGCCTATTGTGTACCCCACCAAGGGATAAGACCGGGGGGAGGGGGATAGAAAAGTCCATGTAGGACCACCTAGATATCAAGTTTGGCCCCAATCACGTCCCTAACCCCTTCATCTGTGGTCCATAAATCCATTACATTTGCATTGGTGCACAGTCGATCCAACAGTCCAATAAATTTGGATCTGACCAAAAATTGGTGGATGGATGCAATTCAGGGGTTTGTGTGTGTGGTCCATTTGGATGGACCATACAATGGACCCTACCTAGAGTTCTCACGAAAAAGTTTGAGCGACGTATACACATGAATATTGTCATATATATATCCTGTGCATACCTTTCTTTTGTGCACAGCCATGCACACCTCATAGTTGGGCCCACTTGATGACCCATCCAAATGGGCCACACACATGGTGCCCTTCCTTGAATTTCACCGGTCCCTTTTTTACACCCATCTAAGTGGATTGTACCATTGGATCGATGGGTCAATTTTTAAAGTGGTGAAACTTGTTGGCCGTTGATGGAGCTAGGATGATCTTGTGAGGGTGAAACACCTTTTTTCAGTGGAAACTTGTTGAGTAATCAAATTATCAAACAAAGATATCATACACCTTGTTAGAATTTTACTATTCATATCAAATCCTAAGGTAAATGATTTGTATATATATAATGAATCCCATTTATAGGTGAATCCTAGAATTCAAGCGTGAATTTTACGGTTAGATACTTGTTTCATTGAATCCTATGATTCAAGAGATTCAGTCAAGCGAGAATTGCCACAACCAAGATGTTAATATTAATAAATCCTTTTTCCTTTTCCTTTCTTTCTTTATGTTTTTTTAGTGCAATTTTCATTCTCTGGAGATATTCTTCCACTAAAACGATTGCTTGAGAGCAAGTCAGCAAGAGTGACCAAGAGCGAACCATTTTCCTTCCATTTTCTGTGCCAGGAAATGATTGCTTGTGACCAAGAGCGAACCAGTTTTCTTCCATTTTCCAAGCCAGGAAGGCAGAGAACAAAAACTGGTTCTTTTGCACTGGGAATGACAGCACCAGTAGATCGGCCATGGATTCTGGCAATGACCCAGATAAGCATCAAAACATTTAGCCTCCTGGAGTTCCCATTCTCAAAAGGGATCAAACTGTTCATTGCATGGTTCAAAATGGTGAGGTTCTGAATATTACATATTTGATCTGGGTATCATGCATTTTAATGGACTTTATGAGAGGTTTGGGTTTGCTGATCCAAGTCAGTTTCAAAATCTCACCAAGAAGTGGGTCTCTGATGGAGCAGAAAGAGAGGAAGAGGTTTCGGAGCTTCGAGAGCTGTCTGATTTTGCATGGCAAAATGCCTGAGAATTGGTTGATTCATAGAAATCAATGAGGTTTGCCCAGTGCGGCACAACCTGGCACATCGACTGAAAAAAGTTAAGGGTATTTGTCATGATATTGTGACCTATATGTGGTAAATAGTAATTGCACAGCCCTCTGGTCTGTAGGAAGCATTCTGAAGTCATCTTCAAAAATTTCATCTCTAGTTGGTTAATTACGTGTTTAAAATGTTATTTCCTGTAAAAAGTCACTAAAAAAAGAATTCACCATCACTAAAGATTGTGTAATCCGTACAGAGAAAATGAGTATCACATATGCATTTTAAAGATCTCAACAATCCTCCAAAAAAAGAACGAACAAAAACTGCACAGCATGAATATTCCGTTCTTTTCTGAGTGAAGAAGATATTACTCTGTAGAAATTCATCTATGCTTGCTTCTTGGCTGCTGTTGTTATATGACACTACTACATGTTTAGATTGGTGTAACTTATTGCTGTTTATATGAACAGGAAAATGGTCAGTCCTCAATGTATACTTGGATACTTAGCACAGGTTGGTGGAAAAGCCGTGCTCCTATCAACCCTGATGCTGTTATTGTAGTTGGATTCTTATGCAGTTGTCTAATAGGAGGCTTCATTTTCATCAACAGGTGGATTACAGTTTTAGGCACATCTTTCTCTCCATTTTTCAATACTTTATTAAAATGTTCCACAAATTTTCATTTTTTTCATGGGAAATGCATATCTCATGATTGCTCAAAACAGATGTGATAAAGACCAGATCTTAGTTGCATTGTAATTTATAATTGACACCAATAACGCTAATATTGATGCGGATGATTGGGAAGATAAACTTTGCAGATTTTTCACTTGACTTTCATTTTTATTTTCTTCCCCTAGAGAAGAGTTGAGTTATATGCTACTTTAGGGAGTGTTTACCAAAATTTGCAGATTTGAGTTGTCCACCTCTGATGTCAATTGATTCTGCTGTTAAAACCCTTTAAGTGAGTGTGCAGCTCGCATGCTCCAATTATGCTTTCCTAGGCTGCTCCAATCTGCTACTAAATTAGATTGGAACTTTTTTCCCAGAACCTCTATGTAGGAGATGCACAACCAGTAGTCAAGTTGTTTGACATCAAGTTGTTTGACATCCAGTAGTCAAGTTGTTTGACATGCTGTCTCTCTAATCTATGACCCTCATCATTTGGCTTGGAGCATCAAAGTGAGATTAGATTGCTAACCTGTTTTTTTTTCAATCGCTCATTTGATAGCCACAGTAGGATGGTCTGGGTCATTCAACTGTCAGTGTGTTCTAGGCTATGCTCCATTCACAAAGGCCACACAAATTGGACTGCTTTGATGGATAAGATGCCACAGCGGTTAATGTGTGTGAGATTCTGCAGCGATAAAAATATTTGTATGTAATATAGAGATTCCTGTTAAGTGCTGACCCATCCATTTATAAGATTTAAAATGGAAGTTCATTGCAAAAGCATGGCATGTTACTACATTGCATTTGAATACTGAAAAGCTGTTTCTTTAGTTACAAGTTACAACAGTCGGATCTGTTGCACATGTTTGCATGCAAGAACAGTTGATCCATTATACGTGTCAATTTGTATTTTAAATTTCAAATAAGCCATTAGCAATGTAATGTCACATATAACCAACTCGTTTTTTTCCTGGCTTTTATGCTTTAATGCCAGTGTCCTTTAATGTTCAACAATAATGCTTGTCATGTGGGTCCTGCAGGGTGAAGGCTGGGAAGTCCATTTCAACACAAACAAGTCAATCCATGAAACTTGTTCTGGTTATAATAAGCCTCTACTGCCTATGGTGCACCAGTCAGATATACTGGAGAAATCCTCCTCAGCCAGCGGTTGGTGAAGAGGCCGATCTTGGAGTTCTTGTCTTCCTTAGTATTTATTTTTTCCTCCCCCATAGCTTGTGCATCATGTCAATGAACCCAAGAGACTACCTCGGCACAACAGGACCGCTTCCACTGTGATGGTTGCATTCAAATCAACCCTATAATCATATGTTTTCTTTGTGCTGCGGATGCTGAGTTCGCCCTGGTCTGTGGATCATAGTCCAAGTACCACTGTATGGGTTTAAATTTTGTACCTGACTGATCGACTAAATAGGACTTACATTCAGTGTTTGTGCATATGTTGGATGTTTGAATTATGCGTCAAGGACATTCAAATAAAATTGGGTTCAATATAAAAAAGGGTCAGCTTGTCTTGGTAACTTGAATGCCATGCTTATTATTTCAATGGGCTGTGAACCTTCTGCAGCTGCAGGAGGCTGATGGAGCTTCCAAACTCACGTTGGTGATTAATGGCAAATTTCATTTTATTTAAAAACAATTATAAGGATTTGGGGGCCTTTGAGTACCTCCTCAATGGTAAATTTCATTTTATTTAAAAACAATTATAAGGATTTGGGGGCCTTTAAGTACCTCCTTATATGCTAAAAGCATAGTAAGTTTCTCATATATGCATCTTTAGGCACTTCCATCGACTGCCATTTGACACTGTTGTAAAACGACGACAAATGGGAAATTTCCTTTAGTGTTCTAATGGTTCTCATAGAAACATGTGACCTCGTCTTTAACAGGGTTTGTAAGTTTGTAATTGCCCAGCCATCTGTGGTTCATCTATATTACTCTGTTGAGTCAGATACTTTAATTAAACTAAGATGGGCTTCTGCCCCCTTTTGGTATGTCCATTTTAAGTAGCATCTGTGGGTGCATTAATTTGTCTCATTGCACTGCCAAAATAAATAAATAAATAAAATTCTCCAAACTAGTGATATTGTTTGGCAATCTTATGAATGATGAACGTCAGGGAAAGAAAAACATAGGCAAGTCGTTTATTGAACTGAAAGACACAAGAAATAAACATTGATGACATTAGCAGTTGATATTTCTGACAGCATTTCTCAGATCATGGAGTCTCCGAACTTCAGTAGCATAAAGACCATTACCAAAAGCCAGTGGGAGCACATATTAAATAGATACTTAGTGAGGTTTCATACATCCATTAGCAAGTTGTAACAACCTGTTAATACTAATCGTTGCTGATTGTAAGATGAAACTGAATCCAATGAAACATCAATAAAACCCCAAAATGCATTGATCTCTTTACAATTCTCCACTCAGCATGAGACCAATTTGAACTTGGGAGTTATTTTCTGGTAACCAACTATTCGGATGAGAATGATTTATAGTGAATAGAATAGCTATTCACGTTTCTTTAAGCTTATTTACTTTTAAATTGATTACCCTCTTCGCAAAAGTTGGCAAGCAGAAGGCAGCAGAATGAATCTGTAGAAGATAAACGTGTTAAGAGGGAAAAAAAATGCAAATATTGAAAGTGCATTAAAAGAAGAAAATTGACAAGATAAACATGTACAATGAGAAAAACACATGTATTAAGTGCAAAAAAGGTAGAAAACTGAGAATGGAAATCACCTCAGAGTTGTAAAACTTCAATGGTCCTTTCGCTTTGCAAGGATCCCGGTCCTCATCTATGGGATTCACAGGATGCTGGAAATCAACCGGTGGTCCCACCGTGGAGCAGAGCATGAAACCAATCACCCCACTGAAATTATTGAGAAACATGGTTAGCAGCTATCTCCATGGAGAAAAAAAATTGAAATGACAAATGCATTATGTGTGCTTCATTAAGAGGAAGGTTCAAGAGAACAGCCAATGCATGTGTTATCAGCTGATACAGTGGTCTGTTGTGTTATAAACATGTAACATATGCTTATGCATCTACTGCAGTCACAGCACATAAAAAATAATAATAACAATAATAAAATAAAATAAAAAAGAGCACAAAATCCAATCTGTTCAACGAATGCCAGTTTTTTTCTAGAATTGTCAATACAATTATATAATGATCATAAGAACCATTATATCATCTGATACATGCCCATATGTCAAAAAATTTTTAAAATTACATATTTTTTTCTTTTTTTCCAACCAGCAAAGGGTACATCTGGTGGACTGGCATCATGGAGTACATAATCCCACAATCACACTCCTATCAAATGAATAATTAGGATCATCATCACCCATATCATTGAAGAGCCTTTGTCATCAAGATCTTACATCTTTCATGTTGAATCTTATGAAAAGAAATTCTGAAACTTAATTTTAAATCATTTTCCTCTTTTCAAGGTCCTCCAAGTACAACTAACGTCTTGTATTTCCATTAAGCAACAACAACATTGCTTAAATTTTCATAATTGTATATGCAAACAAAAAGCTTGTAGAAAGATGTTGGTGGACCTAAAGACAATCATTTCATGGTGAAATGATAGATGGAGGAATTGATCATATTATTTTTATAGAACTTTGCATATAATTTTAGTCCCACGCCACCACCACCACACAGCTATCATATCTACAACCTTTGAGATTTTTTAGGAACACACACACTTCCCACAAAGCATAATTGCTGGGGAGTTCAAAATTTGAAAGAGTGGGTGTTTCTATCAAAAACATCTGTGCAAAACATTAGACGATTGGGTTGCCGTATGAAAAGCATGCTGGTGTTGATGTGTTCACGTGGAACTTAAAAAGAGCCTATGATTTTATGACTTCGGATGCAGAGAGCTGGCTTAAAATTTTACTTGCAAAATAGACGGTGATCCAATCATATGACTTGTTTGAATCAGCAACATTAATTGGTTGTAGAGCTCAGTGCAAATTGAAGCAACTGAAAACTGTCTAATTTCCAAACCAAATAATTAAACCTGCCTTGGATATGTTGGTACTGTTGTCCACGCATAGTTGACAGAGCCTTTAAATATTTGACGACATATAGAAACTATCTCTTCTATGATGTGCATATGCAACCATATACTTTCTGCCTGAGTGCACACGACACCTCCAGGACGGAGCGCTTTAGCTACTGACTCAAAAAAGGGCTTCTCAAAAAGTTCTTGTGCTGGTCCTGATTGAACAAATACTTCAGATTTAAGAAATGATTTGATACAGGAGAGAAGGATGTCCATGCCCTATGGTTCAAAAATAGCATCATACCTATTGGGTCAGAGGAATCTACTATGACTGCATCATATGTGCCTTCGGGAACTGCCTTCAAAAATGCAACTCCTGCACATGGAAATCCATAACAAGAAATGACACACTCTGGAATTGAAACTGGCCCAAATTTGACATTCGGAATTGAAACTGGCCCAAATTTGACGTTCCTCTGAGTTTTCTAGGCCCTTGGTAGATCATACAAAGTTGACACTCATCTGAAATTATGTGATGGCTCAGATTAGACAACCTTGAGGTCTTCAAAAGTTCCATGCTTAATTGCCTGTTTGATCCACTCTCTCTCTCTCTCTATATATATAAATAGATATATAAAAGAACTGATCCCGAGAACCGTGCTTATTGTATTATGGTGAGGGCAACATAGTGGAGCCCACCTTATGGTCCATCTGAACCATCTACACACATAGCATCCCCCTAAATTACACCGGATCTCATGGGTTTGTACTGATCCAAATGAACTGGACCATTGGGTCAAGGGTCAAATTTAATATTTAACATAAACCTATTAAACTTGTGGGCCACGGATCAAAACATCAGATTTTCTTCATACTTCATATCCAGGGTGGTCCACTTGGATTTTTCGATCCTGCCACTGTCCCGTGAACTGTGGCGCTTCAGGTGGCCGCACTAGGTGGTGCACATGGTACATGAACAAATTACATGAAAAGTTCTTGTCACATGCCTGCACACACTTTTCTCTTATGTTTCTCATGCTTTCTACATTTGCATGGCACTTCACGACTCGATGTAATGAATGTGAATAACTAACTGGTATAGTATAAGAAATTAATAATCCATACAAGTCACGCATACCATCACCAATATGGAGAGACACCCGAGGATCCTCGAAACCAATTGCTACATCTGGAAAAAATTTCTTAGCAACCTGTACAAGGAGAAGGAAACTTGAAAATGGAAATCATAAAATTTACACATGATTCTTCTTTTCATAGCCGTGAAATAAAAAATAAATAGTAACAGTATATTATGGCATTTACATTGAAACATTGATTTTTTTTCCCCCAAAATATAGCTGTCAACAACTATGGGAAAAAAAAAGCCATTTCTGCATAGGTAGCATCTCTCTCTCTCTCTCTCCCTCTCTCTCTAAAAAATCTTTATTGTAGCATTTGTATCATGGATTCATCTTACCATCCAAAAACATGAGTAAGAACTCAAAACTTATTTACTCACCTCCACAACCATATCATCAATTTCACATATATCTATATGCTCCACCGAAGAATGACGTGAAACTTCCCGCAGAACACCGCCATCGCCTCCTCCAATGACCAAAACCTGAAGAAGGCACCTTTCCCAATTAGTGAAACCAATGAATAAGAAGAATCCATCCTTCAAGCAGACAAACAACTTGTACTAAGTGCTTCTTTGGCATAAATGAAATACTTAGAACTAGCTAAAAGGACATTAAATTAAACTGGATTACATGCTTGTATATTCCTTGTTCTGATGATCCAGTCCAACAGTAACACCAAAAGATGTCCACAAGTAGCTAGATGTGTTCTATTAATGTATAAATAGAGAGACAGAGGAAGAAAGAGAAAGGCAAAGGAACTGATACAGCCCACAGTACAAGCAAATGAAATTGCACAGAGAATAGTTGATTGCTTGACAAGAAATTGACCTGTCACTTCCAAAGTAATATCAACAATGCTACCATCCATACAAGAGGAATTCAGGAAAAATTATCATGGAAATCACCCAAAAAATAGCCAAGATCAGCTCACAAGTAGGTTACAATTTGGTCATCTAATCTTAAAAAAAAAAATTTCAAAAAAGAATAAAAAATAGTAAGAAACAATAGTAAGGAAGCCCTAAAACTGATCCAGACAGTACATCAAATTCATTCTTCAGCTAAGAGGTTTTAATATTGGCTTTACTATATTCATCAAAGTACTATATTACTCCTACTCCTAGTTCATGTAGGGCAGATCCATGATTGGTCAATCATGGCTAGCCCATTGGGCCCAAATCCAATGAGGCCTAGCAATGAAGATTAATTTACTATTAGTAGTTGCTTTCTTATGTCTCTTGTTTTCAGAAGTTGATTTTATATTTCTTTTAGGACTCTTTAGTTGGACTGAATTAAATTGTTTCCTAAATTAGATGATAGATTGATAGTTTAGTTATAAATATATGTAATCCGTTCTCATGGGACAAACATTGATATTGATAATGAATTAGTTTTTAGTTTTCATCTCCAGAATGAGTTGATTTTGTCTTTGGTGTAAGGTGTAGATAGTTTATTCGTAAGACTTTCGACTCGGAGAATTGCCCGTTGACTATTCTTCTTCCTCATGCTGTGCCAATTGATATCAGAGAGCAGATCCATTCTCCAGTCGTTGCTCTGATCACCGATAAGAGGTAACCCAGGTATCCCCGTCTCCATATTTTTGTTTCATTCACCATCCCATCATCATTCAGCATCGACATTCATCATTCTCATCCTCATCACCCCCCCTGCATTATTGCCCAACCCCAACTCATAATCGCTCACCATCGCTGCCCTTTCCAACACCCAAAACCAAACCACTTCCCCCTGCCAAACCCAACCAACCTTAACCCACCTGAAGCCCAACACCGATCGAGTAGCCCAACACCGATCCAGCCGAACCTTTCGCATAACCCTAAACCCTAATCAACAACTCTTTGTCCACTGAAACCCAAAAAAGCACTGCGCCGAACCCATAAACTCTCCCTTGAACCCTTCCCCCTTCCCCCAAAAAAACCCTAATCACACCCCACACCACCAAATCCCTTTTCTCCAAAATTCTGAGACCCCAAACCCCTCAACCCTTCACGACGCTAGTACCATTGAACCCAACCAGCCAACGAAACCACTCAGTAACTAGTCCCAGCCCTAAAACAAGCCACCACCATACACTATAATCCAACCACAAGCCCCCCCTTCAATTCCCTTGTGCCCCCAAACCCAAAAAAAAAAAAAAAAAGAAGGAAGAAGAGAAAGGAGAACAAAGAAAAGAGGAAAGAAGTGTATCGTGCACCGATGACCGTCAGCATCCTCGTTCCTTGTGCTACATCAATTGGTATTAGAGAATTAGCTTTTATTCGAACAATTTCTCAATTTAAAGCAAAATGAGTTGTCGGTTGGAGATTATTTAAATCAATTTTCAAGATTACATCAAATGTGTGAGTTGGAACAGCATGAGCTGCATGATTTGATTCATTTATTAGAGGCTTGAGACCAGATATTTTAGAGAAGATGAATCATTGCACCACAATTTATGAAGCATACTCGAAGCTATTCGTGTTGGGTACATGCTTCGACGGTCCCGTATGCGACAAGTTGAGTCACATAAAGAAAACTCTCTGCAATGAATGAAAACTCATGTAGTGGAAACAGGAGAAAAAAATCCCACACTTGTCATTTGCAGACTTCTCATCAACACTAAAATGAGGAAGATGAGTGGAAGAAAACTATGACATTTCTAACGCAAGCAATGTGTGAAGACAGGTTAGCCAATTTGGTAATTGATATTGACAGTGATATCAATTTTGTGGCACGAGAGGTTATTACCAAACTCAATTTCTCTACAGAGAAGCTGCCAAAGCATTACAATGTTACATGGTCTACTTATTCTATCATTTTTGTGACTCACTGATGTTTGGTATCTTTCAAGATTGGTGGATATAAAGATAAAATTTGGTGTGATGTAATTCCTATGAATATATAACTCATATTCTTTTAGGAAAACCATGGATTTCTAATCGAAATGTGCACAATGACAATGAGAACACATATACCTTTAAATGGCAAGGACAATGGATTAAGCTCTTTCCATCTTTATCTACATCATCCCCTTTAGTTGAAGAGCCAAAGGAAGAGCAAAAAGAAGTAAAAGATGCCAAGGCTAATATTGCAAAGCATGGTCAACGAATGAAGGACATCAAGACAAAGTAAGATGAGACATCTTCTAGCACTCCTAGAATGGATGATGCTTCAGAAGAATTAGAAGATAAGGAGCCCAAAATTGTTTTTGTGGACAGCGTCGATTAATAGGCGCAGACACCGAAAGAAATTGAAACAAAAATTAAAGACTTGGATATAATTAGTAAGGAAAATGACTGCTCACCATCAGCAAAGCCGATTGGATCATCGGAAGAGAAATCACTTGTTTCATTGGTGTCACAGGAAAATTTATCTGTTGAAGTTCCGCACATTGATTTCATCTTTGCAGATCAACTATTGTCAATAAAAGAGCTTGATCTATTGGTAAAGTATCTACAATTGAAGCATCTAATGGTTAGATCATACATCCGAGCAAAGTGCAGCCATCCAAAAAAGCCACACCTCCCATCTACTTCTGAGTGGAAGAAAAGATCGAATCACACTTTCAAGTTATGTTGCCAACATGAAGCTCATCAAACAACTCGGAAGTTTGTTTAAATGATTTTCGATCTAGGTGGACATTTACCAAACTCGATAACAAGTTCTCCTCTAAGAGGGGAGGAATTGATGCAGGTCAGATCCATAATTGGCTAATCATGGCCAGCCCATTGGGCCCAAGTCCAATAAGGCCTAATAGTGAAGATTAATTTATTATTAGTAGTTGTTTTCTTAAGTTTCTTATTTTTAGAAGTTGATTTTATATTTGAATTAGAACTCTTTATTTGGACTGAATTAGAATTGTTTCCTTAATTAGATGATAGTTTAGTTATAAATATATGTAATCCTTTCTCATGGGACAAACATTGATATTGATATTGAATTAGTTTTTAGCTTTCATCTCCATAATGAGTTGATTTTGTCTTTGGTGTGAGGCCTAGATAGTTTATCCCTAAGCTTTTGTCTTGGAGAATAGCTCGTCGGTTATTCTTCTTCCCCATGTTGTGTCACTAGTGCTTAAGTCTTCCTTGTAGCAAGCAATTAAAACATAAAACTAAAACAAAATAATCAGAAATTCTTTGTGAATTGGTCGACCATCTGTGCATGGTTGGCCACACTTAAGTTCAAAAAACTGATATTGGAAGGTGTATCTTCCAGTTGCCAATACTTATCGGTTGTTAGAGTGAATTTTTTTTAAGATTAAACAAATTTGAAATAGCATGAAAAGAAACTCAAAGTACTAGAAAATGTTAGATTTTGCTATTTATTTGCATTCCCAGATAGTACATAGGTACTAAAATCAGGGTCATACCCACATAATATATTCCCTATAGCCAATCTGCTATGCTTCTGCGTAGGTAAACTAGATCCCAAAATCAGATCTACATGGTGCTGAACATCTGCAATGGGTGACAAACCAGAAGGTATGTCTTCCAGTATGTTTATGCCATCTGATATGCTTTTAAATAGGTAAAAGAAATACCAGAACCGTATCATCATTGGTGGGCTCAGAACTGCAAAAGCTCGGCATGAGTAGACAAATTGAGAAGAATTCTACATATCCCATTTTCAATTTTCATTTCAAAATCTTCTCTAGAGGGCATTTTGATGGATTCTGAATGTGGTCATTCTTAAATACTCTCCAGCAAATTTGGCATTTTCTAGGGGATTGAGAGAATGACAGCATTTCACAATCTATCCCCAAATACTCTACATCATATCCTCTCTGACAGTTCCCTAAAACTTCAAGGTTGCGCAATTTAGGGCTCAAAAAATCTACTAATCTCTTATTAGCTCACTAACAGTTGAGAAGCTACTGCCTCTGGCTTCTTATGATTTCCATTCAGTTCAGGAACCATCACGTTATTTTTTATGGAGACAATAGTTCAAATGGTTGGAATATGATGAAGCAAAACATGAAAAGACTATCATGGAGTAAATGGAGCTCTCTATCCTCTCCAGAACCAAAAAAGCGCTGGGACTATAAAAAGGTAATGTTTCAAATTGATGATTATATAAGACCCTATAATGAAAGCACCAAGTTGATGGTATATGGACCAGAAAGAAGCAAAAACCCAAAAAAAAAAAAGGGAAAACGAAAAAAAGGGTAAGGTCAATGCGAACTTCTACAAACAGGAGGCTTATCACGAAGGGAAGAGATACTAAAAGGTACAACAAAGACACGGATAGGCAGGTGCATATATCTCAATGTCTCTGTTCCCACTATTGCAGTACCTTGAAACAATTTTTTTAATCAGTAATGTTAAATGTTTATTAAAAAGGATGACGAGAAGATACAAAAAACAATTGTGGCAGACTAAAAGATGATGAGAATGAGTCCAACTGCCTACGTAAGTTGTAACAGAACCAGCTTTAGTCTAAATAAGAAGATACAAACTAGAGAAAAATGATGAAACTTCAAACACTCAACAAAATATAAACTGCTTCCATTTCTCACATGGGAGCTCTAGTTCCAAAACTAATGTACAGTTTCTTTTATTTTTTTAAAACTGTAATCAAACATCCACCTTATGTAGAACAATCCGAGATTTACGCAGTAGTTGATGGCTAGAAGCTTATATACAAGTAAGTGGTCATTCTAAGCATTTGTGGCAATCCTGAAACTTCAAGATTCCAGATCACACAAACTTCCTTAAATGTAGAGAACAAATGAAACTTGAAAGGTTACTCTGTTTATATAGTTTAACAAAATTGGATTCCGTCAACTATTAAAACAGGTGCAAACAAGCAAAGCTGCATACATTTGAATAAGTTGATGATACCCATTAAGCTAGGAAGGAAAGGTATAATTCGTTAAGTGATTTGGGTCACTGTAACACAAGGAAAAAATTACTGTATTGTAAACCCCAAACCAAAGACTATAATGCAATCTATTGTTGTCCAATGAAATGAACACTACCTTCAGCATGTTAGGAAAATTTGAACTGCAGGAGATGAATGTTGGGGTGTCTTTACGAGGAAAACCTATTCAACTTTGTGATGGACCTAATAAAACAAAACTTTATGATGAATTGATATTTAACACTTGAAACTCAACCAAAGAACTTGAAAATGTTGATTTAGCGGGCTAGCAGCAATATATCAATACGATTTATGAGCCAAAAGGCAAACTCACTCAACAAGGTTTCCATTAAAACCTCAATGCCAAGGAATTCCACAGAAAGAAAACCCTTTCATATTCTAAAAAATATTCATTGTCCATCCAGCACAAATGCAGCAACTCTTAAAAAATAATAATAGAAAGAATGCAACTAAAAACAATGTGATCACCTTCATCCAGGAGGTTTAGCGTGGATTGGTACTTTGCACCTCCATAAAAAAGATATTAAGTTCGCTAATTTATAAAATCATTAAAGAATTGGATTGGGTGCCTCTATAGGACAGTTAAAAATAATGTAGTGATTGTTGGATATATGGCTTTCAAGTTTCATGCCACTGAGAATGGGAACAAAATTCCCAGGTGCTCATCTGAGGTAAATCTTAGTTTACACAATCCCATATAAGCTGTAGTGATCCAACAAAGAAGAATAAAATGAATCTATGAATGTGACTAATAGGCAGGATTGAGGACCATTAGATGAACCATCTCAAAGCTTGGGACTCACCTGCCAATTCTTCCTACTGTGGTCTACATGAGTGACTAACTTGACCATTTAGAGATGGTGGGAATCGCAGAACTAAAGAGGACCAATGCATAATCTCATGTATACCAGTCAACAATAATCATAGGAGATTTGAGAGATGGTTTCTGTAATTAGATTGATTAAATCACTGATTTCCTGTGATCAGACAAAGATAGCATGAATTGATTCTCTGTAATTTTTATTCCGACTTGACTGGATCAAGTAGATTAACTGGATTCCATGGAATCCCGATAAAAACATCATTTGACCACATAATGTTGTAAGACATTGTCTCTGATTTTCTGCATTCTTGTCTCCTATTTTCTGCATTCTTCTGTTTCGTTACTATTGCTTTGACATCTTCACAAACCTCGGCATTTCTTCTAGTGTTTCATCTCATAGTCCCAACCTTTGATCATATCCCCACTAAAATCCATGCCAGTACTAGTAGTTGTATTTAGCATCCTAGACTACATATCTCACATTGGCTTCCACACAGCATAAGACATGCTAAAATGCCCAATCCATCAATTTTTCAGTATTGTTGACTACACAAGCTCTAAAAATAAAGTTATTTACAGTCTCCTTTGTTTCAGCATGGGTCACATAATTCAGATCCAAATTAAGGTTTTTGAGCTACAACTCGAATATGATAAAAATATTATAAAACAATAATTCACAAAATTTTAATGCTTTAAGAACTTCAAGAGGAATGAATTTATAATTCTACATGCAGAGGAATACCTTCTTAGGATTCGGAATCGAGCAAAGTGGTAAATGTGTAATCATTTCTTGATAAGCACACTCATCTCTCTCCGTAATTTGAATTGCCCCATCCAATACAAGAACATTACCATAGGTTGATGACTGAAATGAAAAAAGGAAAAAAAAGAAGTATCTGGTCGTCAGCACCAAGCTCCCATTGCTGGAAGGAAGAGCTCAAGAAGAAAAAAAATACACATCTTTATGTTCTCTCAAGCATCAAATACCTGAAATACTAAAACATCTTGATACTTGGACTTTCCCTGAAATAAGATCTTTTCAACCTTTAAGGAGTGTGCTTCTCCTACAAGTGATTCATTAACAGATGAAAGGTCACATTTATTGTTAAATTTCTTTGCTGTCTCAAATTGAAAAATGAAAGTTTTGGAGATGGAACAATACATGACAAAGAGGAGTCCATGATTTTAAGGACAAGTTCCATAAAATAAACAAAAGGGTTACCGATGCCGGATAACTATTTAGAAACATATTTTTTAACTTCCAAATGTCACAAATATTGTCTAAAGACAAAAAAATAACATGACAGCAAAAAAATATATACAAAATTTAAGAAAATGGACATTTGGGACTTCAATGGAACATATCTCACCTAGGATATATGACACATTACCACTTGAAAACAACAAAACCAAAGGACTGAATAACACTTCAGAAAACAGCTTCTTCTATCATTAAAAAAAAACCATTAAAAAAACAGCCAAATTTGAGAAGCATTCAGATAAGAATAAAGGAAAGTCAAAGCTTAAAACTGTCTGGATAAATATTAATTAAAATTTATTCGTTGCGTTATCTTAGTTTCAATCTTTAAAAAAAAAAAGAACTTATCATTACAAAGAGAACTTTATATATCAATAAATAAAATCCTCTAATTGTAGAACTCTTCTTCCTTGTTAAAATGATAAAGAAAAAACAAACAAAATCTAATGCCTGTTTCATCAACCAACAATGTCTACATTGTAGAAAACCAGAAAAATATCAATTAACATAGGTAACTAATAACTAAAACCAGCTTTTTTCCCATGTTTTTTTTTCTGGAAAGCCTTGAAAAACTTCTTACGGATCAAACTTAAGAATACAAGTATGAAAAATCAAATAAAATATGAAAAATTGTTAAACTAAACAACAATAGAGTTTTCCACGATATTTCCTATGTAATTTTTAACTCTCAACTCTGTAACCTGTATCAAGTTGGCAATTGCAGACTTTCTCGGCCAAAATAAAACCAGTCAGGCAGTCACCAATGTTTTGTGGGCAATTGTGTTAAACTGTAGACCAGAGGCCACTCTTATAAATTAGAAAGAAATAGAGCACGCTGATTATTTCTTAAACAAATTCCCCACAAAAATAAGTTTCTTATTTAAAATAAGTAATTGTTCCCATATAAACTTCCTCATCCAAGCTAAATGCAGTCAGGTTAAATTTTGAGAAAAGTGCAACTTAAAAAAACTGTAAAAGTTTAATATCAATCAAATCAAGGACTATGATACTTTAGTTGGGTAGACACTTGCACAGTTGCACTACCCTAATCTACAACGAAACCTTTCAATTCCCCTTAACTCCATGATGGGCAAGCATCCAGGTGGGCCTCACAACATGGTTCTCATTTAGCAGTGAGCTGTGAAAATAGCAATATATTCGTACATGTACATACCAAAAATTTCACAGGAAAACCAGTTATTGTACAAAGTACATGAAAACCACCTTCTGATGCCCACCTTGATGCTTACCAATCATGAGGGTACGGCAGATGGGAATTTGGCATATGCATGGATTAAGAATTCTCTAATCATCTCCAATCATCTGCAAGTACGATCATTAAAGAAATGGATATTTAGCTCAAAAGATCAACATAAAAAACATATGGAAAAACTGTGTCTTTCAATCCAACAAACAGTAACAGTAGGAATGAGTGTCAGTTCATGTGGGGTAGACTAGGATGAGTGCGGGGTAGAAGGTGTGAGAGGTTTAGATTCAGGAGAGCCCCAAAGGATGGCTCTCATGTAGTTAATAAAATGAAAACTGATATCTTATGCCAAAATTATGCAATATCAACATGTTGGCGCTTGTGAAAACGTTGAGTATTTGTAGTAGTCATGCAGTGATGATAGTGCTGGATGCCTGGAGCCCTTCCCACACAGGAATCCATGTTTAAAACATTGCAGAAATATTGTAATATAGTAACTAACCATATTCCTGTAAAATAAATAAATAATAACCGTACTTCCATGCCAGCCTACAAGTAAGTTAAAATACATGCACTCACTATTCTGCCCTGATAAATAGATAAATAATTACAAGATAAGACCCACAAGAGAGAACCCCAGACATGCAATAAAAAATCCAACATATAGATATTAACAACATGGTTATACATCTCTCATTAGAAGAAAATTGACAAAACAAAGTACAGCAGAAGAACATAAACACAGACAGTAAAATGTATAAAAAACCAAAGCCACCCATATCTTCGGAGCATTCCTATCAAGAGCCAACAAAAGACCATAAAAAGGGAAAAATCCAGAGACAACCCAAAACATAAAACAGAATAAAAACACCAAAAAATGTGTGTGTAGGGAGAGAGAGAGAGAGAGAGAGAGAGAGAGAGAGAGAGAGAGGAAAGCCACCTGGCCACATGGGACTAATCTCAGAAAACCATTCAGGAATGATAGAAGAGATGCAGTTTGGGACTTGTTCCTGGCCATCCTCTTCCATCTCAACCACAGAAGCAGTGGCACAGCAATCTGGAGCCATTTCTCTTCCCCCCAACAAAAACCCAACTAGGATATTGGGAAGAAAAAAATCAATATCCAATCTATCTCCCTCCTGCCACGGCAGTCTGCACCCATCTCCTCAGAAGCAGCCTATTTATAGAGAGAAGATGCTCTCCTTAAATTGCACAAGGCGAAGACATCGTTACTTTTGGCCGTTTGAGTGGAAAACTGTCCCGCCGGCCAGACGAATCACCGTCATCCTGGCCCACTTGTCCCAATTCTAAGGGATGCTCCTGCAATGGGCATGTCAGTTTGTTGGCAGTTGACTGGCCCCCTGTACTTGTGGATGGTCCTTACCATTATTTACTGGGTCATCTAAATGACCCATAACAGATCAATCCAGTAAAAGAGGTACTGATCAATCCAATGGCTATAGAAACATCTACTTTCTTGAATTGGCACTCCTACTTATTTGATGCCGACATTATCGCCGTTGTAATTGGATTGTATTGCAGTCAATTTCGAAAATGTGTAGCCATTGAACAATGATGACAGAATCTATGGTCTAAATTCATTGGGCCAACTAGATATATTAAGATCCCCGTATAGAAGTCCACCCTCCGTTACTGCCTGTTTCTTTAGTAGAATTCTTAAAATTTATGTACTAAGATTTTAAAATTCTACAATGTGCCCATTTACTCAAGTGCTCCTGCATGTACAATCCATGCATCACAATCAGTAGTAGGCAGCAGAGGGATAGATTTGAATTTAGATAAGGGAATTGGACAATATCAATTGATCAAATGATCAAAGCTATCAAGTCTTGGCCTTCAACGTTTAATAGCTATATATAATTTATAGTAACAAAAACCAGTGTGATACTTCTTTTTTAATTATTGGACTTAGTAATGGGCCCACTACTACCTAATTGGTGTTTGCATAGAAACGCTTTAAGTGATTAAAAACAGGAATATTAGAGGTGAATATCCAAATATATGCATCAAATAACCTCAGGTTTTTTGAAAATTGAATTAAGGAATATTGTGAAATAATTGATCACCACCCTAGACATTATGTTTATAAAAGTCATATCTCATCTACATCACTACTTTGTATCCTTCATTCCTTCACTCCATCTCACATCTTTTATCCCTCGCCTCTTTAATAGGTAAAAGTCATTTGAATATAAATTTCTATCTGTTCGTATATTTTTCTTTTTAATCTTTGGTTTATTTCCCTTCAAGTTTCATATTCTCTCACTTCACTGAGGAATCTGAAACAGATATCTTCCCATCATGCTGTGTGCAACTATAGTCGCTCATATAAGAGGCTGAGGAGTAAAATCATTTTTTTTATTGGTGAGGAGTAAAATCATCCCTAGATGAGATCCACATGTATTATTTGGAATTGTGATAAAAAAAAATCATACTATGTTCAACTGGTTCTTTCTTTCTCACAATGTTTCGAAAAATTTAAAGAAAAAGCGTACTACTTTAGCTGTTAACATTATTATTTGATATTTTATTTTACTTTACTCTATCCAACAAATAAATTGACCCAAAATTAAAAAGCAATCCCGAGTGTTAACATGCTTGAATTGCGCTTGCAGTGGTTGACCACATATACGACGAATCATTTGGTCCTATTTTTAAAGAGGGCGCTGATGACTTCTATTGTGGGTGGTAATGGTTGTTTCCTATAACCATTACTAGAAAACATACAGTAAAAATATCAGACATTTCGTGCTTTCGAAAGGCAAAAGGTAAAGAATCCCATTCCAAAATGACAAAAAAGAACCTAGAGAATCCCATTCCAAGATGACACACAAAAGAACTCCTATTTATAAGACCGTTAAAGTAACGCAGTATATTATGAATCTCACAATTGGTTTGGGACTTCTACTAATTTTATATGATAATATTGTTTGTGTGATGTCTTCCAGTTCGGCCGATTGACTTTTACTAATTTTATATGAATTTCTCAATATATTTGCGTGGGTGCCAAACTTGGGTTTGATGGCTAGAAGCGTAAATGGTTCGAATTGGTACAGATTGAGCCGCATCCGCGACCAAACCATCATTAATGATTTTTCAAATTTAAAATCTGTGATCGAACCATTAACTATTCAAAATCAAACCAAACCAAACCACAAATAAACGGATTAGATAGGTTAAAAACCGAATAATCTGTATTTTTTTTAAGGGAAAAAAAACTTGGATTTGAGATCATTATAAAGGTCTATACAAAAAACCAACACAATTAAGACCCCATGCAAAGCTTTGCACTTAGCCCATCATAAGGAAGGGATTGGCTTTATAAAATATAAGAGAAATATTTTTTCTATTATCAACTGATGTAGGATAAGATCCCTTTCTCTTTATAACTTAACAACATGCAAGGCATTTTACCAATCTCACATCGAGTGTGAAAACTTCTCTTTTTCACCTTTGTCATTATAATTATAGTTCACCATAATATATTAAATATAAAAATTACATTATATGTAATGTTTAACCAACCAATAATATATATCTATTTTTACCAACCAATAATATATATATCTATTTTTAATATATTCTATGTCAACGGTTCAGTTCAGTTTATATTCATAGACAAATGGTAAAATTCGTTACTGAACCGTTATTAACGAATTAAAATTTTTTCAATTCATCACCAAACCATTAACCATCTATTCGGTTAAAAATCCGTGGATCAGATCGGTTCTATTCGATTTCACGGATTAACGGATTTTTCTACACCCGAGTGTCACGGGGCTTCTTGTTTTATCCACTTGAATGGATCATAAGTTGGGCCCCACTATATGTTTTGTCATGTAATGCTCACCTTATCGTAAGCACCGGTGTTTGGTAGAGGTCTTTTCTATATATATATGAGCTAATTTTTTAATACCACTTGAATTTGTATCAATCATGAAAGGCATATGGGATTAAAAGTTCATAATGAGAATTAAGTACGTTTAAAAAATCAACCCCATCTAATCATCTAAACCCCTTCATCTTAATGGTCCACATTTGCATTGGTTGAAATAAGTTACCTCGTTACTGTTTAAAAAAAAAATTACCTCATTTCACACATCAAACTACATTGGAAAGGGCTAATTTGTTGCACGTACGTAGTTTCCATCAGAATATTTCAATCTTCCATGCATTTCATGGTTGGCACAAATTCAAGTGGGCCTTAAACGGTTAACTCATATACCGCACAAACACACTTTCTCGTTAGAATGTTTCTCGCATATATATAAAAAAAACCTCCATTGAGCATGGTGCTCACGATAAAGTGAAAAATGTGTGCCAAAACACCTAGTGGGGGCCAAGACCAAAAGCCAAATTGCAATCATCCTAGAACCGCACTGCAATGCAGTCTAAATTGAAACAATCTTTATCCAGAAGTAGATAATTAAATCATACGCATATCCATGGTAAGGGCCTACCTTATCAATAGTTTTAATATTCTATTTATTTGATTTAACCATGGGCTCTGCAATCGCATAGGTGGTCCCTCCACTTTACCTGCCGTATTCATAAAATGTTCATATGCATGATGTGATCAATTTTAACGGTATTGTACTTTAACTTTTACTTTGAGATTTTTACAAAAAAAAATCTCAAATGATCTGATTCCACAACTTTCAATCTGAGATTTCACATAAGCCACTCCAGGGCTCTTTTTTTTTTTTTTAAGGATTTGTTTTTAGTCCATGATGGCTATCACACAATTGTGAGTTGTTGAAATGGGTTTTCATCATCTCCTTTTACTTTTCTCTCTTTTTAATTTCTTGAAATGAGTTTTTTTTTTCAGAATGGGAAGGATGTTTTTCTTAAATTCTTAAAAAGGGTTTTGTTTTGATTGAAAAGGACTTATTACACTATGATAGACGATGTTTTGAAAGTGGGGTTCATGGCATTATTCTTCATTTTCTTTTATCAGTTTTTTAATTGGTTTTTCTTAATTTCTTGGGTTGGGAGTTGGTTATAATTTCTTGGGTTGGGAGTTGGTTATCTTTGATTTTTTTTAAAGGAATTTTATATTGATCAAAAGCCACGATTTTAAAGAAGTCATATGGATTAGATATATCATAGATGGCTATTCTATAACCGTATGGCTGGTTGAAGAAAATTTGAGACCTAAAGCAACAATCCTAAATGAGGTATTTTTTTATTTTTAATATTATTATAATATTTTATTTAAAACTTATTTTTTTTCATTTTTTGTAATGCAATATTATTATTTAAGTTTTTATATTCAACTTTTTGCTAACATATCTTTTTCAATTAATAGTATGGCGAATTCACGTAAACCTTTTTGTGACATTGTTGATCTAAATTAGGATTTTATCAATTTTAATTTTGAAAAACTTCTTTATATAAAAGCAACAGTTATAGGTATTGTCAATATTTTTATAGTAAATATATTTAATATTTATAAATTATAACTAATAATATTTACAAATAAAACGAACACTAAGTATAATAAATATATAATATGAGCTTGTAATTAATTTTTTTAAAGCATAGAAACATAAAAGCCAATTTAGTGATTTATCAGTGTTGGCTACAAAGATGATAGATGTGGATTACTTTTGAATTTGATGCAACTTCTTCAATATGAAAAAGAAAAGATTATATTTGAAGTTGTCTTCTAAGGATTTCAAACAGCATAGATATAGAGGGAAAAATGTGCAAAATGAAGGATTTTCAAAATAAAAAAAGATTTTTCACTTGTTGTGATTTTAGGGTTTTTTTTAATGGCAATATTTTCTCAATGTGAAAATAGTCTTTAATTCTTTTTTTAAATATAAAAAGATAACACTTGTTTTTTCTGAAATGTAAAACTATGGCAGTTGCTTTTATTATTTTTATGAGGCCTTAAGTTGTTATTATTACTTTTTTAAGGCCTTATTTTTTTATTAAAAAAAAGATAGAATTTACTTTTTTAGGGAGCTTTATTTTTTGAGGAGCCTAAAGCAAAAGTTTTTCTAGCCCAATGGTGAAGCCACCCCTGTATAACCGTGTATTTTGGTTGCCGATTATCAATTCCCAAGTCCCATAATTGACAATTCAATGGACATAGCATAGAAATTATCACCTACAATATATGCTTGCATGATAAAGACTCTCTGTTTTCTGAATTGTGGCATGTGGCAGACAAGGTAACTGGAACGGCTTCTTTATTCCTGGAGAACATTTCACATTTATCTTTGGTTCAGTTCCGTGCCAAGTTGAACCTGCCACTGAAATTTGGGTCTCAGGCCAAATCTGGCCCCGCATGCATGCACCCAACCAAAAGTGAAATTTGTGAAGGATTGTTGGCTTGGTTGGACTTGGGCCTGAACTTTGAAACCCTTGTCAAGGTCGTATCAAGTTTGAAATTCGAATGCGGGTCCCCCAGTACAAGTACCCAACTCATCTACAAAATATGGATATGTACATTACATAGTATATATATCATACAGTATATGAAGTATACTTATTATCTAAATTTTGTATCCCAAGAGGAAGAGGAGGGGTTGCTGAAATGGCTTTCAATTCAACTCGATTGGCTCATTTTGATTTTGAAGGCTCCACCGTAAAGGGGCTCCTGTATAGAGGGTGGGATTGGGGTAACTGGAAAAATTAACAAAATTGGCTATTAGTCCAATATCTTGACTTTTTTTTTAGTTTGGGCCCAATAATTTTATACCACTGGAGGCCCGATGCAATGCCATTATATTATATGTATGCAAATTAAGCATATAAAGTACACTATACAAGTACTTTTTACCCAAAAAAGTACACTTATAAGTTGCCTTTTTATTTTAAGAGTACATAATATTAGTTATAAAGAACTTCTCCCTCGATTTTGGTTTGGATTTTTAATTTAAATTCTCATGGGTGTATGTCTAGTTAACCCAAAGTTGAGTGCAGGTTCCCCTTACGGGCCTTTACTCCGATTTAAAATTGGTATGAAAATGGGTCTTGTAGCCTGGACCCAAGTTGGTTTATAGGTTCCTATATGGGTCTTCCATATGCACATTCGGGTTTTGTTTTGGGTAAGGAATTGGACCCCAATCCAAATCAAAAACCCAACCCAAGTTCACTGATCAGGGCTTGTCAACTAAATCAAGATGTAGCAGAAAGAGGGAATCACATAGGGACAGGTGCATCGGATTCCCATTAGCCAGAGCACGAAAAAGCTTTTGAGAGAATTCTTTGATATGATGCCGATTGTGGTTTGGGGACGCTTTATCCCCATGCATGGGCACTCATAAACTATAAGCCGAAATGTGTGACTTCTGAGAAGGAACTCAAAAAAGCAAGAGTGGGGGCCTTTTTTTTTTTATTGCTTTCCCACAACCTTTTATAAGCTTTGAGAGAGTTGATAATGATTTAGTTTCAACACTTTGGCATTCACACCATGACTGACATTTTACAAGTCCATTTTGGTGTGCCAAAATTTAAATGGCTACAGTAGTCTAGTCCACATTGGTTTTTTTGGGTCATCAGGAATCAAAGGCATTTTTTCTAATAAGTAGATGAATTGCTTTTACCAATAGCGCTTTTGCTTTAGTAGGAACAATTTGAGCCACCCATTTTGAAATATAAAGATGGCTGAACGGTTATGATTGCTGATACTGGTAGTTCGAGTTAAATGAAATTGGGTGCATTTCATCAAGTCCATACATTTGTTTCACTCCACTTCCCACGGTTTAACTCGAGGGAATCATATCTTTTTTGTGTTGATTGAGTGTTCAAAATCAGAATGTTCCTTTGCTATATAAACCACAGGCAAGCTGTCGAATAAGGTCATTAACAACTTGATTACCTGGTTATCCAAAAGGACCTGGTCCCCCCAAAAGGACATTTCTCTATGATTGAGTGATAAGCAAACCTTGTCTAAGACCAGCCTATTTTAGTTATCAGTTATCTAATTTAATATTAGACCAGGATTTATACCATGACCCCCCATCCCATGTACACACAATATACACTTTTTGTTCTAAAAAATACGGGTTGGGCCATTCTTTTAGAATGCATTGGCCTTGAAATTAGTGCCAAGAAGTTTGGTGGAAATCCCCCACATCAACCCAATGCAATTAGGAACATCTTTTGAATAGTTTGGAATTTGATTCAACATTACTTGTCCATCGTCAACCTCATGTAATCATTTCTCTTTAATAAAATCTGAAAATAAACTCTATGATTACGCAAGAGTTGTTTGGTCTAATATTTCTCATTTTGGCTTTGTTTCTCGTACCATTATTATATATAATGGCATTATAGAATAGTGGCAAGAATATTTGTAAATCTCACTAACCATCATCCCTTCTAAGTTTTTTTTTTGGGTATTCTAACTATAGGGGGCTCGGTCCCTACCCTTTGATAAGGGAAGTAAATCTCAAAAAGGTAAGAAAGGCCCTTGGGCAAGGAGAGCATGTAGACTTCGAGCGAGATAGTATAAGGCCCTCTTGTTAGGAAAAGATTTTTAATTGGATTTGAATTATGGTCAGACTAGTAAGAACTGCCTCCTCTTCCTAATGAGGTAAGAGGCCATGCTTATCACCCCTTCTAAGTTGATGGTTCATTTAGAAATCTAGGAATGAGTTCGCATTCAAAGTTAAGGTTTTACGACCTCTAGAAGTCATTGCAAGAGCTCAAAGTATGAGTTAGTCCTATAATCCCTCTTCTGAAATTAATTTCAATGAAATTAGGGTAATGGATCGATTGGCTATGACAAAAGTGGGGGTTTCTATTTTCTCCAATGCGGTTTTTCTTCTTTCCAATGGAGGCATGACTGGTGGTTCTTGTTGGTCTTTAATTGTTGCATTGTTGGTGTGGGTGCTTGCAAAGGACCTAAGGCCATCTCCTCACAAAAGTGGAAGCTAGAGCGATCCTTCTTGGTTTAAGCAAGGACAAAGTTATCCACGTTTGCTAGGAAACCCATGAGGTCATTAATACCAATGGCGAAGAAGGCAGGTGATCAATTTAGTTACCTAGGATATAATTTCGGAAAGATCTGATTTGGTGAAGCTTGATTTTGTTCCCTTTTTTTTTTTCTATGAGTGTAGAAACACAACCCATGATTCCATGAAAACCCAAAAACCCATTTGATTTTCCTTCCATTTCTACAGACCCAAACAGCTCTGGCATATACCTTGATGACCCACTCTCTCAGTGATAAATGGGCCCGCACTAAAAAGCTTGTGTTGTGTCCGAAGGTTGTTTCCTATTGTCCTTCCCCAGTGATGTACTGACTGGCAGGATCGACCAGATGAACGCTTTGGCTTGCCACCTTGCTAGCACTATTTCTTGACCAACTTCCACATGGGTTGGATTGGAGGTACTGATGGGATGGGTTGGGCTAGTGACCTACTCGGAACCTAACCTATTTAATGGATTCATGTTAGTGTTTAGAGTGGCTTGGATCTGAAAAATGTAGGCATTTATTTGGGTTACATAAGTAGATGCCAGCGAGTCCCCATCTTATTCCAGATAGCTTTGAAGTGGGGCTACTTTTACTTTTCTTATGATTTCATAACTGGATTGAATCTAAAAACAATATTATAGTTAAAAATTTATCAAACCTTAAGGCCACGAGATCAAAGATTAAGATCTATATACTCTGATGGGGCTGATATTTTCATGGTCCCTTTCTATTAAGAAATATTTTTATATAAATTCTATTCCCAATGATAGGAATATATTCAAATGGGCCCCATGAGCTGTGCTATAATGATCTGCTCCTAGATGAAGAGTTTTTTTTTCTTGCTCACATATCACCTCCACAGGGTGATTGATTGCCTCTCAACTTTCAAGGGCGTGTCGAGGATCTCGCGGGACACAATTTCGAATGTCGCCACGACAGACAACGGATTTTTTTGAAAAATAACGGTAAAACCTAACCGTTTATCCCGGGAACAACAGATCTCCTGAAAATAGAGGCAGAGTTTCGCGCGCTTTTCTCGCTCCGCATTCCTTTCCCCTTGTCCTCTCTCTAACCCTAACCCTAACCCTAATTCCATTTCTTTCTCCTCTTGCAACACCCATTTTCTTCTTCTGGCATGCTCCAACCTTCCAATTCCTAGCGTTTTTCCTTGTAAGAGAAGCCCCAAATACCACCTCCATTCAATCTTCCAAATTCCTAGGGAAGAGAACCCCCAAATCCCACCTCCATCCAATCTTCCAATTCCTAGGGAAGAGAACCCCCCCAAATCCTACCTCATCTTCCCCATGGAAGATGAAGAGTAGCTACCTCTCTGCGCCTGTCATATACCGCCCCTTCCGGCGTACAACCCCGAGCCTCAACCAATTGACCCACCAAATCCTCGACCCGGGCAGCGAGATTGTCCTTCGATGGAACCGCATCTTCTTCGTCTCCTGCATCATTGCCCTCTTCCTCGACCCCCTCTACTTTTACCTCCCCTCCATCGGCGACTCTGCCTGCTTCGACATGGACCTCAAACTTGGCATCCTTGTCACCTTCTTCCGCTCCATCACCGACCTCTTCTACCTTGCCCACATGCTCATGAAGTTCCGCATCGCCTTCACCGCCCCGAGCTCTAAGGTTTTCGGCCGCGGTGAGCTCGTGATGGATTCCAGGCAGATTGCGCTCCGGTACTTGAAGTCCAGCTTTATTATCGACTTCGTCGCCATGCTTCCGCTTCCTCAGGTTTGTCTGTTCATTTTTATGTATCCATATGGCTTACTTTCTTTACAATCTATTGCATTATTCAATTTTCATAATTCTCTTTTGGAAGTTTTGAGTTTTCTTTGTTGGAATTTTAGTTTGACTATAATTACAATCTTACCCACCTTGTGAGGCCCACTGCATCCATCTATATGCTTGGTGGATGTTCCAACATAATGATAAGAATGATGATTTATTTGGATTAAATTTCTGTTTGATTTGATACTCATGGCCATTGAAAGGATACCATGCAAAATGAACAGTTAGGCTGAATTATTGTTGATGTTTATTTTGGAGGCACCTCATGAGATGGTTATGATCATTGGATGAAGGCAACCTCTTAACCATATTAATTTCTTAACTATATGCAACCTATTTAGACCCTTCTTATCGAACCATTGGCTATGCATATGGATAATGAAGTGGGCGGCAAAAGTAGTTGGACTGGTCGCCCAGTTTAACTTGACATTCTCATTACCTTTGGATTTCAATTTTCTTTTTATTTTCTCGGGAATCATTGAAAGGCAGATAATACTGTTATATGTTGAACTAATACAATAAAGCAGTAGAGACTAGAGACTAGACTTTTTAAAAAAATTTTTTTTTTGTAACACACTTGAAACTAGACTTCCATCACCTTTTTCTTTTAATTTTTTGGCATAGAATCTTCAATTGAACTCTGTTTTTAATTTTTTGTTGTTGTTGTTATCCTTGACATTTTCACATTTTTAATAGTTAAATTGTAAATAATTGCAAGTTTCAACCGAGGAAGTAAGAACTATGCTTTGTTCCTTTACCATTTTCACCAGACATGACCCCATGAAATTATGAGGCATATTTGGGATGGTTAACAACTGTTCAACTGGGTGATTTTCTCCCACTGCCCATTTTTGGACAATAAAACTAGTGATGTTCGACCTCCCACTCTAATACCATTTTGACAGCCACTTACTCTACAAGCTAAAGATGATAGAGGATGGTATAACAATGTAAATCAATGTTACAACACGGTTTTGTTTCTCTGATTTGGGACCGGTTCTTAATTGTCTAACTTGCTAGATGACACATAACAAGACATGCAAAAGAGTGCAAAAAGGTTTTTTTTTTCCAGAAAAATCCAATTTGCTACTTTAATTTTGTTTACAGCAAAGACAAGGTTGATGAGGTTGGTTTGGCACATGGGATTTCACTTTATGGTGGGCAGTGGCGGAGCCAAGTAGGGTTGAGGTGGGGCCATTGCCCTTTTCCAACTTCTTTTTTTTCCTATACAGTAGGAGGAAAATTGAAATCTCTCATGGGCATTTTAGTTTTATGTTCTTTGCCCCTCCTCAACTTTCTCTTTTCCTAGTTTGCCCCTCATCAACTTCTTTTCCCTCTTGTTAAAGAGTAAAACTTTAAAAACACATTAGGGCAATCTTCTCTTTTGAAGGGCAATTTCATCTTTCGCTTTATCTAAAAGACAACTAATGAAATGACCTTTCTTACTATGTACTTTCTTCCTCTCTTTTTGCAACATGAGAACCCCATCCCAATTACATTTCTTCCGTAAAATCATGCACTTTGCAATCTTCTCTAGCATTTTGGATCTATTAGGGAATGTTGTTGGGTGTGTAGAGTAATATGAATTCATCATTTTTTTGTCATTTTGGACATAATCTAATAACTAGTTTATTATCAGTAAAATTGGATTGAACACATGATTCCAAATTTTCGATATTAAGTTAACATTTTTTTTAATTTCATGATTTTTTATAAATTAATTTATTGACATTATTGGTTGAGTATCATTGCTCCTTGGCTCCCCCACCCCCCCGGCCCTCCTAAACCACACCTCTTTGTAGAAAATCCTAGTTCCACCACTGGTGGTGGGGATGGTTAGCGTTATTAGAATATTAAGACGGGGCATAATCTGCAGCTTATATAAGTCAATGATGCTTTCATCGATGAGAATCTTCTCAACATAATTAAGATGGATTTGGAAGATTATGTCGTTAGAAACAGAGAAGTGTGAAAAAATTTCTTTATCTTTATGATTAATATTTCCTGAGTGTCTGAGTTATTCAATTGCTTGGACCATACAATCGATGTAGGTGAGTTGTTTATCCAACCATGGTGTTCATTTGATTCATCAATTTAGGCTGATTTTTAGTAACTTGCTTTTGTGGGAGAGCTGTTTGCAAAGGCTTGGAACTGTATCTTGAGATTTTCCCATCTCAAGAATCTCACTAACATTTGAAAATATTGTCAAGTGCTATTGTGTCCCTGATAAAAAAAATGGTTACCACACTCTTCTTGTGAAGCTAGATATCCTAGATTACATGCCAGTGATCATTGAAACAAAAAGAAAAAACCACATCCAAGAGCAAAAAGAAGTCGAATGGAAGACAGAATTACCCTTTCAACAAGATGTTACAATGTGAGACATTTTTTTGGAAGGCCACGACACTGGTTGGCATGGAGGCTTCATGCTTCCGAGAGGGTGAGAGAGCTCGTACCCCAGTGCTTCTTGTGAGAAACTGTCCCTCCTAGCACACTGTGTGCAGGGATGTTACAACTTTTAAGTTCAGCATCTCTTGTATACAACACAACCACCTATACCCATGCAGGTCCTCGAGGAATGTTATCGACTTTAAAGTGGAGCATTAACACTTCATTACAAAGGACTTTCTAGAACTTTACATGAGCACACAATTTCCTATACAATTCTTATGTACATATTTCTTTTTCAAAAAAAAAAATTTTTTATGTACATATTTCTAAGAAAATATAGAAGACAATCTTACCCTTGATAATCTTTTACCAAATTTTGAAAGAACCATGACAAAATATTATACCATTGAATTGGATGGGAAATTCCTAGGAATCCCATGACAGGTTAGTAAAATTTTTAACATACACCAGATGTCAGGACCACTGATCTATTGGTCCATCACATGATTTGGCTGTGGCCAGTCAATCAAGATAGGACCCTTAAGTCTTATCCATCACATCAATAACCACAACTAAAGCAAATATCAACTTGATAAAAAAAAAGGGAAACCTTAAAAAAAAAAAAAACAGAAAAACAAAAAAGTGGTGGTCACCATAATGGGAAATTTTTGTTTATGGCTGGATGTCGAAGTCAAACATAATGATTTTACACTTTGCACACTCAATGTGATGCATATTCGTGACTTTTTCTATACAGGTGTTCCTTGAAATGCACACCATACACTTCCTATTCTTTAAATTTTGAGCAGACTATATGCTTCAATCACCCCTCAGGTTTAAGTTCTCTTTGAGATTTCCAGTTTTATAGGTTTTAAGGATTCTTAATTTCGTAATTAGACAAGTTCTCTCTCTCTCTCTCTCTCTCTCTTAATTTTGTAATTAGACAAGTTCTCTCTCTCTCTCTCTCTCTCTCTCTCTCTCTCTCTCTCTCTCTCTCTCTCTCTCTCTCTCTCTCTCTCTCTTTTCTTTTTCTTTTTTTTTTTAATCTGTTCGTTGTTGTCGTTGAGGGGGAAGGGAGGGGATGTTGTTTGCCTAAGGCCACATCATGTAAGTTAATCCTGGGATTTCCTTTAGCCATCACGTAGTCATGTGGTTAGCTTTCAAGCATGAACTTCAGAACAATTGGTACTGCAATAATTTTGCCTTTCAGAAAGTTACATACTAGGGCAAATCGTGTTTACATGTCCAAGCATTTGGAGCAAGTTGGTACAGTTTTCAGCTAGAACAACCTACAGTTTTTATTGAATTGCTATTGTTCAACAGAAAATTGATTTGATTAAAGTATTATATTTTGCATGCTAATTTGTTTCCCTTGCAGTTTGTTATCTGGTTTATCATCCCAGCAGTTAAAAGTTCAAAAGCTAATCACACCAACAACACTCTTGCTCTGATTGTTCTTATCCAGTATGTCCCTAGATTATTTCTTATTTTCCCACTAAATGCACGAATCGTCAAAACAACTGGTGTAGTGACCAAGACTGCTTGGGCTGGAGCTGCTTACAATATGGTTCTCTATATGCTAGCTAGTCATGTACGTATCTTTATTTCTGTATTTTATTGCAATTTATCATATAATATTGTCTCAAGCCTCTAAAATTCCAAGGAACTTATGACAGTACTTCGGCTCTGAACTGTTAAATCTTGAAGCAAGGATATCTCATTTATTTTTTCGGACCTGAGAAAAGGTCTTAGCCTAGTGTGTGGCCCTAATTTTAGGAATTAGTGCAGCCTCTAAGGCTATATGGGGACTCAAATGGTGTTTGATTCAAAACAAAAGACTGAACCTTAAGCCTTCTTTGTTAGTATTGAGCCTTGCACTCAGGGATTGAAACTTGTACAATTGACCTAGTGTGCCACTTAACCGAACAAATTACAAGCATCACCCTTTGGGCCTTTGGGTTGGCCCAGCCCAGTGATTCACTTACACAGTTTTATGAACGACTCTTGTTAGCATGGATTTATTCAATATTGACAATTCTACTTATGGTGTAGGTTTTAGGAGCTACCTGGTATCTTTTGTCCATAGAGCGGCTGCACTCCTGCTGGATAATTGAGTGTGCAAAGGAGGATGGAACTGTACAGATGCCAAACTGTAATCCTGATTTTCTGGATTGCAGTACATTGAATAAGCCGGAAAGGAAGGCTTGGATGAGCATTACTCATGTTTTCAAGGGTTGTGATCCTACAAATGTTAATATCACTAATGATTATGGATTGTTTGGGGATGCATTTACTAATGATGTGGTGGCATCTCCCTTCATGGAGAAGTATCTTTATTGCCTTTGGTGGGGTTTGAAAAATTTGAGGTATAATCATTATCATGTCCATCGTCTACTTTTTATTGGCAGTTGGAGACAGCCTGTTATGATTTGTTGACGTGAAGAACTTTCATTTTATGGTGTATGTGTGTGTGTGTTTTTGTTGTTGTTGTTGTTGCTTGATTAGTATTGATAAATTATATTGAAAGAAAAAAGACTACAACCAACACTAAGCACCCCATCACAAAAACACAGAAAAGACAATGGTACAAAAGAGATATCCCAAAGAAAACGACAAACAAAACGCACTACATAGTGAAGGCAAGCAAATCAAAATACCTATCCACCCCTTGCGTTTTATGTTCTTCCCCAACTTATATAACAGAATCTATTTTAGTCAAAAGTTGCACTGAACATTCCAGACATTTTGAGTTCCAAGATGTCTAATGAAAAAATAATATATTTAGGATGGAAGTAGTGAGGATAGAAATGGAAAAGTGCAACCTATCCAAAGCTTTGGCCCAGGATAGACTAGAATGGTGGAACAAGATTCGTGTACTCCAACTTAGTTGGGACAAGGCTTTGATGATGATAATGATGATATTGATACCTGAAATTTGAAGTTGTTGAAATGGCATTAGCAACTTAGTATCTCTTAATTATTTTTTTTCTCCCATCTTGGAAACATATTGTGAATATGATTGGTATTCTCTTCTTTGAGGATACTAAGTATTTCCATAATTTTTCTCTAAAACAAAAATAATTGAAAATATCAACATTTTGTAAATTTTACAATATTAACAGAGAAGAACCTTAATTTGGTACTAAGAGTAGAAATCAGTGACCAAATTTATTTTCTTAGCAAAAAAAAAAAAAAAAACTTAGTGTTCTTTATCAGTTGTTTTGGGTGCAAGAGAATTATTGGTTATGGGCACTCTATATTCATTAGTGATTACTGATTAGAAAGCAAGTCAAATGTATTATTTGACTACCCCTTTCTATAACCACCCTAACCCCTAAGACACCCACCCCCTCCCCTGCCTTCGTCTTTTCTCTTTACTTTTATCTAATTATTCTCTTATTGTATACTATGCAATTGAAATCTAGTAAAGGAGGGAAGGAGTGATTGGGTTGTGCATGTTAAGAGCTGCTAACCATTGCAACCAAAATGACTAGGCATTAGAGTTGTAGCAAATAATATACTTAACACCCCCTCTCGGGCGAGACACTGCTCGGACTCAAAGCACGTGCCTGTCATAAAGCGGCATGGGGTCTTCTACACTGCGCACCTATATCTGCAATATAATACCAAGGATGTAGCAGTGTGAATTCGAACCCGGGACCTGTGTTGGCTTTGATTCCATGTCTAAGTTGCTAACCAGTGCAACAAAAATGCCTAGGCGTTAAAGAGTTACGGCAGACAATATACTGAACAGTGCACTGACACGAGCAATTATGTGGAGTCTATTGACGAGTTCTTGACATTTTAGAGACAAAATTGTACTAATTAATTCTTAATTTATCAGTGTTTATCGAGAATGTTTTTTTCATAATATTTTGAAGGAATCTAAATGGAATTATATTGATTCTCTACTGGGGAAACATTAAAAAATTACAGCTTTGTTTTTTTATTGTTGCATTAAATTGACGGGGTTATTATCTGTATTATTACCATTATTGCTATTTTTTTAATCTAAAGAAATTTTTATTTGATTTTCCGATCCAATGAACCATGATATGGAAGAATCTGTGAAGGGTTTAATTGTTTGCTACTTCTGTGACATTATTGTGCTGTTTTTGGTTCTTTGTGGTTAAAAGTTGTGGGGCTGTGGCTGATTCATGCTATTCCACTGGGCTGGTTTTGGTGCAAACTGAATCCTGTAAATGGAAATTCCTCATAGTTCCAAATATCATCATTTCAATAAATCCATGAAACCATGACACCTCCTATGTGGACTACACAAGAATAATTGTAGTCCTGTAGTCACAAAAGCTGTGTTTATTTGATTTCTGTCAACTTGAGACGTGGCTGGACAACCTCTATTTGATTCTTGTTCTATATAAAACCAGCTATGATGCATGGATACTTCAAAATGGCCAACATATCATGTCGTATCGTATCCAATACTTCACTTTGTAAGTATAAAATCTGTGTCCCAACCATGTCCATAGCTTGTCCTTGCCGTATCCAGGCCATATATGGGCATCATAGGAAACCAATCCATCCTAGAGATTTATTTATAGGTTCTTCTGGTGGGAAGTTTTGGTTAAAAACAAAAATTGGCAGTGATGAAAGAAGGTACTAAATTGTAGTTGAACGAAATATAGATGACCTTGGTATACAAGTAGAGGGGCTTCAACTTCAATGATGCATACATGTTTGAGTTGGTAGGTTGCTTTGTTCTAGTTGATATTACCCCCCCAAAAAAAGACTTCTTTCCAGATGGCATTAGACCCTTTCTAATGATGACGGCAAACCATTTCTTGCTTTTGGTTGACTATCATGCTTCTGTCCTAGCTCATACTTTATAAAATGCAAGAAAGAAACACAACTTGCTACTTGTAGGATTAATTTTCATAGAGAGAGGCATATTAAGCCCTGCCATATTTGTATCACCGCCAAGCTTTCTAAATGTGTGTCACTTATGTTAGTTTAATCTGTGCATTATGGATTTTTTGGCTGTATCATTGAATAAAATGGTGAGTTTCTTAGTGATGTTGCTATCTATGAGACTATTATGCGTGTTAGAAATGTCTTTCCTTCGTATTGGTACCCGATAGACAATTGTGATCATTGCAAGCTTTCCTAATTTGTTACTTACTAGGAATGAATATGTCGTGAAAAAGGTTTATCTTATGTTCATTATTAATGCATACCTTATTTATTGTTGTTCAGTTCATATGGACAGAGTCTAGCGGCAACCATTTTTATTGGAGACACTACATTTTGTATTCTTATCTGCATAGTTGGTCTTGTTCTATTCTCACTCCTTATTGGTAACATGCAGGTAATTCTCTCTACTTTATTTCCTTTCCAAATAAAAACCAATTTTATTTTTCTCGTGATTTTTCAACCTTTAATTTCTCTAGTGCCTATAATATTTGTTAAATGCAAATGAAAATCAATTCAAATAGAGGCATCTATATCAAGGAACATATAATTAGGTATCATATTATCTTCAAAATAGTGGATGATTTAATGCGAGAAATCCCAAATAGTGATAAAATTTTCCTTGGAGGGGATTTAAACGGGCATATAGGAAGAGATAATAGAGGATATGAGAGAGTGCATGGAGGGCATGGATTTGGAGAAAAGAATGAATTCGGAAACATTATATTGGACTTTGCAGTGGCATTTGATCTTATAGTAGCAAATACTTACTGTAAAAAGAGAGATGAGCATTTAATTACATATAAAAGTGGGAGTAATAGGAGTCAGATAGACTTTTTTCTAGTTAGAAAACAGGACCGATTGGCTTGTAAAGATTGTAAGATTATCCCAGGAGAGAGTTTGACTACACAACATAGGCTTAGAGTTTTAGATATTTGCATTAGAAGTAAAAAGAGAGCAGTAGTAAACAAAATGGACCATAAAACAAGGTGGAGAGATTTGAAGGGGGAAAGAGCAAATATATTTAAGGGCAAAATGATTGAGAAAGGAGAATGGAATATTGAAGGAGAAACTACAGTAATGTGGAATCAAATGGCTAATTGCATTAGGAATGTTGCAAAGGAGGTACTTGGAGAATCAAAAGGGAAGAGACATATTAATAAAGAAACATGGTGGTGGAGAATGGAGGTTCAGGAAGTTATTCGACAAAAAAAAAACATTGCTACAAAGTTTGGCAGGGGACTAAGAGTATAGAAAATTTTGAGTTGTATAAGAAGGCAAAGAAAGAAGCTAAGAAAGTAGTAAGTAGTGCAAAGTTCAAAGCATACGATGACCTCTATAATAGGTTGGGAACAAGAGAAGGAGAAAATGATATTTTTAAGCTTGCAAAAATAAGAGAAAAGAAAAGTAAGGACTTAGATCATGTCAAATGTATCAAGGACAATGAGGAAAATATTTTGGTGAAGGACAACGATATTATAGAAAGGTGGAAAGAATATTTTAGTAAACTTTTAAATGAAGAATATTTGGGCGATACAAGAGTGGAGGAGGATACTTCATTACAAGAGTATACTTTTCTCCGTAGAATTAGAGGGGTGGAAGTGAAGGAAGCATTGAAGCGAATGAAGACAGGAAAGGCAATAGGCCCATATGGTATTCCGATAGAGGTATGGAAATGCTTAGGAGAGGTTGGAGTAAGTTGGTTATGTAGACTATTCAATAAGATACTCATGACAAAGAAAATGCCGGATGAATTGAGAAGAAGCATTGTAGTACCTATATATAAGAATAAATGAGATATACAAAATTGTACCAACTATCGAGGGATTAAACTTATGAGTCACACTATGAAGTTATGGGAGAGAATAATAGAGCAAAGACTGAGAAAAAAGACTAAGATTTTGGAAAATCAATTTGGTTTTATGCCAGGGAGATCAACTATGGAAGCTATCTTTTCACTTAGGCAATTAATGGAAAAATACCGAGCAAAGAGGAAAAATCTACATATGGTCTTTATCGATTTGGAAAAAGCCTATGATAGGGTACCGAGGAATTTAATTTGGTGGGTCTTAAAGAAAAGGAATGTCCCAAGAGGTTACATTGAAATTTTAAAGGATATGTATGAAGGTGCAATAGCAAATGTGAAAACCACATGTGGAGAAACGGGCGGATTTCCCGTGACTATAGGCTTACATCAGGGATCATCCTTAAACCCTTATCTCTTTGCATTAATTATGGATGAGTTAATTGTGCATATTCAAGAAGAAGTATCATGGTGTATGTTATTCGCAGATGATATAGTATTGGTGGATGAATCAAGAGAGGATGTAAATACAAAGCTTGAGAGATGGCGGAGGGCATTGGAATCTAGAGGCTTTAAAATAAGTTGTACAAAGACAAAATATATGGATTGCAATTTCAGTGGACATATACAAAGTGTTGAAACCACTGTCAAAATTGAAACCCATGAGATACCACGTAAAGATTCTTTTCGGTACCTAGGCTTGATGATTAGTAAGGATGGGGAGATTGACGAAGATGTGGAGCATAGGATAAGAGCTGGATGGCTGAAGTGGAGACTAGCTTCGGGAGTACTTTGTGATAGACAAATGCCAACAAAATTGAAGGGAAAATTTTACAGGACAGTGGTTAGACAAGCTATGACATATGGAGCAGAATGTTGGCCAATTAAGAAGACACATATTCATAAGATGGATGTAGCGGAAATGAGAATGCTTAGGTGGACGTGTGGTAAAACTAGGAAAGATAAAATTAGAAATGAGCGCTTTCGAGAACATTTAGGGGTAGCACTAATAGGAGGTAAGATTAGAGAAACTCGTTTAAGATGGTTTGGGCATGTTGAGTGTAGGCCAGTAATGGCACCGGTGAGAAAAAGTTTGGATATACAGGTGGAGGGTCCATCAAGAGGTAGGGGTAGGCCGAAGAAAACATGGATGGAAGTCATTAATTCAGATTTGAAGAAGTTGCACCTATCGAAAGATTTAGCTCAAAATAGAATGGAATGGAGAAATAGAATTCATGTAGCTGACCCCAACATGGTTGGGATAAGGTTTTGATGATGATGATGATGATATTATCTTCAACAAAGCCTATCTACTTCCATCTACTTGGGTTGGCTTTCCACCTAAATGGAAGTCATTGTTGTGGTTGGAAAGCTTTTATAGCCAACTAACCATTAAAAATGAAATAGGTGCCTTGGTACCCAACTTCTTGTGGCCTGACATATCCCTCCTCTACCTGTGCTTGGGAGTTGGACTAGCACATGACAAATAAGGTTATGTATGTTGGATAGAAATAGAAAGGTCTTGTCAAAATTTTCTTGTATCACAATCAATAATGAATTTTTGGTATTTAATACAAAATATTATGAATTTTAATAAAATAAATCTCCTTATAAACCTTACAACATGTGATACTATTGATCATCTTCACTGCCACATTTGTTGGTTGCCTTTTGATTCATCAAGACTCGGATTGAGACTCAAAGTGGTTTGGGTTTTATTTTCTTTTTATTTTTGTGCACATAGGTATATTTGCAACTAAGCTTTTACCTACTTCGAAACTATAAGTTTATTTTAGTTGATGTACCTTTTATATTGAGATAACATGAAATATTCTTAAAATAATGTGGAAATAATTACAAAAAGAAGCAAAGGTTCACTAGTCTGATGGAAATTTCAAAAAGGAAGCACAAAAACCAATTATAGAGGCAAAGCATTCCCCCATCATAACAACAAAGGCTTAGAAACTCTTGCATTCACTGGTACATAGCATCCTCGTTCCATTCCCTTAGATGATGTGTAGAAGAAGCTGATTCATGTTCATTCACAATTGAGTGATTCAATTCAAAACTGCCAAAGTCATTGCCATTGGTTCTCCGAAACCCAAAAGCTCCAAGAATTTTGTATTAAATGGAAAATTGAGAGAGAATAACATGTAAGTGGCATTAACGTGTTAGTTCACATGCCCACAATTAAAAACCAATGAGGCACATGTCAATCTCTAGCTTGGAATTGACAATCTCTGAAGTTTGAAATTAATGAAAAATGGAAGAGTCAACCCACCCTAGGGATATAAAGTGGGTTGTGTTGTGCTGGCACAGCATCCTTTGACTGTGGCAGAGTCGTTCTTGGGCTAGGCTCAAGTTGGTAGGGGCTCGACCTAGCACGGTCCTCGGGCACGAGCTTTGCTTCGCCATCCAAAGGCTGGGCTAGGCTAGCCCACAAGCCTTCCCTTTTTTTTTCACAATATGTAAGAAACGTAGACTCCCTTTTTTGAAAGAATAGAAGGCCAGTGGTCAAGTATGGAGAACGAGCCACATGGAGACTTTCTTTGTGGGAAAGAAAAAGGGGTGATAGACAACTAAATTTTGCATGGGTAGTCTAAGTGACAACAATGAGGAAAGGCTAGGCTTGCTATGAATATAGGGAAAGACATTGAAATGGCTAACATCCTCAAAAACCCACTAGATGTTTCACCAGTACACAAATGGCAAGTATAATAATTAAGGACTGCTTGGGAAAAGTAAAAAAAATAATGTCTCCAATAATGTCAAACTGAGAATAAGGCCATGGATGCCTTGTACCACAGACCTAAGTGAGCCGTTCCACAGGCCACAACCCCTTGGTCTAGCATGGAATGGATCTGGGATGAATTGGGCCATGTCAGGCCCATTAACATGTCGGGTAAGGTGGGGCACATTCACTGGTGTACATCCCTAACCCACCCTGTTGTTGTACATCATAGGGCTCCTAACATTTTGATGCCCTAAACTTAATCTTGGTCATAATAGGGACTAGGGGCTTGTTTGTTTCAAGTAATTGTAATTTTGAAGTGGTTGAATTGACGAAACAAATGTGAATATCCAAAATGACCACCAAATAATTTTTCCTTTAATGGAAAATGAATCAACTGGATATGGGATATGAATACTCAACCATCACCATACTAATTCAAATCCTAGGAAAGTTAGGTTCCCAATTACATCGCTACCTTATATCCTTCACCCCTCACTTCTTTAATGATCTTTTTTTTTTTTTTTTTTTTTTGCCTATTTGACCATGAATTCCTATGCATTCTATTCCATGCAAACAAATGAGTCTTAGATGTTTAAATCCTAGACAGTGTAACTTTAATAAAATAACAATGATAATAGTTCACTTATAAATGAAGCAAAATTAATGCAAAGCAAATAAAACTATATGCAAAACATAGCTAAGCTTTCTGGCCATCCCATGTGCATTGTAATGTCACGCATTTGAACACGACATAACCAATGTGAGACATGGGCACAATCACGGTGTGGGATACCCTGGTACCTCTTATTGATCTTGGTCTGGTTCAACCAGTCCATGTGCACATTTGCTAATGCTAAGACATGATTAATGTGTAATCATCATCAGTCTGGTCTCACCTGGTTGAGAGGAACTTGACCACAAGTTTGAGTTGCCCTCTTCCTCCAGAAAGTCCACCAATGGTGCTTTGCCTTTGTGTGGTTTAGTATCATGGCAGATGGTCATTTTAAACAGCGAATTTTTCCATATTACAAGTTCTTATGGAACAGTTGGAACTAAATGGTTATGTCCTCAGTCTGGGCGTAGAACTAAGATTAAAAAAAATTCTCATTTTTTGACGATTCATTTCTCATTTACCTGATTTGATAGATCTGAAATGAAAAACGATTCATTTTTCAATGAACAAAAGAGAACAGTATTTTTTATGCCACACAGTTCACAACTTCATCACTACATCCAAGGGATTTCTCTAAATATTTTTATAGTTTGGTATCAAAGATGTATTAAAGATTGGGACTTTCGTTGTATACATAACATAATTCATGTGAGGATTTACCAAACCCATAGGTATTGGACCGGGCATATCATATAACAAAAGAGTTTCAATCTTTATCGGAATTCTACTGTATGTACTTTAACTTAGAAAACTTAGAAAATAAAATTTAAACTGATACAAAGATATTGAAGTATGTTAAATGAGAGTAAGGACACAATTTAAAAGAAAAAAAGGAAAAATAGGCAGAAACACTCGAAGAATTCAAAGTCAATACAAAGAAATGTGTGCTAGCAATTTCCCTTCAATTACTCTAAAGTTAAAAGCTGTCGTGGAAGTGGTGCTTAATGAAGTCCAAGCTTCAAAACCCTAGAAGTTGTACTTTTTCTCAAAGCCTATGTGACATCATCAATTTGCTTTTTTTGAATGGTAATGATTATATATTGTGTACAAAGAAAAGGATATACAATGTTGTTCCTTTTTATCTTTATCCTTCTTCTGAGACAACTACCTGTCACACCAACTTAATTTGCTCCTTGTCCAAACAATCTATACGCACTATTATAACAGCAGTTAAATATAACCTATCTTAGTTATCTATTGCTGAGTTGTTTCCCCTATTATAAGATTTCAACATCATTAACGCTGTGCATTGCAATCATTTTCAACCATTGAAGGAGGAGAAACATATGATATAATGCCATCATATTGTTTTGTGTTCTAGAATTTTTCTTTGCAAAATGTTTTCATATTGCAGCTTTATAGAACTTTTTACCATGTAATTACAACAACTTTCCATATTTGTATAATGTATTATGTTTTTTAAGGAAGAACTAGTTTTCAGGCAAAAGATTTTCCTCATCAGGTATTTCGTATTTTAATGTAATATGTAGGCATATCTTCAATCTACTACAGTAAGACTTGAAGAGTGGAGAGTTAGGCGAAGAGATACAGAGGAGTGGATGCGGCATCGCCAACTACCTCAAGATTTGCAGGAACGTGTTCGTCGGTTTGTTCAGTATAAATGGCTTGCCACAAGGGGAGTAGATGAAGAATCCATCCTGCGTGCCTTACCATTGGACATCCGCCGTGAAATCCAACGCCATCTTTGTCTTGCCCTTGTTCGTCGTGTAAGTTTTCTCCAATTCTTTTTTGTAGAGAGTGACATATGGTTTGCTGCAATGCACACACGCAGCCTTTTGCATTGCCTGGTTGGAACATGATGTTTGCTTATGGTCATATATATGCATGTTAAATGCAGTGCGGACACTGTGCGTTTATCTTGCTTGAGTGCATCATCATGCCAGATATAGGAACACTACTAATTACTCAAAGTCAAAAGTCTTGCAAAGTTGGTACTACTAGGATTAAGATTGAGATTAGTTCTCCCATTTCTCACAATTTATAAAAAAAGTTGATCTCAAATAGAATAGTGAAGAAGAAAATGAAGCAGTACAAGTAGAACGAGGGATGAGCGCCCACCTTTCGTTTTCCTGAAATAATGGAAGCCGTCACTTTTTTTTGAAGAAAAAGAAGAAGAAGAAAAAAAATGGAAGTTATTATTCTTTTGATGACGTGGGCATCCCTGAGGTCTTTGATCCAACAGGACTATTCCCCCAAGCGGTGCCCGCTAAACCCACACAAAATGCAAACCGGGCTAATCTGGTGTGGGTTTCCAACGCAAGACGTAGGGAGTAAACTCATGCCTTATGCCACTCTACCAGCATAAAAAGAAAAATTGGAAGTTATCATTCAAAAACATAAAGAGAAAATGAAAATAGCAAGGAGTTACAGCTTACTTTGTTCAAGTTCTGCCTCTCTTGGTTTTAAAACTTGATGGACTTTGTCATGCTAGAGTGTTTGAAAGTTTAAAATCACAGTGTCCATACACGAAAGTACACAATTTTTATTTCTCTGATTTCTATTAAAACCCTAAGAATACAAGTATTATTAGTTTGTTGAAATTTAGAGATTTTTTTTTCTTTGGAAAAGAACTTATTGATTCTGTCTAGGGCATCCATCTCATCCAGGAAAGAGGTTGGCTTTTTGTCATCATTCAAAGACAGGTTTTTATTTCATTAGAAAGTTTTAAATATGATGTGAATATTCCCATGTCAATTTTTCCTGTGCAAAATAGCTCTTGATAATGTTAGACTGCTGTGAATAACTGATCTGATTCCCAATTGATTATTGGAAACCCTGAAGCAGACGCAATCGTGCCCATGATTTTCTGGGAAGCGAAAGTGAATTAGTTACAGGCAAACACCTGTGTTCTTGTTCGTAGTAGCAGTTTTGTCCTTAAATACTTCCCAGGAAGTGATTAAGACCAAAGTGAATCAAAAGTGCTGCAGCAAAACATCTCCACGTTGCTTGCTTGTCCTTTGAATTTAACTCCTCTAGTTCTGCATTCTCAGTCAAAACAGTTGAATTTCATTTTACTAGAACCTTTATTTAATCAAAATTTACCTAGTTTTCTCTTGTTGTTCAGGTCCCGAATTTCATTTTACTAGAACCTTTATTTAATCAAAATTTACCTAGTTTTCTCTTGTTGTTCAGGTCCCATTCTTCTCGCAAATGGATGAGCAGCTCCTGGATGCCATATGTGAACGCCTGGTCTCATCTTTGAGTACCCATGGCACCTATCTTGTTCGTGAGTATGACCCAGTGACTGAGATGCTCTTCATCATCAGAGGGCAACTAGAGAGTTCCACTACCGATGGAGGAAGATCAGGTTTCTTCAATTCCATTACTCTCAAGCCCGGGGACTTCTGCGGTGAAGAGCTGCTGACATGGGCCTTAACACCGAACTCAACTCTGAACTTGCCATCATCTACTCGTACTGTTCGAGCCCTTACAGAAGTTGAAGCATTTGCACTTCGAGCTGAAGACCTCAAGTTTGTCGCCAATCAGTTCAGGCGTCTTCATAGCAAGAAGCTCCAACATGCATTCAGGTACTATTCTCACCAGTGGAGAACGTGGGGGGCTTGCTTTATGCAAGCTGCATGGAGAAGGTACAAGAAGAGGAAGCTGGCAAAGGAGCTGGCCAGACATGAGGGCCTCTTTTATTTATCAGCGACAGAAGCAGGAGAAACAAGTGAATTGGGTGATGTACCTCTTGATGATGACCCAGATGGCTCGGTGGAAGAAAACCAAAACACCCAGCATCTTGGAGCCACAATACTGGCATCAAGGTTCGCCAAGAACACAAAGAGGGTAGTAGTTCAGAAGGACAATGCTAGTGTCCCATCTGCCGGCAGCTTAAAGATGCCCAAGCTGTTTAAGCCAGAGGAACCTGATTTCTCCAAGGGCGTAGAAGATGATTGAGAAACAGATTCTGTTTGTTGTCCATATTGTTGAGGAGTAGCTAATGAGAATTTAGTTGTAGGCTCACCATACCATGTATATTATTGTAGTATTAGTGATAATCCACAACAATGATCTGTCTCTTTTTTTTCTTCTTTTTTTTCATAGAGGGTAGTCTTATTTCCACTTCAGTAACACTCACCAACAATCTTCCAAGAAATTTATATTCATTCTCATTATGTAGCAGAAAATAATCAAGGCAGATGAAAATGATCAGTTTCTGTTCTCTTAGTAACATCTTAATGTGTTTCCTAATCATTTGAACTTCCTGAAATGTTTGTTTTCTAATCAACAGTGTGATATTTGAGAATGCCTCTGATTGTTCTGCACTGATAAATTCTCTCCAAATGTTTGCTTCCTGCTTGATGGTAGAATATATTTACATCTTTTTGTTTTCTTATGAACGAGTGATTTTGTTTGTCTGTGTATTTATTTTAATGTCTGTTCCATCTTGTTTAGAACATGCAGTCACACAGATTTCACATTAGATTCAGATTTGATGGGCTCTTTGTCAAAACAAGGGATGCAGAGATCTTCAGATTTGGTGGCTGTCTTTTAGTTTTGTGTGGTTGTTTCCTTTGATTTTGGGTTTTGGTATTATCCTTTTATACTGGGTTTTTTTCCTGCTTTGGGTAGGTTGAAGGTTCTCATTGTTCTGTTCTGTTCTGTTCTGTTCTGTCTCTTCAATACAATTTTCAGTTACCAATTGAAAAAGTTTACAATGGATTCTGTCCCTTTAATGCTCATTGTTTATTTTCCCCTCAGAGTCAGTAGCCCATTGTGAATTGACACTCACTGAAATTTGACACTCATCTGAATTAGACTGACTGTTGGATTGAAGTTCAAAAAGAAAGCGCCATGGTTGTGATGATCTGATTGGGATGTTTTTTTTGCCCAACATCCAATGCATTAGCACCACATGGGGTCCACCTCTCATTAATCCAACTCCATTTCATTCACTATCCCCCATGAATTTTTGTATTTAATGTTATAAAAATATTTACTTAAGAAATTGTTAAACTTTAAGATCCTTAAATAAATATTTTTGATGAATTTTTTAATCCAAAATATAATCCACAATGGGACCTTTCCATCACACGATTCCCCATGATAGGTATTCATCCAAGTGGGTCCCACGGATGGATTTGATTTTTACATAGCAGAAGGAAACCCACTGAAGTGTTCCAGTCATGGAGAAACAGGGTAATATAAAGGTCTGATTGTAGATTATATTTTGGCAAAAAGTTATCTCAATTGGATCATTGCAATTGATCAATTTTATGGTGGGACTAACTCTTATTAGAGTGAAATTTTGCTAAATAACATATAAGAAGGGGGAATAATTTTGAGGAATTTTGATTTTAATAGCAGGCCTCACTATCGAGCCTCATGAATTTATCCTTACAGTTCTCTTCACTCTGGGGCCCACTTATTGGAATTCTAAATTGTTCAAATGAAATGTCCTCTCCTATTTGTGCCTTTATCAATAAAATACATAAACAAAGTATTACAACTAGTTAACATGTTCTACAGTGAGCAATTGATGGTGGCCAAGCTCCTATCGGAGTGAAATTTCAACAAGAGGATTTAATACCAAATGAATTTATCTATGATCCAAACCTCAGACGATCAAACTCGGAACTAAGGCAACACTTAAGAGACACATATACAGGACAGAAATATTTTCATAAGAACTGTCCGAATAGTTCATCATCCTGTTTTCAAAATTGACACTTCTAGATGATGCCATTTAACTAAAATCCTAATAGATACTGTTGTGAAAGCGGCGAAGCAGAAAAATACCAAAGATCAGTGGATGCACACACGCATGCCATTGAACCACACAACAGAGAGATAGAGGATTTACGTGGTTCACTCACTTGGGCTACGTCCACGGGGAAGACAGCAGCAATATCACTACGGAAGAGGTAAGTTTACAGATGGAACATGCACTCTCAGCCTCAATCCCACTGCACAGCCTGTACCTCACTCACTCAGTCCTTCACTACGTGGTGTGGAAGCACCGCCAGTGAGAGAGACTACATAGTTCTTATACTTTTCTCATTCTTTTTCTCCCTCCCCCACTTCACTCAGACTAATGGAGGGATCCATATATAGACTCCATCAAGATACTGAAGTCTACATTTACGCCTTACCATGTGATGTTGTAGAGCAACTTTTGGCACTGCATGCAGTTGTCAGCGGGGTGTTGTTGCATGCGGCTATCAATCGGGTGGCTATTGCATGTGGTTGCAAATGGGGTGGCTGCAGAGCTCAGTTGTTTGTCAACACTATCGGCTTTTATTGAGCTAACATTTCAACAAATCTCCACCTTGGTAAACATCGGAGCCGAAGCTCTCAAAACTCTTGTTTCAGGTTTCACATGCCTCTGGGAGCGCACAAGTACTAGTTACTTCCTTCTAACTGCCTCATATGGTACTAAGGCAAGTTGCTTCATGAATGCACCAAATCAGTTGTACCATTGTCTAGAAGCTTGCTTTGACTTATACAATGATTTCTTTAACCTTCATTCATCATCAGGAATTTTGAACTTCACTTAATCTGCACTAGATGTTTCTTCTTTCTTTTTCGTATATCTACTTCTATCCAATGGCCTAATTTCCTCATCAAGAGACCCTATCTCTTCATCCATAGTTACTTCCCATTGACCACTTTCCCACTTTCACAACAGTAGTATCAGAGCCATTTTAGCACAACAAATATGCTTGCTAAAACCATTAATTTGAGGGTCATAAATCAAAGGGATTAGAATGATCTAATGGAGTTGATATTTTGCACAGCTCTATGACTTGTTAAGATGTTTTCATTCTCCACCCCCAATGATTGCCATGGCCATGGATAAGCCCCTAAATTAATGGTTGAAATTATCAGATTGAGATGATGTTTTGTCCAAAATCTAATCCACTATGGGGCTTTTCCATCACACTATTCTTCCTTTGATTTGCATGCATCAAAAGTGGTCTTACAAGTGGCTTAGATTTCACTTGTCATAGTAACCCCAGGCTTGCTTTGTTTGCATTAAAAATAAAGGATGGTGAAATGAACTCTATAAAAGGATTATTAAAGTGGGGAGAGGTGAAGGATATGAAGTGGAGATTAGATTTGATAGTACCTTCAATTTTTTGTCTATTATTTGATGCTTATTTTATGGAAATTCACCTTTAATCACCATTTTAACCACTTATGGTGTGTATCCTATATATCTTAATGCAAATAAACATGCCCTAAAGAGATAAATACCTCTCAGTTGAAAGTTACCCACGTATATCCTAACAAGGCTAATCTCAGTGACATTATCAACGGGATGGTTTATTGTGGCTTCCTGATCTAAGCCATTCGCGTTACACAATGCCTAATAAATCAGTAGGGTCTCAAATTTTATTTCAATTAGAACAATATCCGCCTTTAGAGTGATCAACAAGTGAAAGATGAGGTTAAATATTGATCTAACTCTTAGAAATGGAATACACTTGACTACAGTGCAAATGGAGGGCTAAGATAAAAAATAAAATCTAATCATGTCCAGCTACTTGATCATGAATCAAAGGCAGGCCATGAAATTGGGTTGGTTTGGAGTTGGATTGGGCAGAATGATCAAATAATGAAAATGGGCTCTCATATTTAGCAAACCAAAAAAAAAAAGACTCAATGAGAACTCAAGATTTTTTTTTTTTTTTTGGGGAGCTTCGGCCAAAGGCCCTTAGATATTTTTCCAAAATATCATAAGTCAAGCAAAATATTTAATGCTACGTTAGGTCCCTAAGTTAAAAAAGCGGGAGTTTTTTTACAAAAATGACCATCATAATTATTAAGTATGTACAACGTTTCAAAACCATGCCATTTTCATTTTTCTATAACTCTAACTTATAGACGACGAAAATCTCATCGCATCCTGTAGATTTTGCTCCATCAAACCACAAAAATCGAGCAATTTAGAATACAAATCTGAAAATCTTCTCTATCGTCTTGCCCGAGGATTGCACTATCATGTAAATAAAAAAACTACTCAAATCCGAGATTGATTCCCACTATTAATGTCTCAAAATAGATCAAATTTTTTGTTTGTAACTCGGATCAACTTAGGTTTTTTGCAATTGTATACGTTGCTTGTGCAGAAAATTATACCAAATATATAAAATAATTATCCATGTGGTTGATATTTCATCTGTTTCACGCAAGAATATAATAGCAAATAGATAAAATTTCTGTTAAGACCATTGGTATTTTATATGTTGCATTAAATAGTATTATATCAAACAGATGAAATCATTTTTAAATTTCATTATAACAAAAAGATGAAATCTATTTTCAAAGCATGTGCTTAAAAAAGTGAGTTTGTGATCTTTCCACATCCATTTGGTTAGAAAAAGATATCTACTTTTGTTTGTAACTCACACAATTAAATTCAACTCATAAACTTAACATTTATTCATGTGCATCAAGAAATAACAAACAGATGGATTCCTCTGTTGTAATAGATAAAATTGAGGATTTTACAATTCTATCATATAAACAAATGGATTTCTCAAGCTCAAGTAGTTTATGATGTTTTACAATTGTATCTGTTAGTATAATTGATATTTCATCTATTTCATACAAAAGTATAATAACAAATAGATGAAATCTCTGTTAAGACCATTGGTATTTTATATGTTACATTAAATAGTATTATACTATTTTCAAATTTTATTATACCAAATAGATGAAATCTATTTTCAAAGCATACGCTTAAAAAAAAGTGAGTTTGTGATCTTTCCATGTCTATTTGCCTAGAAAAAGATGTCTGTTTTTATTTGTAACGCACACAATTAAATTCAACTCATAAACTTAACATTTATTCATGTACATCATGAAATAATAAACAGATGGATTCGTCTATTGTAACAGATAAAATTGTGGATTTTACAATTCTATCACATAAACAGATGGATTCCTCAAGCTCAAGAAGTTTTGGATATTTTACAAATGTATCTGGTATTTGTTTGACATTTCTTTATATTTCTTTCGAATTTGATCTATTTGCTTATGCTGTATTCTAATTGTATCTGTTAATTGTTTTTTCTTTCTTTATGTTTCTTTCAATTCTATCCATTTGTTGCTGTATTCTTTAATTCTATCAGTTTACCGCTATTTCTTTCAATTCTATCTGTTTGCGGCTGTATTCTTTAATTCTATTTGTTTATTGCTATATTTGTCAATTCTATCTGTTTGTTGTTGTTTCTTTCAATTCCATCTATTTGCTGCTATATTTTTTAAATCTATCTATTTGTTGCTGTGTTTTTTAAATCTATCTGTTTGCTGCTTTTTCTTTCAATTCTATCTGTTTGCTGCTATATTTTTTAATTCTATCTATTTGTTGCTGTTTCTTTCAATTCTACATGTTTACTGTTGTTTTTTTCAATTCTATCTGTTTGATGCTGCATTTTTTAAGAGGAAATTTGTAATACGTAATAGTCAGTCTATTCTAAATATTAAATAGATGAAATCCAAGTTTTAAATTCCATCTGTCTCAACAAACAACAATAAGTTAAAAATAAAATAGAGATCAAATTTCAAACGTAAATACATATCTACACAATCTACATATATAACATACATTCAAATAGATAGAATTACAAACAACTGAAAACTCTTTGAAATTCTTAATACTATCCGTCTCAACTATCTTTGAAAGTGGAGTACATTTCATTACATAAAACAATTAATGTTTGAAGTTCTATTTGCATCAATAATGTATGATATGTTGAAAATAAAATAGAGATCATCCATTCAAACAGATACAATTACAAACATCTAAAACAGATGAAATCCATTTTTTAATGTGAAACAACTTCATTTGTTTCCAAAATTGTAAACAAATATGAATTACATAAAAAACAAATAGATGAAATTCATAATGGTTAGTGAAACAACTTTCATTTGTTTCAAAACTTACGATTCAATCTGTTTTCTATAAACTCAAAGAACATATATTATCTTGAACATCGGATCCACTATCTAGATCTAATTATCATTACAAATAAACTGGAACATTAATGAACAAGATTAAAATGCTTTTACAAACAAATAAGATATCTAAGAATATATATTATGAAACACATCAGATCAATGATCAAAACTAGATCTACATCGTCATCTACTATAAACAACAAATAAATTTGTGGTATGCTATATTTGTGAAACTAGATTTGATTGTCATTTCATAAAGCAAAATTAAACTATAACTATAAACAGATAAGATTTTCATGATCAAAATCAGATCTACAACATCATGAACGAAAAAAAAATTTTAAAAACAAAGAACAACGAAAGAAAATCAACAAAAAAACTCCATCAATTAACAAACAAATGAAATGGAGTATATATTATAAAGGAATTAAAGAAACAATATAAACAAGAAGAAAAATAAAAGAATCAAACAAAAAAGATATAGAAGGAAGAAGAAAGAAGAAAGAAGAGAAAAGAAGAACATATATGCCACTTCAAAAAAATGCAAATTAGATTAGACGATTCCAATTTAAAACTGAAATAAAAATCTGATTCTTACGCCTAAATCGCAGGAATAATGCAGCAAACCAGTTTAAGGGCATTTTCGGTATGAAATATCCTTGACAAAAAGAGAAAGAACATCCGTTAAAAAAAATTCAAAGTGAGGGACTTAGTAATTTAACATAAATTAACATAGATTTAATGTAGTAAGAATGTCAAGAAAGAGGACCAGCGTCTAAATTTTCCATTTTTTTTAATTTATGGGTCAAAAGTGTCAACCCAAAGGACCCAAAATATAAAGGTCAACCTAGACTCTTAAAGTGATTGAGTCGGGTTTCCTGGTAGTCAGGACGCCCATTAGTAGACCCGACCCTTGTCGTTTCTTCTGGTGTTTATATTCAATTGATTGCTAGATCACTTAAATTTCAAATATGGCTTTCAAATCATATGTTTAGACACTTCTTTTAATGATAGCCACATAATCAGAAACGTATCCAAGACAAAATGTTGAGTCACCTCTAAATAAAAATATATAAAATAAACCACTCTCATTTGATTAATAGCATAAATCTTTTTAATAAATAAATGCATGTGGTAATGCTATTCGTTTGGGAATAAGACGAAAACTCAGCAGTAAAACCTCAAATACATCGTTGTGATTATCAGGTTGTATTCATATGGAACTCACTCCTAACTTACAATAAAATCCAGGAATGCCCCTGTCACAGATGTAGTGGTGTTTAATCACTCATTAGGTGTGTATGGATGAGACACCTACAAATGTCAACACTAGACGGTTAAATGGATAATTAATATTTGTTTTGCCTTTAAAGTTTTTATGACCAAATTGACTTGATAGCATTAAAGATTGAAAGTACCAAAGATGGTGATCTTTTGGAACTTCATTCTTGTATTTCGTGGTGGAAATGGACTCTGCCCACATGCCACAAGACCCCTTCTTAAATATTTATCAATGTCAATTCTGAATACTTTCAATTTTTAACTCATCAAACTTAATTTGATAGCGCACATCATATTATTCAAGAGCATACATATAATAAAATGTTGCAAATTTATAATTAGAGTCCTTAGCATGATGAGAAGGTGCTCATTGTAGCATCTATGAATTAAGATTTTGTGTCAACTTTGATTCAAATTTTTTTTTGTGACACATCAAATTAATTAGAAAAAAAATAAGCTGTTAATTTTAATGTACTTTCAGTGCCTAGGAAATATCTACCGTCAAAAGGAATCACTTGTGTTGCGTATATTTAACGCTTGGATTTGTGCACGGGAAAAAAATTATTAGTCCTTTTAATAATTGAGGAGATATTAAATTACATTGTTACCACATCCGCACATGTATTGTCCATTTTGGCTCAAGTGAGGACTTCTTATACTTTTCAAGCATGCTTAACTCCAGAATTCTTATGAGATCTGGGGCCACACGAGGTTACAATAAGTTATATTGAATTAACACGAGATTCAGCTTATAAGCCGAGGATAAAGACTTGGATATTTTCAATTTGTGACCGATGGAGTCGCTTGTATCCTAGGTATTCTTTGTAGGGTGATGGGCACACCAAGTTTTAATTGGATTTGTCACCTTGGTTTAGGCCAGTGGAATCTCACACTAGTATTTTTCTCTTTAACATAAAAGGTATTTTCAAAATATCGACAACATTTAAAACACAAAGATGTATAATATTACCATGATAATAATATAAATGTTGGGAATTTCATAAAACATTTATTAAGAATATAATCTATATTTGCTTATCAATTTTAATTATATATCTCAATATTTTTCAAAAAAAATATAGTGCTATGAAATTCTAGTGAAATCCAAGTAGGACTAGAAGAAAGAAAAATATAAAGAAAAATATATACACCAAAATAGTAAGGTATATTCCTATTATTGGCATTGGTGGAACCAAAGGGGGGCCGGCAGGGTCCATGGCCCTCCTAAAATTTCAAAAACCCCCCTTTAACTTTTCAATATATTTTTTAAAAAAATGTCATATGACTCTCTCAAAATTTTTAGAAAAGCCTTTATATAGTTTGAAAATGACATTCATTTTTTTAATATTTGGCCCTCTAAAAAATTATCTAGATAGTACCACCCCAAGGAAGAATTCCTAGGCTCTCCTTTGCTTCTAAGAGAATTCTAGTGACCGAAAAATGTAGTTGCTAACTTAGAATTACTTTTTAAGAAAAGTAAAAAAAAAAAAAGATCTTCATTTTGAGAATCACTGTGGGAATGCTGACACACATGGGATCAAAAATGTTTTCATAATTTAAGTAGGCAAAGCGTGTTTACAAGGAATTTTCTCCGATTCATTATATTTCGACATGCATAACTTTATAAATGAATTAATAGAGTAGCATAAAATATGAATTTACTCTTTATATCATGTGTTCCAAATTAGCCTAAATTTGTTCAATATGCGTATGGGTTCAACGAGGATAACCAGAGAGATTACTCTTTTCGGGTCAAAGAGCTCGTGAATGCCCACACATCAAAATAATAGTAATAATAATTTAAAAGAAAAGGCACTTGAAAATGGGAAGTGGCATTTTAGTAAATTCGGGCAATAAAATATAGAATGCCGGGGTTGGGTCGGCTGCGCCCTCGCCACTCTGCAGCCTTCATTCGCACGAGATTCTTCTCCGATTTTCTAGCCGGGCCACCCACCCACGTGCTAGTGGGTCCCACCTTTGCTTTGAGGACACGTCCCATCTGTGGACCCCTCTTACGTAGGAGGAGGCCAGGATCCAAGGAAACGCCAGCTTTCCATACAGAAGCAGATACAGCAACGTGTCAGTATCTCCGCGTGACGGAGCACGTGAGCACGACCGAGACGCCACCGTCCGTGGGACTGTTTCTAGCCCACCCGCTACAAAATTTTGCTGTGGGCCACATTCCAGGAAAGCATCACCTCTGCAAATTCATTTATTATGGAATTTTATTTTCAATTTCAAATAGAGACCTACAAAGGGAAAAAACCAAAGGAAATCGAGGGAAAAAAAGCGCACAAAAGTGAGAAAAATTTTAAACACGTAAAGTGATAGCATACATAAAATTCAAGTTCTACGCCGAATAAGAATACACACATACCTCATACCTCTTACCCTATGTAGGAGGACAATTATTAATTAATTTAAAATTAAATGCATAGAAATTCAATTTGAAATGACCTCTACTAATGATTTTTAAAGAGTTGAGAGCAAAGATTATAATGTCAGAGTATATTGGTTTGAACTTGGATGGGAATTGTATGTACTAAGATTGCGTTGTAAAATAGGACACTGAAAGTTGGCGTAAGAAAGGCGGAGACGGAGTTCTAATCTACAAGCTAGAAGCTAGAAAGACAAATAGGCTTCCAAACAAAATTTCATATCCATTGCTCTACATCTTTGGATTGGACTCGTGATACGGAAAAAAATTATCCCTATCTCAAAACACATGGACCAATGAAACTTGCGATAGCTATGTTGATGTGACACATTTCTACTTTCCTCCATAAAGTCAAAAAAATTATAATAGAATGATTAATATTCATAATAATAAAATATTTGATTAACGAAGATCGGCCAAAATGACATACGTGGCAACATGTCCTTAAAAGATTAAAGACTAATCACTATTTATATAATTAAGACAAGTAAGAGTATCCAGAGCTTGTGGAAGTTCCTAATAACATGTCCAATATTGATTAGTTGGATCTAACTAAGGTTGATTTTTATAAAGATCATATTACATCCAATTTAATCAAGATTGGCCGAATGTGACTTTTCTCAAAATAGTATGAAATCTGATTTAACTAGATTCTTGTGCCCTGCTTTAGGGTGTCGAACCATGGCCTTTCTTTTAGATTGGAATCCATATATGTCCAAACGTGACACCTGTTAGGCAAAAGGTTGAAGTGTGTCAATTAAATGGGCCGTGAAAAAGTAAAATGTGTTTGGATCATTCGCAAATCTCTACAAAATTTTACGTAAAAAAGATAAGAGGAGTTCTTGAAATTATCTGTGAAGAAGCCATAAAAAGAAAGTTGAAGACTTTAGGATGGCTGGTCAAGATTTTGGTGACTAAAGAATGATGTGACTCATTCTCCTTGTAAATTTGACTGTAAATCATTGGTGGACCTACAATCCCAATGGTCCCAATTTACATGTGCCCCAAAGAATACATTTTGCATGCAAGTCAACAACCAAGATAACACCATAAATAGTCTTCTCTGTCTAATTTACAGTACGGGCATTTGTCAATGTCAATTCGATAGCGTTGAGGTAGTTTTCCTTTCAAAGATTCAGTTAAAAACTATGGGATATTGAAAGAGTTGAATTAGCCTCAGTCCCTGTAGGTCATATTGATTTATTCAATTATTATCAGGCCACGTTCGCATTGCTCTCAATATCAATCATAATCCGTATACTGCAACTTAGGTGGATGATTTGAATAGTCCCAATTCACAAGTACCTTTCATTTGAATCATAATCCACTCAAGCTGTCAAGCATGCACAAACCTTCCAATTAATGGATCTAAAGAAACTTAATTACAAATATAATATTTAAAACACTGGAGAAGATGAATGGGGAGCAAGTAATCATATTCTACAAATTTCCGAATAATATTTTAGGAAAACAAGTAATCCCCCCGCAATTCCGTAATGTTGCCTAGCAAAAGTGAGCGAAAAGGATGGGCACAAAGGGATGTCCTGCACCGTCCACTTATCCAGAGGAATGTCCTGCACCGTCCACTTCTCCAACTCAATAAATGAGTTTGGTACTCAATGAATTGGAAATGCCAAACACGGCAGCCTCATCCAACTCCATGTGTCTCTTAAGTTGTATTACACATTTATGCCAACAAGCTTCAGAGGTTAATGATCCACTCTTTTAATATGATGGGCCTCATATCATGGCGGAGCAGTCCGATAATGAAAGATCATAGCGTATTGATGAGGGGCCACGAACAAGAAGATGCAGTGATAAATATTTTATTTTTTCTAACTGAAAAACCTAACCAACACCATTGATCAGCGTCCTTCAGAATTGAGAGTTGAAATTGAAATCGCAGCCGTCGAATTGGATGGTCGTGATGATCATCAGGGTGGGAGAAGCTTCAACGGCGCAGATCAACAAACCATGATCCCCACACCAAGAAAAAAACGAGGGGGCTCGAGCACCGAGGGTCGTGGACAAAATAAAAAACACAAGACGATGTCGGCCGCGTCCCCTTCAACCCCGCGCCAGCACGAGCTCTTCCCCGGTCCCCCGCGCCATCGCGAAGAGCGCCCACGTGTCCACTGTCGGCTACGGGACCCACACACTATCCGTACGCCCACGTCACAGAAGACACCCGCAAGATGGAAGAAGCCACGTCGCCCCATTCGATCCCCGCCACGTGTCAGCCACAACGCGCGTCAGAGAATCCACGTAAAAGACAGGGGGGCGCGATGCAAATATCTGACCAGACCAAACTGGCCTGGACGGACACGTGTCAGCCTACATGCCAACCTGCCCTACGGCCTACCTCTCAGTTCCATATATATATAGATAGGCTCCTCCAACTGCCATGGTCCTTTCTTCTCGTTCCCTCCCCAACCATTTTTCAGTTAATTTTCCCCCATCTTCCCATTTTGTCCCTCCCCCTCCCCCCAAATGACCACAAAGCCCGATCGTCGGATTCTGACGTTCCCGGCGGTCCACCCCTACGAGAGCATCTCCCCGGCGACCCTCATCGACGCCCTGATCGCCCTTGCCCGCGTCATCTCCAGTCATCGCCCGAGGAGCTTCGCGGCGCACCGGAGAAATGCCCGGGAAGCGGTCCGAGAGGCGGGCATCCTCCTCATCTTCTTGGAGGAGGTTCGCGGTATTGCGGCGGCGCTGTCGGAATCGGTGGTGCTGTGCTTCTGCGAGCTCTACGTGGCCCTCCAGAAGATCCGATGCCTGTTGGACGACTGCGCCCGGGAAGGCGCCCGCCTCCTGATCTTGATGCAGTCGGAGCGGGTGACGAGTGAATTCCGGATCCTGATCCGGATGGTTGCGACAGCGCTGGATGTGCTCCCATTGGCGTCCATCGAGGTGGCCGCGGACGTGAGGGAGATGGTTGAGTTGGTGGCGAAGCAGGCGAGGAAGGTGAGGGTCGAAATCGACCCGGGCGATGGGCAGGCTGCCAAGGATGTCCTTGCAATTCTGAGCGCATTTGAGTGTAAGATTACCCCGGATTCGAGTGATCTCAGGCGAGTGCTTGACCATTTGGAGATTTGCAGCTGGAATGAATGCAGGAAGGAGGTCAAGTTCCTGGAGGAAGAGATGGAATTGGAGAATTCAAAGGGGGAAGGAAAGGATGTCGTTCTCCTCAGCAGCCTGATGGGATTCATGACCTACTGCCGAGCGGTGCTCTTCGACGCTTATGATGCTAAAAGCATCAATGAGCGCTCAGATTGTAAAAAATCCAATGGAGATGTTCTTGGCCGCCTGAATCCGGTGGACTTCAGGTGCCCCATCTCGCTCGAGCTCATGACAGATCCGGTGACTATATCCACAGGGCACACCTACGACCGCACATCGATCCAAAAGTGGCTCAGTGCTGGCAATGTCATCTGCCCCAAAACCGGTGAGAAGCTGACGAACACCGACCTCATCCCTAACGTAGCCCTGCACAAGCTAATCCAGAAGTTGTGTCGTGATAATGGCATTGCGATCTCGGAAACAAGCAACCGCACCCGTGACTTGGGGTGGACCCTCTCGGCCGGCAGCCCTGCGGCTGCAGAATCCATGAGGATGCTTTCGGTTTTCCTCGTCGAGAGGCTCTCATCAGGAGTGCCGGCAGAGATGAACAAAGCAGCTTACGAGACTCGATTGCTCTCAAAATCGAGCATATTCAACAGAGCAACTTTAGTGGAAGCAGGGGCCACAATGTGGCTTCTGTTTCTGCTTTCTTCGACGGATCCTTCCACCCAAGAGAATGCGATTGCAGCGCTTTTGAATCTTTCCAAGTACTGCAAAGGAAAAATTGTAATATTTGAGAGTGGTGGGTTGCACCCAATTGTAGCTGTCATGAGGAATGGGCGGTCTTTGGATGCTAAACAGAGTGCAGCGGCGATACTGTTCTATCTTTCATCGGTTAATGAGTACAGGGAAGCAATCGGGAATACACCAGATGCGGTCCCAGCTCTTGTGGAGCTTCTTGGAATCGGGACCACTCGCGGTAAGAAGAACGCGGTGGTTGCACTCTTTGGCCTCATGATTTTCCCTGGGAACCATCGAAGAGCACTGGCTGCTGGAATCATCCCATCTTTGATCAACATTCTAAAATCCGAAAGAGGTGAACTTGTAACTGATTCTCTTGGGGTTTTAGCGACATTAGCGGACAATCCCGAGGGAACACATGCTATTATCAGGGCCTCGGCAATACCTCTAGTGGTTGACACTCTACATTCCTCCACTTCTCGAGTGGGAAAAGAGTATTGTGTTTCAATACTTTTGTCTCTGTGTATGAATGGTGGAGTAGAGGTAGTCCCAATTTTGCAGAAACAACCGTCGCTCATGGGATCGCTATATCTGGTTCTCACAGAAGGCACTAATCGCGCGAGTAAAAAGGCAAGCTCTTTACTTCGTCTCCTCCAGGATTGCCGCAACCCGGGGTCCTCTGGCATGTTGCAACATGCAGTTCGACAGGAGAATTTCGTTCACGTGCGCTAAACCTGAACATTTTGTGACAATTTATCTTTTCCCATCTGTCTACCTCTATTTTTTTTTCCAGGCATCTGCTTCTGTCATGTACATACATACAAGTGTGTGGATCCATTTCCTTTTCCGACGGTATTTTGTGTTATTAGCTCGATTTTTGTACAAGAGCTCAAGTACAGAAGTCTGTCTTTACATGTAAATATATATACATGTAATTGCATATGTTGTGTCGACTCTTACCTTGATTTGTATACTAATGAATAAAAAGAACGCCATTATAGAACTTTGTGATGAGGTTTTAAAGAAAGATAATTATAATTACAAGCAGAAGATTCAAAAAAAGTTCAGTTGGGGTGAAGGTGATTCTAGTATAGCTGCAATCACAGCCTCATAAAAGGGTTAAATGATTTTAAAGATGTTTGCTTTGGATTGTTAATTGTGGAAGCCAATTCACTTAATGCTGTTAATTTGTAGATTGCCTTCGGTGGTAAAGGAGATAGAGATCAGGATGAGACACACTAAATGTATTCGGTTTTTCACATTCCAAGAGAAGGAATGAAGAAGCAGATGCATTAGGCAAAGGAGTATTTAGAGCAGAAGATTGAAATTTCCTAATTGCTGCAATTTTGTATTTTTTCTTGTAAGCATCTATCTATCATGTAAAGAAACAGGTCTTTGTTTTGTATGATTTCTCTTTAGTTAAATAAAGATCATTCTATCATTGCACTAAAAACAAAATTAAAATTGTAAAAGAAAACTTGTGGTGTTATCTTGTAGTCTGAAGTACAGGAGGGGCAATCTGATAGGAGACTCATCACTGATCGAGATCTCAGATCTCCATTTCTATTTCTAGTCTTGAGAAGCCTTGTTCCATTGACGATCTTTTCTGTCCAAGGGCTAGATTGAGGGTAAACCAGAAAGCTTCCACAATTAGTATTCCCCATTCAGTTTACTATCCATGAGTTCTTATATATTTCCACATCTTGCAAGGAGATTGGCCAGATTAACAAAATATTCATGAGAAACCAGAATCTGATGATGAGAAACAGGGGAAAATGATTCCTGGACAAGGAAAGTGGAGGGGCTCATAGTTAAGTAATCTAAGCTGTTCATTTGGTGGTCCCCCTTATGGAACGAGGGATGACTAATGTTAGGTCCTTGGTACAATCCTCGGGCACCTGTGTGGAGTGATGCTCAAATGCCTCCTAACACAATCGAGAAGACCATAAAACCATTGATTTTACCTTTTCTATCACCTTAAAGGTTTGGGATAAGTGGTAGCTCAATGGCGTTTGAGATCCTACAACTAAATATCTTCCCTTCGGGATATTCCATGTTATCCAATTAGTTTCTTGAAATGGGTGACCATAAGTGGTTAGGATTATGAAGTGAAAGTTAACTTTTGTAGTGTTGTAACCTCATCTGTGGTAGGGCCCATATGGTTCCTTGTTAACTCCAATTGCTTGGTTACTCTGAATACGGGGAAATGATTTCCACAAATGGGAAGAAATGACTATAAAACACTTGGATGCAAAAGTGGGGATTACTTGGTTTTTGCTGAAAATGATCCATTGATAAGTTGGTTTACACATTTCTTGGGAACCCAGATGTGTGATTGCTAGAGTTCCAAGGAAATCAAGTTACATGAACTCAGTTTACTAGAACACAAATTAAGCCACTTAAAGGTCAGCACCACATGCACAGTTTGAAAAGGCAAAGAGATGGTTCAAAGAAATATATCATATTTTTTTTCTCAATTAAGAAAACATAGAATCATTTCTCACCATTTTGTCTAATGAAATTGTTCTCCTTACATTCAAATTCAGTTAGTCTAATGAAATTGTTGTCCTCACTTTCAAATTTATGAACCACGTTCCTGAAAGAATTTGCCAGAGTGATATTCGAAATTGCATACCTCACTAGGTAGACTGCATGGTGATTCAATTGATACTCAGAATCAAGAACACATACGTTTTTCACCACTATGGACTACATCTACAGGAAACTAGACAGTGAGAAAGATATAAAAATGTCATTTGAAAACCCCAAGTACTCTAATCTGTTCCCTTCTAATACACCCACAACGACCTACAATACCACCATGCTCCATGCATAAGAGAAATGACCTCCGGAGCTCTAATGGTTAAAGCCAAGAAAAAGAAATGCCTCCGTCTGGACTTCTTTTCCCTTTAATCTCGTTTTACCTAGCTCTAAGACCAAGCTTGAATTCAACCAGAAAAATACCAAGAGAAGCCCCACAATCCTTGGGCACTCCTCAATCCTCTCCACATTCTTCTCCACTTAAGTCTAGAAGATCCATCTAGATGCCCTAGAAGAATGCTTGGAAACATGTGCTCTGTAGCCGTAGGTCATGTGTCTTGCTCCAGTTCGAAAGTGCTTAAGCTGGCTATAGTGTGAAAGGAAGCATGAAAACTGTAACAACATTTATCTACCCACAAGAAAAGAAATAAAATAATATTCTAACAAATGAAAGAATTCAGGCATTTATTTTTTTTCCACCATGAATCTTGTATTGTATGTTCTCTAGCAATTAGGATTCCACACTCTTAGATTTTGAAAAATGATCTGCTAACAATTTTTTCTCGAAAAGGACCACAGTTTAAAGCTCAAAATCAAGTTCAACTGATCCAAGTTCCTTGGGAGCATGAACACTATGCCAACTTTTCGAGGGAGAAGACTTGAACGATCTTGTTTGATGACATATAATTCATTGTTCAAAATATAGAAAGAAAGATACAAAAATTTTATAAAATCAATGATCGGAATGGTTTGATTCGTTTTTTTCTCTTTTGTTCCCTAAGACCTCAACAAGTTTTGAAGACAAAATAGCTTTTAAATAATGGATGGACCAATTCGAGATTCTCATGCATCGATGATGAGTTGTTTAGTAAAACTGTCTAGTCTCTCAGTATGCCAAATTTATGGCTAGCTGAAATGGGATTGTATACCCATGTGGGTATTGTGACATTAGATAGATTGTATATTGGCTGTAATAGATATGATTAACCCAATTAACAGAATCATGATCTGTAATTTCTCCATTGATGCATATTGATCATTTATATAGAGACGGGACTTCCAAAGGAGATGGCGCCCAATTTCTTCCTATCTCTTCTTTTTTAAAATTTTTGTTATTCTCTGTGTTGATTATGTGTACTTCCCTGTACCTGCTCAGCATTTTTGTTTCTGATGCATAACCTCGATAGCATAACGTATACCACATTTAATGTAGTGTATACTCTCAGTTGTTCCTTTATCGTATAATCCTTCTAAATTCTGTCCAAAATTCCCTCTATTTTCTTCTCCATTCAATTCTGATTTTAATGTTGCCTTTGTAATTTATTTCTTGACTTGATGAAAAAAATTGGGACTTGGATTTGAAGACAAAATATTTGGAGACTTAGTAAGTGAAACTCAGAAATCCAAGTTCTATTTGTGATCCAGTTTTAAAGTTTATGAGCATTGAAAGCAAAAGCATTTAGGTTCCTCAGAGCTAGCAAACCAGATCCTGAGCCCTGTACCTCCTTAATCGAAGTTCGAAGTAATGCCAGCCTAACCATAGTACCAAAGTGTTGTTGGTAACTAATCAGGTATTTATGACGGTGCATTTTGATATCCGAACAAACGGATATAAAGAAAATTCATAGCATACACATATATTCACAAGATTTTGGACATCAATGCAACAAGAGGATAGGATGAACCAACCCAATATCATAGTCTGGAATGGTGTGGGATGGGACCACAAGAGATCACAAGACATTGGAATTCCGAGATCACAAGAGGACCAGAAAGCATGTGCTTATAAAGAACAGAGTATTGGGTGCTGAATGATGCATTACCAATAGAAATTCTGAAGTAAAATAGCAGTGCCGTTGATTGTCAATTAAGCAAATAGCAGCTTCAACATACTTTTAACAGGTTGTGTAACTGGGACTTGATTGAGAAGCAGCAATGAAGATATTTACCATAATATATCTTAAAGGGCTGTAATCATGAAGTCCAAATATATGGATTCCTATAGGAAGAAATGACCTACAAAAGCTGTTATTGGGAGCCAACAGTCCCAAAAGAGATACCCAAATGGACTGTGGTTCCTGCTGTTAGACAATTCTATATTCTGCTTATAGTATTTGGAGTAGAACAGTCCTCAAACAATGACTTTATGGTTCAGTGTAAAGATTTTTGTATATTGGCTAATTCATAGGTTGGACAAAACTCTGGGTCCATTGAGTTGTAATTTATATTTCTTTTAGATGGACTGTGGTTCACGTCACCTGAAGAGCTAAAGTGAAGAAATCAGAAAATAGAGTTGCTTGATCAATCCGATCTTGCCCGATTGAACAAACCTGAGATAGCAGCGATGCCCAATTGATCGAGTAAAGATCCGATTGATTGGATGACAAAGAAAAACCCACGGAACTATTTAGGGATTATTTCCTATTTGTGCCAGGATTAGTACGTTGAGTTTTACAAGGAGTATTATTATGAGGCATGAATTGTGAGTTATAAAAAAGGTTCTTCTCTCAACCCTAAAGTATGGTTCTCCCTATTCTAAGTTGAGAATACATATTGGAGACCTCTCTCGTTATTCTGAGTTTAGAAGATCTTATTAAGAGACCCTTTATTCTCTAGAGTTTTCATTGGAGAGTTTGTGTTGAGGTTTTGTACTAGAGATTCTAGCCTTCTATATCTCTTGTTTAGGAAGTATGGATAACTCTCCGGGGCCGGAGTGTCGATGTTTGACACATCTGGGATATGGACACTCTTAGACATGTGAAAAAAGTGTCTTGTACATTTTTTTTTAAATTTTGAACACGGCTTAGACACGCAAGGACAGGGCTTGGACACCCAAGGATTTGGATTTGGCTTCTTTTTTGCTTTTTCTTTTTTGTTGGAAGTAGGGAAATGGATGATCCTCCCTTTTTTTTTTTTGTATGGATTTTATGGAACTATAGATATTTCATGTTTAATGATTATGAATTATATTTTAGTGTTATATTGAGATTTGATAATTTGATATGTTTGTTAATTGGTATTTGAATTTCTATTTTTTGATTGCTAAATTAATTAGAAAGTTAAAATGATATTATTTTTTAGTATATGATTATATATAAATTTTTAATGTGTCCCCCAACATGTACGTGTCTTACTTTTTGCAAAAATACAGTATGAGTGTGCCCATGTCGTGTTGTATCTGTGTTCCTTATCCCTATCTATGCTTCTCGGTCTCTTGTGGAAGATTATCTGAGGAGTAACGCAAGATTTGAATTTATTGCAGAGATTGGCAAACGGCTGTGACAGTGCCATTTGTACAAGAAAAATAATAGTCTTTAGGTTGCGTAAGAATCAAATAAGGGTTGTAAGTATATCATCTTATACTGCAAGATTTATAGTGCTTGATTGTTAGTCCATTTTAGACTCGTGGCTTTTCCCGATTTGGGTTTCCACAAAAAATTTATGTCTTCATGTGGTGGTTTTATTTTATTTTATTTTTTATTTTTGTATTTTCAGCTGCATATTATGTATTTGCTTGCAATATAGAAAATCACATGTTTGGGAGTACTCAAAAACTTTCAGTTGGGTCTTCTCTGCAGGAGTGCACTAGAACATTCAACTTGAAGAGTAGACTTAGAGGTTGCGGGATACTTGAGGAAAAGAACATAAAAAAACCATAATCTGGAACTCTAATTCAGCATTATAAAACTAAATTCGTATTCCAGAAGCCTTGCTTTATTATAAATTTTATTCTTACATTTTTATCAGTAACCAAAATCAATGCATTAAAAAGGTGAGAACAGTAAGAACAGTACAAAGCACAAAGCCACAGCAACAACACGATCATATTGTGTTGTGCGCGTGTGTGCAAACTTAAGCAAGATCAACCAATCACCACACAAGAAGACAAGAAGATTTACGTGGTTCGGCAAGGATGCCTACGTCCACGGGAAACCAATTTCCACTGGGTTCTCCTCCAATCTGTGAAACCACAGCCTTGGAATCTCAGCCACTCTGACTGTCTACCCTAGGGTTACAGATTACATCTCATATATATAACCAGTACATCCTTATCCCCCAAGAACTTTATCTCAAGAAAAAAGGAAAGTCCTAACCCATTAGAAAACTACTATTTAACAAAATAGGAAATTCCTAATACATTAGGAAACCACCCCAGATATAGAACCCAATCATGGTCTGGACCCACAAGGCCAACAATCTCCCCCTCCAGACCATAGGGAAGATGCCCTGAACCCCTTACTGGGAGTTCAGTCCGGCCAACTCTGAACACAGCTCCAACTTTCCCTTAGACACAACCTTGGTCATCATGTCCGAGGGATTCTTGTCCGAATGAATCTTTTCCAGCTTCATGAAGTTCTTCTCGATCACCTCACGAATCCAATGGTACTTGATATCAACGTGCTTCATGCGACCATGATATGTAGCATTCTCACTGAAATCCATAGCACTCTGACTATCACAGTAAACTACATATACTTCTTGCTTCAAACCGAGTTCTTGAAGGAATCTCTTCAACCAAAGCATCTCTCTCCCTGCTTCATTAGCAGCTATGTATTCCGCTTCAGTTGTAGACTGTGCTGTACACTTCTGTAACTTTGATTGCCAGGAAATAGCTCCCCCTACAAAAGTAAACAAATAACCAGAAGTCGACAACCAACGATCAAGATCGCCTGCAAAATCAGCATCAGTATAACCTTCCATGACTGGTTTTGAGCCTCCGAAACATAAGCACACCTTGGAAGTACCTCTCAAATACCTAAAGATCCACTTCACTGCTTCCCAATGCTCTTTTCCAGGGTTTGCGAGAAATCGACTCACTAAACTCACAGCATGAGCAATGTCTGGCCGTGTACAAACCATGGCATACATGAGACTCCCCACAGCAGAGGAGTAAGGAACACATGCCATCCGTTCCTTTTCATCATCTGTAGTAGGACACAAGCGCTTGCTTAGTTTGAAATGACTGGCTAGAGGTATGCTAACTGACTTAGCATTCTTCATGTTGAACCGTTCGAGAACTCGTTCAACATATTTCTCCTGTGACAACCACAGCTGCTTGGAACTCCTATCACGACGTATTTGCATGCCCAATATCGTTCGTGCGGGACCCAAGTCTTTCATGTCAAACGACTTTGACATCTCCTCTTTTAACTTGCCAATCAACTTGCTATCCTGTCCAACTATCAGCATATCATCTACATATAAAAGAAGGATGATGAACCTGCCATCAATAAATCGACGAACATAGACACAATGATCTGCAGCTGTCCTCCGATACCCATGACTCAACATGAATGAATCAAACTTCTTGTACCACTGTCTCGGTGCTTGTTTCAGCCCGTAGAGACTCTTCTTTAACTTGCAAACCATCTGTTCTTTTCCTTCTACCTCAAACCCCTCTGGCTGAGTCATGTAGATCTCTTCTTTCAAGTCACCGTGAAGAAACGCGGTCTTCACGTCCATCTGTTCAAGCTCAAGGTCCATGCTGGCGACTAGACCCAAAATGATTCTGATAGAAGTCATTTTCACAACAGGAGAGAAAACATCACTGAAGTCGATACCCTTCGTCTGTGCGAAGCCTTTTACCACTAACCGTGCTTTATGCTTCACCAGTTTTTCATTCTCATCCTTTTTCAGCTTGAACACCCATTTGTTTTTCAGAACATTCCTATCTTTAGGAAGTTGCACCAGCTCATAAGTCTTGTTCTTCTTCAAAGAACTCATCTCATCCTGCATAGCCTTCATCCACTCATCTTTATCAGCATGAGTCATTGCTTCTCGGAAGCTAGCTGGCTCTCCCTCATCAGTGAGCAACATATATTCGGATGCAGGATACCTAGTTGATGGTTGACGCTCTCGGGTAGACCTCCTAGCTGGAGGTTCCGTGGTTTCAATCCGAGGAGACTGCTGCTCCCCCTGCTCAACACCCTCATCATCTGGCAACCCCTGTGCCTCATCACGATCCGGATCGTTTTGTCCACCTTCTCCACCTGTAATCTGCACCGGAGAAGGAGTCGGTGTGAGATCAACCACTCCATCAACTTTCTCAGAAGACTTATCAATCTTCTCAACATCTCCAAAGAACTGATCTTCATGGAAAACCACATCCCTACTTCTGATAAGTTTCCTCTTCTCTGGATCCCATAATCTGTAGCCAAACTCATCTCCACTATAACCAAGAAAAATGCAACTCACTGCCTTATTGTCCAACTTGGAACGCTGCTCCTTTGGTACATGTACAAACGCTTTACACCCAAACACCTTCAAATGTGAATAGGAAACATTTTTACCTGTCCATCTTCTCTCTGGAAGATCATAATTCAAAGGAACTGAGAAGGATCTATTAATCAGATAAACGGCAGTCAGAACGGCTTCACCCCAGAATGACTTAGGCAACCGTGCTAATTTTATCATGCATCTCATCTTCTCAAGAATAGTGCGGTTCATTCTCTCTGCCACACCATTGTGCTGTGGAGTACCAGGAACTGTCTTTTCATGTCGTATGCCATGCTTCAAGCAGTAGCTTTTGAACTGGTTGGATGTGTATTCACCCCCATTATCTGAACGGAGACACTTCAAGAGTTTACCTGTTTCTCTTTCAACCTGAACATGAAACTGTTGAAACATTTGGAATACTTGATTCTTTGATTTCAACGGATAAACCCAGACTTTTCTGGATGCATCATCGATGAACGTGACAAAGTACTTATTGCCACCCAATGATTCTACCTCTATGGGACCACAAACATCAGAATAAACCAAATCCAACACATTGGATTTCAATGTTGATGTCGAAGAGAAAGCAACCCTATGCTGTTTACCATATAAACAATAATCACAAGGGTCAAGGGATATACCTTTGGAGCAAGGAATTAAATCCTTCTTTGCCAACATCTGCAAGCCTTTCTCACTCATATGACCAAGCCTCTTGTGCCACAGATTCAGAGAGGAATTGTCTTGAACTGCATTCAATGCATCTTTGCACAGCTTTACTTGTGTTTTGTAAAGAGTATTACCTGCTGTTCCTCTCGCAATAACTAGAGACCCTTTAGTGAGCTTCCACCTGCCATTTCCGAAGTAATTCTCATAACCAGCACGGTCCAATGCAGTCCCGGAAATCAGATTCAACCGCAGATCAGGAACATGTCGCACATCTTTCAGCGTCATTGTGCAACCAATATCGGTTTTAATGCAGACATCACCGATACCAACAATATCTGAATGACTCGTGTTGCCCATCTTCACAGTACCAAAGTCACCTGCTTTGTACGTCGTGAACATCTCCCTGCAGGGAGTAGCATGGTAGGATGCTGCTGTGTCAACAATCCACTCAATCTGACCATCTGCAACACTCAAACACTTATCATCATCGCCGGCGAGCACCACTACTTCCTGTTCCAAAGTAGCTGTAGTGTTATCATTGTCATTCTTCTTCTCATTATTGGATCCTTTCTGTTCCTTCATGGCAAAACAATTTTTCCTGATATGGCCCATCTTGCCACAGAAAAAGCACTTTACAGACTTTTTCTTGCTCTGTGATTCACTGCTAGACTTAGACTGTGATTCACCTCTAGACTTGCCACGACCCCCCTTTGGTCCTCTACTCTTACTCCTCCCCCTGTTCTCAGTAACAAAGGCCTGTGCATTATCTGTCCCTGCAGATTTCCGTCTTGTTTCTTCATTCTGTAGACTACTGGTAACCTGACTCATAGATAACACACCATCTGGAGTAGAATTGCTCAAGGAAACAACCAATGTCTCCCATGAATCTGGCAAAGAACTCAGAAGCAACAAAGCTTGCATCTCATCATCAAGGATCATCTTCATAGTGGCTAACTGATTTACCACACTTTGGAACTCATTAATGTGATCTTCGATCTGACCACCATCCTTGAATTTCATGTTCACAAGCTTTCTGATCAAGAAGGTTTTGTTCAACGAGGTCTTTTTATCATACATTGCTTCTAGCTTTTTCCAAAGGGTATTCGCATTGGTTTCATTAGACACGTGGTGAAATATACTGTTATCAACCCACTGTCTGATGTGACCAATCGCTTTTCTATGCAATTTGATCCAATCAGCATCTTGCATATCTTTCGGTCGGGCACTATCCCCCTCAACGGGATCATAGAGGTCTTTACAATAGAGAATATCCTCCATCTTCGGTTTCCAGATCAACCAATTGGAATGGTTGAGCTTAACCATGGTAGTGTTGATAGTATTGTTCTCCATCTGTTCAAATTAAGTAACAGGAAAGACAAATAACTAACACTGACCTCAACTCCTGCACCAAGCTGTAGATTTCGTCAATACGAGCACGCTGGAAGAAACGGATCTGAAATCCGACCCCGGATGGCTCCGATATCGCAAAAACGGTTTTCTGCGCTTCTGATTTGGTCAAACTCCTTGTTGACCATCAAACAGCCAATCTTCTTCCACTAACACGTAGATCTGCTCGAAACGAGTCCATAGGCGCAAACGGATCTCCGATCGGACTTCGGATGATCAAGATATCGCAGAAACAAGTTTCTGCCGTCAATCTGGTCAGCTCTGGCCGTTGACCGTCTGTCCGATGACGTGGGTTGACGTCAGCCTGATGACGTCACGCTGCTGACGTCTGCGCGGCGGCTAACGGGCTGGACCGTCTGTTGCTAGGTTCAGGTCAACCCGACCTGACCCGAACCGGCCTGCACTGCTGACGGACCTGGGCTTGCACAGCGGGTTGGTTCGGACCCAACCCGGAACTTGACCCAACCTGTAAAACAGGCGCTGGGCTTCTCTTCTCCGCGGGTCAGGCAACCTGACCCGACTCCGACCCAACACCCAGACCCAGACCCAGTTAACTGGGTCGTCTTCTATAAGTTGTCGCTGCGCCTGGGTCTGCAACCCAGTTGCAGATTGGCGAGCACTCCCGGGGACCAGCAGCCCCGGCTTCCCTGGTCCGGCGACGGCAGCGCGGGACCGGCGACGGCGTGACGACGGGCGGCCTGCCGGCGACCTCTGGCAGCGGCGACCGGTAAGTCCGATTTTTTTTTTTTTTTTTTGTTCTCTCCGCAGCGAGGATTATCTGCGCCGGTCTTCTTCCTCAGAACCGACGTTTCTCCGGTCTTCCTTGTTCCGATGAAGATCCGCAGCAGTCGAACCCTCTCCTTCTTCTTCTTACCGAATCGGTTGCTCTGTCTGCAAACAGAGATGCCCGAGTGACGTGTGGCCCAGCAAGAAATCAACCTTGATCTCTCCTCTTCCCGTTGATCTTCCACGCACAATCAATCGCTCTGATACCACTTGTTGTGCGCGTGTGTGCAAACTCAAGCAAGATCAACCAATCACCACACAAGAAGACAAGAAGATTTACGTGGTTCGGCAAGGATGCCTACGTCCACGGGAAACCAATTTCCACTGGGTTCTCCTCCAATCTGTGAAACCACAGCCTTGGAATCTCAGCCACTCTGACTGTCTACCCTAGGGTTACAGATTACATCTCATATATATAACCAGTACATCCTTATCCCCCAAGAACTCTATCTCAAGAAAAAAGGAAAGTCCTAACCCATTAGAAAACTACTATTTAACAAAATAGGAAATTCCTAATACATTAGGAAACCACCCCAGATATGGAACCCAATCATGATCTGGACCCACAAGGCCAACATATTGGAAGCCCTGTCAACCCCCAGTTTCTCCAAACTATCCGCAAAATCATTAGCCAACCTATTGACGTGGTAAATTCCAGTCTAAGAGAAAGAAAGAGGGCTTTGATCTCATTGAAGTAGAAATGAAATATCCAAAGAACCTTGATGGGATTCGACACCCATGAAACAGCGTTCATTCGAAGAATCACTTTCCACCACCACAAAACTATGAGAGTGAGCCAGAGAAAATATTGGAAGCGCTTGAATACCCAGGACCTCCACCCTCCTCCCCACATTAATGCAAAATATCGCCAACACTTTCCCAAGACCAGCTCAATAATTGGAGACAACTTTTTAACGACCAATCTAGACAACCTAGGAAAAGAAAAGAAGGACCTAACCCCAACCAATCATCCATAAAAAAAAACGAACTCAGCAGCCCCCACCCACTTTAAAACCAGCCCCCTTCGCAAACACCCTCCCCCAAACAGAAAACACATCCCTAAACTTCAAAATGGTCCCCCATATTCGGGACACCTTATACCTAGGACAAAACTCGGAACCCATCCCCCCTCATCCTCACTGCACTTTGCCACAATGACCAGTCACCACTAAGCCTCCTTATCTTCCCTGAACTTCTACCACCACTTGGCTAATAAAGTCTAGCTCTATTACAACATAAAGATAAAAAAAGTCTTTAACATATAGATAAAGAAAAAAGTCATAACATATCATCGTTACATATCAATTTTCTGCTAATTGAGCTAACTCATGGATCAATAATTTAAGACTAGTATGAGAAGAACCTCCCTCATTAATAGAACGTTCAGCACTCTCTTTCCATTTCAAGGCCTTCTCTCGCATCTCCTTCCCCTTCTCTCCTTCAAACAGTTCCTTAATAAGAGAGCTAATCTCATCTCTTTGTGGATTGTCGCTAATCTCCACACCCACACCCCATTCGTTGCAAGAATAATAGCAGTTGGTTTGTTGATCACCGAAGAAAGGCCAACAGAGCATGGGCACACCAAAAGATAGACTCTCAAGTGTAGAGTTCCATCCACAGTGAGTGAGAAACAAGCTGATTGAAGGGTGGGCCAGCACCTCCTCTTGTGGGACCCAACTCACTAGCATACCCATTCCCTCAATCTCATCCATTAAATCCTGAGGCAAGTTTGTGTAACCACTGATTACAAGATCAGGCCTAAGGACCCACAGGAATGGATGGTTGCTGTTCGCGATGCGCCATCCAAATTCTATCAACTGCTGCTCTGTTATGACTGTTGTGCTTCCAAAATTGACATAGATGACTGAGGAAGCTTCACAGCTATCCAGCCATTTCAGACATTCCATCTCCTCTTTCCACAGGCTTGATCTAACTGACTCCATCCTGCTATCAGGTATCAGACGACACTGCAGTGAAAGAGAGCCTATTGAGTAGATGCGAGGAGGGAAGACTGCTCGGATGGCATCCAAAACTTCATGTTCTAAATCTTCAAATGTGTTGAAGATGTTGGTTGAAGCCTTCAAAGTATTTTTAGCTTCATCTACCACAAAGTTTCGGACGAAGTCATTGGGGTCTGTTGATTGGACAAAGCTCCCTAGATCTCTGAGTCGAATCGCTCTCATGCCTGGTATCCAATCAATAATGGTGTCTAGGTAACCATTGCTTTTGTAACTCTCATCTGCATTGACACAAAAATAAGAAACAGTCTTGTCCACAAAAGAAAATATTTTTTCTTAATGAGGTTGTTATGATGAGCCTGATTCCATCTTATAAAAATTAATTATAAAATTTGTAGCCCTGTATTTTCAGCAGTCCCATTAATGACAATCAGTTGTATGGATTCATATTAGTACATAGATTCATTAAGGGAACTTGAAATGAGATGAATTATAACTGCTTGTTCATTACTATGATGAACATTTTTCCACGAGAGGGTTTCAAATATATATATCTGATTTTGGTGAGTATCCAAAGTCTCTGATTCCAAATAAACTGAGTACGGAATCTATTTATGCATCAGGGATAAATTTCGACCCAGATCCCAATGTATATCCATATAGGACTCTGAACCGGATCCTTGCATACTACTATGAAATTAATATCTGAGAATCCGGATTCAAGACAACTTCCTTCACATATTAAAAATAAAACATACTGGCCACAGACCTTACACTTGTGTGTGGCGTTAGATTATATATATATAGATATATATGGAGAATTTTCATACGCATCCGTCCCTCACCATTTTTTTTCGTGAGAACTCTAATAGGGGTCCATTTTTCACTCAATCCAAACCTTGCAACACACATAGGACCCCATGATAGCAACTCGCCCCAACTTTCGGTCAGATCTGAATTTATTAGACTGTTGGATTGACTATACACCAATCCGAACGGAATAAATTTGTGAGTTATGAATGAAAGAGTTAGGGATATGTGATTGCGACCAAATTTGATATGTAGGGTGCTTTCATATAGATTTTTTCAAACCCCCCAGTCTCATCCCTTGGTGGGGTCCACAGTGGGCCCTACCAAAGAGTGTGCACGAAAAGTCCATGAGGGACATATGCACAGGAAAATAAAATTTTCCTATATATATTTATACCTTTGAGAGGTGTTAGTCCTCTTCTTACGAGCTCATCATACTGTGCAAAGGCCATTAAACCGCAAGCAGCCATTGGACAGAAGATCATCTCAGGGATACCCATTTCTTCAGCGACCTTCAGAGTGAAAGTCATGACCCAATCTGAAACAATGCAGGTTACTCGATCCCCATCAGGTTGGTGGTGGAGCTCCCTCAACAGCTTACGAAACGGCTCAATACAGTTCTCTTTCATGGCCTTGAGGAAGGCCAAATAGTCCCCCAAACCCTCCCCAGAAGAAGGTGATAGGCCATCTGAGATGGTCATGAAGCGAAAGCCATCCAAACACTCCAAAGAATCCAGGCCTCCAGATATCACCAGACGTCGGTAACTGGAGTCAGTGTTAACGAAGGAGATTAAGAAGCCTCTTGAGTGCAGAAGTTTGGCAACTTGCATCATGGGGTTGATGTGGCCCTGTCTTGGGAATGGAATGCACACTGCATGAGGCCTCTTCATCTGCATTTCTCCTAGGCTAGTGCTGTGTGTCCTGTCCATATGTAAAACACGATACATGAATGTTATTTATAATCATCTTTTCCTATTCTCTTTCTTCCATCAGAAACAGCAAAACAGACTTGAGTGACTAGTGGAAGTGGGAGGAAAGCTCAAAGAACTTCATGGTAACTATAAGAGGTTACAAGGAATCTTTATATTTGATCTCTTTCTTTCATCAGAAACAGCAAAATAGACTTGAGTAACTAGTGAGAGTGGGAGGAAAGCTCTCAGATAAGCTTCATGGAAACAATGATATGTCATCAGGAATCTTCATATGGTGAAAAATAGTCCCTTGAAAGAGACTCGACTTTTTCCTCTTTGGGCAAGGATGAGTAGTGTCTTTTTGTAGGTGTTTGCAGCAAGTTGAGTTGAAGCCACTGGCACGAGAGCGACCTGTATACAATGGTCCATCTTCTTCTTTCAACAAGAGTCTTTTTTTTTTTTTACCGACAGGAGGCTATATATAAATAATAAGGTTGTAGATGTGGCCCACAAATATAGAGGAGCGTTTGATGTATTGAGAAGGTTTGATCTTAGACAGGGCTTCCCTGGAAACTGTTGTTAAGTCATATATAGCCGTTCAGAAAAGAGAGCCCTTTGTGGACATAGAAACAAATGTGAGTTTTAACTACTCTACTACCACCACCACCACTACCACTATTACTATTACTATTACTGCTATTACTATTACTACTACTAATAATAATAATAATAAAATTTAAAAGTCCGCTAATTTGTTTCTATGGGCCGGCCTAGAGCTATGTTAATCACTGGTAGTGAGGATGACAATGCTATGATGTGGAACCTGGTTTGTCAAATATTACTCTGGTTTGTGTTGGATTCAATCCCATGGTAGATAATGGTCAGATTATTTTCAAATTGGAATGAACAATAATTAAAGGTGCAAAGGGTGCTTGTCCCAATTAGGCCCTTTAATGAGGGAACGGAGCCTATGCGAACACTCTGAAGTACACAAAAATGAGGGCCTTTCTTAAACTTTGGCCAGGGGCTCCATTTTAAAATGCTTGGCTAACTTAGAATGAATTTATAAGATTCCAATTTCTTGTAAAAACCTTTTGTGTAATACTTTTGAGGGATATAGTGCTGAAATAATATTTTCATACAAAAATCAATAAAAAAAACATGGGTGGAAAGCTTTAGCAGAATATCTCCACCTGATTTATGAGCAGTCATGTATCATTTCACAATTTTATCATCAGGCAATGGATTAATCTGTCTTTGCTAACGTTGGGTTAGAAAAACCTAAGGAAAATCAAGATATTGAAAACATAATTGAACATGAAGATGGAAGTGTTGAAATCAATTTCCAAACAGACTCTAGAAATACAATCCCTACTGTTTACCAACCTTCAAAAAAAATCTTATTCTCATCCTCCTTCAGTTGTAGGATCTTCTTCCATACAGGAACCACCTCAAGTAAATTTGAGGCCTACAGGACTTGTTTATCCTTCTTATCAAGCTTCTCCATCTCACACATACAATCCCTCTGAAGCCGATTTCAATATAAATGTTATTGAAAGTTTTGAAATTGATAAAGAACTGTTAAAAAAGGATTTAGCCGCACATCCTCTAACAAAACCTTTCTTTAAATATATTTCTCCAGAACATCAAGGCTTTTTGAAAGAAAAATGGTATAAATACATGTATGATAATGAAATAAATATTTATTTCTTTGACTGGCTTAAATTAGCCATGAAGAAAAGATATAATATTGAAGATTTATCCATAAATATGATAACAAAATTAAGTTCATCATGGATTATAGCTTCAACCAGTTCTTCTCCTCAGAAAACAGAAGAATCTATTCATCCTCCTTTACATCAAATCATATATAAAGATACTTCAGCTGTACCCATAAAAAACGTTGCAAAAATCCAAGGCGACAAAGAACAATCAGGTTTTTACTTAGGAGGTCCTAGTTCCTCTTTTCAGTCTGCTAATACATACTCTTCTCCTGTATACTCCTTAAATGCTCTTTCAGCTCAGGAAGACCTGCTTTTAGAAATGTTTAAAGACCTTAAAGAAGAAAAATTAAAAAATAAATATTTTGAAAAAATACAAAAATTAACCAAAGAAAATAAGAAAGAAACATCTTCTATTCCGAGTGTACCAAAACAACTTAATATGGGGACTAAATTAAGTAGACAAACAGCTCTTCCTCATATATCTTTACAGGATATTTATAAAGAAATTAATAACCAAAAACAAGAAATAAAAGAATTAAAACAAAATCTAAACGAACTTAAACAACGTTTTAAAAAGTTCGAACTTCAAAAGAATAAAGATATTAGAGAGCAAAAAGAAAACTTTGAGGAAAAAGTTGTAAACTCTGTAACAAAAAATCTACCCCAACCGTGGAAAACTCAAATTACAATTAAGATTAAGAACTTCTCTATTAAAGCACTCTGCTTACTCGATAGTGGGGCAGATGTAAATTTAATTAGAGAAGGATTAGTTCCAACAAAATATTATAAAAAAACCAAAAATAAACTCAGTCTAGCAACTGCTAATAATAAACTTCATATTCATTATAAAGTAAATAATGTCCATATCTGTAAAAATGGGACGTGCATAAAAACTAATTGTCTGTTAGGAAAGAATTTAAATAATGATGTTATCCTTGGGAATTCCTTTCTACAACTTCTATAGCCTTTTCAAATTACGACAGCAGGTCTTAAAACTATAAAAGACAATAAAGCCTTATTTTTTGACTTTGTTGAATCAACTCCCATGCAACAAATCAATATTATACAAAATCAAATCTCATATAAAGAAAAACAAATTGCCTATCTTCAAGAAGATCTAAATTCTCTAAGAATAGAAGAAGGGTTACAAAACCCAGAATTTCAAAACGATTTAATACAATTTAAAAAATCCCTTGAAAAAGAATGTTGTTCTGACCTTCCTTTTGCCTTTTGGAATAGGAAACACCATACTGTGTCTCTTCCATATATTGAGGATTTTGATGAAACCCAAATTCCTACTAAAGCTCGTCCTATTCAGATGAATAAAGATCTTGTCCAATTATGTACAAAAGAAATCAATGACCTTCTTGATAAAAAAGTTTATTCAAAAATCACAATCTCCTTGGAGTTGTGCTGCTTTTTATGTAAACAAAGCACCTGAACAAGAACGCAGTGTTCCCCGTCTTGTTATCAATTATAAGCCTTTAAATAAAGTCTTAAAATCCATAAGATATCCAGTTCCAAATAAAACTGATCTCATCAACCGCCTAGCTGGTGCCTTCCTTTTTTCTAAATTCGATCTTAAATCCGGATTTTGGCAAATTCAAATTACTCCTGAAGATAGATATAAAACTGCTTTTACAGTCCCATTTGGTCATTATGAATGGAATGTCATGCCATTTGGCTTAAAAAATGCTCCTTCAGAATTTCAAAGAATTATGAATGAGATATTTAATCCATATCAAGATTTTACCCTTGTCTATATCGATGACATCCTTATCTTTTCTAAATCGATTTGTGACCATTGGAAGCATTTAAATATTTTCAAAAAGATTATTATAAAAAATGGCCTTGTTCTATCTCAAAAGAAAATGAAACTTTTTCAAACAGAAATCCAATTCCTTGGTTTTATAATTAAAACAGGAACTATTTCTCCAGTTCAAAGAGTCATTAAATTTGCCTCTCAATTTCCTGATGAAATCCTCAACAAAGAACAATTACAACGTTTTCTTGGATGCCTTAATTACGTCTCTGATTTTTATAAAGATCTTGCTAAGGAAAGAAAATTATTACAACTCCGTTTAATAAAAAATCCGGCAGAATGGTCTCCTGCCCATACAAAAGCTGTCCAAACTATCAAGCAAAAAGTCCAAAATTTACCTTCTTTAACTATCCCTCATCCAGATTTATTAAAAATAGTTCAAACCGACGCCTCTGACGTAGGTTTTGGTGGAATCCTCCTCCAACAAAATGTCCTTGGAATGGAAGAAATCATTCGTTTCACTTCTGGAACCTGGACATCCACACAACAAAATTATTCAACTATTAAAAAAGAAATTCTCGCGATAGTCAATAGTATAATGAAGTTTCAAAGTGATTTATTAAACACAAAATTCTTATTAAGAATAGACTGTAAATCTGCTAAAGAAATTTTAGAAAAAGATGTAAAAAATCTTGCTGCTAAGCAAATCTTTGCTTGTTGGCAAGCTTTATTAGCAATATTTGAGTTTGACATTGAGTATATTGCAGGTAAAAATAATTCCCTTCCTGATTTTTTATCTCGTGAGTTTTTACAGGGACAAAAGCATGAGGCCTAAGCAGATTCGACCTTTTAGGTCTCCCACTGATAAAGTTTATCCACCTATATCCAGAAAACCCAGTGGCAATTATCTTGAAAGATGGGGAGCCACCCATACTTCCAATATTCCTCAATTTCAAAACCCATCAAGTTCTACATTCAGAAAACCTCAAGCTCAAAACCAATATTTTATCCAAAAACCACCATTAAGAATGTTTACCTTAGAAGATACATTTTATACAGAAACCTTTCCTATGGAACATATTATCCAGACTATCTTCGCTCCCGATCATTTCTTTTTTCAACCCCTTGATTATAAAATATATGAGCAAATTCTCATCCGAACTGGCAGCTGCACTATAGACCATACTGATGGTTCTAAAAACTCTTATTTAAATGCTTTACCATCCCATATTAACATCCTATATTCAAAAATTAAGATTATGCATATTCTTTCTGCAGATGATTGGGGACAACCTCTCCATATGCCACAAAGAATTGATTCAGACCTCATCTTCAATTATTATGACTATATTTCCGCTTGGGAAGCCATTCTCTGTTATCAAAATCCAGCGTTCCAGCATTCCTAGTTTATCCGGTTTAAATCCAACTTTCAAAAAATACCTATGTGGTTTTTGACACAATTTTGGCTACCCTTTGGAGCCACTAAAGATCTCCTTCCTCAAGCCCTTCTTCCTATTTATGAATCTTATTCAGTAGCCTATAAAGCCTCTCTCAAAACAGAAGAAAAAAGCCTTTATCAATATTTACAGTTAGCAACAGAACCTTATGTTACCATGCACTTCTATTGTAAACATGAAATCCCATGGATCCTAAAATGGAATTTTTATAAAGAAATGGACTTCAGTCCACCGGTTCTATCCAGAGTCATATATATCAAATTCTGGCATCAATTTGACTACACGGCAATCTTACAGCAATATTCTGCTGATCAAGCTCTAAAGCCTTCCTTTTCAGACATTCTCAGAACTCCTGAAAAAGGAAAAGAAAAGCCTCCTCCATCCAATACTCCAGATAAACAAAAGAATACATGTTCTGTATCTTCTCCTGCTCTTCTTGCAGCTGCAGATCTACTTCAGCTCAAAAAAGATCTCCAAAAAGAAATTATGGAACAAATCCAAAAAGAAAGATCATCTGAAAACTCGCCATTAAGCCTTAATCAGCTTCACCATCTCTGGGCAGACGAGAATCCCTTCGAAACAATTGCTCCTGATGCAGATACTGAGGCAGATACCGAGGCAGAAGAAATAAAAAGTGATAATGAAGGATTCATCTCCATCCGAAGAAAAGAAAAGAAATAACGTCTCGACGCGACATTCGCCTTATACAGCCACTCAATTTTCCACAAATATTATGAAGCTTCCAGTACCCATTATGGAAACCACGTCGTCACGTGGTATCTGTCTCAAGATTTCCATCAAGGTTTTCCTTATCCAGATAAAGCATAAATCGTCACCATGAAGTCGTCACCATCAAACATGCCAAAGTCAACAAAAGTGGCTTCTTTGCCAACATCTCCGATAAATAATTACAAAACAACATCAAAGGCAACCAGATGATGTCACCACGATAAGGACATATAAGTAAATGGAAAGTCCAACATTACGGCTACTACCTACGGCGATAAGGACATATAAGTAAATGGAAAGTCCAACATTACGGCTACTACCTACGGCTTTATGCAACCAAGTATGAAGACTTCCTCTATTCCCTATAACTCCTATCAGTTTCTATCCAGCTCCAGCGACAAGCCCACGTGCAGCCTATATGCAGCAGAACAGCAGAACAGCAGAATACCAGCTTATCCACTTATCCTCAACAGGAAATGAAATGTAAATCCAGTTGAAATTCCATGTAATGAAATGTAAATTCAGTTTGAAATTACTATAAATAGGCATGACCGGCCGTGTATCCGGCAACGGTTGGAAACCAGTCTAAAAATCCAGTCCCATCCATCTTCCCATACACCTTCCACCCTTCCGTCCCTATTTGGTATCAAAGCCAAGTTTGGCCCCGGGAGTGTGTCATCAAGTCCACTTGTAATCACTTTTGATTATCAATAAAGTTGCTTTGTGAGTATTTCTTCACTTCATTTAAGCCTATGTTGTGCTTTCCTGTTGTTGCTTAAGGGATTGCTGACTCAGAAGTAAGAGAGTCAAAAGTCTTAATACTTAGTTGTGTGTTTGTTATTATTGAGAAATTTTGATCATTCCACCCGGAGCGCAGAGGTAGCCATTTGTATTGCCGTTGTTAAGCCGTGTGAAGGCGTTGAAAGGCGTGTTGTTGGTGTGTAAATCCTCAAAGCGTTAGATACTCGTGGTGGATTTGGTAAAGAATTCCTCAGTAATACAAATTATGGCTAAGTTTATTAAGAAGATTGTACTTTCTTCTTCCTCATCATCAAATTCCTTATCTTCTATGTCTATTAAAAATAGTGAAGAAATTAGCTATGATGATTTAGATCAAGTTATTTGTGACTGGACAATTCCAACTGTCAAAAACATGAAGTTTATCAAATGGGAAGTTTTCAATTAAAATCAAGTTATAAGATAAAAACTATTGAAAGAACTGAATCCATTACTAGTAATATTCAGCATCTTTCTTTAATTAAGCCCCAAGAAATACAAGAATATAAAAAAACATATAATTATATCCATTTTGGCTTAGTGCAAGTTGCTTTAAAGCCTTTAACAAGACTTGGATTAAGAACAGAAGCTCTCATGTATATTCAAGATACAAGACATAAAAAATTCAGTGATTCATTAATAGGAATGGTTGAATCAAGTCTGGCCAACGGCCTTACTTTCTTCAACTGTTTTCCCAATTTCTTTGTTTCTCTTACAGATCCAGGAGCACATGAAGCCCTTATTTTAGCTATCCAGACAAAATGTTTTGATATGAATCCTCATAATCAAAATCTTACCATTGTTTATCGAGTTTATTATAAACTCATGAATTCAGTTGTTCCAGGCATAGCCTATTCACATCAAGCTAAAGGTATGACTACCTTATTCCAAACCAATTTAAAAAATAAAGTCAATATTCCTAAACTCATTCAATGGAATGATATAAATTTATCCGGTAAATGGCTTTTAGAAAATGCTCAACCAGAAAAACCTAAGGAAAATCAAGATATTGAAAACATAATTGAACATGAAGATGGAAGTGTTGAAATAAATTTCCAAACAGACTCTAGAATTACAACCCCTACAGTCTATCAACCTTCTAAAAAATCTTATTCTCATCCTCCTTCAGTTGTAGGATCTTCTTCTTCCATACCGGAACCACCTAATATAAATTTGAGACCTACAGGACTTGTTTATCCTTCTTATCAAGCTTCTCCATCTCATACATACAATCCCTCTGAAGCCGATTTCAATATAAATGTTATTGAAAGTTTTGAAATTGATAAAGAACTGTTAAAAAAGGATTTAGCCGCTCATCCTTTAACGAAATCTTTCTTTAAATATGTTTCTGCAGAACATCAAACCTTTTTGAAAGAAAAATGGTATAAATATATGTGTGAAAATGAAACAAATATTTATTTCTTTGACTGGCTTAAACTAGCCATGAAGAAAAGATATAATATAGAAGATTTATCCATAAATATGATAACAAAATTAAGCTCATCATGGATTATAGCTTCGACCGGTTCTTCTCCCCAAAGAACTGAAGACTCTATACATCCTCCTTTACATCAAATCATATATAAAGATACTTCAGCCGTACCAATAAAAGATGTTGCAAAAATCCAAGGAGATAAAAGCAAATCTGACCTTGTTTACAAATTAGATTTATGTCATGTTATAGAACAAAATAATTATACAAATATAAACCTTCATACGATTGGCCAACAGACGAATAGAATTGAAGAAAAAATAGAATCTATTGTCAAAATCCATGAGGAAATAGGGACGGAAGGGTGGAAGGTGTATGGGAAGATGGATGGGACTGGATTTTTAGACTGGTTTCCAACTGTTGCCGGATACACTGCCGGTCATGCCTATTTATAGTAATTTCAAACTGAATTTACATTTCATTACATGGAATTTCAACTGGATTTACATTTCATTTCATGTTGAAGATAAGTGGATAAGCTGGTGTTCTGCTGCTTTCTGCTGCTCGGCTGCATATAGGCTGCACGTGGGCTTGTTGCTGGAGCTGGATAGAAGCTATTGGCTAGGAGTCATAGGGAATAGAGGAGGTCTTCATACTTGGTTGCATGTAGCCGTAGGTAGTAGCCGTAATGTTGGACTTTCCATGTACTCATATGTCCTTATCGTGATGACATCATCTGGTTGCCTTTGATGTTGTTTTGTAATTATTTAACGGAGATGTTGGCAAAGAAGCCACTTTTGTTGACTTTGGCATGTTTGATTTTATGGTGAAGACTTTATAGATGAAGGGAGCCTTGATGGAAATCTTGAGACAGATACCATGTGACGACGTGGTTTCCATTATGGGTACTGGAAGCTTCATGATACTTTGTGGAAAACTGAGTAGCTTTAGTCTGTTTCAGGTGAGCTTTCAGAATTCCAATTATTATTCTTCATTTCTCCTCGGAATAATTGGATTAATTCTTCTCGAGTGGTCTCTAAGATATCAAAAGAAATATCGTCATAAGCATTGAGAATTTGATTTAATGCCGGATGTCCAGATTTAGAAGGATGCTGTATAATTGTAGTTTGTTCGGCGAGGTCATCATCAATGCAGACAACTCGTCGACCGTCACACCAAACATATCTATATGTGGATGCAAATTCGAGATGTCCCCTTAAATTGAGAAATCTTTGATACTTATCAGAGGTTGGATCATAAAATTGGAGACGTTCTAAACTATATGCCCTTGTAGCAATTTCATGAGCTTCATACCACTGTGGTGGATAATTATACAGGAGATGTTCGTGATGTTCGTAAGCATTTAAAGAAGGACTGCATTTCTTGCAAATTAAATCTCCTTCTTCCAACAGCATAATGCTCCATAATTGATAAGGCTGATAAAACCGTATTTCGGATCTTTCTCCCAAGCTTGATGAAATTGTGATAAGAAGCTGTCTTTTGGTGACTCCAAGACTGCGAAGGGCATGACGCACGACTGCAGGGAGCTGCTGGATTAACCCAAAATTACCGCTGGATAAAGAAAATCTTTGGACTAAGCCTTGCTCGATATAAGAGATGTCGACTGCATGTAATGGCAGGAACAACTTGGGAAAGCCAGTTGCCCAGCTAATATAATGCGCTTTGAACATTAAGCGCTCCTTGATCTAACAAGAAAGAGTTTTTTCTCTTATTCTTGCAGCAATATCGTCTGGAAGGGTTGTGTTAACCTTTTCCAGGAGGTTGATTCGGGATGTTTTTTCATCAGCATAAATAGATAACAATGCTTTTTGATGGGTATTTTGACACATCAGAATTTGGGTTTCTAAATCCTTGATATGGGTTACAATTTTGGATAAGGTTTTTCTCGTATTTTTCTTTTTATCGGAAAGGATGGCACTCCAATGAGCATTGATCAGTTCTTGAGAGGTGATGGATAATCCTGGATTGAAAAAAGGAATAACCATTTGCTGGGATGTTGGTCTGGAGGAAGAGCTGGATTCAAGAAGAGGGGCTTTGCTTTTGTTAGAGCTTGATGCCATGGTGGCAAGGACAACCTGGATAAGGAGTTGGACTACAACTGGATAAGAAGAAATAAAATGGTAAAATTGGTACTGAAGTCTCATCAGGCAATGGATTAATCTGTCTTTGCTAACGTTGGGTTAGATTTGTTCATTCTCATCACTAAAATATCATTAGAAATTCCATCCTTTGGGTGCATGGTATAAATACACAGAGACACACCCCCCATTACAATCAGATCTGCAAGGCTTGTCAATGCTTTCACCATGAACTGGGAAATGGGCCCAAGCATTGTTTGGTCTTGGCAGAGTTTATTCAGGGTAAAGAGAAAAATGAAAAGGAGAAAAGAAAAACTAGTGGGTGGCAAGTTTCCAAGTTCTTAAATCGGAAAGGGCCTTTTATGTAAGGGGTGAAATGTGAATGCGGAAGGGTGAGCTATCATAGATCCCACACTTCTAAACATTTTGATAGAAGCGTAATTTCTAGGGATTCCTATTAATGATGAAGTAGGAAAATAGACAAATAGGCCCTTAATGAAATCATTTCATTTTCACCTTATTTTTTTATGGCCCTCTGGTAAGATGGTGGAGCTCTTTCTAAGGGAAGTGGATAGGCGTAGGGTGAGGAGACAAGGCCCACCGACGAGGGTCCGCCTCTTTCCAATAAGAGGTAGAATGAAAATTACAGATTCCTTTTCTTTTGATGTAGCATCCACTATGCTCTCATCTAGAGGCCGTGTCTTGCTAAAATTTGAATAGCGTGCCGCCTAGGGAGCCTTTGCATACCAGGCCTCGTCGAATGCAAAACATGTTTCGTGATTTAAAAAAAAAAAGTTCAGGATGTATTAATGGTTACCTTAATACATAATTTCAAAAAAAAAAAAAAGCCGCAGAGGGACCAGATGATTATTAATGATGGCAGAGGGCCTCTGAAAGTTACGAAACCCTAGTTTCTATTAAAGTTCCAATCAAAGATTCTAATATGAATTCTAGTAATACTAGATTAATTAAACTAACTAATCAATCAATCATACAAGGCACAAGAGACACAATCTTTTAGATGGAAAATTCTACTCAGGAAAAACTAGGGGTCACCTTAACTAGGAGTAATAACCACTATATAAATTGACAAGAGATACTCACAGATCCTCTAACCTAAAGACTAGGACGATTTTGCCCACTCTTCACCGTTTACCTTCACCATGCCTGAAACAACCAACTTGAAAAAGTCTTCAAGTTGAATCTACTTCGAGAGAGAGTAGATGTATGGATCTAAAGCAGCAACTTCAGCACTTCAGAATCTCTACAAGTTGCTCTAGAGATGTAGCATGGATCTCCAATGGATTTGTGGTTCTTCTTAAGAGAGATAGATAGCCTTTAGAGGAAGAGAATAGATCCTATTTAAAGCTTCAATTTGTGACTCACATTAGGGCTAAGATCCCCTTCTAATATGGAAAGAATATAGCACAAAATAGGAAGTCTGTACAGAGTTGGAAAAGGAAAATGCGACATGCGCTTGAACGCATTAAAAGAACTTACTGCTATGTTGTTCCACGTCTCTCAGGCTTGAGCGCATAGGAGATTGGCTTGAGCGCGAGTGGTTTTGTCATGAGATTGCATTGCACTCAAGCGAATGGAAACTTGCACTCGAACGTACTTCACAGAAATTGATTTTCTTGAGAATTTATTCACTTTATGTAGTTCATTCTATAAAATACATAAGAAGACTTAATTCTCTATTTTGTCCATAACACAATGAATTTGCCAACACTTAAATGTCCTTATAGCCACCCTCCAATTTTTTATTGTTTTGACATCAGTACTCTTATTACACTAGAAATGAAGACAATGGATGGTGCTTTTTTGTTGGCATATGTAGGTGGTCAAAGCATTGTCCGAGAGTTCTACCAAGAAAAATATATGGTGGATGATAAACAACTCTTTGTGAATTGTAAAACCTTCCTAGAGTGAGAGTTCCATTTCTATATCATTAACAATCCGACATACTTTCTTCCCCAATCCCCACTAAAATGATACCCCCTCTTCCTCGTCTTGCAATTTTATGTGGTGTTTCAAGGTCATCTTGTTAAGCCAAGAAGATCCCAGGGTGTGCCCATCAAGAATCCAAAGTTTATGATATAAGGTTACGTTTGCGCATGTAACATGCATGGTGTACGTGGTACGTGAAAAGGGAGATGCATGAGCCATGCAAGGCGCCGTTGAGGATTTGATGGAATAATCACATAATCTCATGAAGATTTGTCCCACTGTTAGTAGAGGAAGAGTCAAGTTCCATTAGCTATTAGTTTGCATTTTGAATGAGTGCCAGCTATTTAGTTGTGCACCGTTGTTAGAGTCCTAATTTTAAGTAATTGTTGCAGCAAGTTTAGGAAGAGTTTGTTATTTCTTATGTATTTAAACTCAAGAGTTATGCAGTAATAAAACAAGCTTATTCAACAATAAATTACTGTGGTCTGTTCTCACCCTAAGTAGAATCCTGTTTACATAAAATTATAGTAGCTTTGATTGGGAACTATCACATCTTCACCGGCAGACCTCTTTTTTTTATCCTTCTAAATTGCAAATAGGTTTCAGATCAAGTGGATTCACTTGGGAGGCGGTTACAATTGTTAGACCTGGGTTCGTTTCTAAATCCATAATAAAAACTCTAGCTTAGCTTCGAAAATTCATATAAAGAAATCCTGCCTCTGCCCCAATACCCATCTGAAAATACTGATTTTATTCCCAAAGCCCAATTTTCTGTTCTGATGTACACTCCTTAAACGAAAATCTTAGGTCCGCTATTGGTTGCAAAGATTATTGAATAAAAGAAAAGATTTAAAGAGATAAGCCCCTAGTGCACAGCTAATGACAGTTATAGCCAGAAAAGGAAGACAATAAGAAGCAAATACAGAAGACAATGCATCAGAGCAATAGATACATGGCAGCTAGCTCAGCTGAAGCAGCACAAATCCCAGGACACAGGCATACCATCAAGGCAATCAGAAACTCCAAATCGGCCTAAGAAATTCCAAGTCTACTAATGGATTTACATATAGTTCAGATTTGCCTTTCTTTAAAAAAATATGTATAATTTAATGGCATTATTTTCAGTACAACTCTTTAACACAAAAGTCCATGAAAACTACATGAGATAGCCATACAGCACTCGTCAACATTTCTAACTAGTACCGTGTATTTTCCTGCATAAGAAGATAACACAATTATGACTTGACTGATACTCACCCTAGGCAATCGGGTAAGAAGCAGCCATTGCAATCCCACAAAGACCTTCGTTTGCATCAATATCCCTTTCCATCATAATGTATCCACCTACACCCAGTCTTTGCCCCATGAATTCCTGATTAGCCAATATTTGATCCCATCAGAAGTAGTTCCATATCCACCGATAATATCGTCCTGGTCTAGGTCAGTACCACAAGGACCTGTGAAGACACCACAAAGCGTAGAACATGAATTGCCCACCAGCCTCAATGGTGACAAAAACTGGTTGGTGGGCCACAGCCTTCAATAGTGCCATTTCATTGTTGATTGGCACATCTCTGTAGCCTTTGATCTTGACTACATGGTTAGCTGCCTCTTTGGTGTAACGCTCCTCAACTCCTCCATAGGGATAGTTAGATTCGGTTGTAATACCATTCTGCTGGATGAATTTGAAGGCATTGTGTATGAGGCCACCTAGGCAGCCACGATGCATGGTGTCGCAGTCCACTAGCTCTTTCTCAGATAGGGAGACCAACTCACCTGTTCTGATCTCGTGATTTCCTTCCACAGTTGCTACTGCTGAGTAGGCCCAACTTGATCCTATCTCGTGGATCATTTACGGCGTAGTATCAGGCAGTGGATTATAAAATCATTAGAAATTTATTCATGTGCATTACATATATTTCTAGCATTACAATTGGGCTGCACAAAGGCTTGTCCATGCTTTTCTTATGAACTGAGAAATCGGTCCAAGTCCGTATGCCTTGGCTATTCTTGCATTGCTCGTGGCAGAGCCTATGCAAGTTAAGACCACTTTGGCTGGCAAATTCCCAAGTTTTCGTAGGAAGGGGCCATTTATGTAAGAGGTGGAATGTAAAAGGGGCAAGGGTGTGGAGCTCTCAAACATTGATCCACACTCTTTAGCCAGTTTGATAGAAACATATTTCTTAGGAACTCTTATGAAACTTAGAAGGAAAATAGACAAATAGGCCTTAAAAACTAGCCAAGCAAAATTTTGGGGCCATTTATTATTTGAACATATGTCCCACGCAAATCAATTGAGCTGAGACCTTTTAACCTTAGTCTACTTCACTAGTCTACTTCACTCACCACAATCTCGTTGGTCCTTGACAAGAGTAACAGCACCATTCTTTACCCAATCCCTACTTGCCGGTAGTTTGGTGACTTTCTCATACATGAAGGGAGTCGACTTCAATGCCCTATCTTGGGCGGGCCTACATGCAGTATGAGAGGCCTTGAATTCGTCACTAGTTAGATCTGCAAATTTGTTGATGCCTAGCTTGTAAGGTTTGTCTCCGGCCTTGTTGAATGACTCTTATGAACTCTACATTTTTCTTAAATATTTTGAAACGCTGATCCTTCTCCATTGTGTTTTTGTACACACGCCAATATTGAACCATCTACCGAGCATGCAAATCGGACACGGACAATTCATTGAGCATTAGTACCCAAGATGAAGAAGGTCACATAGAGAACGATATTTTGATGCCATGGTGTCAGAAACAATGATATTTTGATGCCATCGTGTCTTAACTTCTAAGTGTGATTAGAAGTGATTGCAAATATGCATTAAGATATGGTTTATATAGGCGTTTCATTGAAATAAATTCTACTGTAATATATGTTAGATTTTCATGGAGGTTTGGCAGATCAGTTGTGAAGAGAATGATTTGAAAACGTGTAGGGAAAATGTACTGTTTTGAAATGGCAACAGTGTGATGTCTTAATATGGTTCTCTCATACGTTACACTATCCTTTCTTTTCAAACAAGTGAATTGATTACTAAACCTTGCAAGATCTTTCAAAAATGTTTCCCTCATGTATGGTTTGTAGGTTTAAACTATATATTTCATATATGTTGTGAAAGATCGTCTCAGTTCCGGAGTTCTAAATTGCAATTCAAAATATATGAAGCGGAAAAATAAAAGAACTAGTAAATAAATCAATCACAAACCACAATCTCTGTTGTCATGATTGCTCGTTGTTCACTGCTCTCCACGTTTGAAAAAACTACCTTAAATCTGGAAGGCGAACGAATCTTCTACAAGAAAAGTCAATCTTCTACAAAAAGCAGAAGCATAAATTTTTAAAACTTAAAGCTTTAGTACAATCTCTTCAATGACTGCTCTAGAGAAGAAAGGCATTTTCAATATGTATTCTCAACTTAAAATAGGGAGATAGATGTCTTAGGATTTATAAAAACATCCTTTTTTATACCCCACAATTCGTGCCATATGGTTATAATCTTTGTAGAACAAAAATTGGTAGTTTTGGCACAAAAAGAAAACAATTATATAAAGGAAAGTGGATTTCTGCCCGTCGGGCGCTCGAGCTAGCTGAATTGAGCGCACTAGTTTCTGCCTGAAAACTCTGCCTTAGGTCCTCAAACACCGTACATGAAAATTTCACACTCTCCTACAAATTTTGCAATGCCATAATTTTATCGTTTTAACTTTGATTAATGTAATCTTGGAATCTACATATATCTACTCGAAATGAGCGTTTTAATGGTAGGTAGCTTGCCCTAATCAGACGTTTGATTTGCTATATGTGACATTTTCAATCCATATTGACTTTACTAAATTACTTTAAAATACTCCAATTTGCGTTATTTTTTTAATTTCTTCACTTTAGTGTATCAGTGACTCATACCACAGTTTATTATAAAAGGAATAAAAAATTAAAACTCAATGGACCGAGAGTTTTGTTGAATACATGATTTAGCCAACACACAAATATCTTAACATGTTGGCAATAGGCCCAAATCAACTGGGTAGTTGAATATGCTGGGCCTGGTTTTTGATTATTCAAACACTGAATTTGATCTAGTGGTTCCCAAAATGGAATATGGCTCAAAACCTGTGTAATTTTATAATAATACTTCGGTTATTGGTAGAAGTATCAGTAAAGATCATCGTCGGCTGAGATGTATAGATTCATATTTTAGTTGCAAGAAGAAGATAAATTTCCACTTGTAACTAGTGGAATCTTGGTGGGCCTTATGGCGTTTTTGATAGATCCGTGGGCTTTGACTTTGGTGTATCCGAAAGAAATGGGCCCTTTTCGGACGTTTCCAACTATGTTGAAATGAAAACAATTTGGCCATAGGAGGGTTGTTTCAATTTTTGAAATGAAAACATATGATTGCTTGAATGGTTGGAAGTATAAAAGTCATTTTTCTTTTCTATTTACTTAGTAATGCAACAGAAGGCAAAAAGACCTAACCAAGTGCCCCCTAAGGCCCTTACCCTTGAGCGCAAACCACTAGCTTGCCCCTGGGTTGCATTGGAGTCAAGATGTAACTCAAATTGCATCTTCATGTGAGAATAGAATTAAGGAGTTGAGACAACAATGTTCGTGGGTCAGCTTGGGCTGAGTCATATTTAGGTTCGATCTGACTTTAGAAAATGAGGGCTAATATCTGGGGTTCTCATGGGCCCTGCCAGCCGAACCCAGTTCTGGGCCCATCCCACATTGGGCTGGACTTGGATATGTAGTTACTGCCCATTTAACAATTGGGCCATCCTTGGATTAAGTGATAGAGAGCTCAAAGAACTACGTGGACCGGCCCAGGAAAGGAATGGACATAATTTAATTCAATTAGTCCAAAAAATTGTTTGTATGCCCACAAAATTGATAAAATCCCAGTTCGGCTGAGCCTAATTGATTAAATGGGAAGACTCCGGCCTAACTTTTACAGCCCTTGTTGGGCTTTGGCCGGGCTTAAGTCGGTGTTTCTAAAGTCGGGTGGTCCTGATATGCATTAGCCTGGCTAAGCCAAGCCCACGAACACCCCCGCAATAATATCTTGTCCAAGCCCCATACTGACCCTAACTGTTTGACCTCATACTGTCAGGCTAGAACCCACTCAGTTAGTCAATCGGGGCCCATGAACAACAAAGGACCGATTAATACTAAAATAAAAGGTGATATGGAGATCTTAAATTCAAATAAAACAATCTTAAATCAAATACAACTATACAAATAACTAATACCATTTGGAAACCCAAAAATCCGATATATAGCCATATGTCCCGTTCAGGTCAAGTTGGGCCGAGCTTCTGGTTTTCACTAAATCCAAGGTGACTCATGTGTAAATGGGTCCAAAACTCAGATCTAAGCTGTCCCAAGTACTATAACCTAAGGTCCAAATCCAGCCCAAAGTGGGCTGGCCTGGGCGCTAGCCGAGGACCCCTAGCAAATATGTATTTTTTCTGATTGAAAAATATTGTACTTTTCAAAAGGAAAATTACTAATGAAGATTTTTTTTAAGACAGGTTTCTTAGTGCATTTCCACTATAAGGATTCATTTACGCAGGTGTTTTCGGTGGACAAAAAAATATGGAAAGCAAAAGCACTTTTTTGCACTACGTTAAAATCCATATTTGGTGCAGACAAATTGATTTTTTCACGAGTTCACAGAAAACACCCCCTTACAGTTGAGAGGGAGGGGAACATAGTTTTCTACAAAACATGAAAAGCTTTCTGCAAATTTGATTTTCTATAGTGCCGCACAAATATGCCCTAACTATGCTACAAATTTGACACTCCTAGATTAAAGAAATGGGGCAACCTTTGCAGTAAGATCATCATGCTTGTGGTTGCCATATTTATGACACATTTGGCAACATGTGAGGAAACCACGATGAATTTGCATTTCCGAGGATTCCTCACCATATATCCATGAAATATAGGTTCTTCATTGGGGATTCATATAGTTGTGAATTTCAAATTGGTATCAATGCACATAGCTTAGAAAAATTAACTTTGTATGCAAATCCTTACAACTGGAGAATCCCAAATCCTATGAGAGGTTGGACTTGAAAATCCTTACAGGTGATGATCTCATTTGGTCCAAAACTTAAGGAGTTTACAATTGCTAAATGCAAGTTTTTCATAACTTTATGAAAAGCAGGAAATTTTCTCCTCAATGATTTGATTGCCAAGCATTATATTAACCTAGTTAGGAATTGAGAACAACTTATTGCCCTAGTAGTAAGGAGTGCAACTCTCACCCAACTCTCACCTGGCTGGCTAAGGTTGAAACCTTGGATATGCCGTCTTTCACATGTGCTCAAGCTTCCTTTTTCACCTGTGTGAACTTTGTTTCAATGTGAGCTTCCTTTTCCTCATGTGCAGGCTTTCTCCTGGGTCTCAGCCCACTTAGCTGGGTAACAAAAATAAAAAAAAGCAAGCTAAGAATATCGGCTATGAAGGTTTTATTAGATCTACTCGGCATTTTGTTAGTAATCAAATAGGTTTATTTTCAATTATACATTGCAATTCACCCGACCAACATTCTATTGATTTTTGCTAGAGCAAAGAAATAAAAATGGAAAAAAAAAAGCTCTAAACAAGGTGAAGAGAGGGACTTTAAAATTAACACATCTGAATATCTTCATTTTTTTATGTTCCCAGAAATGAATTGCATTTAGAACGCAACAAAATGTCTCTTAAATCAATTATAGGTACTTGGTGACTATTACACAATGCATGTATGACAAACTCACACTAAAACTGTTGACATGGTCAGTCCGTGCAGTGGCAAACGGCAAACCCATTCAATTTCAATTACCATCCTCTGTTTCAAGCCCAAGCACGACATGCATGTGACTTCAGCCAAACTGAGTTGCAAGAACGAAAGGAACCTGAGCAATAGAAATTTTTTCTGGAGGATGATTTAGATCGATCGAATAGACCGACTATATGAATCGGTTTGATGACAGCCCCATTCTTTTTTCTATTGAACGGAACGGACCCAAACCACTAGATTTACCAACAGTAGTGGTGGTGGTGGAAGACATTTTTCTATTTTTTTTTCTTTTTAGTGGGTCATTTGCCTTTTACCAATGGGATAGTAAAAATAAATTTTGCATATACAAATGTCACACACATGAAATATATTATAATGTTTGTCAAAATCACCATTTTTTTAATGAGAAAATCAAAATCGTCTAATGGATTTAATGTGTTAGCGTTTTTTGATAGCTTTTCACAGCTCTCTCAAAATCTAGGAGAATCTAAGATATGAAACTGAATGAGATGCTTATTTAATACATGATAATATTAAATGGTTTGGATCATGAAATGGGGACCCAAAAAAGTGTAAAAATAATACATATATATTTGGGAATTTTGGATTTTGTCATGAATTTTCCAAAGTTATGAAACTTACAATACGAAGTTAAAAAATTGAAGGTTTCTTTATCCTGTATGGACACCTCGGATCATGCCTTTGAGGCCCGCAATACGGGAAGATATATGTAAAGGTTGATGGGGCTAAAACCCACCTCATATTTCAGCGTTACAATCTATACCACCAATAAGCTAGCCCTACTCAGCCCCCTTGGTTTCAGGCATACATCAATGCTTATAGAACCACCAAAATTTGGCGCATCTTTGTAACATGGTTATCATTTAATGGGATTTCTTTAACATAAATAGAAGTCCCCACCCGTGAGAACTGCATGAGAAGGTCATACAACACTTAACATCATTTCTAATTAGAACTTTGTAATCTTGTACATAAGAGGATAAATTCTTGTTTCTTAAACCGAGAGAAGAAACGACATACTGATACATATAGCATTAAGGATTTTATATGGTAAGCAGTGGGTAAGAGACATCCAAGGTAATACCACAAAGACCTCACTCGGCATCAACATCCCTTTCCATCCTAATGTATATATTCTTTTTCACCCCATTTATCTCCCCATGAATTCTTGACAATCCAGTATTTGGTCCCATTAGCGGTGGTACCACATCCAACTACGGCAACACCATGGTCTACAGCGTTACGACAAGGACCTTTGAAAGTACCCTTAGTGTAAAACCTGAATTCTAGTCCACTAGCCTCGATTGCAACGGAAACTGGTTGCTGGTCTACAGCCATCAACGGCGGGCTTTCACTAGTTGTGGACGGATAATTGTAGCCACTGATCGTGGCTGAATGGTTGGCAGCCTTGTCATGGTTACATTTCTCATCCATTCCCACATAGGGATAATTAGCCTCTGGTGTTGGACCATGATTATGGTAGATGAATTCGCAGGCCATTGCCATGATGCCACCCCCACAACCACCATCAACCTTCTCGCAGTCCACCAGCTCCTGCTCGGACAAGGAGACCAACTTACGTGTTCTGATCTTGTGAATTCCTTTCACAGCTGCTACTGCTGAGAAGGCCCAACATGATCCTGTTACATGGTCATTTCACAATATCATTATCAGGCATTGGATTAAGATGCCATTACTAATTAACCTTACCTTAGAAGGATCGTTTTTTGATCCATCATTAGAACAGTAAAAAATTTCATCATTTAGATACCGACATATTTGTAGCACATTAGCACTGCAAGTAGGTAGATGTGAAAAATACGAGGGCAAGAGTATTGGAGCTCACTACATCGATCCCACATTCTTTGCTTCTTTGATCATGGAAGCATATTTCCTTGAAATCCTTTGAATTCAGTAGGAAAATAGACAAGTAGGCACTTAAGATTAGCCACCCAAAATTGTTGGGCCATTCCTATCGGAACACATGCCTAGCTTACTAGAGTCCGACAAAAAATGGGTTGTGTTGAGACCTATTAACCTTGGTCTACTTCACTCACCACAATTTCCTTGGTCCTTCGTATGAGTCACAGCACCAGACTTTCTCCAATCCCTACTGGTTGGTACTGCAGTTATATTCTCACACATAAAGCCAGTAGTCACCTTCGATGCCCTACGCTGGGCCTATGTCCATTGTAAGAGGCCCTTAACTCCTCATTTGTTTGATTTACAAATTTGTTGACACTTGTATGATTTTTCTCCAGCATTGTTGAAAGACTCAATGAACTAAACATTTTTCTTAAATATTTTGAAACGCTATTCCTTCTCCGCTGCGTCTTTGTACACACGCCCATATTGAGCCACCCATTGTTCATGCAACTCCGACATGGACAATTCGTGGAGCATTGGACCCAAGCCCTGATATGGTAGCCAAGCTGAGGAAAGCCACATAGAACAACTGATATTTTGAAGCCAGGGTGTCCTAGCTTCTGAAAACGAACTTGATGGGCCGATTAGTATTGACTTGAGTGGAAACATACACTAAGCTGATTATGGTTTATATAGGCATTTCATCAGAACACAGACAATCCCATATGTTACGCTAGCTTTTCTGTTTTTAGTTTAGTAAATCACTCACTCATATGTATGGTAAGTGGGTAGAAACGGGGTTCCTCTATGACTTGCATGGATGTGAGATTGGCTTTTGACAATTAAAACATTTACCTAGTGTCCTCCCCATGTTATGGATTATGGTCCAAAATCATTCGTGTAATATTGTGATATTTGTTCAATTAATGGCTATCCATCCATAGACACAGCTACAAATCATTTGATGGAATGGATAGATTAAGATTTGAATTGTGCTAGTCAGGAAAGATTTTCAGCTACAACAACTTGAGTCTTGGTGGGTTTCACTAGCCGATTAGAGAGATAGGCCGGGTGCGGATTAGGAGTATAGCAGAACTTTCCTGTTGGACATTTCCAATCATTTGATTTCAGGTTATAAAAATCAATTGTTGAAATGCAACGACTTTGACCATATGGGAGCTGTTTTACTTGGTGAATTAGACAATATGACTGCTCTAGGTGGGATGGTTGGAGATGTGGAACTCATTTCAACTGGACCCCTGTTCCACAGTTTCGAACCAAGGCAGGAAAATAAACCCCAACCATGGGCGGAACTAAATCAATCTGGTTATGGACCATGCCTGATTAGAGTGGTGCTTTCCGAATTCCAATAAAGGGGGAGCCTATGAAGTTGAACGGTTCAGATTTCTAATGCAGACCCTAATTCTAATAAAGACCATACTGATAAGTTTATAGCATGTATGTGACGCCCCTAGAGGATGGGTTTGATGGGGATATGGATTGAGGAAATGAAATGTCTAGAAAGAGAGTTTTTTTTTTTTTTTTTTTTGGTAAACAATAGAGAAAGAGTTCATTAACATTAGGCTGGTAGTGGGTTTGAAACAGAATCCTTGAAAAGGGGAAAATGAGTTATGAATGATACAAAGAGGGAGATGGACGATTCACAAAGCCAATGTAGAACACTCGAAGATATCTAATAAAACATTCCTCCAAAATTTATGGGGCATGCCTAGCCCGTCTATCGAACACTGACTGGTCAAGAATTCATGGGGCTGGATGCAGTTAAGATGGATAAATTGCCATGCGGGCCTCTTACCCATCCGCTTAACCGATGAAGCCCTTTATGCTACATGTATCTTGTTTCTCTATCCACTTTTGCAAGTGCGTTATCCTCCCATGTACAAGTTACAAATCTCTACTAAGAAATGAAGAAAGAGTTGTATGGCTTTCTTGTCCAATTCTTTCTCATTATATTCATATGTTGGAACTCTTGTTTGTGTGAGTCATTTTCCTCGAATTTAACTTCCCACTGCCAAAAGTATTGGGACTCTATCTTGCTAAACTCTGCTTCGATAAAAAAGCAAAAAAAGAGGAATGTCAAACTTATACCCCCAATTACACCCTATGCTTTTTTTTGTTCACATCTATTCAAGATGTAATGTGAGCTACATTCATGACAAATGTGAACCACAAAAAACATTATGGAGTATTTGGAGGAGTAAAAGGAGGTAAAGGTATAGCATTGCTCTAAAAAAGAGTTTTTCTTATTCGATCATCATTAGATGCTGATTTACACACTTGGTAACCAAAAATAGAGATATTCCCATCGGGGTTTTTCATACTACTTTTTTTTTGCAATGTCGTACAATGGATTATGCGATATTGCATAAAATTACCTCATTAAAGACTCAACACACATTTTCTCTATATAATCAATCTAATAAAGTTTTGCAATATCACAAAAATGAAAATATTATGATGAACTTGACTTTGGTCACCAGGTGTGGAAATCAATGACTCAAAAGCCCTTACAAAAAATATACAATGACTCAAAAACAAAGAAGTAGTGCAGGCATTGAGAGGGGAGCATAACTGTGTTAGATATTCTTGCATGTGGCAGTTCTTTTGAATTGGTGGACTTTCTCGTATTTCTAATTACTGTAACATGGTTGCTCATAATTTTGCTAAAAAGTCACATCCTTTGAGTGTGGGCGAATGTCCAGTTGAGACTCCTATTCTTTTGGCTGTTAGGAGTATTTGTCTTTGTCTCCTTATTATGTTTCTTTCTATGTTTAATGAAATTTCTTTCTTTAAAAAAAAGAAAAAAAATTAAAAAAACAATTAAAAATATTATGAAAAGATGCCATAATAGAAAGAAATCAGTCCACCTTTCTCATTGAGAGACCAAGCCTTAGCAAATCAACCGAGTCAACCGACTAGTCCATTTGACTTGGACGAGCTGAGGCCCATGCGTAGCTAGTTTCTAAGGACATGTTTTTGTAATTGATTATGAAAAGAAAAGTGGGATATTTTTCCTCTCAACTTCCTTTTTTTTTCTTGAAATATTTTTTGAAAGATTTTAATTTTTTTAATACAAGAGCCGCCTTGTAAGATACGGTTTGCAGCCTCATGAAATGCAAGTTTTTAAGCTTCTCCACCTTCCTCCCTTTCTCTCTTATTTTTTAATATGATGGCTTCTGGTTTTATTTTCTGCTGTTTATTTTGAGATCAACCCCTTTGCATTTTATTTAATTAGTCATATGCTTTATTTTATTTTAATTTTTCCAAATTTAAGTGAATGTAAAAGAATAATAGGAAAGTGATGTCATGGCTTTTGAATCATTTGACTTAGTTGACTAGTCCTCTATGTTTTTCTTCTTTTAGAAAAAATTTGAAAAAAAGTATAAAACTTTTGTCTCATTTTCAAAAAAATTATATTAATATTTGAATATTTCAAAAGAGGAAAAAAGTTTTCGTTATTTCATTCAATCAAGTCCTCTACATGAATTTTTTATAAAATCACAAAAATGCCCTCATGTCATTTTTGTAAGTTACCCTTTCAAAAATCATTTAAAATAAATGATTAAGTCCAACCCAAATAACCTAGTAGGGCCCATTTTAGCAACCTTTTATGCATAGATGGTAAAATAAGAAGGATTTATATGGATTTCAAATAACTAAAATTAGCTTCATTAGTGGTTATAATCATCCAAATCAAGTTGAAAGTTGGGACCTAATGTGTATACATGATTTATAAGAGTATTTTTTTTATCATTTTTTAAATGTTTTTATGGTGAAAGAAATATGGACCATCTTACACTCCTTTGAAAAAATTAAATCGTAATGTACTTTTTCTAAAATGAGCCAAAAGTTTTATATTCAGAATTTAAATGTACTTCTCCAAACTCTAAAGGCATTTAATACCAATTAGTCACTATTTAGGGGGGGCCAAGGCCCCACTGATCAGCCCCTTTGTTTTTCTTATAAACAGGGGTGCCAAAGTTATGGAAAACCCCTTATATTTATACAAAATTTTGTAGTTTCTTTACATTGGTCCCCCAAGTGGTACTGGCCCCTCAATGCCAATTTCATCGTTGCACCACTGCTTATAAAACCATTAACTAAACTTGTAGGATAGCATTTAAGTAGATAATTTTCAATGCACCCTAACCTACATAGAAGTCCATATGAAGAACTGCATGAGAGAGGCATACAACACTTTCATCATTTGAATTTTTTTTTTCTTTTGGTGAAGAACTGACTTTATTCAAACAAAGCAGAAAAGAAAACAAAAGCACACTAGTTAGCAGCCTCATAAAGCCAACAAAACTCTGAATCAAAATAAAAAAAAAACTCTGCATTAAGGGAAGGAGCAACATAATTGAAGTCATTGAAATTCCTATGAATAAGGCCGAACTTAATTGATACTAGAAATTACTAGAATTTTGTACTCATGTAGATAAGAGGATAAATCCTTCTGACATAAACTGATAGAAGAAATGGCATACATATGGCATTAAGGATTTTTTAATGGGTACTCAGTGGATAAGAGGCATTCATCGCAATCCCACAGAGACCAGCCGGGTCATCAATATCCCTTTCCATCCTAATGTAACCCTTTTCACCCCAGTCATCTCCCCATGAATTCTTAACAATCCAGTATTTGGTCCCATTCTGCGCACCATATCCAACCACGGTAACACCATGGTTTAGATCAGTACCGCAAGGACCTTTGAAAACACCGCTATCGTAGTACATGAATGCTTCTTCTGCAGCACTGACTGCAACCGAAACTGGCTGGTGGGCAGCAGCCCTCAATAGCGCGCTTTCATCATTTGCAGGCACATCTTGGTAGCCACTGATCGTGGCTGCTTGGTCAGCAGCCTTCTGGGTGTCACATGCTCCATCAATTCCAACATAGGGATAATTTTCTTCAGTTGTTATACCGTGGTTTTTTATGATGAATTCGAAGGCGTCGTCCATTGTGCCACCGTCGCATCCTCCATCCAGAGTGTCGCAGTCCACTAGCTCTTCCTCAGATAGAGAGAGCAAGGTACCGTTTTGGATCTTGTGAATTCCTTCCACAGCTGCTACTGCTGAGAAAGCCCAACACGATCCTGTAACATGGTCATTTCACAATATCATATTTATCAAGTATTGGATGAAGATGTCATTACTAATTAATTAACCTTCGGTTAGATGGTTCAACTTTCATCCATCATTGGAACAGTTCACAAATTTCATCATTTAGATACCTATTTATTTGTAGGACACTAGCACTGAAAGTTAGTAGAGGCGAAAAATTAAAGGGCAAGAGGCGCTTTCTACATTGATCCCACACTCTTTGCCACTTTGGTAGAAGCCTATTTCCTTGAAATCCTTTGAATTCAGTAGGAAACTAGACTAGTAGGCACTTAAGTCGAACAAAAAATTGGTTGCGTAAGTCCTATTAACCTGGGTCTACTACTCTACTTCACTTACCACAATCTCCTTGGTCTTTGACAGGAGTCACAGCACCGAGCTTTCTCCAATCCATACTGTCTGGTAATGCAGTTATGTCTCCATACATGAAGCCAGTAGTCGCCTTTGACTCCTTGCGCTGGGAGGGCCTATATCCTTTGTGGGAGGCCCTGAACTCTTCTTTGGTTTGATCTGCGAATTTGTTGACGCGTAACTTGTATGATTTGTCTCCGCCATTGTTGAAATTATGTATGAATTCCACATTTTTCTTAAATATTTCAAAACGTTGTTCCTTCTCTGCTGCGTCTTTGTATACACGCCCATATTGAACCATCCACTGTTCATGCAATTCGAACATGGATAATTCCAGGCCCATGCCCTGACATGCCCAGATACCCAAGATCAATAGAGCCACATGCAAACACTGAAATCTGGAAGCCATGGTGTCTTCGCTTATTTTGAACAAACTTGATGGCGTGGTTATCAGTAGTGAGGATTAGATATTAAGTTGATTATGGTTTATCTAGGCGTGCATTTAATTCATGGGTGCATATTTCATGGAAAGAAAGATAATCTCATACGTTGCACCAACCTTTCCGTTCTAGATTGGTGAAGTGCTAACTGACTTTGCGTTGCTACATCTTTTTTACACAGTTCACTCACTTAAATGTAGGGTTAGTAGGTAGAAACTGATTACGTAATGAACTGAGATTAAGCGAGTAAAAGCCCCACGATAACTGTGGTGGGATTAATCAGGTCCCCCCACGTCACCATCACCAGTGGAGATTTATATCAGAGGATCCAGACTCTTAATGAATTGGCATCAGTAGACTCAAATCATCTGCATTGTTGTGGGCCCTGGATTTGATAATTAAAACATTTATCTAATGGTCTCCACATGAGATGGACTATTCCCCAAAATCTTTCGTGTAATATTATAACAATTGTTCAATTAGTGCCAATCCATCCGTATTCTCATTTAGAATCATTAGATGGAATGGATAGATTTAGACTTGAATTGTGCTAGTCAGAGATTTTCAGCTATATCAAATGGAATTTGAGTGGGGCGCATGAGCCGATTGGATGGATACGTCCAACCCTCTGATCTCAGGTGACAAAATTCGTTTTTGAAATAAAGCCACTTTGACCGCATGGGAGCTGTTCCTTCATTGTCTGCTTTGGCAGGATGGTTGGAGATGTGGAACTCATTTCAACAGGACCCTTGTTCCACAGTCATGCACCAGGCAGGACGTTCTCCAATGACCAGATGAGCGGATGCATATAGCCCATATGAAGTCCAGCACTCGTGGGATCCACTTAGACGTAAATTTATCAATGCAAAAGGGTAGGTGGAAAGGTCTCCTTATCAGTAAGGAGGATCCAAACAGTTAATTATATCAAATTATCCTAACCTTTGCTTTGACATTCTTAAAATTCAATGGTATCTTAATTGTAGGTTTCCCTGAGATTCAATCCATAGTCACTGAAGGTTAGTGAGGGTAAACTTGAGGCTGCTTGTAGGTCCTTAAAATTGAGCCTAATGCTAAGACATGAGATGAACAGAGTATCCTGCATGGATGTAAGGTGGCCCCACAATGTTGGACCACACTCGCAGTTGCTTGTAGGAGGACATTTTCTAGGCAAATAAACCTAATAACAGACAATGCCACTTAGGGTGACAATTTTCCTCAATGTCAAAACATGGAGTGGCTGTGATTTTGAATGGTTCAGATTTGAAATAGAGGATGGGTTTGATAGGGAGAGAGAGAGAGAGAGAGAGAGAGAGAGAGATCATTAAAATTAGGCTAGTGGTGGGTGTGTGATTAAAAATAATCCTTGAAAGCGGGAAAATGAGTTATGAATGATGATAGATGGAAGAAGCAGGACGGTTTTCACAACAATGAGAATATAGGACTCTTGAAAAAATATATATATATCTATCTATCTATCTATCTATCTCTCTCTAAGTTTTGAGATTTTGAGGGGCTTGTCTAGCCCTTATACCACGCGTCACGAGCATCCCACCGGCATGTTACGTGCGGATCAATAATTATTGGTGCACATATTAAAATACACACAAAATGCGCACAAGTATATTTATCCCATGAGGTAATGACAAGTACATTTGTCTCATAAAAAAAGAAATAAAAAGTGGAATACTTCTGTTATTGTGTGTTACCTCATAAGTTATTGTGCATTTTGTGTTTATTTTAATATGTATATGTATCACAACTACGAACAGATGATATGAATTTTATTCTAAAATTGCTAAATTTGAGTCTATAAATGGAATGATTAGTATAACCCGCTTAACTTGGAATTTATTTATGGGCTGGTCTCATTTAGATCTTTCCATTCCCACCTCATTCATGATTAGTGGGGCCCTAATGGTTTGTGTCACAAGGTCCACCAAGTGAGACATCTATTCCTACACCCAGCCCAGCCAAAAAAAACAACACCGTGTTCCGCATAGTGGGGCCATCTGGGATCCCCACAAACAAGGGGAATGTGAGGGATCAAAAATTCCTGATGGGCCCCACATCTGTTTAGAATTATATTACACCCTTGATTAGTAGCCCTTAATTTTTAAAACTTCAAAAGGCACACTTTTATGACCAATTTTATCCAGCGGTCAATTTTTAGGATCAGTGTAAAACTTGCAGGATTGGTGGTGACATTCAGGGGAGTTGTGGGTGACAGGCTTGGATGGATCATATTGGGTCCCACCTGGCTAAAAACAGCCAGTGCTCATGTGAGGGATTTCATAAGAGAGTGAAGAGACCCTTAGCAAATTTAAGGCTCCTAAATCAATGTTTACAATGATTTGATTAATATGGTTTTTCTCCAAAATCATATTCATAAGGATATCTTTCCTAGAAACTATTCTCAATGGTTGACATTGCATCCAAGTAGACCCTTAAAGGGGCTTCAATTTTTACCTCTCACGCATGCAATGATGGATCTAGAATTTTCAGTTGGGTGGTGTGGGCAATGGTCAAGTAATAAAGTTAAACAATAATATAAAAACTTTTAGAGTATCATCTAAAGAGTTTTATGAATCAATCTCACTTTCGGACGCTTGGGTCCATCCGTGAGAAGTACGTCCAATATATATTTAGCCTATTTTATCTGGGTACTATGTGTGCGGCCATATATATACCCACTAAGGAACAGTCTTTACTCATCAGAATTGAGTAACCCCTAAGCTAAAGGCTAAAGGTCCGAAAGCTAAGTTGGTGAGGAATACCCTACTTCATAAAATAAAGTATGAAAAAAATATACACACACACAGACTTAGGCCCCTTAATGACCAACCTAAGTAGACCTAGCATGAACCGAGCTTATGAATTTTTTTTTTTTTTGGATAACCCGGGGTATCCCTCGCCAATCTAACCTTTAAACGTTTGGTCTCTGGCACAGGGGTTACCCGATTCTAACAAGTAGAAACTATTTCCTATGGGGAATATACATGGCCACACACAGTATCCAGATAATGCAAGAGGTGGGAGTTGAACTTGAAACCTTGGAGAGAAAACCTAACTTTTAAACAAACTGAACCACTACCTTGACGGCAACTGGGCTCATGAATAATCAAAGCTGAGCCAACCTCGAGCCCAATAGAACTGAGTTTTAGGAGCTTGCCAGCCAGCTTGGCTAGTTTTCATTTCTCCGTAAGCTATCAACATCAGAAAAATTCTCAATGGCCACAACTCATATGGTCCTACATATTTAAAGGGTTTGTAGGCTTGGATTCGGGCCAGATTAGGCTGTGCCAATTCTTGTCCATATGATTTTCGGTTACAGGACCTCCTATGCATGCCCATATTCATCACTAGTCAATTTGTATTACATTCATATCGAGTTTTACTTCTTGTTAAATATGTTGGGCTGAGGCGGTCCTATAGTCATGCATTAGTGGCCTTGGCCCTGGTTGTTTAGACACTGAGCTAAAGATAGCCATGGGCCCGAACATTGTCCTGAAAACATAAACGTACCATCGAATACAAGGATAATGGAGAATGTGCTCATATTTCCTTTTCATTCTGTGGTTTTTCAAATGCTAAGTTAATGTATTTTTGGTTTAGACCGTACTACTGTTTACTTATTCTACCTGTTTCACTTTCAGGTTTTTCCTAGATAATTACCACCTACATTATTGATTACACATGACTGCTTGCCTTTCTTATTGTGACAGATTAACAAGTCTGGATCCTTTATTCCCTTTTTTGTATGGTGATTGTGAGTGGACCAATTACAGCCCACCACGTCAGCCACATATACTGAATTTTAAATTGGAGGGAAAACATGTACACATAAGTTGTACCAACGTAGTCGCTCACGTAGCAGTCTTGATTGATCCACGCATGGTCATCATGCAAGAAGAGACAAATCGACACGTAGGTATTCTAACAATCTCAATCAATACCCATGAGGCCATGACTGGCAATGGCTAGACTCAACTGACTGAAGAAGTCATGCGTATTTTGTTTTTTAAAGGATATAAATATGCTTAGATCTAACCTGATTTGAATATTTCCAAAGCATCAATGTCTATTTAAACTAAGAATTGCTCCTTACCACCTTTTCGTCATATGCAGGCTTTCTTTTCCATGTGTAAGAGATTTTGTTCCCACTCCTGTGGGTCTCTCATGCAACCAGCCCTCTTGGCTAGGGTATAAAAAAACTTATCTATATAAACTAAATGTGGTTTTAATAACTACTTATGAAACGTACACATGGTAAAATATAGATAAAATGCACAATAGCTAATGTTGCACACACAACAATAACTGTGTTTAACTTTTTATTTATCACCTCATGAGATAAATACACTTGTCACTACCTCATGGGATAAATAAACTTGTGTGCGTTTTGTGTGTATTTTAGTGTGCGCACAAATAATTATTATTTAACGACAGAAAAATTGTCATATTTTGTCATTCTGTCAAATATTAGCCTTCCCCTGCTAGTCAAGGTGGTTGATTAAAATTGTTAAATTAATAAAAGTATATTTAAGTAAATAGGTAACATTTAACTTTTTGCTGTAAATATCAACCTTCCATTGCTATCCCATTCACATGATACACTTTCTTGGCGCTATTCCAAATTTGACACTCTTGAGCCTTTACTAATCACTGGATTGAATATAAAAATAAAAATAAAAAAGTCATAATCGAAAGACCACAAATTTTAAGACTCAGAAATCAAGATTATAATAATTTGATGGGTTAGTTTTTTGCTTAGCTCTTTATGAATGATAAGACCTTTTCATATCAATCTCTTTACCTCCACTGTTAAACATGCATCTATGTGAGCTTCATGAACTTGAGCACATATAAATGAGATACAACATTCCATAAATACCACTAGTGACGAAGTTAGAATTTTATTTTAGAAGGGGCAAACGTTTTCCTTAGTGAGGAATTTGACAAAGAATTAGAGTTTTTATTACTCTTAGACGGGGGCAAAAGTTTTTCTTTTGTGAGGAATTTGAGAAAGAATTAGAAATTTTATTATGACATATCACAAAACTGTTATTACATTATAATGGGTATACAAAGTTATGTACTAGTTATTACATTATACTCCAAATTTTTCTTCTTACAAAAAAGAGATAAATTTAGATTGCTCTCTATATCCAACAATAATACGAAAAACTAGAGAAGAATTGTATATTGCATGGTTTTAGCATTTTTACCCATGAGAACATGATTATATGTAAAAATTAAATTAAAAAATTTTTTAGATCATAATATGGGGTTAACTGTTATAAAGAAAATCTTGATCTGTGGCCCATTGTTTAGAGCCTAAATTTTTTCTAAAACTTTAGTAAAACCGCTAAACTTGATGGAACTATTCACATGTAATTAGTATTAAAAAAACGTTTAAACACCTTTATGTATAGCAGCCTATAATTTCTTACTTAGGAACTAAATTTAATTTAATTTCACCCAGATTTTGAAGTAAAATGTTAAAAACTTAAAAATTAATAATAAATTAAATGAGTAGTGGTTATTATAAATTTCAAACTTTGAGAGGACTAAGATTCTAGGCTAATGTGGAAGCAAAATAAAGAATGAAAGGAGAAGAATCACAACATAATACATACCCTATTGGTTTGTGCTTTTTATGAGAAAATGGACAAAGTATCCTTATGTGTTTTACAAGTTCCCTTGTTTACTAAGAAGGGAAAAAGATTATCAAGGAGTAAACAAGAGACGGAAAAAAGTTGGAAAGGGACAAAAGGATATGATCATCCAAATATATCTATTCATATTTTTCTCCAATGGGAAGCAATAAGTTGACCTAGGTAGCTCTATCCCGGAATATTGAAGCGTACTTTATATATCGGCACAAAAAGAAAAAAAAAGTTTAGCCCACGTTATGACGCATCTAAAAATCTTATTTTACTACAGTAGTCAGTAGATAAAAGAGGGGTTAATTTAACTTCTAACCATCCATCATTTTGCCCTAGATTGGATGCTTTGATGTCCATAAAGCATGATTTTTTTCCGAAAGATAGTTAATCAAGAAAACCCATTACGAACATCTGGGAAGGGGGCCTGCATTCATGCCACACTTCAATCGAACTCTCTGGCCAAGGTTTAAGAGGATCCGGATTCCGGATTATATTTTTTCTGTCTCTAACGGACCAAAAGACTACTGTCGCTCGTCATTATTGTTGGAGAGGATTTCGGGCCATGCCCATACAATTAAGCTAACTATTATAAATAATAGAATAGTGGCCTCACTAATATAACATGTAAGAATGGGACGGAAACTGAAAATCATGTTGCCACCAACGTACACGATACATAGTATTAGTTTAAAAACTACATTAAAGCCCGTATGCAATCCAAATCAGTATATTTTACCCGGCAAGTTTCAATGACAATGCAAGAACAATACAATATAAACGAGAGTGGTGAATGTGTTTCCATTAAATACCCATATAAACCATAAGTCCATCCCCACCCTAGTGGATTCTCTCATTCACTTCTAATCATATCATCAATATTCTCTTACTTTGAAGCACCAAGCTACCATGGCTTCAAAACACCAGTGTTTTTATGTAGCCTTCTTCATATTTGGTGTTTGGGCCTATCAAGGGTTGGGCCTTATGCTTCATGAATTATCCATGTCTTGCATGAACAATGGATGGTTCAGTATGGGCGTGTGTACAAAGATGCGGGGGAGAAGGAGCAACGTTTCAAAATATTCAAGGACAATGTAGAACGGATAGAGTCCTTCAACAAGGGTGAAGATAAATCATACAGGCTATGCATCAATGAATTTGCAGATCAAATCAACGAGGAGTTTACGGCCTTTCATAATAGATATAGGGCAGCCCATGTTAGGGAATCTAAATCAACTTCTTTCATGTATAAGAATATCACTGTGGTGCCGCCCAGCATCGACTGGAGAGAGAAGGGGGCTGTAACTCCCATCAAGAACCAAGGAATGTGGTGAGTGAAGTATACAAGTGTACAGGACCTGTGCACAACATCTATGTTTGATTTTTTTTTTTTCATTGGGCCTGTATACTTCTCTAGGAAAGGCCCAGCAATTCCTAGGATTCTTAGGTTGTTGTTTGCATAGTTAAGTATGGTAAGAATTCACTATATGGCTGTGATATTGTATCTTTTAATGTCAACAATTTCTTAACCCCTGTTTGTTTGTCTTTTCTACATTTCATTACAGAATGCCCAAATACCACTATTATGTTGTTTATAGGGGACGTCGTCCAGGATTGTATCCTTCATAGGCTGAATGCAAAGCACAAGTGTAAGGGTTTCCTAATGCAATATTCAAAGGATTTGCCGATTTACAAGATGCTAGGGATAGTATTCAGATGTACAAAGAAACTAAAGACCCCAAAGTTGAATTTGTTGAACCACCCGCTCGTAATCATCAGAGGCAGGACATGGTTGGAGTTGATCATGTGTCTCAACTCACGTCACTTGTGATTTTTCTAGTTGCAATCATATATTTTATGTGGGCAGTCACTTTGCACCTTACATTTGGTTAGTAATGTGTAACGCGGCCCTTGTTTGCTGTTGGTTTTGTAATTAAGCACCAGAGGATATATGATGCAGGCTACTAATGGAAATTATAAGCCACCAACTTTTTCTGTATTTTATTGTGTGTGGTTAACTAAGTTCAAGCCATTATGAGATATTACCATTTTTAATAAGTTGATGAAGTTGTATTAATGTAGCACTAATGGTTATTATTCAAACACTGTTAGACAGATTCATGCTACCTTATGTGCCCACGAGTGGTGACTGCATTATTTCCACAAGAATTAAATTAATGTTGTCATGTTGGTTGAGATATGATCTCAGTTTTAGACGATTGGCATAATGCTTATGAGATATAATGCATTATTTCATAGTCCAATTTGGTTTGGCATTGTTACAGTTGGGTAAGACTAACTGGATTAAGAATGTGTTACCATTGTTCATCAATATTTGATAGCACCCTTTCACAATTATCATGGCCATTTGTTTCTTCTATGTTGTCCCAAAGCTGTTCATTGTAGGCAAAATAATCAGGAGTCACCATTCTGGTCCGCCCAAGAATTGGATAGCAGAAATGAAAAATAATAATAATTATTATTATTAAAAATTGTATTCAGCCGAGATTTTCTTTCTCCACCACTGTGCAAAAGAGATTAAGTACTAGTGGGAAATAGTTGCGTGCTATATAGCTCAACAAGTTAAGGGACATTAGAAGTCCTTAAGGGAGGCAAAGAGCACAGGTTTGAACCCCCATTCAGAACAGGTAGACTTTAGCCATCATTAATTTAGTTTTATGTTTCTTCTATCTTTGATTTTCTACTTTTGAATCATCCAAACATGGTTAAGTAGGTGAAATACCCACTTACCTTCACCATTCCAAACACATATTTCTTTTAACCAAAAAGTGAATTGTACTTTCAAAACACTTCTAAAATACTTTGATTTGACCTTTCACTTCACTTTTCTTCACCAATTAAATTACCAAATGCCCCCTATAGAGCATCGGGATGACGTTATCTCTCTCTTGACAAGTAAAGATTGCCCTTTTAGATCTCCACTCTTGACCTTTTACTCTTCACCCAACCTAATAAAAACTTGAGAATATTCATCCATGAAAACATCTGGGATATGAATTTACACACAACAATTGAAGTATTAGATACAATATGATACATTAGGCTATTATGAATATTATCCAGGTATCATTATAGAGCTAAAGCATTTAGCCTTGGGCCAATTTCTTGGTTCATGAAGAGTGGCATGAACAGGATCTTCAACGTGAACTAATTGTCATTATAGAAATAAAATTACCCAAATGATTAAATTACGAATGATATTGTTATTAAGAAAATGCAAACTTCAATATAAAGTTACTATTGACGATGTAAACTATTTTCTTAATAACATTTTGTGTGATTACCCATGGAAAAGGATCTTGTTAGGCCTTCTCAACGGTAGCCGCTACGGAAGGAATCACCAAGCTCAGTACAGGTAAGTTGCTCTCTTTATCTGAGCAAGAGCTAGTGGACTGCGACAAGAGCAGTGAGGACCAAGGCTGCGAGGGTGGCCTAATGGACGATGCCTGCCAATTCATCCAACACAACTAAGGCCTTGCAACTGAAGCTGAGTACCCACATGTGGGAGCTAATGACTCATGTAATCCCGAGGAATCTGCTAACCATGCTGCCAAAATTACTGGCCATGAAGATGTGCCCGCCAATAATGAAAAGGCACTTTTGAAGGTTGTGGCTAACCAACCAGTTTCTATTGCCATTGATGCCAGTGGATGTGAGTTCCAATTATACTCTGGCGGTGTTTTCACGGGTCAATATGATACTGATCTAGATCATGGTGTTACCGTGGTCGGATATGGAACAACTGTTGATGGGATCAAATACTGGCTCGTCAAGAACTCATGAGGCATTGGATGGGGTGAAGATGGATACATTAGAATGAAAAGGGATCTTGATGCCAAGGGAGGACACTGTGGCATTGCCCTGCAGGCCTCCTACCCAACTGCTTAGCCAATTACACCCCTCATGGTACATATTTAATGTTGTTTCTCTATCCGCTTGTAACAAGTGTGTTATCTTCGTATGTACAAATTACAAAGCACTACTAAGAAATCGAGGAAGTGATGCATGGCTTCTTTCTCATGCAGTCTTTCACATTATTTTCATATGCTGGAACGATCTTTTTTGTTTGAGCCATTTTCCTAGAATTTAATTTCCCATCGTCTATATTGTCGTGGAGAGAAGTTAGAACTACACTTTTCCAATTAGCCGGGGTTTTTAAACCTTCGGATCAAGATGGTTTTCTTCCAACATATTTGGATAAAATGGGACCCAATTTGGTAACTTTAGTCAAAGTTTCTTCTAGAATTAATTTCCTTTGACCGGATTAATAAAACTTTTATTTTGTTAATTCAAATGAAAAAAGCTTTCACTGAATGTCAAGGCCTCAGACCCATTAATCTTTTTAAGGTAATCCATAAAACAATTTATCATTCTATTGCTAACACATTTAAATTAGACTTTAACAAAATTATAGGTCGTTTTTTAAAGTGCTTTTATCAACAGGAGACACATTGCTAATAGCTACATGATAACACACAAGTATTAGAGGCTTTCGGGTTCCATGACAACTTTACCCGCATCTTTATGCGATATTGGGATGCATAGAATCTGTCCCCTACTCCATCCTCGTAAACTAATCTCCTTTCAGAAACATCCGTCCCAGAGGGTTGAGATAAGAAGGCTTCTCTTCATACATGTCGTCTTAGGATCTGAGGTTTTATATAGGACGTTTATTAAAGCCAAATTAAAACAAGAAAATTTTTGGGTAACTAAAATTGCTAGGAGTACTTTTGTAGAGCCAACCTATCAAAAACAAGGAAAATTAAAGATTATTTTGGAAGACTATTAAAAAGCTTTGAGGTAAAGGATCAATTTTAGTAATTAACCAGCCTGATTTGTTATCGATGGGCATGCGTGCAACACTGTCAAAAGGCTATAGCCTCCATTTTCGTGAGACAAATAGTAGAATATATGAATTACAATTTTAATAAGGATGTGCAAATAGATGAAACTCCCCTGAGAGGATTGAAGTTCAAGAGATGTACAAAGAGGCCCATTTTAATACATTGGGTGAATAATTAATGAGGATAGAAAGATTGAGGAAGACGTCGAGCATAAGATAAGAGCATGATGGTTTAATTGAAGACTAGTTTGCTACTTGAGTGCTTGTGATTGGCCAAGACCAACAATAGTGAAGGAAAGTTTTTACCAGTGCTGATTAGACCTACTATGACTTGATAAAGTATAATGTTGGTCAATTAAAAGCAATACAAGTACAAACTGATTATATGATATAAGAATATTGAGATAGATCTGTGATTAAACTAAGATAGACAATATAAAAAAAAAATAGCACATTCAATAGATTTGTGAATAAGCTAAGCAAGACAAGAAAAAAATAGCTCATTCAAGAGCATTTATGGGTTACATCAATAGGTGATAAATTATAAAAGATTAATTTGAGAGACCATGTCCAACGCAAACTAGCAACAACATCATTGAATAAAAGTTTTTTTTGTACAAGTTGATAGTCCACCAAGAAAAACAGTAGGTGAGTATATCAATGGAAGTAGGAATGATGGATTTAAAGGAATGCAACCTATTAGATGATTTGGCACAGGATAGACCATATGGAGAAACTAAGTTCTTATAATGGACGCCAAAAGAGTTGGGCTTTGATGATGATGATATTAAAATTACTAAATCCCATTTTTTAAAATTTTCTTCACTTTCTATTTATGAGCCTTTTTGTGGTGGACTCTGTTTCCTTATTTGTGTCTTGATGGCTTTGCTGGTCTCTGTGGGTTTTCTTGTTTCGATGTCTCTCTTGAAAAAATTATGTTTTTGCGGCAATTAGTTTGAGACTTATTATTTCGTAGATAGAAAAGTGTTGGGGTCAAGGTGCCTATCAATTTATCTCCAGAGTGATTGCCCCATGGTGACATCACCATAGGGCACCCGGCACTCATATAATCTTAATTCATTTTGGAAAGACAGATTATTTCCCCCTCTTTCTCTTACTACCCCAATAGAAATGTCATGTAATGAATATTGCACTTCAAATGATTTAGAAATGTGTTTCCAAAAAAATTAATGGTGCAATCTGTTCAGCGTATTTAAATTTTACTTAATCAAAAGTTACGTATGTAAACTTGATTTACATATTCCATGCTAAAAGAAAATTGACTCCTTGAATAATTTGATTTTATTATCATTTATGCCTTCCCTAATTTTTCAATTATGAAGTTAAAGTGGTTTTTTTAACCTCTAACATGTCTTCCTTTTATGGTTTTACGACTAACCACCTACATTTTTTACTGATTAAAAATGACCACCGGCCTTTCTTATATCTACAATTTGACACCTACGTCAATCTGAAAATATCAATCAACACTCTTGACTAAGGCTAGATTTTGACCAATTGAAAAAATCAGACATTTCTTTTTCTTCATCTTTTTCTTTTTCCTTTCTTCATTTTTTTTTTTTTTTGGTGAAAGGATGAAAATTCCATGATCAGGTCCATCCTGGCTCATGTCATTTCCGATATATTAATACTGTCCAATTTAACACAGGTTGATGGCCTTTTCGTGTTAATGCCTCTAAAGTTAACATAAATTAGGTTAGATATGTGGGAACTTTTATTATTTTAGGACAAAGCATGCTGAATTTTTTCATGTGGCTCTGCGCTTCACTGCTACTCAGTATGGTTGATTGAAGTTATTAGATTAATGAAAGTGCTTTAATAGACAACAAAAAAATAAAGGATTTTACCAAAAAAATCATTTAAGGGAACCACCAAACTATAAAATTCACCCTAGGTGTGACTACTCCGGTTCATTCTTTTTTATTTAATTGGCAAGTGGCGATATCATCGCAGGTTTTTTACATCAGTGACGAAATCGATGCTTCCTTGTTTTCATTTAAACAAAATAAACCCTTATTTATTTTTCTTCTTTTTCCTTTCCTTTTTATAAAAGAGTGGTTCTAAGGCTTTTCATCTCCCTCCGTCTACGAAAGAGTGGCTCCAAAACTTCCTAAACTAGCAGACTAAATATCTTTAAAGACCTAAAACTTCCAAAAGATCCAACTGTAGCCTATTAGAAAATGGGTACCAACTTCCTCTAAACATGTCATAGTTGCAATAAATGGCTCGTTAAAAAAGGTTTGAACAATCCAAGACATTTGACACATGAATGTTGAATTCAACCTTCAACTAGAGATAATCTCTCAAAATTTTACGGACTACCTTCTATACAACCAATGTGACTCATAGTTTGCTGCATGCTATTATCAAGATTCCTCAATGGTATATGGTAAATTTTGGTTTACTTCAAAGACTTTTTAAAAAGTGGATGTGTTTGGATTGCAGTGTCAAATGACTCATCCTCTGACTTGCATAAGGTGCAAGCTGCAAAGTTCACAAAGCTGTGTTCTCAACTCTTTACTTGACTATCTCTGCCATCCAACAAAACACCTCCAGTGTCGAAAACTCTTGACTATCCTTAAATCTGCCCTCTGAGGTCATTTTCATCAAATTTGACCTTCAGATCAGAACACCTCTCATAAATCACATAATTAGCCAATTCACCACTCAGGTCATAGCGATATTCTCATGTGTTTTATATGATCTTTCTCACCCAATAGATTAAAAAAATAGTGAAATCATATCTACAATTCACATATGAGATTCCGATTCAAAGTTTTAGATTTCATCTAGCCCACATTTACAAAGATAAAGTTTTAAAAAAGAACTAAGATGAAAAGCCTTGTAAATCATTGTTCATGAAAGGAAGAAGATGAAAAACCTTGGAACCACTCTTTCATGACGAGGAGGAGAAGAAGAAATATAAGTTTCTTGTGTTTAAATGAAAATCAAGGAGCATTGATTTCGCTGCTGGAGCAAAGAACCTGCAGTGATATTGCCCCTTGCCAATTAGATGAAAAAAAATGAACCGGCATGCGCACCCACACCTAAGGTGAGTTTTATGGTTTGGTGGTACCCTTAAATGACTTTTTTGGCAAAATCCTCATAAAAAATAATTAGATGGTCTCAACTTGGAAACCGTTTGCGGCTTTATCCGATACATAGTGCTAGTGAGTGGTGTTGTGTATCCGAAATTTTATCAATGATCAATCGTAAAGAGGTCGGCGAATTCCTCATCATAAAAATAAAAAATAAAATAAAATAAAATAAAAAGTCATATGGTTGTTCCAATTATTAGAAATTATTTGTGGTTGTTTCTTAAATTTACTGACCAAACAACAATTCGTTTCTCATGTCTGCAAGGAAGGATTTTGGGGCCATGACCCATACCATGGCTGGGCACACATCACACGAACGGCTATGATTAATTAAATCGTGTGCCCAGAATACGACTGAAAGTAATGTTGCCTCCACCGTACACGATACCTAGTATCAGAAAACTACATTTAAAGTCTCCAACGTTTCATTGTTACCACTCAAATCAGTTTGTTTTCCCCAGCACGTTTTCTTTCTAACCCTCCCCAATGCCACTGGATGCAACGTTGAAGTTGGAGGAGTGAGGAATGAATCCATTTTCATGAAATGCCTATAAAAACCATACTCATGACCCTAGCCAGTGTATACTTGCAATTCAGTTCTAATCACACCATCAAATCTCTTACTTAGAACTTAAGACACCATGGCTTCAAAATACCAGTGTTTTTACATGGCCTTCTTCATCTTGGGTATTTGGACCTATCAGGGCTTGGGCCGTATGCTCCATGAAACATCAATGTCCGAGTTGCATGAACAATGGATCCTTCAATTTGGGCGTGTGTACAATGATGCGGCGGAGAAGGAGCATCGTTTCACAATATTCAAGGACAATGTCGAACGTATAGAGTCCTTCAACAATGCCGGTGAAAAATTATACCGGCTAAGTGTCAATGAATTTGCAGACCTGACCAACGAAGAGTTTAGGGCCTCTCGCAATGGATATAGGCCGGCCCATGTTAGAGAATCCAAGGTGACTTCCTTCATGTATGAGAACATCACTGCAGTGCCTGCCGGTATGGACTGGAGAAAGAAGGGAGCTGTAACTCCCATCAAGAACCAAGCGCAATGTGGTGAGTGAAATAGTCTAAGGTTAAAGGCTTTAATGCAACTAGCTTTCGTCGGATTTGGGTTGGGCCTGTGTTACAGTAGGCAAAGCCCAACAGCTTGTGTGGCTACGGACCATGCATTTTATTACCGTAGGAAAAGCCCAACAGTGTTGTGTAGCTAAGGACCCTGCATTTTTTTTCCTTTTTTTTTTTTGGTGTCCTGAATTAAAAGTCCATTTGCCTACTACCTCCGGAATTCTAAGAATTTCCTAGGAATTAGAATTTTGAAAAGGTCCCTTTCCTGCTGGATCTTAGGGATCCGTGACCCATTAAACTTTAATTACTTGAAGACTATCAAGTCCAGTACAAGAGGCACTCTTGCGCCGCAACCGCTAAAAACCGAGTCCGATCATCCATCCAAAAAGTGTTTTATGTGGAATTGTGAAGGATTTTGTTTTTTTTTTGCTTTTCTTCGCAATTAACAACTAAACCAAAAGTAGATTTTATTGTCGACGCAAAAGCATGTTCACTTTCTAGATTTTTTTGCTCAAAAAGAGATCACAAAAAAAGAAAGAAAAAAAAACCAAAAAAGGTACACTTTCTTTGCTCATAGGAAAAGCTTGTACAAGCCTTTATTCAGCTTAGTCATATTGCTGAAAATAGGGGTAACTGAATAAGGAAATTTCTAATGATGTTATAGTAAAGAAAACGAATAGTTAAATCTAAAGATAGTTATTGCAAAGTAATCTATTTGCTCGATAACATTTTGTGCAATTATCTATGGAACAGGATGTTGTTGGGCCTTTTCAGCTGTAGCAGCCGTGGAAGGAATCACAAAACTTAATACAAATAAGTTGCTTTCTCTATCTGAGCAGGAGCTAGTGGACTGTGACACCAAAGGTTTGGATCAAGGTTGCAGCGGTGGCCTCATGGACGATGCCTTCTTATTCATCCAACATAATCGAGGCCTTACTACTGAAGCTAACTATCCATATGTTGGAGCTGATGACTCATGTAACACTAAGGCATCTGCTAACCATGCTGCTAAGATCACTGGCCATGAAGACGTGCCGGCCAATAGTGAAAGTGCACTTTTAAAGGCAGTGGCTAACCAACCAGTTTCCGTTGCCATCAATGCAAGTGGATTTGATTTCCAGTTCTACTCTAGTGGAATTTTCACTAGTCAATGTGGTACTGATTTAGATCATGGCGTTACCACAGTTGGATATGGAACAACTGCTGACGGCACCAAATACTGGCTAGTCAAGAATTCGTGGGGCACTGGATGGGGCGAAGAAGGATACATTAGGATGGAAAGAGATGTTAATGCCAAGGAAGGACTATGTGGCATTGCCATGGAGGCCTCTTACCCAACTGCTTAGCCAATCAAACCCCTTATGCTGCATGTATACCGCTTGCTTGTGTATCAGTTGGTCTGAAGTGTGTTGTTACCTTCATATGTACAAATCACTATACTAAGACAAGAAAAAGTGTTATGTGGCTTCCTTATAAATGGGAATGTTGGGACTCTTTTGTTCTTCTTGAATTATTTATAGAAAAAAACTGTAGAAAATAAAATTAACAACAATGCCATTTGTAGCATTACAAGTTAGGGATTTAATCTTATGGGAACAGTTCTCACAAGTACTGTGAGAAGTCTCATCTGGACCATCCATTCCAAGATGAGATCCAACGGCATCCACGCCCCAGCATAAAAGCACCCAAATCCCGGTTGAAATTTCATTTCCCTCTCCCAAACCAGATTCGAGCTAGGGCAGGGAGGGAGAAAAACGCAGGACGCAGATCGGCCTCCACCTTCCAGACGCTGGTGCACGACCCATCTCCTTCACCTCTCTTCCTTCCCAGGGGCCGGTGCAGTACAGTAATCGCCGTCTCCGTCCATCTCATCCGCCGCCGATCTCAGGTATGCTCTTTTCTCTCTTCCTCCCTCTCTCCCTCTTTCTCTGCCTCTCCCTCTCTCCTTTTCTCGAGCTCTCCCTCTCTTGCTTTCTTTCGTCTCTTACCCTCTCCCTCTCTCTTTCTGTCTTTGTTCCCCTTTCTCCCTCCCCCTTTGTCTCTCGCTTCCTCTCTCTCTCGCGCCCTTTTTCGCCTCTTTCTCTCTCGCCCTATATCTCTCCCCATCTGACTCTCGCTTCCTCTCTCTCTCGCTCCCTTTTTCGCCTCTCTCTCTCGCCCTCTATCTCTCCCCATCTGTCTCTCGCTCCTCCCTCTCTCGCCCCTTCTCCCTCTCTCTCTCCCCCCCTTTCCCTCTCCCTCTCCCTCTCTCTCTCCCCTCTCGCCCTCTCCCTCTCCACATCTGTCTCTCACTCCCTCTCTCTACTCTCCCTCCCTCTCTGCATCTCTGCCTCTCTCCTCTGTTTCTCCCTGAAGCTCCTTTTGTTTATCTATCTTTAATTCTTTTTAACCCTCACTCTCTGTCTCCCTCTGATCCTCTGTACAGATTCCGGCAATGAACTTCTCTTCACAAGTTGTAGAAAGCTCTTCACAAGTTGCAGAAAGCGACCAGATAGTAGAGCATGATGGGAGAGATACATGTGATGAAGGACAGCTTGATTTGCAGCTATGGTTTCCGAGAAAAACCCAGCTTTCGACAGAACCACATCTCCCATCCTCCTCTCAAAGCCCAAGCTCACCTCAAGTTTGTCTCTCTCATTCCAATTTTTAATTTAAATATTTATGCCACAATTTTTTTTCTTTTATTTACCAATAGGGTAGAATTTTCATGGTAGTTCTATTATACAAAATTGGCCAGTATTACTCGTGAATAATTTGGATGCCTGATTTACCTACAATTTTTCTAATAATTCCATTTATTTAGTTTCTTATTACTTTTTTTTATTTTGTTTTGCATATATTGTCATTCATGGCTTCTAAAAGAGAGATGCAAATCCATATTTACCAGTTATGTCATTTGTTCCACAAGTCGGTGAAGATTTATTACCGAAAGTAGGACAATATTTTGAGAATATAGATGATGCTTACACTGCTTATAACAGTTATGCGAAAGTAGCGGGTTTCAACATTAAAAGAAGCTCAGAGACGAAATTCAATAATGAAGTGGTGAGAAAAAAGTCTGTGTGTTCTAAAGAAGGTTGTAAGAAAGAAATGTTTGGTGATAAAAGGGCAACACAAAAACGGTTTTCAGCTACAAGAGAGAATTGTGGGGCATACCTTCAGATTAAAAAAACCAAAGAGGGGCGGTGGATTGTATTTAGAATTATTGTGGAACATTCTCACTTGTTAAGTACCCCTAGAAAGACTTACATGCTACGGTCACACCGTAGAATTAGTGCTCCAAAAAAGAAACTCATAGATACTTATGGAGCGGCTAATCTAAGACCAAACAAACAAATGGGATTATTAGTGTTGCAAGCAGGTGGGAGAGATAAAGTTGGTTTCATTGAAACAAACTTTCGAAATCACATTAGAGACAAAAGGAAAGAAACAAAGGATAATAATGGACCAATGTTTTATGAATACTTTAGAAAAAAGAAAGAGAAAGATTCAAGATACTTCTTTTCTATTGAGAAAGATGATGAGGACCACATAAAACATGTATTTTGGGCTGATTATTATTTTCAAAAATCATTTAAGGAATTTGGAGATGTTGTCTCATTTGATACGACGTACAATAAAAATAGATATGGTCTCATTTTTGGTGCATTCACTGGAATTAATAACCATAATCAGTCAATTTTGTTTGGATGTTGCCTAATATCAAATGAAACTTTTGACACATTTGTTTGGGTTTTTAATCAATGGCTTGAAGCAATGCAAGGAAACCCACCAAACACATTCTTGACAGACCAGGATCCTGCAATGACAAAAGCAATTAGTTCTATCATGCCCACCACAACCCACCGTTATTGTTTGTGGCACATCATGCAAAATTTGCAGAAAAACTTAGGTGGAGTTGCGATACATAAAGATGGCTTGATTAAAGCTATTAAAAGAGTCACATTCAACTCTTTGACAATTGAACACTTTGAATTGAGTTGGAACAACATGATGACTAAATATGATGTTTCGAACAATGATTGGCTAAATGCGATGTACAACATCCGTCATATGTGGATACCGGTTTATATGAAACATTTATTTTTTGGAGGAATGTCTACAACGTCAAGGAGTGAAAGTATCAATGCTTTCGTAAACCAATACGTCACTCAAAAAAATGGATTGTGTGATTTTATGTTTCGGTTTGAACAAGGAGTTGAAACTCAAAAATATCATTTGTTGGTGGCAAATCATGAAACTATTAATGGAAGGCCAAAATTAATGACAAATTTGCCCATGGAGCAAAGATGTCAGAAATATATACGAAGAAGATGTTCTACAAGTTCCAAGATCAATTCATGTATATAACATCTGGCATTGTTGATATTGTAAAAGATGAGGTTGAACAAAAAACTTATAATGTTTCATCATACGAAAATGCGAAAGAAATTCAAAGAACTGTCATTTTCAAAAAAGAACAGATGGATGCAAAATGTTCTTGTCAATTGTTTGAGTTTCAAGGGATTCCATGTGGACATATCATTTGCGTCTTGAAACAGGAGAGAATCTATACATTCCCAGAACAGTTTATTTTGAGAAGATGGACTAGATATGCAAGAGTAGATGATGATTCTGAAAGTAGTATGACATTTGATGGTTCGTTGCTTGAACGACATGGAGATTTAGCATTTGATGCTGCAATTATTGTTGATGAAGGTGCCTTGTGTAAGAAAGCATATCATTATGCAAAAAGGTTATTCCAAACGATGAAAAAGGGTATTCGCGAGATTAATGAAAAGGAAGTAATGATAGAACATGATCATAAGAGAAAAGAAAATACCATTTGTTCTACAGAGAGGTATCTTGCACCACAACAAGCCATTACAAAAGGTCGTCCGAAGAGATTGAAGTCCTCTATGGAAAAAGCTATGAAAAAAGATAGACTTTGTCGTGGATGTGGAAAGCGTGGTGTTGCACATGATAAGCGCAATTGTCCCTCGCTTGTAGATAGGTATTCTTACACATAATTGTTGCATTAACTTTTAGTGTTCAATTAAAAGTTACTAATGATTGCATCTATTCCTTTCAGATCTGAATGTGAGGCATCGAAAGGTCAACTTCCGAGGATGATACACTCACACAAAGCTAGATGTAAGTTTCTATTCATCAACAATTTAATCACATGATTTGTGGCTTTACAAATTGACTGACGATATTTTTTTTTCTTATTTTTTTTAATGCAGATTGAATTCACTGTAGATGTGTTCCCTTGTATTCATACCTTTAGTTCAAACATGAAAGAGTCTTGATGCATCCTGGATGAAGCAAGCATGAAGGCCCATGATGGAGCACTTTTTATTTTTGGGTGCTTTTTTTTTTTTTGGATTATGTTTGTTAAATGTATGTGGGGTCCTGAGTGGAACATGTATTCACATCATGCAAATTTTTTGATATGTGGGTGGTTCCTGAAAAGGGATAAGGCATGTTTTGATCATTTATATTCATAAATGTAAACAATGGTAAGAGTTGGTATCAATTATCATATTTCCTTTAACAGATGTGTTAAAAAGTGTGGATTCATTCTTTCAATATATTCAGTGGTCTCACTTCCTTTTCTTTTCTTTTCCATAGTGGCGTTGAATGCAGTTGCAATTGAGTTGTAATGGAGTTGTAGCATGGTTATTTTTATTTTTACAAATGGGTGGTTTGTATTTGTAAGTTGGATTGTCTGCTTGTTTGATCACTCCTTGGCTGGGATTTCAGAACAAATGGGTGGATTGTTATTTCTATTTTTACAAATGGGTGGTCTGTTATTTATATTTTCCATAGTGTTTGCTTGTTATTTCTGTGTTTGATCATCACCACAAATCTCTTCAGACTCAAGAGGTCACTGTAAATCTCATCATCCCCTTCAAAGCGCCATAGATTTCTTTCTTCCCAGATTATCCAGATCGTCACCAAGAAAGAAATCCTCCACATGCCCCACTTCGGAGGAGCCACCATATAACTTCCATTCTTTAAAGAGATCATGTAAGGATGAGAAACGAACCCAATTACAGTCAAAACCAACCCAAAATAGATCTCCGCATTGGCAAAATGATTTCCAGAGATGATTCGTTGCAGTGTGACAGGAGCATTATCTCCTCATGGTTCTTCAAACTACTCAATTCTTGAAGAGAACATAACAAGTTCCATCCCATTACAAGTCCAGGAGCTAGCTTTACAACAAAATGCATCATAAGAGACTACCAACTTGGTACCATAGGTAACCAACTGATACCACTGATTAAACATGCCAACTGATACCATTGATTTCAATAAAAGATCCAAACATGCCAACTGGTAGCCACATACATTTAACAATTAAGATCCAAATATGCATTTAACAGTCAAGATCCAAATATACAAACTGATACCCGCATACATTTAAAACAAGATCCAAATACACAGAGAGGAAAAAAAAAAACGGCATCCAAAAACTCCCAAATTGGCAAAGAACTGAACCCAGTGCTTAGGCATAGACCTTCATGTTGTCTTCAACTTGGTTGCTTCAAAACCACATCAGAAAACGAAAGGAAAATACATCATAACCACAACACACCAGCTTCTTTCAAGCACCAGATCACCAGATGTATGAACAGCCATGAGATGATCAAGCCCCCCAACAAGCAACCCTCCAATAAAGATAGCTGGAAATTGCTACCTCTGATCACCAGAGAACCCAGCCAGCTCTTCAACAACAACCACCTCTTCATCTTCCTTCACCTCATACATGGCAAGGTTCACCCAAGACCAAGAAGAGGCCGTCTAACCACATAGCACATACATCACCCAAGTCGACCAATTACTAGAACCGGGTTCTCTAAAACGAGCCCTTGGATTTGATTGGAATGGGTGATATTGCTACTGCTCCTGTTAGCATCATTGGTGAGGACATCAATCCTGCTGTTTGTAGAAATAAAGCCAGTCAAAGAAGAACTACAGTGAATGCAATCTGCATTAAAAAATAGGAAAAAAAAAAGCCACTCATTTTGTAAAGCCTTCATTGTTTTTCACCCTAAACTATTCTGTTCCAGTTTCCTCTTTATGCAGTCTTAGTCTGAAAATCAAATTCATTTTCATACATGGCGGAGATAGATTCTGGAAAAAAAAGTTACAATGAGAGGGAGGGAGGGAGAGAGAAAGATAAAGATAAAGAGGCAGAGATAGATAAACAAAAGGAGCTTCAGGGAGAAACAGAAAAGAGAGGCAGAGATGCAGAGGGAGGGAGAGTAGAGAGAGGGAGCGAGAGACAGATGTGGAGAGGGAGAGGGCGAGAGGGAAAGGGGGAGAGAGAGAGAGGGAGAAGGGGCGAGAGAGGGAGGAGCGAGAGACAGATGGGGAGAGATAGAGGGCGAGAGAGAGAGAGGCGAAAAAGGGAGCGAGAGAGAGAGGAAGCGAGAGACAGATGGGGAGAAATAGAGGGCGAGAGAGAAAGAGGCGAAAAAGGGCGCGAGAGAGAGAGGAAGTGAGAGACAAAGGGCGAGAGAGAAAGGGGGACAGAGACAGAAAGAGAGAGGGAGAGGGTAAGAGACGAAAGAGAGCAAGAGAGGGAGAGCTCGAGAAAAGGAGAGAGGGAGAGGCAGAGAAAGAGGGAGAGAGGGAGGAAGAGAGAAAAGAGCATACCTGAGATCGGCGGCGGATGAGATGGACGGAGACGGCGATTACTGTACTGCACTGGCTCCTGGGAAGGAGGAGAGGTGAAGGAGATGGGTCGTCCACCAGCGTCTGGAAGGTGGAGGCCGATCTGCATCCTGCATTTTTCTCCCTCCCTACCCCTAGCTCGAATCTGGTTTGGGAGAGGGAAATGAAATTTCAACCGGGATTTGGGTGCTTTTATGCTGGGGCGTGGATGCCATTGGATCTCATCTTGGAATGGATGGTCCAGATGAGACTTCTCACAGTACTTGTGAGAACTGTTCTCATAAGATTAAATCCCTACAAGTTAAACATCTAATAAAATAGACAAAATGACAAATAATCACATTCATCCCTCATCTGTTTTCACTTGCTGAAATAGCAATAGGGCAAGTCTATAAATATAACCCTTAAAAAATACAACAATTACCAATATTTTTTCATGTAAATTGAAAGGCATTTGTTGATTAGTTGGGTTAAAACACATCCATAACCTCTTGTACCTTTTGTTATCGATTGAATCCTGGCTGCAGGATTAAAAGTTAGCTACTTAAATTTCTATTGACAATATCAGTCAACCACCTTGACTCAAGATCGAAGGCAAAATTTGACTTTTGGGTCAGTCAAAAAACTAAAGTCCAACTGACCCAACAAGAGATCTAGAGTCTTGAGCCCAAATCCGGGTCCAGACCCAAAGGTTGATTGGGGCGGGACCAGGGTCCATCCATAGCACTAACCGACTAACCTCATTCCATTATAAACATGTGCTTCCAATTCGCGGAAGGATCCGGAGTGAAACCCAAGCTCAGGAATTAAAGCAAGGCAGATCTTCCTTACTTGTTAGGGTTTCGATTTTTCTAGGGCTTTTGGGACTTTCTCTTTTGAACTCCAATCCTTCGATTCTCCTTCTCTTGTTCTAAATTTCTAATCCGCTACTGTTTGGCAGATTTGCTTCGTCTTTCTTGATGGCGACCGAATCCAAGGTAGCACCGACTGAAGATGCCAAGATCGATCTCTTCGAGGATGACGACGAGTTCGAGGAATTTGAAATCGATGGAGGTAACTCCACCCATCTCCTCTTGTAACTTCGATTCTGCTTACGTATTGCGTTTTGATTTGACTGGGATTGGAATTGAAGCTATCTGGGTTGAAATTTGGAAGAAGCAAGTACTAAGGTTGATCTTGTTGTTTCTATTCCTAATTTGTTTGATGAGTGGTAGAATATGAGTCTCGCAGATCAATTAGGGGTTTTGGCATCTGGGTTTCGGTTGAAACGCTGAAATTTGTTGAATGTCGGATGTTTTGGTTCAGCTTGATTTATGGTGAGAATGGATCTGGGTTTTGGTGGGGTTCCTTTGGTGTTATTTTTATGGTTATCACCAGTGGAAAAGGCTAGATTTTTCGAGTTTAATAGAAGATTTCAACCAGTTTTGGATGTATCAAGATCTGTTGTAATGTGGTAAGATGGAGGGGAGAAGTCCTAAAGAATTTTGATTTGGTTTAATAGTGATGAAGTTACAAGCTATAGTGTCGTTTGTATTTGACGTGTTTTTCGCGTGTTTGCATTGGATTTTTCTACGATTGCAAAATCACTACCTATGGTCCTGTTTGGATCTTTGGAACTTGGCTTACCTGGACTCTTCTTACCTTTAAATCGACTTACCTTCAAGTCTGGTTTGCATGTAAGCTGAATTGCGTGCACTTGGTTCTGGAAGATCTTCAGAGTCAAAAGGCATTCCTTTTACACATGTGTAGCTCCTGGAGCCCTGTCCTTTTGTCAATCTAATCATTCAAAAAAAGAAAAACAAGAGAAAGGGAAGAAAGAAAAATTATCAGTCTGGCTGTCTTAGAAGTTATGTTTTACCCTTGGTTGTCGCAAGGCTGAGGTTGATAAGATCCTCATCATTATCTCCATCCTAACTTGGAGTAGCTCTCAATGCCGTCTGTTGGAACAGATGGTGAACCATTTTCTCTTCTTTTGTCTCTCCTTTCAAAGTATACACTCCTTTAATTATTTTATTTGGTGTTCGTACTTGTTGAGGGGATCTTCCCAATATCATTGACTAGGAAGGCTAAAGGGTGTGATGCATGGTTTTAAATTCTGGCTGAAACCAGGTTAACTCGGTGCCGGTCAGCTCCAAAACAGAATTGGGACTGGTATTCCAGAGTTTAAGTTTTTATAATATATTGTGTTTTTAAATAAATTGGACTTGATAGCTCACAGGTACAGTCGATGTATGTTTCTGTTCAGCGCGTGGAGTACACAGGTTAGAAACCTAGTTCAAACAAATATATATATATATATATTCTTTTTCTAAGGTCTAAATCAAAGAAATAATTTTTTTTTTCTAAATAGATCTTCATGAATAGGACCCTTTATTTTCTTATGTTCTCAAAAATGGCTACTATATTTTGCGTTTTTATTAAGATTTCACATTGAGCAAAACTTAATTAGATTCTTATTATTATTATTATTATTTTTTGACCAACTTATCCTTAAAAGAATCTCAAATGTTACATTCCGTGAGATAATAATATAATTTTGCCCCTTACCTTAAACTTTGATCAGAACAAGTTAAAAGTTACAATCATTTCAAGATTCCCACTCCACATGAGGCCTTCAATTAATATGCTACCTTAGTCTTTATATATCCAGGTGAGCCCTCGTTGAAAGTAACTTGAGATAGCGAGCTTTGTAAGCTTAAATAAAACTTATCATTTGTCAATAAAAATTATACTAATTATATGCTCCCTTAGTCTTTTTTTTCTTTGTTTAACCAATTTAACTTTTAAGAAAATGACTTCTCCCTTGTGTTAAAAGATTTTAAAAAAAAAAGAAGATAACTTTGCCTTCTAAAGACTTGTAATAATATGTTATACTGTCAGCATCTTAGTGCTCACAATACTAAACATCACTATATTTAGAGTGATTACTTATTAAATAGTTTAATTTTCATATTTTCACTAATTTTTTATTATTATAGATTTTTCAAAAAATTTCTTGACAATTTTTAGAACTGGCACAGCCGTACCAGTCCAGCACGAGCTGAAAGACTGGCGCGGTCAGCACGGACTTGTCCCGGTCCCGGCATGAAGACCGGCACCGGAATTTAAAGCCATGGTATGATACCCTTGCACTTTGTGGAGGACTTTGTTGGAGAACTCAGTGGTCTATGTTTTGTGAGGCTGTAGGTTCCTTCAAGTTTTTTTTTCATTAGGAAGCAAATGTAGAACCTAGATTGTTTGCTTAGAACTTTCATTTGTGATTAGGTTCTTCATTCTTGTTCCTTTGTAGTAGATTGTCAGGTTTTGCTTTCTTCAGCAATTCTTCTTGGGAATTCCATCTTAGTCTGTGTAATAGGTTTTAGGAATCAACCTATTCTTACCATAAGCTAAAATGGCTTGGGAGGGTCTATGGGAAGTCTCCTGACCCTAGACCAATTTTAAATCTGCAGAACACAGGCCCTTTGAGTATGTGTACAACATTTTGACGTACCTGACCCATAGAGCTGGTATTTTTCCTCCAAAGGTTAGGCTTGAACCATGATAGGATTGCGACTCCTGTTTCAGGAGGAGGTTGGGAAATAAGACTTTCATTTTAGTATGTGCAATTTATTATGGGCAGAGATTTTTAATTTTTCTTTCCTATATGATTGTTTCATTACTTCTAAGTTACTTCACTTGTAAGCAGGAGTTAGCATTAAAGGCTAAGATGTACTTTTTCTCTGGTCCCCTTCAATTATTTTAGACTGCAGACTTTCTATGCATTTGAGTTTATGTTGTCGGATTCTGGTCGGAGTCTGCTAATTTCCAGGGTATACTGGCTAGTGTCTACTTTTTTGTAGGCATGTATACATTTTCCGTTTTAGATGCAGTCTGTAGCCTCAGTGCATCAGAACCTTTTGGCTTTTCTTGCAGTTGTGTCGCTTCTGCATTCATTGACTGCTTGGTGTGGAATTATCCTTAGTGATAAAAATAAGGGGGCACCTGGAAAGCAAATATTTTTAAAGATTTTAATTTAGTACCCAATAGATCCAACAGATCCTATTAGAACTTGGCAGTGAAATGTGCCTGGGCGGGGGGTAGCACTAGGTTAGGTGACCTCCTGGGAAGTCCTTGTATTGCACTCCTAAAAATTGCTTTTATTGGGGCTGAGATAGAAATCTACTGATACATATTTGTTGTGTTCAGCAAGCATCTATAGTATTTTTACATCTAACTAAAAAGTGCATATCATCCTCTTCTAGATGGATTGTATATTGTAGAATTCAAAATAATAAAATCTCTTTTTTTATAGTATTATAGAATGAAAAACTTTATTTTGCAGGCAACTATTGCCACTTAGCAATTTAACATTCAACCATCATCTCTACTCTTTTCCTCCTCTCCCCAAGTAACACTTGAGAAAAAAATTTCTTGCTCCTTCCTTGACTCTTTTTCTTCTGCCACAGCCACAGGTAGTGAACTTGACCTGCCTATTGGAAGAGAATTATCTGGATGCCTGCACATACGTACTGATAATGCATGTGGTTGTTGGGCCTCAATGCTCTCTAGCATTAGTGTCCAAGAAACCTTTTTTTAGCATTAGTGTCCAAGAAACTTTTTTTTCTTTCTTCTTCTTCTTTTTCTTCTTCTTTAGCAGCAGTTTTCTGGAGATTTTTTTTAGTGAGACCCACACTTCCAGGATCAATCCTGTGGTGGGACTCCTCTTTGCTACTGGTTTGTGAGGCATTTCTCAGAACTGTTTTATTTACATGCACAATTAATGGGGACACTTTCTAATAGTGAAGAAAAGTCTTCATATCATGGTTACTATCAAGAAGTAAACATTCAAAAAATTTTGCTTGTGGAGCGACTTTATCTGTTTTCCAAAGATGGTTTATAATTTTTGCTGAGAACAACCTTCATAAAAAGTTGTAGGTGTAGACATGAGACTGACGATGTTGTCTTCATGGCTAAAATTGTAAAGACAAACAATGCTAGAGTGGTTCTTGTGTGTGAAAATCCATTATACATTAGGTGCATCCTCACAAAATTTAAAGATGATAAAAAAGAAAAAGAAAGAAACACCGGAAACAGAACCTTGCTGACTGTTATGATGTCTACTAAGTATGTTGTTGACTAAAATCTCAAACAGAGCAATTGTATAATAAAGTCATGGTTTATCATTAGCATTCATTGACAGTGGCACTGTGGCAGTCCATTAAACTTTGTGAAGGCTGTGAATGTTAACTTCATATACCATCCATCTTTAGTCTCTTTCATGTGAAAAGTTTCACAAAACTGTTTGACATGTTTGTAGCTGGTTAATGTGATTAAGAATTAAGGCTGGTGGAGTCCGGTTTCTGAGGAGATTGATAATTTGGTTCCAAAAGTTTGGGGTGAAATCTTGATATTTCACTTGATTTATTTTAGAGAAAAATAATATCTGCCATAACCCACAATTGGGGGAGGGAGATTCTGACATTCTATAAAACCAATTTCATGTATAGACAATAATACCTCATAATGTCCTAGGGGAAATTATTGAATTATTATTTTAATAGTATTTAAAAATTACAAATGATTTACTTGCCATTTATTGAAATATTTGAAGCAGGCAAACACTACAATTTGTCATCTGTAGAAGATATTGAGAAGTAATAATACTTGTACAAAATCTGTTGCTATCTGAAGCAACTACCAAACAGAAAATATTGCACACAATTATAATATATTTTTATTATGTTCTGTTAATGTGATATCTGTAAATATTTAAGTCTCTATATATTTAGTTCAGAAGGTTACTAAAACAGCCCTTATCTTTGTTTCCTACCTCTGTAATGATGGATCCAACCTTGGACTAAATCTTGTACATAATCATGCTGCGAGGTAGACAGGAAATAAGAGACTGGCTGCACCTATTACTGTAATCTATAACTATAGCTGTCTAATTCTCTATTCAACCACTCTAAACTATTCTGACTAATTTGCCATGATTATTCTAAGCTTCGTTTGCCCTTTGAGTTGGGTCTCTCATATATAATTTTCTTTGTTTTATTTGTGTGGATCTCACTCTTTTATTTCATATCCGTGACTGAAAGCTTGCCCACTAGATGCCAGGTGTGATATTTCTGAATGTTAAGATTTTGCTTATTTGATTTGCTATGCAGAATGCTATGACAAGGAAGAAGGAAGTGAAGCTGCTCAGCAATGGGAGGATGATTGGGATGATGACGATGTTAGCGACGACTTCTCTCTGCAACTGCGGAGGGAGTTGGAGACCAATACTACCGAAAAAAGCTAATTACTAGTCCCCTCACCCAATTCCTCTTGTTATATGAACATGTGAGGATAGTAGCATAATATCCTACAAATGACTGGACTCCTTTGGAGGACTTTGTTTTTGCCATGATAAGCTTTTGTGTTTGGTGGGATTTATAGGCCAGGGCTTCAAGATTTATGAATGATGCCCATTTGATCTAGTTCTTAGCCACAATTTTTTCTCCCGTGTTTGTCACGGTATGGTGATAGTTTAAACCTGAAGGCCTACGGACCGATCCTGGGCATGCATGGGAAACTTGCCAACGTTACTCAACCATGGCAGCCGCCTTAGATATCACACACTTGTGGATTCTTACTCCCGTCAATTTGGATGTTCGCTTGAATCATTTCTCAGGTTCTACTGTTTGATGGGTAGTCATGCCTTAGCAATGATAAGGATGGAAAAGTTTGTGGGACTTTTCCAAAGCAGCATCTGGCATGTGTTTTTTTAGATCCACGGTCCCCATCAGAGGACGGAGCCTTTGTTGGTTAGCAACTCGAGAGAGATTTAGGCCCAATGGATGTTGTTACTGAAGAGGGCTGGCAATTGGGCAGTCCTATGAGGACTGGGGACCTGGCTCTCAAAATATTTGTAAAACGGGAGCTCCTATTTTCCTTGAAAACCCCGAGGACCAGACTCGGACAAATTTTTTATGCCCTCCAACCGGAGGGCAGGGCTTGGTCGGTCTGGTTCAGCCCTCTTATTCTCTTATTTATATAGATAGATGATTTGTATAATATATTGGTGATTACAAAGGAAGTCTCAGTTGCTTCTCTCTCTCTCCCTCTCTCTCTCTCTCTCTCTGTCTGTTGGTCTGGTCCGATGGAACAGCGTGGCTCCGACGGCTTGACGATGCGGGAATTAGGGATCTATAAATAATAGCTAATCCTCATAGGCCTAATTTACCTGGTGAGGGTACGTGGTTCAGTTCCTTGGGGCCTATTTGTACCCAACTTTGAACATAACGCTGTTTCACACTCACAGTGAATTAGCCTCTTTACCCTTTTTTTGTTTTTATGACTCAGGGCCCTTTTTTTATTTTTATGACTCAGGGCCCTCACCAGCTCAGCTTTAGGCTAAGGATTACCCAATTCTAAGAGCAAGGGTCGGGAATTGAATTCTGGGGAGCAAATTCAAAGTGTAAATTGACAGAGACATTGCCTTGACGCCAGCCTATTTACTTTTATCACTGTTAGATTGAATTATAAAAATTGTACATGGCTAGAAGCTTGGTAGACTTGAGGCTATCAAATCAAGACTGAGGGTAATGTGTTGGGTTTGATGTGAAGTGTTGGATATGCATGTAACGCGTGAGCTGAAAAGGATGCAGGCAGTTGTTACGAGAAAATTCCCCAACCTAGCATACCTTGTCTGTATCTCATTCTCAAAGATGTAGTGTAGGGTAGGTTTCTTTGTTTTTTTTTTTCCTTTTTCAAAGCAGAGTATAGTAGTTACGGTAGTACTAACCACAAGATCTAATCTGATTAGGCGCAGCAACGAAGCAGGTTTGGTATGAGTTAGGGTAAACTTAAATACGCCTAGTCTCAAATCTAACTTATTCAAAATCGAGCCGTCTTTGAATGGGTCACTAATATATGATATCAAACTTACCCGTTTGAATGGGTCAAGTGGAATTTAAGATTAAAAATTTTAAAATATGTAAAAATTGCATGAGAATGTGTTTAATAGACATCAAACACATTCTCTTTCCTCATGCCTTATGTTAAGGCCCAAAACCATCTATTCTGTCTATCACTTTAGTAATCGGTATATAAATATTATATATTAACACTGGAATGGGTTGGGACAATAAACTCAAACTCACCCCCACAAATTTTTAAAAAAAATTCTACTGGCAAACTGGCTCCTAATAGGAGTGGGGCGGGTCCTCGTTTATACCCGACCCATTGCGGGGCCTAAATTTGATATAAGGAAGACCCTTGTGTACGACTTAGTCTTTGATCATCAATCAATAACATCAAAGCCATTGAATTGGTGGGATCCGTCCTCGGTGGATAGAAAATTCTCTTTTATTTTTCTAACAAAATGAATTCTGGATACACGACGCAAATTTTTTAGTCCGAAAGTTAGGACCATTCATTCTATCATTGAAGTTGGGACCCATAGGATCGGTTGTGGATTTTTATTTATTTTTAGAAGAGGGATTTCATAAAAAATAAGGAAAACAAAAAGAACTCTCGACAACAAAAGCGAATCACTAAAACCACTCAAAATTTGCTCTTCTAACAAAAATATACTTAGCTAAGCGGTGAGACAAAAAGTTGAACTCCCTATTCCCTAAGAATGTGACAAAACTTTAAGCTAAGCTTATTCTTGCAAAACATGTGTTCAGTGACGTTCGCCAGATGTTAATCATGTTCCATGGACAGCCAACGCCCCAGTGATTTCTTAAATAAAACTTGAGTAGAGTAGTTGAGGCTAAACTTGGTTCAGATAGCAGTCAAGAAATTATGATGGGCACTTACCTGGGTTGAGCCGGGTTTGGTTGACCCCTCTAGTAGATGGGGTTGAGTGGGGTTGAGTCCCAACGTGCAGACTTTCCCTTGCACCCACTCTGTTTGGCACTTTTTTTTTTCTATTTGTATAGCTTAGGATATCCCTTGCCAACCAAGTTTTTGGCCTAGGTGTTACCTTATTCTGATGAGCAAAGACTATTCCTCAGGAATACATATATAGCCGCACACATAGTGATTGAATAACGCAAGGGGCAGGAGTTAAACTGGAGCCTTAAGGAGCAAACTCAAGGCTCAAATTAACTGAGCCACCACCTTGATTGCAACTTGTTCAGCACTTAATAGTGGCAAAAGGCAAATGGTTGGCGTTGGAATTAGGGATGCTCATGGGTTGGGCTAGCTTGAACCTGGCCCGGGCTAGCCCGCTTTTACCAGGGTTTAGGTCTTAGGTATAAGTCATTAGGCCGGGCTTGGGTTAAAGTTTTGTGCCCGTTTGTTATATGAGCAAGGCTTGTGCTAAGTGGTAGCAAGCCCAAGCAAGCTCAGTCGAAATAGGTGTATTAAGTTGCAACTTTCCTTTTCTACGTTTCTTATATTGCATGTAATTCTTCCATAGTATAAATTTTAAAAATTATTTACGAAAGAACATTATTCAAAAGGCAAGTAACGTTTATTCTCATTGATTTGTACTAGACAAAGATATCTTGATTGCACCAACGTAGTTCTTTTTTGTTGATGAGTCATATATTTTTATTAAAAAAAAGAGGTAATGTTAACTCAAAGAACAGAATATATAACTTTATATGAAAATTGCAATTAATTTTAATAAAAAGTTTTTTTTTATTTTAGATGGATTCATTTGGACATAAGCATGTGTATAAATAAGAATTGGTGCATACTAGCCATGTTGTCCTCACTATAGACTAATTTAAAGGTGCTTAATTATCAAGCCTAAATAGGGCTAGGCATTATTAATATATGGATCGAGCTCGAGCTAAATAGATTTTATATGGGCTGGACCTGAGCCAATCACTTATGGCCTTAATCGGGCTTGGGCCTAGGCTTGAGGATTTTAATCAAAGCTAGGCCCGGCCCATGAGCACCTGTAGTTGGACTGCCAAGGGGCTTGAATGCAGCCTAGGTATGGGTCAATTAAGGATGCCTTAGATAGGCACATGGGTCCGACGGCCTCAACTGGATCTATGTTTATCGTCCAAAACCCTAAACGAGCCGGATTGGGGGCTAGGATCTTAAGCACAACAGACTCTTATCATGCCTGTTCTCTTCTGGTTGTTTTATTATTATTATTATTATTATTATTATTGTTATATGTATAACATAAATGTAATATGAAAGGGTTTTATTTATGATTTTCTAAGAAATTTCTTTTTAATGCTTTACCAATAAAAAAACCAAGAGAATTTTTTAATGATCAGGCTGAACCCTAAAGTCCAAATTTGAGCCTAGATGCACAAACAGGCCGAATCTGACTTGCCCATTTCATAAATGGGCTTATTTGGATCCAAGCACTCATCAACAGCCTGTATCATTTTCCATTTATCCTTTTTCAAGTAAATGTCCATTTTTCAAGCAGAAGAGACACAAAAAAGATGAACCAAACAATCAAGTGAGAACATTCCCAGACAACAACACCGCCCAGACCAATATAACAAGACCGTGCGCGCAAATCCATTCAATGTTTATAGGAACGTCGCTAATCCCAGACCAGTCCAAGAGGCTAGCAGAAGCCTATGTGTCCTCCAAAAGAGTAGACTCAATACTCCATCCTTTTCACCATTAAAGGCTTTAACGACTTCTAATGCATCAGAAGTTGACAGCCTGAGGTTGATTGAATGCAAAAATGACATTAGTCCCATTTCCTTGAAGGAATGAGTGAACAAAGATGGATTTAAGGAAATCGAAAAATTTTAACCAAAGGATGCTATTCTTTGTTGTATAAACTAAAAACTAAATTGCAACCTCATGTTTCACACGTTTGAGTATCTGTGTTGCCTCTTGGTCGCCCAAAATACCATTCTGTAAAGCTTTATTGATGTAATTTTATTCAACTTAATAAAAGGAAAAGGGAAAGCTAGTAGATTCATTCTGTTCACCACTACCAGATTTCTCCCATTGCTTCGAGGCTTGTTAAAAAAATTAAAAGATTATTCTTGGCCCCAACGGAAATTGATGCGAACATGTGTAATGCTTTGTTAAATGAAACCTGATCCTGGGTTGTGGGCTTTTTTGAAGTGCTTGATTTGTTTTCCTTGGAGTATGACCCAGTCAGTCTTTTTTTTAAACTATTGTGTAAATTATTTTTAATTAATAAAAGATTGCTAACCTTCCAAAAAAAAAAGGTTTTTTTTCTATGGGCCCATATCAGCTATAATTGTATACATATTGACTATATGGGCAGAACTAGTGAAAATCAGTTTTTCGTCAATTCTTCTGAACAATTTTCTAGTGTTGCAACCACTTCTTCCAACCCCAATTTTTAAGGCATAAGGCCACCTTCAGTCAATCCAATCCTTTTAACACGCACCCTCCCAATTTTATAAATCTAGACAAAGTTTACAATGTCCCAGCATCATTCATAATTGGAGAACCGACTCTTAATTAGCACAATGGTAGGAGGCGTCAATTCTCACCATGACAGCTTTGTCAACTCACCTGAGGTCTACTTGTAAAACGCTTGATGACGAAGGCAGAAAATGTGAGAGATGGGAAAATGCTTAATGATGATGATGATGACAGAAAATGAGAGATGGGAAAACGCTTGATGATAATATAAAGACAGAAAATGAGAGAGAGAGAGAGGATGTTGCTTTCATTCTTAGAAGAAAAGAACTATTTACATTTAACCACCTACCTTTGTATTATTTGTAATAACTATTTTTTTTTCCTTTTTAGAAACAAGCTATCTAATACTACCCTGACAACATTGGTCGACCACCTTAATGACAGGCCGAAAAGGTTTTTTTAACTACTAATTTCAGTGGACTTACATTAAAATAAAAAGAATCCTTTAAACACTATCAGCCATTCCCACTGTACTTGAGTTTCAACCTTGAGAATAAGAGCATTACAATACTGTGCCAAACGTTCCTTCAGCAAAAATTGCTTAGCCTCTATAAAGTTTTACAACCAGTAGATGGAAAAGTAAAACTTGTCAAAATCAGGCCAAATAAATGGGATAACGATGTGGCTTCGATGATGATGAAATTGAAAAAGAATCAAGGTTTCAAGTAATTTCTATTAGAAAATTCGTCAATATTTTAGACTGATGGGTGTTTTTTTTTTTTCAACCACAAGCTGGTGATAATTATGTATACCTACACTTCCAACAGGAAAGCTGCCTGGACGGGTAAGTTGTTCAAATGAGGAGAATTTTAGAAGAAGGGATATTTATATAACACCCCCAATGTTTTCTTGCAATTACAATAGGCCACTTCCCATTACCTTTACAGATAACTACCTCTATGAATTTGGAAATCTTTGTCAACCATCTTGATCAATCCAACATATATTTTCCCTAAAAGGAGACAAGACTCCCTTAGATGTAACCTGCACATTTGGAATAGACTTGGGATGATTTTGTGAAAAGATCATTGAGTCTTAGTAAATTTATCCAGGATTGATGCCCCGAGTTCAACCTAGACCAAGTCAGATGAAATTAATTTTAATTCTTCTATAGTAAAATATGACAGATTTAATTCAAAACTGGCTTTTGATTCCAAGTCAAGTTGTTCAATGAAATTTTTAGATTGATAGCAGTGTTTATGTGTAAAAATAAAAAATAAAAAAGGTTGCTGTTTAATGTATTTTACCCTTACAGAGAAAGTTGGCATTTATAGGAATTTCACTTTCGGAATGGTTTTCTGAACTTAATTCTGCTTGCATCATCAAAATTCACACTTGAGTTACATGAAATGGCCTATCCAGGACCATATGGTAAGGCCTCTCCATTTTTCTCTACTTGCTTGTGACACTGTTTCAAGCAACACCTTGAACAACAGATGGTTCAAACCATTTCCCATCAAACCTTGTTTTACAAAAACAAAAGTTGAAGGAATTACTGTTCTTCATTCGCACTTACCAAATGTATGACTCATCCCACTCCTGCAATAAGGAGTGCTCTGTACATTATAATCATCACAGGAATGAATCACACTCACATATTATGGTTGAGAATTGCTCGGATGTTCATTGATTGTGACTGCCAAGGGGGAGGGACTATTACTGATATTATGAATCACACGCGCACTGATCTTACCCGATCCATGGTTTGTATCCTTGTTCATAACCTCTCTCCCCCATTCCACTCATCCAGCAAAGTACTTTGTTTTTTTTTTTTTATCGAGTCACTTGAAATCTGATCAAGTCATCTCCTGAGCATCGAGTCTAGTGAGTCGAGTTCTTTTAAGTGTTATTATACAGAGAAATTATGAACTATCTGTAACCAAACCTGAGAAGTGTTTCAATTCTACTAATTGTCACAAAAAACAATTGATAGCTGAGGATGGTTCTGTCGCTGAACTTGTAGTATTGTCATTTCTCTTTCCATTAAAATTCCAACCAGAACAAGAGGATTGAATCTAATTGAAAATATGAATCAAAGAAATTGTTCTGACCCATCAGAAAACCTTATTCAAACAATACAAGAATCACATACAACTTTCTTTTTTTTTTTTCTATAGATTAGTGAGTGGGAAATTCATCTAAAATCTGGCAAACCAAAACACCATAAACTCAATTAGTCCACACCTGAATTGACTCTATGCAGATCCCAATTAATACAACATGAGTGGAAAAACCAGAGTTTTTACTAGGGGCTGTAATTATCCAATGATTATCTAAGCAGTTTAAACTCAAATATCCCAAACAAGGGTCACAACTCACAACTGTTTAATATGCAACTCCAACTGGGCTAAGTTAAGTAACTCAAATGAAAATCCAAACTGCAGAAGGCAATTGAAGCAACACCAAGCAATCTAAATGTGGTGAAGTAGAACTGATGATTGAAATTCTATTCACAGTGTAGAATTATAATCAAAAGCAAATATCAACAATTAAGGATAAATCCTTTTGAAATTGTCAGTATTCACACTATAGAATCATTTATAACATAACATCAGCTATTCCGAGGAAGTGTGCAGGGGAGAAGAATTGGAACTCACTGGATTTGCTGCTGCAACTGGCGGGCTCTCCCTCAATTCAAATCCGGCACCACTGGCGCGGAGGACCTCCTCCCCAAAGCTTTTCCGAGTACCGGCAGCAGTTCGACAGATTGGGCAAAAGGGTGCTTTCAAGAGCCATGAATCAACACAATGGGCATGGAAGCTGTGCTTACAGTTGGGTAGTAACCTGCACTTATCCCCCATCTTGAAGTTGTCCAAGCAGACAGCACAGTCCACAGGACTAGTACCCTTCTCTCTATCCTTGTAATCAAAGCAAGGAAGCATCTCTAGATCATCTGCTGACATGCCAATGCTTGTTTGACCGAGCCTCTCCACTCGGTTACCAGAAATCAACCCTCTCCGGAAAGCCCTCCCCACAACACACACATGGATTAAGACCAGGACACCAATACCAGCAAACAGTAGCACCACAGAGATGATAATTGCCATCACCATAATCTGTGAAGCAATACACGAAGCAGTATTGCTCATTCCATCCTATTTTTCATCCCCAACTACCCACTACCTGAAATCCCAGTTTCTTTCAATATCTACCACAGACCCTTTTGCTCATTGAAAACTAGAAGAACATACGAAATCCATGACCCTATCACTCAATCCTCACACAAACACCCACAGCCCACTTCCTCTCAATCTCCCAAAACAAAGATCTGGTGCTTTTTTTTTTTTCACTTGTTTGATTCTATGTGAGCATAAAAAAACTGAAGACAAGTGGAGAAACAGAGACCTTATCTTTCTATATACTTGAACTCATGAAAATCACTCTAGAAATCAATGTCCTAGATAGAAACTGCCAACTGCCTGTTCATTTCTTAGACTGCCTGTGCACCCAAACTCTTACTCTTCAATCAAAGAACCCATAAGATCCAAGCAACCAGAATCCACCTCACAACTTTAAAAATAAAATAGAGGACAGAGCAATCCTCAAAGGCAATATCATGTGGCAGAATCAAATCCCACAGCCAATAAAGGGTTCTGATTTGAGGCCTTACAGATTTGATGAGATGTGTGAGACTATGATCATGGACAAAAGGCTGATATGTTTAGAGAATAGTTTGAAATTTGACAAAAATAAGCAGCAGGGACCTGTTGATGGATTGTTAAAAAGGTGAGTTGTGGGGAAGTGGCTTGTCTTTCCTTGAATGCTGTGCAGGAAATAGCAAAACTGTTATTTACAGTGAGTGGGTGAATAATGGTTAAAGCAGAAGACAATAATAATGGGAGGACCAGAAGCTTGTATGGTGTTCTTTCTGTCTTTGTAAGCGCTTCCTTTAATTATTATTATTATTTTCTCTTCTTCACATGGAAGATTGGAGATTAACATCAAATCTGATTGATTTGGACCATTTGTATATATATACTATAGTTGGAGAGAGTCGAAAGCATGAGCCCATCAACAATATAATACTACTGATTAAGTTACACCTTGATCAATTATTGCAACAGGACAAATGGAGATCCAACGGTCCAGTATGGGTTGATTTGATCCAACCCAAGCTTTCCTTTCTCTCTCATTCCACACAATTAATAAATTGAGTTCAAGATTGGATATGTATGTAACATAAGGTTAACCTTATCAATATATCAATAAATTTCTGTTTGTAGGAAAGAAGGCATTAGGTTCTTGTGTGATGCACTTGGATGTATTCCAATCATGGTGAAAGAGAGTGCTAGAAAGGTCTCATTTTGGATAAGATTGTGAGCAAGCATCAACTTAATTGAGTCGTCCCAACCGTTGATTTAAGGGCTCAAACTTTAATTTACTAAGTTAAATTTTTTCAAAGTTATATACAGTGAGTATAGGTCTAATAGGTGTCAAATTAGGATGAGCGTCAATTTAGAAGCCCAATAAATGAAGTGTGAAGTCAGACGAGTTGACGATAAGTAGGTCCCACAAAAGCCTGGAATAATTGTGAGAAGTAACTCGACCAAGAAAAAAAAAAGGATATATATGGGCCTCTTGAGCTTCTTTCTCTACTACTATTATTTACAAGCAATTGCACATCCAAATGAGCCCTGACTTCCAACTCAAGTGGTCCCAGACTTCGTCTTTCTTGTAATGATATTCAATTCTAGCTCACTCAATTAAAAGTTTGAAGGATGGTGGAACAAACAAACAGCTCATGGAGTGCCTGATGGAGTAAACAAAAGGATTTTGGATGCTTCCTTAAAAAGAAAATCTACGATTGGGTTAAACATCTCATTCTAAGCTAAAGCACTCCTCATCAAGCCAAGTCAATAATTAGTGTTAACACGGTAGAAAACGTATTTGATGGTGGATTAGGACGTCCTGACGCCAATATGTTCTTTAAAAATAAAATAGCTATAAAAATAAAGAAAGATGAGAGAGAACATTAAAGAAAGATAACGTAAGAGAAATGAGGCAGTGAAGGAGTGTTCACACAACCATCAGTGTGACTGGCCCTTTGCAACTAGACTTAAATGAATAGATCAGGTTTGGATCAGGTCCTGACATGGGGTTCCAGTGGCCTGAAAAAAAAAAAAATGGGTTTCGATTGGAGCCACTCGTAACAGAGGTCCTTAGGTCAGCCTGGCCTTTTATTAATAATTAGACATACACATTTTTGATGGATCAGGTTCCATGGGTAAGCCACCATGAGCTGCCTGATTAGGGAAGGCATTAGTATTGGTTTTGGTGGGGCCTATGTTCATAAATTTGGAAGCGAGTTAGGCTGACCGTGTTCTTGGACTTCGGATTCCGTGACTTTATCCACCCGGCCCATTTCTGACCTTATTACATCTCTACTAATGAAATTTATATTATAAATTAAAAGATAATCTTAAAATGTCTCATATGTATGGCTTGGAGTAACCCTTATTTATACCTGACGTGTCCCAATTAGTGGGACGTATTGATTTAACATATACTAACCTCTTCAGGGGTTGACTAGGCAGGTTATGGGTGGGGTGGGTATGAGTTGCGTGATTAATGGTTCTACACCAAACCTTTGGCAGCCTTGATAAAAATGGTTGCAAGTGGTGATCAGGATAGTCCAACTTGGGACCCGCTAGAAATTAGCACATGAGATCAAACTTTGAGACATGGAGGACAATCATTAGAAGTTTTGGCAAATGTGAGACCCATCTTTAGAATCAAAACTTAGGATCCACCTTTACAAAATATACATGGAATCCACCTTTCCAAAGTCATAATATTGGGGCCCACCTTTTAAAATTACGATGCAAGACCCATCTATAAAAATTGAGTGCACCAGAGTTCCACTGGAAAGTCACAAGAATTCTGGATTTTGAAAGTCATAAATGCTAGAGGGTCGAGTAGGATTAGCAAGTCTCTATTTTTGAGTATTTAGAAATTATAGAGGTCCGTAATTCTTCAAATTTTGCTGAATTGACGAGGGAAACCTATCAAAATTCACAAAACAGCGGAAACTCCTAACAGGAATTTCAACAAAGAAAAGAAGGGAATTTACTTGGAGAAATGTTGGACAACATTATTTCTTGGGAGTTTCTAACAACAGTGTCAGCTGTTGTCCATAGATTATCTAAGATTTCTTAATTGATTGGTAGAATCCCTAAAACCATTCTTTTCATAGTGTCACTTTTGGCCTTTCAACCTTTTTAAATTTCATCATTCCAAACGGCAACAGTAAAACAGCCCTTGGAGAATTTGTCTAAATTTCAACAAACTATGGGCCCTGGTGTCAATTCAGGTTTTTAGGCATTTGTCCCGTGCAGAAATTTCACAAAGAGGAGCCTATGTGCTGTTCATTTACAAGTCTACGGAGCCCAACCCCCATCCCCCTCCTGATGGGCATCCATCCTCAATCTTGGGTCCAACATGAACCTTAGGGATAAAAACTTGGGCCCGGACATCCTTTGACTTTTAACACCTGACCTGTATAAATTTGCACTTTGGGGTGGCTAGTTGCGTGCCGTACAGTCTGAATTAAGTTTGGATTAGGTTCAAGAAAAGTTTGGGTCTCGGGTGCTCAAACTTAATCCGGTTGCCCAAGTTCATATTTTTTTACATATACAAAATTTAGTTATCAGGCCTGTTTGGCATTATTCCCATATTGTTTCCAATTTTGTACTCAAATTTGATTGTGTTGAAATCGAGTTGTGCCAAGACGAAACTCTGCAGAACTTGTTTAGCAACATTGTATTAAAATACTCTGTTAAGAATATGCCATATGAAATTTATTTGTTAATGGTGTAAAAAAATTTCTTTAATGAACAAAAGCAAGAGAATTATAAGATTAGTTGTTTTAAAAGATTAGTTTTTTTTTGAAACATTAAATTTTTTTAAAGATTAAATATTTTTTTAAAAGATTAAATACTTTTTTCAAAAATCAAATATTTTTTCTAATATTAGATATTTTTTTTTGAAAGATCAAATATTTTTTGAAAGATTAAATATTTTTTCCAAGGGTTTAATATTTTTTAAAAGATTAAATATGTTTTTTTGAAAGATTAAATATTTTTTTTGAAATATTAAATATGTTTTTTGGAAAATTAAATATTTTTTAAAATATTAAATATTTTTTGAAAGATTAAATATTACTTTAAAGCATCAAATATTTTTTTAAAATATTAATATTTGTTTTAAAAAAATTAAATATTTTTTAAAAAGATTAAATATTTTTTTTGAAATATGAAATACTTCTTTAAATGATTAAATTTTTTTCAAGGATTAAATTTTTTTAAAAGATTAAATATTTTTTTGAAAGATTAAATTTTTTTGAGAGATTAAGTATTTTTTCTTGAAAAATTATTTTTTTGAAAGATTAAATTTTTTTTAAAGATAATTTTTTTTAAAGATAATCTTTTTGACCATATAACTTATATTTAGAGATTAGAACATATGGCCTACAATCAAAGGATTTATAAGTGGTCCTATCATTGTAAGAAATTAAAAATCATAATATGGGCCCACATGTTGTGATTGTTAACATATGACCCAATTTAGTAATTAAGTAATAGAATCACTTTGAAATAAGTACACCTCAATGTCTTAGCAAGTTGTTCTTTAAAAAAATTAAAGTTTTTTTGTTTCGTATTTTTTATGCCAGCGGATTTAGATTTTACAATTTCTTTTTGTGATATCAAAATTCAAAACAATAATCTGCACATACCAAACATATTTTCTGTAAGCTTATCTCATGAGAATATAGGAACATTTCAATGGCACAATGCCAAACACACTCCCAACAACCAAATCGAATACCGCTCCGGCAGAAAATTAGTCTTCAGCTCAGGTTCTAGTTTCACTCATATGTGGCTGGATACAAGCACTGTCTTTTAGGCCCATGGACCTCACCCTTGCGAAATTTTGGGGGCCCAACATTAAGTCTATGCGAATAGATGCTTAAAGCCCTGAGTCCGTATTCAACCCAACATATTTAGCACTAAGATGAATCTACATTACGCAAATGGTCTGATGCTGCTTTCTGGCCTGGGAGCTTGATTGAGGATTGAATATTAGGCATGATAACTAAATAAGCCTGGCCTTCACATACTTTAAGCCAGTCTCATCGGGCCCACTAGCACTCATGCCGGTCACAAATTCTGTCACTTTGTCAAACACCAGTGTCATCAGTTTCTTTGGCGCTCTTGCATGAGTGGGAACAGAAACTACACCTGATTCTTGCATGAGTGAGAAGGTATCTATAATGGGGCATCTTCCTTTTAAGGACCACAGAAAAGAAAACTCATGCCATGACAAACCCTTGGTTCATGAAATTATGGCTTTGTATTAAACAATATTAATATGTGATCTGTAACATTCATCTACAATTAATTAATGTGCACCTACTCAATGTGAGAAGCAGAAAGTTTGCTAGCTTCCTATCTAAATAACATAAACAAACTTTAATGCATTAGACGCAAAATTGCAATTCCTTAGACATGGCAGCTAAAATAAAGCCAAGAGTAGGATATGATACCTGTCAAATTCTTATGAGGTCGAATAAAGTTTGATGACCTACGATGGAATGCACTAAGACAATGGGGTGGTTCCACACGGCTATATATGGGCCCCACTTGATTGATACCATGGTAGCCATAGCAATATATCCTTATTCCAAGAAAACTTGAGAGAGAGAGAGAGAGAGAGAGAGAGAGAGAGAGTTGCAGCCAACATTTTTCCCATTAAGGATGAGATAATGCTTGATTGAACTAGTTGGTTCTTCTTTATTTGATGAAGATGAAGGCCTTAGATATAAAAAGGGATGATAATGCTTGATAACAGAAAATGGTATACTACCAAAAAATTAAAAAAAAAGTGCTAGTTATTCTGACAAGAGGTGTTAGAGAATCATCAACTCTCTATCTAACTAGATTTAACACTAACCGCAATACGGGGTTGATCAGTTGATTGGAAATCCTAAACGTCACTCGGGGGTCCAGGGTTCGACCCCTATGTAATGCCACTCTTTTCACATGTGTGAGCTTCCTCTTAACATTTATGTGCCCAACCCCATAAGCTGGGTTAGCAAAAATTAAAATTATTAGATGTTAACGGAGTGAATTAGGAATGAAACTAGAAAGATGACTAAATAAAGGTAGCATTAGTTATCATTTTGAAATTAAAGCTAATCGACTCCAAATAGGGATGGTGCAAGTGTGCGGCCAAAAAAGACAGCTTTTTTAAGGGTACATTGATCATAGTTGGGCGAGAGTCCTCCCAAAATAAGTTAGACCAAATTGTTTGAGGAATTTACTTGTAAAAAGTGGCTCTTACAGCCAAAAGAGCCCTTTAGTAGTTTACCCTCCAAAGTGGCTTCACAGGATGGACCACTTCGATGTTTTTTGTGCGTTGTCAAATTCGACACAAGCTTTTTTTACCAGTGTCAAATTCGGCACTGCTCTATTCCTCTTTAACATGAACAATTGCTCGCCAAAGTTGAAGCAGAGAGAATTAGGAGCAATAATGTTGGACTCCGTTCAACCAACAAAGGCACAATATTCACCCTTAAGTGCCTGTTTCTATCACTATTGACATTGGAATACCTTCTTTCCTCATTCGAACTGCAATTCTAGCCCACCGGTAATAATTCAGCGACCGAATTGAGTCATCCACCTCCGCAAATCCCCCACAAAAATTGCTTACCGCCCTAAATACTTGTGTATCCCACAAGTGAAGGGGCAAACCCACCAATCTCACCCACACCACATTTTCCTCCCACCCCCTTCGAGACACCCCTATCACCACCGACCACCAGTCCAACCACAAACGTTTCTCGGCTATTACCTTTGATCCTTCTTTCAAAATCCTTTTTGCTTCTGCCTCCAAAGGAAATTTAAAAGCAAACAACTCTTTTTCGATCTCCATCACCACCACTCCAAATAGAGTTTGCCCATCGCTAAAGTTGGGCTAAGGATGGAGGTGGTTCTCTAGAAGGCTCAAGCCTACCCAGAAGCACCCTTCTTAGGTATATTGCTTGGTGAACACATGAAACTCTATCACAAAAAAAAAAAAAAAAAAAAAAAAAAAAAAAAAAAAAAAGAAACCATTTTGGAAGGTAAACTACTCAAGGATTTTTTCGGATTAAAGGACCACATAAGGAGTTTTTATAAGTATAAAATCCTCTATAGTTGGGCAAAAGACCTCCCAAAATAGGCCAGAACAAATTGTTTTATATGTGGACAGTTACTAATATTTCTGTATATTTATGAACGAGTGAGTCGGAAACCCAAGTTAAAAGCATATTTCTAGAACCCAAGCCCAAGTCTGACTGCAGTTCCACGTAATTCAAGTTTTATGCTCATAACCAAGTTGTGTTCAAACAAGATCAACTCCAATTATTTAACATTTATCACGTAAGGCCGGGTCATCAGTTTCAGGCTTAGCTGGGCTAGCTATGTAATAATCGATCCATGCAGTGTTCTAAAAACTAAATCCGACTTTCCGAACTGAAACAGATACATCTTGCGATTTGGCAACGCCGAAACCTCTCATTTGCTTACACTCCGTTTAAACTCGATAGAACAGGGCTTCAACCATGGAACCATTCAAAGATGGACTTATTTTTCTTCAAGAACTATTGAATTGAACTGCAGAAAATAACGAATTTAATGTAAAACTTTAAATTTGTCTTGATTCCCTTTTGAGACTTCAATGTCATTGTCTATAAAATTTTGTTGAACCTGAACATTCATTGCAAAAATATCTTTTGCTTTTAGTTTAATTATTATATAACTATGATCCCATGGAAAAGTCGGATCATAATATAATGCACCCCTGGTTGAACCGAGTTCTATTGAAACGCAGCCCTCACCGGTTCAATGGCCGGTCCAGTTCTTAAAAGCATTGATTCCATGTTCTTCCACAGAATGTTTATGGCCTGATCAACTACTGAATTAAATATCAGAACGGCCAGAAATGACGAAATTCCTGTCGAGCTTGGATTCTAATGTCCAAATTCTAATCACTTTGCATCGCCACCAACTATCATCAGCAGCACTGGCAATCAAAATTATAATCACAAGTCAACATCCCCCTACTTAAGCACAGCAAGCAGGGAAGAAATTAATTGGGTTTCCAATTGGATCAGATGGCCGCCCAACAAATAAATTTTTAATGGGAGCTGATAGATGTCCTTTTCCTCTCTTAAATACATAGGCGCACTTCCTAGACGGTACTATGATAACCCCCAAAAAAAAAAACAAGGCAAAGAGGATCATCAGGTTATGGCAATTTACAAAAGCACAACTTCTACTATTGGACATTCCTGTAAACTGTCACGTCTTTGGTCAGATGCCCACCAACCTGAACCTGTTATGTAAGTGGACTTTACAGTGTGACCACTTCTTGTTGTGGTCCACACATTTAACAATCATTTAATCAAAGATTTCATCTGCTTTTATATCTGAATTATGGAGAAGTTACACAAGCCCACTATGGATGCACTCCAAATACAGTAGGAAGAATATGGGTGGAGAGAACTGAAGACACAATAGAAAGTTGTCGCTGTTATTATTATTAATTACCTTATCATTTCATTATCACAATTGCACAGCAAGGTGTCCTTTTAAGCATCCATGGAAGATGAGATTATAAAGAGAAACACGAGCAAGGGAATAGGGGGAGGAACACGAAGCATTCAAGATCAGGACCACAGTAAATATAGAAGATAGATTTAAGACCAGACCCACCAGCCAAAAGGCACGTCCTCCACCTGCTGTGGCTGCTGCGCTGGAGCAAAAACATCAGAGAAGTAGCTACTGTCATCACTTCCCACTTCTTCTTCCGACTGGACCCCGTCCACAGGCCCCATGCAGCTCGGGTAGTCATCCGGGAAGTAGGAGTCGCCGCTGTCAATGAGCTGAGGGCTATCCTCATCGACTACAGCACTTCCACCGCTGCCGGAGCTCAGGCCGGCCTTGGCCTTCATGCTAGTGTGGACCCCTCCATCGACGTCTTCCGGTGCAGGATGAGTTTGTTGGTCCATCACCCCCTGAGCCAGCAACTTCTCAGTCAGAGACACTACCTGCAATCCCACCATGACATGCAAAGAACGTTACCTCCAAACTACTAGATGCACCTTGTTTTCAAAAACGCATGTGGCCTTTCAAATGAAGTTATGAACAGTGAGATTAATTACAGCAATGGCAATCTTGTAAGATTAAAACAACAAAACAAGCCCCAGCATAATATCCACCCAATCTCAGCATAGTTTTAAGAAGAAAAAAAAAAAAACCATCCTTACCATCAGTAGCACACAACTTACCAGATCATGAGGAATTAGAGGTTCCAATCAGAAGGAACATAGAGTTTAAGAGGAAATTATTAGAAATTATTTTATAGTATCGAAATTGTTAAGAGGAAATTATTAGAAATTTCAAAATTTTCCAGTTTGGTAATTACACCCAAAAATCCGCAGAACATTTGGTGAACTGTTAGCAAATATATCTATTTACTTGTGCCGTCCAGAAAACCTAGTCCATAATCATAAACTTTAATCTAGAAAACCTTAGGAGTCGGACAAAAATGATCTGTCAACACTTCCATTAGAATTTTTTTATAATCAACCAATATACTTTATTCTCAACGTGCAGTTCTGAAAAGCTCATTTGCTTGCCATGACGTTCAGCTGAGTTGACTTTCTTGTATTGCATTTCAAGTGGGCTCGCATTAACAAATGCTAATAAAGAGGACTCATCTTAACCTGACGTCTCATGGGTGGAAACAATTTACCATTGGCTCGGCGGGCCCCTTTTTTCCTAGGTCAAATCCATCCAAATCCCATGCTCCATAAAAGAAAAGTTGGGGCCCACATTCCACTCTAATCAAATTAATATTCATAATGTTAGATTGATCAATGTATGAAAAACAACATTAACTATGGATCTGGCTTTGCTTTTCTAATATATAAATTAATTCAACAGTTTATATCAATCCAATTGGAGTGAACTTTTGCGGGAGTGCATATACAGGGGATGGCCCAGTAGGGTCTGTTGTATGAATGGTTGGATCCAATAAAGGTGGGGCCCAGTAAGGTCAACCTAACTCACCCACATGGGAACTTCGAGGCACATGTCAGCATATGATCGTTACTTTTTCATAATAAAAGGCGCCTTAATACTATCTGCTAAATCATTCAATACTTGCCAGTTGTTCAAGTTGGCACATGAGGACTCAGGTGATAAATGGAGTCAAGTATTTCTGGTTTTTCTAACTCTGCTTAAGAATCATCCATTTGAGTGACGACGACTCCATAATCAATGAGATTATATAGCTGTGAAATATATCAAGTCCAGTGAGTGGATGGGTTATAGGTCATGCATCAGTAGACAAGTATCAAAAGGGCACTAGATAAAAAGTAAAAAAAATAAAAATTTGAAAAGAAACCTACTACTGTTTAGGGTGGATAAATGACCCAGCACAGGTTGTAAGGGACACCCAAATCCTCAATCTGAGGAGTAAACATAATGGTCACAGGGAGTTATCAGCCATATGCACCCCGCCTCTCGGGCTGGGCAGTACAGCTTTAGGCAGTAACAGCCATTGAGGCAGGCACCCAAAAAGACCCTTAAAAATGTGCATAGGGGTTTATTTGGACTCCCAAGTAACTACACTATCTCATAAATTTCCAGGGTTTGATATATCCAGAGTGTTTGGACTAAACTGACCTTGCTCATTGAAAAAGGACTTAAACACTTGCTATAATTTACCAATCCTAAGGGGGTAAGACACATGAATACGACCCTTGCAATTTATGAAAGGATGGTGTTGTAACCTTAGCTCTGAGCTTCTCATTCTCTTTGGCAAGGTTGGCATGGTTGGCGAGGAGGGAGTCGTATGATGATTTGAGAAGATCATAGTCCCTCTCAAGCTGCTTTGTCTTCCACCGGGCTCGCCGGTTCTGGAACCAAACTGCAACCTGTCTGGGCTGAAGTCCCAGCTTCTTCGCCAGTTGAGTCTTCCTCTCTGGCTCCAGCTTGTTGTCTGCCTCGAAGCTCCTCTCCAACAGGTTAACCTTAAAACCACCACAACAAATAGCAGAAAAAGGTTGGAAAATGTTGGTCATTTTCTTTAAACAAAGGACATTTCAGAAAGAGGACAAGTAAAATGGACAAAAGATCAGATAAACGAAGGATGTTTCAAAAAGAGAAAAAGTAAAATTGCCAAAAGATCAGATAGCGTTGGTCGCATCGATTCCTTTAGTAAATTCTCCTGCCAAACTTCTCAAGAAAGTAAATCCGGTATTTCACAATATTCTCATGTCAATATCAGAATATTGTATTAAATCTTCAGAAAGCTAAATCAAGTATTTATAATATTCTTGGACCAATGCTACCAAAATGTTATTCCCATGTCAACATCCCCAATAAACTCTCTAGGCAGATTTGACGAGTTCCTCCTAAATTTCTAGGAATTCAATTACCCTTACAAAATAGTGCAGGATCAACGGAAACCATATACAAGGGTGCAACAACACTTTGCCCTTCTAATAGAAAATTATTACCCACCCTTCATCATATGTATATATATATATAGAGAGAGAGAGAGAGAAAAAAAAATATTCTTATGCATCTATCCATGATGGATCTCCTCCCTCAAAATACTTTCATCTTTACATCTTTGAAAAAAAAACCCCAAGTTTTATTTAAGTTCCTACAAATTAAATAAACTTTGGTAGACATGATCTATAACTTTTCTACCCTTTTCAAGGACAACCTCTGCTAACCTAGATGAATAGCAATAAAGCTACAATAATATTGATAATGGCAAATTCATAATAATTTTTTTTAAAATAAATTTAACGGGGATATATGAACAAGTAGAAACTCTTAGGTGGAGAAGGTGTTACAGCATTACTATGGTTTAGTTATCAGACTCAAATCTGACCAAGTGGCTTGGTGTTTTATGTATGTCACAGTTGACAAATTTATAAGAGTCATAATAAACTGGTTAGGATTGCCTCATGAGTGTATTTTATTATTATCATTATTATTATTCAATAGCTCAGCAAAGAATTTGATTTGATTTTCTAAACATGAGACCTGTACATGCGAATTGATCCACTGTAATATGTAGGGACCATGGATTTTACATATAGACCACACAAGAACATTGGTCCGGTGAACCCACGGCGGCCATCGGATCCAATACAATCTATTGCCAAATGCTAGATGAGTCAGCATCTCCCTGATCTGTCTATTTTATGGAAAACTTTTCTAACCAAGTTGGGGCCTAAACCATAGAAGCAGTAAGCACTAATTAAAATAATATGCTATGCAGTTGTGCTCTGTAGAATATTCCATAATTCCATCTAATATCCCAATTCTTCTCTATTGATCAAAAACCATCTCTGACCTGTTCTTGTGTGAGGCGGCGTTTCTTCTCAGGCAAATGTTCGTCGTAATATACGTCTTCCAGTTCTTCAGGTGAACTGAAAAAGGGGCGTTTTCTGAAGGCTTCTTCCATGGTCACCACTGATCTCGTACCTGCATTAATATCAAAAAAAAAAAAAAAAAGGTCGGATAGCATCCCAGAAGAAATATCAAAAAAACCCAAAATTTGAATTTTCTAGAGCCTAAATCCTAAAACCCCTATAAACACCATTTTAGTAGGAGCTAAAATTTTCAATCAAACAAAAAGCGTTCAATAGTATAAATCAGGACTGTTGTTATCCTTATAACATGGGTTTCAATGAGGGCAAAAAAAAAAAAAAAAAAAAAAAACAACAACAAATTTTGATTTACTTATATAGAGTTATTATAACATGGGTTTCAACAATCTCATATGAACTTGGGGAAATTAGAATTGATCGTAATTTCACGTGGACGATTACAAAGACCATCAACTAAAACAGAATACAGAGGAAATTAGACAGTTATAACGGTCATCATCACAGTCGTTATGTAAAAACTAGGGGTACCATGTAAAAACTAGGACATGACAAGGGCAATATCGGAAAAAAAAAAAGAAAATACCTCGGAACGTGTGATCTCCGTTCCCTAGGAAGAACATGCTCCCGCGGCCGGCACCGTCGAAGATAAGACGCCCGGATTCCATGTCTGCAGTCGAGTTTGTGAGATCGGAGAACTTACTCGGCGAGTTATTCCGGCGAAAAAGGAAGAAGAAAAAGGACTCCTTTACCCTTCCTTTCTTATCGATCTCTCTCTCTCTCTCTCTCTCTCTCTCTCTCTTATATTATTCCCTTGGGTACTGTGATTTGTTCTTAAAAGAGCATGAGCTTGTGACGGAAGAAGCTGGAGCTCCAAAGCAATCTACTAGGCGTCTGCAACGGAGAGAGGCAAAATCCCATCACGGAGGAGAGTTCGAGGCCCCCCCAATACCCAGAGAGATTCTTCCGGCTAATGAGATGGTGGAGCTCGAATGATTTCACTTTGCAGAGTTTGTTTGAAGGGTCGATCGATCTTAGCTGAATTTAGGAACCCTGACTTGAGAAAGGAAGAAAGAAGAAGGCAAAATGAGTGAGTGATTTGCAGAAGAAAGGATCAAACTAAACCCATGAATTAATATGAAATTCAAAGAAGAAGAAGAAGAAGAAGAAGAAGAAGAAGATGGTTATGTTACTAAGAAGATGATGATGAAGATTACTGGGAGTTTCTGTTGTTGAATTCTGAAAGAGAGAGAGAGATAGAGGGAGAAGCAGCAGAGTTTGTGGAGGTGTTGAACTGAAAGAAGGGAGGAATGCAAGTTTGAAGGGAATATAAAGCAGAGGGAGAGAGATTCGGAAGAGTCATTTCCACGGAGAAAACCGTGACAAGGGTGGCAATGCTATTAACGCGGACCGACCCATGACAATTGGGTCTGGGATTGGTTTTACTGACTTGGATCCGAATGCGGTTTTTTTTTTTTTTTTTTTTTTGGTCTTTTTCTTTCCTTTTAACTGTTTCCTAGAGCGGGTGAATGGTGCATGACCAGTAAATAAAACAATTCACCTGCCGAGGGATCAATCCTACCCATGTGTTGAAATTGAGATGAAATGTGTATGTATTTGATCCCAAGATACTTTGGTTTTATTGACCTTATACGCTTATTTTAACTGTTTGCTAGATGGGTGAATTGGAGCACAACCTAGAAGAGAGATCGATCACAAGTTGAAAGAATAGAACCCAACTTAAGCTCCAAATCAAAGAGATATGTATATGCATATATGCATACATAATATGTGACACTATGGACTCTTCCTCTTTGGTTATAGATCAGCTGGTCGGAAATATAAGCATAAGTACATCAAGTACCCCATAGTGCCAAGTCATATCCTATCCAACGATTAATGTAATTCATGTGAATGTGAGGGGGGTAGATTTGTGGCAGGAGTCGCTTGTGATGGTAGAAGACTTACCTCACACAATTTGTGAAAGAGAGCTTGTAATGGCTCTCAAAAAACTTCTCTACCCACTCATCATTATAAAAAAAAATGTGCAATTAATGGGGTACTTACTTGAGTGGGGAGAGAAGAGGGTGAGGGCATCTAGATAAGTTTATGAATTTTTTTTAATGATCAATGGGGATTGAGAAAAATTTTTAGTGCCATTAGGAGTGCTCCTTATGAAATGGATTATAAGAGGCATTTCTTACAAAATTGCGTAAGATAACATTTTTGTCACCACAGGCTTCTTATTAAAAAAAAAAATCAAACTCCTAGCAGTCATGAATTCCCTTTGAATCAGCAGTGACCTTGAGCTGACAATAATCTAAATTATATTCATCATCAGATTCAATTTCACGAGAAATGCAACTTAAAAATCATTAAACTTTAATGCCCCTAAATCAATGTTTATTATGATTTAATTAAAATGATCTCTGCCCAAAATCATATCAGCCATTAGAGTTGTTCATCATATTATCCTTGCATGCCTATCATAAACCCAAGTGGATCCCACAAGGGGCTTAAAGTTTTGCCTTTAACGCAATCCTTGAGTGGTACCAATTAGTAGATCTCCCTCTCTCTCCTCTTCATGACGCCAGGATCAGACCTAAACTCGGCTCAAATTCGGTGACTTTGTTATATTTGGATATGGGTCCTATGGCTGAGACTTGACTGGAACCTAACCCTTGACCCCAACCAAAAACAATTTTAGTCTAACCCTGGCCAAACTTGTTGCCATCTAGCTTATCATACATATAAATGGTGCGTGACAATTGTGGGTGCTCGATTCTTATTGACACCCATTAGGCTGCATTACCATCGACTGAATGTTGACCTTACTTTTGGACCTGATTTGACAGATAAGATTGCATGATGCAGGTATTTTAGTCCAATGCAGGACTACTAAACTAGATTTACATTTCCAGAATAGATGGCAAAGATGACAGCATGTCCACTGGATAAAAACGGGTCAAATTGACTAGGAGTGTCCACTGGTTAAAGCTCAGCCCACTCATTTTTGAAACGTGCATGCCACATAACCTCAGCCACCACGTAATGCAGGTCAGTCCCATCCGACCCAGATAACCTGCATCCAATGCAAGTCACAACGTTTAACCTATATAAGCTTGAACTAGCCCAATCCATTTGAAATATTGCAGGCCAATAAAAAATGTAACACAAGCCCAATTCATTCTAAATAAAATAAACTCTTCTAAGTATCAAAAATTAATCCAACAAATCATTTAAATGAGTTTAGATACATAGCTCAATCCTAACCTGATCAATTTATGCGGGTTAAGCAAGCTAATCATAACCTGACCTATTAAAATGCGGGTCAGGATTTTCATACCAGTAATTGACCAGTATTTATTGTTGGGTAGATTGTAGGAGTCGGGTTTGAGTTGCGTCAGATTTTGCCACCTCTGGATTAGAGGTTTTTTATTTACATCCATAGCTCAACTCAAGCACTCCCCCCATATGTCCCTGGCCGGCTGGCTAAGCAGGGGACAGAGAGAAAGGGCTGTGTCGAGTGGATAGGAGAGCGAATTTTCAGGAGAGTGATGGTATATTGTATGGGTAATATTCCCTTACACTTGAAAATAATAAACATGTTCATGTTGCCGAAAATTATAGAAACAACCCACTGTAACTCTGACAATTACAAAAACATCTCTTAACCATCAGTTTACCCATCTTGTTGAAAATGCTAGACGGTTTCAATTATATAGAGTTTGATTAACTTTTGTTCAGTTAGCAAAAAGAATTTTTCAACCGTTAAGTTAGATTGAAAATTGAATTTTTTAAGATCAAGTTAGATTTGGATTTGATGGTCATCCTCGGATTCTTTAAATATTGTCTCTCCTAGCAGTCTATTTCGTTCAGAATTTCCGAGTTGAAACTTGTTCTTCGTGGCTATAAATTAGAGCTATATGCTGATTGATGAGGTCGATTTTTCCATCTCTCTATCCTATGTTGAGCTGAGAAATCGAAATTCCCAAAGTTAAGAGAACTCTAGGAAGGTTCCTTTCAACTTAATTTTAGCCTTATTTCAAAGATCGTATGCCCTAGAATAAATTCTAGGACAAATTTCTAATTCCTTTCCTCAACCAAATGGATTTTAAAATTTTTTTTAAAAATGTTTCAGCACCAACCAATACAAGGGGTTACTCAACCGATTAGCAATCCCGCCTCTCATTCTATTGACTGGGAAAAAGCCCGGTGATAGTGGCGAAAGCTTTAAAACCTATATGGAGAGTGACAAACAAACGATGTTAAAATTAAGCAGATGAATAAATTAATTTTTTGTTTCAAATTTATAACAGAATTAAAAAAAAAAGCACCACATGTTGATTTGTGAATGAATTATTTTAAAGTAGGGTCAAGCTATTCTTACCTTCCAAATGGCTTGCATGCAGGCCCAATGCGAACTATGACATATTGACAATCAAATTTTCAAGTTCATACGTCTCCTATAAATCTAACGGAATAAAAAAAAAGTTTCATAAGTCTCCTTGAGGACGAGGGGTTGCCAACTCGTTGGAACCTTGCCTCTCACTAGGATGACCGGGATCAATCTCGGGGTCTCTCTCTTTTTGTATGTGGATGCACTTTCTTCTTATGTGAGCAAATTGTCTTCTTCTCAATTGTGCGAGTACTCCAAAAAAAAAAAAAAAAAAAAAAATCAAATGTCTCCTTGTGATTTACATGTGTTCTAAAAATTGAAATCATCTTGATGACACAGATATATGTCTTCATGGCTTCAAAGTTAGCCAAATCTAAGAGGAGAATGGTACTAATCTAGGACGTTAATAGGAGATTGGAGTTCAGAAGAGCGGAAATTCTCACCCCATCTGGGGAGGACCCAAAGAGAAGACTATGGGGGCTGAAATCCCCACCTTGATTTGAAAAAGTCTAAAAAATTTCCTTGTAAATTCTGAAATTAATATATATATACTTATATTTTACATTTGTCCTGCTCCACCAAGATTTTTTTACATTAAGTCCCCCACAGAGAGAGTTTTTTGGGTCTACCCTATTCGTCCTTGTTCAAATGCGAACTTTGAATACGCCACCTTTTCTGAGATGTGTGCTTTTTTACATGTGTGGACTTCTGTTCTAGCATATGCAAGCCTCTATTTCCGCCTGCATGTGCGGACTTTCTTATTAGATCCGGTCGCTTGGCTAAACTACCCAAAAAAATAAAAATGAAAGAAACTGGACGTAAATGAAAGGTAAATACTGCTGTTAGATTAGCTGGAACTCACATCTGTTATGCTCTTGCTCTCTCACAGCACATTTTATAGATGGTCTCCAAAGTTCTAAGATACTATGAAACAACAACAACCTATTAAGGTCACAAGACACATTATTACATTTCATGTTTTATTTCTAATGATTACATTTAATATTATCAGGGTAAATAATCCAGGCCCCATCCCAATTGAGTCGATGGCAGGGTGGATGGTCTGTAATGATTTATAATCAAGTGGGTCAAGACTGGTTAAGCTCAAAACCAACCTCCTTGATGTTGACTTTCTAATTTTTACTTTTCCTTACAAATCTAGCGTACATTTGTGTGGAGGCAAATCCATGAAACGGTAGCAGATTAGTCATCAGGAGTCAGTTTTCTACATCCTATTTTTACTCATCATTTGGTGCAACAAGACTTTATCAAAAAATCAGACTTTTCAGGCAAGTTCTTCCCGTGGGAGAGCATAACAGGATTTGAAACCAACACAAATTTTCCCCTAAGAGTTGACCAAAGAGAAAAAAAACATACGACCCACTCGTTAGTCGCACTTGGGATCATTTTTGATGGGTCCACGGTCCACCCCTTGCCTCTTTATCTTTTCTCATTGTTCTCACCCATTAGATAAAGGGTTGAGCTAATTTTATGGGCTGTTAACTCGCTTGTATTCATGTTTAAGAAAAAAAAAACTCACTTGTATTCGTGACGAGGCATTTCTATCTTGTCACCAGCCTGCACCTTGGTGAGCCCCATGAAGTTGACACATAAAATTACCCATTAAATGTAGGTTTTTCATCTAATAAATTTTGAAAGATTTTAAGATGTCCATGATATCAACATCAAGGCATTGGGAAAGCAACTGCTTTGGTGCAAGAGACCATAGAGTGGGACATGTTGCGTTGTTGAGAAAGCAAGCTGCAAGCCCACATCAATCTACTACATTCGCAAATTTAATAGATTCAACCTCCTCAAGAGAGCTACATCTATCATGTGCTAATCTAATCTTCTAGAGAGAGAGAGAGAGATATTCCTACAAGGAGCTGTCCAAGTATTATTATCTAATATTTTAATATTTTTTTATATGTTTTTTATTTTTTGTATTAGTTCTTTGTCTGCATGGCCAGTGCATATGATTGCAGCGCAGGGAATTCAAATCCAACCAGGTAGACACATACCCTGCCCCAGTCGATGATAGTCTGTTACCAGATCCATCCCTTGATCAATGCAAGTCATATAGAGTTGATTTGACGTTTTCTTCTTCTTCTTCTTTCTTTTTTTTTTTCTTTTTTTGCACCTAATTTGGGAGCATCAAACTCACCATAAGTATTTTACACCAACAGCGAGTTTGATGCTCTCTTGTATCCATAAAACCCAAAGAAACTCTAATTTCTTCACTTTTCTTATTCTTTTTTATGCTTGATTTTGACCCTCCATTTCTTCACAAAACTCCTTGCTCCCATTCCTTCAAATCCATCCATGGTTTCTCTTTTGATGATTACTCCGATTCAATGGAGAAATTTTTTGTGTTTTATGCCGATTTTTGAAATCCTTCATCATTAGGTTGGTTTTTTAAGATTCGGGACCCAATGTGGATTTTTCGGTGGTGTTTTTCAAGAATCTCACCCTTGTTTGTGTTTGATTTGGTGTTTTTGAATGGAAATGATTAAATGAAATCTAGAGTTGATCATGTGAAGTCAAGCCATTTGTTTGATAAAATAAACAATCTGTCTGTATACATTGAAATGGGTGGTTTGTGGAAAATGAGATGGAAAGTCAATTTGATGATTAGGAATTAGGATAGCATCATACTCAAAGAATCAACTTTCTGTAGTCTGGGGCACGAATAAATTGGCCATGTCTCAATTGGAATGAGTTGAAAAAGAATATCAAAGGATCTTTCAACATGTAGAATTCAATAATTTTGTATTTAGTACAAGAGAGTAGTGAGCTTATTATCACCTTTTGTAATAGAATTGAATCATAGTATCTTCCAATTCTTCTCCCTCATCTTCTTCTTCGTTTCACTTCTTTTCAGGAAAAGGCATCAACTCAAAATCCACATCCACACCTAAAACTATTATTACATATCAATAGATTTTACTTACATCAATAAATTTCTCACATCCAATAGACTAAGAAGGAAGAAGAGGAAAAGATGTGGAGGTTTTTGGGTTTTAAGGGTAATAGGGGAACATTAAACTCACTATGCAAAAAAAAAAGAACAACAGAGTAGTCAATGTGACCACTCCAGTGCACCTACACCTAACTTAAGTTTTATGGTTTGGAGGTCTCCTTACATGATTTTTTTTTTATAAAATCCTCTTAAAAATAAAATCTAAGAGCCCATTTGTTAGCATTGAATTGAATAAATTAAAATTCATAGGTAAACGAGTTACATAAAAGACTATTAAAGAGAAAAGAGTTGAAGGACATAAAGTTGCAGTAAAATGAATTCCGATTTTCCTAGAATCTCAATTACTAGGGATGATTAGATGTTCATTTTCATCTCCCCTTAATCTACTTTCCATCAATGCATGGACTATTTGATAGCCATTTAGATTTTCGGCCTATTTTCTTCAACTTTAACCTCTTCAGGTAATATGTTTGTTCTAATTCCTAAGAATTCAATTGTATGAAACAATGTTTCCTTAAAACTTTCCATTTATTAATTTATTTACACATTTGTACTCTCTAGACGCAAAAATGCAGCGGGGCCCACGTCATACTAATCACCGATCGACCTTGATAACAGAATTACCATAGGCCGCCTGAATAATATAATCACAGTAGACTGTATCTGGATGATGTGGTGATAGTGGACCTAGTTGAATAGAACCCATCCGCCTAATTTATCTGGGACCCACATGACACAGTCATTCGTCATTCGTCATTCGTCATTCGTCATTAACAGGGATCCCACTAGATGAAAAATTCGCAATCTACCCAACCTACACATTGTGCCCATCTACATGAGACCTACTAGACCCAATCCACCCACTCATCTTTATGGGATCCATTAGAAGAAAGATCTGACTCACAACCCAAGTCGATGGGCAAGAAAGGTGGAATATGGTTTGATCTTTTATATATCTAGTGGGTCCCACGAACACAAGTAAGACAGTCAAATCCAGTGGGTCCCAAGTAGATAGCATAGGATGGTTTGAGGTTTCATTTTGTGGCTCTCACATAAAAGGTTGGATAGTTAAATCGTTTATCAAGTGGGCCTCTACATCTATAAAGACCTTAAAACCATGTTATATATTATCATACTCCTCTTCCACTGATATGTTAAAGCTCTTGGATTGGGTCCCTGAGAATCAAGCTTTCTGACGTAGTGGAACACAAAATGAAAGGAAAGAAAAAGAAGACAAAAACACATTAATAAATGAACAAATGCCATCTAGAATTTTAAATGGGTCAACTAACGAGGCCCCATAAAAAAATTATTTCAGTCCCTTTCACATGTCATTTTGGCCTTGGATCTGGAGATATATAGTTTTGGTGCTTCTTTCTATGAGTTGGCCAGTTGTCGACAAATGCCACTAGATGAGAGAATATTTATGGATGCAACTATAGGAAAGAAACAATTTTCTAGTAGAAAGAAATGGTTCCTCTTTTCTCCCAACACACCCAAAGGGAGAGAATCTTTCGGAGGTAATTAGCTTTGCATTTGCTTCTTTTCCCTTTAACACCTCCTTCTACTCAATCAATGGAATCAAGGAAACAGGTCTTCAAATAAGGCTCTTGTTATTATACCAAACTTTTCCGGAGTAATGTACAATGTGTACCCAAACTCTTAAAATATATAAAACAGCATCATCGACACTTTGAGTAATTGCTTTTAAGTTCTTAACATGCATTTGATATAAACAATTGGGTTGTCAAGATGATAGCCAGAACAGCATTGAAATGTTTCTTAATAGAAACGGTAATCACATGTTTTAACTGGTGGTGGGGGCTAATGGCCCCACATAATTTTTGCCCATAAGCCTCAACGACTATTTCTTTGATATGGTCAGTCCCATATTCCTTAATTTGGTCATCCATAATTGGGAAGCCACTCTAGCTTTAATGGATAAAATAGATCTCTAACAGTATTATATATATGGAGATCGAAATCCATGAAACGATATAGGAAAATCACAACAAAAGAGATCTAAGAATCTATTTGCCGACGATCTCTAGCCCAATGGCATTCTCTCCGATTTTGCACTGTCTATTCTTTCATTGGTCTCTCGTTTTTTATTTCACTAGTTTCTCGTCTGTTCTTTCATGAACTATGCATGATAAGTTTTTTATAAAAAAAAAATGGACCTCTTATTAGCAGCTTACCACAGGGTTCGATCCAAAATCTCAAAAATGAATCCCACATTTTGGGTCTAATTGAGAATTAGTTGCCTGTCCTAGGTCCAATTAGGTAGCCATACCTGAATATTTGTTGACCCAAGTGATATGTATGAAATATTATAATTTATGTTAATGGTATTATATACAACGAGTGATTACAAGTTTTGGGTCGGGCCCCGCTTGGGCTTGGATCCATGTATATACAGTTAATCTGTTCTTTGTCTGGATCTACCATAAGGTGCAGAAGCAGTCGCCCCCACTGGTCTTGGGTTCGCATCTAGAACCTTTTTAAAAATCTAAGATATGCTCCAAAATCCATATAAAAATTTTTTATCTGCCCTCAAAACACATAAAAATTGTATGTTTGGCCCCAAATTCCAAGTATATGTTTGGGTCTATCTCCATCAAATGAGAATTCTAGGTCCACCACTGTCCATCATGAATTATACCAACTTTGACCATCTCGCCAGAAATGAGGATACGGGTTTTGTGGTTTCACATGGGTCACCCTTGGAAAGGGTTCGGCGCCCCCAAAAATTCCAACTGAATCAACCTAACCAACCGATCCATGAATCAGTCATATAGTCCACAGCCCATAACTTCTATTGATCATTTAAAACTAGGTTCTTTAATTACTTCTCCGGTGACTAATGTTTTTTACTAAAGTCCTTCATTTTTCATTTTTGCATATTATACTTTCTTATTATTTTTGGCTCTCGGTTGGCATTAAAAAAAATATATATCCTTGGCATCAATGTTTCAAAGCACACGGAGAGGATTCAGTAATTTCGCAACAATAATTTATATTTCTTGGATAATTTCATTGGGTTACTTTCATATGACAAGCTTTGAGGTTATGGAGGATAAGGATATAATCAGGAAGTTGGTATGGGAACTTTGTTCTTCAATTCCTTAGCTAGGAAGTATATAAGTGGTATCTTTTGACTAGCAATGTATTGGACTATTTTGCTTTTTGTAAAGAGGAATGAGGAGTGGTTAAATCAAGGCTGATGGGATAATTCAAAGGCGGTATCACACAAAGGGGACAATGCCTTTGGGATATGTATGGTGATAAAAGTAGGAGCACATGTTAGTGCTGCCTCCTTTTACTAAATGGAAATGGATACTGTTATCATTTCAAACTAATGATCCATCCAGGTCTATGAATTCAATAATATTTTTTTTAATTTAATAATATCCTCTCTCTCTCTCTCTCTCTCTCTCTCTCTCTCTCTGCTTAGTGGGTGACTGTAAATGATCCATTGAGAATCTCTCTCTCAACTTAGTGTGTGATTGTAAATAATCCATTGGGAAAGATCACAATTGTAATTGAGGCATCTTTTGCAATTTCCAGGAGATTAATAGGAAGTGGGTTTTGATAAAGGAGCAATGAGAGATGGTAAAGAGTTAAAAAAAAAAAAAAAAAAAACTCTCTCTATGTCTCTGATGAAAATAAATGGCTGCATATTGGGGAAATTAGCTATTGATCGACTTTGGAGACCGGTTCTTTGGAAACAATGGATTGCATTGGGTATAAAACCAATGTCTCAATTGGGATTCTATTATTAAGAAAGATTTTACTAATTAGAGTTATGCTTACCATTAAATTTATGACTCGTTTTTATTTTATTGTAAGTTTAAATTTGATCATTTTTTTATTTTATTATTTTTTTTATAGAAACAATCTTCCATTCAAAGACATCAAAGAGTTGCATCATTGAACATACAATTACATTTTGCTTTATAAGGTTTTGAGTAAGTACCACCACACCACCATATCTTCCACAAATTTGGCATATTGCCCTCTCTACTTTTATGAATCACCCTGTAACTGTTTTAACTTTTGAGCAAAACTTGAATTTCATCAACCACATTATCTGATCTAAATAAGTTTAGTGAAGATGAGTTTGCCAACTCAACCCTTCTCAATGAATCACTCTCAAGAATAATATCACATATTCCTAGCTAAAAAATCATTTGCAAACCTCTCATCATTGGAACTTTATTATGGTTAATCCCAATTAGGAGGAAAGGTTATAACAAGGGATTGCTTGCATGTCGCCTAAATGGCAAGGGATCCTGGGCACGCCACTCATCACACTTGTAGGCTCTCATTGCCACAGTGTAAGCTTCCTCTTTTCACTTTTTTTTTTTTTTTTGAACCCAGCTGAAGGCCTGGGACCTATATAAAAATACCAACACACACTAACATCAACTCACACATACGAGGTAATGAAGACTCACACATGTGAGGGACACACACAATTCACATATGTGGGATAATGGGACTACACACATGTAAGGGACACACACTGTAAAGATTTTGTATATTTGCTAATTCATGAGTTGAACAAAACTCTGGGTCCATTAAATTGTAATTTTCTCTTTAGTTTAGAATGGACCGTGATATATATTGCCAGAAAAGCTATAAAAAAAGAAAGTACAGAATTAGGGGTGTACAAAAAAACCCATTAATTCGTTAAACCGATCTGATTCAATCCGATCCCCGATTTTTTAACCGATCTGATGATTAATAATTTGGTGACGGATTTAACAAATCATAATCCATTAATAACGGATTGGTGACGACTTTTACCCATAATCCATGAATTTAAACATATCCAAACCGTTGAAATAAAAAATATTTATATTTTTATTTTTATATAAAAAATATTAAAAGGCAACAATCTTTATTCATCATTTAACTTTTTGTTACAAATAAGCCTAAGTGAAGGGAGTATATTGCAAAAAAACTCCTATCATTGGCACTACCAACGAATATGGAACGGTTTTAACTGATCCGAACCATTAATCCACAGTTTGGCTTGGATTAGTTTTAAAAGGCAATAAATCGATGACGGATTACAAAACTGTCAATCCGTAGGTTACGATTTGGTGACGGATTTAGCTCAATCCGTTCCAATCCGAACCACGTACACCCATAATAGAAATAGAAGAAATTCAGATAAGGGAATTGATCGGTTAGGTACGGTACCTAATCGAGCAGCAATTGGTACCCTCTTGATTGGCCAGCAGAAAGTCGCCCATCGACTTTGCAAGAATTGTTGCTTTTTGGTTCTGGAACTTTCTTATTTGTATTATGTTGTAACCATAATCTTTTTACACGAAATTTTAGTTACAAATAGAGGGTGAAATTTTAGTCACAAATAGAGGGTTTCTCTGAACCCTAAATGATAGATTTCATTATTCTAAGTAGAGTTTACTATATCTTATAACTATTTGAAATTAATGCTATATTTTATAACTATTTGAAATTAGTGCTTGGCTTTTTAGTTCGGAAGGGCTCATGGTTTTTTACCCATTGGGGTTTTTACGTTAGAAATCTATGTATCTAATTCTTCATTGATTGTTTGTTTACATGTTTACTTTTATTATTCCGCTGCATATTGTTTAACTTGAAATCTAAAAATCCGGGACCCCAAAAACTTTCACACACAACTCACACATACAAGGAATTGTGAGATCTCGAAGATGAGGATTGAACTTGAGATCTCCCAGTAAGAACCAATACTGCTTACCACTTGGATAAGGAGCTATCCTTTCCTCTTTTCACTTGTGTTGTCTCTTTTGAGTGGTTGCCAAAAGTAGGTACGAAGTAAGGAGACTAATAATGCTCACCATATGTGTGCCAAATATAAGCATTGTTGCACATCACTAGCAGCTAACTAGTGAGTTGCATCTCTTCATTAGCACAACTAGGGATTGGGCCGCATCTGTAGCACTAATAGTAAGAGACATGGGTGAATCTATGTGAGTTGGGTGTGTGAGTACTTACCTTTCAAATATATATGTATGTATATATACAAAATAGTTTGAAGAGACAAACTATCTAGTGGGTTGAAAGCTTGTAATAAAATGTTCTCCTATGAGTGTTGTAGGCGCAGTCTAGCGCTATGGGGACCATTTGGGCCAACCTTTCATCAATATAACATCGGGCTCTATTTTTACACACCAGATCTTTATTTACTATTAGATTGAATCACAACAAGATTTACAGTTAAATTGCCATTAAAAGTAGACCTGGCAAATGGGTCGGGTTGACCAAATTCGAGTCGGGTTAACCCGAATCCGAATTTGTTGGTTTTAACCCTAACCCAACTTGTTTTTAAAACAGATTGAAAACCTTTAACCCGCACCCGTAGCGGGTCAACCCGACCTGACCCGCCTAACCCGAATTTGATGCAGGCTGAGTCGGGTTGACCCGACCTAACATATTTAATTCACATTTTGTGAATAATTTAACTCATTTTATGTGGCCCAATTTCATTTGTAAAGCTCTCATTACATCTAGATTCATTTAAAATATTGTTTTGAACATGAATTTATAATTTATCAATTTTCATGAATTTATAATTTTTCAATTTTCAATGTGTAAAATATGGGGAATTTATAAATAGTTTCTAGCCCATTTATTGAAAATTTGAGATAATCCCTTTTCAATTTTTTTTAATTTTATAATTTCATATTTGAGTAAAGTATAAGACTCATCAACGATATTATATTTCATTTATATCCATATTTTAAAGGTAAATTTATATCCCAACATAAAAAAAAACACACATTACTATTTCAACTACAAAAACATCATATTTTCAAAAAGAAAAATAATTTTATATTCTAAATATTAAAATTTTACATAACTCTTCTACAAAAGATTAAGAATACATAGTTTATCGCCCACATGAATAAGAAAAGCCACATAAAAATTAAAAAGTTATAGTAATTTAATAAAATCTAAATAAGTAAAACGGGTTAGGGCGAATTAGGTGGGTCAACCCTAACCTGACCCATTTTTATACATGCTAGTAAACTCTAACCCTAGCCCGACCCGTATTTCAAACGGGTCGAGTTAGGCGGGTCAGAAACAAGTTGGGTAGGGCCGGGTTGGCGGTTTGGGTTGAATTTTGCCAGCTCTAATTAAAATTTAAGGTTGTTAAATCAATGGCTATGATAATTTGGTGGGGCTAATTTTTTGAATCCATTACTTCCTGTTGTATTGAATCTTTATTTACTGTTGTACTCACTAAACATTAACTCATTATTGGATCGAAGCTCAACAAAATCTATAATTAAAATGTAAATAAAAAAGGTTTTGACCACTAGCTTACCTCTAAATGTAGCTTTTCCCACTGCTTTACAAAAAATTCTCATTTTCCCTAAACCTTCTCCATATCATGAGAAATATCCAAATTACTCTAAATTATTTTTAAAAGAAAAATCTAAAAGAGAAAAAGGAAAGGTTGTTCATTCCCTCCCGCATCCCATCCCATTCCGCCACCTTCTTTTAATAGGGAGATGTTCTCCAAAAAGTTAGCACTGATTTAAGTTAGCACTGATTTTGTCCTCTCTTAAGTATAACATCATGGGAGGGACACTTTTTTAAACCCAATGAAACCATGAATATGTGCATGTTGAAAATGCACCTGACAAGTGCATTATCTCTTAACCATTTATTTGCAAAAGATGCAGACCCCATTAGCGATACTAACCTGATGAATGCTCCATGACATGTTTGATAATTATATATTTTCATGGTTTTAGTGATGTCCTTCTCATTGTCAACCCGGATTCCATATAGCTTAAGCCAAATATTAACTTGGACCTAAATGCAAACATTAATAATATTGACCTCCATCAGCAACTAAAATTGACCATATAGCTCAGGCCAGAAAATTGGGTTGAATGCTGACATTAATTTAATGAGCCTCTCATAGTCAATTAAAATTGGTCATATGGCTCAGGCCAAAATTCGGGCTGAACTCTACCGCATACATGATAGTTAACCAAGATTGTTCATATGGCCTAGGTCAGAAATTACTCGATTAGTCATATGGCTGATGTTAGAAATTGAGTTAGACCTAAATATGGACATTGTAGTCAACCAAGATTGGCTCTATATGGCCTAGGTCAGAAGTTAGCTTTGTGCGCTGGGCCTCACATGATAAGGTCAAAGATTGGCTTAAAACCAAGATTGACGATATGGTTCAAGTCAGAAATTGGGTTAGACCTGACGGCGTACACCATAGTTAATTAAGATTAGCAATATGGCTTTGATCAGAAACTGACTTTATGCACAAGCAAGAAATTTGGTTGGAGTATGGGCATCATAGCCAACCAAGACTGGCTATATGGTCTTGGTTAGAAATTGGCTTTGTGCTCAAGCAAGAATTTTGGTTAGACCTAAATATGGCATTATAGCCAACCAAGACCAAATTTGATCATATTGTTCAGGACAAAAATTGCATAGGACCTTATCGTGTACATCATAGTTAACCAAAATTAGCCTTATGGCTCTGATAAAAAATTGGCTATGTGCCCAACCTAGAAATTTGGTTGGACTTGAATGTGGGCATCATCATAGCCAACCAGGACCAAGATTGACCATTTGGTTCAAGCCAGAAATTACATAGGACCACATCCTTTATATTATAGTTAACTAAGATTGACCTCATAGCTTTGGTCAGAAATTAGCTTTTTGTCCAGGCCATAAATTTGGTTGAACCTGAATATGGGCATCATAGCCAACGAAGATTGACCATGTGGCCTAGGTTAGAAGTTAGTAGAACCTCATAAATCTGACGAGACCTAGCAAATCCCCTAGCTATGATTCAGGGTAAGACTCCATGATAAAAAGTGGTCACCAATCTGGAGTTTGGGAGTACGTCGAATGACTAGATGGATTTTGCCGCGCTTGGTCAAGATTGTACTTAAGAGCCTGGTCCAAAATGTTGATGATGATGTTCATTTTTATCTGCCAACAAATTCATCATCAAAAAAACTTTTGTCATCAAAAAATTTCGTAATCAAAAAATTTTTCATCATCAAAAAAATTTTCATCATCAAAAAAAATTTTGTCATAAAAAAAAGTAGTATTTCAATAACTAGAATTTTGGAAATTGTGCAGGGGCTATTATCTTTAAGTAGGTAAGGAAGTGATTATGCAGATAAGTATAGAGAGTGCTTATCGGAGATTAATTGGTTACCATTATTGTTCTTTCTCTTCTACTGAGAGACTTTTTTACTTTAACATTTAGCATGGTAATACACAAGCTTTTTTTAGTGCCTAAAACAATTTATGAAAGGTTTGGATGATTTTCCTAAATTCCTTGGAATGAATTTTTTTTTTAGTGTTTATCATTGAAAGTCGTTGTGAATTGATGAGTCATCTAAAATTATATGCCAAATATAGATTTATAAAGTTGATAAGAAAAAACACAGAACTATCAGCTCTTACATGGCTTCACAATAGGAAGGGCATTTTTTCGTCCTAAAACAATGTAATTGTAGTTATGAGGTAATATTCGTAAGGAAAAAGAAAAAGCCACATCTCAATATAAGTCATTGCTAGTGAAAACCTCTAAATAAAATTTTAGGCTATTAAATCAATGACTAAGATAATTTGGTGGGGCTAATTTTTTGGAAACCAATCCCCCTCATTATTTATAAAGAGAGATTCTAACTACTGTGATTGGCAAGCACAAATATCAGATATGACATTTCCAGATTGTGACAATAATTTTCGTCCACATAGAAATCAATTTGGAGTGGAACTTGCTGGTACTGGCAGCTCACTTTCATAATTTTCTGCCATATAAAAGACAAAAAAAAAGAGAAGAAGTTATTAGCCTTGAAATAATGGTGACGACTATTCAATTAAACTGATACAGATATTGAACTAAACCTACATAGTGAAAATTTTGGGAACGTATTTGATTGCACTTTCTCATTCATTCCAAAAGAATAGCTTTTGAAAGATCAAAAATTATTTCTTATGCAAGAATTATGTTGGGCCGGAAACAATTCTTTTAAGAGACCAAGTGGTCTAGCTATTTAAGGTTCAAACCAAGGGTAAATCGCTGTCTTTCGGTGTGTACAAGTTGCCTTCTCACTCTTGTAAGCTTTCTTCTCATGTGTGCGAGCATCTTTTCCACTTGTGTGGACTATCTTCCCGATGTGCAGGCCTTCTCTTGGTTCCAGCCTCGTTGGCTAGGGTTCCCAAAAAAGAAAAAAAAAGAGACAACCCTTTTCTGACGATATCTATAAATACCGAAATTGATTAAGATTGTTCTCACATGAGAATCATGAAAAAAGAAAAATAAAAAAGATTTTAGAAAAAAGTACATGTAAGAGAGATGATCAACAAAAATAATTTTTTTATCATTAACAGAAACTTTCATTAAAATAAAGAAATAATACAAAGGGGAGAAAAATAAAAGAAAATAAATAATATGAGAACTCTAAAGAAAAGGAGTATAAGAGCAATGTACCCACTCACAAGAAACTAATTAAACAACATCCACTCAAGAAATACTTTTCTAAACCCCCAATTTTGCTAAAGCATTAACCATAAAGTTGGCCGACCTAAGCAAATGATGGAAGACAACATCTAAGTTTGTAGATTACACAAGAATTTCAGTAAGATGGAATTGAAACTTTCATAGATTAGCCTTTCTATTAGACACCCAAGCCCTGCATTAGAAAAGTTGCTTTTCCACAATAAGGGCGCCATTGAAATGACTTGAAAAGCACCGAAGAGCCTCCAAAGTCACTAAGACCTCCGTTTCATTGGAGTCACATACACCCACAAACTTAGAAAATATTAATAATACCTCATCATTACTATTCCAAGTACACCACCAATACTTGCCGGGCCTAGCATCCCTCCTAATGCAACATCGACATTAAATTTGAACATACCAAGGGGAGGAGAAGACCAAGTAATTGACTTCAATATCTTAAAGGAGCCACACCACATACAAGTTTCTCAATTAATAATGGTGTCATTAAGAGTAAAGTTAGAAAACTCCTTCCTAACTAAGGGATTCAAGTAAAAATAATTTTAATGAAAGTGCTTTCCAAAAAGTTCAGCACAACTAATTCTCAAAATAATATCATTCTTAGCACAGTGCGGTTTGGCCTTTCCTAAATAAAACACAAGCGCCTCTGCAAAATACTTTAATGGGATGTTGGAGAAATGCCACTCGCTATAAGCCAGGTTGAAACACTTACACGGGGCAGATTACTCTGTTTTAGGTTACTAGTTGTTAGGATTATTTTGGGCCTATTTGTTTACATGTTTGAAGGAGTAAAATCAAAGCGGGGGTCAAATATTGGATAAAGTTTAAAAATATTAAAATAAAATAAAATGGATTTAAGTAAAAATGTACTTCCTCACAAAGATTTTTCTCTCTAAATTATCACACTTAATTTTAGTAAAGAAGAAAAAGTAAAATAGCGAATGGTGTCGCATAAAAACTTTACGAGCCTGATCTTTTGCTAGAATTCAAAGAATTTATGTGTAAGGAATTTTGAGATTTTTAGATATAATGCAATTTCCGAATGCTCCCTTATACTTGAGCATCTAAGAATTTTATAAAAAGTTAAGCAAATGGAATTCTGAAATTTTCAAGGCTATTTAAACCTTTTAAATAAGTGAAATTCAAAAATATTTGTAAATAAATAAGAAATTTAAAAATATCAGAGGACAAGCCAAATTCTTAATGGAACTTCTTGTAAAGAATAAGCCCTACATCTTTTCTCATTTTTTTTATCCAAAGAGCAATGAAATAAAAGCTCACATCATCACTTTTTTTCTCACTCCACTTTTTCCACTACACAAATCTAAGGTAAAAAAGTCATATTATATGACCTACTTTTGCTCCTCTTCTCATTACAACTTTTGCTAAGAAACAAGCACACGATTTGTTTGTTTAATTAATGAGAGGACTCCATGCTTTGCTTATTTATGTTTCCACCCTTTCAAAAGAAATTGAAATCCTTTTTATCGAGAAAAACTATTTTTTCCTTATCCTACAATAAAAATGCATTATACCATACAGTAGAACGGTGGACCTAATCTTCGAAGCATTGCTTAATAAAAAAAAACTGATTTTTTCTTATTTCATTTGGCACGATCGAAAACATCAAAGGTTTTGTAAACCTGCGAATATAATACACATTCATTTGCAGATGGAAAAGAAGAAGGAAATCTTTGAAAAATAGTGATATATTCTCTGGAAAAGGGTTAAACCTGAGTGTAAATTGTGTTGGAAAGAGAGAGGTTTGAAGTATTATACTTTCTTGATTTTCTAGTGAAAGAAAAACCTCCTCAGCTAGGCATGAGATTACATTATGTATATTCGTTTTGGAATCAATCAATGCAAAGATTACATTCCATGTTGTCATGTATTTAAGTGTTTTTAACTTTTAACCCGTGCACATTTCTTTCCGGTGAGAGATGGGCTCATGGTGTTGGGTTTATGTCTTGTATTCCGGTTTAGTCGGATGAGCCCACTGGGTTAACCAGGGACTGGTTTAAGGTCAAGGGTATTTTGGTAATTGTACCGGGGCTTTCTTGGTGGCCAAGAAAGCGGAGATTATATATATGTATAGTCTGTAACCCTAGATCTGGCGGCTGCAGTTGCCCGTGGTGTTCCCACACCACGTAGGAGAGATGATGTGAGAGTGTGGGAATCTCTTGTATGCTTTACTTGTCATAGTGAAGATGTTTGTCTTCCTGTGCCCGTGGATGTAGCCCTATTTGGGTGAACCACGTAAATCTCGTGTCTCTTTTTGTGTGTGGCTTGTTCGTATTGATCTTGTGATTCATGAATACGCACAACGGGTGATTGTCAGAAAATCACAACAACAAGCCACAACAATTGGTATCAAAGCCACAACACATGGGCAGTCAACCAAACCATAACTAAAAACAAAAATAACTATAGCAAAGATAGGCAGCTAAAATAATCAATGTTTGAAAGTAACAATAACAGCAACGTCCCTCAAAAAACAAAAAACGCAACAACAGTAACATAATCATCCTGGTCCTTTACTTCTTATATTCTTGCATTAATGATTCATTGATTGGAAGTGATTAAGAGCAAGCACCAGCTGACCAGCATGGGAACAGAGACCTCTCTATGCATGGGCAAAAATTTGTCCTCCAAAATGGGAACAGGACAGGTAAGAGCTCTTAGGCAAGGTCTGAGGACAAAACGATTTGCTATATCTTTACCGGGAGAGAAACCATTTAAGAAAAAAAAAAAAAAACCAAACTACCAAGCCCACTCTATTCCCACACCATGGAATTGAGATTAGACAAGGAAAATTCTCACGGTGATGGTAGCAAGCCAATCTAGTCTCCCCACATCATTTGTGAGCAGTTTAGAACTAATTAATCTCTTTATGATCACCGTGGGAGCTCCACTCAGAGAATCCGAACTCCACACCAACCTACAAGAGCAGGCTACATGCAAGTGAAGTGGGAGAACCCATCGAATAACTTCCTCTCCTTATCTTCAATATTGTACAATTCCATTTTCTTTCTTCCAAATGATTATATTCAATTTATTATGGTGCTGCTTATTATGATCGCTCCTTTTAAATATGTGACTTTATTATGGTGAGAATGTCAGCATGGCACCTACAGATTTGTGTGGGAAGCGCACTTGAGCCCACTTGAGGCCATGCCATAAAAAGGAGGTGGGGATGAAAAAAGTCTCATTGAAGAAAGATCTCTATGAGACCCAAAGGTATGTAGATTATCAACTCGATTAGATCATTTTAAAGGATCAACGTGAGACCTACGCCTTCAAGTTGAAAAGATTATAAATTTGGGCTTGCAGAAATTCATGACATAGAGATATTATATTTGAGTGGGGTAACTTGATCATAATTCACAACTGACCCAAATGAAAAGAGGCGGACCCTATGTATTTAAAGGATTATAAAAATAATGGAAAAGGAGCAATTGTAAAAAGAACATATAAATTTCTAAAATTTGCAATTTCAAGTATGGGCGTGGGCTTCAGCACCCAACACAAGTGCTTGGGTCCGCCCCTCCAAATAACCTACAAAATTAGGTACATCATACATAATTCTCACTTGAAAATTTTTATGTGTATATATATATAAATATAAAAAGAGAGGGGGGGGGGGGGGGGGGGGGGGGGTGGAATTGCTAGACAGCGCCCTAGTATTTTTAAAAGTGAAAACGCCCCTTTTGCAATGAATAAGAGATTAAGAATGTGAAGAAGCAATTAATGTTACTTTTAAAAGAGAAAAAAAAATCTCTACACGACTTATTCCCCATTAGAAGATAGAAAAAGGGCAGAGACGCCCTTTTCAAATAGGGCATTCCTAATAGCTTGCAACGTGGACAACACTATTTAAAATGGTAAAAAATAATCCGTAAGAACCGTAAGGACTATCCTTATAGGACCGTTTCCCTATCTATATGGGAAATGGTCTTGTAAGGACGGTCCTTATAGACTATTTTTCACCGTTTTGGACTGTTCAACCCACGTTGCGTGATATCCAAATAGATCACATACATAACCTTTTTAAATTGCACACGTCCACCAATTTTAGTTCCCATCAGAATAAATTGGACTGTTGGATCAACCACACATTTATCCTAATAGACTTTATATATATTTATCTATATTTATACATGTACATGAGTGTGGAGTCGATCCAATGGTCCAATTTATTCTGATGAGACCCAAAATTGGTGGATGTGTGCAATTTATGGGAATAATGTGTGTGATCCATTTGGATGGCTCGCAACGTAGACAACACTATTCAAAACGATGAAAAATAGTCCGTAAGGACCGTAAGGACAGTCCTTATAGGACCATTTCTCTTTGTATATATATATATGCATTCACTCAGTGCCTTTTTATTTCAAAGAAATTAAATACATAGGATGGTTAAAATAAAAATCGAAAGTGAATTTCAAAAAATGAATATCAAATAACATATTCTTTTAGGGATATAGTATAACAGCCCATCCCACATCGCTTAGGAATGAAATATGAGTTAGGTTTATAATGAACCATATAGTTTTCTATTAGTAACTTGGGTTTAAATATTTTGGACCATGTGACACGCTCATCAAGTTACTAGACCAGTGAACTACTAAAATCGTGATATATAGAATAAAAAAAAGGTGTTACTTGATGTTATTTTTCAAATTTCAACTTTCATTTTCAATTTTAACTACAATATATATTCAATTCCTATATAACTTATTTTTTGTAAACAACAGAGCAGCCGATACCCAAGAGAGCTCACCCAAGTAGGAAGTGAAAGCCCATACCAAGGAAAGGAAAGCCCACAAACATGGAAAGTAAAAGCCTGCAAAGTGAAAACAAAAGCTCATACAAGTAAAAAGAATGGTATAAACAGAGATTAACCTCATACACTTAAGGTGACCGTGGGATTGCGGACCTAACAACCCCTTGCCGTCAATTCCTATCTAATTTACTGTGTCCGCAAACACGCACATGTTACAAAAGCAAATGATCAAGTTCTATGGGCTTAGGTGCGATTGACGTGAGATGGCCCGCCTGTGATGGGAAATCTACGCCTTTTCAAAACTGTCAAATTTGACAAGCACGGACCCGACGGGTTGAAATGATCTAAATGGATTTAATTTTTTGTGTGTCTCATTGACGTCTTTCACCCAGCTCCACTAGCCACATACATAAAGAGTTCATTGCACCTATCATACTATCTAGTTTATTACACCAAAAAAAATCCTCGAAAGAGAAAATTGTACAGACACCAAACCATTGTTCAGTTAGTTGGCCACTCGAGCATCCTGATTCAAATTTATCAGGCAGTCCAGCCATTTTCCATCGCCAACAATCATCTTCACACCATTCCATAAAAACACACTATCAATTATCACCATCAAGTTAAAGAGTGTACTATGTAAGAAAAAAGAAAAAAATATCATTCAATAAATATTGAAAGGAAATTATAAAAAACAGGCAAATTGCTTGATTTGGTTGGATCAGATGGCCGTCCCATCCCAGCAATTATTATTCTATTATGGTTCCAAAGCTCCTTATCCTCTCATTATAAGGAAGATTTTCTCTTGTACAAAAGAACGCATCCAGACGATCACCAAAGGCAAAACCCCCTTAGCTCCCATTTGACAAATGGCTGCAGGAAAAATTCATCCCTTATAATAAATGTTGCTGCTTTATTAAACATCTACACAATTAAAGTAGAAACAAAATAAAATGAAGAGGGCAGTAAATTAATTAACATTGAGTGGATTGCTCCGTCCTGAATCTCACACATCACATTTATGGACATTTCCAAAAAAATTTTCAAGTTAAATACCCACACAGATACCCTTCACAAGTCCCATGCAATCTATGGAACCCCTTCACAAGTCCCACACAATCAGTGCCATAGCCAACGATTGATCCCTATTTGTTTCTGTTTCTGAACTACCAGTAAATTGGCTATTCTCCAACTTAAAAGGAGGGGGTGATTTTTTTTTTTTAATGATGATGAAAGTTGAAAACATTTTATTAAAAAGTAGAAGTTACAACAACATCAAGTTGATTCATAACAAAATTAGGAGGATCTTCAATCCACTATTCCCTTCAACCCCATCTACAAACTAATAGCCTTCTTTTGTGAGAATGAATGCTGGATAACCAAATTTGGAAAAAAAATTAACAAATAAATTTCATTAAACAAAACGTGCATGATAAGATAGATTCCTATAATTAATTAAAAAATAAAACAAAATAAACAAGAAGTATATAAAAAAGAAGAGAGTTAAAGAAATCACTGCCAATTAATTTTATTAACTAAACTGCATGTGCTGAGATAGATGATTATAATTAAAAAAATAATATAAGATTTAGAACAATTATATTAAAAGAATAGAATCGAGGAAATCATTTCAAATGTATTGAAAACGTGAGTTTGGAAGTATGATGCAAATGTTTTGAAAGACTGCAAGCACATAACAAGGTTGGCAAAATCATGAGCTCAGAGCCAACTCGTCCAATGCAAGAGAGAGAGACTCGGATAAAACCAACGGAGATACTCGGGAGAGTTATGCTTTAATTAAAATAATTTTATAAAATATGTAAAAATGAATCCATTACTGATAAAAAAATAAAAATACATTTATTTACATGCACTCATAATAATCAATTCAACTTAATAAAATTATATATGCAAGAAATGTACTATAATAAGAAAAATAAGAGAAAATATTGAATACTACATAATTTGTTAGCCTAAGTATCAAATGTAAAAGGTCAAACATAAATTTTAAAGTACACTCCAATCATCAATTTAAAATTACCGACTCCAAACCTCAAACATAATTACTTATCAATAAATTTTAATTGCTTAAAATTAGATGTGCCAATTAAATCGTTCAGAATATATATATATATGCGTAAGCACAATAGTTTTTCCCTCTATATATATATATATAAATATATATGACAGTCCCTCTATATATATATATATATAAATATATATGACAGGGAGATGGCTAGGCATTTTTGAGTCGCAACCGTTTTACTTTTCAAACCTTGGTCACTGCACACCATGGCTCTAGCACGATACAAGATACTGTGCAACTACTTGCACTTACCCCACTTTGGGATTTTGATTGCTGCTATAATGGGATTTCCAGAATTTTGTAGAAAAGAAGATCAGACCACCATCATCATTGTGAGCATGATCACAGCAACTTAATAGAGACTTCAAAGGAAGACGCCGAAAATTGAATACAGCTAAAAAGTCTTTACTTCATAACAGTTACAACTTACAATTGCACAGGATTAACAGAATACAAATATGCATGAAGTAAAATAAGAGAGATCTAAGACCAGACCCACCAGGCAAATCGCTCGCCACCGTCCTCTTGTGTCTGCTCTGCTGCCACAAAGGCATCAGAGAAGTAGCTCCTACTGTCATCACTCCCATCTTCTTCTTCAGAGTGAACTCCATCAACACCTCCCACGCAGCTGGGGTAATCAGGGAAGTAGGAATCACCGCTGTCAATGACCTGTGGGCTGTCCTCATCCACCACAGCACTTCCACCACTGCTTGAGCTCAAGTGGTCCTTGGTAGTCAGGCTAGCGGGGACCTGTACAACAGCATTCTCCAGTAGAGGGCCTGTCTGCTGGCCCATCACCTCCTCAGCCTGCAACTTCTCAGTTATAGAAACCACCTGCACTCCCACCATGACATGCAAAGAACATTAAAACCAAATCACACAAATGCTCCTCATTTTCAAACACAATTGATGTCCAAAAATAAGTAACTTTAGAACACTACATAAAAATGGTGTAATTAACTACACAATAGGCATATTTGTAAACTAATTAAATAAAAAACCCAGCACAAAATTATCCAAAAATCTAGGTATATAATCATCTCTAGTGTCCAATGAGCTACAATCCATTTGATCACAAGGTATTTTAGAGTCTCCTGAGCCCCCAGTTAACAGACTGGGCTTAGAAGTCTGGGACTTCCTCCTGATGGCCTGAGTATATATTTTTGGAATATAAATGGACATCTATAAAATGGAATGTGCATCCAGAAAATTGAACGGTTTCCTAGGAATGCTAATAGGCATATGCAGCAACCATGAATTTTTCTACCATTAGAAATCGCTGCCCCTATAGAAGTATGTGTAAAGTATTGGCAATGAATGCAAGATGAAACCAATGAGATAGATAGGAAAGGTTACTGAAGTCTTCCTTCTGAATCTGTGTGGACCTCCATATTTTGGAGCTCCAATGGTATCCTCTTCTTCTGAACTCAGCATTTTGTAAGGTTAATGCTCTTAGAGAAAAACTCAGTAGTATCAATGGATATGAAGTTGAGATGGGCTTAAGGGTTTTTGAACTATGCTTAAAAGTCATCCAAGTGAATCATGAGGATACATTAATCAATGTGATTACTAAGACTGGAGGATACAAGGTTTCAACCTATTAAGTTTTCCCCATGGATCTTATATGCAGTGAACACTTGTACAAATTTCACAGAACAAATAAAGATAAATATCAAGTCATCATCTATGGTCAGTACTTTTGATTCTAATGTCAATTTGTAATTAGCTAGTTTTTATTGTGTGCCCAATTTTTTTGGGAGTTTTGGTTCAGGTAGTTCTTTAATACTATACAGTCCTTTTTTGAGAAAGGAATACAGTCACCATTTCAATAAATAAATAAATATCAAGTCATCCACCCAATTGAATTGGGAAGTATTACGACTTCAAAGAAGATTAAAAGAACAACTAACATTGAGCCAATGGAACTTTCAGCAAAAGGACAGAGCAGCTAAGGTGGCAGACGTGATGTCTCCAATTCAACTGCAAGTCCCAACCATCTACAGGAATGTTCTGCTTCTTATAGAACAAGAAACTTTACATGGTGATTTGGCTAACGCTGAATGAAACCAACTCAGGAACCTGGAAAATAACACTCCCTCAGGATAAAAAATCTAAATTAAGGATAACCAAGATCTACCCAGTTACAGTTTACACATCCCCAATCATCAACTCTGTACAGGAAGAAATACTTCAAATTTTACCCATTCTCTCCTAGACCCTACTTTAGCTAGCAGTTCCTCTGGTTCGTTAGTTAAGTAGCCTTTTTTCTTGTAGAAGCTGATTCGGTTAAATTTACAAACTTCACTGTTTTTTTTTTTTTGGCTGGCACAGACTACAGGTTAGAAAACTACCATGCAACCTACCCACCCAGGGATTGATCCCTGGTGGCCCCCAAAGGTAAGACACCTCTTTGCTACTAAGAACATTACTGCTTTACTTGCATTTTTTCAGTAAATAAAAAAAAGTTCTTTTCCACTAAGAAAAGTTAACTATGATTTTTGGAATAAAAATAAAAGAGAACTAAATATGAAACATGTTTTCCAAACATTGAGGGGACCTCTTTTTTTTTTTTTTTTTTTTGAAAGAGGTAACAATGATATATTAAAAAGAGATATTAGGACTACCCAAATTGCACCATCTGACAATTCAACACAGTTCAATATGTCCAAAAGTTAGGACTGAATTCCCTTGACCATTGAAACAATACCCCTACTGTTTTCTCTCTAACTTAACGATCCTAAGAGGCTAAGACAAAACGAAAATGATCTTCTGAAGAGGTAAAATGGTGCTGTTACCTCAGCTCTAAGCTTCTCATTCTCTTTCGCGATGTTGTTGTAATCAGTTAGGAGGGACTCATATGATGCTTTGAGAAGATCATAGTCCCTCTCAAGCTGCTTAGTCTTCCACCTGGCTCGCCGGTTCTGGTACCATACAGCAACCTGTCTGGGTTTAAGCCCCAGCTCCTTAGCCAGATGAGTCTTCTTTTCTGGCTCCAGCTTGTTTTCCGCCTCAAAACTCCTCTCCAACAAGTGAACCTTAAAAACATACCACCACAGAAAACACAGTATAAGGTCAGGATATTGATATGTTGATCAATTTCTTGAAATCAAAGGATATATTCAGAAGAAAAAAAGTGAAATTGGGCATTTTTGCTTTATATTATTCCCTTCACCGAAAGAGAAATTTTTGTATGTTGGATCAATTCCTCACATAAATTCTCTTCCTAATATATCCAGAAGAATGAGAATCAGGTATTTATAATATTCTTGTGCCAATATCAGAAAATTATCTTCAAAAGACCAAATGTCAAAACAAGTAGTCACAATGTTCTCATTCCAATATTTAAATTTAAGAAAAAATAAACTCTACATAGGTTGAAAGCCTACTTGACATGTGTTGGTGATCTTCAAGAATTGGTCTCAATTCTGAAGAAAGAAGTGCAGGTTGCATCAAATACCAATTAAGTCACATGAAGGACAGGAGCTTCTAAGTTGGGTCTACAAGGGTACAAAATAGGAAATGATTACCACATGCACCCATTTTAATTGGTCACACTTAACTTTTTACAATAAGATACAAAAATTTGATGGCCCCCTTGCAGATCTCCACTCCTGGCTATTTTGTCATCATGAACCCCACATCTGCATTCTAGATCAAACATAGTCTACAGTTGAATGGTCGATGGATCATATAAAATTCTTTTTATTTTCTCAAATGGCAACATGATTCTGAACTGGCAACTTCATGATCGTATGATACAGACATACATCTTTTTTTTTTTTTTTTGGGTGTGGCACAATAATGATGGCATATTGTTTTATAATCTTCATTTCTTATATCAGCAGTAAAAGAACTAAAAAGAAATAACTAGTAAACCCTACTAAACTAATCATGGATTGTGTAGCTGTGCTTTGAATTATTCCAAGATTTCATCAAATATTCTAACAATTACAAATGGCACAAATTGATATCTCACCTGCTCTGGTGTGAGGCGCCTTTTCTTTTCAGGCATCTGTTCATCATAATACTCTTCCTCCAGTTCTTCCGGTGAGCTGAAAAAAGGGTGTCTTCTGAAGGATTCTTCAGCTGTCAGCACCGCTCTGGTGCCTGTACTAATCACAACATCTAATATTATCAAACACATGGTGAGTAGGGGATAAAAAAAAATACAACCCAGTGCTCAATCTGCAAAAAAGCACACTTCCATGATATAAACTAAGGAAAATTTTCCAAAATCAAACAAATCATATGTTTCTGTCAATGCTATTATCAACCAAAAAAATTTTTAAAATAACCCAAAGTTTTTTTAGTTTTCTACAGTCCTAGCTTGCAAAACTATTGTAAAAGCCATTTCAACAGTACCATACATTTCCAAACAAAGGGCGTTTTAACAGCAAACCAACAACAGATGACTGATGACTGATGACTGATGACTGATGATGACCCACACAGTAATGATCTTTATGAGTTTTGACATGGATTTCAATCAAATCAAATCAAATCATGTGAAGTCAGGAGACAAAAATAAAATTGGCATGGGCAAAATCGGAAAAGGAAAAATCACCTCGAAGAAACGTTTGATCTCCGCTCCCCAGAAAGAACACGTTCCCACGGCCGGAGCCGTCGAAGACGAGACGGCCGGAATCCATATCCGCAGTCGGGCGAATCGGATCGGAGAGATTCTCCGGCTAGTTCTCCCGTCCAAAGAAAAACAAAGAAGAAGAAGATCAGTCCCTATATATATATATCTCTCTCTCTCTCTGCTGAATGAGAGAAGTCTGTTTTGAGTTTCTTTATTTCACAAGACGCTGAGCTTATGGCGGAAGAAGCTGGTGCTCCAAAGCAATCGATTTGGCGTCTGCAACGGAGAGATCGAAAACCCCACCATCACGGGGGAGAGAGGCGGCCGCCAATTCCCGGCGGTGTTTTTCCGGCGTATGTGTCGGAATCGCGACCGGAGGAGGAGACTGAGAAACTATTGATCGAAGAATCGATCGATCGGTCGAATCGTAGTAGTTTCAAAAACCTTAATTTCAGCAATGGAAGGGAAACGAGTAAGTGATTTTGCAGAAGTGATAACCAAACACAGAAAGAAACGAAACGAGATTTAAGAACAAGTTGAGAAAGAAAGAAAGAAAGAAAGAAAGAAGGAAAGAAGATTACTTGGAATTTCTGTAGCAGAAGCAGTGCTTGGAGAAAGAGAGAGAGAGAGGGGGGGTGTTGTTTGACCTTGTTTGGATGGAGAAATGAAATTCTGAAGAGAGAGTGAGAAAGTAAACTCGTTTCTAACAAGACTCGCCTATTTATAGAGGAGGGAAAAGAGAGAGAGAGAAAGTTGGTGTCATGGAGCTGGTTGGAGGAATATCACTGTCCTCATAGTAATTTTACCTTCTTTCGATTTGGACACAGGAAAGTGCAGAGTCGAAATTCTCTAGAGAAAATAGTATTCTTTTGGTACATTATACAAAACGTGGGTGTTAGGAAGGACGACGACTTTTTTTTTTTTTAAGTAAATTTGTTTTCTACAATGTGGATGAGAATCTACTTGTAGGATGAAATTAAGGGATGGAGTGTAAAAGTTTTAAATCTTGTTTAGAGTGGATTAAATGAGAGTTCAAAGATGAGTATAGATGGAAATAATCGTAGCTTATGGTTTTGATTCTCTCGAACATTGGTAGGGCAATTTTGATTCGAGAAGATTAAAAATGCATTGATTTTAGTGAATGTGGATTGTTAGGTTTTGTTTGAGTAATAGGCTAATTTATGTGTTGGATAAAATTTAAAGTCTATTAAATTGTTATTTTGTATTTTTTTATAAAGAACTGTAGTGTATATTATCGGAAGAACTAAAGTGAAGATAATAAAGAAAAGAGCAAAAATTCGTAAAGAAAAAAGCTAGGATAGAACCTTTGCCCGCTCGAACAAATGGTGCATTCGTTCAAGTGAACCTACCAAAATTAGCTAGGCAAAAACTATGCCTGTTCGAACGTTACACAATTGACTTTCTTTTTTGTATCAAAATTACCTGTTTTAATTCTACATAAATTCTAATCTTAAGGCACAAATTACGAGTTATTTAAATGGTTCTTCTTTCAACCCCTAGGCACCACATTCTTTGTTCTAAACCTATGATATATATTGGAAATCTTTTTATTCTTTAGAGCAATGATTGGAAAGTTTCTAGATATTTGTGCTTCTATTTACATGAAAAATTCATTTACCTTTTAGTGTATCTTGATTCAAGCACAAGTAATAGAGGAAAGGTGAACGACGTAGTCATCGACAAGTAAGAGCATTATAGTCCTTAAGTTGTGGTGAACTATGAAAAATCTATAAGTATTTTATAACTGTTCAATTCGTAATGCTTAGTTTCCATTGGTTTAGATAATATGATTCGTGCTTTTTTTTTTCCATGTTTAGTTTTCATGTAAAATTTTCTGTCTCTTCTTCTTGTGGTTAATTAATTTATAATTTTTTTATTTTTCTGTTATTGCTAATTAGACTACATTCTAAAAATTAGGTTGGGACATTCAACCCTTCTATTTTGAAAGTTCTAAAACCCTGAGGGATGAAATTTAAAGTGAAGGAAGGGTTGGCTTAAGTAAAAGGGGAAACCCTACTTTGAAAGGGTAATGAATGTGATTAATTGAAAGTAGTAAATAGGCAATGATTAGATTGGTGATACTAATCAGACTCAGCTGACGGATAATGAATTACAGAATTTGAGACATTTGGGGTTGACTTATTAAAAAAAAACTAACTATTTGCGCTTCAATTTGAGAATTATCAAGGAAAGAATGAGTAATTAAGTCATTTTAACATCATCCTCCATTCCCGACAAGAGTTTTGTTTTATTTAAAAAAAATATTCAGGATTGTAATCAATTAGGCTGAAAAGGACCTAATTGCAGACAGCTGCCAACCCTATTGGATTTAAAAAAGATGTGTGATTCATATGATCCTTTTATGAAATTATTCTTCTAAAATTAGTCCTATAATTTATTATAAGCCTCTTTTCATTATTTCACCTCACACAAAAACTATTGCAATATTCCCTTTCTCCCAGTCTTCCATATATATTGTAAGGCCTCTGTAATTTGTCCTAAAGAATCAAAGCTTTGTGGTAGTGGATTAAAAAGGAGAAGAAAGACAAAGGAAGAGAGAACATATACATCAAAACAAAAGAATACCATACCACCAAAAATTTTAAATGGGTCAACAAACTTGCCCCTTTAAAGAAATCCTCAAATCACATATTATCAATTTGGCCTTGGATCTGAAGATATCAAGTCATGGTCCTTCTTTCCATGTGTTGGCCAGTTGTCGACCAATGCCATCAGATAAGAGAATATTCAGGGGTGAAATTAAACAATGAAAACAATTTTCTTATGAAAGGAAATGGGTCTTCTTTTCTCCCAACACAAACAAAGAGGAAGAATCTTTTTTGGGTCTTCTATCCCCACTGTGTTCATAGCACCAGTAAAACTCAGTTGGGGCTCTTGTTATTATATGAAATCAAACAGTTCTAAGCATGTTATAATGTGTAACAGAAACAAAATTTGTAATAAGGTGTATCATTGATGTTTTGGGTAATTGTTTTCATGTTTCAATAAGGAGTTTCAAAAGATCATTTAAAAAGTTAAAACTTATGTGAAAGTTTAACTAAATATATAAGTAGTTTGAGCCTGAAGAATCTCAAATTAATTTATAGAGATATTTGCTCACATAATTTTGGAGTGTTGTATGTGAAATTTTTTAATTAATTATGTTACAGAATTAATTTATATCCTAATGTTTACACATTGAGTTTAACATTCATTCAATTTATATTTTTCTTTTTAGTTAATGCTTAGTTGAAATATCAATTTTAGCTTGTTATTCATTTTGCAGGAGACATAACTTGTGTACTGCATGGGATTTACGTTAGTCATATTCACAACTCGCATGTGCCCCCGTGCTTGAAGGGTCCATAATATTGAAATGCTACTTGGAACCGATTATCAACAGGGCACAAAAATCAGTGCCCACATCCAAACTTTTCCAGTCAAGTCCTTCAAGTACATATTGTTAGGACATTTGAATTGTCTAAATTTTTGTTAGGACATTTGTATTGGCTAAATTTATGTGTTGGACAAAATTTGAATTCATTGAATTGTATTTCATATTTAGAATGAATTGTGGTAGGGCACTGGATAAGTTGAATTGATGATAACACAAATTGAAGTATTTTTCTAAGGACAATATTGATTAAAAATGTCAAATCTCACAAATCGAATGTTGTACATAGGCAAGTTACATACCATTGGAAAGCTCATTTCGATTAGATATCCATAAAGCCAAAGATTGCATAAATCGAAATTAAAACAACAAAGTTATGGCTTCTAAAAATTTGCTTATGCGTGCAAGAAATTCAAGCGCGCCTGAGACCAAGCTGGAGCGTCGAAGACAGCACCGAGCGCCCTTGAGTGCCCATTTGACCGTGCTCAAACGCACAGACGGCAGAAGCCCATCGACTTGCACAAAAACCTTCCTATTTATGCCAGAATTGCCTGTTTACTTATTTTTTGACTTTTAGACTAAGGCACGAATTATGGGCTACAAAAAGAGGGTTTCTCTCTACCCTAAACACAACACAATACATAAAGCTCTCCAAATTCTGAATTAAGATTGTCATTGGAAAAATTATTTAGAACTTTTATGAAAGATTTGGCTAAAGGCTTCAAGTTCTAGATTTGTTACTTCTACTTCATCATAGAAGATTTATGGCTTTTACTTCTTTGTGGAAGATTGTTCTCTAAGCATAGATAATTGTTCGTAATGGAGATCAAGGCATTAATATCGGAGCACTAAGGAACTGCGTGCTTGTGGAGATCTATCAAGAACAACTACGTACAATGCCTTGTGTCAAGAGATAGGCTGTAGGATTGTGAGTATATTTTGTACCGCGAAAGTTAGTGATTAATTTTGTTCACCTTGGACACGTAGTTTTTTTCGTTTGTTTTTCTACGTTAAATTTGATATTATCTTTTGTGTGTGATTAGTTGCTTTTATTTTTTTGTTACATAAAAGTAGTAATCGAATCACAATTTAAAATAAATTCAAGGCATTTTAAAACTTTCGCATATAAATGAAGGTCCATTGACTCTTACAAGAACATAGTGGTTTTGATAACAATGGCTAATTTAGAAGTATTAACACATGGTGATTAAGTAACTGGATCATGGTATTACTATTCACCATAATTCGTACATTTTAATGTTGTGAAATAAATTAAAAAAAAAAAAAGAAAAGACAAATAGTGGGTATGATATGAAAGCATTTTTCACCAATTCCTTAGCTAGGAAGGGATTAAGTGGTGTCTTTTGATTGGCAACAGATTTTACTTTTGAAAAGAGGAATGAGAAACGGTTATTCAAAGATCGACAGGATAATGCAAAGCAAGAAGTATCACACAAAGAGAACAATGCTTTTCTGATATGTGTATTGATATAAAGTAGGGGAGTATATGTTAGTGCTGCCTTCTTTTCGCAATATGGAACTAATACTATTATCTTGTCAAAGTGATCCATCCGTGTCTAAGATAATTCACTGTCATCTGGTTGCAATTTTAGACATTCTATATTATTTTGGCTATGGATACAATTCATCAATGGGTTGAAATTTTGATCAAGTCAAAATCTAATGTCCAGATTGCAAGTTGTATAATAATTTGGGCCTGGCCCTGGGCCTACAACAATATATCTGGCCTAAAATCTTCAAGTCATACACGACCCACAAAACTTATACCATCCACACCAACTGAAGTGGGATGATTGACATAAAAACCACAAACTGCAAATTATGAACCAACAGAAGAGGTGACCTCAGCAACACAAGGGGATAAAAAGAAAGAAAAATGAGAAAATTTGTGCTGAAGGAGGTGGACGAGTGTGCTCCTACTTGAAGAATAATTTCGGTGAGGCCCTTCTTTATATCACTCGTACTTTTCAATTAGGAGCCATGAGCCTTATTAAAAGATAATTACTTTTTTGAGTGGGGTGTTAATGGAACCTCATTAAAGGTCCGACGGGCATTTGGGCCAAAGAATAAGTTTGGTTGGGCCGTTCTTTATATCGCTGAGATTTTATGAAGGAGCCATGAGTATTATTAAAGGTCTGTTTTGACTGGGGAAATTAATGGAACCTCGTTAAGGCCTCGACGGTAATTTGGGCCGAATTTAACTGTGTCTAGGCCTGAGTCCATTTACATTTGAGGAGTCTAGACCCGAGTTCGGATTTAATATGGACACTGTACTTGGATTCGAATTCATCCATTTATGGAATGTACAGGCCCAAGTCCACTCATTAATACATTTGGACTCAGAGAAGCGCTTTAGGAATGGCCAAATGGATTGTGGACAATAACATAATTTATATATATATATATATATATAGAGAGAGAGAGAGACGGTCCTATAAGGACAGTCCTTAAGGATCATTTATCACCGTTTTAAATAGTACGGCCCATGTTGAGAGTCATCTAAATGAATCATGCATATTACCCCCGTAAATTGATTTTGGGTCCCATCTAAATAGATTGGACTGTTGGATCGATTGTACATCCATCCAAATAGACTTATATATATTTATCTATATATATGAGTATGCAGTCGATCCAACGGTTCAATCTATTCGGATGAGACCCAAAGTTATGGAAGAGTCCAATTTAGGGAGGTCATGTATATGATCTATTTAGATAGCTCGCAACATGGGCCGCACTACCCAAAACGGTGAGAAATGATTCGTAAGGGCCATCCTTGCAGGACCATTTCCTATATGTATATATGAAAAATGGTCAAACGAGATGATGCAGTATATGAGATAACTTTTGAGGGCCCACCTAGAGTTGTACCAACCATAAAGGGCATGAAGGATTGAAAGATCATGATGAGAACTAGATGTGCAAAAAATCAATCCCATCCAATATAGTTTAATGTGTGAAATAAAGTAACTTATTTTAACCATTATAAATGTAAACCATTAAGATGAAGGGGCTAAGATGATTGGATGAAGCTGATTTTTTGCATATACCTAGTTCTTATCATTAGCTTTCAATCCCTCATGGCTTTCATGGTTAGCACAAACTCCAAGTGGGCCTTCAAAAATTAGCTTATGTACCGTTTCATCTCACTAAATCATTTCTCATATATATATATATATATGGAAAATATTCGGATGGGAACTGTTCTCACCAAAATAGTGAGAAGTCCGATGCTCACCATCCATTCTTGTAAATGATTGAACGGCCAGCTCGCATAATAGAAATTCCCCCAAAATTGGAAACCCCGCCCAGACTTTTCATTTCCCTCTCCCTGTCTACAAGAAACACCCTAAAGCTCGGACAAAGAGCTTTCCTTGAGAGCAAGAAATAGTTCGGTAATCTCCTTCCCTCTACAATAGAAGAGATCACTCACATCCCTTTGCGAGGTCTCCATTGTCGGAGTCCTTTTGCGGCACCCAAACGAAGTGGAAAAAAGCCCCCAAAACCAGTCATATCTGCTCGGTGCCCTCCCTCTGCAGCTGGATAAATCATCCCAAGCCCCTTCGGACGAAGACATTCGAGGCAGGAATCTCTTTCCTCTATCTTTTTTCTACCCGGCCACTGTCTCCCTTCTCCTTCTCTTTCCCACCACAGCTGAAGATACAGCTCCAAACCCCTCCGGACGGAGCCATCCCAACCGCTACCACATGTGACAGATCCCACCCATCTCTCATGATCAGAAAGTGATTGTCCAGAATTCGCCTTAGCCCCCCTGCAGATCTGCTCCGCGAACTTCCTCATCTCGACCCTCTTTTTCCTATCTACTAAAGGTACCTACTCTCATCTATAATATCTACTCATATTTTCAATACTTGGGTTTTCGCACAGCAGTTCTTGTCTTTGAATCTGATAATTCTTTGTGGGTGTTGAAATTACAGTTATGTAGAACTTTTGTTTTTTACTGTTGTTTGTTTCTTTGAATGTAACAATCCTTTGCAGCCAAAAAAAAAAAAAAAATGGTGAAGACCCCTGATCAGCACCCTCTCTCACCGCAAGCCCCTTTCTTCTGGGTTTAAAAAACAAAAAAATGTCAAAACCATTGAAACTCTGATGGATGATGAAGACTCATCTCACAATATACAACTGGATTTGCAACTATGGCATCCGGGTGATCCACAACTGTAGCATTCGGGAGATTCACAGGATGGGATGACGTGCACATTGCATGGCCCCCTCTGAGGTTTCAAGTCCGTCGCAATTTACGGGGTCCATCCCCAGCTCCTCCTTTCAAGTTGGTTCCTCTCAAATTTAATTTTGATGATCTATATGCATTTGTTGGATAACTATTTTACTTGATGAAGTTGAATTTATTTTATGTTGTTTTTTTCTTGTTTCTTATTACTTTTTTAATTTTTGTTTTGCATGTATATTCATGGTGTGCTGCTATTATCGTGATTTTATTATAGAGGTGGTAGTGTTCCATCTTTACCAATTAAGACATTTGTTTCGAAAGTTGATGAGGCGAAATTACCAAAAGTAGGTCAAGTTTTTGAAAATATGGAGGATGCATACAATGCGTATAACGGTTACGCAAAAGTGGCGGGTCTCAGTATTAGAAGAAGTTCAGAGATAAGGGTTAATAATGAAGTTGTCAAAAAAAATTTTGTGTGTTCGAAAGAAGATTGTAGTAAAAAAAAAGTTTGGTGATGAAAGTGTAAGGCAAAGATGGACCTCGGATACAAGAGAAAATCATAGGGCATATCTTCAAATTGAAAAAAACAAAGAGGGGTTATGGATCGTATTTAAACATGTTGTGGAACATTCTCACCTGCTAAGTACCCTAGGAAGACATACTTGCTATAGTAACACCATAACATTAATACTCCAAAAAATAAAGATTGATTTATAATTATGGGGTTGCTAATAAGGCCAAATAAACAAATGGGACTACTAGTGTTGGAGGCAGGTGGGAGAAATAAAGTTGATTTCATTGAAACAGACTTTCGAAATCATATTAAAGACAAAAGGAAAGAAATCAAAGATACCAATGGTGACATGTTTTACAATTACTTTAGACAGAGGAAGGAGAATGATTCAAGTAACTTTTTTGCTATTGAGAAAGATGATGAAGATCGCATAAAACATGTTTTCTGGGCTGATTACTATTTTCAAAAGTCATTTGAGGAATTTGGTGATGTTATCTCCTTTGATACAACATACAATACTAATAGATATGAACTCATTTTTGGTGCATTTACCGGAATTAATAACCACAGTCAACCCATACTATTTGAATGTTGCCTAATTTCAAATGAAACTTTCAATACTTTTGTTTGGGTTTTCCAAAAGTGGCTTGAAGCAATGTCAAGAGACCCACCAAAGACATTCTTGATAGACCAAGTTCCTGCAATGACAAAAGCAATTAAGTTTGTTATGACCACCACCACGCATCGTTTCTGTTTGTGGCACATCATGGAAAATCTATAAAAGAATTTAGGCAGGATTGCAATACATAAAGAGGGCTTGGTAGGGGCTGTTAAAAGAATCTGTTTCAACTTTATCACAATTGATGATTTTGAATTGCAATGGAATCACATGTTGACAGATTATGATGTTGCAAACAATGATTGGTTAATATGATGTATGGTATCCGTGATATGTGGGTACCAGTTTATATGAGGCACTTATTTTTTGGAGGGATGTCCACAACTGGAAAAATTGAAAGTATCAATGCCTCCATGAAGCAATACGTGACATAGAAAAATGATTTAAGTGATTTTATGTTTCGGTTTGGACAAGGCATTGCAGCTTAGAAATACCGGATTTTAAAGGCAAATTGTGACATTTTTAATGGAAGGCCAAAATTGATGACAGATTTTCCAATGGAGCAGAATATGGCAGAAATTTATACGAAGAAAATGTTTTACAAGTTCCAAGATTAATTCGTGTATATAACATCTGGTATTACTAAGATTGTAGAAGATGATATGGAACAGCGAACCGATATTGTTTCATCTTTCAAAGATAAAATGGAAATCCAACGAATTATCATCTTCCAAAAGGAAGACAAAGTAGCAAATTGTTCTTGTCAATATTTTGAGTTTCAGGGGATTTCATGTGGACAAATTATTTGCGTTTTGAAACAGGAAAAAATATATACTTTGCCTCATTATTTTATTTTGAGAAGACACTCAAGGAAAGCACAAGTAGATGATGATGATGATGAAATACGTATGTCTTCAGATTTTGATGGTTCGTTACTTGCGAGACATGGGGATTTACAATATGATACTGCTATTGTCGTTGATGAAAGGTCGTTGTGAAATGAAGTATACCATTATGTGAAAAGATAAAAAAGGGCATTCGCGAGATAAATGAAAGAGTCGTAACTTGAGGGTGTGAGCATAGGAGAGATTCAAATAAGATTTGTTCAAGAAAGAGATATCTTGTGCCGAATCATGCTATTATAAAGGGTCATCCAAAGAGATAGAGATCCTCTAAAGAAGGCAAGGAAAAATGATGGGAACATCAGATCTGATCCCTCTTGTTCTTATAAGGTTTATCAAAGAAGATGGCATAGAATGAGGGATCAAGCTCTAATCTGGATGGATGAACAATGCCCAGGATTTGATCGCGAAGAAATGGAAAATCCACCGTTGATCCATCATGGTGAAGACATCCAACGGCTAGATCTTGCAAGATCTCATTGAGAAGGCCCATGTGCGCTACTGTCTTGAAAGGCCCACATCGGGAGGTGCCACATGGGAGGAATAAAAGAGTTTTGTCTTTTTTTTTAGTTTGCTTAGAGGGGCCCAAGTCATTAAAAGAGTCTTAAAATATAAAAAGGGACCCATGTTTTAATGATTTATGTAATAAAGAGGAGGGGGGGACCACAACTTAAAGCACTAAAGGACGTGCATTGGGTTTCGTGCGCACATTCCATGTGCATGAATCCCAAGGTTGGTGAAAAGTTGTTTTTCTTTTTTCTATTTTCTTTTGTTTTCTTAATTGGGTTATGTTTTCTTAGGATTTATATATAAGAACTCTCTTGTATTCTCATGGTATGTTATGTTATTCAAAGATTGAATGAAAAGAAGCTTTCTTTTCTTCTTCCAAGAGCCTCTTGAGCAACCTTTCTCTTGAGATCTCTTCTTCTAACGTCTCCGGATCGGAGTTTGGTGAGAGCCCAATAAAGGTAACGATATTTCTTCCACTTTCTTCTTCTCTTTTTCTAGAGCATTTTAGTTGTTCCCATTCAGATCTAAAGCCCTTCTAGTATTGTTTCAGATCTAAACCATGCAGATCTAAATCCTGCAAATCTAGATTCCCCTGGTTACCAAACTTTAGATCTGAACCGTAAACCATCCCAAATCTGAAACCTATTTCAGATCTGAACTATTGTTAGATCTAGATCTCTTCCAGATCTGAAAATACTAGATCTGATTTGTGCCATCATAGATCTTCTCTTTAGACCCTTACCAAAACATTGGAAGAGCATTACTGGCCCCAAGCAATCTGGAAGTTCTATCTTCCATTGAGATCCTATCATTTTCTATACCAAGAAAAGGGGATTATTGCAGGATCTGTGAGATCATCCTAGATCATGGATCTGACATTTACTTGAAATCCATTATTTGTTTACTTGGGCTGCATATAACTGAATTTTAGTTGTTCATTCAGATCTGATCTCTTCATGTTAGGCTACATTTCATATTGTCCTGCATCAATTTTGGTATCAGAACCTTGGTTTGCTTAGGGAGTTAGTTAGAGTCATCATACACATTATTCATTACCGCATTGCATTCATAGTTTTATTCATTATAGTTGTCCATCTTGCATGCCCACATGGAGTGGTAGAGAGATCCAACCAGAACATCTCAAGATGAACCCAGAACAAGTTTCTAAGATTGTCTAGGACATGTTGGGGCCCATCATGACCCAACTGACCGCTCTCCGGCAACAGTCACAAGCTCGAGAGGAGGCGATCAATACCCGACTTGAGAATATTGAGAGATCACAACAGTGTGAAAATGTACATCGTTGAGGTCCTAATAGGAACCATGAGAGGCATATGAGACATGAGCATGATGACGACACCGATCTCGAATCTGAGATTGGAAACAATCATAAGGCCCGTGGTAGAGGACGAAATCCGGAAGATTGGGTTTTGAAGAGTGTTAAGGTAGAGGCCCCATCCTTTGACGGCTGGATCGACCCGAGAGCCTATTCTTATTGGCAATTAGACATGGACCATTACTTTGAGTGGTATGAAATGTCTGAAGAGAGAAGGGTCCGATTTGCCAAAATGAAATTGGTGAGTCAAGCATGATTGTATTGGGTCGATGTTGAGCGCGGTTTGCAAAACCGACAAGAAGCACCCATTGTAACTTGGGATGGGATGAAGTTGCGTTTGCAGGTTAAGTACCTACCCTAGTCCTATCAGGATAGACTTTTAGATCAAAGGTCTAACCTCCGGCAGGGTAGTATGACTGGTACAGAATACATTAACAAATTTGAAGAACTTAACTTACGATGTAACGTTCAAGAAGACCTTCCAAGCAAGATATCTAAATTCCGAACAGGTCTTCGTCAAGAGTTCCAAAGAAAGTTAATCACTGTTAAAACAACTAGCCTAGAAGACATTTATGAGGTAGTGCTCAACCTTGAGGCTGCCATGAAAAGCAAACAGGCTAAGCATAGTGATTATCGGGGAACAGATTCTAAGCCTTATCCTCTGAGCGGTAAACCAAATTCGGGGGGTCAACCTCTTAGAAATCCTGCTAATTTACCGCCCGCCTTTAAGGATAATAAAGGCAAAGGAATCATTGGTGAAAACTCTAAATGGAGCAACTCCGTTACCTGCCATAATTGCAACGGTCGTCGGCACCTTGCTCGTGATTGCCCCTCTAGAAATCTCTACATTGAAGATGTGGAGGATGAGAGTGATCCAACAGTAGATGCCTATTTTCTGGATTTTGTGCCTAGTGATGATGAATGTGGTGATCCGAAGGATCGAGTATCTTTTCTTAGATTTGCTCCCTCTTATCATAGAGATCAGCATGCACAAGATAAATTGGAAGGTGAACTACCACGAGTGATGGTAGTACGATGTGCATTTACACTCCAAGAAAATGAGGATTGGCGTAGAACATCTATCTTTCACACCTACGTCAAATGCAATGATAAGAACTATAAGATCATCATTGATAGTGGGAGTTGCACCAATGTAGTTTCTGCCAATAATTTGTCCCGCTTAGGCTTGACCCCAGTACCTCATCCTAAGCCATATCGTGTGTCATAAGTAGATTCCACATCTATTCCTGTCACTCAGCGTTGCCTGGTCCCACTGCACATGTCCTCTTATGAGGATCAACTGTGGTGTGATGTAGTTCCTATGGATGTGGGACATATTATCTTAGGGAGGCCTTGGATTTATGATTTGGATGTCACCAACTTTGGACGCACCAATATCTGCGTCTTTAATTACAAAGATAAGAAGGTGAAATTACATCCATTACCCCCTAAAGATAAGATTGGCAAGAAAGAGAGTAACAAGAAAGCCAGCACCAGTGCCCCAAATGCTAAAACTAAAGGTTTACACATCTTGAATGCCAATGAATTTCAAGCTGATTTGGAGGAAAGAACTAGCAAAAGCTCGAAGGAGGATCCCATTGTCTACGCTGTAGTAGCTACGGAAATTCCCAAAGAGCTCATTGCTAGCATCCCTCATGAGGTGGAACCTGTCTTTCGGGAGTTTCAGGATGTCTTTCCTGAAGAGTTACCAAATGAACTCCCACCAATGCGTGACATCCAACACGCAATTGACCTTGTTCCAGGGCCAACATTGCCAAATTTACCACATTATCAAATGAACCCATTGGAACATGCTGAGTTGAAAAGACAAGTGGATGAACTCCTCGATAAGGGATTCATTAGAGAAAGCCTAAGTCCGTGTGCTGTTTCCGTACTTCTTACCCCAAAGAAGGATGGGATTTGGAGAATGTGTGTGGACAGTTGAGCGATCAATAAGATTACAATCAAGTATCGGTTCCCGATACCCTGCTTAGATGATATGCTCGATATGATGGCTAATGCCACTATCTTTTCTAAGATAAACCTTAAAAGTGGTTACCACCAGATTCGTATCCGTCCTGGGGATGAGTGGAAAACTGCATTTAAGACAAAAGATGGATTGTATGAATCGCTAGTGATGCCATTTGGGTTGTTCAATGCCTCAAGTACTTTTATGCGTGTCATGACACAAATGTTGAGGCCATTCATAGGGAAATTCCTAGTTGTTTACTTTGATGATATTCTCATCTATAGTATTACAAAGGAACAACACCTTAACCATTTGTGGCAAGTCTATAGTACTTTGCGTAAGGAACAACTATACGCAAACCTAAAAAAGTGCACCTTCATTACAGAAAGTGTGATTTTTTTGGGTTTCGTTGTTTCTGCTGCAGGTATGTCTGCAGATCTTGAAAAGGTAAAGGCAATTGTTGAATGGAGAACTCCATCCAACATTCATGAGGTACGACGCTTCCATGGCTTAGCCACATTTTATCGTCCATTCATTAAGGGGTTTAGTACTATTATGGCCCCAATTACTGATTGCATGAAAAGAGGAGAGTTTAATTGGAGTCCAATTGCCACTAAAGCCTTTCAGGAAATTAAGGCCAAAATGACTGAATCACCTGTCATATGCTTACCTGACTTTTCCAAAGTGTTTGAGGTGGCCTGTGACGCGTCTGGCGTTGGGATAGGAGGTGTTTTGAGTCAAGAGGGACACCCAGTTGCTTATTTTAGTGAGAAACTGAATGAGGCAAAACGGAAAAAGTACTCAAACTATGAGCGAGAGTTTTATGCAGTAGTTCAATTATTGAAACATTGGCGCTATTATTTGTTACCGAAGGAATTTGTTTTGTACTCAGATCATGAGGCCTTACGGTACTTGAACTCTCAATCTAAGTTGAAAGGAATACATGCCAAATGGGTTGAACTATTACAAGAGTACACTTTCGTTTTGAAATACAAGGCAGGAGTGGAAAACAAACCAGTTGATGTGTTAAGCCACAAAGTCAATTTAATTCACTCCATAAATGTCGAAGTCACTGGGTTTAAGCGTTTGAGAGATGATTACCCCTCTTGTCTAGATTTCGGGGATATGTTTGCTTCACTTTCTGATAATCCTCTGCGAAACATTGGTCGATTTACATTGAAAGATGGTTATGTCTTTCGAGGAAATCAAATTTGCATTCCCCGCACTTCTATGAGAGAGTTTTTGATTTGGGAGCTCCACGCTGGTGGAGTGGGCGGTCACTTTAGTCGTGATAAGACCATCCTTCTTGTAGAGGACTGTTTTTATTGGCCGAGTCTTAAGCGTGATGTAGCCCGTACCATAGAATGCTGTCGCACTTACCAACTGGCAAAGCAGCGTAAGCAAAACACTGGGCTATACACTCCATTGCCAGTGCCTCATGCACCGTGGCAAGACCTTAGTATGGATTTTGTGCTTGGGCTTCCCAAGACAAGTAAACAGCATGACTCCATATTGGTTGTCGTGGACCGCTTCTCAAAGATGGCCCACTTTGTTCCTTGCTCCAAGACTTTTCAGATGCTTTGCATGTTGCGAAACTTTTTATGGAGCGCATTGTTAGCTTGCATGGTGTTCCAAAAACTATCGTGTCTGACAGGAATGTTAAATTTACCAGCTATTTTTGGAAGACTCTGTGGAAAATCTTAGGAACAAAATTGCAATTCTCGTCTGCGTACCGTCCACAGACTGATGGTCAAACAGAAGTTGTTAACCGCAGCTTGGGAAATCTTTTGAGGTGTTTAGTTGGTGAGCATGTCAAGTCATGGGAGTCTGTCTTACCAATAGCAGAGTTTGCATACAATAGTTCAGTTAATAGGTCCATAGGCATGAGTCCTTTTGAAGCAGTAACAGGGTACAAACCTAGAATGCCAGTAGATCTCATTCCCATGTCCTCCATTCATCGCCTGTCTGAGTCGGCCGACGCATTCATTCAGCGCATTCATTCATTGCATAATGAGATCAGACAGCGAATTAACATGCAAAATGATAGTTATAAAACATCTGCTGATTTACATCGTCGGTTCATTGAATTTCAAGTGGGTGATGATGTCATGGTCCGGGTAAGGCCAGAGTGGTTTCCACAAGGAATTGCTAAGAAATTACAGGCCCGCAGTACTGGCTCATTCAAAGTATTGAAAAGGTTGGGTCCTAATGCATGTCTTAGACCTTCCACCTGATATGGGTATTAGTGCTACATTCAATGTGGAGGATCTAGTTCCTTTTCGGGGTCCCACACTATCTCCATCTACCCCACCTTCTTCCCATTCACCTAACCGTGTGGACCATCTTTTTGAGCCAACATCCTTTCAAAACCGTTTCCCACAACCAACCCCACCTCCTCTTCCAAAAGCTCAAAGGAAGGATATTGTGGAAGATATATTAAATAATCAATTGGTCTCCACCAGATAGGGAGGCATCCAGAAGTTCCTTGTTAAATGGCAAGGCAAGTCACAGCATGATAGCACGTGGATCACGCGAGATGAGTTGCAACGTCTCAATCCTGACATCCTCGAGCGCTATGACAGTTTTATCTCCCCAGAGGTGCGATTTTTTCAGCTGAGGGGAAATGATGAGGATATCAGATCTGATCCCTCTTGTTCTTATAAGGTTTATCAAAGAAGATGGCATAGAATGAGGGATCAAGCTCTAATCTGGATGGATGAACAATGCCCAGGGTTTGATCGCGAAGAAATGGAAAATCCACCGTTGATCCATCATGGTGAAGACATCCAACGGCTAGATCTTGCAAGATCTCATTGAGAAGGCCCATGTGCGCTACTGTCTTGAAAGGCCCACATCGGGAGGTGCCACATGGGAGGAATAAAAGAGTTTTGCCTTTTTTTTTAGTTTGTTTAGAGGGGCCCAAGTCATTAAAAGAGTCTTAGAATATAAAAAGGGACCCATGTTTTAATGATTTATGTAATAAAGAGGAGGGGGGGACCACAACTTAAAGCACTAAAGGACGTGCATTGGGTTTCGTGCACACATTCCATGTGCATGAATCCCAAGGTTGGTGAAAAGTTGTTTTTCTTTTTTCTATTTTCTTTTGTTTTCTTAGTTGGGTTATGTTTTCTTAGGATTTATATATAAGAACTCTCTTGTATTCTCATGGTATGTTATGTTATTCAAAGATTGAATGAAAAGAAGTTTTTTTTTCTTCTTCCAAGAGCCTCTTGAGCAACCTTTCTCTTGAGATCTCTTCTTCTAACGCCTCCAGATCGGAGTTTGGTGAGAGCCCAATAAAGGTAGCGATATTTCTTCCACTTTCTTCTTCTCTTTTTCTAGAGCATTTTAGTTGTTCCCATTCAGATCTAAAGCCCTTCTAGTATTGTTTTAGATCTAAACCACCCAAATTTAAACCCTGCAGATCTAGATTCCCCTGGTTACCAAACTTTAGATTTGAACCGTAAACCATCTCAAATCTGAAACCTATTTCAGATTTGAACTATTGTTAGATTTAGATATTTTTCAGATCTGAAAATACTAGGTCTGATTTGTGCCATCATAGATCTTCTCTTTAGACTCTTACCAAAACATTAGAAAAGCATTACTGGCCCTAAGCAATCTGGAAGTTCTATCTTCCATTGAGATCCTATCATTTTCTATACCAATAAAAGGGGATTATTGCGGGATCTATGAGATCATCCTAGATCATGGATTTGACATTTACTTGAAATCCATTATTTGTTTACTTGGGCTGCATATAACTGAATTTTAGTTGTTCATTCAGATATGATCTCTTCATGTTAGACTACATTTCATATTGTCCTGCATCAAAAAAGGAACGACTTTGTCATGATGTGGAAAGCATGGTGTTGCACATGATAAGAGAAATTGTCCTGCACTTCTCAAGAGGTAATAATATATTTAGATAAATAATTTGATTTGTAACAATTTTTCTTTTTTTGTTTTTTTGCTACCAATGATTGCATTTACTATTTACAGTAATTTAGAAAACAATTCTGAGGCAAATTTGGATGGTGAGGCATCAAATAGATCAACTTCTGATGACGAGATTTTGACAGAAAATTAAGAGGCAAAGTTTTTTTAATACTAATGTTTTTTTATTTCTCTATTTATATGTTTCTAACATTTTTGCATTCATTATGTTTTTAGATTGCTGGATGTAACAAATGATAATGCTACTACTTTTATCAAGGTATTGCATCAAATTAGGAGGTTGTCCTTCACAACAAGTTATTGAGTGCTAGTCCCCAGATGTGTATTGGAAAGGATGAATGGAACAGGCTATTGTATGTTTTAACTAATGGAATCTATTATGGCTTTTATGAAATGTAGGGCTTTTATGAACAATTAGGAGGTTGTCTAGACATGTTCTACTATATTTTGATATTGATATGAATGGATGAGGATGATTCTATTATAGGAGGCTGTGGTGCTTTTGTGTTCTATATTGATGTTTTTTTTTTGTTGTTGTTGGTCTTCTTTTTTTTTTTTTTTTTTTTTTTGTGAATGTTTCTAGGAAAGATTGTTTAGTTCTTCAAATCACAAACTACCCTTCCAGCATTAGCCTTCTCCAATCTCATGTATGTATTCTCATCTTTACATCCACATAGAAGTCTCAAATTTGATTTTTCCAATCAACATGGTGGGTCCCACATATGAATATGGAGCCTAATGTAATGTGTACCATGCAAATTCTACAATGAAAAATGGGTAGTTCAGAGCTTGTGTTGTATCTGGACAAGAAGAAAAAAAAAAAAAACAAAGGTGCGCTATTAGTTTGGTGCTGTGACAGTTTGGAGCCTAACGTAATGTATACTATGCATATCAGGCGTCCATCTCAATTTGGTGCTGTGACAAACTGCACATTATCTTAGTTCGAGCACATTATCTCAGTTCCAGCATTGTATATTTTCCCTAATAATATGTTAAAAATCGCCTAACAGTTGGTAGTTTTGGGTGTTGTAATTCATTTAAGAATCTGAAGTTTGTTTGGGTCAGACGCATTAGGAGTTAGATATCTGGTACCTCTGCTCACCATAGGCAGTGGGATACTCACAATTAGGAAGTTGTCTGGACATGTTTGTTGCATGAGTGCATAGTAGTTTAAATTTTTACCATTCATTCATCATTATGACAGAAATTTTCACCATCCATTCATCATTCTAAACAACTATACAGATTTCCGCAAAGCCACATAGTATTTTCAACATAAATTTCACAAATACCCACCAACCATTCATCAAAACCATCCATCCATTCACATTAAGATCAAAACATACAATGCACATTCTAACATATAACTTACAAGTTCTTAAAGACATATTTTAGGACATTGTTTTCACCATGCAAATTCCAGTTAGAATAAAACACAACAAACAAATAAAAGTATTTCTTAGAGTGAGATCTAACACCAAATAGTTTAGAAGTAAAATCTCTGCTCTACATAACTGTAATTTCATTACCCACAGCCCTATAACATTTTTTTTTTGTATTGCTGGAAAGGATTGTTAGATTCAAAGATAGAAATCCTCCTCTGAGTAGAGAAAGAGATGAGAGCAAGAACCTTCCTCTGACGATGTTCTTCAGTGCCGGTGGACTGAAGGGCGAACTGGGTGGCTTTTTCAGCAGGCGGACGTTGATCCAACCTAGGATAAAACCCTAGGTCTCCTTCTTCCCAAATCCAGTTCTGCGACAGCCTAGGATGGAACCACCGCCCCCTTCCTTTAACAGCCGAGTTCAGGACAAAAACACTGCAGTAAGGAGCCCCTACCCCGAATTCGCTTTCCCCTCGCGAGATCGGTCACGTGGCGCTTCGGACGATCTCGGGCTGGAATGTCTCTATCGCAGAAGGAGGGACGGTGCAGATTCCGACTACGGTCAGAATCTTCTTCTCCATGCACGACATTGACCACGTTTCACTGGCCCTAGCCCGGATTCGCTTTCCGTCATGAGATCCATCACGTAGGGCTTGGGACAATTTTTGGGCTCGAATGTCTATGTTGCAGAGGGCGCATTGGATGATTTTTTCCTCCTTTTTCCTGAGATTTGGGGTACCGTTGGTCGAGAGGGAGAGGGAAAGGCAAAGACGGGCAGGGTTTTAATTTTTTTTTTTTTTTTTTTTTTTGTCGAGAGGGAGAGGGAAAGGGAAAAACAGGTGGGGTTTTCAATTTTTGGGCCATTCATAAAATCCCAGCTTGCCGTTGGATCGGTTACAATATTAGATGGTCAAGATCGGACTTCCCACCCTTTTGGTGCAAACAGTTCCCATTTGAAGAAAACCGTATATCTATATATATACTGTTTTGCATATATCCTTCACACTATGATGAGAGACAATTTCCTTTCTTGACCTAACAAGGTCAAAAGATGTCATAAAATATAATGGTTTTATTTTTTTATACATTAATAGTTTAAAAAAAAAGTATTTCTTACCGTAATGTAAGGGATATATGTATAATAGTTTTATCCTATATATATATATATAAACTGTGACATGAGTAAGTTGTCTACTAATATCATGTTTTGTGTTTGTAAAATGGGGAATTGTTACAGACCATATCATGCGGTCATGTGAGATTGAATAAATCTGATACTTTGCAATATACATTGTAAATGATCCAAAGTGTTTAGAAGAGAAGCCCATCATGGAAAGTTTTTCTCACTCCTAACCATCGCCAAAGGGGGGACTCTTTAATTTCAACAGTTCCCAGATGATGAACTGCATCTATGCCCAGTGCATAGTGCAAATGAAAAATCATGCTCCACCAATGCTGACTTAGGTAGCTTCATGATTGACTGCAAAACTCATAGTTTGGTTTTGACAATTTCTAAAACAAAAACAGCTAAGTATTATAGTTATCATATTTTTGGAATGAAATCAAGTTTTCTGTACAATGTGGACCAAAACCAAATGAATCTAAAATGCCACTAAAAATATATTGAGTTTGTAATATTGACAATTAAATTGTATACACAGGAAAATTGTGGTTAAATTTCCAACAATAAATAAAATTTTTGTTAGATTGGAAATTCAAACCATTTTACAGGATAAATCTGTTTTAGATCACCTAGATCTTCAAAATGTGGGCCTCATTATTCATACTAACTAAATTCATTAATAAACCATTACAAATCAGTGCTCTAATTACATTTTTCACTCTAGTGGGTTCTATCACTTTGTTTAGGCAAGACCTCAAGCCAAACAAGGGAAAATAGGATGGGTCAAAACTTGAACGCTTCATCTTTAAAAGGTAAATCCACATATATTTGACTTAGCCATACTTGATTTCACTATGTGGCCAACCGGTAATAAGTCTCTAAAGACAACAAATAAAATACAAGTGGGCTTTTACGTGTCCATCCTGCTTTAGACTAGCCCCAAATCCAACTCATTTAAGGGCTTCTCTATTTGCATTAAAATACCTAAAAAATAGATACATAGGACTCATACAATTATTAATTAAAAATAAAGATCAAAGGTTAACTTTTAAAATATGAGAATCAAATATTCTTATATTCTAGGGAAATTGAATCAAAAGAAACTCATATCCTGTCTTCTTTTGATTCTTTTTACCTAAGAGGAAGGTTATTTGGTTATCATTTTTAAAGTTCACATTTGATCATTACTTTTAGCCACCTATAATATAATAGTAATGTATTCAATTTCTATGTATTATAATGCAAGCAAATAGACCCTAAGTGTTTGATGTCCTAAAAAAAATATATAGGTCCAACAAGTTGGACATAAACACATCCAACCCACCTAATAACAAACTCAATCAGGTTAACTCCAAGTTGGATGTAGCCCAGTCTTAAATCCCTTACTTCATTACAACTAAGTAACACTCCAACCCGAGCTTAGTGTGCTTAGTGGTTAATTAAGTATGATTAGTATCTAATTAATTTAATATTAATTTTTATAGTTGTGTTTAGTGGTGTTTGGCTTAGGATTAGATTTCTTTTGTATTGTTTGAGTTCGTTTAGTTGAGTTCATATCGCAAATTTGCAGTTTGGGCTGAGTTTGACCTCGATCAAGTAGATGAAGCCCTTTTTCTTAATTTTAGGCTTTGTGATTTTAAATCAAACATGCATCATTTTGACACCATTGCATTTGTCTCGTTGAGCTCATCAACTTTCATATTGGAACCAAACTCATTTGATCTCAATTGATTCATGTGGACCCCTAAATGACTTAAACTAGAAATATATCAAATAGTTGGACTTACTTGTAAATTTAGAAAATCTGAAGCAATGAAAATCAGCTTCAGCACTTAACAACTGTCCTTCTTCTTTCCTTTCAGCAACAATAGAAGTCTCCCTCTCTTTCTTTACCAATATTTCTTCTTGAGATTGAAGCTTAGAGCCTATACATGTGAGAATTGACACTCCAAAATTCATCCTTATCATCTTCCCCTCCTCTTTTTGTAATGAATTGGGGAAAACTCTTAGTTTTCCTTCCAGACAAACTGTTAAGGTGAGAGTCCTTCTTTTATTTCAGATTTATAGGATTCTAAATTGAGTTAGGATATCCTTGTTTAGGACGTGCATCTAATCTTGTCACCAATTTCATATCTTTTGCACGTTAGGGTTTTTAATTGGGGTTTTTTGGAGATTGAGCCAAGTAAAGGCGATTGAGATACCAAGCTTTGAATCATGGCAAGTGTAAGGTGGTCATTGATTGAATGCGTGCTTATAATCATTGATTGTGAAGTTGATTCTAAAATTGTTGTATTCAGCCTTGTTTCTTTATAATTATTTGAATGGAAATGGATATGTTATCTATATATGATGATGAATGGCTTGTGCATGGAAATTGATGGAAGGATGTTATAGAAGTGTAGAATGATTGATGAATAATGAGGGAGGGAACTCAAGGTTCCATTTTGTAAGTTGAAATGAGAAAAGAGCATGTGCTACAGAATTCTGAAACGAAATTCTGGAGAATGCGCATGAGTGCCTGTGCAAATTTGGTCTAACCAAAGTATGTCAGTTGAAGCTTTTGGAAACAGAAGCAAAGGCACTCGAGTGCGCCTGGGGCCACACTCAAGTGTACCCTACAACTTGGAAGAGTTAATTCTAGACTCTTTTAAATTAATCAAGAGGTTCTCAAATGTCTTTAAACATTTTACAATTAACCCTAAGGCTAATTGTGATAGAAAATTGGAAACTTAAGGCTTTAGAACACTTCAAGACCTCATTGATCCTTAGATTCAAAATCTTTAACCTTAATAATGTGTCAAGCGACAATTATACATCCATGAATAACCATGGCTGGAATTATTCATATTTTATGACTCGTATGTCAAGCACTTAATCATGGGTGAAGATTTAAGGTACTTTAGTATACTTTTATATACAATGAAAACACCAAGCAAAAATAGTAGTATATCAAATAACCTAAAACTACATTGGAATAGACTGTTAAAAGCTATGGGTGATTAGAATAGGGTTAGTTAGTAAATTCTTTAAATCTACAAATTAAATTGCATTGCATACTGATAAAATGATTATTGCCTTCCTTGCTATTGAATCATTATTTATTATGAATTTGAATTGTTTATTCGATTTGTTAATTGATACACATTCTGAACTCAATTGAGCAAGAACAACTGAATTGATTGAAATTGAAATTGATTGATAATGACTGAAATATTATTCAATTGTTGATTGATTCGAATTATGTGAGGCTCTACTTAGTTCACCCCTATAAGACTCGACAAGGTCGAATTTGGGTAGTATAATGTGTTACCACTGTAGTTAGTATCTGGAATTCCAGACTCTAGAAATTAAAGTCCCATGTATAATTGGGCATGGGCATTGGGTACCCAACAAGTAAGGATTCTTGCCGAGAGAATATACCTATATGTAGAAACCAAATTGAATGTATTTCCTAAATTGATTTATATAGCATGATTTATTTCAATGCTTAATATGCCAAGTAGACTTAAATTGATCTTTTATAATCTTTTTGCCAATTAGTTTTACAAGACGTTGCTCATGTTACTTTAATAATGTTAATGCTTTGTTGAATAGTTTTATTCACAGTTATCTTATTAGTGTTTAAGGCTTAGATCCCTATACCAATTTCGCCAAGGCCGAGGAGATTAAGGGAGAGACCCAAGAAGTTCCTTAAGATCTTTATGAGTGGACAATAGAGGACTTCTGACTGATTCGCTAATTAGAGAGCGACAAGATCATATTTAGAGATTCTTATTTTGGGTTTTGGGGATTATGATGTTATTGTATATAGAATGTTTTGTTACAGTTTGACTTAGGCTTGTATGTCTTTGACTTTTTAGTCGTTCATACTTTTGCATATAGCAGATAAATATACATATAGTATGAATGTATAGGTCACTGATATACATACTTTTGTATATTTAAATGTTTAAGTGTGAACGGTTTCATGTGATGATCGATATTATTGAAATGTTTATTGAAGGGTTGAAAATTTTAAGTAATGTTAACAGGCTTTCGCATGTTGATTATTCGAATAATTATCCGTTTAAATATCTCACATGTGTTTGAATATGAATATTCCTTATGAAATTTCATTTGTATTTAAGTAAAAATGAAAATTTCACAGGAGCACACGCGTCATGTTTTTAAATTAATACATATTCTCGGACCTGACTCGTAAAAACTAAAAAATCTTAAACGTGAGTGTGGATGACAGTAAGATTCTTCTTAGCCTGTAGATTTGAAGGCCACTGATCTCTAAAGAGATAACATGCGCCGATACATTATCAAACATCTGTTGCAACAGATCGACAGATAAGATGTCATGGATCACATGATCAAGGACCCCAATGCACGGTTCCAATGGTTGAGGTCAAAACCCGTATGGGACGATCGAAATCCTTCCATGAAGTCAATGAAACCAAACCAATCAGTTGGGGGCTCGTTTTAATTACAAGTCCACAGAAACTTTCACCAAATCAACCCCCTCCTTCATTTTTTTTTTTTTTTTTTTTGGGTCATTCGCCTGTCCGGCTCATTTGTAATGGACACAATTCATCTGGATGCAAATGGGTAGGGTCCATTGTACAACCATGCTGGATCCATGTCCTGAATCCATTTTTATAGATCTGAATTTGGATTTGACACGGAACCTATATGACGTATTTGTATTCAACATCAACTTTGAAAATTACGTCTGATTTCAAATTTGGGTACAAAGTAAAATGTACAGTATGTTATATTTTTAATGTAGGAAGGTATTAACAAACGCATCCCAGACGATTAAAAATGCTATTTCGGTCGCGTTTCAGATCGTGGTCGTCGCCAACCTCAGAAGTCTTCGAGTCCTCCAAAGTCGTGCAGCCCAGTCAAGCGATGCGCTGACGTGGCCTCCTTTAGTGTGGAAAATTGTGAAACCTCACTGTCCTTGTGAATTCGACCGTAGAATATTCTCTACGATAATTTGGTGGTACACCATAATCCTATCAGCCACCTTACAACAAAGAATTCGGATTCGTGCATAGTAAAGACGCAATATACACATATAAGATAAAAACTCACATTTACCTCCAATGAAAGGAGTCGTTCTATAGTGGTAATAATGAATCATCATTGTCTATCTAACCAAATTGCAGAGATTTTTTTTTTCTTTATCGAGAACAGAATTTTCATTAAAATGATAAAATGAATACAGAGCAACAACCACATTTCATTGCAGAGATTAATATTTTCATCAAAAGTAAAAATGAATCATTGTCTTTCTAACTAAATTGTAGATATTAATATTTTCATGTGACATATACTTTTGAGATGATAATAATAATACATCGCTCTCTACCTTTGTTTGGTCCATAGAATCATCTCTACTGTAAAATTATGTATAGCCTCGCAAGTAGTAAAATCTACTTTAGTTTATAAAATTTTGGTGAGTCCCTCCTCTGCCTCATCATCAATTATCCTATCTATCTAGCTCTATATATAAGAAATGTGGAATAATCTTGAAGCCCCTAATTCTTTGGAAAAATCTCAATACTTGATCTAATGAGCCGGGTCAAAGTTAAGCTTTTTTTCTACCAATACAAATTAGAGTTCTAACCCGATGGTGCGTAAGTAAGAATATATTTAAAAAGAAACTTGGCCCCATTTCTTATCCTAATTCTTGATAGGAATTATGATGTTTGGGATTTGTTGACAATAGTGTCATGGTTGACAACTATTGGCATTTCCAAAATGCATGTTTCTGAGATAGAATTATAGATTCCAACTGTTTAAAAAAATATACTTTCATCAATTGAAATTTCCAAATCTCAACCTCCTCTCTTGGGGCCTATTTATTTACAAGAATTTCATATGGAAATTCTTGATGTTGGGGATTTTTTTTTTTTTTATGTCTAGAAGACATTATTGGCATGTTTGGATGCAATGATATTTCAATGAAGTTTTAAACCATATTTTTTTAATATAAGAGGGTTATGAAGATAATCCACTCCAATGAGAAAGGATAATGCATAAATTCTTTGAAATCTATAATATAACAATCCCTAAAATCCCAATACAGGTTAGTTGTTCTTGCTTTTATCACTCAGCTGGTTGGCATTAAAATGGATGGAGGAAAACAAAAAATGAAGACCATCAACATTCATCAAACGGCTCATATTGCATTTTGAGACCCACCAAAAACATACATACATGCAGATGGATACGCACAACCCTTACATGCGATAGATGGGTGGTCACGAATCTACCGAATCATCCACTCCCTCCTTCCCCGTACTTTCGCTCGCTGTTTTCCATCTCTTCCTCGTCCCTTCTTTCATCACAGACACTCAACACGCTTCTCTTCTCCCGATGCGCACTCAGCACCACAACAACACAAGTAAATGCCACAAGCCTTTCTACCCATCCAATCCATCTTCATTCCCTCTTTCAATTAGCCCTTGCTCTATATTATTTCTGTTTCCAATCCTTTCTCCAGTTTAGTCCCTCTGTATCATTCCTTTTGCTGTTCTTGTTTCTTGAATTAGGGTTTTTGTACCATGTATCTAGATCTCTATGATTTGCCCCCTCGGCCTTCAGATTCCCCAAATCCTGAGAGTGAGCGCCCATTAATTAATGTGCATTCTCTCATCCTCTGCTAATACTGTTGCCTCAAATTTGTACAGTAAGAGCATGGATAACCTAGACGCCCAGGTAAAGATTCTTCTCACTGATGCAGCACCTTTTGAGTACGTTATATCTCATCTGATGAGCGCTCACAACGAGTCCCGAGTCCAAGCTGAGCGTTTTTTCAATGCGTGCAAGCAGAAAGACCCTCAAACCTTACTACTGAAGCTCGTCCATATCCTGCAACATGGCTCAGACGATGGATTGAGATCGATGGCGGCCGTGCTCCTCCGCAAGAATATCGCTCTTTGGACGAGCCTGCATGATGCCTCCCAAGCTACAATCAAGGCGCAGTTGCTCTCTTGCTTGGTTTCTGAGGTGGTCAGATCTGTGTGGAAGGTGTTATGCGACACCATAGCAGAGCTGGCTTCCTGCATCTTTTACGAGGACGCGTGGCCCGAGCTGCTTCCCTTCTTGTGCCGGTGCAGCGAGTCCGCGGATTATGCGCTGAAAGAGAAGTCGCTTCTCGTTCTTGGCCAGCTGAAGCCTCATGTGTTTGCGCATTTGCGTGCGCAGCTTGGTTTGATTCACAGCGTCTTTCACCGGGGCCTTTCCATAACAATGCCGCACCAGGTCCAGTTAGCTGCTCTCCGCACTTTTGCGAGCTTTGTACAGTCTTTGGACGCGAGCGAGATGTACATGTTTCAGGACTTGCTGAGGCTGATGATGCAGACGCTGATATCTTCGTTCGAGGCTCGCAATGAGAGGATAGCTCAAGAAATATTGGAAGCGCTCATTGAAGTCGCAGGAAGCGCACCGGGGTTTCTGAAGGAGCAGTTTCATGAGATTCTGAATCTGATGATTGGAATTGTCGAGGCGCAGGGGTTGGAAGACGGAACGAGGCATCTGGGGTTGGAATTTGTCTTGACTCTATCAGAGGCAAGGGGTTACGCTTCGAGAATGATGAGGACGCTTACTCAAGTAATCTCAAGATTGTTTGCTTTTCTGCTCAATCTCTTAGAAGATGTTGGGGATAATGCTTCGTGGTTTGCTGCCGACGCGATGGATATGAATGCTGGCCTGTCCAACAACTTCGTATTAGGGAAAGAAGGCTTGGATCGCCTTTCTATAGCTTTGGGTGGTAAAATTGTGTTTCCTATCATGTATGAAAAACTTGTTTCTTACATGAATGATTCTGACTGGAAGAAGCGGCACGCGGCGCTCGTGGCACTTTCGCAGACCACCGAAGGCTGCCGCAAGGTGATGCTTCAGTGTGCGTTTTAATTGTCTCAGTGTGTATATGGGCTTCTCCCATTTGGCTGGTAACTGCTTCTTTTCAATTCTCACTTGAAATGAATGAAGCTGTTATCATTTTCAGCTGAAAGGTGGAATAGTAGAAGCCCATGTGATGCAGGCTCTGTGTGTGCTGCTCGAACTGCGGGTTACTTCACCTTATTAGTTATTACAGCAATTTGTTATTTGGAAGCAGATCCAAATGCACCTTTTGTAAGTTTATAATCACGTCTAATCAGTGCTTTTTTAATTCCCAACAAATGCAGGTTATGATAAAAGAACTTGAGTCTGTCCTTCATATGGTATTGGTTTCATTTGGTGATCCTCATACGAGGGTACGGTGGGCAGCTATCAATGCAATGGGCCAGCTATATATGGACTTCGGTCCGGAAGTGTCGCAACACTTTCACCAGAAAATCGCCCCTGTTCTGATTGATGCAGTGGGAGACTTTCAAAATACACGTATTCAAGTAAGATAGAGCTGTGCTTCTTTTTTTTTTTTTTTTTTTTCCATCACGTCATTGTCGAACTAGGAGATGACTGAGGCTTGTGTTTGATTTATTGTAATTACTAAGGCTCAAGCTGCAGCAGCAATTGTGAGCTTCTGCAAAGTTTGCAGTGCTGATGATTTAAAGCCATGGTTGTGCGGGCTAACTGAAAAGCTGCTTCTCCTACTTAAGGTTTGTGTTCTGATCTTTAAATTAATGGAGGGTTCTACCTTAGAGTAATTTCAGTTAAGGTATGTGGTTCACTGAAATCAAACTAGATATCCCATTGTTTGGACTAGTCACTGGGTGGGTCCATTTTGGAGGGATCAGTTGTTGGAAATTCATTCATAATGGTGGATGATCCTATCCTTCCCAGGACCTGTTACCAATTCCCATGCAATGCTGAAACTTATCAACATTCCTTCTACTCTTTCATTTGAATGTTACACAGTTACGCAGTCTGCAGTTCGACCTATTTATATCCAATTTCGCTGTTCACAATATGGCACTTACCTGAATTCAACAAGTTAATGGGTTAAAGTTCATTAGGTCTGTTTCTCAATTCACCCACCCAACCTATTCATTGTATGAATTTGATGAAATAATTTGAATATTTGGTAAATTTACAATGGTTTGCATGATTCGTAGGTACAATCTTACAATGAATTTACTTCACTGTTTTTTTTTTATTGTTTCAGTTGAATCTATTTGATTTTCAGACAGGTCATCCATATGGTGGGGCCCATATTTTGTATGGATTAAATATGCTCCATAATACTTGATTAGTTTCCTCAAACTGCTACTTAGATATTTTTTTAATCTGTAACAGTGACTTACGTATGCCTTAAAGTTGCCACAGTTGTAGGCCTTTTTAGCAATTATACGTAATAGATGGAGCCAATACACGACCAAAACAGTCAAGCATGGGCCCATGATTGGTCCCGTTTTAAGCCTGAAGAAAAATGAATAATTGCTAATGGACGTGAATTTCAAACCACCCTAGCAGGGGGACCAGAAGACTGCTTTATTTGTCAAATAAATTAACACCAACACTACGAATCATGAATTTTCCTTAAAATTGATGGTTAAAGATTGTCAATGGCGGAAACAGCCATGAGTCCGGTTTTGATTGTGGCCAAAGAGTGGGATTTTTAGGAAACAACTTGTCACTTACGCTGCCGGCAGGAAGTGACAGTGTTTAATGTAAGCAATCAGTTTATATGGGTTAATCCATGATAAAGGATAATGAAACATAAGAAATTTGAAATTCAAGGAATGAACATGCATAAAAGGAGCCAAGAAAAAAAAAACACACTAAAAAACAAAAAAGAGAAAAAAAGAAAAAGGGTTGCTTGCCCAATATTTTAAGAAGATGATCGACCCTGTTTTTCGGATTCCCCTTCCAAATCCCTTGGTGGAAAGTAGGGTAGGATAAATTGGAAAATACACACAATGATGTTGTCATCAATATGTGTGATTCTGATCTTTGAAGACAGGCTAATTGCCCATGCTCTTCATCTGTAAGGAAAAAGAAAACAGAAGTGTTGTGAACTTGTGCTTCAAAAGAAATTAAAAGTTAACTGCCCCCAAGATCTGATTGCTAAGAAAGAAACTGGTTAAGGCAAGCAAATAAAGGGGTGAAATCAGCACATATCAATGAACATCATCTATTTGTAATTTAAAAGTGGATATTTTGTGCACTATATGATATGTGGTCAATCTCATTGTGCTTAAAACCATGCACCGTGGCCTTGCCTTTGTGACGGCCATTTGGACCCATTTCCTGTTGACCCATTTGATTTGATTGAGTTTATGGACCACTAGCTCTGCCTTCTTTTGATTGCTACCCATAACTCTTTGATCTAGTAGATTGTGACATTGATGCTTTGGACTGGGGAATCTTGATCTTTTGCGAATCTTTAGTTGCAGCCTGCGCTGATAGGCTTCTGTTCTGTGTAGGATGGATGAACTGACGTGGCCTTCCATAGAGATGGTCCTCACCTTCCATAACATCATTATGGGCAAACAAGTATTGAAACTCCTCCATGCAGTCATTGACGGAGTGATCACCTTGTTGGAGACGTTGCAATTGCTCAAAGAACGACTATCTATAGGTCGAAGGAAATAACCTTTGATAACTTCATCTTCTCCCATGAGGTGATCGGTGGTTTGCCCATGCATTGGTGGGTCTTTTGGAGTTGTTCCCACCATGCATCAGTTCTACTGCATAGTTTAATTGCAACCAACCTAACCTTTTTATGATTGGCAAAATTCTTATATGCAAATATGTTCTCCACAGTATTCAGTCAATCATATTACTCTTCTCCTTTCGTTGATTCATATTATTGGGTATTTCTAATTTGACATTTAAATCCCAACCATTTTCTTCATAGCATTCCATATTCTGATGTCTTCTCACCGGAGATCAATTATGGAACAGGTTAACAAAATCATCACTATCCGACCCATTGCGAAAATCATTGGGATAGTTCAATGTGCCATACTCTCTAAACATCGGGTTAAGTTTTCAACTTGCAACTTTAATTCCAGAATTTCTAAATCCCTTGGATCTGGTTCATGACCTGCATTACTTTTGGGCGCTCTTGCCTCTGAGCCGTCCATGTTGTGGAGGCATGATTAGGGAGAAGGAAGCAATTGTAGGATGGATTTGCTCCAAGACCAACTGACACAATCATGATTGGGTAAATCAGACTGTCAAGGGCCCAATTGAACTACAAATAATAATAATAATAATAATAATAATAATAATAATAATGATAATAGTAATAATAATCTAGCAAATAGTATATTGTACAGAAAATTTACCGAAATTCAGAGATCAATAAGCAAGGAACCAACATGAAAATCAACCCAAAACTGACTTTGGAGATGCCTTCTCAATCACCAATAGCCCACATGACAAGTGAGAGAACAAGAAAAGAAAGAAACTAAAAAAAAGTTCTCTTTATTTATTGTTTTCTGACTGTTTTGTAACTGCCTGACTGTCACCCTTCTAAAGGACTCCCATTACAACTGGGCTCGTCTACTACTACTAACAAGACTCCTACCATAATCAGGACTTCTAAAATAAAAAGAAAACAAAATTGGGACTGCAGGATGTTCCAGACCTTGGACGTTGCTGCCTGTGGGTTCTATGTGGCCCTGTATTTTCTGTTTTTACCCAAACAGCCCCTGTTATTCAAGTTAAAGTGAAACCAGACTGCTTCGGCCCCTTTTATGCATGTTCTTGATTGAGCCATTGTGGACCTTTCTATGATACTCAATTTGCTCCAGGCTTCAGCCATATTGAATGTGAATTAAACGTTTGGGCTACATATCAGGGGTTTATGATCATTGGATTGTCTTGAAATTTCTTTTCTGCGGTTGTCTTGCCTGGATCTTTCAATCCCCACCCCTCCCATGATCTGTGAGCCCCCTAGTAGCTGTTTCACATGGGGCTGTCCCGCACAGGAGCACAACCCTATATATATTGACTTGGTTTCCGCTCCTTGGCATGCCAAATCAAGCTAGGGAATAACTTTTAAATAGTATGATTTGTTGTAAGCAGTCTGAGGTCCTGAGGTCAGGTGTTACTTCTTATGGCAGAATGGGAAATGCATGCAACGAGAAATCGCCTTGACTGCTCTAGCTGCTGTTGCCGAGTCAGCTCAGGTTTGTCCTTGATTGATTTAGGCTTGTTTCTGTGAGAGACAAAGATACGACAAATAGATGATTTTCCCTTTTGCAGTCAGCTTTCCAGGTTTACTATGATATCGCCATGCCTTATTTGAAGCATATCTATCATGCAATGGATGACCTAGATCTAATGCTTTATGCTAAGACTATGGACTGCATTAGCGTCATCGGGTTAGCTGTTGGCATGGATAAGTTCAGTCTAGATGCCACGGAGGTAATATCTGTTATTTGTTTCCTGTATTTGCTTGGGGAGTTTGTTAATGTGCCATTTTCTTTTTTGTTCTTTGAGCCCAAGCAAGAACTGCTCCATGTAAGTTTGATCTTTGTTTGGACAGCATCTCTCTCTCTCTCTCTCTCTCTCTCTCTCTCTCATATTACTAGGAAGAAAGAATGTGCAACTTGTTGACAGTCCTGAAAACTGGTAACTATAGAATCTTCCATGGTGTTAAAAATCAAGTTCAGTTACATAGTTTCAGCTTCCAATCAACATACATGGGATCTTTAGTGGAGGGCTCTTTAATTCTCCCATCTATAAAGCCTGGTTTCTTGATTCCACCTATACCTATCTTGGTAGAACATTGATGACTTAAAAATTTTCCATTGAAGCACTATTGTGAGCTTATTATTAGGATTAACATTGCCAGGAAACCTTTCTAAAGGACCCTCTCCGCTGATCTGAATTTTATAATGAAAGTTATACTCACACCAAAGGAAGAAAGGATCTCCAAAACATCTTAGCCAATAAAGTATTTTAAAAGAAAACTCACACCAGCAAACACTACAATGTAATGGTTGATAATACTTGAACCACACCACTTATGATCCATTCTTCTGGTTGGTATACCACTTACCTACTGCAGAAGAGAAACTTCAAGAAAACCAACCGCAGTTATATCATAGCTGAGTTTAACATTCCTTGAGGCGTTGATGTCATCCCTAGGTTAAGACTAAACTCTCCTTTGACTTAAAAAAAAACAACTAAAGCTTAATTCTCTCGGGCCCCTTTGCTGATTACTGTTGCTTTAATTCCAAGCTGAAGCTTGAGAATTAAAAAGAAAAGAGAGAGAGAGAGAGAGGGAGAGAGAGAGAGGAATCAAAGCTAGGGTTGATTGTAGCATTTGTATTACTGAAATTTTGGTTTCTTCCTATAGTTATTATATTCCACTTGGTTTGGCCTTAATTGCTGAAAAGTTTCGATTTGGTCTAGAAATTTGAAATCAGGAAGGGTTTCATTCAGAAACACTGAGTATTTTGGGGATTTTAATTTTTGACCGAATGGTTTTGGATGAATTATGTCTGAACCCAAATCTCAGATGAAATATCAGAAGGGAAAAGTTTAAAATCTTCTGGGGACACTTTCCTTTATAGAATTCATTTCCCTCTTCTTGGGAGATGGTAGAGGTAGCACAAGCAACAGTTATCAGTGGTAGATCCTGACCTTGTTGAAGCTCCTTCCTTTTCCATGGATTCAATGTAGGGGTGCTCATGGGCCCAGCCAGCCCAACCGATCTGGGATCAATTTACATTGGGCTGGGCTTGGATATGAAATTAAGGCCTATTTAATAATTAGGCCTGGCTTGGATTAAATGATAGAAAGCCAAAAGCATGGTCTGTCCCAACCCATGTAAGGAATGCATGTAATTTAATTTAATTAGGCCAAAACATTGCTTGCCTGATTGATTGAATGTGTGGGCTTGGGTCTGGCTTTTACGGCCCATTTTGGGCTTGGACCAGGCTGGGGCTAATGTTTCTAAAGCCAGGCTGGGCTTGGATATGGCTTAGGCTGGCCCGGCCCATGAGCACCCCTAATTCAATGATGCTAGTCGACTTTCCCTTTCCAAAACTCAAGCTCTGACAAATGTGAAAGATCAAGATCCTCCCATCGTTGGAGCTCAAGACACTGTAGTTAACCTCTTCACCTTTTTTTTTAATTGGTAATCAACCGCTCACCCTCAATGGGCTGGTATGGATGCCCAAACAATTTGGATCTTTTTTTGTGGCACTTGGAATTTGACCAGACTCTTTTTAATAGATCAGTTGGTCACACCTTTCACATTCATAGTGAGCCACACCTATGAAATAGTTGGGCCACAGTGAATGCACAAATATTTTGAATTTTTAATTCTAGGACAGGGCTTAGAGCCCAGGACCGAGGTTCATTTGACATATTGCATAATTTGATTTAGAAGAATTAATTAAAGACATGTGCTTTAGATGTTACTTCCCTTTTTTAATATTTTAATATTTTCTATATTTAAACGTGTTAATTTTCTCACATTGTTTCTGAAATGAAATCTTGATTTGAAATGCCAAAATGCTGAATCAGCAAAATATTTCTGTTTGGAGTCAAAACTGTAGTAGATTCTGAAAAGAAATTGACAACTATAGTACATTCTGAAAAGAAATTGACAACTATGGTTCTTGCACATTCTTGTTAGGGTTGTGACTAAAGTTTTCATATTGGCTGTCAACCTAGTTACACAGCCCTCCTTCTTAATCCGGGCTTGGGACCAGTAACTACAACTGGACAACTGGTAGAGTTGATGATGATGATTCTTGCAAATAAGCCCCTGTAGTTCTAAAAAATTACGTCACTTTCCCCGGAGTTTTACAAAATTATGAAAGTCCCTTTGGCAGTAAACATTAAATTACAGATCAGTCCTTTCACTAGTTCCTGCAATGCATGAGGTAAGAACCCCACCTTCCCCTCTCATCATCTTTGGTGCAGATATAGCAATTGTTTGAATTCAGTCCAATCCATCTACAATTCATTTCATCCACTTTCAATAGATAGAAGCATAACTAAGATGCTTTTGGTCCATAATAATGAAGAAACACTAATTATTCATGATTAAGAAACGAAATACTTTCTCCGAGAGAGAGAGAGAGAGAGAGAGAGAGAGAGATTCAAATATTTACATTAGTGAACACCATGTGCACAAATGAGGGCCTTGCTTAAAATTGATCACTTGTACTGAATTGATGCAACTATGTTGCACACTTAGGAGGTGATGAAAAATACTGAATTAACATAACTATCTTGCCCACCAAGAAGTAATAGAAAATAGATATTGATTTAATCAATTAATTTATTATATGTTTTGGTCTTTACGTGAGAAGTTCACATTGAATTTTCTACCAAGGGAAATATGATAGATGCAGCTATTTTGCATTGAATGGAAATCCCTTGGATTCATTTTCTTATTGTAATTGCTTTTAAGGATGTTTTCTAATTTATTTTTCTATGCCTAGGTCATGAATGTTCTCTTGTATCTTATTAGAAACATTTCTGATTTTGACGATCCAACTGCCAATTGTCTGCTTCAGGTTTTGCTCTCTCTAATGTTTAGGATTTCATTATGTTTAAATTCTTAGTGGGTAAGAGGCTAAGAGCTCGTGTGGTCTCATGTTCTTTATTTGCCAGACATCATCTCGTATGTGCAAATGCCTTGGAAAAGATTTCCTTCGTTATATGGATGTTGTGATGCCACCCCTCTTGGAAGTCCTTCAACTCAATCATGGAGTTTCAGTGACTGATGCAAATGACATGGTTGAGCAAGTAATGGATGGTCATTATGACAGGTAAATTCTGGAATTCGTAACTGTCTATATTTGGGCCAGACCAGTTCCAGAATACGGTAACATTATTCTAGCTAAATATGCTTAATGTGAAGTGGAATTATGTGATCCATTGTCCAAGAATATGCATAGTATCCTCAGCTCTTGAGTACATATGGGCAAGTCCATGGTTCAGATGGTTCACCTTGGATGGATCATGCTATAAATTTATCTCCAAATTTATTAATGACCTTAAAAGAGATAGTAATAAAGCAAACACACTAAAGATCCGCTCAAAACAGAAAGGCTATATGTTGGATCTTTGTTGCAGGAACCTTCTTCCACTTGTGTTGTTGTTTGATGCATCCTTTGTAGGCCCTTAGCCTAATCTCAGATCTGGCCTAAAATATGTGTTATTCCTGATCGAAGTGGGACCCCCAAACACTGTTTGATGTGCTAGATATCCACCTCCAAAATTGAAGGAAAGGAAGAGTACTTTTTTAGACTTCCTCTTTTTTAAGTTAAATTCTTTCTTTCTTTCTTTTGTTCTTCTTTGTCTTCTTCCACATCCAAAGTAAAGAAAAGGAAAACTTTCTCTTTTTTAAGTTAAATTCTTTCTTCTTCTTCTTCTTCTTCTTCTTCTTCTTTGTGCTAAGGACTCTTTTTTCCTTCGTCCTTTTCTTCAAAAAGAGTTGTACAGAAAGATGGATGATTATTAGTTTTTGGAGTAGTTTTTTTATTGGTTTATGCAGTAAATAATAACTCTGTTCGAAACCGATCTCATGCAAGGGTTACAACTTGTACACCTTCTGTCTCATCCAATCAATCTTGTTGGGCTTGATCTGCACCTTTCCTTTTTGCTGATTTGCCTCAATCAAATATGTTTACTCATACTGGGAAACTTATTCATGACCAAACCAGAAAACCTAATTCCATAACAATAGGAAACTCTAATAACACCACAACTCTAGCCTAAGATATCTCAAATTTAAACTAATCCTAATTTAGGGACATATTCCAAAGTTACAAGTAAACCCAATGGCCCAAATTTACAAGTAAAACGAACTGTTTCTCGACATCTTCTAGGATTGTAGGTGCACTTAGACTTTCATGGGAAGTTCTCTTGAATAAGTTGTCAATTTTAGTAGTCTTATGGTGCTAGTTTGCTAATATCATTTTCTACTACTTACAAGCTCAATTTATTAAAGGGGAGAATTTTCTTTTCATTCAGAAATACCTTATTCTTTTTCCCCTTTACTCCTCTTCCTTACTTCTTCCTGCTGTCTTTTCTTCATTTCTTAACTACCACCTGCAACGCAAATTCTTCCACTCCTATGAACACTTGGTATCAAGGATGGTCAAACTCATACTTGTTCAGTAATAGCCAGGTGTGCGGAACACAAATTCAGTACTCTCAGACGACCACTGAAGATGACTGTCACATGGTAATATGTACAAAAGGGGTACCTTACTCATGAAGCATATCCAAAGGATTGTATTATCCCTAATCAAGGGATTGTAACTACCTAAATACACACATACATGCATACATGTATGTATGTATAAGGGGAGACTGGGCGCTAGAATAGACAAACACCTCTATTCTCCATTATTCTGTAACTTCTCTCAAACTGTCACCAGGCTCTTATTTGCAATTTCATAAAAAACAGGGACTAGTTTCTAATTATGTATGGCGGAGGACTTTTTTTTAAGTACCCTAAAAATGTTTTACCATAAATATACGGATCTGGCCGTACAACCCTAATGTGGATGACCAGCACCCTTTCTGTCCCTAATTCCTCTTTTCTTTTAAATAATCTTCTTTTCTCCATTTTTCTTTCTTTTTTCTGTTTTCATCAACTTTGATTTGATTTTTGTTTGTATAAAAGCTTCCAACTTTGAATCAGAGCCTTCCTGAGAGAAGAAGACTCATCGACAAACAACAAAGAAGTTTCTTTTATGTTCTAGTAGTGGTTTTTAACCAGTCTAAGGGCTGACACAAGCTCCCTATTACCTTTATTTATTTATTATTATTGTTGCTGCTCTGGTACATGCACACGCACACACACTCATGCGATCCAATTCCCTATTCAACAAACCTAGGGATTGATCCCTGGTTGTACCTATGGATGGGGAGATGTCTTACCACTTGGGCTACAAAGTGGATTTGTAAGCACCCGATGACTGCTGGCAGCACCCAAACTCCAACCTGTGGCACTTTGTACTGTGGATTTATATAAACAAATATAAACAACAGTCTGGAAGGTAATCCAGATCTGTTCTTCCTCTTAGCATGGAGGATTAAGTGCTGTTTGTGGAAACAGTCCAAAGGTGTCTTGATGTGCAAACCTTTATGCTTTATATACCCTTAAACCTGGTCAAAGAATGTCTCTTTGTTATCCGGTATTTGGAGCTTCCAGTTTGAAGGATGCCTCACCGGGGTTTTTGCTATCCTGTTCTCATTAGTATGGAGTAGGTCTATCAGATAAATTGTTTGTACACACATACACACACGGAGAGAGAGAGAGAGAGAGAGAGAGAGAGAGAGAGAGAGAGGTCCTTTGGAAGCTGTATGCATATTATTCTCTCTTTGGAAGCTGTTTTCGTATTATTTTTATTTATTTCTTTTTCATCACTTCATACTGGTAACTTGCAAAATGTCAGGGAAGCTGTTACCCTAGGCAACAAAAGAATCAGCTTCAATATCAGCCTGTTAGAATCTAAAGCCATTGCCTGTGATGTGCTATTCTGCTATTTGGACGAGTTGAAGGAGGAGTTTTATCCTTGGATGGAAAAGGTGCATTAATGGTCTATTACCTCAATGCTGAAGTGATGCTAACTGCATGGCTTGTAGAAGTTGAGGCTGGATTTTTACATTTCGCAGGTCCTTCCCATTGTAGCTTCACTTGTAACCTTTCCATTCCATGCAATGGTCCGGATGGCTGCTGTTTCAGGTATCACAACATGTTATGAATTAAATCAAAGATTATATTTATATTTCAATTATTTATAAGATAATGTATGTTTGATTAAACCAAGTCTTCTTGGTCCATAGATATCATATACCAAAGATTGTGTTCATAAATTTAATGTTTGACTCTAGAGTTATGTGCATGTACTATACAGGTTTATTGGGATTTGCAATCAATTTTTGTAGCATTCGATGCATGGTTACTTCAGTGCAAAGATTGCATTAAGTTCAGTTATGTATGAATGAATTCATTCATTTATAGATGCACTGTTGTTTCATTATCTCTGTGGCTGTGTATGTGGTTCTTACCATGAGTTTATGCATCAATAAGTTAGCCTTTTTAATGGACATTCCAATTTTCCACTTTCAGAAAGTTTTTAACTTCTTATGAAAGACCTTTCGTATCTTGTTATGAAAATTTGATGAAATGCAGATGTCTTGTGGATCGTATAAAGTTTCTGATAGTTTTACATCATGCATTAGCTATGCCCCAGCTACTATTTGTAGCCAAATCAGCAGTTAGTAAAGGGCTCGCTGGAGGACATGATGCTTCTTATCTTAAGGAACTTTCTGATTATATCATTTCATCTCTTGTTAGAGTGCTATCTAAGGTAAAAGTCTCCAGTTTGTTTTCAAGTTTGATAATTTTCGTACTCTGTACATCAAACCTCTTTAGTTTTTCTTTCCCCTGATATATTGATGTTCTGTCTTAGGAACAAGTGACCGATGTCTTAATAAAGATCTTGGGCTCTCTAGAAGAAAGCCTGCAGGTATGCTACAATTTCATTCCAATTAAGTTTGTAAAGATTGCACTGTTGGATCCAGCAGGAAGATAGGTAAACAGCCAGTCATATTAAAGGGAAGGTAAGATAGAAGAAGACAAGGCCTCATGTCAGACCTTAGATTGGATTGGATCCAAGGGAATGTAGGTTCGCATACCCTTGAGTGCATGTTGAACAGATGATAAGACAGTTTTCATGGAATAACTAAATAAGAAAAATACCATGACTCATTAATGATGCAATAATTCAAAAAAAAAAAAAGAGGAAAGAAACAAAAAAACACGATCCTGGCCACTGGCATTTGCAATATATTTATTGTTTCCAAAGCAAGAAAACCTGAATCTAATCTTACCCCTGAATTTATGAAATTCTAATCACAACCATTCACTTTTTTCCAATATGAGTGAGCCCTATTTAAATTAAAAAAAAGAAAAGAAAACTGACTGCCAATAAGGATTTCTTTAAAAAGTAGTAACAATATGGGAAACTGAAATTTTCACAACCAAATCAAGGCCTCCTCCTTTGTATTGTTAAGCATTTTGTTTGCCACAACTTTAACGCTTAGGCATTTTGGTTGCAATGGTTAGCAACTCTTGATATGGTATTAGAGTCACCATGGGTCCTAGGTTCAAATCCACGATGCCGTGCCCTTGGTATTATGTTGCGTGAGCGGGGCAGAAGGTCCCATGATGCTCTATGATGGGTGTGTGTTTCGAATCTGGGCAGTGTCTTGCCTGAGGGGGAATGTTAAGTATATTATTTGTCGTAACTTTAATGCCTAGGCATTTTGGTTGCAATGGTCAGCAACTCTTGACATGTATAAGCGCCTCTTGGTTTCATGCATATATGAGAGTGTTCCCCACTTGAATTGCCATCAGTCATTAGGAAATCATCGGTGTACTAGCATTCATGCCTACCATTTGACAAGGTAATTCTAGGAACCTTCTGCTCATGGAGGGTTCTCATTTCTGATTTTTTTTAGTTTCTTTCTTTTTTGTGTAAAGATTGTTAAAATATGGTGCTTGTTCTTGCTTACTCCATAAGTGGGTGTCTGACAAACAATCCAAATTCAATGTCCAAACCCAAAATCATCTCCTTTAGTTTCATCTTTCATGAAAGTATCTTTAAAGCTAAATGCATGTGATTGCTTTTGTCATAGTCATATACATTACATTTGCAGATATCAAGGACCATGCCAGATGGCCAGGTTCAGGAAATCGTTGATGGGTTGAAAGATGTGCTTACCACTAGCATGATTAGAACTAAAGATAGGCAAGAACTGAAAGCATCAAATGATTTCGATGATGAGGAGCTGGAGCTACTCCAGGAAGAAGATGTGGAGGAAGAGGCAATTTTTTTGCAGGTTAATTACATTTCATGAATTAAGTTTCTATGTAGCTTTCACATTTGGCATTCTTAAAAAATAGTCTGTTTGACTAGCTTTAATTCTTGTAGTGTAATGGATCTCAGTTGAGACTTCTTCCTATTACCTACTAGAAAGTAAATTATGCATAATTGACAATTTTGAGAGCATTGGATGACTTTTATCAGGTTAGTAATTGTATTGGGACCCTAGCGAAGCTTCAGAAATCAGCATTTGCTTCATATTTTAATGAGTTGGTACCCTTCATAACTCCAGTGCTGGTGAGTCTTGATGTTTAATAATAGTATTACTCATTTTATGCATCTTAGCCCAAAGTCTTACTTTTCCATATAAGCTTGACTTCTCTGTTGTAATGTCATTTTTTGTTGCAGGATGAGGCTCTAACATCAGATGAAAAATGTGTAGCAATTTGCACTTTTAACGATGTTGCAGAACATTGTGGCACGAGTGCTGCAAGGTACTTGCAATTTTGATTCCTGTTTCTTATTAGCATGAGCAGTTTTTAATGGCTATTCTCCATACTAATGTTGCGGTTTCTTGATTCTTTCGTCATTGTCAGATATTATGGCATATTCCTGCCATTTCTTATTGAAGCTTCTGTTGATGATGATGCAGATGTCCGTCAGGTGAAGGTTCCAAATTGCATACAACCACATTCCCATGTTTCCTACACTGGGCTAATTGAAGCTTCTGGTCAAGTGCATATTCCCCGTTTGTGCACATCCCCAAATTACTTCTGGTCAAGGTGACCTTTGTGCTTGTTTCAGATGCCTATTTGAATATTGGGGAAATGTATATCTTTACCCCAGTTGTTCAGGCATTTGTGACATTGCATGCACAGACATGTCTTTTATGTGGAAATTATCAATTCTAACCATATCATTTACTTGGCCTAGTAATCTATATGTTTGGGAATAATCTTTTGGGTGATCAAACAATTAATACATCAAGCCCTACCATAGTTGGGAGATAGCTGAAAGTTCTTCATCAACTTATCCTAACTGATTTTCATAGCCACCGTCGCCATGGCACCACCACATCTTCATCATTAGCATCTAACCGTATCTTGAGTTGTGGCTTACCGTGTCTTTTGGCTGAGTTTGCTGTTGTGGAAAATTGTGTCTTCTGGCCAAGTTTGCTGTTGTGGAAACTTGGGTGCAATGATACATCTGCTGGCTGCAAATATGACAGATTAAATCCTCCAATGATAGAGATATCAAGACATAGCCCATGCCATGATAGACCTTCGAGATAGACAGCTTATATTGGCCGAAGGGCAGGATTCCATTGTTGAATAAAAAAAAGAAGCTTCTTCTGATCAATTATCATGTAATCACACTCACCTGTGCATAGAGGTTTTTTAGACTATTCTATATGTGATTCTATTCATAAGAATCCCCGTGCCCTTTTTTACTGGAGTTGGTAGTTTTGTGCAGGCTGCAGTCTATGGACTTGGGATATGCGCCAAAAATGGAGATGCGAGGTTAGAGTTTTTCATTAAAGGTAAAATGGGGGTAACTAAATGGTAAATTTCTATTTTTTAAATCTTCTATATGTGACCCGTAGTATGTAATTTAATTGCAGAAGCCTTGAGAGCATTAAATCACATCATTTCCCATCAATCAGCTTTTCAATTTGAGAACCGGATGGCGACTGATAATGCAATATCTGCCCTAGGCAAGATTTGTGAATATAGGAGAGACTGTATTGATGCCACCCAGGTGAGCTAGCTCTATCGTCTGTGTTTTTTCCGGCTTTAATTTTCTTTTCAAGGGCATAGTTTTTTATTTTTTTTTCAGATGAATCAGTTTCAAGATCACTTCATTCATCAGCATTGAAGTCTCATTACTTTTTGCAGTTAGCTTTATGTGCCTAATTTTCCTCTCATCTCTATTTAGGGTGCATTTATGTAGGCTGTTTTCCACGGAAAAAGTGAGGATTGCAGCAGCAGTGGAAAGCCGGAAACACGTACCAAAAATCCCACTGGATAGGTTGGAACACGAGATCCACGCGTGTGATGAAAATGAAGACCTTTTTTGACCTTTTTCTTTGCCGAAAAAGTGTGCACCAAACGAACGTAGAAACAAACGTAGAAAGAAAAGTTAGGTTTACTGTTGGCTTTCTGCTTCAGTTCCACAGAAAAGCCCGTCACACCAACACATCCCTAAAGTGAATTTTTTTCTCTGCAATCTAGCATCTCACCTCGTGCAACTTCCATAAATCCTTACATATCCCTAACTTCTAGTTCCTTGTGCTTGTAATATTTTGATTCAACGTGCTGTCATACAAGAGCTGTTTCTGGTCTTCTATGTGAGACTTGGAAGGGAAAGGAAGAAGTGAGAGAGATCAAGATGAGAAAGAATGCCATACACCCTAATCTGGATTATGTGAATTTGTTAATACAATCATGTAATCAGGGTTATGATACGTTGTGACTCCAGCATGCTACTAATCAAACTTGTCTTATTGTTAGATAAAGATTTTCTTGTGGCATCTACAAGTTGTTCCTTAGACTAGACTCCATGGTGTCAAATCTACTTAAAAGGCTTCTACATTACAGCTGAATGGAAACAAAAATTCTTTAAGCTCTCTGAACTTGGCAGGTGCCATCCTATAGGGTGCCTTAGATATCGGAGTAGATGCCGGTACCAATTCAATAGTAAAATCAACTTCTTGGATTGAGGGTAGGTCTAGCAAATCATCTAACAACACATCGGGAAAATCTCTAACAACAGGGATATCCTATAAGTTCAACTTTTGTTTAGCTTCCGCAATAAAGGCCATGTACCCAATACACTCATTCCTTAATAGCTCACAAACTTTAATGGCTGAAACTATCACAGTCCTAATAGGTTTTCTTTTGCCCACCATGATAACATGGGTATACTATTTTAAGTTAAAAACGTACTATCTTGTTAAAACAGTTCAGCACGACCTAGTGTTTGGAAAGCCAATCCATTCCCAATATAATATCAAAATCATCCATGCGTAATAATACTAGGTTGGTTGGCATCCTAGTTTGTTCAATCTCTAGCATCCTAGTTTGTTCAATCTCTAACTCACAATTATAATATATAGTTCTAGTGCAAACGTGTTCTCCAGTGGGTATTGACACAACTAGTGCATGAGTAACTGTAAAGGGAGAGTTTCTTAACGTAACAGCAAAATGATGGGAAACAAAAGAGTGAGTTGAACCAAAATCAAACAATGCATTTGCTTTATATCTAGAAATTAAAACCATACCCTCAACAACATTATTCGCCACCTCTGCATCCTGGTGTGTAATGTCGAAAGCCCTAGCATTAGGTTGTTGTGCTCCTTGGTTACCACCTAGGTTATTAATGCCATGATTGAAATTTTGACCTTGAGGTGGGTCCAGCTGATTGCCTTTCAGTTGATACTACCGGTATTGATTATTTCTTCCTTATTGGTTCTGTTGGTATGGTTGCTAATTCTACCGATGCCTTTGCTGGTGTTCCTGCTGGTTCTACCTCTGCAGTTGCATTTGTGGTCGAAAATGGTTTCCACCTGGAATTGTTGGACAATCTCAAGATCGGTGTCTCTCCTGCCCACAATCATAACAAATACCCTTACGTCTAGTTTGATTTCTCTCTTGGCCTTTTGGGCAATTTCTAACCCTGTGGCCTTCTTTACCGCATCCGTAGCATACTCTTAGCCTTTTTCGACATTGATCTATATTGTGTGATCCCCCACAGTGGTTACAAATAGGTCTAGTGTCTATCCTTTGCTTTTTATATGGTGGCTGATTCTTGAAATTATCTCTGTTCCCTATCGTTGGCACCTGTTGAGTACTCTGGTTAATATCCTCTATTGCTTCCTTAGACACAAAGGCTTTCCTCAACGCTTCTGCATAAGTAGTTGGCTCATGCAATTTAACGTCTTTCTTGATATCTGCCCTAAGACCAGTCACGAATCGCTCAAGTTAAATTCTTCTCTAGTAACTAGGGTTTCTGCACAATAAGACAGTTCCGTGAATTTTAGGGCCTATTTGGCTATGTTTAGGCTACCTTGCACCAAGGTCTCAAACTCTATTTTCTTTTGGGCTTTAATGTGGTCGGGTATAAATTTCTTTATGAATTCTTTCTTGAGGAAGTCCTAAGTAATTTTTGTTTTTTGTTCATCGAAAGACTTCTTGGCAACCTTCCACCATTCTTTAGCATTACCTTCAAGTTTGAATGCCTCTAGTATTGCCTTCTGATGCTCCATGCATCCCATACCTTCGAAAATTCCCTCCATATGCTCCACCCATTTATTTGCTTCCCAGGGGTTCTTAGTCTCATCAAAGCTCCAAGGTCGGAATTCATTGAACCTTTTGTGCAGGTTATCCTTCTCGCGATCCCGACCTCGTTATTATTATTACCACCCCAAGGACCATCTCTGGCAACACTGAGTTCCTCACCTTTTTCTCCATGACGGCTGTTGATGGTAGTGATTTGTTCCCCAAACCTAACTGTAAGCCTTCATAAAGTTTTCGAACATTTGCGGGGCATAATCTGGCATTTCAGCAATTTTTTCACCTTTATTAGGGTTTCCAATAGCGTTTCTTATTGTCTTAGTTACTTTGCAAAATAAGCAATGAATAAGCCATCCTATAACAATAATAGACCAAATTCTTTTCTATGCATCCATACCCACGGCCTCACCACATGACCTACGGTTGCTAATTCTTTTACTTGCCCAAAACCTTACAGCTTTAATACAACTTTGTCACGACCCAAATTCCGCGGCCCTGTTGGAATCTAAGTTATAACGCATTGGCATACAATTCACATGCTTAAATCAAATAAATACATAAGGCATAAACATTATTTATTAAAATTGTCTTTCATATAATCTTATCAATTAAATAACCAATTAATAGTGTCTCCACTGTCTAGCAATTGTCATAATGAAATCTTTCAAACTAATTAAAATATCCAAAACTATCTATTTTCCTAAACTGTGGCATATTGATGTAACGTTTTACTCAGCCATGCATGCTAAACATTATGGGCTGATCTTCGCCATTCTCTGTTTCACCCGCAACTCTGTTACCTGAAGGGAGCAATCCAATATCAGTATAACTGGTGAATGAATTTATACTCTAACATACATCCACGATTAACATAATGGCATCATTAGAAACAAGTTAGTAATAAACAATAAATAATTCAATCAATAAATAGAACTCATTCCATGACACTTCTTTGAACTACATCCTTGCACCCAGTCTATATCATTGTACCATCTTAACATATCACAATTTTTGAAATGCCAATCATGCATCTCCTCACCTAATGTCCCATGGGACCCGCTGCATCAGGACCTCAGTGTCCTATCATCCACATCCATAGACAAAATAAACAAACTTCAAATCGAGCCCAATGGTCCAGAATCATACAACCATAATAGATCATACCGAGCTAGTAGTTCAAATCATATTCCATTCCAATAAAATCATGCACAATAGAATTTATAAATCAGATTATTTTGTTTATTAATTAGTACATGCCTGGTCCCATATACTGGGACCATTGAATTGTTACCTACTACTTATCAATATAGGTCATTGTCTATGTATGACTGGCCACCCCCTTTTTATTTCATTCCACAATTTTAGATTTCTATATCATAAACTTATTCAAATATAGTTTATATATTATAAGTATCCTCAACAGTACACCCTGTCCTTTAAACATTAATTTTTAAAATGTGGAAGGACTCTTATGTAATTATGATAACAGTAGGGGCCTTTTTATAAACTCCCAATGAAATATGTACTCAACAGAATTGTAATCCCTAAAAGGAATACAAGTCTCGATAGAACCCAGTTCTGTTAAAATCCCCTTCATGCTAAGTCCTGTTTAGGACATCAAATGGTGGGCCATCCAGGGCCCCATCTTCTAAGGTCCATCGTGACCGGGGTCACCCATGGGTCTTCTCTAAGATCCATGGTGTTGATCTCCCATCATGTGGCCCACCTAAGCCAACAACCTCATGCCCCAAAAGGTGTCCCACTCGGCCTAGGAGTGTAGAAATCCTGTTTTCGACTCTGGTTTTGCATCTTACACAGGAGATCTGAACTGGTTAGGCTCCATTATCCTTCCTCCATTGGTTGTTACACAGATTTCTAGAATCTATGGCCATTGGTCATGCAGTTTACTCCATAGCAATTGAATACAGGGTCGTCAGTCCCATCCATATTCAATTTTGAGTTCAAGAAGCAACATAGCAACAGAAGTTCTAATCCTTACAGCAACAAAGATTATTATTCCAAATATTCCACTCTCCTATCCATCCCGCATTGAAGCTCTGTACAAAAATATCATTTACAGTACCAATAATAGGACTTCCAAATCTCAGATTTGTCAAACACATCATAATAACATTCAAGTAGGAGATTCACTCACCTCTTGTTGACACTCACAATGTTCGGTTGAGAGGACATCCGTCAACGGTCACTTGGCTGGTTGCCTTTTTCTTTCTGACGAAAAACTAGTTCTTTTCCAGGATTGTAGAAGACAAGGTTTCACTTTTCAAATTTCTCTCTACTTCTCTCTCCCAAAGAACACAATGGAGTTTAACGAATACTGCTAGACTTTATAAGGATGGCAGTCGGGCAATGCTAGAGTCCTTTCTATTTCCATACTATAATATTTTATACTAGAATCTTTTCCAATGTTAGAGTCCCATATTTTTGGAAGTCTCACACACAAGAAGAGTCCTCAAAGGATTCATGTGCCCCTTTTTGGCAATTCAAAGAAGTCCCAATCTAAATAAACATAGGACCCACCAATCTAATCAACTAAATTAAGCATCAAAGATAGGTCTAGAATTCTTAAATTATGAACCTAATTACACCAAAGGGTCTGATAGGGCCTTGGGTATTACAAAGACTCTCAAAGGGATTGACACCGCATTATTTCCCAACTCTCTTCTTCAAAGTAACTCTCTGCTATGGTATCAGGCATAATCGATTACATACCAAGGAAGAAGTCTTCATGCATATACCCCAGTCTCTTACTACTTCCTCAGATAATCATGTTTGTCGACTGTGATGTTCTCTTAGTTCTCTTATGGGCCTAAGTAAGCACTAAGGCCTAGTTTGATAAGTTTTGTTAAACTCTAATTCAAGTGACTTTTCAGCAGAGTCAATATGGTCCCTCTGTATCCACTCCAGTATATCACTCTTATACTGTACAGGTCTTTTGAGAAATGAATTACAGCCAGCATTTCAAGAAAGAAAAAGATCCCTCTGTCTTCCATTCACACACACTTCATTTTTTTTTATATAACATTGTCACACCCTTCATGATTTTACTATTCTACCGAACCATGTGGACGATATTGTCATCACTAGGACAGATCTGGATAGCATCCTTATCTCTAGAACTCTCTGTGTGCACCAAAATTTGGAAAACCTCCCTACAATTAGTGGAACTTAACTTGCTTTTTATATTGTACCGGGTTCCACTCTCTTATTTTCTTGATCTTGAGGTGCACCAATCAGATAGAGGACTCTATAAATCAGCACAAGTACACTCAAGATCTTATTTCCTCCACTCGATGCACAGGAATCAAATCCTATTGACGCCCCCTTGCAGCTTAATGTTGAGTGTTGGAAAGATGAGGGAACTCTTCTTACAGATCCCGCCATAGATAAGAAGCTTGTTGGAAGTCTTGTTTACTTGACTATTACTTGGCTTGACATCTGCCACATTGTTGATATCATAAGTTTGTTCGTGACAGAGCCCTGTCATCTTCATCTGGTAGTGGTCAAATGAATCGTACAATATCTTCTTGAGCTATCAGAATCAGGTATCCTCTTTCCTATTGGATCCAACCTGAGTCGTACAGCCTACTATGATGCTGATTGGGCAGGATGTTTTGACATTGATGACTGGATGGTGTGTATATCTTGGCAGTCCCAGGATTTCTTGAAAATGTAAAAAGCAGTACGATATCTCCAAATCTTCCACAGGAGCAAAATATCAATCCACGTTATCTGCATACTTTGAGATTGTCTGGCTTTGGGGCTTTCATGGTTTTCCAGAGCAGTGTGTCACTCTTTATGCTAACAAGTACCAGTGCCATTCAATTTGCAACTAACCTTGTTTTTCATGAGAGACCAAATATATTGAGTTTAGTGTCACTACATAAGGAAAGCTTTTGATGATGGCATCACAACCCTCAGGTCACGACTGGTTTTCAAGTTGCATATATGGAATTGGATCGACAATCCATTCAGGTTAAATGAAGCATATCAAACTCCTAAGGCAAGGAATGAACATACCATTATGAGTTGGTAAACTCAACAAGTGTTGTATTATTTCTGCAGCTGGAATTTTACTTGCTGAATTGTGAACTATGCAACTGTGATCATATGCTCCATCCATGGTTAACTGACTACTCATTGTTCAGAAAATACACTTTTAGATAGCACCTAGATAGCACTCTATTGCTATGATGCCCAGATATGGATATGGATATGGACATGGGTGTGGGGATTGGCATATGACTGTACATCTGGAAATCTAGGACACGTTTACGGATATGGATGCTGTAATTTTTTTTTCCTCTTACTGAATCAATGAACTTAGCATTGTTTACTTTCCTTTCTAACTTTTTTTTTAATGTTGGAAAGTAAGAAAATTAACTATATGAAATGATGGACTTGGTAGTAGGATATGCTAAACTTGTGTCCTAGAAGTGATGCAGTAATTTATGCTTACCATGATAGATGAATAATTTGTGTGGCTTGTTTCAGGTCATTCCAATTTGGCTGTGTCATCTCCCCATAAGAAATGATTTGAGGGAAGCCAAAGTTCTGCATCAGCTATTTTTCTCTATGGTGGCTAGGTATGTCTGTATTACATATCAAAAATGGTGGATAACCTTTTATATGCAATTACTGTTTTCAAAGCTAACAAATTTGAAAATAACCAGGTTAGATCCTTTGTTGTTGGGTCAAAGCAATGAGAACTTACCAAAAATACTTTCAGTGTTTGCTGAGGTATGTTTATTTCAATGTTCAAGAAGTCTCTTTTATGAACCTACAACAGCTATGAAATGTCATCCTGTTATGTGATAATTTATAGTTCATGTAATTCTGTTAGATGAAATGATGCCTCTTTTTCTTTTTTCCTCTTTAGTTTGGAAAGATTTATTATATAAATAAAGGAGTTACGAAACGAATACAAATCTGTAGAGGTTATGGAGTCACTGCAAATAAATAACATGAACCACAACCTCAACCGTCATAGAGTCTCATATCTCCCTTTGACCAGCACATCTGCTTCTTCACTAGGCTTCCTTGCTAGCTGCCTAAAAGTAAACCTCCGCCCCTCCCTTGATCACCATACGGTAGAATTTAAGGAAGTACATCTTGACAAAATTTTGAATTGCTTTTTTCAGATTCGTCAATGTCTATTATTTGTCTAGTGGAACCAAACATATTGACCTAAGCTAGGAAATCTAATCACTTCCGTAATAGGAAACCTAATCATGACATAACACTAGCGCAGGATGGCACAAATTTAATCTAATCCTAATCTAAGTCAATATCCACTATTTTCAACAATTATTAAAAACCCATATATCATTCTTACAAACTAACCCATTATTACTTTAAATTTACAAATAAGCACGTCTTGACACTCTCCCTCAATCTGGTGTATAGATATCCAGTGTGACTGGCTTGTAATAAACACCTTATATCTTTTTTGTGAATGCTTCAGTGTGAAATGTCGTTAGCTTGATCTACATTACACACGATCTATGATGGATCTTCGATTCCTATGACAGGTGAGGATTGAAAGAATCTAGGATTACCATATGCAACAATTTGGCTTAATTAGTTTTGTATCTATTAACAACAATTGGGACTCTTCAAGACTACCGCATAGGACCTTTGTCCTTGCAATATGCTGACTGGACTCCAACTGATAGGGAAACAGTAGAAAAATCAGGAATGGTCATCTAAACATATACCTGTACAGGCCCCAAAACCCTTTTGGGTTTTTGTGCATGGGGTCAAATGGCTTCCCTGACCAAGGTCTGTAGTATCAACCCAGTTCCCATGAGGAATCTAAAGGACAATGCAATGCCAAAGGTTATGCATTAAGTAGGGTTAAGATGCGTTGTGATGCCACGTTTCCTATTAAGTTAATAATGGCTCTTTTTGAAAGGAAGGTAATGTGTGCTACCACATTGGGGCCACAGGCGATTTACCCGGCTACCCCTGGGCCCGAGGAGATTAGTCTGCCCCAAAGGGCTGAGAGACCCTCCATTAACAAAAAAAAAGAGAACAAAAGAAAAGATGGTAAATGTATTTCGTCATGTATTGTTACACTAGTTATATTTAGAAAGCTGTATGAGTGAATGACCACCATTTATATGCAAAAAAGAATAATACTAACAACAATTCTGCCAGAAAATGGACATTACTTATGCAATCTTTATTTATTGTGGAAAGTAGCAATTTTATTATAAGAGCCACTTCTAATCAACAATTCTTACTCAAGTGCTGTTTATCAATCAAACACAACCTTATTTACCTGTCTTCAGTTCTCAATGAAAATGTTACTAATTGACAACGATTTTATGCACTCTTTATTTATTATAGAAATTTGCAATTTTATTTTGAGAACTAGTTCTGACCAACTATGGTTATTCTAGTGCGGTTTGTCATTCAAACAACCTTGCTTACTTCTCTTCTGTTCTCAATGAAAAAGATACTAATTGATGGAGGCGACCTGGCATCGGAAGAAATGTTGGCAGCGATACCAGGTCTATTGCAGAAAGTGAAGAGAGCGATGGAGCCGGCTGCTTTTGCACATTTGTGGAAGTCTTTATCACCTGACAGTCAAAACATATTGCATCCCATCCTAGAACACTCATAAAATAGGAATTTGTATAATCTGAGTTGCCCAGAGGTTATTCTGTATGAGTTTTTTTGGCATTTTTTTCTACCAACTGTATATTCAAGCTCACCATTTCCAACAGATGATTGTTGATTCGTTGTTGTAAAATGGCCAAGCAGTTGATGTGTGTACATGGAAAAATTTTGTAGGAAAATTTAGTGGGAGGAATAGTCGCTTGAGATTCGCTTGCAAAATTCCCTTCAGGGACTGATTTTTATGGGGTTCAGGTTATACTTGAGACTATCTCGTGCATCTGTATTCATATTCGATCTTTCCTTTACTATAATCAAACTTCTGAAAGAATTTCAAGTCTGAACATTTTATTATGGCAAGCTTCTGGTACTAATAAAAATAGAATAAAGGAAAATGCTGCAAGTTTCATATATTTCTGACAGTATGAAGGGCCTATTTCTTTACTGGAATATTTGGAGTTCATGTCTGGTAGATGTTTGCGAATTTCAAATGCTGTTAGTTTTGAAATGCTTTCAATTGTGACTTTGAAGTCCTTGTTTCATTCCTGCTTGGAATTTTGAACGATAATTTCATATGTACTGAATTCCGTAATTATTTTGTTTCACGGCTATAGTATACCTTCTCACGTTTGTGCATTTGGCTACATGGGACCCACCTTAAAGGAAATACAATGTGACCCATCTTTTGTGATTATGAAGGGACCTACCTTTAGGATTTACAGTATGGTCCTAACTTTAAAAGAAGGGGGGACCCACCTCTGAAAATTGTAACACTAGAGTCGCAACGTTACCACTAGGTTTAGAGGTGGTTCTTGAAAGCATGATACTTGAATCTACTTTTTAAAATGGAGCACCTCAAAATTTCACTGGAGTTATTCGAATTCAGAGTTTATAAAATGCTAAAGTTTGGGTTACTAAATGCAAATGCCTCATTTTGAACGTCTTGTAAAATTTGGAATTCTAGAATTATTCAAATTCTGCTATAGCGGATCATGGACTTTCTAACTGTAACTCCGAACAAAAATTCAAAAATTCCTGTGGAAAAAACTGGTCGGAGATCCATTTGCTAGATGCTAACATGACAAATGGAGTGGATATTAGAGAAGTTTAAAAGGATTTCACGTAGCTCATTTCATGTTCCCAATTTAGTACCTGACCCAGAGTATATAAATGCTAGAGGTTGGGCCAGGAACTGCATATATGCGATGATCATTTCGAGCATTGGGAATTCTGAAATTCTTCAAATCCTTTTTTATGAACATGGAAGTTTTTTACAGTAATTCCCAAATTCCTATTAGTTTGCTGCGGGGATTTTCTCCTTGAGGTAACGTTGGTCCCACAGATGGGTGCCCTAAAATTCAGTAGGGGAATCAGTCTTCTTATGGGACCCACACATATTTAACGGCCTATAATATCCTAGGTGATTTTATTTCATCGACAAGGGTATTGGGAATGAAATCTCAGCCATGTATAATGTGTAATTTAACAAATATCTGCTGAAAAGGCATATTTGCTGATAATAAAGCAAAATTTCCAACACAAATATTTTGATAGTTCTGCCAAATGATTGTGTTGAGGGATTTTTTCCTGCTGATGTTCCTACCCATCCACAGTTGTCATAGTCGCTGACCTAAATTAGGGGGCCCTGAATACATATGTTTTTAACGGACGGATGGAACGTGTCCATGCAGATGATAAATTTTGAAGAATGATTGTATAAGCTTGTGATCATGCAAACACGCAGCCCCAACCCATGTGCATAATATTCATTTAATGGCAGCTAAACTTTCTATTTCTGACAACTAAACAAGGAAAGAAAAACTTTCTATTTCTGAGAACTATACAGGGAAAAGAGGAACTTTTTATTTCTAAATCCTTTCAAATGCAGACATCAATTCCCAGACAGTTTCAAACAAAATAATCCGAATGGGATATCAATTGAGAACCTATAAATATAGTCACTAGTCACTGATATAGTTCCTTACTCTTACACCAGCTCTCATAGATATTGACTAGTATCGAAGATCCGTTAATGTCTTAAATGTGCTGATTTTGTATAGTTGTATCTGTAAAACTTTCTTCTTTCTTTGTTCACTGGAAACAAAATTATTAGAGAGTTCTTGGTATATTTTTTTGGACCAAACTACCGTAGTGTCATAGGGCGGCCGTTTCACTTGCGATTTATAGCATTGGTGGTACTCAACTAATGCCTTGTGCGCTTAACGAATCAGCCTTTCCTCCCAAGCACCTAACAATAAGGCTAACACCACACTTACAAGAGAAGAACAGTTTGAGAATGCTAACTAGAGAGCTTCTATTACTTGAGAACTTTTTGCTACTCTTATTCATTACAAATGAGGGAGCCCACGCCATTATATATATACATTTTTGACCTTATAAAGTATAGCTTAGAATGCGCTATGTGTCATCTATACATTGATTAAATGTCTTTTAGAATTTTACCCAGAAAGTTCTACTAAAATTATTACTATAGTCTATAAATCTTTTATATTATTTCAAAATTGTAAAAAATTGGAGGAACTTCTAGATAATGGGCATATGAACAGGCCATGAGATAGGTTTGTCCCGTAAAGATCCATCTTTGCCAAGATTGAGTGAGCCGCTCTTTGTCGCGAAAAGTGGGGTAACCGTAGGCTCCATGTCACACAATCCCTCTTTCTGGTACAATCCATCGTCCATGACCGCCCTTTTCTTCTCTTCCATCTCATGAAACCCTATAAACCAGAACCCAACCTCCATCTCACAGAACCCCATTCATCACCTCTCGAACCCCATCAACCAAAGTGCCGAATAGGCCCCACCTTCATCGTCCTCTCGAACCATCAACACCACATCCAAACTCACGTAACGGAGCTTCTGACATTTCATCCTTCCCATCTCTGTTCTTTTATTTCCTTCTTGTCTTTCTTCATCTGTACCTTTTATTCCACTAGCCAAACACCTTCCATCAGCCCAATCCGTCTCACACAATACCCACTTCATTTATTCACAGAAACGGGGCCCACTTATGTTTAAACCGTTGGGATTTAAATATGTGAGCCCCACTGAGTAGTTCAGAATTTCGCAAGAAATAATGTTCGTTGAGTCCTCTCATTCAGTTTAAACCGGTTTCTAACATGACTCTCTATTTTCTGGGCCATCGCATTCAATCTTGGACCGTGACTCTCTCTTTTCTGATTTCGTTGTAAATATTGAAGTTTCCAAATCACCGCCTCCTCACCCAAAAACACATTGTCTCTAATACCCCTCCCAGCAACGGTTACTTTCTATTTTCTGATTCCGTTGTTAAGTATATAAGTTTCCAAATCACTGCCTCCTCACCCAAAAACACGCTCTCTAAGACTCCCAGCAAAACCCATTTATTGACAGTCCTACTCACCTCTCTAACCATTTCCACTATTCTCTCTTGGTTTCAGCAACAGACCATCTTCGCCAGTCTCTGTTCGCTCAGGAACGACCGCTCTCTCCCGCTCAATGCTCCTCCCTCCCTCCCTCCTCACGGTATGGATTTCTTTCCCTCTCTCCCTCTCCGTGGAAAATGACTTGAGCCTGTTTGTTTACTTGGAATTGAAGTCATCGGAATTCTAATGCCATTTTCTTTGCATGAGAATTCGAAGACTCCAGTGTCGATCTTGCCCTCCATTCTCGTTATTCTATCTCTCTAGCTTGGTTCTATATTACTATGAATTTGGGCTGTTAATTTGCTTAGAATCCTTACCCTAAGAATTAATTCCAGTTTCTTATTTTTACGCTTGCCCTTCATTTTTGTAGTGGAAATGAACTTATCTAATCTATCAGCCAACCAAGCAAGCGCATCAAAATTAACCACCCCACATCTAAAAATTAAAACTATGTTGATTTGATTTATATGTGCAGCCCTCCTTATATTCTGATCAGTTGATGGGATAAGACCTCTGATTTTAGTGTATATTCACCATAAGATTGATTGAGTCATGTTCACTTGGGTGCATGGGGTGAAATGAGATCAAATCCAGTGGCAGGGTATATAATCAGTTTAAAATGTTTCATAGACTGAAATTAAGTACTTGCATTCTCTTTTTGGGATGAGAAGCCTTTTGCTCTTTAATCTCAAAATCATTATTATGTTATTATGTTTGTTTGCGTGTGAATTCAGAAACATGTCTCTTCGGATATCTCTTTCTCTCCATTCTGTTTATTTCTATTTCACTTACTTTGTTCAAATTCTTGGTACCTTAATTCCCCCACCCCACGCGGGAGGATCATCACTATAAGTCATCGCATACCCTAAATCAGTCGCACCTACTGTAGGTCGAACCCAAATATTTTGCCTACCCTTGAAGGACTGACTTCACCTTTTAAACATATCCACTCTCTATGATGAAAGTCCCTTTTCTGTGAAAGCAATAGAAACTATAAAGAAGAATTTGCAGCCTTGTTTTAAACTTAAAATCCAAACCTCTGGACATCAAATATTTTTACTGTACATCCCATTTTGTGCCTACCCTGAATCTCTAAAATGGATACACATGCCGTCTCTGTTTTTGTTTGTTCATTGACATCTTTAACTAGGGAAAAGGAAATGTGAAGAAAAAAAGGAAAATATTGCCATAATTTGTAAACGGCTTTCTTCCTGTGAGAGAAATTTGGACTCCCTACTATAATTTTCACTCCTTAACTAAGGAATTTTAGGTTCCCGTGCAAATTTTACGTTGAAGTTCCTAGTTAAAGTTACAGGCAATGGTGCAACTACTGAGTCCGGGTCTTCTCTCTCACATTGTTTTTTTTTTTTTTTTTTGGTTGGGTGGGATGTGTGGAACCACAGTGGGGCTCACCATTTCATAGTTAGAACTGAGCCCTTAATCATTTATGTCATCCCCTCTTTTGACATATGCTCAAATTTTACTTAGCATTAAAATTTATCCCACAATATGACTGATCTTATGTCACAGACCACTGTGTAAATAGAGTATATGGACAATATTCATGTGCATCCCTATGATCAGTGGTGGACCCAAGTAGGTTGATCTGAGGGAGCCCCCACCCACCCCTGAAAATAGGTCAAAATTTCATTGATCCCCTCCTTTTTTTTGTTACATATTCCCCCATCTCCCAAAGGAAAATTTCCTCGGTCCGCCCTTGGCTATGATGATTATAGTCTGGCACCTCCCTTCCACTGGAGATTAATCCCTGAATGTGTAGCTCATGGTGAGGGACTTATGTGAGTGGGTGTGTGATTTAACCTCCACCCAAAAAAAAAATCATATATATATATATATATATATATATTATGCCCACCACCCATCCTGTAGTTGGAATATATAGAGCACCACTACTAATATCCCAGTTGCATTTTCTTTATTTTGTTTTTCATATTAATATCGCTTGCATTTTCTTTGTCTTATCTTTTATACTAGTGTTGGAACATGAACACAATAAGAGGATTGAGTTTTGTTTTTTGTTTATCCATGCAGTTTCACAAGGACAAAGGCCAGACTATTTTGTGATTATTAAATTTGATCGACAAGACTGTAAGAAACTCAAGCAATGGAGAGAAAGATCCATTATGTGTGGAGCCATAATCTAGAGGAGGAGTTTGACTTAATTATGCAAATCAGGCACTCCCATCCTTTTGTTGCACTTGACACAGAGTTTCAGCGTGTCATTGTAGACACCCCACGCAATGCAATTGAAGACATCTGTTATTCAAACCTTGCTCTGAATGCTGCCAATAGGCGACTCACTCAGATAGGGTTATGCTTCTTTGATGCATATGGAAATCTTCCATATTCTGGATCGGCATGGCAGTTTACATTTGAGGGTTTCAATCCAAAAAAATTTCTCTATCCTTCCGAGATCAAAGAAGCAGTTGACCTGAAGAAATTTGCAGCTTTTCTAAAGAAAATGGTTTCTGGATGTGAGCTGATTGGATCACATTTCATGGCTTATATGATTTCGGATACATAACTCAGATTTTAATAAATTCGGCTTTGCCCGATACCATCCAGGAGTTTTTAGAAGTCATGGCAGCTACCTTTTCACGTGTCTACGACATTAAATACATAGCTACATTTTATGATGTACTAATGAATGGAGAGCTAGGTCTTGAGTTATTAGGACATATACTCGATGTGGAGCGTCATGGAAGTTCTCATCAAGCTGGATCCGACAGTTTATTAACGGCAGAGATATTCATAAAGATGATGAGAATGTTTCAATTGCAAGGAAAATTGGGCTTTTACGAAGGACACTTGTACAGCATCACTTCCAGGATACCGAGATGGAGATACTTAATTCGATCCATACCGACTTATGCCTATTTGGTTCCACTACGGCCTGTTTTATCATGTAGGCCACCAGCAATGATACATTGTTGGAGAGCATCAAATATAATTCTTCAAAGATAGTGTACAAAACGATCGTACAAAACGATCAATGTTACATTTTTGTACAACTCCTTGTATTTTGATGATAAATGAATACATGAATGAATTTGTTAGATTGAATTTTGTTATAGTTATTTATTTTTCAAATAGTACTCATGCATTCCTCCCAAGTCCCCAAGTGCCATAATTAATTTGTTTTCTCTTTTGTAACATTGCCCGATGAAAAGAGTGAAGTCCCATAATTAATTTATTTTCTCTTTTGTAACATTGCCCGATAAAAGGTGTGAAGGTACACCCCCCCCCCCCCCCAAAAAAAAAAACACAACCCAAACTCAGGACAGCCGTAAGGATGGAAATCTGAATTTGGAGGGTGGACATCCAGGATCTCTAGTCTGCAATGAGTACTCATTCAAAATTTTTTTTTCAACATTCAATCAACATCTAAACATTTAAGTAAAACTGTATAAGCAATATAATATATACTCATGGTCCAAATATAAGTGTTGGTACTAACCACATAAGTGAAATCAGATATAAAGTGCAGAAGCAAAGTGGAATATTACCAAGTTTAAGTGAAACCAATGTTATTAAAGTTTATTACAAGTTACCTCAAAATTGATCGATTAAAACCAAATAACTACCTTAGCTATGGTAATAACGGATCTTCGGATGTAGGACTAGACCTCCTCACTGACAGTTACATAAGCAAACTGATCTAATCGAAAAACCTTTGCGGTCTCCTCCTGTGCCTTTCCCTCTAAGATAGGGGAAGCGGACTCATAGCCTACAGCACCCAATAATAAATGGTAAAATCATGAAGGACTTGGAAAATGCAGCATTCCAATAGTACCGCACACAGTTCAAGTAAAATAATAGTATATGATAGAATCCATAAGTAATAATTTCATAATCAATAATAAAACAATGTACGAATAAATGATATAGTGAGAATCAATTAAACGAACGTCAATCTAATCCATAAAGATATCTATCAAGAAGCACATCCACATAAGTTGATACCACGGAATACTAAGCAATGGGGTTGCATGGTTTAGACCATCCAATCAATAATTCATAAGGAAGATCTCAATACTCGGCCAATAGTTTTGAAACCATGTAGGTGTACTAGCTATGTGGGGCGTATCAGATGGTGTAACATGTCAACATTCATCTCCATAAAACTAGCCAACAATGAAGTTAAAATCAATAATAATGACTTCCTATCAAGGGTGATCAGCCCAAAGCTAAACTTAACATTGAGTGGATATATGTGCAAACTATAAAGAGTCAATGAACTAAAAGTCCATATCTGGCTGGGGGTTTCTTTGCATGAGCAAAAATGTTAATCCATTTAAGTCCAGTGTATAACACTCCAATCAGGTCCATACAATAATCTATTCTTAAACCATTGCATAAACTATGTTATCTATCCATAATACCATACTATCTATATCTATAGGCATCCATAATAGCGTACCTAATCCATCACAATTCATCCATCTGCTCTATGGTTCCTTAATCATATTCAAATGCTGGCCCAGCCACAAACATCAAGTACATCTCATTTCACAAATTTCGTGTCTCCTCTAAGTATACCTTAGGGCAAGGTCTTCATCCATCCCATAAACATTAATAATAGATACGACAATTGCATTAAAGCAGTAAAGATAAGAATAGAGAGCATTGCATACAATAACGAAATAAATTATCATTTCCATCTCAAAAATCAATGAACGCATAGAAATTAGCCTATCCTAGGCAATGATTGTACATTTCAATTGTGAATAGTGATCCCTTGCACATGATGGATGTCACAAACTTGTGATACAATTACCAATTTTCCCTTAGGTGCTTTGATAGTCTGAGCATCACTAGAAACGTCCAAACATCCATCTCCTAAATTAGTTCATACATTCCACAGTGTACTTTGCAACAACTAGTAAATGGAGGCTAAGCTCATTCCTCAACTTAAGTCATTTTCATCAATCTTAGGTTCGCTCAAGCAAGCATAATGTCTGTTCAAGCGACTTAGGATCTAGGAGACAATCTGAGCAATCATCCCAAGTTCCGCTCGAAAGAGCAAAGTGTCCATTTGAGTGGGCCTGGGCTCTGTCTACGAATTACAGAACCTGAGTCCATTCATTCCCAGCAAATATTCTCCATTCTTCACTTCCAATGCATGAATCACAATACAATTAACACCATTACCACCTCCTGTGGTCTCCCATCCATTTCTACAATCATCCATCATATTCTTTACCAATTTCCACACAAATCATTCACATTCCATCTTCATAAGAACATCCATTTCCCAATTCAATAAGTATAAATAAAGCAATATTTAGTATGTTAGTTAAGATCTTTTAACATATTAGAGGGGCTTCCCACAAGAGAAATGGTATAATATGAGCTTATCTATAAACAAGTTGCTCTAAGAAACAATTTATCAAACACTAGGCATGCATGTAGTCAATGGAAACACACATGTATCGATATTAAAGAGATGCACTTGCTATAAATCATAGCAAATCCCTCCTTAAAGTCCAAATCACAGATGCAATCCTAAATAAGCTCTCACAACCAAGAAAACCCCAAAGAAACTAAATCTACAACGTTAAAATTGAGGACTCAAGGGAGAAGAAGGCCTTAGACAAGCATCCATAGAAGGAAACAAAGAAAAATGGAAATTGGGTAGATTGGAAAGGAATTTACATTGATGTCATGAGGAGGAGAAGCACTATCTAAATTGAGGTTTGGATGAGAGGATTGGGGGCTGAATTTTTCAAGATCTAAATTTTATAGTTGATGGAAGCAACAAGAGGAGCTCAAAACCCTAGTTCTAGATGGAATTTGAAGAGAAATGAGGGAGAAAGAAAGAGAGAGAATGAGAGAGAGTTGGAAGAGAATCTGTGGAATGAAATGGGAATGAGAGAGAGGTGTTTAAATAGGCTTTTGTTGCAAATTGAAAGAAAATTACTAAGATGCCATTTTGGCTAAAATGAAAGCAAGAAAATATCTTGGGGCATTTGAGTTTGTTAGGATTATGTTTGTTGGTTAATTTATGGATTAGACAAAACTCTAGTTCTAGTCAAACTTGTATTCCTATTTATTTTAGACTACGAGTTTGAAGAGGTTAAAAAGTCATAGAAGAGCTAAATTGAAATGTTTTTCTAAGAAAAATATGAATAAAAAAGGTAATATCTCACAAATTGAGTGTCAAATATGGGTAAGCGACCTACCGTTGGAAAAGTCGTTTTAATTAGATATCCATAAGTTCAAAATTACAACAATCGAAGCTAAAACGACAAAGTTATAGCTTCGGAAAGTTTGCAAAAATTGTGCTGTCCATAATTACGAAACTGCCATCATGCAAAAATTACAACAATGCCATTGCACTGAAAGCTTTCCTTTTTATGCCAAGATCGCCTGTTTTGGTTTTACATCAACTCAAATTATAAGGCACGAGTTAGGAGTTATTTAAAAGCTGTTTCTATCAACTCTAAGACATTCATCTCTATATTCTAGTTTAAAATTTCACATTGGAAATTCTTTTCCTCCATAGAGCATTCATTGGGAGGCTGTGCTGAAGTTGTTAGGTTCTAAAAAATATTGCTTCTATACAATATAGAAAATTGTCTTCTTTTTTTAGAAAATTTATTCATCTTTAGGGGCATCAAGATGTATTGAATCAAGTTTAAAGAAGGCGGACGGTGTATGCATTGGAGAGAAGAACTTCAGCTCTTGAGGTTGTATTCAACTGGATAACGGTAGTAAGTAGATCTCATAACCTCTCTTTCATAATGCTTAATCTGAGTGTAGACCGGTTTTAGGTCCCGTGGTTTTTTTTTATTTGGGTTTTGCACGTAAAAATCACATGTCTATCTCTTATGGTTGATTGCTTTTTAACTTTGGTTAATTATTTATTTACCTACATATAAGAAATTTGTGTTAAGACCTTAACCTTAACCTGTTCAAGGTTAAAAACCTTTAAGTGATATCAAAGCGGGTTCACACAAGTCTTTCGTGTGAGATCTAATCAGATTTTTTTTATGGAGTTTGTTAAACATAGTACTTCAATTACCAAGCCCCTAATGTTGGATGGATTTAATATGCCGATTGAAAAGTTAGAATGATTACTTGTCTCCAATTCATTGATGTAGAAGTTTGGTTATCTATTGTTAATGGTTATACACAACTTACTGTTGTGTCCGATAGGGAGGTTACAATTCCAAAACCTATGCTTGAATGGACCAAAGAAGACAAAAAGGCATTTAGCTTTAACAATAGGGCACTTAAAGCTATCTTTAATGGAGTTGCACCCATAGAGTTACATTCGTTTATCTAAGTGTAAATCATACCTTGAAGACTATTCATGAAGGCATTGTAAGCAAGCCCTAGTGAAGTATTCAGGATAAAAATTTGATCAAAGATATCTCCTACATTCGAACTCGATTGATGAGCAATTTATTTCTACAGATTTGTAGCAACAAACATTACGCAGTAGTAATAAAAGAAAGACAATCCAAAAGTTAATGAACAAAAAGAGTTTTGACTGGCAAGATGACCCTAGGTCAGAAGAAGGCTTAGATGATGAATAAGATTGTGAAAAAGCATACCATATCCAATAAAACTTCTATCAAGATGCCACATTATATAATGAGATAAAAAAGAAGTGGAAAACCACAAAAAATCATATTTTCTCTCTCAAGCAGGAATTAGAAGACACTCTTGCAAAGGTATGTCTCTCAGAAAATCAAAAGAATATTATAATTGATAATCTAACCAATGCAGACCAAAAATATGAATTGCTATCTAAGGAATTTGAGAAATCTGCAAATGAGATAGAAACTTCGAAAACAGAGCTGCAAGCATGTCAAGCTAAAAAATATGATTAGATTGGTAAAGACAAAATCATTATCTCAGAGCAGATTACTACAAAGACATCATTGGACATGAAGAATATTGGCTCCAAGAAACTTAATAACATTATATGCAGTCAGAAGTTGCCAAGTGATAAACAAGGTCATGGTTATATCAAAGATACATCTACCGCAAAAACCAAAGGTAAATCTGTATTTATTAAACGTTCTACTTTGGTTTCTATGGCACCCATTGCATCTGTAAAACATGTTATTTCTACTTCAAAGAAGAATGTATCTCATCCTACATCTACACCCACATGTCACCATTGTGGATTCAAAGGATACATTCATCTCCAATGCAACAAGTTGAGATGTTTACAAAAAAACAAATAATGGAAAAAGCAATTGTCTCTACCCAAGATCAAGACAAGAGTTGTCTGGGTTAGAAAGTTTGACTCACTTACTGAATTAATACACACTATGCTGAAAGTATCGAATTCGCAAGTGTGGATACCAAAATCTACGAAACCATGATAAAAAAAACCACTAATATCCCAGTTGCATTTTCCTTATTTTGTCTCTCATATTAGTATCAGTTGCATTTTCTTTTTCTTATCTTTTATACTAGTTTTGGAACATGAACACAATAAGAGGATTTAGTTTTGTTTTTTGTTTATCTATGCAGTTTCACAAGGACAAAGGCTAGACTATTTTGTGATTATTAAATTTGATCGACAAGACTGTACGAAACTCAAGCAATGGAGAGAAAGATCCATTATGTGTGGAGCCATAATCTAGAGGAGGAGTTTGACTTAATTATGCAAATCAGACACTCCCATCCTTTTGTTGCACTTGACACAGAGTTTCAGTGTGTCATTGTAGACACCCCACGCAATGCAATTGACGACATCTGTTATTCAAACCTTGCTCTGAATGCTGCCAATAGGCGACTCACTCAGATAGGGTTATGCTTCTTTGATGCATATGGAAATCTTCCATATTCTGGATTGGCATGGCAGTTTACATTTGAGGGTTTCAATCAAAAAAATTTTCCTATCCTTCTAAGATCAAAGAAGCAGTTGACCTGAAGAAATTTGCAGCTTTTCTAAAGAAAATGGTTTCTAGATGTGAGCTGCATTGGATCACATTTCATGGCTTATATGATTTCAGATACGTAACTCAGATTTTAATAAATTCGACTTTGCCCAATACCATCCAGGAGTTTTTAGAAGTCATGGTAGCCACCTTTCCACGTGCCTACGACATTAAATACATAGCTACATTTTACGATGTACTAATGAATGGAGAGCTGGGTCTCGAGTTATTAGGACATATACTCGATGTGGAGCATCATGGAAGTTCTCATCAAGCTAGATCCGACAGCTTATTAACGGCAGAGATATTCATAAAGATGACGAGAATGTTTCAATTGCAAGGAAAATTGGGCTTTTACGAAGGACACTTGTACAGCATCACTTCTAGGATACCGAGATGGAGATACTTAATTCGATCCATACCGACTTATGCCTATTTGGTTCCACTACGGCCTGTTTTATCATGTAGGCCACCAGCAATGATCCATTGTTGGAGAGCATCAAATATTGTTCTTCAAAGATAGTGTACAAAACGATCAATGTTACATTTTTGTACAACTCCTTGTATTTTGATGATAAATGAATACATGAATGAATTTGTTAGATTAACTTTTGTTATAGTTATTTTTTTTTTCAAATAGTACTCATGCATTCCTCCCAAGTCCCCAAGTCCCATAATTAATTTGTTTTCTTTTTTTTAATATTGCCCGATAAAAGGTACTTGTCACACCCCCCCCCCCCCCCCCCCCCCCCCAAACAAAACCAAAACCCAGGTCAGCCATAAGGACGGAAGTCTAAATTTGGAGGGTGGACATCTAGGATCTCTAGTCTGCAATGAGTACTCATTTAAAAAAAAAATTTTCCAACATTTAATCAACATCTAAACATTTAAGTAAAACTGTATAAGCAATATAATATATACTCATAGTCCAAATATAAGTGTTGGTACCAGCCACATAAGTGAAATCAGATATAAAGTGCAGAAGCAAAGTGGAATACTGCCAAGTTTAAGTGAAACCAATGTAACTAAAGTTCATTACAAGTTACCTCAAAATTGATCAATCAAAACCAAATAACTACCTTAGCTATGATAATAACGGATCTTCGGATGTACGACTAGACCTCCTCACTAACAATTGCATAAGCAAACTAATCTAATCCAAAAACCTTTGCAGTCTCCTCCTGTGCCTCTCCCTCTAAGATAGGGGAAGTGGACTCATAGCCTACAGCACCCAATAATAAATGGTCAAATCATGAAGGACTTGGAAATTGCAGCATTCCAATAGTACTGTACACAGTTCAAGTAAAATAATAGTATATGATAGAATCCATGAGTAATAATTTCATAATCAATAATAAAATAATATATCAATAAATGATATAGTGAGAATCAATTAAATGAACATCAATCTAATCCATAAAGACATCTATCAAGAAGCACATCCACATAAGTTGATGCCGCGGAATACTAAGCAATGGGGTTGCGTGGTTTAGACCATCCAATCAATAATTCATAAGGAAGATCTCAATACTCGGCCAATAGTTTTGATACCATGCAGGTGTACTCGCTATGTGGGGGGTATCAGATGGTGTAACATGTCAACATTCATCTCCATAAAACTAGCCAACAATGAAGGCGAAATCAATAATAATGACTTCCTATCAAGGGTGATCAGCCCAAAGCTAAACTTAACATTGAGTGGATATATGTGCAAACTATAAAGAGTCAATTAAATAAAAGTCCATATCTGGCTGGGGGCTTCTTTGCATGAGCAAAAATGTTAATCCATTTACGTCCAGTGTATAACAGTTCAGTTAGGTCCATACAATAATTTATTCTTAAACCATTCCATAAACTATGTTATCTATCCATAATACCATACTATCTATATCTATAGGCATCCATAATAGCGTACCTAATTCATCACAATTCATCCATTTGCTCTATGGTTCCTTAATCATATTCAAATGCTGGGCCAGCTGTAAACATTAAGTACATCTCATTTCACAAATTTCGTGTCTCCTTTAAGTATACCTTAGGGCAAGGTCTTCATCCATCCCATAAACATTAATAATAGATATGACAATTGCATTAAAGCATTAAAGATAAGGATAGAGAGCATTGCATATGAGAACGAAGTAAATTATCATTTCCATCTCAATAATCAATGAACGCATAGAAACTAGCCTTACCTAGGCAATGATTGTACATTTTAATTGTGAATAGTGATCCTCTGCACATGGTGGATGTCACAAACTTATAATGAAATTACCAATTTTCCCTTAGGTGCTTTGATAGTCTAAGCATCAATAAAAACGTCCAAACATCCATCTCCTAAATCAGTTCACACATTCCACACTGTACTTTGAAACAACTAGTAAATGGGGGCTAAGCTCATTCCTCAATTTATGTTCGGCATGATTTACAATCCATTAATGGGGTTTAAGTGTGCTCTATTAGGTATCCAAGGTCTAAAGGTCAAAATTTGTATTTTAGATCAACAAAATCCAACATTGTACAAAAACCCTGGGCTCGCTCGAGTGACTAGGATGTTCGCTTGAGTGGGTTTTGCTTCTCTCTGCAGTTTTCTGTAGTTCCCAAATTATGTTCGAGCTGAGGCAGTGCTCACTAGAGTGAGCACTGCTTCTACTTGAGTCATTTTCATCAGTCCTAGGTTCACTCGAGCGAGCATAATGTCTATTCAAGCGGACTTAAGTTCTAGGAGACAATCTGAGCAATCATCCCAAGTTCCGCTCTCAAGAGAGCAAAGTGTCCATTTGAGTGGATTTGGGCTCTATCTACAAATTACAAAACCTGAGTCCATTCATTCCCAGCAAATATTCTCCATTCTTCACTTCCAATGCATGAATCACAATACAATTAACACCATTACCACCTCCTGTGGTCTCCCATCCATTTTTACAATCATCCATCATATTCTTTACCAATTTCCACACAAACCATTCACATTCCATCTTCATAAGAACATCCATTTCCCAATTCAATAAGTATAAACAGTAAAGCAATATTTAGTATGTTAGTTAAGATCTTTTAACATATTAGAGGGGCTTCCCATAAGAGAAATGGTATAATATAAGCTTATCTATAAACAAGGTGCTCTAAGAAACAATTTATCAAACACTAGGCAAGCAGTCAATGGAAAGACACATGTATGGATATTAAAGAGATATTGCACTTGCCGTAAATCATAGCAAATCCCTCCTTAAAGTCCAAATCATAGGTGCAATCCTAAATAAGCTCTCACAACCAAGAAAACCCCAAAGAAACTAAATCTACAACGTTAAAACTGAGGACTCAAGGGAGAAGAAGGCCTTAGACAAGCATCCATAGAAGGAAACAAAGAAAAATGGAAATTGGGTAGATTGGAAAGGAATTTACATTGATGTCATGAGGAGGAGAAGCACTATCTAAATTGAGGTTTGGATGAGAGGATTGGGGGCTGAATTTTTCAAGATCTAAATTTTATAGTTGATGGAAGCAACAAGAGGAGCTCAAAACCCTAGTTCTAGATGGAATTTGAAGAGAAATGAGGGAGAAAGAAAGAGAGAGAATGAGAGAGAGTTGGAAGAGAATCTATGGAATGAAATGGGAATGAGAGAGAGGTGTTTAAATAGGCTTTTGTTACAAATTGAAAGAAAATTACTAAGATGCCATTTTGGCTAAAAAGAAAACAAGAAAATATCTTAGGGGCATTTGAGTTTGTTAGGATTATGTTTGTTGGTTAATTTATGGATTAGACAAAACTCTAGTTCTAGTCAAACTTGTATTCCTATTTATTTTAGACTACGAGTTTAAAAAGGTTAAAGAGTCACAGAAGAGCTAAATTGAAATGCTTTTCTAAGGATAATATGGATTAAAAAGATAATATCTCATAAACCGAGTGTTGAATATGGGCAAGCGACCTACCGTTGGAAAAGTCATTTCAAGTAGATATCCGTAAGTTAAAAATTATAACAATTGGAGTTAAAACGACAAAGTTATAGCCTCGAGAAGTTTGCAAAAATTATACTGTCAGTAATTATGAAACTACCATCGTGCAAAAATTACAACAATGCCATTGCGCTGAAAGCTTTCTTTTTTTTGCCAAGATCGCCTGTTTTGGTTTTACATCAACTCAAATCATAAGGCATGAGTGAGGAGTTATTTAAAAATTGTTTCTTTCAACTCTAAGGCATTCATCTTTATATTCTAGTTTAAGATTTCACATTGGATATTCTTTTCTTCCCTAGAACATTCATTGGGAGGCTATACTGAAGTTGTTAAGCTCTAAAGAATATTGCTTCTACATTATTATAGAAGATTGTCTTTTTTTTAAAAAAAGTTTACTCGTCTTGAGGGGCATCAAGATGTGTTGAATCATGTTTGAAAAAGGTAAATGGCGTGTGCGTTAGAGAGAAGAACTTCAGTTCTTTAAGCTGTATTCAACTGGACAAGGTAGTAAGTAGATCTCGTAACTTCTCTTCCATAATGCTTAATCAGAGCGTGAACCGATTTTAGGTCCCGTGGTTTTTTCTTGTTTGGGTTTTGCACGTAAAAATCATATGTCTATCTCTTGTGGTTGATTGCTTTTTAACTTTGGTTAATTATTTGTTTACTTACATATAAGAAATTTGTGTTAAGACCTTAACCTGTTCAAGGTTAAAATCCCTCAAGTGATATCAGAGCAGGTTCACACAAGTCTTTCGTGTGAGATCTAATCAAATTTCTTTTATGGAGTTTGTTAAACATGGTACTTCGATTACCAAGCCCCCTATGGTAGATGATTTTAATATGCTAATTGAAAAGTTAGAATGACTACTTATCTCCAATTTGTTGAAGTAGAAGTTTGGTTATCTATTGTTAATGGTTATACACAACTTACTATTGTGTCCGATAGGGAGGTTATAATTCCAAAACCTATGCTCGAATGGACCAAAGAGGATAAAAGGGCATTTAGCTTTAACAGTAAGGCACTTAAAGCTATCTTTAATGGAGTTACACCCATAGAGTTCCATTCATATATCTAAGTATAAGATTACCAAGGATGCTTGGAATACCTTGAAGACTATTCATGAAGGCATTGTAGGCAGGCCCCAATGAAGTATTCAGGATAAAAATTTGATCAAAAATATCTCCTGCATTCGAACTCCAATTGGTGAGCAATTTGTTTCTACTGATTTGTGACAACAAACATTACGCAGTAGTAGTAAAAGAAAGACAATCCAAAAGTTAAAGAACAACAAGAGTTTTGACCAGCAAGATGACCCTAGGTCAGAAGAAGGCTTAGACGATGAATAGAATTGAGAAAAGGCATACCATATCCAATGAAGACTTCCATCAAGATGCCACATTATATAATGAGATAAAAAAGAAGTTGAAAACAACAAAAAATCGGATTTTCTCTCTCAAGTAGGAATTAGAAGATGCTCTTGCAAAGGTATGTCTCTTAGAAAATCAAAAGAATACTATGATTGATAATTAAACCAATGCAAACCAAAAATATCAATTGCTATCTGAGGAATTTAAGAAATCTGCAAATGAGATGGAAACTTTGAAGACAGAGTTACAGATATGTCAAGCTAAAAAATCTGATTTAATTGGTAAAAACAAAATCGTTATGTCAAAGTAGACTACTACAAAAAAATCATTGGACATGATGAACATTGGCTCCAAGAAACTTGATAACATCCTATGTGGTCAGAAGTTGCCAAGTGACATACAAGGTCATAGTTATGTCAAAGATACATCTACCGCAAAAACCAAAGGTAAATCTGTATTTGTTAAACATTCTAGTTTGATTTCTATGACACCCACTGCATCCATAAAACATGTTGTTTCTACTTCAAAGAAGAATGTATCTCAACCTACATCTACACCCACATGTCCATTGTGGAATCAAAGGACACATTCATCCCCATTACAATAAGTTGAGATGTTTGTAGAAAAACAAGCAATTGAAGAAGCAATTGTCTCCACTCAAGATCAAGACAAGAGTTTTTTGGGTTAGAAAGTTTGACTTACTTACTGAAGTGATACACACTATGCTGAAAGTACCAAATTTGCAAGTGTGGATACCAAAATCTAAGAAACCATGACAAAGAAGATCAAGCTCCTAACCCTCAATGCTGAAAATAATATGACATTGAGGGGGAGTCACAATTAAGTGGGAATTGCTAGATTCTTATTAACAGATACGCTGCATGTTTTATTAATATCTTTGTCAACTATGGACAAAACGGGGGAGTATAAAATGTTCAGCGAGAGATTTTCAAAGTCAAGTTGCTAAAATTTTAGAAATTTAAAGACAGATAGAGACAATACAAATTTACAAGGGTTGATGGTAAATTTTTATTTTGCTGAAAATTCAATGTAATTTTGGATTTTATTTTGGATAGATTGTATGTATTATTATAGGTGAGTTTTATCCTTAAATTGCCAAATGAGGAGATTGTTAGGTTTATGTTTGTCAACTAATTCATGAATTAAACAAAATTCCAGTTCTAGCCAAAGTTGTATTTTTAATTTATTTTAGACTAAGAGTTTGAAGAGGTTAAAGAGTCCCAAAAAAGCTAAATTGAAGTATTTTTTTAAGGATAATATGAATTAAAAAGGTAATATCTCACAAATCAAGTGTTGGATATGAGCTAGCGACTTACCAATGAAAAGCTCATTTCAAGTAGATTTCCATAGGTTCCAAAATTGTGTCAATTGGAATTAAAACGACAAAGTTATGGCCTCAGGAAGTTTGCAAAAATTGTGCTATCCATAATTACGAAACTACCATCATGCGAAGATTACGACAATGCCATTGCGCAGAAACCATTCCTTTTTGTGCCAAGATTGCCTATTTTGGTTTTACATGGACTTTAATTATAAGGTACAAATTAGGAATTATTTAAACAGTGTTTCTCTCAACCCTAAAGCATCTATCTTCATATTTTAAATTAAGATTTCACATTAAAGATTCTTTTCTTCTCTGGAGCATTCATTCAAAGGCTGTGCTAAAGTTGTTTAGTTCTAAATAATGTTTAAAAGTTGTTGAGTTTTAGATAATATTGCTTATACTCTTTTGTAAAATATTGTCTTTTCTCTTTAGAAGGTTTATTCGTTTTGAAGGGCATCGAGTCGTATTGAATCAAGTTTGAAGAAAGCAAATGGTGTGTCTGTCGGCAAGAAGAACTTTAATCCTTTAGGTTATGTTCAATTGGACAAGGGTAGTAAGTAGCTCTTATAACCTCTCTTGCATAATCCTTATTCTGAGTGTGGACCAGTGTTACGTCCTGTAGTTTTTTCTTGTTTGAGTTTTTTATGTAAAAATCACATATCTATCTCTTGTGGTTGATTGTTTTTTAGCTTGGGGTTAATTATTTATTTATCTACATTAAGAAATCTGTGTTGAGACCTTAACCTGTGTCAATGTTAAAATCCTTTAGAGTCTTTTGAAAGTTGGTTTTGAAAAAATTCCTTTTAGGACTCTCTAATTGGTCTAAATCACACACAAGGACGTCTCTACAACCAAAATTAATTGCCATTAACTCCTCTAACTTAATCTAAATCCTAATTTAACCTCAGACTTTATAAGCTAAAAAAAATATCATATATTTAGGCAATAGTATAGAAAAATTAGGATGGGATCTTACAGTATCTGCCCAACTGTTAACATCCCTTTGCCCTACGCCATACGTTAATTCGTTCTTCTTTCGGCTTCACCCTTAGCATTACAAGTTACTGCTTTTGTAGGATCTTCTTCACCTTAACCTTTTTTTTTTTAATATTATTAGTAGCCATTTCAACTCCAGATTCCACCGCTGTTTGTTTTATATCCTACCAGCTATTTGACCATATAATTATTTTAAATGGCATATTGAAGAACTTGCAAACCCGTTTTTTTAAAATCCAACTCCACATACTCATTCGAGACTACGACACATTTACATGAAGCATTCATGAAACTGAGCTATTAATGAATGAATTCTTTTATGGGTTTTACGTTCTCAGACATTGATTATGAGAATTTTTTATAAAACTTATTATGAGAATTTTTTATAAAACTTACTTATTGGTCCTATTTGACGATGGGACTAGGGGGATGTAAATATCTATGTGGTACAATTCTAAATATCAAGTTTGGCTCCAATCACATATTTCTAATCTCTTGATCTTTGGCCCACAAATTCCGTCCATTCGGATTGGTGTACAGTTGATCTAATAGTCTAGTAAATTCATATTTGGCCGAAACTTAGGGCATGTGACTATCAGGGGATCCCTATGTATTAAAAATTTTGAATTGAGTGATAAATGGGCTCCACATAGACTTTACACCAAAAAGTGGTGAGAACTAGTTCTCATAAAATTATTTTCCTTTTGTTATAGTGGGTGACCACTTGTAGTTGCTACCATTCAATTTGCAGCACTTTTGATATATACTGACACAGCTTTTAGTCACCATATTATCATTTTTTCTATGGGTTTAGTAATAAGGATATCAACGGGAATCTTATGCATGGTGTACCACAATTGTTAAGCTTTTTAGTTGGATTTTATTTTTAACAAAAAGAAAAAGAAAAGGAAAGGCAATTTGATCAAGTTTGTCCAACAAAAAAAAAGTAGTTGATAAAGAAAATGATAGTTAATGAGCAGAAATGAAAGTCATAAATAGTTGCAAATCATTACCTTTTCTTGGATGACCAACAATGAGTAACGAGCTGCCTATAATATTCCTTACATCTCCAATTTCATTTTCACTACAAAAGTTCTATTATAGGTGTGTGTATTACCGGCACGTGCGCCCAGTACTCACACGGGTGGGCCAGCACCTGATGGTCCATCTAGATGGAACACATACACCACACCCCTAAATTTCACCCGTCCCCCAAGTTTGCGTTCCATCCAAGTAAATTGAACTGTTGGAACAAGTGCACACCCATATGTCCAATGCATTGTACATAGTCATAACCTGGTGGGACCAGATGGAGATGATAGAGATAAAAGATGAAGCTATTTTTTTACAAGAAGAGGAGCCCATTGAAACCTTTCAATCCCGAGGCCAGATCCTCTGATATTTAACCCCACAGTGACCGTAGCAGGACCTATCATGGTCCACCATGTCACTAAGAGGCAACTTGCTGTACACTTGGGTAGCTGCCCTATGCAAGGCAGGGCTGGCCCATGTTGCACGGCAGAACATGATAGGTCTACTCACAGTCACCCTGGGACAAACCCTCATAGAATCTTAATTCTTGAATCCCCCGTTCTCAATTATGGAATTGGAGCCCTACATTGAGGTTTCAGTGTGGGTGGATTAAATATAGGAAGACCAAAAAAATCCAACAGTCAATAATACATTGAGGTTTCGGTGTGGGTGGATTGACTAATAGAGATGATGAGATACCGCTATACAGTCAGCCAATACGTTTGACGGACGGTTGAACAAAACCAATGGTGTCTTGGAATGAAATGTAAGATCACAAGAGCTGTCCTAGCTGTAGGTGCTTAACTCCCATGCCTAGATGATCGTAACACAAATAAGTCTCAGCCATAATACCCTTGCGTCTTTGTAGGATACCGTCATCTTCAAAAAGGTTTTCACTGCTGTCATCCTTAAAGCAGAAAAATTTTTATCTTAGACATGTTAATTCTCCAGCTTTGTTGGCACCTGCTCAAAGATCTACTATCGTTACTAGATATTAAGATTTTATTGAATGGAATTTTCTAGTGTAGGCTCAAGCACCGATGATTATAAAAATTCATCACTCAACACTCAGCATCCTATTTGGAGCCTTGATGAGATCCAATTAGCTCATCACCTATTTTCTCTAGCAAGCAGAGGCAGTGGAAAATACTATCAAAGGGGAGCATGTAGTTGACACCAGCCCACTCAACAATCCAACCAGTAGGCACCTTCTCCTTGCCAAAGGGCCCGTGTTATCTCATCCAAGGTCTATCCACTTTCATTGTCCGAGGTCTCTACCACCTCTCCGACATGTGCTTCCCTCTACTGATGGTGGGTCCCAGCCCCTTATAGTTGGGAAAAAAAAAAACAATCCAATTCCAACCATCAACACTCCAATTGACAGCACGATTTATTCATCTCTATCGTCATGTAACACTCCAAATAATCAATCATCTTCATCTGATCTCTAGTTGAGGTGTGCTGCTGATTATACCTCTCCTTCACATCCAAGCATTTCCACTTGTCAAGCATGTGACTCCTAAATGGAGTGCTTGATGTTGAATTACCCAGTCATGCTGAAGCTCAAGAAATACAGATGCCATCTTGTCAAAACACAACTGTTCCTATTCGACCTACTATTAACTCTCATCTAATGGTCACAAGATCTAAGTCTGATTACTCCAGTTGGAATTTGGGACAGATATGCAAAAGCCAAATGATAGTGAAGATGCATTGGAATGGCCTCACTGGGTGGTGACAGCTTTGTGGGAGGAACTAGAAGCATTGGACATAGACTGCAACTTTTGACACTTTGTTCCAAGAGAGGCTGGTATGAGTGTTGTTGGCTCCAAATGGGTGTATAAAACTAAGTTGGAGCCAGATGGATCAATCGCTTATTTGCGAAGGGGTGCAATAATAAAGAAGGCAAAGGGGTACAATAATAAAGAAGGCATAGGCTTTGATAAACCTTCAATCCAGTTCCAAATTGGCACATTCATCGACTTGACGTAACCAATTTCTGAAAGGGCTATTATCTGAAACTTTAACCCAGGCCGACAGATCCTTACAAGAAGCTTTTGATTTTGTTTTCCACCTGCTTTAGACTTGAGTTATATTATTGTACAGAACTATAACTTATTTACCCCATTTATAGGAGAAAGGCCTCTAGACAGCTATTAAATAGCTCATTTGTACCTTAGCGGCATTGACATTTTACTTAGGGCATGTTTAGCAACCATCAAATCCGCGGATTTCCAGTTGAAAACCCGCGGAGTTGAGGATTCACCATGTTTGGCAAATGGGCAAAAAGCAGAAAGCAAATTTCTGCTTTCCATCCATTCAAAGAAAGGCATGGTCGGACTCCCCCCCCTCGAGTTCTGCCTTTCCACGTGCACGGGGAAAGGTGGATGAATAGTACCCACGGAGAGACAATTGCTCAATCTGCCTTTTTTGCATCTGATTAGTAGGTGGGCCTCCAATGGATGATCTACACCTTTAAATGTGAGCAGCACCCCTAAAACGGCTATAGATCTAACTTTCAACCGTTAATTCTTCTTAGATCTTGAGATATTCTAGAAAATGTGGTTAACATTAGATACACAGATTTGAAAATCTATGGGCCCTTTTTGAAAAATTTAAACCATTAGATCTAATCTAGAGGCCAAAAAAGGCTATAAGATCAAATTTTATAATGTAGGGCCTTGTGGATCATGATATATTAGCCAAATTGTTTCAAGCCGTTGATTTCTTAAAAGTCTCTATCCTAGAAATCTTTTTTTTTTTTTTTTGCCAAACATAGGTTTTTTTAAGGGATGATAGGTTGATTCCAAGGTTTAGGAAGGATTCTTTCAAACTATGAAATCATCTCATCCCCACGGACCATTGCCAAACGTGCCCTTGATGCCGGGATTGAATCATTGGTATCCACAACATTGTACCACTGATCCTTAAAACAAAATTACTTATGGAGGGTTTTTTTTTTTATTTGTGTGCCACAGGATTGAAAGTTGGCGAGCCTAAGCTTCACACTAGTCTAGAGGAGGGTTAATGGGTTATTTAAATGTGTTCGAACCATACTAAAACATTCAACCGAAAAAAATAGAAAGTCATATTATAACAATGTAGGACCGATTTGTCTTATCAAACGCATGGACTTTAGTAGGTAATCAGGCCCTGAGTGCGCTGACTGCTTTGTCGAGTCTAATCCCAACCAACCGATTAGATTAGAGGCAAAACGAGTTTCATGTTTTTCATTTGGAGACTACGGTGAGGATGCATGCGGTATTACGAGGTTAGACAGGACTTCAGTGATGGAAGTGGCCTTCTAGAGCTTTCTGGTAAGATTTTTACATAATTCAGCTACAAGTTCGGATTGGGACTGTGCAAAGAGTGTTCTAGCACATGCCAATGTGTGTAATATTAATATCCTACCAATGTCCTCTGTTTATGAGCAATGTGAGTCGTCTCTTTCAACTGAGCGTTCTGGATGAAGATACCATTGGCATTCTTGCATGGAATTTGAATACATAGGATTTGATTGCCTATCATAATCTAATTTATATAAAAGGTGAGTGGTGAAGGACAAAAGTAGAGTTATAAATAAGACTTTGACTTTTCCGAAATTTGAATTCCAGATGCGTATTCATTCCCCATCACCCCTTCATTTATTATCAATTAATTTCATAGAACAAAAAAGAGGATGAGAATGTTTTTGAGGGGATTAGATGCAGCATTACCATATAACGGCACAACATTGACTTCTACCAATAAGGGAAGTCCACGTATAAGGGGTTGTATTCATACCATTTCATCTCTTTCTTTGAACCAAATAAATTCAAGGCCCTAATTAAATACAAAATCTGATTCAGTCCAGTCACCCATTTAAAGAAAAAGAAAAAGTCGTCAATTGAAAATTGAAGGAAAAAGTAGCCAGGAAATACCTTTAAATTGCCGGATGCCATTAATTGAAATTTTACTTAAAAACTTAGGGGCTAATTTAAAAAGTTTTGAAACTTTTGTCCTTTTTTAAATTAAGGAAGAAAATTTAAGGACTTTTTTAAAATTTTCCCTTAAAAAAGCCCTACTTAAAAGTAGATTTTAGTGGGTGATACTTTAAGTGGGTTTTGTTGGGAGTATAAGTAGACGGTTATTTCTTATGGGGATGCAAAATTTGTATTTGTATTTTGTTCATGGTTTCTTGTATTAAATGGAAAGAGTAATTTCATTTGAGATTCTAACTAATAGACTCTTTGTAGCCAATGGCAATTGATCTGGACCATTCAATTTGCTTGTTTGGATCCTCCATCTTTTGATGACGCATCCCATGTTTCAGGGGCCATCAGGTCACCAGATACAGTGTGGCTTTGTAGATCAGCAATGCAACTAAGATCAGATCCATATGCATCATGTAAGAGCCTGAAATAGACTTGTTGAAATAGAAACTCTCCCCCCTGGCGGACACACATTATGACGTGTGGTTGCAATTGCACCGGGTCGGATTTGGAAAATTCCCATAATGACGCTATTGTGGTGGGCTGATGCCCCACCTTTAAAATGGATTCCGCCCCACCAGGCAAAAAGAAAGAGAAATGGGAAGTTAAAGAGAGAGAGAAAGAGAGGAGACAAAGAATAGGGAGAAAGAGGAAAAAAGAAGAAAAGGAAAGAGCAGAAAAAGAAATAAAAAGCGAGAGAGGAGAGAGAGGAGGAATAAAGAAAATGAAAAGGAAAAAATTAAAAAAATGGGGCATCTTGAATTTTTTCGGAAAGAGGTAGGTGGGTTTGGGTTTAGGGTTTTGTTATGTGTATGCGGCTCCACATGGTAGATGAGTTGTGAGGTGAGTTACACTAAGAGGATCGCAGAGATTATGAGAGTGATGAGAAAACTAAGTTTTTTATTTGGTGGTGACGAAGATGAGTCCAATGTAATTATGTTACTAGCTTGATTACCTGTGCTTTAAGCACTGATATGCAAATGCATTAAAAAAAAAGGTTGTCATAGTAGTTTTGATGGGGGGATTTCAATTTTAGACATATTATTTAATTATATAATTAATTATAATTATAATTTTATTAGCAACAATGTCCACAAAATAGAAAATAAAAAGTAATAAAAAATAAATCATAGGAAAATAATAGAATTTTTATGTCATAATGAATATTATTTACCTCATGTTAAGTGTGTTGGTCTTGCTTTTAATTTATATCAAATATTTTTAAAAAATGATCAATCTTATAGATGGGTCTAATTCAAAGCGAAGCAGTATAATTGAATTTATTGGGTATGAATCTAAAGGTAGACCCCATTTACTAATGAAAAAATAAGATGTAAGAGTTCATAATTCTCAAGATTATTTCAGTAAAATAATATAGTTATATAATTGTAGAGAGTATACCAATAAATTTAAAATTGTTGAGCGATATAGACGCGGGCTTTTCTTATCAAGAAGGTGAATTTTTCCTTTAGATCCATTTTGATTAACAAGATTCAAAAATAAATGAGACAGTTATCACAACCATATTAACTAAACAAAAAATGAGTGAAATTTCCCATAAATAATTGACCAATTGGAGAAAAATTAAAGTAATTATATAAATTTACAATTTAAATGTCAAGATTGAAATTGATTCGATCAAAATAGCAACTTTAGTATATCATAAAATAGTGATTAAGAAAGAAATTGTCAAAATCATTCATATTTATAAATAATTCATTAAATAATCTATAAATTTGAAGACCAGAATTATGCAATTCAAGATATTATTTATGCATAGTCAATCAAGTAGTAATAAATTCATTAACAAAAAAAAATAAAGTTTAAACACAGTTGGGTCTTTTTTTTTTAATGACCTAGGATATCTCTCGCCAATCCAACCTTTGGACTTTTGGCCTTAACCCAGGCATTAACCGATTCTGACGAGCAATAACTATTTTCTATGGGTTACATACAGGGCCATACACATAGTACTCGTTTCCTATGGGGTACATACAAGGCCTCACACATAGTACTTGGATAACGGAAGGTGTGGGAATTAGACTTCAAACCTTGGAAAGCAAACTTAAGGCTCAAACCAACCGACCTTGGATCTAAGTTGGTTTCATCCAAGCCCACTAAACAACTATTCCGAGATCAATGTAAACTTATAAGTATGAAATATAATATAAAATTAAAGGGAGAAAGTTTCATAAGCTCTAAGTTAAGATAATTAATAAAAACTTTACATGATATCATTAATAAAATAACTATAATCCTTTAATTGGAGAAAAATTTTAAATATATTGATAGCAGTGGAGACTTTGATCAAACCGACCATGTAACTTGAATTTTATTTTGTTCTTTAAAGTTAGAGTTGATTTTTCTTATTTTCTTTCTAGATTTGAGTTAATATTTTTTTAACCTAATTAGTCAATAGATGGGGTTAGAGTTAAATCAATACATGATATTTCATTTTCCAACGTAACTTAACTTGCCTTATTGTTTGACTAACACTTTGTTATCATGTATTTGGAGTAACAATTTGGATGGGTAACATTTGTCAATCATATGACTTTTTAACATATAAATAAAGATGTTCTTCCATTTCAATCCAAAACTTTCATTCATTTATTAAGTAATGGTATCCCACCCTCACTTGCCATTTATTTCATTTTCTTAGAAAGTTGATGCAAAAAATTGAGCTGAGTAGTGATAGTGTTTGTAAGTCCATGTCAGAACCTACATAAATTATGAAAATTATTATTTCTTGGGTTTTACTTTTACTTATAGTTTTTATGTATGTGTTAAATTTTATACATATATAAAAAATAGCATATCAATTAATACATATATAATATAAAAGTGATTTTTATAATTTTTATAATATAAAATTAGTAGATATGTGCAATTTAAGGGGGTCATGTGTTTAATCCATTTTAAAGGATTTTGGTAGGCTCTAAAGGCTCGGGCTTATAGAATTCCTTATATAAGTTTGGGCTTACGAGAGGCTCACCACCCCCCGCCCCAACACACACACGTGTATATATATATATATATATATATATATATCTATCTATATAAGAGGACTGTACAAGAGCTGTCCAAAGTGCAGGTTCTTCCCACGCCTACATGATCGTAACACAAATAAATTTCGGCCATAGTACCCTTGGGTCTTTGCGGGATATCGCTTTTATGAAGGTTTTCACTGCTATCATATGCAAAGCGGGAAGAATTTTATCTAGACTTGTTAATTATCTTGCTTTGTTGACCGGGGCAAACCAAGTGTTGGGGTTTGGGGGCTGCGGCCCCCACCCAACTTGAAAAGGCCTCATGAGGGCTAAAGACCCTTTTGCCAGCCCTTACTTGGAAAATCATCTAGCTCCCAGCACAGCAGTTTCTTTAACTTCAAAATATATTTCTCTATCTCCCCTCCCTCTCCCTCTCTCTGACTCTTTTGCCAGCCCTACTTAGAAAATCATCTAGCTCCCATCAGTTTCCTTAACGTCATAATATATTTCTATATCTTCTTCTCCGTCTCTCAAGAATCCCCAAAATGGTAGAAACCCTCAACTTCCTATCCATCTCGGGCATCAACTCAACCCCGTTGTCGCTCTCTTCGTAGTATTCTTAGACCGTCAATCCGCCTCTCTTTCTCGATCTCTCACAATCCATCTCAATCTGTTTGTCTTATTTGTAGATTTGCACCATCACCCCCCATCTCTAGTTCGAATTACAACAAAAATGGAAACCATCTCTCTCCTTATTTGAACAAACCGTGCCAAAAACTGAGTCCCCTCTCTTCACCATTACAAACAAGTGCAAACTTTTAAAATTTTCTGAGGATCTCTCTTGACCTCTCTTTGATTCGTTACAGAACCGAGCACGTTTTTTTTTTTTCTTTTTTTTCTTTCTTTATCATTCAACACTTTATCATCTTTTTTTTCTAAATTATCATTTTACTTTTCATAGGGGCAAACGGACATTCAACGGTTTAAATGTATTTTGATCATTTGGATGTATTTCACAAAATTCTCAAAATCTATTAAAATTTAAAAGATATGAACATAAACTTATTCATGATTATCATTAATTTGAGAATATTAATGATTTAGACCATAAAGTTATGACCAATAGATTTGTTGATCGGATATTTTTTTAATCCAACCAATAAATTTGTGGGTCACAATTTGCTTCTCAATTTCTAGGCTACAAAAAAAATTTGATTCAACTCATGGGATCAATGTAGCATCATTTTCAAATTTAATTTTCAACTCAAATCAAAGTCCATTTAGATTCAAACACAAACTTTATTGTTATTAATATAATGCGACTTAAATTAAAATGGGTTTCAATATTAAACACAAATCTATTTTTATCTATTTCAGTCCTTTAGTGTTGAGGACCATTGTTCAACCCTATTGATTAACATAACCTTTCTTTTGACCCTTTTCCTAATATTTATTTAGTTTTATACATTAGCTAAGAAAATTGAACCAGTGGTTGTCTTTTGTTAATTCATTTTTAAAGGATAGAAGAACGAGAACAACAAACTTGATATGATGTTTGCTCTTTATCTCATATTAGCTTAATCAACTACTATGATTTTTGTGTTATCAAAACCTATTATGATTTGTTGTAATATCTCTTAAAACTCAGCTAATACATATTGGTTTGGCCGACACTGAAACTCATCTTTTAATGTATCCTTTTGAAAAATAAAAAACTGAATTTTCAATTTCCTCAAATGAAAATCCCAGGTCCATCACTGTTTGTTAGCTCCCACCCAAGGATCTACTACCATTACTGCATATTAAGATTTTTTATTGAATGGAATTTTCCTATTGTAGGCTTAAGCACCGATGATTATAAAAATTCATCAATCAACACTCAGCATCCTATGTGGATCCTTGATGAGGATCCAATTAGCTCATTTATTTTGTCGAAGCCAGCAAAGGAGACGGTGAAGAAACTATTCAGGGGGAGCATGTAGTTGAAAGCACCCCACTCAACAATCCAACCATCGAAAGTCCAATTAGGAGCACGATTTAATCATCCCCATCGTCATGTGACACTCCAAATAATCAATCATCTTCATCTGATCCCACTTTGAGTTGTGTTGGTGATCAAACCTCTTCTTCTTCACATCCAAGCATTTTCCAGTTGTCAAAGCATATGACTCCCAAGGACTGCTTGATGTTGAATTACCCAGTCATGGTGAAGCTCAAGAAATACAGATGCCATCTTCTCAGAACGCTACTGTTCCTATTCGACCTATTATTAACTCTCATCTAATGGTCACAAGATCTAAGTCTGCACCAAATTCTATACATTGATGAATACTACAGTTGTGATTGATGTGCAATAGCCAAATGCTATTGATATTAAGTCACTCAATTGGTGACAGCCTTGTGGGAGGAACTAGAAGCATTGGACAAGACAGCAACTTGGACACTTGTTCCAAGTGAGGCTGGTATAGATGTTATTGGCTCGAGATGGGTGTTTAAGACTAAGTTGAAGCCAGATTTGCTTATTTGCCAAGGGATACAATAATAAAGAAGGTATAGGCTTTGATGAAACCTTCAATCCAGTTCCAAATTGGCACATTCATCAACTCGACGTAACCAAGTTCAGCTAAGCTCTGAAACTTTAACCCAGTCCGACGATCCTTACAAGAAACTTTTGATTTTGTTTTCCTTTGTTATATTATTGCACAGAACTATAACTTACCTCATTTATAGTAGAAAGACCTTTACATAGCTACTGAATAGCTCAGTGTAGTGGCATTTCACTTCAAGGACGGGAGTAGATCCTTTTGTATCCAGGTTAGTTCCACAGCACTGTACCACTGATCCTTATAACAAAATTAATTATGGAGGCCCTTTTTTTTCATTTGTGTGCCACAAAATTGAAAGTTGGTTAGTGCAAGCTTCACAGTAGAGGAGGGCTAATGGGTTATTTACAAGTTTTCGAGCCATACTAAAACATTCTACCCAAAAAATAAAATGTCAAATTATAACAATGTAGGGCCCATTTGTCATATTAAACTCATGGACTTTAATAGTTAATCAGGTCCATAGTACACAGACTACTTTGTCGAGTCTAATCCCAACCAACCGATTAGATTAGAGGAAAAATCAGTTTCATGGTTTTCATTTGGAGACTACGGCAAGGATGTATGCAGTACTTCTAGGTTAGACTAGCCTTCAGTGTTGGAAATGGCCTTCTAGAGCTTTCTGGTAAGATTTTTACATAATTCAGCTACAAGTTCGGATATGGGACTTTTCAGAGAGTGTTATAGCACATGCCATGTATGTAATACTGATATACCACCAATGTCCTCAGTTTATGAGCTATGTGAGTCGTCGCTTTCAACTGGGCGTTCCGGATAAAGATACCATTGGCATTCTTGCGTGGAATTTGAATACAGGATTTCATTGCCGACCATAATCTAATTTATACAAAAAGTGAGTGGTGAAGGATAAAGGTAGAATTGTAAATAAGACCTTGACTTCTCTGGAATTTGAATTCCAGATGCATATTCATTCCCCATCACCCGTTCATTCTTTTCGAATTACTTTGCATACAACAAAAAGAGGATGAGAGCGTTTATTAGACTTTAATAATCTAGAACAATAATCATACATAATTACTGCCAACCCTCTTGGTGGTGCAATGGCAGGGAAGACCAATGTTCGAACTTGGATGTCCACTTTGGGATGAAAAAGCTTGCCATTGAAACAAATGTCAGGTCTAGGTAAAACCTCCAGTGAGGTGGGGTAATCCTCTGGTGAGGAGAGACAGCCTCAAGTAAGGTAAAACAGCATTGGATGAGGGAAAGTGACTGTCCAAGTGGAAACCCTAAGCAGACAGGTCCTACCACTTAGGTAAGAGGTCATTCTTGGATTCTAATAACTAAGATGATAGATTTATCAAGACATTAAATTGTTGTAATTTGCCCAAGAACTACAGTTTAATCACTTTTGTTTTGTCCGGTCACAATAATAATCCGACACAGTGAATAAAAAGTGCCTCTGAACATATAATTTTTTTTTAACGGTAATATTTTTTTTAAATGTGTTTGCCGCCTCTGAACATATAGTTGACAACTCTTTCTTCTGCTTTTTTTTTTCTGAATGAAATGAATAAAAAAATGCAAATAAAGGAAACCTCTAGGATCTAATAAAACTGTCCTTTTTTTTTCGGGGTGTGTGAGCGATATAGTTGATACTATTTTACACAAGATTAGATTACAAAGGCTTATGTCTCAGAATGGAACCCATCCATTTGAAATTTGAATACCCATCAGTTAATTAGCTTCTTCATCTTCTTCAGGGACCCAATGAAAGGAAATATTGATGCTAAAAGCACCCCACAGAGAAATCATATTAGATAGTGAGCACACATATCATATTAGTACGACGAATATACCTTCAAGCAATCTGTATCCACAGTGCGGCTTATCAAGTGTTACCATGAAATTCTGCAAACCAAGTGCAAATCCAGCGCGAGCAGATGTACCAAACAAAACCACTAGAATAATCTTTGGACTAGAATGAAAAATAATTAATCAAACAAAACCAGATTGCAACAATCAGGGACTGAGATATGCATTCATGCCCCATATGCCACGGTCAGTTGGTCATAAGTTACAACAAACTAGTAAAAACCCTAATATGGTATCCTTTTCTCGTATTTTAAATTTCTCTTTTAAGGATAAAATGACTCGACCCACCCTAGTATGGCGCTTCCTTGCAAATTAGAATGTCAAGGCCCCAAGCGATTTTTGCATTTTATTTTTTTCCAGATAACCAAGTCAGAGCTTAAGTTACTTGAAAAGGTACATCTTAGCTTTAAATAGTAATCAGAACACAATATCGCTAGCAGCTAAGTGCTCAACGATACCCATTGGGTTCTGCAAATCCTTGTTAATGTTAGTAAGGCTCCATGTTTAACCTGTTAGGAAAAACAAAACCATAGGGCAACATCAAAGATTTCTCATCGAAGCAAGGCACCAACAAATAAAATCATTCTATATCATGACACTCCAGTCAAATACGTTTTCCATGTACACAAAAGTACAATTATCTGACACCATTAAAAGTGCCACACTTGAAAGCAAAAGGTGCTGAGTAAAATATTTGAACCAGCAAATGTGGTGGCACAGATGAAGCCCATCTTTTGGTCAGAAGATCCCATCATAGGGTGGAATATGTTCCCAAACATCTCCTGCATCGAATGATCCTAACCAACATATCCAATGCAGATGGACAATGAAAAACAATGATCCACAAATTGTCCCCACACAATCACAGTATAGAGGAGATTTTGGGATATCTCACGTCCATCACAGAGGCTATGGAGAAATTGGAGCATCATAACCATACACTTTCAAGCGCAAGATGATGATAGTGATTTTCTAGCATTTAATGGAAATGAATGAGACAGTCTCCTGTCCTTTGTATGGGGGTAGATCAGGCAACAGCAATAGCAAGGAAAGAAGGTAAAATCCTGTGGACACGTTGGGTATAAAACTGAATGTTTGATTGCAAAATTTTACCAATACAAGATAAAATCCAAATCTGATGACAATAAAGATATCTTCAAGTCTTTTTCTCAGATGAAACAAGCATTAAGTAAAACAAGACAAGAAGTCAGCCACAGAGAATAGAACAAAAAATACCTGACCATTGTCAAGCTCTAGGCTTCAATGAAAGACCAGTCTCTACTTTCTTGATTTCAAAGATAAGTGTTCTCCACATCTTGAGAACAAACATCTCCGCTTCATCATCCAAGATGGATTGAAGCAGTTCAAGCATTTGAGATGCCCGCACATGGTCTTTCGTACTGGACACAATGTAATCCACCAATGTGGCTTCTTCCTCGCCAAGAAACTCTGTGATCTTCTTGGAAATCCACGGTCTCATCCTCTCATGTAGCTCATGCTGGTAAGAATCCATACAGCACATAAGCAACAACATCAAAGCACGGACACTAATAGACAGTTAAATTCATATAATGTTTTAGTAAACTGCCAATAGTAAATTTTTTTCAGAAGGGTTCAGATGTAACTAAAATAACACCAGCTTGACTATTTGGATTTGATGATGTATCCATTCAGCACTGCCTTAAAAATGTTTAATAAAATAATATTTAAAAAATCCATTCAGCTGAGCAAATGCATGGCATGAACATCAAAGTCATGTTAGATTCATTACCATCTCTTATTGATATAACTAACCCCAAAACATCATTGAGAACCAATTGTGCTTGGGGAGAAAGACACACAAGCAGTAGCGAAACCACTGAGATTTACCACAACAGCTGCAAGGTTTGCTGCGTTGGATCACCGTTGAGCAAAATTTTCAAATCATTTGCTACTTGGGTTACAAAAAAACACGAGTCGGCTTGAAGAAGCTCAATGACCACATCTGTCACACATCACATGATACATTAATCTAAATCGCACAAAAATACCATTGATAAATACTTCCTTTTAAAAATCCGTCAATACTTTTAGATTAGCCCTAAACCTCATTACACTGCCATAGGTGATACCCCGAAGGTATAGTAGGTTTTCTCCCACGCTTTCTTTTTTGATCGAGCTCCCTCCACATGCAATCCATGGAACTTACACATATGTGTTGGTCAAGATGCTCAAATCCAGATATGTTTATTGAAACAGACAAGAGATGAAGGAAGCAGGGGATACAACACCTTTTTTTCCGAAATGTGGGACATGGGTGTGCACAAGTGCTTGTCATCCATCTGCGCTCTTCATATTTACTATTATGATTTTGCTAGAAAAAGTTTCTGTGACACAGGTGACTTCAGTTTCTTTGAAGCGTGTCATTTGTGTTCTTGTGAAAATAGTGTACCCAGCATTGTATAATAGTACCAACAAATAAATGCCACAAATACCTAGCACCAATATTTGTATTGTATACTGTCGATACATAGCATTCAAAATTACCAGGAAAAATAGCATGCTGGGACTGGACAAAAGCATAATGTATAATGGCATGAAACGCCTAAATAATTATAAATCCATCCAACCCTATGAGCGGCATATTATTCATTCAGCTCTTGGTACAAAATTAAAGGGAAGAGTGTCCTATTCTGACACCAAACATAGACAAAATCCATATATCCATCAAAAAAACAGGAAGTAGCAGTCTATAAAAGCTATGGATCCAAAGAAATACATGATGGTCATGAAAGCACAAAAGATATATTTATATCTGGATAATTTTCTCTTCCTCGTGGCATTAGTTCCGTGTAAAGTGGGAGGGGCCCACTTTGGAATGCTCCTGATGCACAGTGTGCCTGTGCACCATGCGCAGGAGAATACTATATGTTACTAATATGAAAACCTACTATATCACAATACACTTATTTTGGGAGGGTACATATGATATTATGATATCAAATTGAAAATAGAAATACAATAACCAAAGGAAAACAAAAGGAAAGATGACATGATTATTTAGTTTGCATCCCAAACCTCAGATACATACAGTTTCCTCATGTTCAATCTCTGTACATGCCAATCCACTAATGGCTCAGTTGTGAGACATCTCCTTCCCACAGAAACAACCAGGAATCAACCCTTGGTTGTAGCTCTGGTGCCTTGGTTGTAACTCTGTTAGTAAAGGTCACAGGTAGTGTGGCTGTATGAGTATTTACTTGAGCAAAATAAAAAATCTCCATCCATATCGGACCATCATTCATTTATTGACACCAATGAAATCATAAGCCCTACCAATGACAGCAAATCCCTTTAACATCTTTGGATAAAATATTTTAAGTGTTAGTCGTAGTAGGGATGGCAATGAGTTGGGTTTAAATGGGGACACCCCCCCAACATGCTCCTATTAGGGGCAGGTTTGGTAGTCGTTTTCTCAAGTTTGGCCGAGCATGGATTTTACTTTTTAGAACTCATACCCTGATAAGGTTTGGGGTAGGTATGGATTTTTTAACTCAAACCCATAGAGGATTGAGGACAGGTATGGATTTTTTAACTTAGACCCAGATAGGGTTAGGGGCTGGTTTGGGTTTTTGTTTTGCTACACTAACCCCACTCTATATATGTAAAATTTATATATTTATTATTGATATTATAAGCAAAACTCATAAAACACAAGTGGTGGAAAGGAGGTGGTAAGGCAATGCATCAAACACTCAAATTTATATATTTATTACTGCTATTAGAAGCAAAACACGTGAAACACAAAGTGGTGTCAGACATAGGCTTAGGCCTTGCGGTAAAAGGAGGTGGTAAGTCAATGCCTCTCACATACTCGTTCAAATTCATTCATATGTATCTTAAAAAAATTGTCAGTTTTCACTGTCGGTCCCAAGCCCAAATAAAGGAGGTTGTTTGCATTAGGTAGGTTGACAGCCATCATAAAACTTTATCACAACTCAAACATGAATTCTAAGAAAACAACACTTCATGAGGACAGAACAGAATGGAGATACAAAATTCATCTCCCCAACATAGTTGGAACAAAGCTTTGATGATGATGATGATGATGATGATGATGATAAGTTCTAAACCTTTTAAATATGCCCGGAACCAAAGCATTCACAAGCCGGGTTTGGTATAAAATACCAGTGACACATCATGGGGTTAGTCAGGGTTCGGATGATATAAATTTAAGGCAGGGCGGGCTTGGATTTGCCCCGATCCATACCAAATATGCCCCATTGCCGCCCCTACTTGAATGATCTACAAATAAACTGCAAACTAAAGATTACAACAACAATCTAGAAAAGGAGGACTCTAAACAATGGTCCTAGACAGTAGTTGGCTATGATCTTACAGGCGAGGGAACTTGTGGAGCATCCTAACTGCCCATACATGTGGACTCATTCATACATTAGCACGATAAATAAATAAATAAATAAAAGCATGGCTCTAAATGACCTCACATGATTAACAGGCAGAAACATGTGACTCCACTCAATACATTTACTGAGGCTCAGAATTTTATAATTCTCTTTTTTCTCTTTTTTCTTATATATCAGTAATTCTTATTTCCAACTGCATGTGTTAGTCAAAAAAGCGCAAAACACTTGGACAAACTAGGGTTTATTAGGACATTCATTTACTCATTTAGAAAGTTTATGCAGTGTTAGAGAGAAGAGGGAAATTAGCAAGCTCAAGTTGAAAGTGATGGTTACCTTGTCATACACAGCCCAATTAATGTCATATGCAAACAACTCCTCCTTAGTTTTTGGGATCATGTCAATTAATTGTTTTGCATCTAGAAGCTTCTTGTTTTCTGGAATCTTCAGCTTTTCTGGACCGTGTTCACGATCAAGAGTCTTATCATACACTTTTCCTTTGTTCTCGTCTCTGGTACGATAATTCTCCTCATCAATCCGCTCGCGCTCTCTTTGGCTTGATCTATCATTAGATCGCCTACTTCTTTCGCTTTCATATTCAGGCCTCTCTTCTTTGGTGTTAGCATTAGAAAGACGCTTTGCAAACTCTGCAGCTGCCACCAGATTTGGCGGTGCCGCTGAAGCTGCAGCCTGGACCGCCTGTATTTCTTCAGTTGAATAATCAATAGGGACCAAAGGTCTCATCTTTTTCTCTTTCTCCAAATCCTCATCATCCTCTTCATGGAAAACAGAAGGAACAGTTGTTCTCTTTCCTGAACCCACAAGACCAAACCCCAGCTTCCGTGCAGGAGCATTGCTATTCTGCAAGTCTGACACAGCAGATGATCCCATACATATTTCATCCCCACTGCCATTTCTTGATACCGCATCGCCTGTAGAATGGGAACGAGCCGTGAAACAAAAAAATGAAACACAATTATCAGTGACAAAAGAAGTGATATTATAATCAACAAGGAACAATGTTTTGTATTCAACCAGCAATGTTACATGTAGGACCCATCTTATAATCATCTAAGCCATTTTTGTGGCATCTATCATGGAAACGATCATGCAATGTGATCTGCAATCCTATCACAATTCACATGATCCTAGCTATACACGTGGTAGCTAACAAATAGAACTTTAGTTTCCACATTGGATGAGGGCCAAAGATCAGCTGATAGGGTCACCTGAGAGATTTCTCAAAATTTCCCATTAAGATCAAACCATCATGTTGAGGTGTAAATTTTTGGGAGGGGGCAGGGCATTTACAAATGGTACAACCAAACATCGTATATTTCTAGAATATTATACCATAGAACAAGCAAAAGAAACTCACCTGCATGATGAGTGTGACTAGAATCAAACCCATGGACCTCGGCTACGACATTTTGTCGATTTTCACCACTATCTATTTCTTCCAGAATCATGTTGTCATTCCCGTTTGTTGCCTGATCAACTAAGATTTTGGCGTCATCTTTCTGCCGCTGCTGATCTTCAACTGCCCTCCTCCTAGCCTCTACAAGTTCTTCTTCTTCTCTCAATCGATCAGCAAAGTCCTCTTCCTTTTCTCGTAGCCTCTTTTTCCTCTTCTCCTCATATGCACTACTTCGGCGCCTCCTTTTTCTAGTATCATCATCATCACTCTCATCCTCCTGATCCATGATCTCCCTTCGCCTCTCCCGCTCCCTTTCCTTCTCCCTCTCCTTATCATACATTCGCTGATGCTCTTTCTCTCGTTCTCTGGATTCCCACTCCTTAACCCGCTCCTTGTATAAACGATCTGCCTCTCGAAGTTTCATCTCTCTGTCCCTCTCCCTCCTCACCCTCTCTCTTTCTCGTTCTCTCTCATATCGCTCCAGCTCACGCTCCTTTTCCCGCTTCAAATCCCGCTCTCTATCCCTTTCTCTGCTCCTCCTATCATATCTTCTAGCCTTATCCGATGAACTTGTTTCAGGCCTGTCATGCTCAGTACTTGCTTTGTTTTCACTTGTTGTTTCATCATCATTTTTGTCTTCTGCTGCATCTACAAAAAACAGGATAGTTATGGTTGACCCACAAACATTATAAAATGTTGATCAGAATGGAATGAAAGAATTTGTCAGTCTGACAAGGGAGAAATAGTGGTGATGGTGATGGGGTGTCAATGACGTTAACGGTAACATGATAATGACGACTATGGCAACAACAATAATAGAGGACTTGAACCTCAACCAAAAGACAGGCATGACACACTCAAGCCATGAGCATTAAAATTGGGCCATATGGTTAATGGTCCTAGCATTTGATTGGCTGCATCCAGTAACATGTTTCCTTAACCCAAGAATAGAATGGTTTTGGAGGTTAAATAACAGATTTAATCAGCCCATGTTCCATAAACTCTAGAGAGATAACCTATTTTCAATCAGCAGCCTGCAGATAGACAGTTAAGAAATGCAACATGTATGCATCGTCATTTTAGACAATGCCAAAGAAAGAGCTTCCAAACTTTGGTATTTTAGGGTTATCTATAGCGTGGACCCATTCTGCTAAATGACTGGATCATTGAAAACCATGTTCCAACGATTCTACAATAACAAACTAGGAAAAGCTTCATATCCACATCAGAAATGGCCTATCTAATTTTAGCAAGACATACCACTTTTCATGATATCCACATCAGAATCTCCATCCCTCGATTTAGCAGCCACTTCAGAGTTTGACTTTGTGGAACCATCAGCAGGATTTTGCATAGGTGGGGGAGGGGGCAGAGGTTTCGTCTTTAGCCTCTCTTCCACCATATTTGTCAGCTTTTCCAAAGCATCTTTGTCTGCCTCTCGATCTTCATCTGTCACAATACCAAATTTCTGGGAAGCATCTTGACTCTCTTTATCTAATGAGTCCTCTTCCTTTTTTGTGTCCTCTACGGAGGGCTTTGGAGGTTCATGCTTTTCAACACCCGGAGCACTTTCACCTTCTTTTTCATCACCTTCAGTTCCATCTTCCTTGAGTTTCTTTTCTCTCTCAGTTTTCTTTTCAACGTAGCGCTCTAGGTATTCCCTTGTTGCTTGATTAACATTTAACTGTTAAAAAAGCCAGATTAATTCAGTGAATATTAGACGATTTAATTCAGTGAACATTGGACAACGATGGCTCATGGCTGACAAAGAACATAACACTATCTTTTTCAGGATAGGTAATAGTAACAAAATCACAAAGAATAAAATCCTTCTGAACAACAATCTCAGATTAATTTGGAAGACTATAAAAAATATCTCGTTCACAAAAATAAAGCAACAGAAACATAGGTCTGCTACAATGTTATACACTGCATGCAATGGGGTCCACAATTAGTAGCATAGAATGGAATGCCACGTAAACAAATGAATGTAATGTTGCTTGCCATAGATTAGCAAACTTTTCCAATGCATATTATTATCTTGATATTTACAAAAATAATGACAAAGTTAGTACGTTTAATCTATGATGCATGGATACTTAAAAATGGGCAACGCCTCATGTTGTATCGTGTTTGACACTTCACTTTTTATGTGTAAAATATGTGTCCCCGCTGTAACCATGTCGTATATGGACATCATAGGGTTTCAAAAAGGCAAAAAACTGAAAATTGATATGGCAAGTTGTTAACAGTGGAATATAATGACTGAAAAAGCTTAGAGAAGTGTAAAAATCAGGTGATGCTAGAAGAAGTTGTAACACAAAGAACAGACATCAACATCACTATAATTTACCCTCAAGAGAGAATAAAGTAAATTTCAGACCATCAAAAGTCAAGTTCAATCAAGGTCTTGAGTAAAGTTATTATTAGCATTTATTGTTCTTCAAAAGTTCTGACATGCATTCAACGCTCCCACGCATTAACCGTACAGAAATCATAGAGTATGAAAAAATAAAACCAATCATACCACCAACTCTTGTCCATCAACATTAAATTTACTCAGCAGGCGCAGTGCACGAAGCACGCCTTCAGCAGATTCAAATTCACAAAATCCAAAGCCTCTTGGAGTCCCATCGCTAGGATCTTGAGCACGTTTCCAACTCTTTACTGGTCCACAAAGCTTCACACAGTAGAGACATCAAAAACATCAGTGTAAACAAATAACTTAAAGTCACTGAACTAAAGTGAAAAATGAAGAAAAACATAATGGTCCAAAAATTGACAACCTACCCTGAGAAGGGAAAGCAGGAAGTCGTTTTCCACAGTTGCAGCTATCTTTCCAACGTAGACTGTAGTTTGTGGCTTCTCTGTATGCGGAACAATAGGGATGCTTGGCCTGACAACAGGCGTAACAATTGGAGGAGCTCCACGGATACTTGGAACAGGAGGCCGTGTCAGCGTTGGAATCACTCCCATTGCTGATGGTGGACGTGGAGGGAAAGGAGGACGAATCATACTCGGATAAGGCATAGGATAACGAGGAACTCCTGCAGACATGTAAACAATATCTATGCAAAATTGTCAGATGATGCTTTTAAACCAGCAGAAATAATGATAATAGTCTGGCCACCAAATAGAATAATGTACGGAAGAAAATGATGATCAATAATTTGACATTGTTACCACACAACATAATCATATTATGGATGGCAACACAGGTATGGCAACCATCACCAGCCGAACAGATGACCTGAAGGGACAGGAAAAAAGTAGCATCCAATTTATGAACTGTGTACGTAACTTTGACTTACCTTGTATTTCTTCCCGAACATAAGCTTCATCCTATTGTGTTTGTAAGGAATTGACAGTACAAGAGTGTAGACTATTGGTTGCTCAATCATATCTAAACTTACTCAATTGAAAATAAACCAGTTCAACGAATACCAATCAAGAAAACCAAAAATTGATTAAAAAAAAGATTGTAACGAGACATTATACCTTTGGAATACAACCGCAATGAGCATTCACTTGCTAAACAAGGTCGTCTGTCGTGCAAATCAAGAACTCATAAAAGGCCCACAAAAGAAAGGTATTTTTCAAACTACAAATGGTAACAAATCAAAGGAAAAAAAAATACAGAAAATAGATAGTCAAAATTAAGAATGGAAGATTGGAAGACTACCAAAGTTGTCGACATCTTCTGATTTTGCAAACTCCCGACGCTAATCTGGAGTTAATACAAGCAACAATTTCTACTCTATAAAAGTGGCTGTCTATCTAAAATTCAAGGAAATACCATACCATAACAGTGCCGTTGTATTGATAAAAAAAATCAAGAGAAAAACAGAGAATTTATGCATACCAACATATATGTTGAAATGGAAATGGGTCTTTTAAGAACCGCAAGAGGAAGCCTGCCGATCTTCCCTCACCATGATTCAATGAAGATGCTGTACGACAAAACATCCCGTCATCGATACCAAGTGCATCCCTATTAGCCAACCAACAGGATTTCTTTCACAATATCTGCAATCTTTCACCAAAAGCTTCTCCCCTCATGAATCCAACACTCTTAACTCACACGTCTTTCCCAATACAAAGATCATTTTTTTACCCCTTTTTTTTCTTCTTTTTCATTTAAATCACTGAATATAAAATTACCACATCCAAACAAGGTAAGCTTCCTAGATACTAAAAAAACAGATAATTCATCCACAATGCTTACAGAAGTCAATGAAATAGCAAAAACATGAATTGTAAACAGGTCCACTCACAAAACCACCCAACATTGATGGGCAACTTCATTCGTTGTTTTTTTTATTTTTTCATGTCGCATGGTTAACTATAATAAACGCTTGCCGCAGCAACCAATCTCGTATTCAGCTTTAAAAGGCAAAATTAACAGCAGTTAAAGCTAATTGAAAGCACACGTACGCACCCACAGTCCAATTGTGAATATCAACGAGCACCCATTACCCAAGAAGCCATTAAACAAACCAGTGAAACAGAAACATAAGCAAAATTCCAAAAAACTAGAGAGTTCACGAAAAACCCACCAGGGGGAGGTATCGCCATTGTCCCGGGCGCGGCTGGATATCCGTTGGGCGCGTGCGCGTACGGATTCGGGAGAGCGGCAGCGGCGTTGGGGGGCTGGCCGGGGGCGGGGGCGGGGGTGTGGTAAACACCAGCAGGGCGCATGGGAGAGACGGATACCGTTACGGCTCCGGCCCCGGTGGCTACGCCGGGCAGCATGATCGAGACCGGGGCGACACCGGGCGGCTGGATATTAGGGTTTTGGAAGCTGGGGTTCTGGAAACTAGGGTTTGGGATGAGCGGAGAGAACTGCGGGGCCCCAGGCGGCGGGACCGGAGCTGGCGCAGGGGCGGGGACGGAGATGGGGCGGAAGGAGGGAGCGGAGGGGGGGATGGAAGGCGGAGCTGCGGCGGAGATCGGAGGTGGGGTGAAGGATTGGAGGGGAGGAGGAGGAGGAGGTGGTGGTGGTGGTGGAGATATGAGATTAGGGTTTGGATTAGGGTTTTCTGTAATGGAGGAAGACGACGATGGAGGAGGTTGTTGCTGCGGCGTTTCCGCGTCCGATTTTTCAGGTTTGGGATCTAGGGTTGCAGAGGATGACGGAGAGACCGCCATTAGAGAGAGAGAGAGAGAGAGACTTTGGCGTCTGGCCCGTTGTCTGTCTGGGGCTGATGATTAGAAAGATGGTCAGGTGCGCAAGGGCCTTTTTAACTTATAGATTGCTTGCATTTGCCCCTCCAATTTTGTATTTATTTGTACAAACCCTAGGACGTTTTACGCGGAAGAGGTACATAAAAATGTAACGTTTATTAAGTGCTCTAATCCAATCTTTCCCCTGTTTGGTGTGGGTATTTTTGTGCGAGGAAATTCGTCAGGTTTTGTTTTGATTTTCTGTAAATCTACACTTTCCAGATGTAGAAAAGATACCCAAGCATGGAGATTTTGCATTACTCAAATCAATTATGGAGAACGGCTCACAACAAGTGGCAAAGAGCGATGGTTCTAACTAAGCTATGTAGGGTTAGAATTTTGGATATGCCATCTCTTTTGTACGTGCGAAGAACTGTTTTCTTTTAGTGTGTGTGGGCTGTCCTCTCACTTGTGTGGATTTTTTAGAACCTCAAAAAATATAGGGTTTAAGGTCTCAATTTGATCTTTAAGCTGTAATCCAATTAATAATGGTGAAAAATAAAAGAAACTGTAAATCAATCATGCTACAAGAAGACACAATTTTTACATAAAAAATACAAGCATAGGAAAAACCATGAGATGTAACACCCAATCCAATGAAAATTAAGCACTAAAAATTGAATAATTATAAAATATACTTGCAGATTGTTCCCCGTTGACCCCAATCTAAAAACTATACTTCTTCTTGCCGTCTTCCAAAAGAGTAGAATAAAAAATCTTTAGAAGCTTAGAACCTTCGACACAACTTTCTAATGGATACTCTAGAAAAGAAAATGATCTCCAATAGGTATTTTATGTTCATAATAAGGACATGTTCCTTAAGGTTGAGAGGAAACCCCTTTTTATAGCTCATAACTCATACCTTACGAATAGAATTCATATAGAACTAAAACAAGCAATCTCATCAGAAAAAGAAAATTGATCCGCTAGATGGGTTTTCCTTGTTACTCGCTCGAGCAGGCATGTAGTTCGCTCGAGCGAACTTAAGTTCTTCCTAGGCACTTTTTTCAGGTCTGCTTAAACAGACTCTCCACTCGCTCAAGTGGATAGTGCTTCTATCCTAGGTAATTTTTTTATGAATTTCTACTATTTCTTTCGTTTCTTCACTTCAGCACATCTAGAAACCCATGCTATAGTCCAGTCTAAAAAAATATAAAATTACTACTCAATTAGACCCCACGTTTTGTCCACAGCGTATGAATTAGCCAACACTCAAATAATCTTAACAGAACCTTTGATATGGGGTGGATCAACACTACAATGATATGGGGCAATTGCCCCAGGTTAGATCTTGAATCCAATAGAGCTGAATGGGACCCTGGACCATGCCCCCACAAAATTTTAAACATCTCGCATTTCTTATGTCTAAATCTTAGTTTTCTTCTCTTTTCGTTAAAAACAATGCTCTTCTTTTGATACTTTTCTCTCCCATTCTCTTTTGGAGTCTTCCCACAAAACTAGACCTGGCAAATAGGTCGAGTCAACTTAAACCCGAATTCATTAGTTTTAACCCTAATTTGACCCATTTTTAAAAAGGATTGAAAACCTTCAACTCGACCCAACCCACCTAACCCGAATTTGATGCGGGTTGGGTCAAGTTGACCGGACTTAACATATTTAATTTCCATTTTGTATAAATTTAACTCATTTTATGTAGCTCAATTTAATTTGTAAAGCTCTTCTTACATCTAAATTCATTTAAAATGTTGCATTGAGTATGAATTTATAATTTATCAATTTTCAAGGTGTAAAAAATGGAGAATCTATAAATATTTACCAGCCCATTTATTAAGAATTTGAGATAATCCATTTTCAATTTTTGTTGAATTTGATAATTCCACATTTGAGTATAAGTATAAAACTCAGTAACGATATTGTATTTCATTCATATCCATATTTTAGAGGTAAATTTATATGCCAACATAAAAATAAAAAATACATATCAATATTTCAACTATAAAAACATCATATTTTTAAATAAAAAAATAAGTTTTATATTCTAAATATTAAAATTTTACATAACTCCTCTACAAAAGATTAATAGTACATAGTTTATGGCCTACATGAATAAGAAAAATCATATAAAATTTAAAAAGTCATGGTAATTTAGTAAAATCTAAATAGGTCAAATGGGTTAGGGTGGGTTAGGCAGGTCAATTCTAACCCGACCCGTTTTTATATTGGTTAGTAAACTCTAACCCTAACCCAACCCATATTTCAAACAGATCTAGTTAGGCAGGTCAGAAATGGGTTAGGTCAGGCTGAGTTGACAAGTTGGGCTGGATTTTGCCAGCTTTACGCAAAACCCATGACTCTGAGCATTGCTTCCTCCTTTTCTCTCCCATTTTCTTATGTAGTCTTCTCACAAACCCATAACGCTGAGCATTGCTTCATCTTTTTGTTCTTTGTTTTGATTACCTGTGAACTATCTAAATCGTGCGCCCCCCCCCCCCCCCCCCCCCCCCTCCTTCTCCTTTTAGATGATTTGGTGTTGAAAATCAATTATATATATATATATATTTCACGCAAATGGAGAAAAAATAAGCATGACATTTGCATTGTTCTTCGTATGCTTTCATTACGATTTTAGACACTTGTCTAACATATTTATTTATTTATTATTTTAATTCCCTAGTCAAGGGGACTAAACCTAAGAGAGAGCCTACATGTACAGGAAGGCAGCTCACATAAGTGGAAAAGAAGGTTCCACATGTATGAAGAAAGCCCACATAATTAAGTGAGATACCCAAGGTTCAAACCTTGGATATGTATGTATGATTTGTTGAGTCATTCTTAATATTTCCTATTGTTGATCCTACACATGCAGGAAGAAATGCGTACATAAGTGAGATACCCAAGGTTCGAATCTCGGATATGCATGTGAGATTTGTCGCTCCTTTCCACTTGGGTGAGTAGTCATTCTTAACATTTCCTTTTGTTAATCCACACAATCATTCACGTCATCTTTGTTGGTCATGTGTGCTAAATTTTATTTGGATAGAAGAGATTTTGATTTGTCGGTTTTGTATAAAACTATTTGATTTAAAGAAATTAAAATTGAATATTGTGTGAGTTCTATTTCTTATTGACCATGTGCCTTCGGATTTATGATTTGCTTAAATTGCTGCTTGGTCATGTTGTGCCTTAATTGTTACATCTTTTGGCTGATTTTCACAATTATATTATCCATTTTGTAGTCTTGTTCTTAGGGGAACCTAGTGATGTTGTTGGTTTTCTACCGAATGGTATAATTTTTTCAATTGAACATTGTTTGCCCCACCAAAACGAAACTTCTGGGTTCGCCGCCCCCTCTGATCCAATCTATGAAGAGCTAAAAATTTCACTATCAACTTAGTGAACTCATGGACAATAGGCCCATTTGTAAGATGAATTGAGATTAAATCAAAATATGTAAGGCCTTCGTGGCTAGAAAATTTTCAATAAATCACAAAAGCGAGCAAGGATATTTCATGCTGGGGACTAGGGGTCCTGAATTTGCAGGTACTTGCTCGGTTCAAGCCATTTGCTTATCATTATAACAACATCCAATAGGACCATAGTTTCCATGGAATTGTTTATAGTCATCGCCTACTTCAAAACTAAAAAAAGTTGCTTGGCAAATCATGGATGATCATCTATAGCCAACAGATATCCTAAACCGTTTCGTTCCAAATGTGTGCTTATTGTCATCTGGCCATGGAGACTGGAGACCATTTTTTTTCCTTTTCTTTTTTTTTTTTTTGAAGTGAAATATAAAGATTTGATCATTAAACACCATCAACAAATACAATCTCTGATATTACTAAATTCCAAATAAAAGATTAATAACAACACATCGAAATTTACTGCATAAACTGGAGACCATTTATTTACTTCTTTCTATTTCCCGAGACTAGCATGGCATAAATTACTCAACATATTCTCAAAGCCAACAAATTTTACTATATTTAATTGGTGATTTTGCTCGATTGCTATTAGGGATAAAGCCATGGGTTCATTTCATGGTCTTCATTGATTTAGAAAAAGCTTACGACAAAGTACTTACAGATTTAATTTGATGGGTTTAAAAGAAAATAAATATTCCAATATGTTACATTAGAATTATTAAGGAGCAGTAATAAGTATAAGAACTATATGTGAAAAGACATGTGAATTCTCAGTCACCATAAGTTTGCATATGGGGTCGGCCCTAGGCCTTTTATCCCTTTGCATTGATTTTAGTTAAGTTACCTACTTATATTTTGAATGAAGTACCTTGGTGTTTATGTTTTGCAAATGAAATTGTGTTAGTTGATAAATCAATAGATGGCATAAATGTAAAACGTAAGAGATGACGAAATTTAGAATCCAAATGCTTTAAAAGAAGTCATGCAAATAAAAAATACATGAATTGCAACTTCAATAGATATTTACAAAGAGTTAAAGCTGCCATAAGAATTGAAGCTCATGTGATTCTACAAAGAGAATTTTCATAATTCGTATGAATGAAGGATTGATGAAGATGTTGGACATAAGATAAAAGCAGGATGGTTAAAGAGAATACTTGCTTCTAAAGCATTTTTTGTTAATAATCGACGAATGCAAACAATTTTAAAGAAATATTCTTATAGAATAATAATTAGATCGACTATAACCTATGGAGTAGAGTATTGGTGAATCAATAAACAACAAATGATAAAGTGAATGCAATGGAAATGAAAATATTGAGATGGATGTGTCGTAAGGTTAGAAAAGATAAAATTAGAAGTGAACGCTTTTGAAAACATTTAGGGTAGCATCAATTGCTAATAAAAAATAGATAAACTCATTTGAAATGGTTTGGATATATCCAACTCATGTTGGGAATAATGCTAGTAAAGAAAAATTTTTCTATACTGGTTGATGGCCTACAAAGAAAAAAGGGATAAGCCGAAGAAGATGTTGATAGAAGTAGTAAAATTATATGAGGATTTGGCTTAAGATAGATTATAATAGAGGAATATAGTTCATGCAGATTGGTGGGATAAGGCTTTTGACAATGATGATAATGATGATATGAAAAGGCAAGAAATACTTATATCTTTAACCTAGTTCTCACTTGCCAATCTAAACCACTAGTAGGTACCTCAATGATTGCAAATGTCCCCCACCCCCAAATGGGATAAATTTTAATCTTGATGGTTCATTCCAATCTATTGACGAGCTATTATCATAGTTATCAATTCTGTTTCATTTTGGCTAAAATAGCTAAGGAATTCCATTTTGGCCATGGTACTAACACAATTGCATATAATAAGTTTTTGATCTAGATTTTATCCGATCATTGTGGCAAAAAATCATTATTTTGGCTGAAAATCATGGATTTTGATCGAAATGACTTGATCCTTCTTTTTCCCGTTAAACACGAACCCTAGCAAAAAGGGAAAGAAGAAATATAATAAAGAGAATAAAGGGAAAAAAAGGAAGAATAATAATAACAAGAGGAAGAACATACAAAGAGGCTGTGTTGCCGGGAAAAAAGAAATAGAGAGATAACTAGCAATAGTACCTGTGCCCTAGCTATTGCCGCTCCGCCCTTCCTCAAACTACCTCCCATTTTCTTTCTTTTCCCCACTTCTTGTCAAGAACTAAAATGCATTGAAATCTTTGAAACTTTTATAGTAGGGTTAGGGCGAAGGTTGGTACTTAAAAAGGAAATTAGGGCTTGGCGGCTTTCATAAAAGAGGCTGAGCCTATGGCCTAGGATTGGAGTAGTTTGCATAAAGAGAGCTTAGGGCCTTGGTAATTTATAAGAAAGGGCATGGGTGTGGGCAAGCTTTATTTTTAAATTTTTTTAACTATATCGACTTTTTATGACAAAGCTTTAGGATATTAGTTACACCGTGTCAGGTGTTTCCCTCCTATAAATAGAACGGAATGGAGAAATAGAATTCATGTAGCCGACCCCAACATGGTTGTGATAAGACTTTGATGATGATGATGATGATGATGATGATATCGACTTTTTATTTTTAAATATAATTTCAAAATATTTTTTTGAAATTCTAAATCGAGAGAAAAAAAGTTGGCTTGGAGGCCAAACCAAAATGGGTTTGAAACAAAAGTGACGATTTTTGCATATCCTCGATGGTAGCATATTTAGGGACTACAGAGTTCCGCCTGTATTGGCATTTGCAGGTCAAACAAATGCAATATTGGCAGTGAAAATAGAATCGCGAGCGCTACTTGAGGGGTTGAAAGTTGAAACAGGCAAAAACTTTAAGGTAAGAAATCTCTTAATGGAGGAAATTGTTCATTTATTATGGATACAGCAAGAAGACACACTGTGATGGCAACCCATATACAAAAATGTAGACAAGTATCTGAAAAATGTCATCAATCTATATGGAAAAGTCACTTTATGCAGACGATATGCTGACCAAATGTCACCTTTTTCTGGGGCCATATTATTTCACTTATTCAAAACACCTGAGTTTATTTCTTTAGTAGTTCATTTGGTTATTGTATGTTTGAGACTTTTTATCCCAGTTCTATTTTATACCTCTTCGGACTCCCCTACACAAGTGATTTTTTAAAATTTCAAAAGCCCATGGCTTCATTGTTTAAATCGCCCTTTATAAGACCCAAAGATTTTAACAATCTTCAAAATTTCAACTTACTTACGTCTCAATTGTTTCATGGCATGAATTCCTCAAAACTACAAGACATATTTCTAAAAGGATTAAAACTAAAAAAAAAGAATGCAAAAATTAAAACATGGCCATCAAACATAATTTTTGCTCCTGTAGTATCAAATGAATCAAAACAAATTGCGAAATGAATATTCATCATAATTCAAATTCGAGAAAAATCAATATATCATATTTCATTTCTTACTTTTTAATAATTTTGTCCACATGTACATAGTTGAAATATAATTTTGATGATGATGATGATGATGATAATAATGAGGACGATGACCTTTCTAGCAATTTTTTTTTAGCCCGTAATATCATAAATTTCAATCAGGGCAAAGTTTGGGTGGGGTCCACCTAGCTGCATCACACTGAAAGGAGGTAAATCGAAATCTCTCACAAGTGATTTTGGTTGCTTCCAGAGAGAGAGAGAGAGAGAGAGAGAGAGAGAGAGAGAGAGAGAGAGAGATGGCGGGTTTGCTTGCTTGGGCCGCAGACGTTGTGGGTGGGGGTGCACAGGGGGACGAAGAAGAAGAGGAGACCTCTTTCTCGCCTGTCCTATTCACTCCCGACCAGCAGAAATACGCCCGAGAGCTCGAGCACAGGGCCTCTTCCCTCCGCCGTTCGATCCAAGATCTACGGTTGAGGATCCCTCCCCCAGACATCTCGCAGCGCCTCCCTCACCTCCACGCACATTCCCTTGCTTCCAATGCTGCCCTCGCCCTTCAACTCAACGCTCACTCCGCCACCCGACAGCAGGTTAGGATGTCTCTATCCTTTGAATCTAGGGTTTTCTTCTGTTTCCAATTACATATGGATCTTCTTCCTCAGACTAATCATACGCGCTGCGCGGAGATCGTATCCATCGTAGTGATATTCGTTGTTGGATTGAATCACGCTTTGTTACATGCGAATGCACGCATTTTTTTTGTTGTTGCTATGATTTGCAGTACTTATGTTTCAGTGATGTCCCTTTTTGATCTAGGCACAACTGAGAGAAGTCACACTGCAAGAAGAAAACGCTGCGTATGAGAAAGCTATATCAAATTGTCAGAAGAAAATTCAGGAGAAGTTGCAGGAAACGGATTTGTTGCGGAGTAAGCTCGAGGTAGAGGATGATAAATCTTAAAACTTGTTCTTTATGCTGTAGATCGAGAGTTGCTATTTGTAGGTTAATTTGGAGAAGATAAGGAAAAAAAAAAAGAACTATTCTTCATGCTTCCATTAAGTCATGGTTTTGTTTACTGAGATATCTCGGTTAGCTTTGGAATTAGACATTCGATTCGAGTTGCTGCCGTTTGCATGGTGTTTGAATTTACAAGTTATAACTTGACATTGCGTGTTTGTTGCTGGCGACGCAGGAGCTTGTAAAATATGCCAAGCCTGAATATGGCTTCAATGCTGGCTTAAAATTGACAATGAATGAATGTCGTCACTATGTTCATGCTCGTGAAGACAAAAGTCGCACTTGTCTTGAATGGAAGAGGACAAGATATTGGATGCCTTATAACCAAGACCTTCTGGCAAGGCTTAGAGGATAATTTCATAGAGATAAAGGTTTCCAAATTCTTTAATCTGTGTAAACTGTAAACCATCAACAGTACAGAGGAGCATGGAGAAAAAAAGGGACAAAATCCATTTAAAAGATGAGATTTAAGGGGCCCAGGGGCAACCGGTGCTATAGAGAAACCAACACCTCTATCTAATAGACACTCTAGCACTAAGCCCTTTCCAAAAGCACCTGTCTTAGGAGTGAGGGGCTAGTTATTAGCATCTTTTGGCTTTCCAAAGTTCTCTTGAAGCATCCATGGTTTCCAAAGATTTGGAAATTCCGGTTTCCAGTTCTAAAAATCTTTTGCCATCTTGTTTGAGATTAATGGATATCGGAGGCTTCTTCGACTTCTAAATCAGAGAGCCTACTGTTTCTCTAGTATCATTCTACCTACTTGCAAGAAATTAATAAAATATCATCTTGGCCACTCCATAGATTGATTCCTTTCTTCCCTTTGCAATTTTGTCTTAATTCTCTGCTTATAGGTTATTCCTACAAAGGTGGATTTTAGATATAAGAGATAAATATTCCACCCTTCCTCCTCCGTCGTATGTCTTCTAAAAGGGAACACCCACTAACTTGCCACCCAGCCACTCATAGCATTTTCATACCAAAATGTTCCTATCAATAAAGAATATCGTTAACAACCAATTGTGAATGTATGCATGTATATGTGCATGAACCATTTGCAACTTGAGAAGTTGTGAAATATATTGTCTGGCGCACCTTGATTCTTTCAATTATGGGATTTAAGAGGTAGATTAGAGTTGGGGACAGATAACCCCTAGCAGATGATCCTAACCTTGGTCTAAAGGATCCAAAATGTAATTGCTAATCTATATTTCCCAACACAGTTCTCACACTATTAGTCATCAGCGTCCTCATATGCGTGCCTTGTATAATATTGATATATTCGGCGGGATGCGTGTGTATTTATATGGGGAGAAAGAGGCCTGATATATTGTGTAGGTGCATGACTTTTTTAGCGGGGCTTGCTTCAGAACCCACCATTACATGGAGTTGGTGGGTCTGGTCTTTGCACAGACGTTTAAATGGGTCTGACTTCGGACACTTCCTTCTCGTGGAGTGGGTACAATGTATATGGGACCACATGCGTAAATGGTGGGTGCAAACGTTGCCATCCAATCATTCTAGCCTTGAAATTTTGATTTTTTGCATTGCTTATCTCCTAAGGCTGTGACGATTTGATGGGGTTAAAGCTTCATACACCCATATTTGCCTCTACATGTGGATTATAACTGTGTATATGCATGCATGTATCCATTATCTGTGTGCACGTAGATTGATAGCTGTATTTTTTTAGTGGTTGTTTTAGACCTTCACTTTGTCCTGTGCAATTTCTAACCATCAATAAAGTTGTCCAATATGACATAAGCATGGCTATACTGAGTAATGCTTCCTTGCAGGAAATGGATTTGACCGAGAAATCATTGAGAGCTGAGCTAGAAAAAACAGAAGCTTCATCGGATGCCAGCCAGCCTACTAACTTTGGAGATGATTCTACAATTGCTAAAGAGGCTCTAGCAGATAGAGAACCCCCAAAACATGCCATTCTAGAAGATTTAGATAACAAGAAAAGGGAGCTGGTTGATTGCACCTTTCATTAACTTCTTAGATCATCATATTTCATTGTACTTGAATACTGATAATGTTCTTTTTTGTTATCAGAGTTCTGTGGAAGCAATGGTTCAAAATCTAGAGAATACATGGGCTCAAATTCAACTTAAGTCGATGAAGGAGCCTTCACCGGGTAATGTCCAATTACCTTGTATACAAGTGATATTGTTTTCCGATGCATTCTATCTTTTCTTTGGATCAATGTTTTTCTTTGTTGCTTTTCATAACTGGTTCTTTTTTTTTTTTTTTTTTTTCTGGGTCTTGAGATTGTGCTCTACAATTTGCGATTAGCAAATTTAGCCTCTTTTATTATTTCCTACGAATCAATCAGACAGGCTATCTTGCTCTTAGGGGCAATATGAGTAAATCCAAATTTGAAAGGGCTAGGTATTTTGCTCGATTTTTTAGATATGATAGATGGAGTGCAAGTTTTGTAGATCAGAGAGTAGGGAGTTAATTATATCTTCTAATTTCTAAACATTTGGTGCCACATGATACAGAGGAAGCTGAAAAACAAGGAGGAGAGTTTAAGTTGGGTATGTCAAATAGAACCAAAGCAGGGTAGGCGTGGAGACAAGTGAATGCCAGCTTTGATTTAAAGGTATTTTGTAATATTGCTGTTGGACATGCTTTGTTGTATGAAGCTGAATGTTAGGTAATGAAGAAATGATAAGAGGCTGAAGTGCGTGCGGCTGAGATGCTGCTACAATGGATATATGGAGTAACAAGGTGGGGAATAGATACATAAGAGGAAATCTATGAGTGGTCCCAATAGACAAGAAAATCAAGGGACACCATTTGAGATGTTTGGACACATGTGTAGAGGACAAGAATAATCATTGTGCAAAATTATTGAAGTGTTACAAGTTAAAGGAACTAGGGAAAGTGGGAGACCAATAAGGACCTAGAATGAAGTACAAGAAAAGAAGCTGGATTGTGCAGTTCAAAGTTCACTGATTAAAGTTTGTTGATAGCTCCCTCTGAATCTCATGCATGTTTTCCTTAAAATAAAACTCTGTGGTTATTCATTCATTTCACAATCGGCATATTTGTTGCCAATCTTGACAGCACATATCAAGAATATTAGTTTGGTAGTATCTTTTCATCTCCATCATTATCATCATAAAATCATCATCCAATCCCTATTTAAATCCATGCTCTCAATTGCGCTACAATCGGTTGAATTACTTCACTAATTGATTTTGTTCTTTTTTCCATGTTCCTAATACCACTTGTTCTTCACAGCAGGTTGTCTTATGCCTTTTGTGTAAATGACCTAACCATCTCAATCCCTTGATTTTTCTATTTTATTGTAGCCACCCACCTAATTTTTCTGATGTACTTTGTTACTCCATGCATTCATCACACTAGCATATGCATCTCAGCCACAGTACTCTCTTAAAGTAATTTTTTGTTAACCAACATTCAGCTCCAATGACATTCTTCCTTGCAGAAGTTTGTTGAATAATCTGGTTAGCAAAGAAAGCTTTAGTTTCCCCTCAAAACCCATATTTCATTAACTATATCATTTGGCGTGTATGCTCTTTTCGTCATCATATTTCCTAGAGATGTCTACTTCTATTTAAAAATTTTAAAATCATTCCTTAATTTAGCTCTTATTCATAGTAAACTTTCATCACATACTTTTCTAATTCTCGATCCTTTTGTGTACATTCACCATCTTTTTTGTTTCTCCCTTCTTTCCCTGATGGACTTCAATTTTCAATAAATTAATACTTCTGACATTCTCATCTAGGCAACTTTATAAGTATCCTTGGGGTGTGAAATGTCTTAAGATCATATTTAATCATAAAGCCTTTTTAGCATCTCTTTTCAATAAAATTTTCAATTTAAGGTCCTTTGTACTTCTTTTTGGTTGACCCTTGAAATAAGTTGAAGCTTTGTGTTCCATGTTCCATGTTTCCTTATGTACACAAATCTTCTTTCCATCAAACTATGTAACAAGTTCAGTGACATGTTGAACACACCCTGTCATTTAAACCCATAAATCATTAGAATTCATATCCCAATTTGAATGTTCTTTTTATAAATAACCTTTTTTTTCTAAATAATCTTTCATTGTATGCTGTTGTCCTCACTCTGTCAAATTTCACAACCTTATTCTTAGGCAATCAGTTGTTTATCTATTTCTTTTTTGGCTTTTCATACAAACAATCAAATTGGTAACCTAAGGTGTGCAGTAAGTCTTCCTTTTAGAGGCCATTCCGTGCTCTTTTTAGCATTGGTCTAGTCAGATCAACAACTGGCAACCATTTCTTTAGGGCATGTTTGGCAAATATCCGGTGATGAGGGGATTCTATAGTTTAGAAGAATCTCTCCTGAAGCCGGGAATCAACCCATCCTCTCTTAAAAAAACCAGATTTGACAAAGAGGTGATTTTCAAGGAAGAGACCTTTAAGAAACCAGCGGCTTGAAACATCTTGGGCAATAAATCATGATCCACAAGGCCCCACATTATGAAATTTGGTCCCATAGATGTTCTAGGCCTCTTGATTACATATAACAGTCTGGATTTTTCAAAAGGTGCTCACAGATTTTCAGATCTGTGTATCTAATGTTGATCATATTTTCTAAAATATCTCAAGATCTAAGAAGTTTCAACAGTTGGAGTTTGACCCATAGCCATTTTAAGGGTGGGCAACAATCTGAACGGTTTGGATTAGCCATTTGGGACCCACATAATAAAGATCTGATCCAAAACTGGTACACTCCCAATCAACACCCGGAGCACTGTTCCACTTTTCTTTCCCAGCGTGGAATCCCCGAGGACAAGCAGCTTGATGCTGTGGTCCATCACATACTTGCTGGCCATGTTGCTTCATATATGAGAGCTTTGATGGAGGATGAGCCAGAAAAATACCAATCGCATTTCAGTGACTACATGAAGAGGGCAATTGAGCATGATGGTATGGAAGAGCTGTACAAGAAGGTCCATGCTGCCATCCGTGCTGATCCTTCTGTATCAAAATCTGAGAAACAACCTCCTAAGGAACACAAGAGGTATAACTTGAAGAAGCTTACTTACGATGAAAGGAAGACCGATTGATACAGCATTTGAATGCACTCAGTTCTGCAGCAGGCGATGATGATGAGTGCAGCCTCAATTCCTTTTTACCTTTTTGTGTTCTGACAGTAGCGTAGCATAAAACCGAAATCCCTATTGACTTTAGGGGTAATAATGTGTTTTCTTTCAAGAATTACTTCATTCCTTTGTCAGTTTATTAATTGGCTGTTACTAATCGAAATATATGTATGATTATCCATTATTCATTGGTGATGACGGCGAAAAAAAAAAGTTATAAAAAAGGTCTTCCTCTTGGAGTGACTGTACAAACCTTTCTTTTATTGGTAACAAATGTTATATCCATAAAGAGAGAGTACAAACGTCCAAACAACTTAAGAGTCAAACCAAAAGAAGCAATTTCCAACCGGTCAATTAAAGCACTAGACAGTGTGGGGAAAATCTCCTCTTTCCTGTAATCCTATTTGCTCTTGGTTACTGAACCATCCTCATAGATTTGACCAATAAATCTCTTACAAATATAGCTAATTTCTTTTGTAGTGCATCCACTTCATATGTCACAAGGTGGTCTTTCTTCTCAGCTCATGTACCTTAGTTATGAGCGTGCCTAGTCATGCCTGCTCTTGGTGTATGGCTTTTCCATGTGGACTGGTGCCAAGAAGATGCTGCATTATGAAAAGGCACTTGTCTCGGCATGGCTCAGTGTGAAGACAGCAAACTGTGTGATCCTTTAGGCTAGCAAATCAAGGGATTATCTGTTCTTGGGTATCATAAATTCCCTTGTCTTCACAATTGTGTTTATAATCTTTAGTATATTTGTCTTGTCTCCTCCAGTATTCATTGTAACCCTGTCTTTGTCAAGCATACAAAGAAAGGAGGCTATTCCGATAACATTAATCCATCTCAATATTCTCTCTAATTTTCTTCTTCCGTTTTTCTGCAGCTTACACTTACTGTCTGGGTGGACCCAAGATAGTGTTTATAATTGAGTATTTTTAAAGGACATTGACATATTTTTATATTATAAGATGGTTGTATCCAACAATTTTTGGGTTAGCTCTTTTTACTAGGCAACCAGATCTGGACCTGAGCCCCTATGTCACTTGGCTGCTCTCCCTCTCTCTCTCTCTCTCCCTCCAACTCTAATTTTCATTTCTCTCCTGCCATTGCTGCAATTATTTTTTTCTTGATGATTTACTTTGATGATGTTTCCACTTAGTGATGGAAGGTTTGAAGGTTGGTTTTGTTTTTTTATATCAACCTTGCAGCTAGAAATGTTCCCAAACAAAAGCATTGCCAAAAGTTGCGTCTTCAAATTCTTTTTGAATATTCTGTGACTTATCTATAACTCTAGTTATCCGGACATGGGAAACCCTTAATAAAAGTCACCTCAGTCCCACCATTGCTTGCCAGTAATTAACAAATTATGTTATAAGTTCATTCCTATAATTATTTGCTCAGAACTCATTTTTTCCTTCTGAAATCACTGTGAAATATGAAATTTGAACTGCAATATCTCTTGTTGTAATTGTATTTGGTTACAGTGTTCATACTGAATAATTGAATGCTAGTTTTGTGTCTCATATCAACCTTGCAACAAGAGATGTTGCTCCCAAGATAAGAGCATTGGCCGAAGTTAGCATCTTCAAATTCTTCTATTTATTATAACTTGAATACAGCATAGGTCTATGATACACGGACTCGCCTAAAACAGTGACACACTTGCACCTGACACATACGCACCTCACCCAATACTCATGTTGATACTTCATTTCTAAGGTATTTGACATGCTTTCTTGAGGTGCACCCACATCCGATACTAATGCCGAGTCCATATAACATAGGCTTAGGTTATCCAAATGCAGAATGCCTTGAAAGTCATCTTATTCCCACCATTGCTAGCTTGTTCCCCTAATGTAATTAGTGAAAATTTCACCTACAGGAGTCTGGCACAGGGATGGTGTGGGATTTTCAATCCTCACCTTGATTAATGTGGGACCCCCTTGCATTAGTGGTGCTAACTGAAAACCCCACAAGGCAAACTCCTCTATGTAATTACATGCCCTGTTCATTCTTGTGTCAATATGCTTAATACCTATGCTTCTTTTTGTCATCACTGTTGAAACCTATTCCTTATATCTATAATTATATCGCAACAGCTTTGGTTGTCATGAGTCAAATAATAATCTGATAATCTGAGTGTTCTTGTTTACTTCAAGTTTCTTGGCTTCCTCGTTCGAGGAACCCTCCCACCATTGGCATGGTGTTGTAATTATAAACTTGCACAATTTTTGTCATGCAGCACAAAGAGAGAAGATCTTGGAGAAACAGCTTCAGAGTCTGATTGAGCAACTGGAGTCTAAGCAAGTCAGTTTCTTCTCTTATAACCTAAGATTCTCAGATATCTGAATTAGGTTTTATACAATGCTCTAAAAGTACAGGCCTCTAAAGGTGTACAAGTTGCAACTTTATAGGCTGTACATGATAGACATTTTCTTCTTTGTATATGCTTTATGTACCTTTACCGTATCATGTTTGTGCAAGCATATACTCTTTATCCGTTAAGATTAATTTGAATCTCAGATTCATTATTTCTAAATGAGGGATCATAATGTCCTGTTGTACTGCCTGTTCAAGTGGGGCATATGATTTGGTTACCTAGGTTGTTCTGATGTGTTGCTTGAGGATGCTGCAAGAATCTCAAGATACAAAGATTCTTAGTCCAATTTTTCTCCTATAAAACAACTGCTGATAAGAGGAACGACTGCCTGGGAAAAAGGCCAAAGATTGTCCACCCCTCATTCACAGTGGGGCCTGTCTCCACTTGTACAGAGTGAGTACCTTCCTATAATTCTTCTCCTCCTTCAACCACATGAAATGATTTATAAGTTATTGGATGAAGAATTATGTAATATATTAAGGCATTCTATATAATGAGGTCACAGATTCATTAGTAAAATAGGAGTTGGTAGTGTGTGTTGGGCTAAATGACGTGATTTTCTTTGTTATCGTCGTTGTTGTTGTAAAAAAAATGAGTTTTAGCGTTTTTGTTTCTGTGGTTTCTGCTTATGGCTGATTTTTTCCATGGGCTTTGATTGTATGTTCAATGTAATTTTACTTTCTTCTCCCAACCAATGCTTCTCTTCTAAAAGAAAGCTATCTTAGTTTTCTTGCTTTGCTATATCTACCTGTCTTGTTCTTTTTCAGGCACAAGCAGAACACCTGGTGACTGAGATTCATGTTAAAGAGCAAGAGTTAGAGAAATTAAATGATCTGTGGCGGAGGATTGAAAATGGAAATGTGGAAGTAAATGGTGCTAGGAATCGGTTTGGAAGAAGCAGTTCATCGTTGGGGTCTGCATCAACAGATTACATTATTGATCCCCAAATCAGACCTTCCACAGGAGGCCGAATAGAAAATCAGCAGAAGATGATGCTAATGAGGTCTGCCTTTGTGCTGTATATCTTGGCCCTTCATGTGTTGGTCTTCATTAAGATTTCATTCTAAGCTTGCCCCCAAAGATACTGTTTTCATGCGCTTCCTAGCTATACCTCTGTGCTAGTCCTGTACAGTTCTAGTATTACGTGCATGTGGGCAGGTGTATTGATGAAGCTTTCTAGCTGTACCGTTGTGGTTTTCCTGTACAGTTCCAATATTGCATGTATGCGAGGCAGGTGTACGCATGAGATGCGTGCGTTCTTCTCATTTGCTGAGTCAAGTGTCCAGGCTCAGGTTGGACTAAAGCTGTCACCCAAGCCCTCTTCCTGTTGTTATATTTGGCTCTGAATTTTCCCCCAGCACTTTATTGCAGGCTACATTTTCTGGTCTAAGCCATGCAATTCCTTGTAACAAGTGTTCAGATCACCAGTCCTTGGTTCAGGCCTGGCACTTTTAAAATTAAAAAATTTTCTGTTATGTGGATTACCATCTATAATATGTAAATGTGGCTTTCTATGGCCTGTTAGGTTGTGGGTTAGCTTGGATTGTTAAGCAAGGTAGTTTTCAGGTCTAATCCTATGAGGAAATTTGGCTAGGAAATTTGGCTAAGGAAGTAGGAACTTGTTGCGAAAATATGAATAAAACTATGGGTCCACCCGAATGGATCGTAGTTGAGGGTCTCTATTTGTGGAACAGTGGTAAGCCTAATATCAGCCATGTTCTGATGGTAGTAATCATCTATTTGAAGGCTACAAAATTTAATGGTTCTATAAGTACAATTTTTACTATTTAAACTTAGGCGCATATAAATAAAGAGTTTTTCTAATATATTTATAAAAAAGGCGGCTATATTTTCACAGAAAATATTCAGTCACATCAATCTCTCAACATAATATGAGGGACAAGACAGTGGGGTTGATTTTATGAACTATCTAAATCATCCACACACATGAGATTTTTTAAATTACAATGAATCAATTGAGTTTTGACTTATCCAAATGAAATGGATAGGGTTAAATTTTTTTCTTTAATATAAAGTAGTTAAATTTATGTGCAGCGGATGAAAGGGTTGTAGGCTTGGGATTGACCTCAGTCTCCAAACTTGATTTATGGGCCCATCTAAGGTAACTTTTCATCTTCCTAAGTTTCATAATCATTTGGATTTTATGCACATGAATATCCTCCAATTTTTTCAACCTCGAGCTCATGTACTTTGTGTTTCTACTAACATTTCTACACTAAAAGTCAAATATAGATAAAGTAACTTTTAACTTTTCCTCCCACGACCTTATATATAATATATTTTTAGAAACCTCTTTAATAATCTGTTTATTGGAACCAGTGTTTTTCCAAGAATTCCAGGCAAAAAAAGGCCCTTGGAAAATTGCAAAAGCCAATTGAAGTGTGGCAAAGGGTTATGACTTACCGGAACAAACTGGCGTCTTTGAGTTTCATGGTTAGTAGCTAGTTATTGTTTAAACTGACCAACACAGACTTGATCTTGGGGTGCCTCCAATAAAAGGAGTAAGCATTGCCACTGTGCAAATTCCGGTCTTAGATAAGTGCATATTTGTTCAATTGTTATTAAATTTTTTATATTTTTGCTTAATATGTTTTCTATAAAATAGACTAAAAATGATTAAAGTTGAAGGTTGGGCCATTTTTTTTTTATAGGAAATGGATTTGCGGATGTATTACAGTAGAAAGCTAAATCCTACTGAAGTGAAGGTCTTTATTAGATTTCAATCTTAGATAGTTAAACCCTTCCGTCCTTGCATACTAAAATCTATGGAACCCATTATTGCTTCCTAGAGTGCTATAATGACAAAGTATGAAAACGAGCCTCTTAAAATTTCAATTGCAATCCTGGTACTATATGTACAGCCATAGATGTAATCCCAGGGAATAGTGTTTACTTGTCAGAATCGAATAATTTCAGGGCCGGAGGCCGAAGCTCCGAAGGTTGGGTTGGCGAAGAATGCCCTAGGTCATAAAAAAAAAAAAAATCAATTGCAGATGGAGAGCACCACCGAACCTATAGGAATCTAGTGCTAGTGTGAAGTTTAAAAATCATATGCACGAATCATTTTATCCATCCTAGGGTCACTATTCCTGAACAGACCTGAGCACAACATGGCAATTTGGGTACTGATTAAAATTTCCAACCAGTTTAATAAATGTGCGGGTTTTTTAGGAGAGTCCCCATATGTTAACCCACTAAACAACATGAAAATTTAGGGTTCGGGTTGAGATTATTACTTTCAAAGAGCTACATGGTAAAGTATGAGGTCTGAAATTAGATCTTTTCTGTAGATAGAAAGTATGGGGCTCAAAATAAAATCCAAAAGTTTTTTTATGTGGACATGGTCAAGTAGAAATGCTGTAGTGGTCTGCTGAACGCATAAAAGTTCAGAAGGCGAATGATTTTAGATTTTCTGAAGGCCGAAGGACTCATGAGCACTCATTCAGGATCACTTTACCCTCTTAGAAGGTGCCATTTCCAAAGGAAAACGCCAAGGTTTGCCTGTTCCTCTACTCCAATAGGACACTAACGTGAGGATGAAACCTGATCTCTCTCTCTTTCTTTTTTTTTTTTTTCACTTGAAAGTTAGGTGTCTCATGAATTAATTTGTAGGACCAACAGAAGTGCCCCTGTTATACAGTGTTCATATGGTTGGTTCCTCAAATGCCTTTGTTTTCTTCAAGTGAAAATACAGGTTATCTGTTATTCTATTGGGCCTTCTTCATTAGATGTTGATCTTAAGGTTTCTATTTTTACATTTATCCCCTGTTCTCTAAATTGGCAGAGACTCCCTGGCTTTACGTGGGAAAGGAAGTTGCCAGGGATGAAGCATGCTCAACTCTTCTCTCTAGCGAGGAAAAATCAAATGAAATTTTTGTGTCTCTACTTCTGCTAAATATACCATACAAACGTGCCCAATAAAACTATTTGCTAGTCAATTCAGAAGAAAGAAATGACATCAACTTTGAATTTCATCTTTTGTCAACCCACAATGCCAGAGAAGTCAAAAAAAAAAAAAAAAAAAATCTGCTATTAATCTCTTGCTCCTCCATTCTAGTCTCATCTAGAACTCTCACTTAACAAGGTGATGAAACCCAAAACAGTGTATATGGGCGAAATTTTGTCCCATAAGAGTAGCACAAGAGGTAGTGCATGATTTTCAGAAGTGGACACCTTGAGTTATAGGAACCCAGTGAAAAGTCGGCACTGCTCGCATGTAGTATTCCGGTAGAGAAAATCTCCCATCTCAACCCAGATCTCTGGGGTTGAATTTTGAAATGAGTCTAGATACTTTTTGTGATAACCTGAGTTTTTATTTTTTTTCAATTAAAATTAATTTTGACCTTTGATTTGATCTATGATGGACCCCACATGTATTTGTGATATTTAAAATTTAAAACTTATTTGTGGGACCATGTTTTGTTAGAATTTGGCTTATTAGGAAGTCCGGCTCAACCAAGACATTTATAGTGATTAGGTCTTTTGTTGCTGTATTTTTATCTCAACTCCACTTTCAAATTTGTGTTTAATTCTAATTATTGTTTTAAAGTCCAACCTCAATTGTTTTTCTTGATTAACTTAGTATAGGACTCTTATTTCCTGAAAAGCCTTTTCTTTTTCTATAAAAAGACATTATCCCTCCCCTCCCTACACTCATTCGAATGCTCTCTCCCCTCCCTTTTAGAGTGCTATATTTTGGTTTAAGTCTTTCTCTACTCCTATCTCTTTCTTTTCTTGTTACTATAATAGTTAATTCCTTCGTTACCTTGCATACGACAGTATGGCCTCTTCATCATGGTAGAATTCATCATACTCCGAGACATCACACATGGGCCACTACATGCATCAACCCACCTTTCATCAGACCCACCCAGTCATCACCATTAGGCAAAGCCTCTTAGACCCAGACCACACCAAAACTGAGACGAACGCAGACGCCATTAAACCATGCACGTGAATGGTTTTTTCCCCTCCATTTTTTATCTTCTATTCTGTATCGTCGTTTCTTCCTTCTCTTCTTCTGTTTTGTTTTTCCCTCGTGCTCTCCTCTTCCTCTTCTTCCTTTTCTTTTCTTTTCCTCTTTCTTCTTCTCCTTCTATCCTTCCTCGCCCAGGCCGAACCCAATCAGTTCAGACCTTCTTCCTTCTCTTTCTTCTTCGTGCCAAACAACCCAGACCGCCCCTCTCCATCTTCTGTGTCTTCTTCTCCCTTTGCTCTTCTTTCCCCTCTTCTCCTTTCTCTTGTTCTTTCCCTGTTCCTGGCCGAAGAACCCATCCCAGCCAGGCTGAATCCAGCAAACGTGGTCCACCCATCTTCAGTTTCCTGTTTTTCTCCTCAGTGTCGGTCTGCAACCGGAGAACCCATCCACCTTCTCCTCCCTTTCCATCGTCCGTGGCAGAGCAGCCACCACCGGCCTTCAGCATCTCCTCCTTCCGTTCTTCTCTCGGTACCCACCTCTCATTCTTCTCCTTGTTTCTTTCTTTCTCTCCATTCTTCTTCCCTGTTCGCCTTCTTCTTCTTCCCGTTTCAGCTTCTCTTCCTTCCACTGCCACCGTTTCTTCTTCTTTTTCTTTTCCTCTCTTCTTCCTTAGGCTCTGCGTTCCCTGCTGTTACTGTTTCCCCATTCTTTTCTTCTTCTCTTTTCTCTGTTCCGTCCCTTCTGTTCACAACTGAAACCGAGCCCAATACCCATCTCTGTGTTCTCCTTTTCTTCCTCGTGCTCAGCCTCTTTTCTCTGTTTTGTTCTTCTCGTTCGGCTTTTCTCTCTTTCTCTGCAACTTGCTCTCTCCTTCATCTTCTTCAGTCTCCGTTTGTTCGGTTCCTTTTGTTTCATCTTCTTCCTCCGGGGCCTTCTGAATCTCTGCTATTACTTGTTTCTACTTCTTCTCCTTGCTCTCTCTTTCTTTCTCTTTTCCCTCCTGTTTCCTCACAGCCTGCAATTCCTCTTTCCTTTTCGTTTTTTCTCTGTTCTTTCCCTTCTTTCTCACTGATTTCCTCTGCATCATCTCCTTCTTCTTCTTTTCTGGTTTCCTTCCATCCAAACAGAGCCATCTGCCACCTCAGTGCCCTGTCTTCTCCTTTGCCATCTTCTCTCGTTCTCTTCCACTGTTTACTGTCTTCTTCATCTTCTCCTTCTTCTGTGTTCCACCTCTGCAAGCCACCTTCTTCATCTTATTTCTTTTCTTCCATTCTTCTCCTGTTCTTCTCTTCTTTTCTTCTTCTTATTCTCTTCTGTCCCATCACCTCCTCTCTGCAACGTCTTCTTTCCCTTTTTTTTAATCTCTGTTTTCTTCTTGTTTCTCTCTTTCTTTATTTCTTTCGTTGTTTCTTCGTTCATAGTTTCTTTCTTTTCCCTGTTCTGTTCCCTCTTGTTTTCCTTCCTTCTCTACTCTCTTTTCTTGTTCACTGTTTCTTCTTGTCTAACTCTGAATTAGCCCAGTTGAACCTGAACCCTGGTCATCTGATCTTAGACCTATATAATAAATCCACTTGGATGCAACCTGAATTAGAACTACCCATTGAAGAACCCAGTTGTTCCAACCTGGATGACGTGTATAGGTATATATATTCTTTTTCCTCCCTGCTTGATGACATGGCCAGAGCTTAGTCCATCGGTAATAGAGATTCAATCAACCCATAGTTCTGGCCCATCTGAGGAATTGACGACTGGAAAAACTATTTGAGACCATTACCTGACTCACCTAGTGTATAGGTTCCATTCATAATGAGCAGGCCCACTTGCATGACCTCACCCGAGCCCAAATCCACTCAGTTTATAAGCATGCATACAACCCACTCTACTTCTAGCCCACCTCAAATCTGTGTATAACATGATATCACGCAGGGCTTACTCGCATATCCTAACCTGGTCCCAAACTAGGATGTGTCAACCCATTGCATGAAAACATGTATCCAAACTTGACCCATTGATTTATACATGAGCCCTAATCTTAATTATTGTTGACCGATCATTCACAGGCATTCATATTGAGACACTTGGACATCTAGGTTAGGTCAAGTCAAATTTGCTGATCACCATCGCTCCAGGCAAGTAGTTTTACCATGGTTCCTTAGCCATAGAGTTTTCAAGCGTTGTCTCGTTTTGATTTAAATACATGATATTATGAACTATTGAAATAATCATAGATCATTAAGAAACTTTGTTACCTTTAACATGCTCATCCATGATGGTTATGCTTGACCTAATTCTATTTCTTTGCCACCATCATGTTACAATTGATTTTTGTGAAAGTTATTGTTGATTGATACTTATCATTGGATTTAAAATGCTAAAAAGTGTGGAAAATCTGGGTAACATGGGATTCTTGGATTTACTATTTGTACCATAAGGCATTCTCTAAAGTATATGCAACGCATCGTGAAGATGCTCACACGTAGATTTTAACCCTTTTGAGTATGATATTAGGATTGAGACCCCTTTGTGCGACATTATTAGTCTGTAGCTAATTCTTACTTTATTTTGGAGATTACCGGTATTCTCAGGCTTCGTGCCACATTGGAAATGAAAATGGCTTGTACCTAACGGGTACTTTGTGCTTGGAACAGGATTAACTCTGGCGAGCACACTTTAATATTTTGTTTACTGTGGAGATGCCTTTTCTTGTTGTTTGCTGACTTGGTTATTTGCTCAACTATTTGAGATACCTTGAATTTTGGTCACATTACCTTTTGATATATTCGTATACTTGAACTATGACTCTAAATTTGATTTATTTGATTGTTACATGTTTTGCTAGGTTTTATAATTCGTATTACTTGTTGAGTTTTACTCACCTATGTTTTTCCCCCACAGATTTCGAGGTTAATTCGGAACCTAAGAAAATCTAACTTACTTTGCAGAATCAGGATTAAGGGATGAGTTGAGGAACTCTAACTTTAGATTTGGATGATTGAAATTAGGAATTTATAAGTATTTGAGAAGCTGAATATTATATTTTGAGGATTACTCTCACTTCGAATTTAGTCATTATGCTAGTGGATTGATTTTATTGGGATGTTAACTATGATATTCCATTTAGATTATTTAATAAAATTTGAGATTTATATAATTTAATTATTGTGGACCCGTTGTGCCCTGTGATTTGAGGATCCAAAGGATCTCAGATTTCGGGGCGTGACACTTTTCCTTTAGAGGCATTGCTATCGGTCAAAGGGTTTAGATCCTCTGTTAAAAATTCCACAGTGATTAGGTTTCGCCACATGACCAGTGGATAGCTTGCCATGCATGAGGAGAGTGCATGCCAAGCTACCTAGTGGTGATGTGGCTAGACTTGATTGGTCCTACTACGATCATCAAGCTGAATCCCAATGGTCAAATGGGCAAAGACCTGCCCTTGGCCCAAGGGTGATGGTAAATAGATCAGGTGTGGTGAATATTTGTGTGTCTTGATAAATATAAAAAACTGAAAATCGACTAATAGGTTGGTGGTTAGACATCTCTCTCTCTTCACATAAACAACTAATGAAGAATCCCTACTTGTGTGTCTTGGTGAGGGACTTGAGTATGATGTGTGTGAGTGCATAAGTATTTACTAGAGAAAACAATTGAAAAATCAAGTTTTATATAAAATCTTGAGAAAGGATGGGGGCATAGGTGGAAAAAACCCCATTCCTTTTTTTCAACCTCTCTATTATGGTATTCTCAAGGACATGAATCTAATGTACCTTGAAAATGACTAATGCCAATGACACTTGCTATTTTGTGGTATTGACTATGGACCTAAATCAAACATTATTTAGTTAGTGAATTTTATGCTATGTTTGGTGTTGAAAGATCTTTTTGTTATTTAGTAAAATCATCCTCACATCCAGATTCATCAAAATAGATGCTTTTATTCAATTCATCAATTAATTCATTTCTATCTGAAATTGAAATTGAGGATTGCCACTTATCATCTCTCCTTTAACAATGGAAACATAATGTCAGAATCACATATTCCTCAGTTCTACTCTAACGCATGTGGTACTCTTGAGAAGTACGGTGACAATTTGAGAACACCCCATGCTTTTATAAAAAAGTTTCCACACAATTAGTCCCTCCTCTTAGCAATTGCATGGTTTCCTGTCATTGCTTTTTTTGTGACATCCACCCATAAGAGAAATAGTTGAGTCATACAACCTTCTTCACCCCATCAAACTTTATATATCATAACTGATTTTTTTTTTTTGTTTAAAGTTTTTTTGTGTTTTGTATAGGTTTGAGAAGACACCGATCATGGGTCGACTACTAGGGAAGCTGTTGGAGATTCTAAAGTCCAAATTGTTGAAGATAAAGAAGCCTTACAAAAAGATAGATAAGAGTGAGAGCATGAGGATAGAGATACAAAGCAGGAAAGCCCAAAAGATGATAGCAGAGACTCTTAAAGTTGCAGACTCACTTGGAAACAAAAGCTATATTTTCTAAGAAGCTATAACAGGTGCCATGTGCTTGTTAGGCCCCTTCACTTTCATATGCTAATGTAATATTCTCGAATTTGTAGCTCTGCAATTTCATCTCAAGGTGATATACGGGTTTTACTTTCATTTTCTTCATTCATATATCACATATCTATCTCTCCTCTCTTAGATTTAGAATGATCCGAGTACAGGTAGTTTTTATTTAATTTTAGTTATATTTACAGAATGAACAAAATTAAAACACCATATTTTAATTTTTAGGAATCTTTTGTTCTTATAATTTCAATGAAAATAAGTTCTTCTAAACAACTATACCATATGCCATGCACTGTTAGGTGCCTTAGGTGGACGGTTAAAGCGATAATGGGAAATGAATGTGGGAATCATATGGCTAAAATTGTCCAGGTCCAGATCCTAACGTTACACTTTTGAGCCCCATGCGCTCTTGTGGCAGTTGAATTATTGTATGGCTCAAACAGTTCAACTGAAGGTAAGCAGTTTTGATTGAGCAATTTTGGTTCAGCCAGTTATGATGGCTCTGAGTTGGTTGGGCAAGTCGGAATGATATCATTCAAGCCCTTTCTGAGTTGTTTGGGCAAGTCGAGTTTTTTTATCTATCAAATATCAAACACCTCAGAAGGCAAAACTAAACCCAAATTGCATGCACATTTCTAATAGTGAAATTATAGGAGCCTGTCATGCAATACTCTGGATGGGGACCAACCTCTCACTGAGGATGATCATATAATGATTTTTATTTGTTCACATCCGCACCCAAACATATTAATATCATAACCACAAGTTTAAGATTCTAAACAAATCCATCCGACCATATCCTAGACATAGGCACCACAGATTAAGATTCCATACGAGTCTCAAATTTATGACCAACTTCTCTTGCCAAAATAAAGCATGGTGGAGAGACTTTTATCATCAGTGACACAAAAAGATGCAAAAAATGAAAAGGACTAGGCACTCAGCAAAAGATGCCTAGGACTGAGTCAAGAAAAGGAAGGAGAGAGAGACAGACCGGGGTGAGTTTTTGTTTCTGCGACTGAGGAGAAGTGCGGTGGACATCATATTGTGGGTGCATCCATTTGCCTCTTTCCAATCAATCCACTAGTTATTGTACAATGAAGATTCCAACTTCTAAAAAGGCATAGGCAACTGTTCAAAGGCTGACAAAAGAAGAAGGCACTTTAAAAGAGGATAGCTTTTTAAATTACTCCCATCTTTCTTTTCCTTTTCCTGCCTGGGAGGACATTCAAGTTGGGTAAGCTATCAGATGTGAAGAGGCTGTGAAGTGATTTGATTAAGCCAGGTGTTGGATATTTTCTAAAAACCGACTTAACAAAAAAAAAAAAAAACTCAAGAGGCACTTTGGTTGGCCTTTTCAAAACATTTCAAAGTTTTTATATATTTTAAAACTTAAAATGTTTTGTGCTTTTAATGAGGTGTGCCTTTTGGGGTTTAAATGAATGGATGTGATCCAATGGCCATAGGTTGATTCCGATTCTATAAATTAAGCCCATGTTTAAATTCTGAAGATGAGTGCACTCTAGAATATACTAACTCAAAAACGTAGAGATTATAGAGTTTTCTTTTTCTAAAAAAAAACCTCATCTTTTATTATATATTTTGTACTTTACAGGCAATTCCATATCTGCCTCTTAAGTGCAGTTTTGAGGCAGAGAGATGAATTGTGTAACGGGGACAGACTTTTCAACAAAAACCATTGCATGTGGAGAATTTGTTGTCTTTAAGATAACATCTTAATTGGTGTAAATTGCCTCACTCATATTTCTTAATTATTTATTCTAGGTTGTTTATTTATTTTTTCAATTGCACGTTCTTTGTAAGAGATTTTCCTCAACACTAGGGCCAAGAAGTGTTAGGTTTTGTCTTGTATTCCGGCTTAGCCGGATTGGTCATCTGAGTTAATTAGAACTGAGGTTTAGGGTTACTGATATTTTAGTCGTTATGTATGGGTTTTTTTGTTGGTTAAGAAAGCGGGAACTATATATATTGATGTACTATAATCTTAGATCCTAGGAGATTGAGATGAGATTATGATAGATGGGTTTTCTTCTCCGTAGATGTAGGCAAGGTTACCAAACTACATAAAATTATTGTATTCATGTGTGTGATTGTTTGATGGTGTGATTGTGTGTGTTCATCGTGATTGATCCATTAATCGCAGCTTTATTTGGTTGGGCTGCTTTTTCCAACAAAAAATTCTTATTTTTGGATTTTGGAATAAATTGTACTGAAGAAAAATAAAATTAGAATTTGTTGAAAGAGCCAAGAGGTGACTTACATTCTTCGAATGGCATGTCACTAATAATCACCTGTGGCCTAGCCTGTTTGTGGCATGATGTACCTCAAAACTCAAGTCACAAATGCAAGATGAAAATATGTAACTATACTCTATGATATACGGGATGCTCTAAATTTGGATAGATTTTTTTTTAATCAATAACAGTAACTTTTATTGCAAGGGAAAAGATTACGACCGTGTTTGGATGCTTTCCTATCCTATAGGAACTTATTTACACGCCAGTCACCAAATTAAATCTATATACATCTTGGACTTATTTGAGCTTTACATAGAGTAGGACTAACTATAAAGGTCTTATCTTGATCTTATCTTATAATGCATTCTTAAGATCAACTCTCCACCATGAACCTTGATCTTGGACGGTCGTAGATGAAACCAAGCAGTTGATAATCCTTTTGTTACAGAGGTTCTTCACTAGCTTTTTCCACATGCTTTTAGTTTTCTTCCCCATCTTGATCCAAGTAGGAAAACTTGGGTGTGAGGGATCGCCAGAGCTAGAGGAGCTTTTATATGTGATGGGAGGGGGTTTTAAGGCTTGGTGAAGAAAGAAAGAGAAAAAAGTACTTATCTTCGACCACCATAGCTTGGGCAAAGGGTAAAACAGTTAAAAATAAATTAAACCACAGTGAAGCCATTGTGATGACATTTCTGTCTTTTCCCATTAGCCCATAGAAATCAAGTTTAAGAGATGCTAATAAGAATCCCTAAAAAATATGCAGTTTGTGGAAGATAGATTGAAACCATGTTAATCTAGCTGCTGTGTTAGCCAGACACCAATATGATGATTCATTGTTGAAGCAGGCTACAACTTCTTGTTTCATTGAAGTCCAAATGTCGAATAGATAAAATTGGACCTTATAAAAATAAGATAAGCATCACTTAATTCCACTAGGGCAGATTGGCCAATCCTCATCAGAGAAGTAAAAAAGTTAGATATGCAGGCGGTTCAATGATCAAGGCTGGTTGTGGCATAAATTGATTAGCTTTTTTTTTTATGACCCAAGGTATTTCTCGCAAGCACAACATTCAGACCTTTGGCCTTCGGCTTGGGGGTGATTCGATTTTGACGAGCAAGGATTATACCTTACAAGGTACAAACATTGAAGCATACATATTATCTGGATGATGCAAGGGGCAGAAGTTGAACTCAAGACCTTAAGGAGCAAACTTGATGTTCTAACCACCTAAGCCACTGCCTTGATGGCAAATTGACAAACTTTGTTCATGACCACATATGACAAAGCACCCACAATGCTTCAATAGACAGCAGGATCCAAAGTAGATCACTTGCCAATGGGGAAAGCTTACTGTTGGAGTTCATAGGTGATAAAATTGGATGGGCTGCTTCCTCACCAGCTATGATAAAAATGTCCAAAATGTACCTGGTCTGACACAAAGCCAGTCTATCTTGATGTAATATAAACCCAATGCCTAAGGAAAAATGCATAGTGAGGCTTACTAGAGGGTAGTTTGCAACAATGAGTAACCAATTGTGGGGTCACTGTAAATTTAGAATAACACAAAATACTACACGTATCACCCTATGTGAACAATAGGAAACACTGAATCTAAAAATCCACCAACAAGGTGCTGAATGATGAAACCGATCACATGGGGCTTCAGTAAACTAAGTAACTGGCATATGCATACTTAATTCATTCAGACTCCCACCAAGAAAGCCGCTACATCAAGTTGTCATATGTGTCCAGTCACCCCAATTCATTGAGAAAGCCATAGAAATGTGCCTAATGACCAGGCTAAAAGTGACAGTGTAGTCAATTGCAACCCGTTGGGGATGGCCGCTGGCCACTGAGTAGGTCTCATATCTTAAAAAGGTGCCATTTGCTCATCGCTTCATTTGAGGATGCACTCACAGTACACCCACCAATGCTCATAGTGGGTGTTGGTTCAAAACCAAAGTCCAGTTTCTCACATTTTCCGCAGTTGCTTGTCCCTTCATTCTATGATATTCATTCGCTTGCGTGAATCAAGTGGGCCCAAAATTACTACTTGGGCCTTCAACTAGAATAAGGGGCGTATTGTTCACTTTCGCCATTGCCGGCACCATCCAACCGTAAGTCATGAGCCCATCATGAGCTGTAAAATCACAAAGCAAAAGCTGACAGTTAGGCAGATACTTAATTTAAAGGGCAAAATCTTCTCCAGCAGGAACATCTGCATGAGGGCATAATCTTTGGACGGTGGTTGTTTTCGCGGCCATCATCCTAGGGTGGGAACTGCCCCCAATGCCCCATGGAGCATTTGGGATTGAATGTCTCGGAGGAGAAAATTCCTCATGTTTTTCTTTTTTTGACCTTGCGATCCTGTCAGTCTGTGACTTTTGCGTGAAAGGGCTCAGGCGGTTGGGGCACATGAATGGGCAGATGGGCCAGCCCTTGAACGGGCTCAAGTGGGTTCTGCGAAAGGGCACTTATGGCATAGTTTTGTTGATTTGGCCCTCCTATGAGGGTCCCCGGGCAAGCCTTCATATGATCATATCATCATGGTATGTTGTAAATGTAACAAAAGTTATAGGCCAACTATCAAGATGACACCACCTTCACTTTTTTTTTTTATATATATCGGGCCCCGTTTGGGCCTCACAAAGCCTGCACAATGAAGACTGTTTTTTAATTTTTTTTATTATTCAAAGCCCAAGGGTTGGATGCGCCCAATTTTGAGGCCCAGTCTTGGACAATACCAGCTGGGCCTGAGCTCATTTTAAGGTTGGGTTCGACTTGGAATGGTTAACCTGAGTTAGTCTAGTTGGATCAAGTTGGGGTTACTGGGATGAGTGTCAAGTATGGATCCAAATGAATCTAACTCCTCGATTAATCAAGTTAAAGATGCCAACCTAATCTGTGAGTTGCTAGGTCATGTTTCAATTAATGCTGCATACTACTTCTACGTTTGTAGGGCTGATGTGAGTAATGTCCAATTTTAGCCTGTTTATAAGGCCTACTTAACAACATTGTAAAGATTTATAAGATAATTCATATGGGAGGGGAAGAAAATGCAGTAGCTTGTAAGCTAGATGGGCATGCACAAAATGTGGATGATATAGAAGTTTGGTGGTATCAAACTCCAAAGATGATTTTGCAGAATGTATTTGTTGACTATATGATTTGTTCCTAACTTATTACATGTGAGTTTTCTTATAAAAAAAATAAATTAGGCCTATTGTTGTGATGAATTCGGATTCCAGCCTCTCAGCTTACATATCACACCAAGGCCCAGCCTGATTATGATTTTTTGTTCATTTTTTGTAACTTTATCAAACAAACAAATTGTAAATTAGAATTCAAAAATTATAGCCTTTATTTTGTACCTTAATTTAATTATCTCTTATTAACTAGCCTAGAGGTTCCAAATGGCCCCAAGACTCTATACTCGATCTTTTCCAAATCTAAACGATTGATCAATCAAGTCAAAGTTACCTAAAACTATGAGTGTAAAAAAAAATTGAAAACTGGTCTCATCGACCGATTCAAATCAAACTAATGGTTAATAATGTGGTTTCACGGTTTGGTTACAGTTACGGTTATTAAATCAAAAAACTGTACTTGGCGGTTGCTTTTTTATTTTTAGTCTCAACTCACGATTATTAACCAAATCCAACCGTAACATACGATTCGGTTAACTATATATGTTTAATCGAACCATTACACTCTAAGTTATATTTTTATATCAATTTCAACCATTTTTTTAGCACGGTTATTCATAATCGAATTGCCTAATACAATTAATAGCAGTTAAATTTTTAGTAGTTTTTTCAGATATGATTACTGTTGCGGTTTTTAAAAACTGAAAATCATATAATAAGGTTTAGTTAACTATTTTTTTCAAAATCCATGGTAAGCCAAACCGTTAAACCCCTACCAAAAACCCCGAATTACTAGACCACTTCGGATTAGGTTAGCCGGGGAAGTCACTAATCTCCCCCACTAGTTAGTAGGTTTTTTTTTTTTTTTTAGCACCTTCGAACCTCAAATCTGCCGGAGCAAACCGTGTCCTAAGCAGATGAGCTACCCTTAGTTCGCACTAGTTTGTGGTTACCGACCACTTCTGCTCGCCGCCTCGCATAGTACTATCCGCTTAAAACGCTTTCTCGCTCTCTCTCGTGGTTTCTCTCTTTTTCCCTCTCTCTTCCTCTTACCCTAAAAAAAGAGGAAGGGAAGAGACAGGCTCTCGGTTTCCCATACTCGTTGAATAGATGACAGAGAACAGAAATTAGGGTTTCTTTCTGCAACTCGAATCTTCTTCTTCTTCGTCTTCCAATCAGTATTAATGGCGGCTTCCTTTCTCCTTTCAAAACCTAATGTCTCTCCACATCATTTCACTCGGACCATTAGACGGTAAATCTCTCTCTCTCTCTCTCTCTCTCTTGCTGAACTTCTGATTTCTATGTATGTAGTAATCAGTTGAATTCATGAACTGTATTCGTGTTTCTTTAAATTCCTTCATCTTGCAGAAATGGAGATAAGGGGAGGAAATATGGATTGGTCTTCAGAAGCCCACGATGCGCTGCAGACACTGCCTTTGGTGGAAACTCAGGTAAGATTCTATGCAAAGTTGCAAGCTTTTTCAACTTCAGGCTTCTGTTTTTGATTTAAACTCCAATAGTGGAAATGGATTATGCTTTTGGATCCAATCTAATCAGTTTTGGGGTTTTGCTTGATTGCTTTTTTATGCAATGGGAATGAATTTATTGCAATAACAATAGTCTCCCTAGGTTTTTGACAACATTTTTTTTCTGTACGGTGGAGATTGAGTTACTGCTTTAGATTGCATTTACCAGAGATCAATCCACATGATCGTGGCGATGTTCATCGGCTACCCGTCAAATATGTTTGGGTCCTTTTCAAATGATAAATTGCAGATCAATTGCTATATGAATAAAGGAATGGTTGCACAATGTATTGATTATCTTGCATTTGATCTTTTATTACCATGAGGAAACCCAAAGAATTGTTTTTCTTCTTTTGCTTTTTGCGCAGGCAACGTTGCCAAATTTCCTAGAGTGAATGTTTGGGATCCTTATAAGCGCCTTGGAGTAAGCTCTGATGCTTCTTCGGAAGAAATCCGTGGTGCACGTAATTTTCTTTTAGAACAATATGCGGGGCATGAGAGAAGTGTTGAGTCAATAGAAGCAGCTTATGAAAAATTATTAATGGCCAGCTTTAGGGCAAGGAAGAAATCAAAAATTAACTTGAAAAGCAAGTTGAAGACGAAAGTCGAAGAGTCTCCTCCCTGGGTGAAACGATTGCTTGAGTTTGTAGAGCTTCCCCCAACTGATGTGATTCTAAGAAGATTGTTCCTCTTTATTTTTATGGGAGGATGGAGTATAATGAATTCTGCTGACGGTGGACCTGCTTTTCAGGTATTTTTCTTTTTATGCATGCTTAATAGGAATTGTTGGAAGAAGGGCTGCTTGGCCCAATGGTAAAGGCTTACTGGTAGCGTCCCGAAGGACGCGGGTTTAAGTCACGAAAACAGCTTCTTTAAAATGAAGGTAGGGCTGCGTACATCTTGCCCTCCCCAGACTCCTCTATGCGGGAGCCTCGTGCACTGGGCCGTCCTTTTTTCTTTTTAATAGAAATTGTTGGGCCCTAAATTCCTAATTCATCAGGATGAGAAATGTGAAGTGTCGTGGAGTTGCGGTGCTACTATTCCTTACAACTGGGCGCATGGTGCAGTGATGCAGGGATTTGATAGCCCTGTGTGGTCTGTGGATGGCAAGAGTACACTTGGAACATCCTAGCTATCTGATAGGGATGTTAAGGGCGGCAAAACAACAACATTTTTAGTAAATGGATAAACATTAAATCGATGCCTAGGAAGTAGTATCTCCAAATCCTGTTAAATTTTAGGGAAATCCTATAAATACAGTACAGCTGATCAGATGAATGGTTTTCATAAATGATAACCAAATAAAGTACCAATTCGTGTGGAATGGGCACATCAAGACATTGTACAGGCATGATTATGCATACCAAACCTTTTTACTTGGTCAAATGAAATTTGTGTTTAGCATCCTGATCTTAGGCTTAAGTTATTTTCAACAGTAAGAAATTAGAAAGTAATAAATGGTCCTCCAGTTTAGTGGTACTTTCTACTTTACGTAGATAATGTCTCTAATTCTCTGACCTACTAAAAAATTCACTTTGAAGACACACACTACAAGAGGTATCAATCCTTGGTTGTTTCTGTGGAGCGGTGATGCAGCTCAAGGGTTAGGGCTTGCGTGGAAGTGCCTAAGCACGTGTCTAAGGACACTTCGAATTTTCAGGATGACTTCAACACACACGAGGATACGCCTCTTTGGGAAAACCTAATTCTATTAATCATCCAAATCTGAAAATCTCTTCTCTACAATGCCATATATATAGTAAAAGCAAACTTAATGTGTAAGAAAACCCTACCCTAGTAATGAAAACTTTCCTAATAACAATTTAATTAGAATTCTACTAATAATAATTCTAATCTAATTTAAAGAGGGGTTGCTGGGGCCCAGACTGCATCAAGCGGAGGTGCGTTACCATTGAGTTACTAGTTTAAACAATAATACTAATAATTATAATAATGTCAAGGGTTGTCTTAATAAAACAGAAAATGCAGGGAAGTTTTGCACAAATTGCAGAAATTTTCTGCAAAACAGTTTAGCAAACAGGGGTTTATTGGGTTATTTTTAGATGAACCTTGATGCGCCCAAATCCAATAAAAACCCATAGCAGAAGGGTTACCCAAGAGTGGAGAGAATAATAGCGGGGTCGATCTCGAAATGGAGGTTCATTGAGGCTCCACAGCCCAATTCTCTTGATTGTTCTGGCCATTCAGATTTCTGAAATTTTCCTGTTTTGATTAGATTTTAGCAAGGTCTTTATCATTAGAAGGTTTGGGGTGTCAAGGAAAGGTAGTGGGATTTGTTTAGAACTAATTTAGAATAGTTTTACTGGGGTTTTCTATAGATTCTGGCAACTACATACTATTGGTTGACAATACTAAGGGACGGTATGCATTCAGTTTTGGACTTTCTGCCATTATCAATAAAGTTGCATTGGTTTTTCTTCTCTTTTGAATCGACTAAGGCCTCCGTTGGATTGAGATTTCTGCATTTAAGGTCAGTTTGTAGTTTATTTGGCTTCTGTTTTTATTGACAATTTCTAAATTTTGTAAAATTTTCTGGTTTCTTGAGTTGTGGGTCGTTATAGTCTAATGTTGTTAATCAGGACTGTGTCGATATATATAATATAGTCATCCATAAAGAGGCTTGGGCTTTCTAGAGGTCGATCAATTTCTTCGACCTCTGTGTCCTGAGAGTGCTCTTGCCACATGTGGCACAGCCTTCGAAGTATCTCAGCCTGCCAACGACTGCATACACTGGCTTTAGATGAGCCACCAACTTCAGATAGCTATCACGCTCAAACTTCCCTCCCCTAGAAGTTGCCTCACATTGCACCCTTGTCGTCTCTTCCTTATTATGCATTCTTAAGCTTTCTTTTCTTGTTGCATATATCTCTTTCTTGGATGAAAGTTCCCCCCTCTTTGCTTTCAAATAATCCCTCTTGAGAAGCTCTTCTTTCTACTGTTTTTCACTGCTCTTTGACGATTGTTTTATGTTTTCCTGCATTCAAGAGTGCAATCTCAATCATGTGCTTCTCCAATTCACCACCTTATAGTAGGGACAATAGTACACTCTTTTTTGTATATATATTTCCTTCATCCTGATCACAAGCCCAAGCAGGATCTGCGTCACACACCATCTTATCTGCAAATAAAAACATCATACGAAAACCAGTAGTTGAGCTTTGCATCAACAACAAAAGATCCCTGTTTATTTTTGAAAACTAATTAATCATGTAAAGAAGTTAACTAAATCCAATAAGAAAAATATAATCAACAAAAGAAAGTAACCCAAAGGTGTATTTGAGCATCATTGTGGGCTAGCTGGAGGATAGAAACCTAAAAATAAGGTTTTGTTGATGATTTATCCAAAAAAATCAATTTTTTAATATGTAATAAATTCAAAAATAAAATCATAAAAAGTTCAGTTTTATGGCCTAAGCAATATGGATTTACAACTAAGGTATGCATGTACGATAACGAGATGTTTTATGGTTTCATAAATTATTTTCGTGGGATTTTTTTTACTAAAAAAGATATAAAAAATGAATAATTAGTATGTAAATATAGATATTTAAATTATTGTGGAAAAGGATGAGAGAAATTTGAGGGGGCTGTCAAATGACCAAATTGCCAATAGGTTGTGATATCGTAACTCATTGTTCATGATTCTAAAAGACCCTATATCCCCATGTAACTGTTTCTGTGTTCTTCTTGGTTGCCTCTTTTATAGTAGGGCATCTTCCATCCTTTACTTTTTAGTCCTTGTTTGTTTGTCTTGGTTGATATTGAATATTAATGAATGGATTGAAGAAAAACCAGAACTAAGAAATCGGGTTAGTTTCACAAACTCTGTATTCTCACACTGAGAAAACTGATCTGTTCCTTTCCTCAGTTATCTACAAGAGTTTTGTGTAGTGGGTGAGATGGGCTCTGTAGATTTATGGGTTGATAACTCTAGTGACTTGAGACCATTGAATGATTTTTTTTTAAGGTCTGGATTCAGGGGTTATCAGTAAGGCCATTGATGTAGGCTGGGGTTAGGGTTTCCGGGAAGTGCCGAAGCACAATTGGGCGTCCGAAGACACTTCAAACGTCTCCAAAGAGACAATAAACGAGGACCCACCTCAATGGGAAAACCCACAATGCAATTAATCAACTTTCTGAATAATTCTTTGCTGAAATGCCATATAAATAAGAAAGATAACTTAATGCCTAAGAAAACCTAGCCTAATGATGGAATCTAAATAAATTGGAAACTTAATCCTAATTACAACTCATAAAACAAAATAAAATTTAATGGAATGGAGAAACAGAATTCATGTAGCCAACTCCAACATTGTTGGGATAAGGCTTTGATGATGAGGAGGAAAATAAAATAAAATTTAATGACATAATTACTAAATAAAAAGCCTGAATCTATGTGGACCCTACACATGTGGCCATTGTGGTCTATGCTGCATCAGCCATGCTTCTTTGTCTGATTGTTGTAGTTGGGTCGTCCTTGATTGCAGTTTGTTCTTTTTGGGGGTTTGGAGATAATAGCTGTTGAACATTAATCTTGGAAACAGTGAATTGATAGGTGTTGTTTTGGATTTTGTGGTTGGTTTGGATCAGCTTAGAGTCCATAATCTCTTTGACAATCTTCTTAGAGGTGGAGCACCATCTGATTTGTTCTGATTGCAGCGATTATAGGTCCTTCATTTGAGCTGCAGTAATTTCAATGTATTCCAGGCAGGCCACAGCGGCAAACATAGAGCAAGGAGGAGAAGATAGACCAAAAAGAATGAGAAATAAGACTTCTGAATACAGCAGTCGCCCTACGACGTATGGGCATTTTTGTAGTTTGACAGTCTGAAGCACTTTGCAGTAAATTTGGGAAAATCTTTTTTGGTAATTAGTAAGTCAAAGATGTACTTTTTAGTAACAATCCCTTTTTCCCGAAGATAAACAAAATAAAAAATGAATAATAAACCCGAACCATGTGGATCTGGACATTCAAAAATTTTAATTGATTGGTCCATGAAATGAGAGTCCATTTCATCACTTTTTTCCTCAAGCAATTTGAGAGAAATCATGTGAGTTTTAAAAGTTCACAACTCACCTTAGCAAAAAATGAAATATATTAGTACATCACAGCTTAAACTCACTAGGTTTGAGGCAACCAGGTTCAAATTTAAATCACTCTTAATACATAAGTTTAATCTCCCTAGATTATGTAAGAAATCCCCATGTTTTTCATGTATCTATAAAAAGGAAACCAGTTTTAACTTATTTCTTCAAGAAAATACATAAAAAGAAGAGTATGCACATATTTTTATGATTTGCTTGAAGTCCGTGTAAATTGTTATGCTTTCAACTACGCTGAAGCAACACCAATTGGTGTTTTTTGGACAAGCAAAAGTTAAAAGAAAGTGGAAGAGGAAGCTAAAGCAGTGCAAGAATGCTTATAAAGTGCTGCTGAACAAGAATTTGAAATCATCGAACATGTGATGGTTGGCTGAAAATACCAATAATATTATCGACATGACGTGATATAATCCCCACTACAATATTGAAATACTATACCGGCATCAAACACTATATTGGACTGGCCATTGATGGCAGATAATTTTCTTGTTTGAGGTATTATGTCAGCTTCTAAATCATGTGAAGACATGGGAGCATTACTTAACAATGTAATTAGCATGGATAAGCAAGTTTATGTTTGGCTAGGACCTTATGGATTGGTAGTCTTAAAGTGGAATGTTGATTTAACCTCAAGTTGCAATCTTAGCGTATCCTGAACTGGTGGGCCGTTAAGACTGAAATGAGAGGTTGAAGCTATCAAGTGAATTGGAGTGCTTGTTAATACAAAATAATCGAAGGGGACTCCAAAAATGCCATTTCTTGGGTGAAAGTTGTGGCGAAGGTTCTGTGGAGGTTGGTGCAGGAAATGAGGGGGGATTAGGCTGCCATCTCTATCAATGTGAATTTCCTTGTTCATGTCCTTCAGGAAGTTACTGGTGCCACTATCAGATATGTTATCTGGGAATGGTGGAGAATTGATGTTTGTTTGTTCTGTGATGCCATAATAGCATATTATTTCCACTTCATCTTGTTGGCGGTGGCCTTCTACAGTTTTATTTTAGTTTAATAGAATCTCTCTCTCCAGATAATAACTATAATAATAATAATCACCGTTAGGCATCTTTCATCATTGTATGTAGGTGTGAATGACTGGTTAAAATGTTCTTTTACTTGTTTCACAGGTTGCACTCTCACTGGCTTCATGCATATACTTCCTCAACGATAAGACCAAGAGTCTAGCTAGAGCTTCAATTCTTGGGTAAGAGCTGATCATCAAGAAAGTAAAACTTTGATGGAAGAATGCCAGCGCATATGTTTCTTATGTTGGCTAGCTATTTTTAATAGCTGCACACTCTATATGTAAAGTGGAAACATCGATGGGGTGCATGACTGATAATGGTACCAGATTCTTCATGGATACATGTAGCATGCTGTTTTCGTGTGTCCTACTCAGAGCTTTTATCTCTTATGGTTATTTTCTTATCTTCTTTGACATATTGTCTGGTAGGAATGGTCCATAACCCCAAGCTGCAAGATATTGCCTTGCATGAAAAAAACTAGAGTCATATACCTTGTTATGTATAGGATACTGTTATTTGTGTCTTCTTATTTTTATCCGGGTATTAAAAATTAATCTTTTCCCCATTCAATTATTTATAACTTAGTCAACCCCATATTGATGGGATGAAGCTCATGATGATTAGGATTTATTCATTTCTTTGCTAATTGTTTCAGCTTTGGAGCTCTTGTGACTGGCTGGGTGTGCGGTTCTTTGCTAGTTCCAATGCTTCCAACGAATCTCTTGCCATCGACATGGACGCTTGAGCTTGGCACTTCTTTAGTGTCATATATTTTTTTGTTTCTTGCATGTACTTTTGTCAAGTGAACCTCATTCCGTATTGTTGTGCTTTCTAAATGTGGGCTTTTGGTCTAAAATCATCTGTATATGAAGATATCATGAGATGTGCGCCTTTGTCTTCCACGTTCTAACAGTAATGATATTGTCCGCAGATTGATTCGACAGGTGTGAGGTAGTCAAACTAATAATTTTATCTGTGTTTGGTTCTGTTTTGATGCCCTCTTTATAGCTTGATTCATTTAATTGGCAGCCTTATTGGATTACATGTCGTACCGTCCAACGGTGTCCCTCGATTGCCTCTTTCTAAGCAAACATTGTGTGGGCATCCCATAGTTTGTGGCCTTGTCAGGTTGGCCCATATTTTATACACTCATTTATTTTAATTGTGCCCAATGGCAGGTTCAACTTTATTTGATATTTATTGAAGGATGGGGCAATATATATATATATGAATATTTGATGACGTAGGGTATTTTTTTCCAGTCTAGCCTACGGACATTTAGCCTTCGGCCACCTGATTCTAAAGAATAAGGACTATTTTCTAAGAGTTATATGTATGGCTGCACACATAGTATCCACATAAAGCAATAAGCAGGAGTTAAATTTGAGATCTTAGAGAGCAAATCTAAGTCTTAAACCAATTGAGCCACCACCTTAATAGTGAGGTAATGTATTTTGAATATATGGATTCCTAATAGGGGACCCCTTAACACAATTTTCACGAATCTGAGTCTTTGGGATCCAACTTTAAATCTAGGGCACGATAATCGTAATATTAAGCTAGGATGCCAATGAACGTACTAGAGAGCCATTGTCATGTTCGAAAATATTATTTTAACCAGAGAAAAGATTTGTCATAATTGGAAGATAGCCATATCGTACATGGATTAAAAATATCGTAAACTAGTGAAATGTTGGCCCTAGTGTCATAAATGGGAGCGCAAAAATAGAGTTTCTGTTTTTACCCCAGCCAAAGGGAGCAGGATTTCCATACATGGAAAGGTGGTATAGCGGTGCTTGAACCTTGGACACCCACGTGAGAACTGCCGCTCGCATTAAAATAGAGTTGAAAGGGATCATATCCATGATATTGATTCAGTTTTGTGGAAAGGCGGGCATGAGCAACTGTCTTGCTTCCAATCGCTTGGGAAGCAGTTATTTTACCTAGGGCTTATGGAGGTAACTTAGAACATCAATCCAACGCTTTCAATATTAAATTTCATTTGGCGTCTGCTCTATGAGAACGTATGGTGGGCGATGCTGATTAATAAATAGTATCCGAAACAAAAGTTTCACTCGGTGCAACTTCAGGGTCACATTTCTCCTCTTAGGAAATCGATGATGAAAAATAGGCACAACATTGCAGGCAATATTAGATGGGTTACAGACGGGGGATAAAGTCAATGTCCTAGAAGATGTTTGGGTCTGGACTTAGGTAGCCTCAAGGATATTTCTTCTCTAGTCAGAGGTCTAACCTGGGTTTTGGAAATCATACGATTAAGAAAATTTGGGAATATGACATATTTGGGAAAATCCTTAATATCCCTCTGGGACGGCACATTCCTTGCTGAAATAAGAATGCAGCGGGTAAATGCTTTTTTTTTTTTTTGGCTGAAATTTGGTTAATGCTCTTTAAAAGACATTTACAATACCATTTTTCCTACACCAATAGGGCCACAACTACCTCGGAAAAACAGTATGGAATCTCCCTCTTCCCCACCCCCTCCCCCCCCCCACCCCCACCCCACCCCCCCCCCAACAAAAAAAAAAAAAAAAAAACTTTTTGAATTCCAATAGTTGTGCCTGTCGCCTCATTCAACTTGAGACTATAGACCCCATGCTCCTACAACCTGAGACTATAGACCCCATGCTCCTACCATGTCCCTTGGCAAAAACAATATGGATAATACTTGTTTCCAATCGACTGATATCACACAACCCCTTCACATCGCCATCATTTGGGGCCTGGTTCTGGAACTGTTCAAAATCAGACTGCATGATTGCTATGGTAGTGGTTTGGTACATTTGGAAAGCAAGGAATAACTACGTGTTCAGAATGCATCCTATCCACCCATCTCTTATACTGCATCAAGCCTTGAATTTTATACTCCAGTGGAATGTGACCACCATTTTAAATCCTTTACCAAGCTCAAAATTCCTTCCCCTATTCTATGGTTTCCTTCTCCCCAAAATAGAATCAAACTGAATTTTGATGGCTCCTTCTTTCATAAGGATTTACCAGCAGGAGCTGGGAGTAATTTTAGAGAAGGGGATGGAATGATGCTAATGGCCTTTTCAAGGCAAATTCTTAATTAATGTCCTTTAGAAGCAGAAATGAAAGCTTTATATGAGTGCTTGAGTAGCTTTTAAAATGTAATTGTAGAATGTGATTCATCCCCCGTACTTTTGAATTTACCATGGAGCTTAATGATATGGAAAAGAATTCAGAGAATATACAAGTCATGCAAACTCATGGCACATTTCCTTATATTTCAGAGATGGCAATAAAGTGGCTCATCATCTAGATCATCTAGCTAGACTAAGCGCTGTCAAGGCAGTGGCTCGGTTGGATTGATTCTTGAGTTTGCTCTCCAAGGTCTTGAGTTCCACTCCCTCCCCTTGCGTTATTCGGATACTATGTATGCGGCCATGTATATACCCCCTATAGATTAGTCCTTTGACACCTCAGCCAAGTGTTCCAAGCCAGTGCAGCAGGCAATTTCATGTGGATACTCTACTGGGCAGCAGGCAATTTCATGTGGATACCCTACTGGATAGCTTTGATGTCAATAGTTCTGATGTAAATATTCCTGATGCAAGGAATGGGTCATGCTAGACAAGGTCCTACTTCTCATAGTCCAGGGGGTTCTGGGTCTTTGTATGTAAATAGTTCTGGAGACTGAGGAGGTTAATCTCGTGTATTGTTGTACCCTGTTTATGTCTAGGTTAGGTTCTGTGTTTGCTTTGTTAAAAAATTATCCTTTCTTAGCAAAATAAAAAGGATGATATTTGGAATTAAAATTCATGGGACCCAAGACAATTAATTATAGTTGGAACAAAACCTTGTTAATCTAATTATAATCTACATTTGAACTTTCTAATTGCTATCAATGTTATAAAATTGTTTTATAATGTGAATCACACTTCCATTTAATCAATACATAGATAATTCATCAGGGTAAATTGTACATGACAAATAACATAATAATATCATAAAGTATAATGCATATCTGGTATACAGCATAAGGTAGGATTATATTGCCATTTGCTAGTCTGGCTTGCTTGTCTGCAAAATCACCCAACATGTGGCAAGAGTTTTAGCCAATCATAATTGTTGAACATTAGCCATCCTGTGAGGAGATACAGCTTTAAAATCATAGTGGTGAAAAAATTCTAGCCCACTGAATAAGAAGACAAGCAAAACTAAAGCATAAGTCCAAAATCAATTACCAAAGTAACACTAAATGGATGGCTATGAATATCATCAAAATCTCTTATTTTTAAGGCATTGCTAGTCAAATTGTGAGTTGTTCTAGATCAACAGGCTTCTCATGTTTTCAAACATCGTTTAGATGCATAGATTCCAGAGTCCACAGAATCCTACTTTCAATAATGAGGATGATTCCAGACATCTTCCAAAAGGAGAATTTCCTTCAAACCATAGACTAGAGGATTCTAACCAACCCAGATTGGAATTACATGGCAAAAGCATATGTAAGAAAACATTGGAATTCTCACAGACAAATTATAGGATTCCCAAATCCAACCAAGGCATTAGACTGAACCTCCGAAGCAAGCTTCAACGCTTCTAATACAGATAGAATCTCATCTATAATACAAACAGAATGAGGACTGGGTTAGTTGAGAAAATAAGTTTTTATGGGAGATTAGTATTATTATGTGCATTGACTTGTGCAGAATATCTACATATACATATTGAAGTTTCTGAGACAGCCTAGATCAATAAAACCATAGATCAGGCCTCCAATCCACACAATAAAGCACACTGCAGACTGATGGAAGAGAACCGACATGATATACACACAGAAATTAGGCTCAAAATAACTCTCAGAAACGTATCAAGCTTGACACAAAGGCAAAGCGCTTTGTGATAAAAACTTCTCTAAATTTCAACCCAAATGAAAGTTATAACTTAAGTCATGACTAAATTTCAATTTCAATCAAGAGACTCGCCCGTTCATTACAAGAATAGTTATATGAGTTTCAAAAACATATCTGTTCCTTACCTAACAAATTGGACTCCTAATAGCTACCCCAGAAGTACATCCCATTCATACTTCAATCACTCATGGTTTAGTTTCCACATAGTAGGTAACAGAAAAACAGTTCAAAGTAACACAAATAGTTACATTCCCGTGAGAGATTCTCGAGGCAAAAACTTCCACAAATCGTTGCCAAAATGGCCCCACTTCAATTGCATCAGCTTTAAGCTTGTGCTAGAAAATGTAATCTTCCACTCTATGCTTTCACCATTTAAACAAAGTTCAGAATTCAGGTCTCTGTGAAAGTTCAAAATGTAACTTGAGAAACATTAAACAGAGATGCTTGGACTTTCTCATCTTAGTATGATAGATCAACCATATTTCCCTGCAAGTACTTTTCATAAGAGGTCAGATCAAAATGGCCATGACCACACAAAGCCATGAGAATGACTTCTGACTACCCAGTTTCGCTGCAATGAAGTGCTTCTCTAATCGTGGCAGCAATGGCATGAGTCAGTTCTAGTGCTGGTATCAGTCCCGGTGACCTAGCAAATTGTATGGCACCTACAACAAATTATTTCTTCAAGAAAATACATAAAAAGAAGAGTATGGACATTTTATGATTCGGTTGAAGTTCGTGTAAATTGTTATGCTTTCAACTATGTTGAAGAAACACCAATTGGTGTTTGACAAGCAAAAGTTTAAAGAAAGTACAAGGGGAAGCTAGAGCAGTGCAAGAATGCTTATAAAGGGCTGTTGGCTAAGAAATTGAAATTGTTGACCATGTGACAGTTGGCTGATAATACGAATTATATTGGCGACATGACACTATATAATCCCCACTACAATATTGAAACACTATACCGGCATAAACCAATACCTTATTCCCATTGTAGTGATATTTTAAACCACAGTTGGACTGTCCATTGATGGCATATAATTTTCTTGTTCAAGGTATTATGTCAGCTTCTAAATCATGTGAAGATGAGGGAGCAGTACTTAGCAATTTAATTAGATGGATAAGAGAGTTTATGTTGGACTACCAGCCTATGGATTGGTAGCATTAAAGTGGAACGTTGATTAACCTCAAGTTGAAATATAAGCGAATCCGGAACTGGTGGGCCATTAACACTGAAACGAGAGGGATTGATGCTATCGAGTGAATTGGAGTGGTCATTAATACAAAATAATCGAAGGGGACTCCAAAAATGCCATTTCTAGGGTGAAAGGCATGGCAAAGGTTCAATGGAGGTTAGCGCAGGAAATGATGGGGATTAGAATGCCATCTCTATCAAAGAGAATTTCCTTGTTCATGTCCTTCAGGAAGTCACTAGTGCCACTAGCAGATTTGTCATATCTGGGATTGGTGGAAAATGTTCTATAATGCCATAATAGCTCATTATTTCCACTTCATCTTGTTGGAGGTGGCCTTCTACATTTTTATTTTAATTTAATGTAATCTCTCTCTATAAATAATAACTATAATAAAAATCACCATTAGGTATCTTTCATTATTGTATGTAGGTGTGAATGACTGGTTCAAATGTTCTTTTACTTTTTGACAGGCTGCACTTTCATTGGCCTCAATGATGAGGCCAAGAATCTAGCTAGAGCTTCAATTCTTGGGTGAAAGCTGAAAATCAAGAAAGTGAAACTTTGATAGAAGAATGCCAGCGTATATGTTCCTTTTGCTGTCTAGCTATTTTTAATAGTTGTACACTTGTCTATAGAGTGCAAACATCTATGGGGTGCATGACTGATAATGGTGCTGGATTCTTAATGGATACATGTAGGATGCTGTTTCAGTTGTTCTACTCAAGCTTTTATTTCTTTGAGTTATTTCTTACCTTCTTTCAACATCTTGTTTGGTAGGAATGATCTATAAGCCCAAGCTGCAAGATATTACCTTGCTATGTATAGGATACTGTTATTTGTGTCTATTCTTATTCTCATCTGAATATTAAAAACTAATTTATTTATTTCTTACACAACCACATACTGATGGGATGAGGTTTTTTTTTTTTAAGAATGATGATGGGATGAGGCTCATGATGATAACGATTTATTCATTTCTTTGTTAATTGTTTCAGATTTGGAGCTCTTGTGACTGGTTGGGTGTGCGGTTCTTTGCTCATTCCAATGCTTCCAACGAATCTCTTGCCATCGACTTGGACACTTGAGCTTGGCACTTCTTTAGTGCTGTATATGTTTTTGTTTCTTTCATGTACTTTTCTCAAGTGAACATCATTCTGTAATGTTGTGCTTTCAAAATGAGGGCTTTTGGTATAAAGTCATCAGTATATTAAGCTAGCATGAGATGTGAGCCTTGGTCTTCAAACAGTAATGATATTGTCCTCAGATTGTTTCAACACGTGTGAGGAAGTCAGGTAGAGCATTTGATAACTTTATCTGTGTTCGGTTCTGATTTGATGCCCTCTTTATAGCTTGATTAATTTTGTCACGAATCAGAACTTAAGGCCCATCGAATTCCACGTCACAACTTACCAAAACATCTCATTGCACACATATCAAATCCATTTGCATAAAAATTCCAAGCATTTACCTAATTAATGAGAACTCTTCTTTTTAGATTAAAAGATCCAATAACAATATCAATCTAAGCATAATTAAATAAAATGAAAACCAAAACACCACTACAAAGTCTTGGAAGTTTCAACTAAATAAACGGCGGCCCAGTGCACGAAGCTCCCGCATAGCGGGGTCTAGGGAGGGCAAGATGTAGCAACCTTACCATCATTTTGAAAAAGCTGTTTTCGTGACTTAAACCCACGTCCTCCAGAACGCTACCAGTAAACCTTTACTGTTTGGCCAAGCCGCCCTTCTTGGAAGTCTCAACTAAATAAAATAAAAAAAAATAGTTCTTTTTCTATTCTTCTATGTGAGTCCAATGCTCAAGTGCAAATCCCCGAGTCTATCTCTTGGTCATCAAAACTTTCTTGACTCTCTACGTTCTGGTTACCTAGATTGGGGCAAATTCACAAAATATCAATACACCTAAGTGAGTAGAAAATCTAATCTAATTATGCATAAGACAACAAATTAAATAGGATTACACAACAAACTTAATATAATATCCAAAGTCCAAAGGTCTCACTCAAAGTAAGGGCAAGGTGAATTGGGTCAAATCTAAGGACAACTCCCCATCCACTTGGCAGCACATGCCCAAAATCAAGCACCACAAAGGATGCCAAAAATAGCAAAATGGTACCTTCAAAATAATCTCCAAAACCCACGTGTATATTACAAAATGACCATCTAAGGTCTAAAGCAAAAGTGGCCAGAGAGCCCAAAATTATTCTTCTGTCCAAACAAAATTGGCCATAGGATCCAAAATTATCGAAATGGTACCACAAAATTCTTTCTTTTTTTTTTTCTGAATGGTGTGATGTATTTATCAAGGCAAAGCCAGTACATAAGCATATACTGAGATGCAAAGAAAAAGACAAAGAAACCAAAAACACCATCCAAAGAGAAGATGAGGCACTGATGCACCTAATACTCAGGGCAGCAGACCAGAAAAGGAAGAAAAAGGACTAAGGAACAAAAATCATCCTTCCAGAACTATCTGAGCCAACAAACAAATCATCCAAAATTGGCCATTTGTATGGGGATGTCAACCCATACAGTGCTAGTGGTCTAAGGTGTCCAAAGGGTTCCTCCAAACAAATTAAGTCATCCTAGTTTCCTCGATTGTCCAAATTCAAATAACAAATATCTTTCCAAAATTTGACATTCAACATGTCCTCAACATCTATAATGGGCAAGTTCCATAAACAACCCCTCTCACCTTATGTGGATTTAAACTGCCCCAGTCCAAATCAAAATTGGTATCCAATGTGTGAGGGGTCAATTACATGACTAGCCCTTTTACAAGTCTAAGGGAAATATTCAATTACAACGTTAATTAAAACAGTCACAAATACAGATCTCATAATCTATCAAAGGAGTACATGTGAAATCCTCCAATAGCAGAGGCATGTATTCATCCACAATGATGCCCACGTATAAAATAAACTTCCATTACAATAAGTCAGCAATTGGATGACAGCAACAAATAAGCATTTATTCAAATTGCACACACGAATTTAGATTCACATTTCCAACCAATATATTTGAATCTGAATTATAAACTAACCCAAAACTGTCATCATATATGAGTTATTGGAAAATATAGATTACATAATGATCATTGTTTCAAATAATAGTAAAAAACAGGGGTTATTTATAATTTCAGAAAGCTTGACATTAGAGAAATCACTTAAAACATTTTCCAATACAGTAATGGGAAGTATCAGGCCCTCAGTTGTAATTTCAGAACATCCAGAATTCATGAAAATGGCCTAAGATATAATAAGGGAATGTAACAAGCTCTTCTTGCAAATTTCTGAAACTATAGAATCAAAGAACTAGACTAAAATCAGGTTCAAATATAATTACCATAGTTCTTTAGGGGATTAGTCTTAAAAAGGGTTTTAATTAAATAATTTTAGAACTGCAGGTGCTTTTCTGGAATTTCCAGAAACTAGAATAATGTTGATATAAAACAGAGCCCTTTCCGTGAGAAAGGGTCTCACACCAGGTCTGGTTGTAGCAGTTGGATAGTGGGCCCCAATGGTCCCAATCCAAAAAGGACCCCACCCCCTAGATCACCCATCAGTGGCTTTTCAGATGACTGGCCATGATCTTTGATTGGGTGGCCATGGGGAACCACAACCACTGTCAACCAAGACAGTGTCCTGGCGGGCTCGAATTTGAAAATTCCAATTTCTGGTTTGATTTTCTTGCCAACCATCCATCTTTGATACAGAATTCATTGTCTAAGAAGCCTACTGCTCATAGAAAACCAATTGACCAAATTTCCATGCCTGGATTTGGGTTTATATCATGAAATCTGTTGGTTAGAATGTCGACAGCAATATCAGGGGTACTGTAGCAGTCTCCCAATGGAGGGAAAACTCAATTAATTCAAGCTTTATAACATTGGGCCAAAATATTGAAACCCATTCATCATTCATTCATTATTCTAACATTAATCATCCATCATCCAATCCTTACATCCTAACCCACATTAGTCCACATCCACCATGCATCAATTCCATAGTTAACCCTTCATCAAACCCCCTACAAACACTGTCGGCCACAAGATTTTAACCCAACACCGCAATCAGACAATATAATTCATAAAAACAGCCATGGTTTAACCTCAGTGCATCATTACATATCTAGATTAATGCACTGAATGCCAGAGTCTAAAAGAAAGACCAATACTCATAAGTAGAATGAGAAATTTACTCACCTCAATTATGCTATGATGCCTCTATCAACTACTGCTGAGTCTTCCTTTTCTACTACAGATCTCCCTTCTAACCTCTTGATTTGGAACTAGGGTTTTAGGCTTTGGAAAAGAGAAATGCAAGAGAGAGTTAAGTGGGAGAGAGATGATATTGGTTCTCTCCATGCAGCCTCCATATATACAGCCTAGTATCCCCTTCTCTCCATCGACTTCTTATTTGAGTAAAACTCTACTGCCCAAGGCGTGGGACAGTCCTCATTGTCAAATCTCCTTAAGGCTATGGGGTTGAACACACTAAGACACAGTTGGGTCCCATCTAATGTACTAAAAGCTTTCTAATGTAACTCAAGTGTCCCAAAATTCTAACAACTAAGAAAGGACTAAATCAAAGCAATTAATGGTCCCCGCACAATCACATAATAAAGCATCACATTATGAGAAAATTTTATAAAAATATATGCAACAATTAAATCCATTGGAATTTCCTAATCCCTGATAGGACTTAGGGTTGTTACAAATTTGATTGACAACCTTATTGGATTACCTCTCCTACTGTCATATGGCATCGCCTATTTGATTGCCTCTTTCCAAGCAAACATTGTGTGGGCATCCAATAGTTTGTTGACTTGTCAAGTTGGCTCATATTTTATACTCTTTTATTTATTTATTTGTGCCACGTAATGAATCTAATGGCAAGCTCAACTTCTATTTGATCTTATTGAAGGATGGGGAAATATATTTTGAATATATAGGATCTAATATGGGTAATCCCTAACAAAATTTTCATGAATCTGAGTCTTGGGGCTCCAACTTTAAATCTAGGGAATGTGATATTAAGCTAGGACGCCAGTGAACCTTCAAATGAACTTACTAGAGAGCCATTTTGTCATGCTCAAAAATATTATTTTAACCAGAGAAAAGATTTTTCATAATTGGCTGATAGACATATCGTACATGAATTAAAAATATCTTTCAGACTCATGAAAGGTGGGCCTAGTAATAAAATAGAGTTTTTTTATTTTACCCTAGCTAAGGGGGCGGGGTCCCATGAAAGAGCCCATACACGCAGGAACTGAAGCCCACATGTGAGAAGGGAAGCCTGCACAGATGGGAAAGGTGGCATATCTAGGGTTTGCACCTTGGACAATCAAGTGAGAACTGCCGCGCCCACTAAAATAGAGTTGAAAGGAATTGATTAAAAGTTCTCCTGTCTATATTATTAAGGATCATGCTGATTCAGTTTTGTGGAAAGGCAACGGTCATGAGCAACTATCTCTAATTCCAATAGCTTGGGAAACGGTTAATTTACCTAGGGCTTATGGAGGTCTAGGTACAAGAATCTTAGAATATCAATCCATAGGTATAAGAAACTTAGAATGTTAATCCAAATATTTCAATACTAAATCTCATTTGGCGTCTGCTCTATGAGACCGTACGGTGGGAGATGCTGATTAGTCAAAAGTAAACCCCAAACAAAACGTTTTACTTGATGCAACTTCACTTCAGGGTCACATTCTTCTCTTAGGAAATCTTTGATGAAAATTAAGATTTAAGCACATCATTGTAGGCAATATTAGATGAGTTACAGACACGGGAGATAAAGTCAATGTCCTAGAGGATGTTTGGGTGCCAGACTTACGTAGCCTCAAGGATAAACCCACAAAGATCAGTGCTAGTAATATTTCTTCTCTAGTTAGAGACCTATCAGGACCACTACAGACTCCAATTGTTTGAGCGAAATTTGGGAAGATGACATAGTTAGGGAAATCCTTAACTCGCATGTGTGAGTTTTGTCCCTTAACTCGCATGTGTGAGTTTTGTCTATCTCCTTACTCCTCACACGTGTGAGTTCCCATTACCTCACATGTGTTTGTCTCACCTCACTTATGTGAGTTTCAGAGTCCCAGCTGAAAATCCCTAATATCCCTCTAGGAGGGCAAGACATGCCTTACTGGAATCAGTCTGCAGTGGGTAAATCCTCTTTAAAAGACATTTATTTAAAGAGCATTTATAATACCAATTTTTCTATACCAATGGGGCCACACCTACCTTGGAAAAAGTATGCAATCTCTCTCTTCCATCAAAGATCCAATTACTAGCATGACTGTTTAGCCGCTTCTCACATTTTGAATTCCAGCAGTTGTGCCGGTTGCCCATTGAACCTGAGACTATAGACCACATGTTCCTATCATGCCCCCTAGAAAAAACAACATCGGGAAAACTCGTTTCCAATCAACTGATATCACACAACCCTTCACATCGCCATCATTTGGGGCCTGGTTTGGAACTCGTCAAAATCAGACTGCATAATTGTGATTGTAGTCGCTTGGTACATTTGGAAAGCAATGAATATCTGTGTTCAGTATGCATCCTATCTACCCATCTCTTATACTGCGTCAAGTGTTGAATTTTATACAACAGTTGAATGGGACCACCATTTAAATCCTTTACCAAGCTCAAAAACTCCTTCCCCTATTCTATGGCCACCTCCTCCCCCAAATAAAATCAAACTGAATTTGATGGCTCCTCCTATCATAAGGATTTACCAGCAGGAATTGGGAATAATTTTAGAGAAGGCGATGGAATGATGCTAATGGCCTTTTCAAAGCAAACTCTAGCTTCATGTCCTTTAGAAGCAGAAATGAAAGCTTTATATGAAAGGTTTGAGTATTTGTATCAAGGCAGGCTTTGACAATGTAATTGTGGAAGGTGATCCATCCCTACTATTTAAAGCATCAGACCAAGATTTAAATTTATCATGGAGTTTAATGATATGAAAAAGAAATCAAAGAATGTTCAAGTCATGCAATTCATGGCACATTTCCTTTTGTTTAAGAGATGGCAATAAAGTGGCTCATCATCTAGCCAGACTAAGGCCTCCATCTATTATGTTATTCATAAGCTCATTGTGATGCGGAGCGGAGGGGATGACACGGGGCGGGCAAGGTAGCCGATGAAGATAGAGGGAAAACTTGAGCTCTCACTAAACTCCGAACCCAAGGTGTCAGAGATTTCGTGGGCAACTCGAAAAAAACTTCGGAAAGATTCATCAATAACTAAATAGCCAAAGAGGCTTTACATTGTTTAAATAGAAAAATGGCAAACCCTAAGACTAATCTCAATCATTAAAACAATCCTATGGTTAAGATTAAAACATCCACTTAAACACAACTTAAAAGATAAATAAGCAAATAAAACCCTAAATAAACTAAGATAGGTGGGCTGGGCCCAAAGGCGGATCGACCCATAGGGGACCATGGGTCTAACCTGCATCACATTACCAATTCACATCCAACAGATTTATGAGTCAGAAGGTTCAAGCCGATTTCGACTCCTCAACCAAGTGTTCCAACTTCCAAGATGCAGTAGGGAATTTCAAGTGGATACTCTAATGGATGGTTTTAATGTCAATAGTTCTGACGTAAATATTCCTGATGCAAGGAATGGGTAATACTACACATGATCCTACTTCTCATAGTCCAGAAGTTTCTAGGTCTTCGTATGTAAATCGTTCTGAAGGCGGGGCAGTTTATCTTGTGTATGGTTGGGCCCTATTTTTGTCTAGGTTCTGTTCTGCGTTTGCTTTGTTAGTAAATTACTCTTTCTTAGCAAAATAAAAAGGATAGTATTTGGAATTAAAATTCATGGGACCCAAGACAATTAATTATATTTGGAACAAAACCTTGTGAATCAAATTATAATCTACATTTGAGCTTTCTAATTGATATCAAATTAAAATATTAAAGCCGAAGGTTCTGAATTCAATTTTGGCTAGATTACTTTCAATTTTGACTTTTTTTATTGAGACGCCATGGTAAAAAAAAAAAAACTAAAAATAACCACTGTAACCACTACACCATACAATACTTATGTGTAAGTATTTGTCAATATAATGTCAAAAGTAGTTAAATGGAGCAGGGACCCTAGCCGCACGGGTCATGCCTATGCTTAGCAATTAGCACGGGTTATTGTGCTAGTTTTCTAGTATAATCATTTCTCCATCTCAATATGGAGGTCTTCTTTAATCTCTTCTCTATTGATTTCTCTAGCTTTTATATCATCTATTTTTTCTTATTTCTATGATATTCATTTTAGTCTATTGGCAACAAAGAAAACCCAATCAACCATTTGAAGATTGGTCATGCTGTAATGTTTGAATAGCAATTGGATACCACATTATGCATCAAGTTACACAAACTTAGAAGCAAAAAACAAAATAGCAGCCGTTATATCGGCCGTAGCAGCCGGCATTGCCATGCTACGCAGGTGTTAATGCCACTAACACCCGTAGCGGGGCGTAGTGGCCGCTACAATGCATAGCAGCTGCTATTTTCCTGTAGCGGCCGGCCCCTTTTAAAAATTCCAAACACCCATTCTTTCTTTCTTTTCACTTCTTTCTTTTCACTTCTATCTCTATCTTTCCCTTTTCCTTTCCACTATTTTTTGGTCCTACCTCCTTCCTCCTTCAAATAAAAGGCAACAAAGTTCCAAAAACCATCAAGATATATAAATCTAGATCATTCATCTTATTTGGAGTGAAAAGGCATCTCTCAAAAGGTATTTTTTATGTGATTTTTTTAGATTTATGGCCCTATTCCTCTTTTCTCCTTCATGTGAAAAATAAAATTGATACTATTATTTTTTAATTTTATAGCAATGCAGGACATCATGCATTTAGGGGACCGCTGTGCCCCCTTATTTTAGGCTTTTTTGCAAAACAAACACATATTCTAACTCTTTACAATTTTTTGGATTTTCTAGAATTTTTTTAAATTTTTTTGATAATTTTTTTGAATCATACTACTATGCCGCTACGTAGCCCCGCTGCCGCTACGTAGCACCTGCTACGTAGTGTTTTGGCAACCAGCCGCGACGCTATCTGCTACTGCTATTTTGATCTTTGCTTAGAAGTAGATCAACATGGAGAAAGTTCTACAAGCAACTGCATATGTAGTCCACTCTATGGGCCCACTTGCGCCCACCTTTGATCAATGCTGCCCTTTGATACTCTTGTCACCTTATGATATGATATCATGACCAATTTTACAGTCATTGAACTTTGACTCTCCATTGGATTAAATCTTAAAAAAACCTAAGTTAAGACATCAATGGACTTTAAGGCTATTAAATAAGGGGCCAAGATAATCTTATAGGGCTGACTGTTTGGCTTTCCCTTGTCCAAAAGAGACTTCCACCTACCCTCCTCCCATTGATAGACATATATCTAAGTGAGCCCCATGAGCTGGACTGCATATTAGCAACATGGAATCTACTTGTTGGAGAACATAGTCCATATTAATAGAATGTAATATATTCATATAAGTTGCAAACCAAAGTGCCTTAAGGTGACTTTAGTTATAATGCACAACAAGTATTTATAATATAACTTCACAACTTTCATAAAGAAAAGTAAATTGCTTCAAAACCTTCATAAAGGGTGTGTATAAAGCTTCAAGAGTTATACATGATCAAGTGGTAAGGATGAAAAGTGGATGAATAAAAAATACAAAATAAAGTGCGTACCTCAACGCATGCTGAATATCTCTTCAGGAGGATCATAAATATGCCGATCAGGAAACATCTCCTCAAAGTCTTGCTTAACTCTGTTTCTCAACAGGGGATGAGGAAGGAGCCCTTTCAACAAAATCCTGAAGGGCATTTCCTCTGGTGGGTCAGGAGATTTCTTCATATCCTCATAAATATTCATGGCATCTGCTGGCGAACCATATCTCAAGAATCCCCTGATAACTTCAGCATATGTCTGAGAATCAGGAAACAAATCCTCTTTCCTCATACTCTCCCACACTTGCATTGCATCATCCATCCTTTTGCTTTTTGCTAATGCAATGATCAAATCTTTGTATAGAAAGACATCAGGCTTATACCAGTCCTGCTTTTGGATTACCGTAAATATCTAAAAACAACAACATTTTCATAAGTTCCAACCCTAATTTCTTATTTAACATTAGCAGTTAACAGAAATAATATGAATATATAACTTATGTGTTAAAATAAACCCAGATCCAGATGTTGAAAAGAACTTTCAAGGGAACATAATTGAGTGTGGGAAATATATTCAAAAATCAAAATCCAGACATTTTAGAGATTAGAGAAAGCATGCAGAAGTGGGGAACATGAAGAACTAAACCTAATATATTCAACAAAAAATTAACATAGAAATTGATGATAAACACAAACTAGGGTTTCTATGTTGAGCATTATGAAACAAGGGAGCCAATTGGATATCCTCAACAACCCGAGCAAGTTGAATTTCTCTGTTTGTCACAACAAAATTACCAGCCAGATTTTTCAAACTAAACAGAAGCAACCCACCAGAAGCAACCCAAAGATAGAAATTCAAGAGGAAAAGCAGAAACATAAGCCTAGCCTATAGAAAATACAAACCCCTCTTTTTTCCCTTTCTCAGTTCTATGCGCTCTGCCCCCCGCTCTCCCGCACTACACCAAATAGAAAACTTCAATTTGCCTGGTTACAGAATACAACCCAATGTCTGAAAAAAAAAAAAAGGAAAAAGAAAAAGGAACACGGTAGATTCAGCTAACCACAGAATAGAAGGTTGTTTCTAAACATGTCCTTAATCTTAATCCCTCCAATCTCCTATCTAAAATATTCATCAAAGACAGTGGCCAGGCTATCTCCAGAATTACATATTTTCTAAAACAAAAATCATAAAAAGTGCCCAACATTACTCCCCTTCCTCTCGATGCCCGTCTGGATGAGGAAACAACAAAGGGTGGAAACAGGGGGAGAACGAAACCATCATTTTAAAAAAATTTTGAAATGGTGGAAAGCTTTCTCTATCTTGATTTTATCTACGTTTGTCTCTTCATCCAAATCTACTCTTAATCTTTTTTATCACAACCAACTTGCATCATTACTTTCACTAGTCTCTCTTATCATTACTTTCACTGTCCCTCCAATACGTGCCTCACAGAATGCATTCCCCTTCATCATTATCTTAAATAGCTGCAATAAGCTATCACTGCAGAAAGATAAACAAACCAGAAAGCACCAATCAAAACCCCAATTCAAAACTTCTGTGGACATGATTGAAAAAAATAAAAAACCCATCACTCTTTTTCAATTTTTTACACAACCCATATCTACAAACACATCAAAGAAGAATGTAGAATCATCAAAACCGAACCTTGAGCGCTAATGACACTTCCTCCTGACGCTCGAGCTCATTGAGGACGGCTATCATATCCATCTTCAGAAGCCGCAACACATGCGTCTTCACGAACTTGTTTAGCTTCTCCTCATCGTCCTTGAATCTCTTGAAACCCAAGATCACGAAAAGGGCTTCCTTTCCAATCATCTTCTTGCCTCTCCAAAGGGGTCCTCTGGGTCTGCCGTCGTGGTAGGAACGCGTAAATTCGAAGCGTCCGTTTGGATCAAGATCAATTCTGCATTCTGTTTTGACGAGATTTGGTGAATCTTTTGCGGGTTTTGACAGGGATTGGAGAAATGCTGCGGAGAAAAGTGGGATTCGCGATCGGCCAAGTGCTCGAATTGCCATTAGAGAAGCACGGAGCATTTTCAGGGCTCGTGAGATGCTGCAAAGCCCCTGTAAAATCTTGAAGCTATGTTTGGTCTGGGCAAGAGCGAAGGATCGGGTTGGCCCAATCCGAGTCCATCCTAAAGGGACCCGTTTTCAAACGTTTTCTACCCTCCTCCGTCATTTCGCTCCAAGATGGAAATTTCGGCCAAACTTTGTAGGATAACTTTTCAAAATAATTAATATATATAATAAAAATAAGAGGATTTACCAAATTAAATGTTCGCTTTAATTTCGTAACTTTGACACAAACTTCAGTCCATCTAAAAATATAAAATTACAACTCTAATAAACCTAAATTTTGTTCAACCCATAAGTTAGCCAATATTACATTTCTTACATGATGCTATCAAACTATTCTCTTTTTTCCTTGCCACACGAATCATAGCGATCAAAAGAAATCAACAATGGAAAAGACCCCTAATTCCACAATTCTCGCTCCATGCACCTGCAAATAACCATCACTCCTATCGCTATAGTTACAAGAAGAAGCCCATTGATGAATCCTAAGAAACCCCACAAACCCTAACTATAATTCAAGAAACAATGTGGCAAACAACTATTCAAAAGCGGCCAAAAAAAAGCAAATGGAACCAAAATTACTCACCATTTTCATGAAGCGTCCATAATCCAATTCATGATTCTCTAAAATCGCAGATTGCAGCAGATCAACCAAAGCGCGGGAGCGAGATTCAAACGAGTCTCAGACCGTTTTTATAGTTCCTGCATTCATTTTTATAATTGGGAGTCTCTCCACACCAACACATCGCTCCCCTCTCTCTATTCACTCCTCAATTGCACAACAATGCCGGTCTTCACCGTCGCCGAAGGAGCTCACTGATTACCAGCCACTAGCCAATGTAAAACACCAGATGAAACTAAGGTTTCAAGGGAAGAGGGAGCATCGAACTCGCAGCTGGTGTTACAATGGCAAGTTCGATGCTCCCATATTAGATGGAAAAAAAATATACCCTTGTGACCACTCCCGAGCACCCATACTTTGAGTGAGTTATATGGTTTAAGGGTCCTCTTCCATAATTTATTTGGTAAAATCCTCTTTCCAAAGTATAAATTATATCAGTTTCTTAATATTGATATTGAGAAAAAACTAAATTAGTAAAAACTATTCTATAAACTGAAATAAGCTTAAATAGACCACAATGGACCACCGAACTAAGTCGAAAAGAACCCAAATGACTGGAATGGACCAAAATTCGGACAAAAATTTTTTAACTCCCACCTTATAATTCTTAAAAGTGAGCCATATGGTCACAATTGCGAAAGGTGGATTCACATTGTAAATCCTATGTATGCAGGCCACATTGTGAATATTATGAATGTAGCCCCATTTTTTTCATTTTTAAAAGTAGGTGCTGCTAATTTTTAAGGCGTATCCTATGTTAACAGTCCATGTAAATTTTAGAGGTGGCTCTACTCCATAATTTTTAAAAGTTAGAAAGAAAGTTGTACTCAATCAAAGATATCATTCTTTTCATAAGGCTAATCTCCAAGCAAAAAAGGCTTAGAGTAGAATGTCTAGATCTCACACACAACAGACCAACTCAAGAGAAGAAAATTCTATTCAATTGCAATGTGTCCCATGAGAAGAGATTAAATTTATCTATATAATTAATCTACTCCCTCATTTAGGAAACACTTCATAAAATGAACCTAAACATAAGGAAAGCCTAGGAAACTTAACCCTAGGAAACTTAGGAAAGCAATTAACATAGAAAACCAAAGCAATTAGACAGAAAACTAATCTTCATTGGGCCTGGGGCTTGTTTGACTTGGGCCTACGGGTATAAACCTTCTGGCAGGGCAAGTTATTCTGCCGTGCATCAAATTCTCACAGATGAATTCAAAAATGGGAGTACCAAATCCAAAAGGCATTAGACTAAACCTCCCAAGCAAGCTACAACACTTCTAATAGAATCTCATTTATATAGAAAGGGTAATTAAGAAACAAATAGAATCTCATCTACAATACAACCAGAATAAGTACTGGGCTAGTTGAGAAAATGAGTTTTTATGCTAGATTAGTTTTATTATGTGCATTGACTTGTGCAGAATATCTAGATGTACATATTGAAGTTTCTGAGACAGCCTAGATCAATAAAACCATAGATTGGGGCCAATCCGCACAATACAGAACACCACGAACCGATGGAAGAGAACCAACATGATATACAAACAGGAAATTAGGCTCAAAATATTGCCAGCATCATATACCCTACGAAATGTACCAAGCTTCACACAGAGGCAAAGGGCTTTACACTAAAAACTACTCTAAATTTCAATTTAAATATAAGTCATAACTTAAGTCACCTGACTAAGTTTCAATTTCAATTTAAGAGACTCGCCCATTCATTCCAAGAATAGTTATATGAGTTTCAACAACATTTCTATTCCTTTGTGGGCACCCAACAACTTGGACTCCTAATAGCTACCCTAGAAAGACATCCTATTCATACTTCAACCACTCATAGTTGAGTTTCCAAATAGTAGGTAACAGAAAAAGATTACAACGTAACTTCCACAAATCGTTGCCAAAATGGCCCCACTTCAATTGCATCAGTTTCAGGTTTGTGCTAGAAAATGTAATCTTCCTCTCTATGCGTTCACCATTTAAACAAAATTCAGAATTCAGGTCTCCGTGACAGTTCAAAATGTAACTTGAGGAACATTAGACAGAGCTGCTCGGACCTTCTCATCTGAGTATGATAGATCAACCATATTTCCCTGCAAGTACTTTTCATAAGAGGTCAGGTCAAAATGGCCATGACCACACATGGCCGTGAGAATGACTTTTGATTCCCCAGTTTCTCTGCAATGAAGTGCTTCTCTAATCGTGGCAGCAATGGCATGAGTTGGTTCTGGTGCTGGTATCAGTCCTTCTGACCTAGCAAATTGTATGGCACCTACAACAAAAATTGAAATTCAAGATTCAAACATACTCACTGGAACAATCATCACTATACCATGATTTAACAGGTAAAACCAAACCAAACCTGCCCAAGCCAAATAGATTAAAAGTTCAGCCATCAAATGACAAAATTTGCAGACTCATGCTAAACAGAAAGTGTCTCAGTGCACATCTGCCCTTGTAATATAAATAGCATAAAGTATGTATGCTGCATGCACCAGGAATGAGCGTTGCAATGATGCTGTTTCCAAGAAATTGAAATAGGTGCTAAACTTGGAATATCATTTTAGAAAAATAATTGCCAGACAGAAATGTGGGAATGGAATGCTCAAAATAGGCATATGAATAGTAATGAAGTTCAACATAGACCAAGAAACTAATTTTATTGTGATCTTCATATTGGATCAATTAGTTATCACTATCCAATGAATAAATACCTATTAAATAAAAGAGAAATTAGCAATGTTTTGATCAGAACATAAGCTTGGCCATCCTACAAATCATATGTGGACCGCACAATTTAGTTCCAAATGATACAAATACAAGCTCCTTCAGTGAACTGCTGATTTTCCCCTTTCAAAAGATCATAATCGTCCAACTTAGCCGTTGCTAAAAGGTGGACAAGTGACTGTAAAATAGTTAAGGTGCCCGCCCATGAATTTTTGATCTACAATATGTTGTTTCTCATCCAGCATCTCAAGTATCTTATGTCAAGCTGACTTCGCCAATAATTTATCAATGGGGACAGGAATTCCCCTTCCATGCCCAAGGATAAAAGAAAAATGGGCATGATCAATATAATGATCAACATAAAATGCTGCATTTTTTACATTTTTGACAAAAAAGCAGCACTAACCAATCCATTACTATAACAAACACAGCATCAATTGCTAGTTTGGATAATCAATGCAACAAAATGGCCAGAAGGGAGATTTTGAAGTGCCATGGAGTCTTTCACCACCCCCTCACCCTCAACCCAAAAAAAAAACTTAAGTTCTTGAAAATTACAATGAGTAATGAATTTGCACATATACCAAGATAATGAAACAGAGAAACAGACTCTTCAGCGAAATCAGTGGCAACCACACAGAAGTTTTTAATGGAAATTCTTTTACATTTTAACTTATTTTTCTTTTCGTGGTCCACTCTTATGATGGACTTTTTCTAGTAGTTTTAGTGTCTTAAAAAATAATCCAGCTTAGCTCACATTCCACCAATCATACAGGAGGAAATAAGGCAACATAACCAAAGAATCCAAGCAATCACTTACCATTAAAACATTCAGTCTGTGGTATTGCTATTGCTTCCATGAAACCCAATTCATAAATATGTGAAATAAGTGGTGCCATACCATGGTAGCGTAGCCCTCCTGCAAGAGGAAATACTCATTCTTGTATTTAAAGAATAATAATAAGGGAAGGAAGACACAAGATACAGTTACCCATTCCCTAAGCTACCTGCATGAATGGGATCAGGAATGAAGTCATGACCAAGAGTATGCATCTTCAGCAATGGTGTCAACCCTGCAGTGTCACCATAATCATATGCATAGACACCTTTGGTAAGTGAAGGACAAGCTGCTGGCTCAACTGCTCTTATAACAGGGTTGATTCTTCCATGCAGCTTCTCTCGAATGAATGGAAATGAAAGACCTGCAAAATTAGAGCCCCCGCCAGTGCAGCCAATGATAACATCTGGCGTCTCGCCTATTGCCTCCATCTGTTTTATACACTCCTCTCCGATAACTGTCTGGTGAAGTAGAACATGATTCAATACACTCCCCAGACAGTACTTAGTATCAGAGTTGGTGGCAGCAACTTCCACTGCCTCTGAGATAGCAATTCCTAAACTCCCAGGGCTTGACGGATCACTCTGAAGAATTTTCCTGCCTGACTCTGTTAAATTAGATGGGGATGGGTGCACTTTGGCACCCCAAGTTTGCATCATTAACTTACGGTATGGCTTTTGATCAAAGGACGCTCGGACTTGCCACACCTGCATATAGATAGTTTTCATGAACAAACATATCAACATCCAGCAATTTGCAGAACTACAATGCAATGGCTCTTACTTCACAGTTGAGACCAAACAAGCTACATGCAAAGGCTAGGGAACTGCCCCATTGGCCTGCTCCAGTTTCCGTCACGATGTTCTTGATTCCTTGCTTTGCATTATACCATGCCTGTGGAACTGCAGTGTTGGGTTTATGAGATCCAGCCGGGCTGACACCCTCGTATTTATAGTAGATCCTGGCAGGAGTATTGAGAAGTTTCTCTAGTCTCTTTGCTCTGTTTCAATAGGAAAATTTCTTCCATGTTATGTACTACCCGTCAAGAACATCTCACTTCAGGGAACGTAAAAAAAGCCCTTTCTACTGTAAGATACCATGTGCCAACCAAAAACTTAAAGTTGATAGGTGGAACTAACAGGAATATGAAGCCATGTCAAACCCATTACTTGAGCAATGTGGGATGTGGGACTTTTTCCCCAATACTCCCCCTCATGTGCAGACCTAATAGATTCCATGGATGGGGCCTGCCATGTGGGCTACACGAGAATGAAACCCGCTCTGATACTATATTAAATTTCCTCAGCTAACCATTCATACCAAAACCAAGGTGTTAGTAGATGAAGCATAAATACTTTTCAATACTCCCCATTGTGCGGAGCCTACTCCTAAATATCTATGACTCAATTTGGACATATGGACAATTCTTTATGGAAAATAGTAACAGAAAACTTAAACTTATTTTGGCTTGTTGCATAGGGTATTAATATCTACCCTCTTTTTGTTTAAGGTTTTTTTTATTAAAGGTAGTAATATCTACTATTAATTAAGTACTAAAACAATTCCACTTTTCAAATGTACTACCCAACAAGAACATCTCACTTTCACAAAAAAAATTCCTGTCTGCAACTCAAGTTGGACACACACACAGAATTCTACATGGAAAATAGCCAGAAAACTTAAAATTATTTTGGCTTCTGCTGTATGGCAGTGATAGATACTGTTAATTAAATATTAAAACAATTCCACCTGTGAAAATGCATCCTTTCTTTACATTATGCACACTGAACTAAAATAGACTGTTCATTCACAAGTATGCATGGAGATGACAGCATGAAAGATTATCCACAGTAATCCATGTTCACGCTTGTGTCTGACATAGTACAAGTTCATATAGATAACTTTCCTGAAAACAAAGTATGATATCAAACACATCATGTCCCTCACAAAAACATACCTGATCAGTGGTGTTGGGCGCCAAAGCGTGTAAATATCAATAACTTCAGCGGGGATATCAATGAACCGTTCATTGCTTCCCTCTTGCATAATCAGCTCATCAGGAAAAAGAGGCGATAGATCTTCGGGCTTGACAGGCTCGAGGGATTTTGGGTGCAGAGGTGGAGGAGGTTTCACTGGAAGATCTGCAACAAGATTGTACCATTGTTTTGGAATTTCTTCTGCCTTCAAAGCATCAACAGAGCTTGCTCTTACTCTCAGTCTATGGGTGGAATATGATCTCTGTTGCATCTTCAGTGTCTTTGGTGCATGACTGAGAAGCCACAGCTCATTGCCTGAAAGAACAAAAATGAACAAATGGGATTAAATCTATGTTCATGCTTCATTTCAAAGGCTAAAGCACAACTCAAAATAGATTACTTTAGATCCATATCATGCTTCATTTCATTTGTCTAAATGTAATCATGCATTTATTGTGTGGATCAAGTCATGATAATTTAATTGACTCACACCAAGAAAAAGAAAGAAAAGAAGGGAAAATAATAAAAAGAAAAAGAAAAGAAAAACAGAGAGTCAACCTGAAGCATCTATTTTGTTAACCCTCCCAACAAAGAAATTTCAAAAGATGGTGAACCAGATCAGAGACATCACAAACATATGATCAGGAATGGAGGTTGTGATATTGACCAGAACTGAAACTGAGTACTGTCAGTGTCAACTTGATCATTCCACATAACTAAACAATAGATGATCAAAGACTTTGAAATAAGATTTCTATGTTCTAAAGAGTTCTCTCTATCTGGTAGAGGTTTTGCAAGAAACTTGATCTTGCCCAAATGGGCCAAATCAATGCGCAGCAAGTGTTGGATTCTAAAGGCAGCACAAGTTGTCTGATTTAGCAAATTAAAATATATAAGAATTCATGTAGTGGACATAATATCTACCAAATAACATACCAACAAAAATGATGTATAGACTATAGATCTTTATCTAGACACAATTACATAAATACATTTTAGTTAGATTTCTAAAGAAGAAAAGGCATAAAATAATTTATCTATTAGAAGACAATGTTTTACTTATCCACAAAGAACCTGACATGGCATTGGAACACTATTATGTTGCTCAATTCAAAAACTCCATACAATGTACTGCAAACTATTGGCCCAGCTCAGCTCAACATTTCTAACACAAAAAGATTTCTGAGCCCAAAGCCTAACTTTCATACGAATGTCACAGACATTGTTGATATTTTGAAAATATCATGATACTATTGGGAAATGCTAATTTCCTAGCAACATCACACCTGCAAAACTGAAGATGTAGTGAGAAAACCAGATAAATGGTTCAGCAAGTATTATATAAAATTCAATTTTAACACCAAACTATATTTCTTTTCTACTACTTTCAAATATTAGTTATCCAAAACATAATTTATTTTCCAAAATATTTTCCCCATAAAATCCTGAGGCAACCCAAAACTTGAAAATATTCTGACATATTCTAGGATTACATTTATGACACTATACTTCAGAGACACAGTCAGGGCTTGGGCCTAATAAATAGGGTCAAAAAACTAAATAGGCTAAGCGGGATCTACTTGGAACCATACCAATCATGGGGAGGTAGGGTATTGAAATATCTAAATGGGACCTACATGCGTGCAAAATTTCAACTATGTAAGATCAAAGTAACCCCAGGATTTATAAACTTCAGGTTTGATGGTTTTAGAATACATCAATTTTTAAGATTTCAATGCAACTTTGAGAGGTGGTAACAATTGGATCTCAAATTGGGCTTGTGCCAATTAAGGAGGCTTGTTTGGTAAGTCCACTCTTTTTCTTACAGACCATTCAAAATAGAACCATTAAAAAAAGAGCCATAAAAAAAAGCCAGAATCAAATTGTGTTTGGTAATTCAAAGATCCATTTTAAATAGACTTTTTTAAATCAAATAATTGAAAGTTTTTCACAAATTTATCAAGATTTACAAAGTATAAAGTCTTGATATTCTACCCCATAGCCATGTTCATCCTTAAAATGAGATCTAACAATTTGGATCTTGTGTGTGGGCCTACAAATCTCAAAAAATAATAGCAAATAATTCACGTTCTTTAGCAAATATCTCAATATTGGCGATGATCCAATGGATGAAATTTAGTCTACTACTGATCATTAACCATATAAACATTTTTAACGGTTTGGATCGTAATTTATTGTCTCAAAAATATAATAATAAAAAAGAAAAAAGGGGCTGCTCATGGACTAAAACAAAATTGAGCCATGATACTTCAATGGTTGAACGTTTTTCACAAAAACCTCGAAATCCACAAGTAAGCAAGAATTAAAAATTGACCCCATAGCTATGTTAAGACTCCCAAACATTTTCAACGGTTTGAATCTTATATTTGGGCTCACAAAATTTAAGAAAAAATATCCAATAGCTCACTTCTTTTTTGTGCACATATATTGAGATAGTGATGATCCAACGGCTGAAATTTGGATACATGGCCATGTTTGATCTTCTGAACATTTCCAATGGTTTGGATTTTCATTTACCCCCTCAAATTTGGAAAAAAAAAAAGCGATGGGGCGTGATAACCCCATTTGTACTGGAACAACGCTTCTTAAAATTTGCCCTATTTTGATGAGCACAGATTTGGGGATTTGGTTTTCAGAGGATTAGCTTCTTTTTGTCTAAAGTATATAGAGATTTAAATGGCTCGAAAAACATTCTTATTTCTCAAAGCTCTTAATATTTTACACATTTAAGAGGGTATAAATAGAGACGGCAAACAGGCACTTACTTTGAGGGTTGGATTTATTATAGAGGGTCCCACCCCCACGTGTTAAACAAAAAGGGTCAGCACCGAGTCAGAGATGTCAGTAGGTGACACTGGCCCTCAATGGTTAAGACCTGGACCTGTCTCTATACCAAGGTCGCCGCGTGTGGCAGAAAGAAAAGCAGAAGCGAATACTATGGTTGGTTTTTTTTTTTTAATCGAACATACATACGGGGCTAATAGACCACTGCAAATGCGATGCGATGATATAAATTTCTGTTGACGATGCTGATGATGATTTTCATTGGTCTACAGTCCAGTCCACAGCCAGGTCCTAGGACCGGAAGTGACACAGATGCAGACCATGCCCAATTTGTTTCCTCATAGTGCTCGCTAGTTGAGTGTGTTTTTTTCAACCCATACACAATGAGGCCCACTTGAAGGACGGCTCTGGTCTATTACATGTGCGATGCATGTTGCCACATGCGACCCTGTCATGTAAATCGTGCTTCTTTTACAAAAGTCAAAAAAGGCCAGCGATAAGAAGAAAAACAAACAAAAAAAGAAAATTCAAACCAAGTAACAGAAACATCCAAATATCTAATAAAAAAAGTATGGTCAGCAAGAGAAACCTAGCAGAGAGAGGAAATCACACGATTTCATGATCGAAATCTCAAGTCTATTCCATCCATGATGCATCAAACAAACATGAATGAATAAACAGAAGAGATCAAATAAGGAATTATTTCAGATTAGTTGGTATAGTATCCGATTTTGGCACCAAAATGGACGAAGGACAGCAAGGTGACCCAATTCGAGATCTGGGTTACATCCAAATGGCACCCAGGTCACATATTTCTTACTACTTTGTAGGAAGGTGCATTGAAGGAGATAAAGAGATATACAGAGAGAGAGAGAGAGAGGAAAAGAAAAAGAAACACTTGAAATCAAAATATCAAATCAAAGCAGCTAAAGGTAAAACGTACAGCAGAATCTTTTGTTGTGGATCGGATTAGGCGGCCATGAAACTGGAGGGGAAGTGGAAGAGAGAGGCAATCCTTCCATTGATTCAAGTCTTTCTTCTCTCTGTTTCTCTGGCGAGGTGATATGAAAACGATCTAATAAGAAATGAAAAGTTTCGAAGAAGAAGCACGGTGAGCTATCATCTCTGTACTTGGTCACACTGGGAACTTTAACATCTCAGTACGTGGTCGCAATGGGCACTCATTTTCCACTGGCAGTCATTTAAAGCAACCACGTGACTGCGACGATTTGTGTAGCCGAGCGTTTGGCAACAGTCCATAGGTCGGATTCCTCGCAGATTTTCCGCGCTTTCATGGAAAATCACGTTTGGTAATTCATAGAAAATACTAGCAAGGAATCCTCCTGTCTTCATTTCTGAATATTCTGTTGGTCAGACCTGGGATGTCCGCCTTGGCGCTCGGTGATTTACGGAGCTAGAGTACTGCTCGCGTGATTCACGTGCATTGATTTCATCACTCTGTTTTGGTTTTTATGGGACCCATAATGATCATCTGAATCGTTGATAGTGTTTAAAAGACCCAAAACGGCTGCTAAGTGAAATATCAGCGGTTGATTCATCATAGTTTTTGAGATATTAGAGGAAAAGTCCATATCATTTTATCACACTATTTTTTACTTTTATGGGGCCTTTTTAAAAAATCCAGACCGTTGAAAATCTATAAAATGCCTTATATTATACGAGAGGCAAAATTTGGCACTGTGATTCACTATGGATCATGAGAAATTTTGCAAAAAACTCTAGACCGTTGATTGTCCTCAGTCCACAAAATGTGATTATTTGGCGGTTCCTTTTTTAATTTTTTTTTGGTTCCCGTGGGACTCAAAATCAAAATCCAAACCATGCATCATTTTCGGAATACCAAAAATGGCCAGGGATCAAATATCAGCCATTGATCTATCTTGGATTTTGAGATATTTATATATAAAAAAAAGTCTATACCATTGAATATTATTTTTTTATTTTTATGCGCTCCAGTTGCAAGACCTGAACTGTCCAAAACCTCTAGTGAACCAAAAACAGCTATGGCCGTGAAATCTCAGCCCTTGATTTTTCATGGATCATGAGTAATTGCAAAATAAATTATAACCGTTGGATGTATTATAGTGTTTCTGCTAGGATTCCTCTTTGTTTGCCAGACTTAGAATTCTCCTAACAATTTTCTTTGAGGATTTCTTGTTTCCAGCTGATGGATGGAAACCTCTAAATCGATGATTCATCTCAGTTTGCCAAACATGCATGCCGTTTGTTTGCCAAACAGGCATGCTGTTTGATTTGATGCTAGGCTAAAAATTCACTCATGGATTTTGATCCAAAGCCAAATAAATGGGTGGATCTAAGACACGTCAAACTCATTACTTGGGCACAGTGGGATCTAAGACTTTTTTCCAACACTCCCCCTCACATGCAAGTCTAATAGATTTCATGAACGTACCTGCCACATGAGCTACACAAGAACGACACCCACTCTAATAGCATATTAAATTTTCTTAACTAATCATTCAAACCAGAACCTTAAGGTGTTAGTAGATGCAGCATAAATACTTTTCAATACTCTCCATTGGGGTGGAGTCTGTTAATAACCATATTAAATTTCCTCAAGTAATCATTCAAACCAAGGCAACCTGTGGTTTTGATACCATGTTAATAACCTATAACACTAAAAGCTCAAGCTATTAATAAAGGGCATAACAATGTATCTCAACAGAGCCTACTCCTTAATTTCTACAACTCCATTTGGACTTATGGACAATTCTAATTTGGCTTGTTGCATAGGGTGTTAATATCTTCTATTATTTTTATTTTATTTGTTTGGTAAAAATATCTACTATTAATTAAGTACTAACACAATTCCACTATTCAAATGTACTACCCAACAAGAACATCACACTTTCACAAAAAAAATTCCTGTCTGCAACTCAAGTTGGACACACAGAAAATTCCATGTGGACAATACTTACAGAAAACTTAAAATTTATTTTGGCTTCTGCTGTATGGTAGTGATATATACTACTAATTAAGTACTAAAACAATTCCACCTGTGAAAATGCATCCTTTCTTTACATTATGCACACTGAACTAAAATCGACTGTTCATTCACATCACATGTATGCATGGAGATGACAGCATGAAGGATTATACACAGTAATTCATGTTCATGTTTGTGTCTGACATGGTACAAGTTCATATTGATGACTTTCCTGAAAACAAAGTATGACATCAAACACATCATGTCCCTCACAAAACATACCTGATCAGTGGTGTTGGGCACCAAAGCGTGTAAATATCAATAACTTCAGCAGGGATATCAATGAGCCGTTCATTGCTTCCCTCTTGCATAATCAGCTCATCAGGAAAAAGAGGCGATAGATCTTCGGGCTTGACAGGGTCAAGGGATTTGGATGCAGAGGCGGAGGAGGTTTCACTGGAAGATCTGCAACAAGATCGTACCATTGTTTTGGAATTTCTTCTGCCTTGAAAGCGTCAAGAAAGCTTGCTCTTACTCTCAGTTTATGGGTGGCACAAACTTCTCTGTTGCATCTGCAGTGTCTTTGGTGCAAGACTGAGAAGCCACTGCTCATTGCCTGAAAGAACAAAAAAGAACAAATGGAATTAAATCTACGTTCATGCTTCATTTCAATGGCAAAATCACAATTCAAAATAGATTACTTTAGATCCATATCATGCTTTAGTTCATTTGTCTAAATATAATCATGCATTTATTGTGTGGGTCAAGCTATGAAAATTTAATTGAATCATACCAAGAAAAGGAAAGAAAAGAAGGGAAAACCAAAAAACAGAAAAGAAAAACAGAGTGTCAACCTGTAGCATCTATTTTGTTAACCCTCTTAACAAAGAAATTTCAAAATTAAAAATGTAATAATTCATGTAGTGGACATCATATCTATACCAAATAACATACCAACAAAAATGATGCATAGACTAAAGATCTTGATCTAGACACAATTACATATCTATTTTTTAGGTAGATTTCAAAGAAGAAAAGGCATACAATAACTTATCTATTTGAAGACAATGTTATACTTTTCCACAAAGAACCTAACATGGCATTATAACACTGTTATGTTGCTCAAATAAAAAATTCCATACAATGTACCGCCCCAACTATTGGCCGAGCTCAGGCCAACATTTCCAACACAAAACAGACATCTGAGCCCAAAGCCTAAGTTTCATATAGATGTCACAGATATTTTGATATTTGAAAATATCATGATACTATTGGGAAATGTTGAGTTGCTAGCAACGTCACACCGGCAAAACTGAAGATGTCGTGAGAAAATCAGGATAAATGGTTTAGTAAATATTATATAAAATTCAATTTTAACACCAAACACCGACCTATATTTATTTTCTACTACTTTGAAATTTTGGTTACTCTAAAATAATTTATTTTCCAAAATATTTTCCCAGTAAAATCCTTACCCAACCCCAACCCAAAACTTAAAAATATTCCGACATTTTTCTAGAATTACATTTATGACACTGTACTTTAGAAACACAGACCGGGGCTGGGCCTCAGTAATGGTAAAAAGTACTGAATAGTCTAAGGACGGACCTACTTGGAGCCACATCAATCATGGGGAGGTAAGACCGGGGCTGGGCCTCAGTAATGATAAAAAGTACTGAATAATCTGAGGACGGACCTACTTGGAGCCCCATCAATCATGGGAAGGTAAGGTATGAAACATCTGGATGGGACCTACATGCGTGGAAATTTTCAACTATGATGGACCAACCTCTCACAATGGTCAAAAGACCTCAAAAATTTAATGATTTAAGAAATATAAAATAAAACTTGGAGAGGCTAGTAATGTTTGATTCTCAAGATTGGGTTGTGACAATTCAAGAGGAACGGTTACTTTTTCTTTTCCTATTTTTTTTCTTTTTTCCTTTTTGGATGTCGTATTTGTATTCATTAAAAGAGATGACGGAAAAAATAAACCAGAACATAAAAAAAAATGTGCAAGAGAGATGCATCAGCCTAACCTCAATTACAAGAACACACCTACCCAAAGGAACAGCATATCAAACCCTTGCTACCTAACCCATCCACCATCGAATTAGCGGATCTAAACACATGACGGAAGGTAATATTTATGTTTATTGATAACTCCCTGATTCTATTAGAATGAAATTAAAATTTCTACGGATTAACCTTTTTGTTATACGCCCAAACAACCGCATTAGAGACATTACTTTCCATCATAAGCTTACCACCATAGCTTCTTGAAAACAACCTAAGGCCTTTCAGAATAACTAGCATCTCTGTTTCATTGAAATCACACACACCAACATTCATAGAAAACATAAATAATACATCGCCTTGCTATTTTGAAGTACACCTTCAATCTCCACCAGACAGTGGCTAACCCCTTGCAAAACTATTCATGTTAAACTTTAAAATTTCACCGAGAGAAGAATGCCAAGGTGCTGATCTCTTCTCATTAAAAGGGCTACATGCCATACAAACTCCCCCATTTAAAAAAAATATCATCAAAGGTAAACCCGGATAAATCGTTTTTAATCAAAGCCCACTCCCACTCAGAGTAGGGAGTGGTTACTTTGAGCAGGTTGGATGGATTATAGGGCGTCCCAGTCCCACATGCTGAAAAGAAAGGGTCAGCACGCAGTCAGAGATGTCATTTGGTGAGCCTGGCCCACAACAGTTAGGACCTGGACGTGACTTGATAATCTATACCAAGGTCGCCGCCTGTGGCAGAACGAATAGCAGAAGCGAATACTATAGGTTTTTTTTTTTTTTTTAACATACGTATGTGGCTGATAATAGACCACTGCAATCTGAGTTGAATTCACTGAGAAGATAAAAATTCTGTTGATGATGAAGGTAGTTTACATTAGGCTACAGTCCAGTCCACAGCCAAGTCAAAGTGATTCAGATGAAGACCAATAGTTCCGAAAAGAACAAAAGAATTCGGGGGCAGCGTTAAAGAGCACTTGGGTTGGGTGTGTGTCTTGGCGTCTGATATTTAGTGGAGCAAAAACGTCTCAAACCGGAAAACACAAAGGCGCTGAGGTCCGGTGATCCAGTATTTAGTATTCACTGGTTCTGCCAACCCCCCCAACCCCATTTGATTCCTCGCAGTGCTCACTTGATGAGTCTTTTTCATTCAACGCATTCAAAATAGGGCCCACTTGATGCCGGCTCTGGTCTATTACATGTGCCTTGCATGTTGCCACATGTGACAATGTGGTGTAAATCGTGCTTCTATTCAAAAGTCAAAAAAGGCGGCGAGAAGAAGGACAAAAAAAAAAAAAGCAAGAAAATTCAAACCAAGTGACAGATACATCCAAATATATAATAAAAAAGTATACTCAGCTTGAGAAACCCAGCAGATAGGAAATTAAACGGTTTCACGATGTCCAAATTCGTCCAAAAAGTCTCAAGTCAAACCCATCCATGACCACAAACAAACATGAATGAATAAACAGAAGAGGTCAAATAAGGAATTATTTCAGATTAGTTGGTACCCCATTTTGTACCAAAATGGACGGAGGACAGTAAGCTGATCCGATTCGAGATCTGGAGTACATCCAACGGCACCCGACCCAGCTCACATACTTTTTACTTCGTTGAAGGTGCTTTGAAGGAGATAAAGAGATAAACAGGCAGAGATAAAGAAAAGAAACACTTGAAATCAAACTATCAAATGAAAGCTGCAAAAGGCAAAATGTACAGCAGAATCTTTTGTTGTGCATTGGATTCGGCGGCCATGAAACTCGAGTGGAAGGAAAAGAGAGAAGCAACCCCTCCGTTGATTCAACTCTCTCTCCCTCTGGCGAGGTGATATGAAAGCAATCTAATAAGAACTCATAAGATTTGAAGAAGAGAAACAGTGGGTTGTCTCTGTACTTGGTCGCATTGGGAACTATGTAATCATTTTCCACTGCCAGTCAATAAAAGCAAGCACCTGAAAGTGACCATTTGGATCCCAACACGCCAGCCCTGGACGCACCTCTAAAATTGGAACGGTATAGGGTACTCTTTTTTCAGAATTCCCAAAATTCCTATACAGAAAATTCAGAAACTTTTAGAAAAAGCAAAGTTTTTGGATGTTCTCTGATATTTGAGCATTTAAAAAATTTAAAATAATATAAAATAAGTAAAAATTTGAAAATTTTAAGACTTTTTAAATAGGTAAGATTCAAAATACTTATAAAAAAATAATAAAAAATTTAAAAATATAAATGGATAAAATATTATATCATATTTCAAAAACACTAACCATTCAGATTTCTGATAGAAATTCTTAAAAAATAACATGCTCTTTTTTTTTATACTAAGCTAAAAAATCACTCGGATTGAATTTCAAACCAAAGCCAAATCAAATTGATTGACAATGAGTGCTAGCTCGGATTTTAGAGATGGCCTGCTGAGTCGATAAAATTCAAATATAAGATTGGAGAAGGAGAGTAGTTCGAGATTCCTTTCGATCAAGTGGGGCCCATGGTGATTGGGATCTCCAGGTTCACTGTCCGATCCAATGGAGTCCCCTCAGGGTAAGGTGGGTTGCACTTTACTTGCACTGTCCGATCCAATGGAGTTCCCCACATCCCCAAAAAGAGTGACTGTGAGAGTCCTGCTTCACACGTCTGCAGTCTACGCGCCATACACGTAGCATGGACATTTTTGTCAGGCGATATGGTGGTCTGACAAAGTCAGGATCCTCTTCATGGATTTGTCGCCTGCGTGAGAAGGAGAGCAGTCTACTGCAGGGATCCGCCGGAGTCCAGACTCCGGATCCATGAGTGGGATGTGTGATCTAGGTCCACCTAGAAGCATTAAAATTAAATTATATTCATTTTTTTGAAAATTTTTATAATTGGTGAACGATAATACTTAGGAACATGCCAACAACGCCGCTCAACTATGAGTATTTTGATATCATTATCATCATCATCAAAGCCTTATCCCAATCATGTTGGGATCGGCTACATAAATTTTATTTTTCCATTCCGTTCTATTTTGAATCAAATCTTTCGATAAGTTAAACTTCTTTAAATCTAAATCAATGACCTCCATCAATGTTTTTTTCAACCTACCCCTATCTCATAATGGGTCATCCACCTATATAGCTAAATTCTTTCTCACCGGTACCATTACCGGTCTACGCTGAATATGCCCAAACTATTTTAAACAAATTTTTTTAATCTTATCTCCTATTGGTACTACCCATAAATGCTCTCGAAAGCGCTCATTTCTAATTTTATCTTTCTTAGTTTTACCACACATCTAGCTAAGCATTCTCATTTCCGCTGCATCTATCTTATGAATATGTGTCTTCTTAATTGGCCAACATTCTGCTCCATATGCCATAGCTGGTCTAATCATTGGCCTGTAAAATTTGACATTTAATTTTGTTGGAATTTGTCTGTCACGAAGCACTTCAGCTTTTATTCTATAGTTCGCATCTTCGTCGATCTTCTCATCCTTACTAATCATCGAGCCTAGGTACCAAAAAGAATCTTTACATGGTATCTCATGAGTTTTAATTTTGACAGTGATTTCAACCGTTTGTATATGTCCACTGAAGTTGCAATTCATATATTCTGTCTTTGTACAACTTAATTTAAAGCTTCTAGATTCTAATGACCTATCGCTATCCCTCAAGTTTTCCATTTACACCATCTCTTAATTCATTCACCAATACTATATCATCTGCAAACAACATACATCATGGTACTTCTTCTTGAATATGCACAATTAACTCATCCATAATTAATGCAAAAAATAAGGGCTTAAGGTTGATCTCTAATGTAAACCTATAATCATGGGGAATCCACCTATTTCTCCACATGTGGTTCTCACATTTGTTATTGCTCATTCGTACATATTCTTAAAATTTTCAATATAACCTTGAGGAACATTCCTTTTCTTTAAAACCGACCAAATTAAATTCATCGGTACCCTATCATAAGTTTTTTTCCAAATCGATAAAGACCATATGTAGATTTTTCCTCTTTGCTCAATATTTTTCCATTAATTGCCTAAGTGAAAAGATAGCTTACATAGTTGATCTCCCTGGCATAAAACCAAATTAATTTTCAGAGATTTTGGTTTTTTGTCTCAGTCTTTGTTCCATTATTCTCTTCCAAAATTTCATAGTATGATTCATAAGTTTAATCCCTCGATAGCTGGTACAATTTTGTATATCTCATTTATTTTTATATATAAGTACTACGATGCTTCGTCTCCATTCATTCGGCATTTTCTTTGTCACAAGTATCTTACTGAATAGTCTACATAACAAACTCACCCCAACCTCTCCTAAGCATTTCTATACCTCTATCGGTATAACATCTAGGCTGTTGCATTTCCTGTTTTCATTCGCTTCAATAATTCCTTCACTTCCACCCTTCTAATTCTACGAAAAAAAATATGCTCTAGTGATGAAGTATCCTCCTTAACTCTTATATCGCTATAAGTATCTTGACAATCCTATATATTAATCATATGTTTAATTTTTATAGTGAGTTCAAAATTCTATCAAAGTTAAATTTAGAGACATGCTAGTGAAAGAGATGATATTTAATTTTAATTGTTTAGCTCCATGGTGAGTTGCAGACATCTCTATGGTGAGTTGCAAACATTCGACTTAGTTTGTCCTTATATTACGATTACTTATGCCTCCAGCCCAGTCAAATCAAATCTCTTATTGGCCTACACTAACTAGACGCTTATTCTACCTACCCTGAAGCCTACCCTGAAGCTCTAAGTTGGTGGAAAATAAAATTTTTTATTTTATTTTATAGTTTAAACTATCATCCATAACCAATTTGATTCTCACAAATGAATTTGTTTGATGTTCATTTTTAACATGGAATTATATGCCTGTTTATCTGCATGAAATTGAAATATAAAAAAATTAATTGATGAAATGAGCATGTTTGTGCTCTTGGAATTAGAATAAATATGAAATAATTGATTTAATTGGGCATGCTTGTTTGCATGGAACTAAAATATATATAAAGTAATCGATTTAAATATGCACTCTTTTGTTTTTTTCATAGAATTGCATCATGTTATAACTTATTCTCAATATGGGCTTCGTTGTTTGATTGAATTGAATACATGTGAAGTAATTCATCGAAATATTGTTTGTTTGTATGGAATTTGACTACAAAGGATTTACTAGTCAATGGGTTTGTTTAATTTTAATTTATATAGCTGGAATAGCAAGGGAAAAAATGGCTGACTCAAACAAACAATATAAGGCTATGATGAATACTAAAAATAGCTTTAAGCCTTTCTTTTTGATGGAAAAGTACTATGGTCTACGTTTATAAATTGTAAGACTACTTGCCAATATAGAAATGCGATGATCCCTCTGGACAAAGCCCTCAAGTTGTTTGAAGCTGAGCATATCCAATAGATAAGATTACACATGAGCTTAAACCCAAATATTAGTATTAAGGTTGCAATTTTAAGTGTGGTGTCAATTCTTTTTAAAAGTATTTTTTGTAAATACCCCCTAAGGTTTTTAGAATTTATAAATACACCTATGTAGTTTTAGTATTTATAAATAGGGCCATGGCTATTTATTTTAATGCCTTGCATGTCCCATACATCAATAACCTTCAAACCACTATAAGAGCATCTCCAACAAATTAACTAAATGCTTTTGTTAGCTAAAGTAGCTATCAAACCACTATAAGAGCATCTCCAATAAATTAACTAAATGCATTTGTTAACTAAAGTAGCTAGCAAAAACTCACTTTTCTAGCTCCAACAGACTAGCTAAAGGGCTAACTATTATACATTACAAGTAAAAGGCTAGCTAAATTTAGTTAGCCATTCTTGATCAATTAAATATTAAAATATTATTTTTTAAAGATCTTTTGCTTTTGATTGGATGGTTGAATTGTTTAATTGAGTTGATTGGATATTTAAAATAAGTAGAAAAGAAATAGAGAGCATTGTTGGAGATGACATTAGCTAAAATAGAGTAAGACACTTTGTCACTAGCTATTTTAGATATTAAATGGAGAGCATTGCTTGAGATGCTCTAATATTTGAAAGTAAAATGACACTTTTGCCCATTTATCTACATAATTTCAAAAGCTTAGGCTTATTTTTCTCTAAAGCTTGTTACATTAGCAATTAAATTTAGTGGCCGCAAATAGCTTTACATAAATACATTTTTCTCAATGTGGGGCCCAATTCATTCAATCTAAAGAGATGACAATGACAATTAACACATGAACTTATAACGAGTCGTAATTTATCAAACCTATGCACAACCCACGATTGAATTGAAGAAAGTTTTAAACTACATGATTAGGCTTCATATTCATGAGAGACATGCCATTGGGACTTATGAATAAATAATGGTATTTTCATAACTAATAATGTATTTATTTTTGTTTAATGGATACATAGGCAAAATTATCATTTTTATAAAAATTCAAAACATACTAACCTATTCTTATTAGAAATACTAATTTTGGAGACACGGTAGGTATTAAAATGAAATATAGGGGCCTATTTACAAGTTTTAAAAACCGCAAAAGGGCATATACAAAGAACTCCTTTTACAAAGTTGTGTGAACTTTCTAAACCTAAATATTCTATTATACATGTTAAAATCCCAAACAGAGGGAGTAAAAATTTCATGACATGCTAGATATATATTGGATAAAATTGACAAAAAAGTTTAAGAAAACCTTTTGCAATATCATTGATTTGATCAATGTTATAAATGATTAAATGAGACAGACAGTGCAGGGCCCATCTACTGAAGAAGTTGAATAATCTACAAAAATTGTGATATGATCCACTTAGTTATGAAAATATAATAGTGCCAAGTTGAATCATCGAAGGCCGGCCCAAATTTAGTTTTAACTCTACTTGGCTCCATCTTTATAAATTGTTAGAGAGGTTGAAAAAAAAAAACTTCAATTTTCAAATCAATAGTCAGGAGTTAACAATGCTGCACTGAAGATATCCAATGATCATTGTTTTAGGATGATGATAGAGTTGTTTGTGTAGCAAGTTGCAAACCCAAGCAGCCAACTTGTCAACCTGGTCTCCATTGTAAAGGAACTAGACCAGACTTCATGCCGAAGCCCACCCATTGGGCCAATAGGCCCCGAGCATATGTTCAATAACTGGTTGGGATCAATTTAAAATTTGGGGACATGGGAATGGGTGAGTAAATTGAAATCCAACTGTTGTTCTTTACTTTACCTTTACTTTGTTTTTGGTAGGAGGTATTTCCAGAGCCAGAAAAAATACTAGCGAGGAAGCAGAAAGGGAAGGAGAAGCAGCGATGAATCCTTCAAACGAAGCGAAGCACGACGACGAGTCTGCACTCGCCGACTTCCTCTCTTCTCTCATGGATTACACCCCTACCGTAATAATCTTTCTCACTCAAAGCAGCAGCTTTTCTTTTTGTTTGCCTTGTCCCCATCCTCTTTGTTTTTCATATAGAAAACTGACGGTTCTATGTCTTTGATCGGATATGGGTTGTTGTGGGTGTAGATCCCAGACGAATTGGTGGAGCATTACCTTGCCAAGAGTGGATTCCAGTGCCCCGACGTTCGATTGTAGGTATTTTCTGCCTTGGTCTTCCTTCTTCTCATCCTTTGTTGATCATTAGGGTTACTCCCTGTTCTCTAATTGGGTCTTCTTTTTGATATGTAAAATAGAGTCTTTTTGTCTACCTGTTATTGAATTAGGTTTTGCTTGTATTAACTCTTTCTCTATCTCTTCCTGGATAAGAATGAATTTTGCCAAGAATGTTAAAATGTTCTAATCTAGGCTTTGCATGCACAAATCATCCCTTCAAAATAGATTCTTTGCTTTGTTCTTGTATAACAACGTAAACAAATTGTCTAATAGATTTGGTTGTGTTGTTATTTATGTTGCTTTTCAATGTATGTTGTCCATTTGTATTTATTAGTCTGTTTTCTTTTTCTTTGCAGAATAAGGCTGGTAGCTGTTGCAACACAGAAGTTCATTGCTGACGTCGCGGGTGATGCTCTTCAGTATGTTTTGTCCTGCCTACCTGCTTTTGAATATAGTTCATGCTCTATCTTTGTAATAGGTTCTTGAAAAAAAAATGTTTTAACTATGCTAGAGTGTGTAAAAATCCCTGATAAGAACAGGTAGATGTTTACGTGTATTCATTTAGGGCGAAGCTCATATGATTATGAAAAGATTTAAGATAGACTTCAGCGCATACCATTTTTCAAAGCTCCCTTTCCATGATTTGGCGTGGAACTTCTATAGCTACTAGTTTGAGTTGCTAGTTATGAGTACAAAAATTTTTATGTTTAATTTTATATGCACTCTGCAGAAAGTACTCTTCTAATATTTTCTATTGGTGTATTTTGAAATTTTATGTATTAGTTAATGCACATGGGCACTTTATTTAATGTTCATTGTTCATCAAGAAGTTCTCTTTCACTTTGTAGAAAGAATTTTATTCTCTCTTAAAATTATGGCCTTAAACCTGCCACACAAGGATACGCAGTTTATAAGATTTCTTTAAAGAAGGGGTAAAGGTATGGAATTGTTTCCTGAGAATCCTGTTTTTTTTTTTTTTTTATGTCCATTTGTTGTTTGCCTCATTATCTTTATCTATATATAGAGATTCTTTAATTGTTTTCCGCATGACCCTTTCCCATTCACTCTTTTAAAAAACTTATGGAATTGATTCAGATATCATAGTGGAGCTTGGATCAAATTGATTAGTTAATTGTTTCATAAATTGCAAGGTTCCTTTTCAAGAAACAAAAAAAAAAAGAACTGTTATAAATTGTAAGACTCCATTAGAAATTATTCTAGAATGCTTAGGTATGGAAAGTAGTTAAGGAATTAACGAGGGAGGGAGGGAGCTTGTCTCGTGACTTGTGAGGTCTCATTAAGCTGACTCCAATTCAATTTTAATAGGCTAAGCCAATGCCAGTTCAAGTTTATAAGGCTAAGCCAGCTCCAGTTCGCTGTTATAAGGTGACAATGACAATGATGCTGATTTTATATTCTTTGTATTTGCCTCACATTGTTTGAACAGTAACATTGATTTGTTCTTCAAGCCTTTTACCATTTCTTATAATTCTTACGAAAGGGGTAGAGAAAATAGGAGCAAAAGTGTCGAGATTAATACTCTGACTCAATGCTGCCATTTGTTCTTAAAACCTGAGGACCACTGCCAAAATTTGAACCATGAAACGGAGAACTCAGTACTACTGAGGGGTAAAAAAAAGTAGGGTTAAACCCCTTACTGAGCAGCCTCGGTAAAGGGTTACCCTCAACATTCTCTCACTCCCAGATGTTCAGTTTTTCATCAACACTTTTGTCTGTCATCTCCACCCAGTGTGTGCTAGTACTAATCTCTTCTTGCTTTGGGTAATTTATTCTCTGGTAGCAACCAAGGTACTAAATGCTAAGTTAGTACCTATACCAATCACTCTACCATCTCGAGAAAGAGAAAAATGCTAAGTTATTTGTGTGTACTATAATAAGGTCTTGGTAAAATCTTATTTTTGTGATTTTATGCTCTTATACCACTTTGTTTTATCATCTGTCATTTATCTTTCCTCCCATTCTGAAGCTACTGTACACTTCTGAGTTTTGACCCAGGCAATGCAAGGCAAGACAGTCCGCAGTAGTGAAGGATAAGAAAGACAAGCAGCAAAAGGTAAACACATTGTCTTTGCATTCTTGTATACTAACTGTAAACTACTAACTAGTTTTATCTGCAGGATAAACGCTTGATATTAACGATGGAGGATCTCTCTAGGGCATTGCGCGAGGTAAGTGTATTATCTTTGTATGCCATTGACTTTAGTCTATACATTATTTTAAACAATCCAAGAAATGGCCATTTTAAACATTTATCACTTCTTATAAATATTACACACACACACAGATATATATATATATAGAGAGAGAGAGAGAGAGAGAAAGAGAGGTTATCCAATTCGCATCTCATAGTGGCGTGCACCTTATGACCCATCCAAATGGATCAAACACTCGACCTTCCTAAATGACACCGGCCTCCATTTTTTACACCCATCCAAATGGATTGTACAATTGGATCAACTGGTCAATTTTTTAAGGGATGATACTTGTTGGCAGTTGAAGTAGTTACAATAATCATATTTTTATTAGGGAAATATTTATGTGCATAAAGGAAAAATAGAATCTATTAATCGATAGAATGGATCAGCCAGTGAATTTGTTTGGCTCTACCTATATATAGCTACAAGTACATCTTTGCTATATGCTGTTTGGCAGTGCATGCTTTCACCGAAAATTAGTTAAAGACTTTTTCTTGTTGTTTCTTTAATTTTTATACCGAGAATTGGGTGTGTACTTAAGGTGGCAGTTGAGACTCTGCATAGATAATAAAGAAGTATGGTTGAATCATCTTATTTGCTTTCAATTGCTAATTGGGATGCACTCTCTTGCTTGCATGTAGTATGGTGTGAATATGAAGCACCAGGAGTACTTTGCTGATAGCCCCTCAACTGGAATGGATCCTACCTCCAAGGATGAATAACGAAGGTTTTGATGAGTAAAGACACCTGAAAGCTTCTCATTGAATGAGAGCTATTGGGCGTTGGAATGGCACCACTCCGGAAGATCTTTAGCTTCATGTCTCTTGTAGCTGTTTCTTGACAAGAACTGCTTTGAACCTCAGTGTATGATACAAATCCAATGTTGTTTATTATGATCAAGTCTTCTAGAAGATAAATTTCATCAGTTTTATATATGGAAGTTTTAAGATCCCTGCTATATATATTGATTGATTGGTTAATACGAATTATATGAACCCTCAAACTCAAGGTTGCAAGTAGCAGCTTAACGCTGTGCCATGGGCTTTTGCTGTAGTAATTAGTAAAAATTTGGGGTGGGGAGCTCTTGTGGTGAGTTTACCTACATGAATCTAAGTCCTACACAAAAACAGTAAACAGGACAGTTGCTTGAGTATTAAGAGACTTAGGGTCCGAGGGTTTATAGGAGCAAATTTTCCTCATTCTCACCATAGAGGAAATGAAGAATGGCCTCCTGTAGTTGTTCGCACTAACGGGCCCTTTTGACGTCAGATTGGAAGTCTTTGCAAAGCATCCCGGGAATTTAATAATTTCTAGCTTTGGCTCCGTCCTGCTTGGGCTCCATTTTCATTGGAACTGGGTTGTCCTACCTCCTAAGACGGTAACCCCTAGTTGGTTATGGCAGAGAGCAAGACAGCTGCTAAACAAGTTCGGGCTAGCCGACTGAGCACATTAATCTTCATGCAGAGAAATGTAAGTAAGATCTATCTGGTTTAATGATAAACCAAGCCAGATCCTTGCAACCCAGTTGCCCTGTTATCACTTACCAGAACCTCCAAATCACATAAATCCGATGACCTTTAATTCATCATAACAAAGAAGAATTTTGTTACTCGGGCTGCAAACACATGTAAAGTGAGTTACTTGCACTTGGTTTAGGACATTAAAAATAGCCCCTAGGCAACCCCACGGGATAGTTTCCTAAGACCACAATTGCTTCCAGAGATTGCGGGTTTGAATTGCACTACAACATTAGGGCTACTGGGGATTTACCCGGCTCCCTTGACTCAAAGGGATTAATCCGGCCCAAAGGGCTGGGACACCCTCCATTATAAAAAAAAAAAAAAAAATGCCCAAACATTTTTCAACAGGCCTGAGGAAAACAGCACCATCCCACCAGTCCTGCGTCAATAATCTTGTATTGTTACGCTCAATCCATCAGTTTATTTTTTTTTAATGACCTAAAAAAAACACATTCTCATGTACCATTGGTTCCTTCAAAATCTTGCCCTGCATTGGAGTTAAGAATAACTCAGGTTATGGGAAATAACAAAATTAGAGCTAAGGAATTTCAGGTTAAACAAACATGCAGGACTATGAGTTCAAGCCTTCAGATATCACCAAAATTCATTTGCAAGTAATCATTAACACCATAACCGTCAGTTGTGATAAATACATACTAAAATATACACAAAATGCAAAATAGCTTATATAGCACTACCCAATAACAACTGCATTCCACTTTTTATTCCTCTCTTTCACACACTAACACCATCTTATAGGATAAATACACTTGTCACCACCTCATAGTATAAATACACTTATGTGCATTTTAGTGTGTACACAAATAATTATTGTATAACCCTGAATAGTTCCAACACAAAACCATGAGCTCTGTTATTCCCATAATACTTCTACAGCAAGCATTTTTTTTTCCAGCTACGTTGGAGCGAGTGCATTTTACTAGAGACCTCATTGGAAATGATCATGATCCAAACTCCTCCCATTGCCATGAACATGTTGTGTATGCAGCCTTCAGGCTGTCCGGGAAAGAATTACAATGGCAACTCCCATTTCAGCTGAATTACGGCCAAAGTCCTAGACCGTCAAAAACCTGACTTAAGTTACAACAAAGTATATATTTTCTTAAGTAATTTTGTTTTTAATCAACAAACTTTTAAGACGCAGCATAGAAGATTGCATAACTCTTTTAAGAAGCATTACAACAGTGGCTCTTGAATAAAAAAATTATTTATAGTTTGTATTGCTAGTCTTAAACAAACACTGAAAGAGCTTGTACAATATCAGGTCTGGTCCCTGATATGGAGTTCATGGCAGCAGTCATTTCTTGGCTGATGAATATGAACCCCAGTTTGCTACTCAATCTTTGGTTTGTGCGGTCAGGAACCAAAGCAAGGATTGCCATCATTCAGACACCGTCGTTCTCTCAGGTCTCCTTTTAAACAAAATATACCAAAAAAAAAATATATATATATATACAGAAAATTCCCATTTTAGGTCCACCAAGATATTGTAAGCCAAACCAGAACCTGGAAAGCAGGTTATCACCACCACCAACACTGTACAATTCAACAGCCTCACCACAGCACCAAGGTTATTTTGGCAAAAGGATAAAGCACTCACTTGAAGACAACGAATAAAAGAAAAGAACAATCATCCCAACACAATCATTAAAAAAAAGGATCATTTCAATGCTTCAAAATTGTCTGTATGGCATTCCGTTGAGCCAATGTCAGATTCTGCAGTTGCAACAGAACAAAGCCACATTACCAATTGATAAGAAAGTTTAAGGGAAAACCAGGAACACAACAAATACTTTCTGTAAATTGTTAAAATTGCTTAAAAGGAGAAACCCTACCTGACAAAGAAGATCAAACAGTGTTCTATCAGTCTGAGCAAACCTTTCTAGGAAATCTGTTATATATCTTGCTAGATGAATCTGCAATACATGATCATAAGATATCTAAAATGAAAAAGCCTAATGTCGGCAATAAAATAGCAGATTTCATTATCTAGGGCAAACCTTATTGATCGGGTCACATTTTAAAATGTCGTCTTCATAATCATCATCATCTTGGCTCTTTCAAGTTCAAACACAAGCCAAAAAAGAATTTTTTTAAAAAATCAGTCACATGGAAGCAGTATACACATCAATGATAGAGAAAAAGAACATACAATAGAGAAGTAAAAAAGTAAACATGCATTTCAACATGCAAATGGTATATAGTCTTTCACAGACCTCATTCAAAACTTTTGCCATGGCATCAAGATGCTCAATTGTAGGTCTTGCATTTCGGGAGCTCATTGAAAATAGTGTATCTTCACGACTACTGGTATCAACATCCTGAACTATTTCCCAATCACTATCCTGCCACCAAGATTGGTACCCAACCAAAAATAAGGTTTTTTTTTTTTGGGCATGCGTGCATGTGCAAGGTACAACCAAAACTAAGTTTCAATTCACAATGTTACATAATTAAAATTAATAGAAGGTTAAAAATGCATAAAGCACCTCATCGTCTTCAGCATCCTCATCCAAATGTTCTTCTTGAATCTCAATCACCATATCTGCCAAAAGTGCAAGGATCTGAAATGTGCAAGCCAGAACATTGTTAGCGGTTAGAGAAACAGTCTCAGAAGGTTATTGATCACCATGCAATGTGATCTGTTAAGAAAAGAGAGAGAAAGGTAAGCCACCAGAAGAACCGACCATATCATGCATGAAAGTTTGTATGCTCAGCTGGTAAAGGATAATTTCAAAGCTAAAGCTTTTAATCTTATAAAAGATGATAGACAACAAGAACATAGTAGCCAGTAGTAGATCAATGGTCATGAATATCACCAGGCTAGTTAAGAGTAAAAAATAGGTACGAAAAGTCAAGGTTTGGTGGAAGAAATAGTGCTTGAGTTGAGTCATTGATAGCAAACCAACAGAGCATTGTCAAGCTGCAACAAACTAGCTAACCATATGTAATGCAAATGTGGAATCAGGACATGTGACTATGAGGTAGTCAAGACTCCCAACAACTTGTGATCATGGTTCAATGATCGGCCATAGCAGTTGAGGCTGCTACGATATCATGACAATAGCGCTGCAACGATCTAAAATCTAGTATAACCAAACAATTTTAATTTAAAACAACCTTTTTCCTATTTCTTTTCCTCAATATCATTTTCTAAAGTTGTCTCTACCCTTATATGCTTCCATATCACTGAAAAAACACAAGTTGGTTACTACACAAGATTCAATTTTTACATTTTATGACTTAAAAGATTCCCACCACTACGTCGCCACATATCGCCGCAACAGCTACGTAGCATTTTGGCCACTTGCTGCCACACTCGCCACAACCACTATTTTGATCTTTGCTTGTGATAGCGAGTTGGATCCAAAAGCAACTCTCCGATGGTTGGATAATATTTGGCATTTAATTCAAGTGGAGTGTTTGTTGTCTTTTCATCAGAAAACTCAGCATGGTGAAAGATATCATTGATAAATTTTTAATTCACATAAAAGATAACCATTAAGAGAGTAAACAACCTCAATTCCAAAAAAAAAAAAAAAAATCAAAATAGACCTAGGGACAAAATCTAAAATTGTAGGCGAAAAAAAGATTTGAGGGCTGTAATCCCATCAAAATCATCACCAGCTATGAATCACGGGTACTTTCAAAATATACACGTACTCATACTGGATACGTACCACGTACGGGTGTTGGATATGGGTACGGCAAAAAACATACTAGGTTCGGTCAAATATACCCAAACATTTTGACTTTGTGAGTACGGGATGGGTACGTACATGGGTTCATTCTCAGCACTTTTGTAAGAGTTTTTTTTTGTAAAAACTTTTGTAAGGATTTTAAAGAGCTAAATGTATAATTTTTAATTTTAGCCCTAACCCTTTTCGACGAACTTAGAAGGGAAAAAGCTTTAGCACTAACCCATCTCCAACCCCCTCGTCTCCAGCAAAACAAAAGAAAACAGAAAGGAGGAAGAAGAAGAAGATGAAGGAGTGCTAGATTATTAAAGATAAAAAAATAATATTGTTGCTGCTCTTTTTTTTTTTCATTAGGTAGAATTTGTAATGGTATTAAATAATTATTGGCTTGTTGCATCAAAGGATTCTAACCTATTTTAATTATTAGCATATTGCATTATTAAAATCTTAAAACATATAATTTTGTAATGGACGTACCCCAGCTGTACTGGTATCATGTTATTTTTTAGGATTTTGAAGTATCGGCATACCCATACCGGCACCCATGCTTCATTGATCACCAGTGATACATCATATCATCAACATCCAACAAAGAATAACTCATCTGCAGGTAGATGAATGTGTAAATAAGGCAGAGTCATAGAAGCTTTGTTGATTCACAAAGTTCAGTATGAAAGCGATTGAAACATGCATGAGGAGCTTGTTTTAAACCATAATGTGCCCTTCGTAATAACCGAAAATGGCCAGGAGGAGGATGTATGTGTGATTTTTTTGGAAGATAATCATTAAGAAATGAATTCCTAACGTCCATTTGATATAATGGCCAGCGGCAAACTATAGAGATAAGAGCATGAACTGTAGCCATTTCACAACCAAGGCGAAGGTTTCATCATTGTCAATACCATATTCCTGTTTATAACCTTTCACAACAAGGCACACTCTATAGCAATCAATAGACCCATTTGCTTTGGTTTTTATTTTATATACCCATTAGCACCCAATTGCATGCTTCCTGGGAGATAATGGAAATAGTTCCCATTATTAGTCTTATGTAATGCATCTGGTTTTTCTGCCATAGCTTTTTGCCAATGAGGAGAAGAGGAGGCTTCTTCATTATTGAACATGATGGGTGTGGTATTTTCAAAATTACTAAGGACTGCATATTGGTTTGGACAAGTTTCTCCTCTATTTCCATGCTCACTTTTTGTTGTTTGGGGATGAGTATGCAATCATCATCATTATTACTATTATTGGGTTGGATCTACAGAACTTTCTCCTATGAGAGGACTACAAATGCAGTCCAGCTCTATGGGGCCCACCTTTGATATTGCAATGTCTTTCACATTTTTATCTCCCCATGATCTGGCATCATGTCCATTTTTATGCCAATTGAACCTTTGCTCACTGTTGGATTGACTCTCAAAATAATATATGGATGATAGACCAATAAACTTAAAGGCCCCTAAATCAAGGGCTAGAATTATTTTATGGGGCTGACTTTTTGCATGATCATTATCTGTAAACACTCCACATCTATCCTACTGTCCATGATAGGAATACATCCAACAGGTTCCATAAGCTGGACCGGATATTCATAATATGCAAAACAATTGTAGAAGAATATTTACCTGGATCTACAACAGGTGAGAACAAGTCACAGCATCAGAGTGGAGACAGTTACAAGGCTACTTACATGAGCTACCTATCCTTTGAGCAAGGCTGATTTTTCAGTCATCCATTTGTTCTGTTTGAAAAAAATGATCATTCAAAATATACCTTCGCAGGAAGGGGCATCAATGTCCATTGATCTGGAGCAAATTTAGCTTTTGAACGAGTGACTATTCCTGCAGTAGTCTGAACACACAAGAAAATGTTAAAATGAGTTCTGTGAGTTGCCACTTGCGACAGCTTGCAGTTTAGCGATCTTAACCTTAATGAGATGGCCTTGAACATAAATATTTGCCAATTCTGCACGTCGGGAGGAGAGTAACAGAGCCAAGGCAGTCGTTGTAACTTTAATCTGGTAGACTCCCTGAATTTCCCCTGTATTCCAAAAACAGTTGGATTTTTAGGAGGTAAATAAACATAGTATAATTATGACTTCACTTGAAACTACTTATAAAAGCTATAAAAAAAACCCATTACCATAGTAATGAAAAAACTCACATCAATGAACAACAGTTTCTTCTTTACAAGATGATTCAAAATAAAAGGATCACCAATCATATACTTTCAACACCATACTGAAGGCAGTCAACCACCAAATTTGACCTTTATGGAACCAATGAATGATGCAAAATGCTCTCTATGTAAAGGTGCACGCCCAAATTTTACAGCAGTTGGAGATGGATGGGATCCCCACATTCCATCTATTGAGAATACATGTGATGGGTTTTCACATGCATGAATGGTTATATCTTACATATTCTGCCCAAGATCAAAGTAGTAAGACACCAGTACCACAACTATTTTTGTTTTCTAATATGCCACCCGCTTGAGCTATTAGATCCAATCCTTACCTTGATATTTTGTCCATTCTGACATCACATAAGCAAGGGAGTTTTCATGGCCTTCAGCCGGTACTGAAATCAGCAAATCAATGAATTGTTCAACATGAGGGGCACTCAGATGGACCTGGAGGAAAAAAGAATTAAAACATAGAGAATGAATGTTCATATCAAAGATGCCAATAAACAAGTAGTCATAAAAGGTACATGAATTGTGGCTAAAGGTAACAACATTTTGCCTTAATATTATGCTCAGTACATTCATTAGCCAAAGTGATACCAATAGAATTAAAACAAGGACTTGTGGCAATCACCAAGGAACCTCTGATTTATTTCCTTACAAGACTCGAGAATGCATAGTGGAATGAGGGAGATTTCCTAGCCCAAGCAGATGTCATTAGATCTTACCTAATAGCGGATTATCTGTTGCCTTCTCTGTGGAAAAATCATGTTGTCTAATGTGTCTATCGTGCCCTTTAATTGTTTACGCTTTCTTGTATAATTTTCTTTGTTCCACCCTTTATTGAAGAAAAAAGGCAGTTCTCACAATGTGGGAACAAAAGGATTTCAGGCAGTGAATTCTTTGGCCAGGAAGGAATCGATAAAGAATCCTTTCTTGTGTTAGGAAATACATTTTCTTTAGGTTAGGTTACAGCTGAGGTTACAGCTGTAGTAGTATTTGGGTTGCTAATCAATATTATTATGAATGATGTACATTTTGATGCAGTTATGATATATGGACACTGTTGGGAAAAAGACCCACGTCCCTCATCACCTAAGTACTAGGTTTGACATGACTTCATATAACTGATTGGGCTTTTCACCCATCAGCTTAAGCTTTTGGGTTGGTATATGGTTTCTTACATGGTATCAAAGCAGGTATTGTTCATGTGTAGCCCACCTGGCACACTGTTCATCAAATTTGTTGGGCCTGCACGTGAGGGGGAGTGTTGGAAAAAAGATCCATTTCCTATATCGCTTAAGTACTAGGTTTGACATGATTTCATATACTGTTTGGGCCTTCCACCCATCAGCTTAAGCTTTTAGGTTGGTACATAGCTTTTTACAAAAACTACTCAATCAAAACTGATCTCATAATTGCAACCAGCCCAAATGTCAGCCAGTTAGAATGAGATTCACCATTAGATTAGAAGTATCTTTTTGGAAGTGTGAGGTCCTGATTCAGTGATACAGCCTATGAATCTGTTAAGTTACATGTAAGTGGATGAGCCATATCTAGAAAAAAAGTCTCGCTGAACTGAAAACTCTTAAACACTGACTCCCAGACAACCTTTATATCGACAATTGGAAAGAAGGAACAACAGCCAACATCAACAGTGGTAGGTTTTTTTTTTTTTTTTTCAAATACCAGTCTTGCAAGGATCAGTAACAGAGAACTCTTCAACCCCGAGATTTGACAAGATTGCATACGCCTCACAAGAGCAGCAACAAGTTCTTGAATGTGTTGGGCCATTTGTGAAGGCAGATGCAAAATAAGCTGCAGAATGTAGGTGCCAACAAAAAGCGAGCCAGAGCTTTCCAAGTTAGGGTCTAACAGCCTGCATATAAATTCTTTAATTCTGAGCATCAAGCACTACCATTCAAATGTAGGACCAATCTATAAATGGATATTGCTACATATTAATAGATAAAAAAGGCTGAAGCTTTAAAATTTCACTTCCATCAAATAATGCATACAATAGTGGGCAGCAGATACACAGCACCTTAAATCCATGGGGGGAGAGAGAGAGAGTTTCTTCAACGAAGCACATAAAAAACAAAGTGCAAGTTTATGAAAAAAAGTATCAACTAGTACTAACAGAGTATTTCAAGAGTTGCTAGCTATTACAACCAAATGCCTAAGCGTTAGAGTTGCGGCAAACAATATACTTACCACCTCCCCTCAGGTGGGACACCGCCTGGACTCGAAGCACGTGCCCTTCATAAAGCAGCTTGGGCCTTATGCACTGCACACCTCCGCTTGCAACATAATACCAAGGACGTTGCAGCATGGATTCGAACCCAGGACCTGTGGTGGCTCTGACACCATGTTAAGAGTTGCTAACCATTGCAACCAAAATGCCTAGGTGTTTGCGGCAAACAATATACTTAACAAGTATGACCAGCCACTTAAACAGACATTACTACTGCAGGAGAGAAATAAGTTCATTGGGAGTAGACAAGGATGCCACAGCTGTTTTAAAGACAAAGGACACTGTTGTGGGTAAAAAGATTCAACTCTAACGGATTGTCATTGAATTATGGTTTGCAAACATAAAGTGCATCCAAGGCATGATATGCTGTTGTTCTTTACGCTCTAAAGTCATTCAGCTTTTGCATTGGGATACATGGATTGTGTGCAAGTAATGCAATCCAGAGTGTGGGGGAACAAAATGGGGCCCATGCAAGAACCCACCCTATGTGAATCCTTAAAGTGTGCTTATGCATATGAACATCAGTGGGCTTGCAATGATTCAATCAACAAAGGACATGATCCAGAAAATCAAGGTGTGGACCATCTTACAGGACCCAACACATAACAGGATCTGGGTCCGGATTCATCCTGAGTACTCGGTTACTCAAGTTACATTTAGTACTATACTATACAAAATATATTAATAAAAAAGAATGTTAATATAATTTTACGTAACAAGAGCATGAAAAAAGTATACAGGCACAGCATGGATGGTAGCTGTTTCCTGTTGCTACATAGAGGTTGCAGGTTCAAACTTCATTGTTACATTTTAAGTACTACTAAAAACATATATGTTTCAAAGAGGTCCCGCTATTGGGCACAGGTCAAAGAACATTCACTTAATCAAGTATAGCCCCAGGCTCACCATGGATCCAACCCAAACAGAATCATGTACAGGACAATTATGCGTGTGTTTGGTCCCTTAAGTCAAAGATTCCTGTATTTTCTAGTTTATTTCTATTAATAAGGTCCTACATACTAGTGTTGTTAAGAGCCCATCTCTAAGAGTATGATAGGAAGTAAAAAATCCATGGGTGCAGACCTGCAGTCATCTTTAAAGGGAGTTTAGTAATCGTCGAGTCCCAAGTGGTTGACTAAAGTTCTCTCTTTTATGCCTCAAAAGGAGCCTTAAATATACTTGTGAACAACCACCAGTAAAAATATAATAAAGTCATATCTCTGCATCGAAATCTTGGGTTATCCCCACTATTTGGAGATGGGTGAAGTTATTTTCACACGTGTGCTTGAGAAGAGGCATGACTTGGAAGGTTCTGTGACTACTAAGCAAAAAAGGTGACCAAAACAGAGTGAAAGAATGGAGCTAAAAAAAAATTGACACAAAGAGTTGCATTAAATTTTTAATCACAATGATGAAGGACATTATGTAGAGAAGGCAACCATGACCCTCCCAGATTATGAAACGTAAGTTGCGCACTATCAAAAGTTACCTAGCAGCTGCATTGAGGAGACGTTTCATTGTAAGCCCCGAATCGCCACGCCAAGCAAGCAATTCTTCTTTTCCTCCCAATACAAATGCAGCCAAACATTCTGTTGCATTCTGCAGAGACAAAGTATAACCCAAAGCAAAGCGGTAAAAATAATAATAATAATAATAATAATATATAAAACCAGATAAAAGGCTCATTAATTTAAACCCAACAGAGACTCCCATAACAAATTAAGAAATAAGCTAGTAACAAAAACAAGAAGACCCACCTGAATCTCACTATGATCATCACTTCGAAGGATTATCTGTACAACAGGATCAAAGCAAACATCGAATAGTGCTTTCACCATATCAACAGGGGCATTCTGCAAGATACTACCAAAATCAGCATTAGCAGCACTGATTACTGGTCATATCTGGGTGTAAGAAATCAGAATGTACCAGCATTACTAGCAGATAAGTTTCAGCTTGAAGGAATATTCTCAAAAGAAGATAATCATACAGCACTCAGCTAACTAATGTACCTTCAATAGCATTGTCAAAAGATCCAATGAGCCAGCTACTAATCCGATAGGCTGCTGTTGAGGCTGATAAAAGCAAATAAGATGGATTTCAATGCACACTTAATCAAAAACTCCGTCCCAAAATAGTTATATTTTGCAACTTCGGAGAGAATTACCTTTGCCAATATAGGCCCAATAGAAGGTAAAATCCGAGAAACCAGAGGCCACATACATCCAGGAGCACACTTTATTGTCTGAATTGTGATATATGAGAGAGAGAGAGAGAGAGAGAGAGAGAGAGAGAGAGAGAGAGAGAGAGAGAAGCTTCCATTAGTTTAAAGAGCCATGATGTAGAACTACCAACTATCCATCTTGGCAACTGTTCTGGCATTACAAATTATAGTATTATCATTAAGAAAAACTCACGATACTTAATACATTTGAAAATACTATTCTTTTTTAATATATAGAATGTACATTCAACTCATGCATTCAGGGAAAACAAAAATGGGCACCACTCACTACATACATATACTAGTAATATCTCCTTGATAACATGTTTTTCAATAAGAACTACTCCAGTAGAAACCATAGTCCATAGAAGTTGATAAATTTTCTACAGCAGCTTTGGTTAACTTTCAGAAATGTAGAAGCCGGATCAAAATAGCAGTAGCGGATAGCGTTGCGGCCAGTCGCCAAAACGCTACGTAGCGGTAGCGGAGCTACATAGCGGCGTAACGGTGTGATTCAAGAAATTATCAAAAAAATTTGAAAAAATTCCAAAAAATCCAGAAAATTGTAATGAGCTAGAATATGTGTTTGTTTTGCAAAAAAGCCTAAAATAAGGGGGCGTAGCAGTCCCCTAAATGCATGATGTCCTGTATCGCTGTATAATTAAAAAATAATAATATCATTCGTAATTTTCACATGGTATCAAGAATCAAGATTCAAGACTCAAAGTCAAGACTCAAGAGTTAAGAATTTAAGATTTAGAGAGATTAGTCACCAGAGTCAGTGACTCAACAATCAACATTCAACACAATAAATGACATAGTAAATAATAACTTTATAAATAACATTGTACTTAAAGAGTTGAGACATGAGAGTTAATATAAAGTTGAGATTTGAGAAATGATTAGAGGAATACCTCTACCACCAAAAGTCATATTAATATGAACACATAAAAAATTAAATAAATTCAAGTAAACAAGAAAAAAAGTGTAATTCATTCATGGGATTCATAGATCTAACACTTGGGAGTAATTTTCAAGTGATTTGGTTGGTGTTTCTTCAAGAAAAAATTTTTTTTTTCAAAAAATAAAAAAATCTGAGAATAAAAAATAAATAATAAATCAATAAATCATAGAAAATGGGGGGTCTAATCTATGAGAAACAAAGATCTATCACTTACAAGCCATTTCCAAGAGATTCATGAAGGAGAAAAGAGGAATAGAGCCATAGATCTACGAAAATCACATAAAAAATACCTTTTGAGAGATGCCTTTTGACTCCAAAGAAGATGAATGATCTAGATTTATAGATCTTAATGTGTTTTTGGACCCTTGTTGCCTTTAAATTGAAGAAAGAGGGAGGTAGGACCAAAAAACAGTGGACAGGGAAAAGGAAAGATGGAGACAGAGTGAAAAATGTAGAAAAATGGGCGTCAAGGCATTTAAATAGGCCCAGCAGAAAAATAGCGGCAAAATAGTGGCCATAGCGGCAAAATAACGGCCGTAGCGGGAAAATCGCGGCCATAGCGGCCACTACGCCCCGCGACGGGTGTTAGCAGTGCTAACACCTCCGTAGCGTGGCGGTGCCGGCCGCTACGGCCAATATAGCGGCCGCTACGGCCAATATAGCGGCCGCTACGCTTTGTAGCGGCCGCTATTTTATTCTATTACTAGAAGGTCGAGAATGTATACACCTCAACAATCAAGGACAGAAATAGTAACACAATGCAAGAGCTGAATTTCACCTTTCACATAACCTGAATCAAGTAGGAAGTTATTGGGATTTGGAAAAGAAGCAAAATCGTTAACAATTGGTTAAAAAAGATAAAGCCTTAAAACCATAACCACGGATCTGAAGGACTAGAAGTAATATTCTGCCTTGAAAGTCAAAACTCCATACTTAGCAAAAATTAGCAAATAGCAACTCCAAGGAAAAGTAAAATTCTTTGAACTTTATTGAAAAAGGTTAATCTGTCATGATGCATGCCTTCTTTAGATGGTGACCATGATTTGCTTAAGAAAAGAAAAAAGAACGACCATAGAAAAGGGGAAGACAAAAGAAGAGATGGGTAGTGCATGCATGCATGTGTGTGTGTGTGTGTGTGAGAGAGAGAGAGAGAGAGAGAGAGAGATTGTTTGGGAAAGCAAAATGACAAGTGTGGCTAATCACCTTTAATTATAACAATATGCAGAATTTTTGTTCAGATAAATTACAAGCTAATCACAAGTCAATGAAAATCATAGAGATTACAATCACAGATGCCAATCCTCCTATCCTTAAGGTTAATTCATGATGTGCATGAGTTTTATTAGTCTGTTGATCCAGTCAACAACCAGCTAAATTCAGAAATCCTAACAATACCTGGCATTCAATGTTTAAACTCTCTCCAAACCCAATTCAGCAAGAAGAAGGGAGCAAAAGTGGATCTTCAGAGTGTTTTGCTCAGCACAGTTCCTAAAATTGGTTACAATAGGAATTTTTTGGCACATAATCAGATATTAAACCTTCTAATAGTAGCCCCATGAGATTTTAGACCAAAAAAAAACCTTGCTAAAATAGACATATCGCAGTCAAGGATTCTCTAGTATAAAACTGCCTAAAATACAGGATTGCAACAGATGCACCACGGTAGTGACCTTACTCAGTGTGTGCCTAATTATAGAGTTATGGATTGGTTGATTGAGCCTACATTGTTCTTCGTGAGCCCTCTTTGGTAAATCCTACAAAATGCTTTTGGTCCATGCTCTGCATCAAGAAATCTAGAGCAACAGAGTTGCAACATGGAGACATAGCAACAATACAAGCAAAGTTGAAAGAATACCAAGGAACAAGTGAACCCAAAATCGCAGTCCCCTCACGTAGTTGATGCACAAGTGAACCACAAAGAGATTAATTCTCATACCTTGGCTTGATAATTAGCAAGTATGGAGAGAGTGAGGAAGAGGTCGAACATAGGATAAAAGCGGGATAATCGGAGTGGAGGCTTGCTTGAAAAGTGCTTTGTGATCAGCGTATACCAACAAAGATTTAAAGGAAAAACTTACCAAATAACAATTAGACCAGCTATAGCCTATGCAGAGGAATGATGGTCAATCAAGAAGCTAATATGTGTACAAAATAGTGTAACAAAGATAAGAATATTGAGATGGACGTGTCGTAAAGGTAGAAAGTTAAAATCATAGTTGACCACTTTCAGGAGCATTTTGAGGTACAATCAATAGGAGGTAAATTAGGAGAAACTTGATCGGAATGATTTGGACATATCCAATGTAGGCCATCAATGGCATCCTTGAGGAAAAGTTTTTCTGTGTAGGTTAATGGCCCACCAAGGAGAAGAGGTAGACCAAAGAGGACATGGATAGATGCAATTAGGATAGATCTGAAGAAGTGCAACCCATACAAATATTTCGCTCAAGATACTTAGGAATGAAGAAATTAAATTCATGTAGTAGCAAATCCCCAACATAATTAGAACAAGGCTTTGATGATAATGATGATTGTTAGAATAAGGCTTTGATGATGATGATAATGATGATTTTTTTAATAAGCATGCATGACTAAAATCATCATCATTCCCAAGTACCAATTCTGAACTATGAGGGATTAGTAGAATACTACCTCTAAAAGAAGTAGACGCACTTTAGGTTGGTGGATTTGTTGTGGCCAGATGATAGCCTAATGTCAATCCTTTCTCTATTATAGATAACGGGAACATCATCTACGACAAGTGAATGGGCCAACATAGCAGAACTCAGATTATCTATTAAGTTGGTGGCACAACCTCAGAACCTCAATAAAAAAATAGATCGATCTCCTAAGGGATTGATTGAATCCAGAGGTGGAATAGCCAGAAGGGAACACTCACGATAATGGTAAACACCATAATGAAGAGAAAACTCAGAGATGAATTGACCGATAATAAGCATGAATTACAATGGAGCTTGTCAATCCTTATATAGATGAGTAGCATCATTCCCTGTCTTACTTAGACACTAGGACTTCCCTAAATATTAAGAAATTTAAATAAAAAAAGAAATCTAAATAGGAATAGCAATCCTAATCAATTAATAACAAAAATTAGAAAGGAGATAGAATTAGAACTCCACAGTAGCAATCAGTCTAATTGGGACTATGGGCTAAACCCAATGGACCAGGCTGACCAATGGGCCATTGGATTTGCCTAGTTGAATTAGGCCTGGTCCTTACTGCATCAGTTGGAAGATTGGTTAGTGAGATTTGTGTATTAAGAACACTAAATCTGTGTGTTACTGCAAGTTTGGCTAAGATAGATTGTACCAGGCTACATCACCACAGCATCAGTTCAACACTTCCAAACAAATATGCTCTGATGGAGGAGGAAATAGAGGTTGAGAATAGGTGCAAGGAGTTGTTAAAGGCAAAGGATGCAAGTATATGCTCTGCAGGTTAGCTCTGATGAAAATACCCGAACAAGTCCTGGATGATTTCAGGGCAAATTATTCAAATAAGAAATCAAATAGGAATTAGCAACAAATGAAATTGCTAATGAAGCTAAAATATTTGCTATGTTAGTTGGTTGTCAGGATTTACTTAGTTGGGCAGTTCTCTATCGATTATTGAAGGAGATTCATTTTTCCGCTATTCAATGGGGATCACGCCCGGAGGACCATGTATCCTTGGAGATTGGCGGATTGGGTGGAGGAGATGTAGGATATTTCCAAGAAGCTTCATGTTTCGTTTTATTACATTCTTAGAGAGGCCAATGTGACAGCTGATGGTTTTGCAAATGACTTTCTCGAGATACAATGCTATTCAATATCTAATGTCGTATGTTTATTAATGTTATTCTTTTAATTAGTTGTTTGTTGCTTTCCAGTTTGCCTTATTGGTTGTCTTTATACTTTTTGGCGAAACAAAAATTTATTGTTATAAAACAAATAGAATTAACAACGAATAAAAGGCAGGCATGGTGAAGAGATCACACACGTAACATCTTGGCATATTGCATGTCTAGGTATTTTACTACATGGAATGGGTGAAATGGGCCAAATGTATGTGGATTGAGTGACATCTACTGGAAAAAGGTAGCATGGAAGTTTACAGGAGATCCATCCTATAGTTTTTTGAATCGACATCATCATTATCACTGCTTCATGCCATCAAACTGAGGTTGGCAAAGTGATTTTCTTAAAGGAGAAATAAAAAAATATGGCCTGGTAACTTTTTACTGCCAATTCTAGAATGCCACAACCCTCCTTTATTCGGGCATGTGCAGAGAATGAATATCATCATAATATTTCATGAGAATTCCAACAAGTTCTCATTCTAGGCTATTTTAGTTTATAAAGCTCGGGAGAAAAGTGAAATTAACAATTATGGAAGTTGTTTGAGGAAAACCCACAATAGAAAAATATCACCATGCAACATTAACGCATGAAGTGACTTCTTACCTCCAAAACCTCAACAATATCAATGCTGATGAATGGATCTGAAACATTTTCTGCCCACAAGTTGAGTAATGCAGGGGAAACAATCGGCTCAATAGATGTTAATGCATCATGGCCTAGAGTTCATGGCATAAGGGGGAAAATGTATCAGACTCTAAATGTATATGGAAAAATGCTTTGTTTATTCAAAAGACTAGATCTACAATAGATTGAAATGATGAACTTAATAGAAAACCTATTGACTTGAAACGGACCTGCCTTTACTGCTGTTTGCAGTGTTTCAAGTACCAGATGTAGTGTCTCATCAGAAGCCTGCAGAACAAAACTACTGTGACGTTGTTCTGAACTTTCAGTTCAAATAACTCATACAACTTAGAGAAGGATGCATAACCTGCTTAAGAAGATCTATGAGTGACGTAAGCAACCCCATGACTTGAGGCTCACGCATCCCCTGGTTTGATTCTGGCAAGAGATGGGAAATTGCTCGACAAGCACCTACTTTTACAGGTGGGGGACTGTCACCACAATGAAATATTTATAGCAGTCATTACTTGGATATCAAAACCGTCACAGGAAGAGGGCAGTGCTTACACATCAAGAGTAATTGCATTAATAGCAACATAAAGGAAATGGTCACGAACTTGCTGTTCAATCTGAATATTTCCAAATAAGTTAGCAACAAAATTAACAGAAAGGGTGTCAGGCAAATGAAGGATCAAGTGGAATAAATGAGATTACCAAAAGCGAGAACTTAGCAACTGCTGAAAATGCGCGTGCACGAAGAAAAGGATATTCATTCACCCCTGCACGTTATAATGAAACAAGACTATTGATCTTGGGGAGCAACAATTAATTTAAGTACCAGTTTTACAAAATAATAATAATAAAATATGATTGTAGCAGTACTGGTTACTATATCTTCATTGAGAATTCTCTGTAGAAGATTCTGCAATTGGAATTTATCGCCTTCTGGCACCTACCAAAATAGGTCCAATTAATGAAAAAAGGTCATTTGTGTTTCCAATGAGGAACAAACTGGAATATTTTCAGTAAGACGTAGATGACATAGTAATGAAAATTTTATCGGTGATGCTCAACATCAAAGCAATGAAGACTTGCAAATTTTGACTACAATCAGGTATTATCAACAGTCAAATTAGACAAACCTGTTCTTCAGAAATAGAACTCAATGCAAAGATGGCTGCCTCCCGCAACTGCCAGAATCATATTTGCAACTTCAGACTAATTTGGCCACAAATTATCATGATAAAGTTTCAGGAACTTAAGAGGCTAATATCAATCAAAAGGTAATAGAGGCTTATAAAAAAAATTATCAGAGAAAAATGAAGATATAGACTTAAGACGAAAATACAATAGAAGGATCATTGCCAATTCTCTTTAAAAAAAATTAAAAAAAAGAAGAGAGAAGAAAGAAAGAATGCAAACAGAAGGAACATTTCTCCCAAAGCAAAAGAACCTTAAGTTTTTGGACTTTGATTCATACATGGATGGCACTCCATAGCATATCAGATAATGACAACAATAAAGATCATTAGAAGAGAAACACCCAGATTGAGTCAGCCAAGAACCCCCTTAACATTATACTCACTTTCTTTTCTTTTCTTTTTTTTTTTCCTGTTTTTTTCCGAAAAGAAAACAAAAGATACTGCATGAGACCCATGTATAAATGTTTCCCTCTTTTAGGTACTCCAGCTATGGATGAGACACATCCATTCAGTCATCGAGGAAGAAGACAAAAACAACAATTTAGTATATACTTGACCTTAATGGCTTTGGCATGAAGCTTCAAATAAAATCACTTTCTCAAGAGGCATTGACATAGGAGCACAAAGCCTAGACTTAATGGATCCTGTGATTGATAAGGCCCTTGGTTTATTTGGATTGATTTGATCAATCAATGGACCTTTTATTCCATTTCCATCAGAGCTCAATCAAGGAAAAGGCTTAAATGTAACTTTACGTGATCTAAATGGACTTTAAATGGGTCCTAATGAGATTAAATATGCTTTGAGGGGATCCAAATCAGTCCTAAATTGGGTCTTATTGGACATTGGACATCTAATTAAGCCCATAAGGATCCAATGGAGCCATAACAGTACACTTGAATCTGGCTCAAATCAGGCCCAAGCTAGTCACCCTGAATTTTGTTCAACCAGACTACCAGAGTGGATGGTCCACTAGGTCCACATATGGGGGGCATGCATTCCTAGTTAAGACAGACAACCAGTTTTGTTAAGAATTTTTAATTTGGACTCTTTCCTAATTTATCTCTTAATAATAAAGCTGAGTAAAGTCATTGAATGTGAAAGGATTTGAAATAAGAAAGATCTCCAAGTGGCATGCTTCAAATAGGAAAGCAAGTAGAGCAAGAATCCTAAAATATCTCTCGTCTGGTCATCCCTAGCAAGAGAAAGATTTTCTTGGGAATCATTTGGTTCATTGCAAATATTCAGTTCCCATCATTATTAGGGTTAAATAAATGGATCCGATTTAATCATAGATTGCCGGCCTTTAAGTGTGTTGGTGCATCATTCACAAGCATGTAAAGGAACTTTCAATTTAGGTTTTGTTATCTTTCATATATCATCAATAATAGTTGCTGGTCATGCACTTTTCTCTTCCCTTCCCATTGGGGCATTTGGGTAAATTTACTTGTATTGTAAAAATAAAGTTAAATGTCACTTCACTAGAACTTAATGGTAGTTTGAAACTAAAGTTGACTTTTTGGTTATATGAAAGAGGTGTTTGGATGGTTGTGGGAAAGGAAATAGATCTTTACTATGTAGCATTTGGATAACTCAACCTCGCTAAAGTAAAAATAAAAATAAGAGAAATGTAAATCCTCAAAAATACCCATAAAATTTTTTGGGGGGCATTTGACGGTGTGATAGACCAGAAACTATGATTCTACTAGCTTGAGTGTTGACCAAAGCTTTTGCAAATTTAGTGGCCATATCAGCAGGAACCTTTTTTTCTTCTTTTCTTATTCAAAATTTTAATTTTTGTGAAATATCCCACAACTTCGTGCCCAGCCAATTCAAAAGCCTCAAAAATCACTATCAATCCATGTATTGGCTTTGGGCCAAATCTTACTTCTTTGGACTTGGGTCTATCATCAGATTCATCACATGACTGTGGACCTAATACAATTGGGTTAATCCTTGGCCAGCACCAAGACAGAGGCTCTCGATGGTTTACACTTCAAAGGTAAGCCCTACCAACAAACAAGCTCTCAACGAATTCAAAGCCAGTAGTGGGCGCAGATACTAAATCTCATCAAGTGCCATCTAGGTACCACTCGTTACTTTCATGTAGCGAATTACCATCGGAGTGAGATAACAGTTTAAAATAAAAAGAAAAAAAAAGTAACAAGTACTACTACTTCATTTTTCCAGTTGAGCATCCATACACGGTGAAAGTAAAAAAGAAAACCAACCTAGTCACTAGTCAGCTTTGTCCAAACTATACTTTATTGAATACGAAACAAACATGCCCTTAGTTTCAGTCATCTCCCAATGCATAAGATGAACAGTGGATTGGGCTACTTATTGGTAAATCTACTATTTTGCATGGTATTTTTAATCCATTAAACAATTCAACAATGGGTCTAGCATTAGGTATGGATTCCCTATTGATGTGAATGAGTCTAGCATTAGGCACAGATAAGAAAATGTTAAAATATGTGCATTATATTAATGTATAAGTATTTAGGTCACAAAAGGGTCTAGGTTTGGGCCCATTATTTGAGGTATGAGCCTAATTTGTACCTTTTGTTAAAATTTGGGTACCAGTAAAATATATTCAAACTAATGGGCACAGACACAGGTACTAATGAGGATACAGCAGATACAGGTACACTATGGACCAAACCCACACCTCGCCCATTTTCACCCCTAGTGTCAGGAATATGACAGATGGCCGTGATGCTGATATAGTTGAGGAAATCAAGCATGCAATGAACAGGACTCCTAAAATTTCTATCTCAAAAATATCTTTCAGATCTATTTTATTGTTATATAAAGATGTCCTGCAGACCATGTCCTAAGTAAGAATAGAGCTTGCTCAATTTCTAGGCAGATTTGGATCAAACGAAGGAAAAAAAATACTATCACCTCTTCGCTTTGACAGTCAAATCATGCAATCAAATAGAAATTGTATTAGACCCCAGCTATAGTTCAGCTGGAAAGGGACACCAAGGCCCAAGAACCCTGGCAAGCATGCATGCCCAACCAGGAAAAAAAAGTAAGAATATGCATATAGTTAATGAAGAAATAAATATTGCTAATTTACTCACTCTCCACCAATCTGTAGAGCTGGAAACTTTCATTTGACAAGACTCGCTAAATCGTTTTCCAACAGCTCCCACAATAGCATCAATCCCATCAGAACCATAAGCATTAGCAACCTCTTCCAATAACAAAAGCCCTAAAGGTAATTAAATTTAAGGAAGGGATGAGAACATAGCTGATAAAATTACAAGAAGAAATTATAGAAACTACAAAAGAGAGTGAAGCAAATTTGATATAACAACAATCCAAAAACTTGGGAATAATAACGTAAAGCTTTTAGGAAAGTACATTTACTTTGATTGGTCATCTATCTAGGCATTTCAGCATTAACTAAGTGCATCAATCATTCAGAATTTTCTGTAGGATTTACCGGCTGTAGAAGGATCTTGTGTTTTAGAAATGGTCAAAAGAAGCAATTGTCTGATTAAATCAGATACTCAAGGCCAATGATAATTAAAATGGATACAATCAAGAAATGCTTACCTGAGATACGACAACTACAAGTAACTTCATCCTCATCAGCAACATACTGATTTGCATCTAATGACCAAGAATGAACCTATACAACAGTAAGGTAAGCCCAATGACAATTAAAAAAAGAAAATAACTAAGGAAAAAAGAGAACTATATTGCAACTAATACATGGCACGCATTCAGCGAAATGATAACACAGATAATAACTACAGAGTTACCATAGACTGATGTTCTCCGTTGTTGCATCACAAGCAAAACAGAGAATAAATCTTTCTTCTTACAAATTTTCGCTAACTCAAGAAAATCTACACATTGATGGTGAGCCCATGAGAAGTGACTTTTCAATCCTTTTCTATCTCAAAACTTACCAGCAAGCATTTGCTTCTCTGTACACATGGTGAGAAACATAATTACCTAATTCGCTTGTATGGGTATCGATTTGTGAATAGTTTGAATTGATCATGATCAGATTCATTATGGTTCCACAATCTTTAAATCTGCATTTTGAATAATTTGATATAAAGAAGATGAAGTTCATTGCAGTATCAGTGGTAACAAAGTTTTGAAAGGAATGCTACAGCTAGGATGAGATGGTTACCTGCAATAAATCCAATTCGCGTAGAATCGTAGACTAGAGGCTGGCCCAATGGCCCAACCACAAAAAAGGAGATCATGTTATACTAGAGGGGAAAAAATAGTCTCATCGAATGTCATTAGACATCCAATCAAAGGATATCAAAATAGCCAGTGAATACAGAAGCACTGAACAGAAGCACTGAACGGCTAACAATAATTGCCTTTGCTTGAATCACAAGGACAGATGAGACCTATCTGTTATATATAGCTAATCTCAAGCTATCATTTGCAATGGCAAGACCATTGGACCACTCCTCCATGCCACATGTCCTCAGACTATATTTCATTAGCCGATATGGTGATTAGTATTTGTGTATGGCAAATGAGGCAATGATATCCAGATCCTATTCAGGCAGGTATTAAATAATATTCTAAGCTCACCCATATAAATCCATGAGTGGGCCCCACACATAAAATAAAAACTGCTCAAGGTTACTATTACCTTATGTATTATCAATGAACTAAATTTCACCCAGAGAAGTTAAGCTCACGATCAGATTGATCAAGTATAAAACACGTGAACAAAACACAAAACAAAAAGGAGTCTAATCTCTGTCTTACAGAGTTATGAGGGATCAATCTTACAGTGTGTCCAATGAAGATTGAAGTGAAAATTAACATAGAGAAAGAGCGAGGAAAAAGAGCTACCATACCATGAAGGATTAGGATTTTAGACAAGGACTTTCCACGATTGGACTGATATTCAGATAACATCCCTCTGTGTAATTACGTCCCCATCACAATGGTGTCATGGATAGATTCTATGGGGCCAACACACAAGTAGGTCCTAAGAAGAATAGAGGGATAGAAAGGGCCCCACTGCCATCTATAGGGGCCACTCAAAATAGGCTTAGAAATGAGCAACTTTGATAACCATTTAATTTTTCAGAGGCTGTCTTCAATGGCCCAAGCGATAGATGGGGCTGAAACAATATATAACACCGTCCATGTGGGCCCTTCTGAATCCCCCTAGTACCTATATTACCCGCAGTTCTAAGTGGCCCTGGTTCCATTCCTCCACCTCACCAACTACAGCAGTCCACCAGTCCCTATTAGTGACTCCTGTCTAACTTGCCTTTTTATCTCTTTTCTTAGTGAAATATAAATTTCCCTCTTTATTTTAGATGAAAGAAGCCCTAACTGAATGACATAAATTGTTTCCATAAACAAAAGTTAAATGCTAGTCATCCGGAATGTAGGTAAGGCCCATTGTTCCTACCAATATAAAGGAGTGCTTGAGGGATTAACCATGTATTTATGCCTGAACTTGCTGATAGTTTTGGCTATCGATTAAAGAAAAAGATTCTAAACCGCTCTCTACTTTCACATTTACAATGCACTTTCATTTGCTTTTATTGGATGGCTAGTAATGTGGATGATACTGCATTAGATACACATCTCTAATAAATCTTTCTTTTCTTTTGATGTTAGGGACTACGCCACCTCCATAACACGTGTCCTCTATTCAACTATTGTCAGTGTAACAATAAAAACTAGAAGGTGTCTAGATGAAAAGTGGCATTCTTTTATTCCCTTTCTTTTTTTAAAAAAAATATAGAAAAACAATCTAGTGCCCCCTTGTAAAAAAAACCAAAAACAAAAAACAATGATAATAATAAATATTAAAGAAACCTAACTCTGTGGAACTAGTGGACCTGCCATTGCATTAAGGAAAATCATTTCATTAAATTTTTAACCAAAATCAAAGCAATAAAATGTTGAGGCATTCCAACAAAAGTAATGACCAGTTGCAACTTTTTATTTAGACTTTTGGAGTTCAATTTGTTATACAATAGCAAAAGATGCATGAGTAAGCATCCAACACCAATTGCAATACAATGTTTGTACAGGGAGATAAAGAGAAAATTGGATTCTTCTAGTACAATGCACAAGGAAATGGGGTTAACATGGAGAGGAGTTACACTTTTGCACGGGAATTGTAGTGGGAACTCATTAAAGAGCGATGGTCAACATAATCTCAAGATGGTCAAAATCAATTGGATGAAATCTATTGATTTGGGAAATTGAAATCAGCTCACTTCATATATTATAATTGATAGATAAATGTGTGAACTGTGAAGCTTATTAGAGAGAGAGAGAGAGAGAGATTTTGTAAAAACCATCCTCATATGGTACCAAACAAACTTGCCTTTGGACCCACTTGAGGCATGACCATCATGGGAGAAGAGAGGGGAGGGGGAGGAATCTAAACGAGACCAAGAGTTTCTCTAACATATCAACTCCATTAGAACATCCTAACCCCTTGACAACACCAAGTTGAAAGATTATACTACAAGGCATCTTTGTTTTTTCCCAATAGGTGGGATGGGGGGTTGAATTGTAACTAACTTGATCATAGATACGACAGTTGGGCCCCCAAAGATAGAGTGAATCGCACTTAAGAACTCTATGAATGAATACTAAGTCGCCAACTGCATCAATTTACATATTCGAATTAGAGCACGAAATCATTGAACTCAAACTATGAATCAATGAAATAACCTCAAAACACACTTTCTCGAAAACATAACAACCCAATGGTATTTTAAAATTGGGTTAATTGCCGATCTGCGAGCTCAAATGTGAATGGTCGAGTTGCAAATTGGGTAACTATGGTGGGAAATAATGCTAGCATTACTGAGAAGAAATCTAATTCCATCAATCAAGAAATATAGCCTACAAGACTCCATGGAAAAATGGAACTTAAAATTTTGTTGATGTACTGTTGAAAGTTGAACATATTGTTTTCTTGTGATAAAGATCGTTCAGTATTTCCAGATACAAATTGTTATCGAACATGACGTCTTGTGAACCAATAAAACAAGAAAAAAAAAGGGGGGGGGGGGGGGGGGGGGGGGGGGGGGGGGGGCGCGCATTTCAACCGTAGGTAGAACTTGTCAAAGGCCTACCCAGTTGCTTTTAGGGAAACACAAGGTAGTATGTCTCTCAAACTCAGGGCCCAACTTCAGATATTACTGCACACTTCTTCCAGTGAAGGACAAGGCAGCTGTTGAGCATATGATGAACAGGAAATTACTAGCTATAATTTATTTAAACAATAGAACATATTTTTCTATTAGATCATGTACTGACTAAATACTTCCTAAAGAATGAAAGAAAAAAAAATTACAGAATAAAGATTATTTAAATATCACATGTACTCCAGATAAGATGTGATATCAAATATCATCATCATGATCAAAACCTTGTCCCATCAATCTCAGGTCAGCTGAATGAGTTAAGCATGAGTAGAACTCATAAAGAAATGTGGAAACTAGCAAGTTTTTACAGCCAACTGTAAAAGTGACAAAACCCGCTTCAATCTGGGCTTAAGACCAGCATGTGGCAATTATCATCACATGGCAGAGGAATAAATCAACATACAAAGGCAGAAAACAAAAGACAATATGGTCAACTCAACATAGAAAGGATATGCTTTAAATTATGAGAAATCATTCAAAAAAATATTTCTTAAAGATGGTCTACAATTTATGTCCATTTAACCATATAGGAGTACACAAAGGATTCCATGAGCTACCAATTGTACAACAAGCAGTTACATATTGACTCAAATATATATATATAAGCAAATCATCCTGTGAGAACTCTCACCATATTATTGTGAGAACTTCCAAGGAGCCCACCTTATGATCCATCCAAACCGTCCACACACATGGCAAACCCAATAGTGACCGACTCCGGGCTCTGCCAAATGGATTGGACCGTTGGATCGAGGGTTAACTTTTCTTTTTAATGTAAAGTCATTACACTTATGGACCATGGATCAAAGGGTTAGAGGCATGAGATTGACCCCATTTTTCATATTTGCGTCCATCGTGAGTGGATCTTTCCATCCCGCCCATCTCCCATGATCTATGGGACCATAGATTGGACCCAGCAGCCGATGTGCAAGGTGCATGTGTGTGTGTAATCACAAAGTAAATATTGTACCTGTTCCTCTGTCATCTGTAGAAAAGGAATTGTATAGTACACGAGCTCATTGCAGTTCCTTCCAATAGCCTAGAACACTCACATTTTAAAACATTAAACAATGTTTAAGCAAAACAAACTCATAGCAGGGCACTCTGGCAAAACTGTTGATAAAGAGAGGTATATAGTGTTTTTTCCCTTACATTGACAAGTTTCGGGTTGCCAACCATGGTCAATAAAAACTCGAACAACTGTAAATCCATAAAAGATAATAGCAGCATCATGTAAAATGAGAAGAGCATAATAAAATTAAATTCTACAGTGTAAGAAATCTATGCATCTTCAGTCAGCATCATTGAACATGAGGCCCAACATAGAGACTTCAGATAGCTATCAACAGAAACTGCCAATCATGAATCGCGATGTAATAATGAAACGGACAGCAAAATGAGCAGCATAGAGCAAACGTGAATGATAATTCAGATGATTATTTAGCACACCACAAAACAATTTCAGCAAAAAGCTTAATAGCTCAACTGTCGTACACCATTCACAAAACCCTTTCGATATCCTTAAGATTTCAACAGAAAAGTTTATTATATAAAATCACAGTATAGAAGATAATCAAATATATTTTTCAAGGAACAAAAAAAAAAAAACTTTGAAGCTGATGACCACTTTCTTAAAAAAAGAAATGAAAACAATGATATCAAAGTAAAGTACGTATGCACAAATGAGAAATGGTTGGATTTTCATATATCATCGGCATTATTCAAGCTGGTCATAGTAGATACTTACACACCAGCTTGAGGGCAAGTGTTAAAGAGTTACTTGAGGACATTTTCATAATGAGATTTTGTCAAATATTTTGTAAAATACTCAAAACATTAGTGGTTTTTGTAGATATTAAACAATATAGAAATCTATATAATGGTAGTGTTGCCCAGCCTTTCATTCTCATGTGTCTAGAGTTTCAAGACCTTTAAGAAAAAAACCCTAGAAATTATTAGATTGATTAATTTTACAATAATATCTATTATTATTTCTATCCAAATTTTTGGAACATAATGGCTGATGAATTAGTCCAAATAGGGAAAAAACACAACAAAATCTAGTTGAAGATCAATACCTGAACAGCAAAAGACTCGAGGCTTCTTTCTGACCCATCTGAATCAACTCTTCCTGAATAGGGATCATCAATAGCTTGAACCGATGCTGATTCATATACTTTTAAACAGGATAGGAACGTCTGCCACAGAGGTGCCAGGATGACTGCACAAATAAGGGTATAAAGAGGGACATCATTAAAATGGAACTGCAAGAATTACAGAACTGCAGAACTCATGTTATTGACAAGTGAGATAAGCTTACAAGAGAACTCTGCTTCTGTAAGGCTTGGGAAATTCTGAACAAACTGGATTAAACACTTCAACACCTGACAATGAAAGAACCAGTCTTGAAAAATCCATCCACCAAAATGTTCGATTTATTTCTATTGCCAAGATTTCAACAGAGCAAAAGCACAAGATCTACCTCCATCCTGATACCCCAGTCATCAGGATCCTCTGGCTGTACGGGTGGCTGTAAAATAACCGAGAACTGCTCCATCCATGATTTAATCATCGGCATCATCAATCCTCTGGTTTCTGACTGAACCAACAGAACTAGGTCAGTCCAAAACTCAAAAATGGCAGTGAATGGATGTAATAATTAAACAATTTATGGTCTAATAGTGATGTCAACCAGAAATTTCAATTGTGCAAATAATACCTTATATACGCCACTCATGCTCCCCAAAACAGAAGTGCAGGAGTAAATGATTGAAAGAGCTTTTATGCGTAAAGGCCCTTCATAAATCTATAAAATTCAGTGACAAAGTAAATCATTGGTGTAGATGATATAAGTGTAGAGCATGCTTGCTTAATGCAGTTTACGGAAAAAAATCTTCTTTTATTATTATATTATAGAGAGCCAAAGGTTTATAAAGTGATTCTCATTAACAGAAGGAAAATGAAGAAGAAATATATATCTACTAACATGAGGAGATGAAATGATTGTATACAAGCATGGGTACAAAACAGGCACTAATTGTGGGACCAGCTTATCATCCAAATCCTCAGAGATAAGGGCAAGGCATTTTAGAGCTCCACGTACTGCACCCAAAAGATACAATGCAGTGACATTATACAAAGAGAACTATGAAACGGTAAATTGTGCAAAGCATCCAGCATGAAAATGATAGAGAAACTCCAGCGAAAACTTTACAAGAAGAAAAGAATGATAACCTCCATTCATATTGGTCTGATCATTGATCAGCTTCAAGAGTAATGGAAGTAGGTTGGGCCAATCCTCTGGCCAATCATAGTGAGCAATGGATGCTATGGCCATGCCAACTGCCGTGCAGATCTTTCCATGAGAGTCATCCAAAGCTAAGAGAAGAAGATTACGAACAGCTGCCTGACATTGTAAATAGGACAGTGAAATGGCAACACCATACGCACACTCTTAAAAAGAGAGAGAAAGAGAGAGAGGGGGGGGAGAGTAAAAAAAAGATGAAAATAATGAAGAAAATAACACAAGTAATCATCTCCAATGTGTAAATGCGGACAACACTCAAGTGTATTTGCAAGGCACCAGACATATGAGAAATACCTTCACATGTTACTTAATACTTTCTACCCCTTTATATCGTGATATTATGCGAGTGTTAAAAAAGGGGAAAAAAAATCTAATCAGCAGTTGTTAAGAAAGGATCAGAAGAATAGTCAATTGTCCATATCTACATGTCCATAATGAGTTGTAATTAGGATTAGCTTTCTAATTTATTTAGTTTCCTAATTTGGTTAAGAATCTTAGATTACAGTCTGGTTTTCTTATTCATATGAGCACTGTAGAAGGATAAAGTGCAGTTAGTGTTTTAATAATATTTCCTTCACAGATTTACTAACCTTTGAGGTTTGTCCTCCTTGTCTCTTCAAGACGTTCTTTTTGTTCTTGATAATCATTGTCGCCATTCCTTTGTGGATTTACTACCCTTCCATAGGATTTGCATCAATTTAGCATCAGAGTTATTGACAGAATTTGACATATTTTTTTCTGGTTTTGAGGACTTATGTGCAGGATCAGAATGGCAGCAAACCAGGACAAAGCAGGAGCACAGGTATTTCAAAAAAGATAGAAGCACCAGACAGAAGAAACCGAGAGGTTGCCACCGTGCTTTATGTGCGTGTATAGAGATAGAGACAGACAGAGAGAAGAGTTCCACAGAACTCTTTTCTCTTGGCTGTCAGCACTTACACACAGCTGCAGTCGCAGCCACAATAAATCAAGTTTCATTTAAAATTCTAGTTATTTGCTATACATCACAGTCTTCCCCCTCAAATCTTTTTTTTTTCCCCCTTTTTTACAAATTTCGAAGTCCCAGTTACAATCAGAACTCTGATGAAATTTCTGCAAAATCTTTTCAAACTTCAACTGCTATTATTTTTCTTCAATAAAAAGATATATATGCATGTAGTCCCCAATCCATTTTTCTTTAATTCAAATCCACATGATCTGATCTTTGAGGCTAAATATCTTTAAGACCCTTAAATCCAAACCATTAGGTTCCTTTTCTAAAATCACTTCCTATCAGATTCCTTTTCTCCTAATTCTTAAGTTCCAAATCGTTCCCTAATTTAGTCCCCAGAAAAAAAGGAAAAGATGCCTCTAGAGAAAGACCATTTTGAACCCTGAACAACAAAATGAATCAATTCGTGATCCAATAACTCAACAAGTAGATGAACCACAAGCTATTCCCAATCGACAGCTAATATTATCAAATTATGTATACAATCACGTCTCCCACAAATTCAACAATTGTCTCGAATGGATGCCAATTTACAAATCTCAAGCACAGCCATGTGGACAACAAGGTCCACAACAATGGGGGAGATAACCATCAAAAGGATGAGAACCATTTTAGAAACCATAACATTGATGGGGGCTTGTGTATCAAGATTTTATTCCACAATGCAACAACAAGATGCACAACAGGGTTCATAAATCAGATACAGCTCCAACTCATGACATAAAGCTTTAAATTTTGCACAGTGGATTGAGCTCCTGTTTAAATTCAGCAATTTCCTTTTTTAATTTCAAGGATCCTAGCATTATTTCTCTTTTGGGCATAGGTTGTCTCAATAAAAATCTCATAGCTCTTTGGTTGTGTCAGAATATTTACTTAAAACTGGCTGTGATACTTTCTTCCATTGAATTTAAGACCCAGTTCATAATTAACATGCTTTCAAAAAACCAACTTTTTTGGATCCCCTTTCGATGGTTCTCCAATAAATCCGTCAATATAACAAAGTCTTTCCCCCAACGAAAAAAAGGGGGTCATTTTGGCTGAGTAAGCCCAATTTCTATAGTTTTTCCACCAAAAACACTAGGGATAATCCTAGCATTTGGAATTGCATTAACCCCACACTCCCACCCCACCCCACCCCACCTCCCAAGCCCCCAAAATGAACACACACACAAACACAGGCACAAAAAAAAAAAAAAAAAAAAGGAGAAAACCCCCAATATGATAAGGTACTACATTATATGACAAGCTGCTACTGAAAGGTATCCGATTTCAATGGATGTTTGTTTCCTAGTAAATATAAGTCAACAAGATAATAGCCTAAATCCGAGAAGAAGTGAGAAGGGAATATGGAAATGACCTTTTCTTCTATTGAAACAACAGGTTGTATGAAAGACTCCTCATCTTCCTGCCAATGCTGCTTTATAAACTGCTTCAGCAATACTGCGGCCAAGTGTATATGTTAAGTCATTCACAACACAAGATGTAGATGGGAAAAAAAGCAGTCAGTAAACAAACATAGCCAGCATGCAAGTTCAGGTATTAGCTCATCTGATCCAAGAGATAAAAGATATATTTACTTTACAAGAAACAAAATAAACTCAATGAGAAAGAGAATCATCAATGACAATAAGGATATCTGGCGCAATCCCAGTGGAAATTCCTTGTTGACAACAATCTTGGATAAGGCAACTCCAAAACCTTCAAGACAATTGAAAATGAACTACGTCAATTAAAGTAAGGTAAATAATAAACCTGAACAGAAGAAGGACTCTTTCTTAAAAATTTAGAATTCACATGGAAACTAAGAAACATGAATTATGCCCCAGATATGAAAGAGACCTGAACATTGACAAACATGACAAGGTTGACAGCATGTATAATTGACAGCTCAGTGGCTTTAAGGGTGGCTAAATATGTTATGAATTGTCTAAATTCATAAAAGCTATAAACAGAATGCAGTCAATCGATGGCTTTATCTCAGGAAAACCTCACTTTTAACAAGACTTCAGCCTACTTAGGATGGTCTATATATGATAATCACCTTGGAAAGATGCGAAAAGGCAATGTAACAGAAGTTTATAGAAAACTTTTTAGAGTTCTGACCAATTCTATCCACAATAACATATGGTCACAGGTGAACAATTACAGTGAACCAAGAAACAGCACAAACCATCAATTTGTACAAAGAAAGAGAACCCACCAAATCACTCGAACAGAATCAAAAGCTAATTTCAACCTGCCAATTTCAACCTAGCATGACAAAATACTGCAATATTCTACACTAAATGGGGATTGGACGTATGAAATTAAACTAAATAATATTTTATTAATAACGAGGGTACATCCCTTGACAGAAATAATCAGCCCCTTTAAAAGCTACTTTAAAATAAAATAAAATTTTAAATTCAAAAAAAAAACCCATGGACTTTTAAGGTGTATTTCTCAACCTGTTGGGGAGTTCAAATGGTACTCAAGTAAACTCTCAAAAGGTAAACTGGGGGCAGTAAGATGCATTGATACGAGCACAGATGGGTATGGATTTCGAAGAAATCATCAAGTTCTATCGGGTTATAGTGGTATTGGAGGTGCTCTCAGTCAAGTTCTTTTCATCAAGAAATCATAAAGCTCTCAGTTATCACAAGAAGGATTAGTAGAAAATTTCACAATATTCTCCTCCTAACTTGTTAAAACTTGTCTACCTATCACAGGAATCAACAAAGTTTTCATCAGTTCGTTCGTTGAGCTCATACAGATGATAAGGAAAGATCAGAGAATTCAAGAAAAATCGTGAGATTCAATTACATTGCAAGATAAGAACATCGATCCGGCCAAAGAAGAAGAAGAAGAAGAAGAAGAAGAAGAAGAAATGATGGAGAAGGAGAACCTGGTTGCAGAGATGCTTGGTGCAGCGAAGCTTCTGCGAAGGAGCGGACGTCCTGATTGGTGTTGAGAGTGGAAGTGAGGCAGTTGAGCAGCCATTGCTGGTCTTGATCGACAAAATTCGCCATGGGAAACCCTAAAAATGGGTGGCAGAGGGGAATAAAGAGGATCGAAGCGGATTGAAAAGAGCGGCGAAGTAAAACCCTAGATTGAAAGGGTTTTGAGGGGTCTCAGGTCTGGACCGAGTGAAAAAAAAAGGCGCGGTGTATATTATCCACTGTTTCCCTCTTTCAGGTGTGGGAGCCCGGGAAATGGGAAGGTGGCAGAGAAAACTTCGAATAGGGTTTTATATGGGAGACTCGAGAGGGCGTTTCTTGTTGTTGTAGTTTCTTCCCGGTAGAAAGATTTTTGCGGGGTTTTTCACCTTTCTAACTGTGTGAGTGTGAAACAAAAATTTTGAAGGCCATCCAATTTGCAAGCCGGGGTCTTCGAACCACATATTTATTCCAGTTTTTTTTTTTTAATAAAAAGTTTGTTCGTGTCATACCTTCACCTTATGGCTCGATGATTTCATAGAAAGGTTTAAAAGATCAACCCAAGCTATATTTTCTCTTGGCCGATTGATGTTCTTATAAAAAAGATGCTAGCAAAAGAAAAGGAAAATCTAGATCTATGGAGGTCTCCATGAGGCTCTTTTTTTTTTTTCTTTCTTTCTTTCTTTTTTAATTTGTCCACTTCCTCTCATCTAGGTTTATTTAAATTTATGATTTATAAGGATTGATTGTCATTAAGTTAAACCAAAAAAATTAACAATTTTTATAAAAAAATATTCCTAGACCCTAACTCAACAGAATTTTTATGAAAAAATATTCCTAGACTCTAACTGAACAAAAGGATGTTACCAAAACAATTGTCTTGAGTCATTGTAAACAAAACAAAAAAACAATTGTCTTGAGTCCTTGTAAACAAAACAAAAAAAACAAAACAAAACAAAACAAAACAAAACAAAAAAAGACAAAAAAAAAAAAAAAAACAAAGAGGGCCTAAAAGACATGTTTTCATCGTAGTGGTCCTAAGAATCCCTTTTCTTTTTAACTTTTTGAAATCTAAGTTAAGTGAAGCTCTAGTAGAAATGCTTACCTAAGAAAATTTGATATGATATCAAAGATAATCGGGTGAGAGTTCGAATATCAGGAAGAACGATTTTGCGTTAAAAATATGTGTGTTGCCAAAAGTGAGTCAACCGGGTTCCATTGAAGGAGAGTATTGAGGAGTGGGCTCCATCCGATGTGGAATATTAAAAAGTATTTCCGCTGCCTATACTAATACCAGAGAGCACGGACATGCCCGCTCGCTTTTTCTCCTTCCTCATCCACTCCTTCATCCAACTCCTTCGAACCATCATCCATCATAGCTCCCATCATTCCACTTGCACAACCTATAATCAGAACCCAAACAGCCTCTCATGCTTCCAACCATCGAACCCAACTAGCAGCCCACATCTCTCTGCAACTCACCATCTTCATATTGATATTTTTCTCCCTACAACTTACACTAAATGAAATCGCCACATCTCTCTAAGTAACCTCTCACATTCCCAACCGTCCAACCAATCAGGGGCCCACATCTCTCTATCACCATCTTTAAGTCTATTTCATTATCTCTTCAACGCCTCATAAAATGAAATTATCACATCTCTCTATAGCTCCCCATAAAATGAAGTATCTTTATTTCATAATCTCAGTTGTTGTTTTTCTTTTTCTCTTTTTTTACTTCTCCTTCAACTATAATAGATCTTATACAAGATTTTTTTTTTCAATTTCTCCAAGCAAAACCCAATGGACATCGCCGAATCGACTAAAGAAACCCTAGCTCGTAGGATTTGTTGGGTATGGATTTAAAATGGATTTGATGTTGACATGAGTTTGATATGGTAGTCGGTTTTTTTCTGAAGTGGTTATTGATCGTGAGTTTCAAGTGCAGAACCGTGATGTAGTAATAAAAACTTGTGAGACCAGGTCAATCATCAAGGAGCAATGTATTTTAATGTTCATTTTCAACTTGTACCTGCCTTAATTAAAATCTAAAACTACCCTATTTAAAAAAAAGTAACAAAGTACAACCATCCTATTTTAATTAAAAGAATTAATTACAAACCAAATAAAGAAAACTTTCTAATCTATAAAATCTAAATCTAAAACTTCCTTTTAAAAAACAAAAGTTACTACAAAATTAAAATACGAGTTAGAACTTCCAAAAGTAGAAAGTTACTAAAAATAAACTAAAAAACTAAGATTATAAATTAAAATAAACAAAATTAGAAACAAACCAAAATTAGTAACAACCAATCAAGAAAAGTTAGTTTCAAACAATGAAAGTTAGAAAAACAAACCTACTTTTTAAAATTAAAATCCTAAAGTTAGAATTTCCAATCTCTTGAATAACTTCCAATTTTAAAATCCTCAAATAAAGCAAGTTTAGAAAGATCTTTAATTCTAAAAATGATCTAAAATAATAAAAAATATAAAACTATAAATAAATTTAAAATTAAAAAGTTAGTTAAGTTAGTAATGCAATACATAGCATGAGATGTTAAAAAATTCTATGTATAGAAAACAAGTATGCAGTGCAATTTTTATGCATGACTTTTCCTAATCTAATGCATCATAAAATTAAGTTTAATGGCTCGAATTCAAACTATACTAATGTAGGAAACTAACCAAAAAAAAAAAGTAAAAAAGAATCTAAACTGAAAAAGTTATGAAGGAATGCACATGACAAAGTGACAAAATTTCTGTGCAGAAATTCTACACATAGGTGGTCTGACGTGCCAAGTTTAAGCCACTAGTTTACCAATTTCCTGAAATTACTTTGACATGAAAGTCTGTGGCATGAAAGACCACATCATAAACTTTTATTTTCCTAAGTTTTAAAGAAAATATTATGATTTCACTAGTCTACACACTTTGAACTTTTTACCAAAAACTGTTTTTGTATGCTGAATTTTGTGCCAAAATGTGGTTGTTTGTGTGCAAACTGATTTTCAACATTGTGCAAGTCCGAATTTTATCACTAGATTTAGATCTTAAAACTTGATTTCCAGCAACTTAATCATATAAAATAATCCACCATATGACAATGCTTGCAATGATTACTAATCCAACCATCAAAATATGTAAAAACAAAACTTAAAATCAACACGAATGTAACAAGAAAAATAACAAAAAATTCAAGAATTTAACTGTGTGGTTGCAAAAAAAGTAAATGTGTGGAATTGACAATAATTTAAATGTATGGAAAGATAAGAATTTAAATGTGTGGGAAACAATAAAAATAAAAGTGTAGTAAGTGTTTTCTCCTCTTTCAAAAACCTTTTCTAAGCGGGTTCATAATTTGCATCATGCTCTTAGGGCCTGTGGGTCGTCAATCCAAATGCCAACAAGAAAAGAAACAAAAATCAAGCACCAATCACCCAAGTGCAAGAAAGAAAAATTGAAGAGAGAATGCAACACTTTTACTAGAATGCAGTGTCTTTATATAAAGGATAATGAATTGAAAATAAAAAAAAATTACATACTAGGATGAGAAGCCTCTTCTAAATAAAGAACTCAAGGGTGTAGTGTGATTTCCGGACCAAATCTTCTTGAGAACTTTAATGAAAAGGGAGAGAATTGAAGAAGATGAAGTGTAATAGTAATTCCAGAGAGAAGTAATCTATCTTCCCATGAAAAGTATGGGACATCCAAGCCTTGCTTATATATGAGAGGAGAGCCCCTTATTTCTCTCCATAGATCCTAATTTATCTACTTGGATCCAATTATGTAGGATTAGATCATACTTTGTAGCAAAAGAATTTCATTTATTTGATAAGTCCTCTTCTTGGCCAATAAGTTTTACAATGTTTGGCAAGATATGTGACAGATTCTTCATTGTTTCCTTGCTTTAAAATTCTCTAAACAATCTTTATAAAAATGTCTCTCCAAAATCTTCACAGTTTGGCCCCACCTAAAGGTGTGTAACACTAGAAAATTTTCTAAACTTTTTGCAATCCTGCCTAAAAATTGTTTGACACACCATTGCATTGTTTGTTACTTTTTCTTAAATAATTCATCTAATTAGGGTTTAGAGATAAATTTTCATAAAAATCCTTATTAGTCTGATATCACCATTTGTGTTTAAGTGTGTACTTTATTTTGTATTTTTCTTTTTTGTTGTTATGTGTTGGCCTTTTGGTTGGACGTGATGATGTAGGCATTGATCATTGGACATGCATGATGTCGAGGTGCCAATGCCACTCACATATGATGGTGTCGAGTTGGCTATTCACATCCATGTTCATACATATTACATTCATATGACATTAATTTGACAAAAGCAACACTATCTCTATAGATTAGTATTAGTAGGGGTTCTTCCAACCTGGTTTTTGTGGTCTTCGTTGGATCTCTCATGGGCCAGCTGAGCCCAATTTGGATTGCTTGGGACTTATGTTACACATGTTTATCACATGACCAAACCAAGCAAGATAAAACCACAAATGCTGTACGTAAGAGTTCCTTTTCTTATTATATAAATATAAATATAACTCAAGCTAGGCTTAGGCCTCATCAATTTAAGGCAGGCTGATATCGGGCCAGCCAATTTTGATCCGACTTGGACAGTCCTCAACCTAACTCATCCTAACCTGTGAACACCCCTAGATGGATCGTCGGCTCTACACAGGCCTATAATTGTCTACATCCAATGGGTTATCCATTGGCCTATATATTCCTATAATGCCCAACTTGACCTGACATTTTGATCACAACAGGATTTATAGATACGTTGTAAGTGAGCTTGAATTTAAACCCTGTTAGATCTGGATCTAGCCAAGCACACACCCACAACGAAAAAAAACAAGCAATCACACACCAGAAAACACAAGGATTTACATGGCTCGGCCAAATTGCCTACGTCCACGGGCAGAAATATTTCACTATTCAAGAAATCTCTCTTTCACCCCTTACAATATGTCTCTCTGAGTTCCTGTCATAACCCGAGCTCAGGAGATCGGGAGTTAGCAAAAATCCAACAAGTGACACACGTACTCCCGTGCATGTACACTTAGACCGAATCTAAATGCACACGCACAAGGGAAATTCACACGTGCCATACATGTATGCGGAAGCTCTAGGTATCAACTCGTAACATGAAAATTACAGGAAAACAAAATAAATGATGTCTAACTGATTACATAAAGGTCGGAATATACAAACTAAATCCAATCATAAATATACAGAACAAGAATAAAACCAATGACATGGAAGGAAGACGATATGCATGTATGATACTGTTGCACTCTGATGGAGTAGTGACATTCACTCCGCTAACCCTGAAGAGACAGCTGAAGTCTCCCTTGCAAACCGAATGATCGACAAATATTCGGTCGAGGGGTCTGAGCCTGCAACACCAAGGACAACTCATGAATATGACGATTCAGCAAAGTATAAGCAATAACGAGTTAACACGTGTTGTATCTAATAGAATAAGTGATAACAGATAATCCACAGAATTCCAATTACATATGCTAGGCAAATCGTGCAATAAATAAAGCATGCTAGCAAAATCAATACATACGTGAGGTGTATATAACTAGGTGGTTACTACATATGCCATATTTTCCCTCCATGGAAAGAGCATACGTGATGAGAACACCATGGGCTAGATGGATCTCGGTTTCCTGGGGTCCGGAATCCCCAAGACGTGAGCACACTGTAGCGGCGACATATAACTATGCCAAATTCAACCCCGTCGGATATCCTAAGGCCGAGGCTTAGTAGTGCCGGACCATATGAAGTCAAACAAATATAAGGACATACATATCTTATCATAATGTACATATTATAACGTGCATGTCCTATCGTGCATATCTTATTAGAACGTGACGTGCATGTCTTGTCAGGCATATATCATACAAATCAAGAGGTCATATGAGTTAGATTGATCCTGCGAATCGAACATAACAAGCAAATCAAGATGACCTGATGAAAAGGTAGAATGAATGACAAACAGATCGTATGGAAGCGAGATAACATCCAATAGGAAATCTTATCAACTCATATAAATCAAACGAGTAGTATCTAACATGTAACACCGCAGTTTCCACCCGGGATTAACAATGGACAGAGCCCTCAGGCCTTAGGGGATATCCAATCGTTGCACCAACGCAGAACACGTATAAGAGGGCAAAGACCGAAACCAAGATGTCATGCAAGTCAGATTACTTTGCGGGAATCACGATCTTTTACTGGCCAACTCTATTATAGTTATCCAGTGTTTCTAACCGTGCATGATGATGTAGTTTTAAGGTATTCGATGCACCGTTGTCTAGTGTTGCATTATATCTTACATGTGCACCGAAGTCCTTTAAACTAACACCCATGGGGAAGTGCTTAACAACTGGATAACGTACATGAATGACAGGTTATCTATATTCTAGCATGAAGGCCATAGCAGGTCTATTCCTTAATCCTATCCTTTTTATTTATTTCTCAGGGGTGGTACGGCTTAGCCGTAGGTGAACATATGGCTTAGCCGTAATAAGTACTGCGGCTCGGTTGTGGTTCCCCTTACTGTTCATCCGCATTTACAGTTCACTCGTATTTTGTTCTACGGCTCAGCCGTGTTTTGTCCTACGGCTTAGCCATAGCACATGTGATGGATTGGATATGGCTGGGGCGTAGAAGGTCTATAAAAATGTTCACTATCAGTTAATCCAAAACAGTCCACCTTGTACTAATCCACGGCTGGGTCACGGCTGAGCTACGGCTTAGCCATAGTACATCGTACGGTTTAGCCATGACCTAATCGTAAAAGAAAGCCGGGTCTTACAGGTTTCTAAACTCTGAGCCGTGGGATAGTTATGGCATAGCCGTGACTGCACAGGGTCGTTTTCCTGAACCTGTTACAGAATCAGCTGAAACTACTCAAAATGGCAATCAAACGAACAAACACATCACGGCTCATCAAAATGGGCTGTAAGACACTAAAATCATATGCAAGAGTAAGAAATCCATCGCATTCACACATATACCAACATGGGTTCATGTATATCATGCTTATACTTGCCTCAAATGAGTTCTAACATGATCTTTGTTGTCCTTGAGCTCAATTCTCACTTCTAGCACTGATCTAACACCCATGCATGCAAAAGAAGAAGAAAAGAAAGGCATGTAAGTGCATAGAACTATGACTGACATGAGGAAGAAAAAAAAGAAAAGAGGATTAAGAACTAAAGCTCACCTTAAACCACACGAGCGATGAATCAGGTGTCTAAGTGCCCAAGATCCCCTCCCTGGGCTTTGATCGATGAATAAGAAAGATGAAATAAAAAGAATAGCAACAGAGAGAACCAACGAGAGTGATTGAGTCGGTGGAGGCTTATAAGGATAAGGATTAGGGTAAATTACAAGAAAGTCCAGTCATTCATGTTAATTATAGGTTGAGTCATTTGCGGGTCTAGCAGAAACAAACGACATCTTTGCAAACGACAAACGACGTAGCTACGAGAATCAACGAGCAAACAAAAGACATGCGTTGACGTCAAGATAATGCATGATTGACGACATCTTACAAAATCTAAAATTACAAAAAAGGGCTTATGACTACCTAAACCAGGTCAAACTCAGCCCAACTACCTATCCATAACCCAAAACAAAGTAAAAACAAAGGCAAAACACAATTAGCAACCAATTCATCATTAATTAGTCGCTAAACCGGATAAAGTTTGGTTGGAGTGTTATAGTTCCTTTCCTTTTTGCTATTTTTGTTTGTTGCCCTAGAACAAAAGCATCTAAGAGAGAATATATAATATCTTAACCCTAATCAACTGGGCCCTCCACTCAGGCCCAATAAGGACCTTTTGAGTCAAACTCAACAATCTCCACCTTGGCGAAAAATGTCTAACCCTTTGAAGAATTGTTGAAATGTTTAGAACACATACCTTGTGGGACAACCATCCCACCATAATTACACCCCAATGGAGATGAGGTGCACCTTCACTCTTTAACAAGATGAGAGAATTAGCAAGTCCAAGCAATGCTTGAACTTCTCTGTAGTCCCTGGCTTGGTAAACCTGTCAGCTAGATTATCATCTTTGTGAATTTTCTGAATGGAGATCTCACCTGTAGCAATCCAATCTCGAATTTTGTGATAGATAACAGCTATGTGTTTGGTCCTTGAATGATATACTTGATTCTTTGATAGGCATATTGCACTCTAATTGTCACAGTGTAGCAAGATTGATTTCTGCTTGACACCCATGTCATTTACCAAACATTTCAACTAGATTGCTTCATTAGAAACCTTTAAAGCTGCAATTTATTATGCCTTTGTAGTGGATAATGCAGTTGTAAACTGAAGCACTGATCTCTAACTTATCGGTTCGCTAGCAAGTGTGTAGACATATCCTGTAGTGGATCTTTTCTTGTCTAGGTTCCCTGCAAAATCAGAATCCACATATCCAACTATAAACTTTGACCCTTGTTTTCTTTCAAACAGAATTTCCAAGTCTTTGGTGCCCTTCAAGTACCTCATAATCCACTTTACAACATTTCAATGCTCTTTTCCTGGATCGCCAGGTACTTACTTACTATACCCACTGCTTGAGCTATATCTAGTCTAGTACAAACCATGTCATACATCAAATATCCTACCGCATTTGCATACGGTATCCTAGACATTTCTTCAATTTTCTCATCATCACTTGGACACTGTTTGACACTTAAACTAAAGTAACTTACAAGTGGAGTAGACACAGGCTTGGCATTTAATATATTGAAATTTTCAAGTACCTTTGATATGTACTTTTTCTATGATAACCACAGCTTTCCAGCCTTCCTGTCTCTCCTAGTTTTCATGCCCAACATTTTTGTGGTTGCCCCAAGGTCTTTCATGTCAAATTCTTTTCTCAACTGAGATTTGAGTTCATCAACTTTTGACATGTTATTATATACAATGAGCATATCATCCACATAAAGCAGTAAAATAATAACAGAATTATCATCTAGAATTTTGTAATAAACACAACAATCATACTCACATCGATGGTAGCCGATCTGCAACATGTAGGAGTCGAAACGCTTGTACCATTGTCTTGGAGATTGTTTCAGCCCGTACAACGACCTCTTCAACTTAAACACATGGTGTTCTTTTCCTTCTTCCTTGAATCCTTCAGGTTGCTCTATGTAAATTGTTTCCTCCAAGTCGCTGTGAATGAATGCTATCTTTACATCCAATTGTTCGAGCTCCATGTCGAACTGTGCTACCAATGCCAACAACACCCTTATAGAAGTGTGTTTCACAACTGGGAAAAAGATCTCATCATAATCAAACCCTTCCTTTTGTGAATACCCTTTTGCTACTAAACGTGCCTTGAACCTTGTTCTGCATTTTCTTGGAAAGCTTATTTTCTCCTAAATACCCATTTGCAGCCAACTGTTGTTCTGTCTTTGGGTTTATGAACTAACTCCCACACTGAGTGTCTTCTGGAGAGATTCCATCCGATCCATCATAGCACTCATCCAACTTTGTCTTTCACTGCTTTCCATAGCTTCTTGAAATGAGGTCGGATCACCACTGCTAGTAATAAGAGCAAAGTGTACTTCATCCTTATCCCATCCAAACCTTTGAGGTGGCTTGATGGTTCTCTTTACTCTTCCTTGTGCTAGACCTGAAGGTTCTTGCTGAACCTCACATTGTTCCTTACCTCCAGATGTACCAACTTCTGATGAACTTTGATCTTGTTCCTTGGTTGTATTATTTGCAAGAGAAATAACTTCAGTAACCACTTTTTCAACACTGTGCCCTTTGACTTCATTGTCATGTTCTCTATTCAGCATAGAAGCTTCATCAAACACAACATCTCTGCTGCAGATTTTTTTCATATTTTCTGGATCCCATGGTTTATACCCCTTTACACCTTTCTCATAGCCAAGGAATATGCATTTGAGTGACTTGGAGTCTAACTTAGATCTCTCATCACTAGGAATGTGTACATAAGCTGAACAACCGATGTCACAACCCGAGCCCGGGAGTTCAGGGGTTAGCAAAAGCCAAACCGATGACACACGTACTCCTGTGCCTATACACGTAGACTTGGTCTAAATGCACACGTACAAGAGAAGGTTCACACGGGCCAACATGTACACGGAAGTTGTAGATATCAAAACATCACACTAAACAATGCAAGAAGAGAGTCCGAAATGGAACTGACATATATCGATAAAGATTTGACAAAATGAAGCAAAATAAACATGTACAAATCATGATAGGATTCAATCGTGACAAATCTCAAAATATGAAGACTCAGATGCAATGATGTCCATGGCGCTCTCCGATAGAGTGACTACATCCACTCCTCTAGTCCTGATGGGACCTCGGGGGCCTCACTTGGAGTCTGGTCGACCAACGAGGGGTCGGTCTGGGTATCTGAGCCTGCAACACCAAAGACAACTCGTGAATACAACGATTCAGCAATGTATAAGGCATAACAAGTTAACACATGCTGTGTCTAATAGAATAAAGAATATCATATAAATCATAACAGGTCACATTCGTATACTAAGCGGTCGTGCAAGAAAGAAACATGCCATGCGAATCAATGTATACATGATGTGTACATAACTAGTTGGCGACTACATTGCCATATGCTCCCAAAAGGTGGATCTTATATCTGTGCAGAGAACACCATTGACCGTGCCAAGGTACGAATGGGTCTTGGGTTCCTAGGGTCCGGATTCCCCAAGACGTTTCCTTACTGCAGCAAGGCCATGTAAACTACACCAAATTCACCCCGTCGGGATCTTAAGGCTGAGGCTAAGTAGTGTCTGACTATACAAAGCCAATCATGAAAACCCTGAGTAATCGTAACAAACATGCCATGTGTGCATATCCGAGAACATGTCTTATACGTGTAAGCTTTATAACATACATACATACGTGCATACTCAAGGTACTGGACACATAGTGTAACACTCCGACCCAGCTTGACCTCGTTTAGCGACTAATTAAGGATGTTTTTGTTGTTAATTGTGTTTCGCTTGTGTTTTGATTTCGTTGCAGGTCATAGATTGTTAGTTCGGTTGAGTTTGACCTAGATTAGGTAGACCAAGCTATTTTTCGTAATTTTAGCTTTTCTAAGGCATAGTCATTTTTGCATCATCTTGATGTCAACACGTGTCTTTCGTTGAGCTCGTTAACTTTCGTAACTATGTCGTCTGTAACCGATGTCATATGATTCCATTGGACTCGGATTTGACTCGAAACGTAATTTGCCTTAACCTTGGACTTGTTTGTCATTTGACTTTTTATCTTATATATATATCTCAAGCCATTCCACCGACTCAAGCTCTCTCTCACTCTTCTCTCTCGGTCCACGTGGGTTTCTCTCTCCCTTTTGAGTTTCTTTCTCCACCGATCAAGCCAAAACAAGGGATTTTATTCTTTCATTCCTTGGTGATTGGATTGAGGTGAGTTAGAGGTGTCACAACCCGAGCCCCAGGAGATCGGGGGTTAGGAAAAAGCCTAACCAATGACACACGTACTCCCGTGCATATGCACTTAGACCCGGTCTAGATGCACACGCACAAGGGAAAACACACGTGCAAAACATGTATGCGGAAGCTAAAAATATCAACAGGAGACACGAGGCACACAAGAACAAAGACATAATATCCAAAGGCTGATACAAAAGTCTGAACATACACATGGGATCCAATCACAATGTATAGAACATGAGTACAATCGATGACATGAAAAGAAAACAAGATGCATGCATGCAGAGAACAGTCGCACTCTAATGGAGTGATAGCACACACCCCGCGAACCTTAAGAGACAGCTGGAGTCTCCCAAGCAAACTGACGACTGACAAGAACACGGTCGAGGGTACCTGAGCCTGCAACACCCATGACAACTCATAAGTACAACGACTTAGTAAAATATAAGCCACAAGAAGATAACACGAATTGTGTCTATCAACGAGCAATAGTCATAATGCAAGATCCATAGTAAGCATGTTCGTACACTAAGCAATTATGCAAATGAATAAGCATGCTATCAGAATCATAAACAGATAACAATCAAAGTGGCTACTACATTGGCTATATTCTCCCTTTCGAGAGCAGTCAGAATGAGAACATCAGCGACCGGGCCAGGGTACGCATGGGTCTCTAGTTCCCGGAGTCCGGAGTCCCAGGACAGATCACTCTGCAGAGGCAAACACATAAACTAAACTAGAGTCAACCCCGTCGGGCATCCTAAGGCCGAGGCTCAGTAGTGCCATATACCAATCACAATCAAATCGGATGATGCACCTCAATCAATCAATCATATCACATACAGATCTCACACATACAGATCTCACATATCACACTAAACGAACAATAAGAAGTGCATCACATATACTGATACTGATACGGAATGCAATACGGATACCGACTGATACTGATACTGAATGCAATACTGATACTGACTGATACTGATACTGAATGCAGTACTGATACTGACTGATACTGATACTGAATACAGTACTGATACTGACTGATACTGATAATGGAGTACCAATAACAAATAATCACTAACTTAAGTACTCCACCGGAGCAACGAGAAAAACATAGTAATAGAATGGTCCCGCCCGGACTTCGCTCTGGGGTTGCTGCATTTCCCACAGAATCGAGAGGTCCAGCGCAGAACACATAAGAGGGCATAACCGAAGTCAATATGCTATACAAATCAGAATGCTTTGACGAATCAAGGTCAATTACAAGCCAATCCTAACCTATTTTATCCAGTGTTTCTAACCGTGCATGCTGATGTAGTTTTAAGTTATCCGATGCACCATTGTCTAGTGTTGCAGTGTCTGGAATGTGCACCGAAGTCCCTTAAACCAACACCCATGGGGAGGTGCTAAACAACTGGATAACAAGCATGAATGATTCACAGCCCTCGAGATCATTCATGTCATTCAGACATTCCATTGGGCATGTTCAGGTTAGCTACATTCTACATGAAAGTCATATACGGTCTCTTTCTTAAGCCTAGTCCTTTTATTCCTTTCTCAGGATCACACGGTGTAACCGTAGGTGACCTTACGGCTTAGCCGTAGGCATCTTACGGCTAGCCGTAGGCATCTTACGGCTTAGCCGTAATCTGCACTACGGCGGAGCCGAGGTTCCCCGAAATGTTCATCCGTATTTACGGCTCAACCCTATTTTACTCTACAGCGCAGCCGTATCCTGGTCCACGGCTTAGCCGTAGTACAATGTGTGGCTTAGATCAGGCTGGGCCGTAGAAGAGTAGCAATTTGCCAACTCTCAGTTATTTTCAGATGTCACCCTGTATTGTTCTACGGTTAGGGTTACGGCTGGGTATCGGCTTAGCCGTAAGCCATTTCACGGCTCAGCCGTAGCACGTTTCACGGTTTAGCCGTGAGTGCACGGAGTCATTTTCTGGAACAGTTGCAGACATACAGAAAGTGAACGTTTCGACTGAAAACAGGAAACTAACAGCAAAACTGACTCAATAGGGCTGTCTAACACTGATGCATACAACAAAGAGTAAAATACAAACAATCAAAGCAATACCAATCGGTGTTCATGCTACTTGTGCTTATACTTGCCTCACAGACAGAAATCACGTCATTGCTTTGGCTCAGTCCACTGGAACACACTCCAATTGACTCCCTTCTTCCTCACGAAATAGAAACGGAGAAGGAAAGAGAAAAAGAGAGCTGAACGAGAGAGAGAGACGAGCTGAGCGAGAACGAGAGAGAGAAGCTGCTGTCGATCAAGAGAGAGAGAGTAGGTAGGATATTTATAAACTAAAATGAGTCCAATTTACACATAAGTCCAAACATATTACACAAATGTCAGTTTGAGTCAACTGACGATCCAGCGAGAGCAAACGAAATCATTCGGATCCAAGACAGTTACGAAGATCGACAAGCTCAACGAAATACACGCGATGACGCCTGAATGACGTAAAACTGACAAGGTCAATCAAAAGCCAAAATTACGAAAAAGGGCTCGAACTACCTAAACCAAGGCAAACCCAACCAAACGATCCAACTATGACTCAAAACCAAAGGAAAGCAAAATCAAAGCACACTTAACGACAAAATCGCACGCAATTACACACTAATCCGGATCAAATCGGGTCGGAGCATTACAAGAGGTCTCCTCCATCTCCCTCATCTTTTTCTTCTTCTTCTCGTTTCCATGATTCCAGGACTATGCTCTTGATGCTTTTTTCTTTTTCTCATGCATTCATAATAACAGTGAATGGTGGTTGGATGTGAATCAGCCCAAGGACAGCTATTGGTGTAATTGAACTCAATTAAGGCAAGTATAACCAGAATATGTATGAACTCATGTTGGTATTTGCTTGATTTTGGTTAATTCATATGAGTTTACAGGGAAAACATGTTTACAGCCTAATTTGATATCATTCCCCCTTTCTTTGTTGAAATTTTGCACATCTGATGTCGTTACAGGTTTTCTGTATTTGATTTAGAATTCGGCCATGCATGTGCTACGGCTAAGCTGTGAAACACACTACGGCTAAGCCATGATCAAACCGTAAACCCAGCCGTAGATCAATACAGGGTGACACCTGAAAATAACTGAGAGTATGCAATTCTGCGACTCTTCTACGGCTCAGCCACCGCTACGCCGTGCAGCCTTCTACGGCTAAGCCGTAAGAAGCTTACTGTGAAGCCGTAGGCTGTTGACACGAACAGAAAGAAAGATAAGAAAAGAAAGAGCCCTGTAGGACCTTTAACACAGAAGGTAGGAAACTTCGGCTTGCCCAACAGAACATGATACAATGCGTGAATGATCTCGAGGGCTGCGAATCATTCATGTTCGATATCTAGTTGTTAATCACCTCCCCATGGGTGTTGGTTTAAGGAACTTCGGTGCACCAGCTGATTCAATGCAACACTAGACAACGGTGCAGCGGATAACTTAAAACTACATCATCATGCACGGTTAGAAACACTGGATAATTAGATTAGAGTTGGCTAGTAAATGAGGGTGAATCGATCTAGTATGATTTGCTTGCATAACATGTTGTATTTTGATCATTGATCTCCACTCTCTAGCAGATCATTGCATGTAACGTCGAAAGTCATACTATTTGTCAACCTTGAGTATGTATGTATGTATGCTATCAAGCTTGCACGAATAAGGTCTGTTCTTGGATATGCACGCAGGATATGCTTGTCACGATCCACTCAAGGTTTTCATGATTGACTCTGTATGGTCAGGCACTACTTAGCCTCAGCCTTAGGATCCCGACGGGGTGAATTTGGTGTAGTTTCATGGCCTTGCTGTAATAAGGAAATGTCTTGGGGAATCCGGACCCCAGGAAACCTGAGACCCATTTGTACCATAGCCCGGACAATGGTGTTCTCTGCACAGATATAAAATCCCTCTCTTAGGAGCATATGGCAATGTAGTCGCCAACTAGTTATGTACACATCATGTATATATTGATTCACATGGCATGTTTCTTTCTTGCACGACAGCTTAGTATACAAATGTGACCTGTTATGATTTACATGATGTTCCTTATTCTCTTAGACACAGCATGTGTTAACTTGTTATGGCTTATACTTTGCAGAATCGTTGTATTCACGGTTGTTTTTGGTGTTGTAGGCTCAGATACCCCTGCCGACCCCTCGTTGGTGGGCCAGACTCCTAGCGAGACCCCTGAGGCCCCGTCAGGCCTAGAGGAGTGGATGTGATCACTCCACGAAGAGCGCCCTGGACATTCATGGCATAGGAGTTTTCCTTTTTTTTGAGCTTTGTCACGCTTGTATACATCATGATTTGTACATATTTATTTTGTTCATTTTGTAAAAACCTTCATCTATATATATCAGTTTTGTTTTCGTATTACTTCTTGCATTATTTCGTGTGATGTTTTGATATCTACAGCTTCCAAGTACATGTTTGGCACGTGTGAACCTTCCCTTGTGCGTGTGCATTTAGACCAGGTCTACGTGTACAGGCACGGGAGTACGTGTGTCATCGGTTTGGCTTTTGCTAACCCCCGAACTCCTGGGCTAGGGTTGTAACATCCGTATTGTATAGTATCAGAGCGTCCTTGCTCTTAAGCATGTAGGCATATAGGAACGTGATGAGGATACGATTATCTCTCGGTGCTTTTCTAGATTTTGAAGATCAGTTTGGGTGGAAATGCTTTGTGTTTGGATATTAACCTCTTCCATTTTACAGGCTATGGCGTCCGGTTCAGGTCCTCAGCATAATACCGAAAATAACAAAAGCGGTTCCGCACCGTCACCTCTGGCAATGAGTACCGATGAGTGCATCCTCATGTTATTCCAGTCCATACAGGCTCAATCACAGTCTATGCAGAATTTGCAGGCACAGGTCGCGACCATGTTAAACAGGCAAAGCCAAGCACCAGCTCAGTTACATGTGGACCAACAGGTAGTCTTTCAGCCAAGAGAGAATGGCCCAAATGCCTTCTATGATAAATTTCGCAAGTGAGGAGCTACGAGTTCAACGGGACGAAAGAGCCACTCAAGGAGGAACAGTGGTTAGAGCAGACAGAGGACGTATTTGAGACTGTAGTGTGCACGAACAGGTAGAGGGTCAGATTAACAGCTTCTATGTTCAGAGATGTCGCGAAGACCTGGTGGAAGAGCGTGAAGGACTCGTACAGAAAGTTCTAGAGTGCGACAGTTTGGGAGACGTTCAAGCAACAGTTTCGGAGGAAGTTTATCCCGGCTCATGTGTTTCGAGCCAAGGAAGTCGAGTTCTTAGCCCTCCGTTAGCAGCAGATGACCGTGGCAGAACATGTGAATAAGTTTACTCAATTATCGCATTTTACTCCAGATATGATCTATATCGAGGAAAGAAAGGTGAATCGGTTCGTTGAAGGTTTACATCCCCAGTACATGCACCATGTGATTGCTTTCTAGCGACCGGCTCCGTTTGATAATGCAGTGGACATGGCCTATTCTGCTGAGGCCATCCACCAAGCTGAAAGAGCTATTGATCCTAAGCGGCAGCCACCATTTAGTGCACGGGGGCAAGTGCAGAAAAAGATGAGAGGCCAGCAGAGTACTTTCAGTTTTGCTGGTACTACATGCGAGCACTGTGGCAAGAGCCACAAGTCTGAAGTTTGTTGGAGGAAGACAGGAGCTTGCTTCATCTGCGATTCTAAGGAGCATATGATGGTTAATTGCCCTCGGTATAAGCCTTCCCAGCCGTAACCATCCAGTGCTCCAGCTGTTGCAGCTTCTGGCAGATCTAGTGCGTCCGCAGCCCCAAGCAAATCCCAGCTAACTCGTCCAGGCCTGAGACAGCCACGTTAGACAGCTTGTGCATACGCCGCTACCCACGAGAGTGTCGATGATTCATAAGTGGTTGAAGGTACTATTCTGATTTCGCACGTTGAGGCGTTAGCATTGTTTGATTCGGGGTCTATGCGGTCCTACGTAGCACCTCATTTTGCTGAGTGGTTACAGCAGCCGCCGCAGCCGTTGCCATACGTGTTGGTTGTGTCCACCCCAGTTAGCAAGCGAGTGGAGTGTAGTGTATACTACCCCTATTGCGACGTGCAGACTGCAGGTCATCAGTTACCCGTTGATTTGATCTTGCTGTCTGTAACACCTCGACCCGATTTGATCTGGATTAGCTGCTAATTTCTGATGATTTGGTTGCTAATTGTGTTTTGTTCTTGTTTTTGTTTGGTTTCAGGTTCTGGATAGGTAGTTGGGTTGAGTTTGACCTGGTTCAGGTAGACATAAGCCCTTTTTCGTAATATTGCATTTTGTGTGATGTCGTCATTCATGCATCATCTTGGTATTGACGTGTGTCTTTCGTTACGCTTGTTGATCCTTGTAACTATGCCGTTTGCCAAATATGTCACTTGTTTCCATTAGACCCGCAACTGACTCAAACTGGAAATAGTTTTCATGCTTGGACTTTATCGCAAATTGCCCTCCTCTTTATCCTTATAAGCCATCACCGACCTTCTCCTTCTCTCTTACTGTTCTGTCTCTCTCTCTTTCTTGAGTCTTCTTCTTCTTCTCTTCTGTTTCTTCCTTCTTCTTCTCGTTCAAGGCCAGGAAGAGGAATTTATGCTCGTGATTCTCGATTCGTGTCTTTTGGTAAGTTTAGGGAAGCTCCATGTTCTTGATCGTCTTCTTCTCATCTTTCTTCTTCATGTTCTTGCCTGTTACATGCACTCACGCTTCTCGTTTTCTCTTCTTTTGCATGCATGGTGATTGGAGGAGCTTGTTGGCAGCGTGATTGAGCCCAAGGACAACAAGATCGTATTTGAACTCATTTTGAGGCAAGTATAAGCATAACTTGGTTTAACCATGTGGGTATGTATTTGATTAAGATTAAATCATGTATTCTCGAGTATGAATGATGTTTACAGCCCATTTCGTGATCGTTTTCTTCTACTCTAAGTGATTTCGTCAGTTTGGTCATGTTTCGATGATTCTGTAATCAGTTCAGGAACTGCTTCGTGTGGACCACGGCTAAGCCGTAACTCACCTTCGGCTTAGAGTCCAGAGAAGGGAAAAACCCAGTTTTCCTCTACGGCCAGGACACGGCTAAGCCGTATATTGTCCTACGGTTAAGCCGTAGCTCAGCCGTGACCCAGCCGTAGATCAATACAGGGTACCGGTTTCTGGATTAACTGAAAGTAAGCAATTTGACAGACCTTCTACGGCCCAGCCACGGCTAAGCCGTAGAACAGGACATGGCTAAGCCGTAGAACAAAATACGGGTGAACCGTAATTGCGGATGAACAGTAAAGGGAACCGCGGTGGAGCCGCAGTGCAGATTACGGCTACGCCGTAAAATGCCTACGGCTAAGCCGTATGTTCACCTACGGCTAAGCCGTGCCACCCCTGAGAAATGAATGAAATGATAGGATTAAGAAAGAGACTGATATGGCCTTCATAATAGAATGTAGATCACCTAGACTTGTCCAATGATATGATGTATGATATGAATGATCTCGAGGGCTGCGAATCATTCATGCACGTTATCCAGTTGTTTAGCACCTCCCCATGGGTGTTGGTTTAAGGGACTTCGGTGCACATTCCAGATACACTCAACACTAGACAATGGTGCATCGGATAACTTAAAACTACATCATCATGCACGGTTAGAAACACTGGATAATTAGAATAGGATTGGCTAGTAACAGACGTGTGTCTTGGGGAATCCGGACTCCAGGAAACCGAGACCCATCTGGCCCATGGTGTTCTCAGCATGTTTATAAGATCCCTATTTTGGGAGCATATGGCGTACGTAGTTGCCAACTAGTATGTATATGTTATGTATCCATTGATTCACATAGAGCATATGTTAATTTGAATGCACAAGTGCCTAGAATACTACATTGACTTGTTATGATTATTTATGTCTTTTATTCTATTAGAGACCATACGTGTTATCTTGTTACTGCTTATATTTTGCTGAATCGTTGTATTCACAGATTGTGCTTGGTGTTGCAGGCTCAGGTACCCTTGACCGTGTTCTTGTCGGTCGTCAGTTTGCTTGGGAGACTCCAGTTGTCTCTTCAGGTTCGCGGAGTGGGTGTTATCACTCCATTAGAGTGAGACTGTTCTCTGCATGCATGCATATTGCTTTCTTTTCATGTCATTGATTGTACTCATGTTCTATATATTGTGATTGGATCCAATTCGTATGTTCAGACATTTATGTCAGTCGTTGGAGATCATTTCTTTTATTACTTGTGTGCCTCGTGTTACATGTTGATATTTGTAGCTTCTGCATACATGTTTGCACGTGTGTTTCCCTTGTGCGTGTGCATTTAGACCGGGTCTAAGTGCATATGCACGGGAGTGCGTGTGTCGCTGGTTAGGTTTTTGCTAACCCCCGAACTCCTAGGCTCGGGTTGTGACATACGTATAGTATGGTATCAGAGAAGGGGATGGCTCTCCTCTGAGTGGTGGAGGGTGAGGCCGTTAGGCCGGACCCCTTGGGGACCACTCGAATCCTGCTTCCCTCTCGAATCCTGCCCTCCACAAATAGGGGGTAACGAAGGAGGAGGAACGAAGTCTCACATCGCTTATGAGGCCGTCTTCGGTCCGACATTGTGCTAGATATGTGGATATGAGGACATATCCGGCGGAAGCTGGTGGGCCTGTAACGACCCAGTCCTAAAAAGTACATGTGAATGAAAGAATATAAGTAATAATCCGTCCTAAACTGTCGAGGCGCCTTGGCGTGTCTCACTGGCAAGGAGCAGGAGCGGCGAAGCCGTACGGCCTTGTCCAGGTTCGAGTCCCCCCAGGGACAAAATCCCTGCTGCGTACTCTGATAGTCCAGTTAGGTGGAACAATACCTCGCACAGGGTCTACCTGTGGAGGCGCCTTTTGGGGACAAAACCGTGAGGACTTCCATAAAAAACTATAAAGTTAAGCGTGCTCGAGTCAGAGCAATTTCAGGATGGGTGACCTCCTGGGAAGTCCAAAGCAGACAATACCTCGATGGTGCGGGGCGGGTTGTTACAGATGGTATCAGAGAAGGGGATGGCTCTCCTCTGAGTGGTGGAGGGTGAGGCCGTTAGGCTGGACCCCTTGGGGACCACTCGAATCCTGCTTCCCTCTCGAATCCTGCCCTCCACAAATAGGGGGGGAACGAAGGAGGAGGAACGAAGTCCCACATCGCTTATGAGGCCGTCTTCGGTCCGACGTTGTGCTAAATATGTGGATATGGGGACATATCCGGCGGAAGCTGGTGGGCCTGTAACGACCCAGTCCCAAAAAGTACATGTGAATGAAAGAATATAAGTAATAATCCGTCCTAAACTGTCGAGGCGCCTTGGCGTGGCTCACTGGCAAGGAGCAGGAGCGGCGAAGCCGTACGGCCTTGTCCAGGTTCGAGTCCCCCCAGGGACAAAATCCCCGCTGCGTACTCTGATAGTCCAGTTAGGTGGAACAATACCTCGCACAGGGTCTACCTGTGGAGGCGCCTTTTGGGGACAAAACCGTGAGGACTTCCATAAAAAACTATAAAGTTAAGCGTGCTCGAGTCAGAGCAATTTCAGGATGGGTGACCTCCTGGGAAGTCCAAAGCGGACAATACCTCGATGGTGCGGGGCGGGTTGCTACACTGTCGATGCTAGACTTCAACGTGATCCTTGGAATTGATTGGCTCGTTCGATATCGTGCCTGTGTTAACTGTTACAACATGACGATCTTCTTCGATTTAGGCAAGGGCTTCCGTTTTGAGGGTAGCCAGAAGAGATGTCCAAGGCGTGTAATTTCGGCGTGCAAAGCAGATCGCTTGATCCGCAAAGGGTGTGAAGGTTTCATTGCCTTTATCTCAGAGAAAAAAGAGACGAAGCAGCTAGGTGAGATTCATCTGGTCTGTGACTTTCCCGATGTTTTTCCGGACGATGTGCCAGATCTACCCCCGGTCCGAGCCGTAGAGTTTGCCATTGACCTTGCTCCAGGCATGGCACTGATCAGTAAAGCTCCGTATCGCATGGCCTCAGCTGAATTGTCAGAATTGAAGAAGCAATTGAAGGAGCTTTTGGACAAGGGTTTTATTCGCCTGAGCGTCTCACCTTCGGGAGCGCCAGTGTTGTTTGTCAAGAAAAAGGATGGTACGCTTCGGATGTGTATAAACTATCGGCAGCTGAACAGAGTGACGATAAAGAACAAATATCCCCTACTGCGAATTGATCAGTTGTTTGATCAACTTCAGGGTGCAGCTTATTTCTCGAATATTGATTTAAGATCTGGATATCACCAGTTGAGAGTGAAGGAAGATGACATCCCTAAAACTGCCTTCAGGACACAGTATGGACATTATGAATTCCTCGTGATGCCTTTTGGACTGACCAATGCACCTGCAGCATTTATGGCTTTGATGAATCAGATTTTTGCTCCTTTCTTGGACCAATTTATCGTTGTTTTCATTGATGATATTTTGATATATTCTAAGTCAGCCGAGGAGCATAGGGAGCACTTGAGGAAAGCCTTGACTCTGTTGAGAGAACATCGTTTGTTTTCTAAGTTGTCGAAATTTGATTTTTGGCTTGAGCAGGTGGCATTTTTAGGTCATATCATCTCACGAGAAAGATTGGCAGTTGATCCATCGAAAGTAGAGGTAGTTGTGAACTGGTCCAGCCCTAAGACAGTGACAGAAGTTTGGAGTTTTCTTGGTCTAGCAGGTTACTATCGTCGATTTGTCCAGGAATTTGCTAAGATCTCTGCTCCATTGACTAAATTGACTCGGAAGAATGTGCTTTTTGAGTGGACTGAGGAATGTGAAGCTAGTTTTCGGACCTTGAAAGAAAAGTTGACCACAGCTCCGGTGTTAGCCTTGCCAGATGTTAGCGAAGGGTTCGTGATATATTCAGATGCTTCTCACGTTGGTCTAGGCTGTGTGTTGATGCAGCACGGGAAAGTCATTGCATATGGATCGAGACAGCTTCAGGAGCATGAAAAGAATTATGCCACCCATGATTTAGAACTGGCAGCCATCGTGTTTGCATTGAAGCTTTGAAGACATTATCTGTATGGCGTGAGATTTGAGGTACATTCCGATCATCACAGTTTGCAGTACTTATTCACACAGCGAGAGCTGAATATGAGATAGCGTAGATGGCTTGAGCTCATCAGAGAATATGACTTCTTAATGAAGTATCAGCCAAGAAAAGGGAATGTGGTGGCAGATGCGCTGAACAGGAAAGCAGTATCTGTGCCGATGTTGAGCAATTTTCTTATGATGATTCATGATCGACCTGTTGAGGTGCGACTAGTGAATGTGTATGTGACTTTGGCTAGTATGCTAGTTTTTCAGCCTGAGATGATTCAGCAGATGAAAGATAAGCAATTTGAAGATTTCACTTTGAAGCACATTCGTGACCACATTGGAGACAGACCTGATTTCAGACTGGAGGATGGTGTACTCTATTTTCGAAGTAGGTTGTGTGTGCCAACGGTTGTTAATTTCAAGGAGAAACTAATGAACAAAGCACACTATGCTCGACATGCGATGCACCCAGGGAGCACGAAGATGTACCGGAATCTCAAAGATCGTTTCTGGTGGAACAATATGAAGAGAGAAGTAGCAGGGTTTGTTGTTCGATGCTTGACATGCCAGAAAGTGAAAGCAGATCATCAGAGACCTCCAGGCTCGTTGCATCTTTTACACATACCGCAGTGGAAGTGGGAACACATCACCATGGACTTCGTTTCGGGGTTACCTCCGATGAGTAGGAAGAATAACGTCATTTGGGTGATTGTAGATCGATTGACGAAATCAGCCCATTTCATTCCATTTTGAAAAGGTATGATGTTTTCAGAGATGGCGAGAAAGTTTGTGGATGAGATCGTCAGGCTCCATGGCATGCCTGTATCGATTGTATTAGATCGTGACAGCCGTTTTGTTTCGTCGTTCTGGAGAGCTTTCCAAGACGCTATGGGTACAAAATTGAACTTCAGCACGGCATATCACCCACAGACGGATGGACAATCAGAGTGGACGATTTAGACCTTGGAGGACATGTTATGAGCCAGTGTGTTGAGCTATGAGAAAGAATGGGATCTCCATCTATCGTTGTGTGAATTCGCCTATAATAATAGCTTCCACGAGAGTATTAGAATGGCGCCATATGAAGCTTTGTATGGACGCAAGTGTAGAAGCCCAGTATGTTGGGAGGAAGTTGGAACTTGAAGTTTTCACGGACCGATGATCATCGCTGAAATGACAAAGAAAATATAGAAAGCAATTGAGAATTTGAAGATTGCTTGGTCAAGACATAAAAGTTATGTAGATACTCGCAGAAGACCATTAGAATTTCAAGTTGGTGAGTTCTCAAGGTCTCGCCGATGAAAGGTACAATTCGCTTCGGCCAGAAAGGTAAGTTAGCTCCACGATATGTCGGACTGTTCGAGATCAAGAGCAGGATTGGTGATCTGGCATACCGACTAGCTTTTCCCGAGGAGTTTGTAGGAGTGCATGATGTCTTCCATGTTTCGATACTGTGGAAATATGTTCATGATCCTTCCCATGTCATTCGTTACGTGCGTTCAGATCCAGCCGAATGCTGCATACGTTGAGTGACCACTCCATATCGTGGGAACTCGAGAGCAGATTCTGCGCACCAGGACAATACAGTGGGTCAAAGTGCTATGGGAGCATCACAGTCCAGATGAAGCTACATGGGAGTTAGAAGAGCAGATGGCGCGACAGTATCCTGATCTGTTTACGCAGGTATGAGTGTTCATTCCAATGACGGAATGATTCCTAAGTAGGGGAGGATGTAACACTTCGACCCAGCTTGACCCCGTTTAGCGACTAATTAATGTTGCTTTCATTGTTAATTGTATTTTGCTTTTGTTTTGATTTCGTTGCAGGTCATAGATAGGTAGTTGGGTTAAGTTTGACCTGGATTTGATAGACCAAGCCCTTTTTCATAAATTTAGTTTTTATAAGACATGGTCATTTTCGCATCATCTTAGTGTCAACACGTGTCTTTCATTGAGCCCGTTAACTTCTGTAACTACGTCATTTGCAAAAGATGTCATATGATTCCGTTGGACTAGGATTTGACTCGAACTGTAATTAGCCTTAACCTTTGGACTTGTTTACAATTTGAACTTTAATCTTATCTTATATAAAGTCATTCCACCGACTCTCTTCTCATTCTCATTCTCTTCTCACACGTTGCTCGCGTTGAAGTCCCCTTCCCTTTTCCTCTTGATTATTCTTCTCCACCGATCAAGCCAAGAAAGAGGATTTATGCCTTTGACTCGTGAATTTCTCTCTTGTAGTGAGTACGGTACGCTTTGGGATTGGTTTCCTATTCTTTTTCTCATCCCTTCCTGTGTGTATATGCTTATGTTTCTTTCTTTCTTCCTTTCTCTTCATGCATGGGGAAATAGGTTTGTGCTTAGACTGGTTGTGGATGTGAATTGAGCCCCAAGGACAACAATTGGTGTGGTTGAACTCCATTAAGGCAAGTATAAGCAGAAATTGTATGAACCCATGTTGATATATGCTTGATTTTTGGATGATTCTCATGATCTTACATGCCTAGTATGCTTACAGCCCAATTTGAGCTCATTCCCCCTTCCCTGTTGAGCTTTTGCTTATTTGATGTCGTGACAGGTTTTCTGTAATTGATGCAAAAATCGACCCAGCGCATGCACGGCTAAGCCATGAAATGTGCTACGGTTAAGCCGTAAAGTACACTACGGCTAAGCAGTGACCTAACCGTGAACCCAGCCGTAGATCAATACAGAGTGACACCTGAAAATAACTGAGAGTATGCAAATCAGCAGCTCTTCTACAGCCCAGCCACGGCTAAGCCGTGAAGCCTTCTACGACTAAGCCGTAAGGTGTCTTCGGCTAAGCCGTAAGGTCACCCACGACTGAGCCAGAAGACATAAACCATAGGAAAAGAAGGAAAGACATGAGATTCGTAGGACCTTTACTATAGAAGGTAGGTAACATGGACTTGCCCAATGGATTATGTAAATATACGTGAATAATCTCAAGGGCTGCGAATCATTCATGTTCTTTATTTAGTTGTTAAGCACCTTGGATGTTGGTTTAAGGGATTTTGGTGCACCATATGATACAATGCAACACTAGACAACGGTGCATCGGATAACTTAAAACTACATCATCATGCACGGTTAGAAACACCGGATAATTAGATTAGTGTTGGTTAGTAAAGGAATTTGATTCGATATGCTAAGATTTGCTTGCATGACATGTTGTATTTCTATCATTGATCTCCACTCTTTAGTAGGATCATTTCATATAACATCGAAAGTCTTACTATGTGTCCAGTACCTTGAGTATGCACGTATGTATGTATGTTATAAAGCTTGCACGTATAAGACATGTTCTCGGATATGCACGCATGATATGTTTGTCACGATTACTCAGGGTTTTCATGATTAGCTTTGTATGGTCAGGCACTACTTAGCCTCAGCCTTAGGATCCCGACGAGGTGAATTTGGTGTAGTTTACATGGCCTTGTTACAGTAAGGAAACGTCTTGGGGAATCCGGACCCCAGGAACCCGAGACCTATTCGTACCCTGGCCCGGTCAATGGTGTTCTTTACACGGATATAAGATCCCTCTTTTGGGAGCATATGGCAATGTAGTCGCCAACTAGTTATGTACACAGCATGTATACATTGATTCACATGGCATGTTTCTTTCTTGCACGACAACTTAGTATACAAATGTGACCTGTTATGATTTACATGATTTTCTTTATTCTATTAGACACAGCATGTGTTAACTTGTTATGGCTTATACATTGTTGAATCGTTGTATTCACGAGTTGTCTTTGGTGTTGCAGACTCAGATATCCAGACCAACCCTTCGTCGGTCGACCAGACTCTAAATGAGGCCCCCGAGGTCCCATCAGGACTAGAGGAGTGGATGTAGTCACTCCATCGGAGAGCGCCATGGACATCATTGCATATGAGTCTTCATCATTTTGAGATTTGTCTTGATTGAATCCTATCATGATTTGTACATATTTATTTTGCTTCATTTTGTAAACCTATTGATATATGTCAGCTCTATTTTCGGACTCTCTTCTTGCATGGTTTGGTGTGATGTTTTGATATCTACAGCTTCCGCGTACATGTTAGCACGTGTGAACCTTCCCTTGTGCGTGTGCATTTAGACTAGGTCTACGTGTACAGGCACGGGAGTATGCGTGTCATCGGTTTGGCTGTTGCTAACCCCCGAACTCCTGGGCTCGGATTGTGACATACGTATTGTATGATATCAGAGCGTCCTTGCTCTTAAGCATGTAGGCATGTAGGAACGTGATGAGGATGCGATTATCTCTCGGTGCTTTTCTAGATTTTGGGGATCAGTTTGGGTGGGAATGCTTTGTGTTTGGATATTAACCTCTTCCATTTTACAGGCTATGGCGTCTGGTTCAGGTCCTCAGCATAATGTCGGAAATAACGAAAGCGGTTCCGCACCGTCACCTCAGGCAATGAGTACCGATGAGCGCATCCTCATGTTATTCCAGTCCATACAGGCTCAATCACAGTCTATGCAGAATTTGCAGGCACAGGTCGCGACCATGTTAGACAGGCAAAGCCAAGCACCAGCCCAGTCACATGTGGACCAACATGTAGTCTTTCAGCCGAGAGAGAATGACTCGAATGTCCTCTATGATAAATTTCGCAAGCGAGGAGCTACGGAGTTCTATGGGACGGAAGAGCCACTCAAGGAGGAACAGTGGCTAGAGCAGACGGAGGCCGTATTTGAGACTGTAGTGTGTATTATTTGATCTCAGATACTTGACTTTTTTGCCTGTTTGATTTTCTACTTCTGCATTCCACTATTTGAACCTAGTGAAAACTTCAGATTTCTCTTTCATAAAGTAGACCCAAACTTTTCTTGAAAAATCATCAATAAATGTCACAAAGTAGCATGCTCCACCTTTTGACATAACTGGGGCTCGTCCCCACACATCAGAGTGAATGTAGTCTAGAATATCACTGCTTCTAGAACTGTTTCCTGTAGTTTTGAAAGACACATTTTTCTGCTTGCCAGAAACACAATATTTACAAAAATCCAGCTTGCATATTTTTATACCATTTAGCAATTGTCTTCTGTGTAGTTCTAACATACCTCTCTCACTCATATGCCCTAGACGCATATGCCATAGCTGAGACTCATCATCACAAGTTTTATCATCCGTGGAGACTGCCACTTCACCTACAATTGTGTTTCCCATAAGCTTATACAAGTTGTTCTCCACTCTGGTACCTTTCATTAATACCAGAACACTTTTACACACTTTCAGCAAACCATCTTTTGCCATGAATGTGCACCCTTTGCATTCAAGCAAGCCTAACGAACTTAGGTTCTTTTTTAGTGCTGACACAGGCCTCACATCACCTAGGGTTCTCACAACTCCATCTACCATTTTAATTTTATTGGTGCCAATTCCAATGATCTTTGTCACAACCCGAGCCCAGGAAATACGAAAACCAAGCATCGAAACAAGAGATGACATACATAGATAAAAGGTTTTACAAAATAAAGCAAAAGATACATGTACAATTCATGACTGGATTCAATTGTGACAAATCTCAAAATAACGAAGACTCATATGCAATTATGTCCATGGTGGTCTCCGATGGAGTGACTACATCCACTCCTCTAGTTCGGATGGGACCTCGGGGGCCTCGTTAGGAGTCTGGTTGACTGACGGGGGGTCGGTCTGGGTATCTGAGTCTGCAACACCGAAGACAACTCGTGAATACGATGATTTAGCAAAGTATAAGCAATAACAAGTTAACACATGTTGTGTCTAATAGAATAAAGACATGATGTAAATCATAGCATGTCAAGTCCGTATACTAGGCAGTTATGCAATAATTAAAGCATGCCATTTGAATCAAGGGGCACATGTCATGTACATAACTAGTTGGCTACTACATTGCTATATGCTCCTAAAATATGGATCTTATAACCATGCTGAGAATACCATTGACCTAGCCAGGGTACAAATGGGTCTCAAGTTCCTGGGTCCGGATTCCCCAAAACATTTCTTTACTGCAGTAAGGCCATATAAACTACACCAAATTCACCCCATCGGAATCCTAAGGCTGAGGCTAAGTAGTGCCTGACCATACAAAGTCAATCATGTACTAAACCTTGAGTAGATCGTGCATATCGTGACAAGTATATCATATGTGCATACTCATGAACATGTATCATACGTGCATACTCAATATGTAAGATTCTAGAAGCAGAGCAAATAAACCAGCATTTCAATAGTCAATAACAACTAATAAAATCATGCTGAAGAGTGGAGGCCAAGAATAGTCATGCGAGATGGCATGCAATTCAATAATTTTCGAGTCAAGATCATTTACTATCCAACCTTAATCTAGTTATCCAGTGTTCTTAACCGTGCATGATGATGTAGTTTTAAGTTATTCGATGCACTGTTATTTAGTATTGCATTGCATTATTGGATGCACCAAAGTTCCTTAAATCAACACCCATGGGGAGGTGCTTAACAACTGGATAACGAACATGAATAACTCGCAACCCTTGAGATCATTCACGTATGTTTGTCATAATCCGTTGGGCAAGTCGAGGTTGCCTATCTTCTATTTCAGAGGCCCTACAAGTCTCCTTTTTTTCCTATCCTTCTTACTGTTCATGTCTTCCAGCTCAGCCGTGGGTGACCTTACGGCTTAGCCGAAGACATTTTACGGCTTAGCCGTAGGAGGCTTCACGGCTTAGCCGTGGCTGGGCCATAGAAGAGTTGCTGATTTGCATACTCTCAGTTATTTTTCAAGCATACCCTGTACTAATCTACGGCTGGGTCTCGGTGGGGCTTACGACTTAGCCATAGTGCGTTTTACAGCTCAGTAGTAACACATTTCACGGCTTAGCCGTGCATGCGCTGGGTCGATTTCTGAATCAATTACAGAAAAGCTGTAAAGATAAGAAACGAGCAAAATCACAGCAGAGAAAGGGAGAATGAGCTCAAATTGGGCTTTAACCATACTGTACATATGAGCTCATGAGAATCATTCAACTCAAGCATATATCAACATAGGTTCATACATATTATGCTTATACTTGCCTTAATTGAATTCTAACATACCAATTATTGTCTTTGGGCTCAATTCAAGTCCAACCACACACCCAAGCTATCATTCATGAGAAAGAGAGAGAATTAATGAGCACAGCCATGGAGAACGAGAAAAAGAAAGGAAAGAAGAGAACCAACACCCATGCATACCGTGTGATTCACATGAGGAAGAAGAGAAAACAAGATATCAATCCCCCTTCTAGTTTGGCTTACTCAAGGAGAAAAGAAAGAGGAAAAATCGAGGGAGAGAGAGCCAAAGACACCCACGTGAGAGCGAAGAAGAAAGTGAGAGAAAAGAGTCGGCAATGATCTTATATAAGATAAGATTAAGGTCCAAATTGCAAACAAGTCCGAAGGTTAAGACTAAATACAGTTCGAGTCAAATCCGGGTCCAACGGAATCATACGATATCTTTTACAAATGATGTAGTTACGGAAGTTAACGAGTTCAACGAAAGACACGTGGTGACACCAAGATGATACGAAAATGACCGCGTCTTATAAAAGCTAAAATTACGAAAAAGGGCTTGGTCTACCTAAACCAGGTTAAACTCAATCCAACTACTTATCCATGACCCGCAACAAAACCAAAACAAAAGCAAAACACAATTAATACCTAAAGTAACATTAATTAGTCGCTAAACGGGGTCAAGCTGGGTCGGAATGTTACAGTCTTACAGGGTGCATCATTACCCATTAGAACACTACTACCATTACATTCCTTATAGGTATCATTACCCATTACAGATATGAGTTCCACTTCAGTTTCTGAAGCAATGCTGGCGGAGTCACTATTGCAGCTTTATTCTCAACTTTGTTTTTCCCATCTTTGGATGCTTTGTATTTTCGGCAATCTTTCCTCCTGTGTCCTTTCTTTTTACAAAAGAAGCACTCTGAATTTTTCTTACTTCGTGATTTTGATCTGAAGTTGTTCCTATTTGATTTGCTCTTATCATTGGATCTGCCACGTTCACTAGAACTTTCTTTTACTAGAAGTCCCTCTGTACGTGAACTAATTTTTGTGGCCTTCTTCCTTCCATCATTGGAGATGATGTTTTGCCTAACATCCTCGAAATTAAGTGTGTCATTTCCATATAGCAAGGTAGTCATAAAATGATCATATGAGTCAGGAAGAGAGTTCAACAGCAGCAAGGACTTGTCTTCATCATTGAATTTCACATCGAGCCTCAACAAGTCATTAATCATTTTGTTGAAAATATTTATGTGCTCCAGCACATCACAACCTTCCTCCATTTTCAACCTATACAATTGTTTCTTGAGATGCAGCTTGTTTGTGAGATTCTTACCCATATACATACTCTTGAGGTTCTCCCATAGACTTTTTGCAGTATCCTCTTCTATGACGTTGTACATGACTTCGTCAGAGAGGTAGAATTGAATAGAGTTGATTGCCTTTTCATCTATGTTTGTCTAATCTTCATCTTTTATCTTTTCAGGCTTCTTTTCTTTGCCTAACAATGCCACCTTAATACCTTGTTGAATCAAGATATTTTTCATCTTCCACTGCTGTAAACTAAAGTTTATTCTTCCATCAAAATTTTCAATTTCAAATTTGATACCTCATGCAGTAAAAGTTCCCATTGTGGCCAAGATAAATCTGAAGATGATCAAAATAGAACTCACCCAAATATCTGCTTATCAAACTGCCAATATACTCTGTTCATGTTATAGATCTCGTCGCCAAGAGTCCACTGGAAAAAACGGAGCTCAATTCCGAGTCCGAATGACTCGAAAAATTGAGTTTGGATTTTGACCGTTGAATTTGGTCAAACTGTTCAACCTGTTGACGTTGGATGACGTCAGCACTGCTGCTGGACTGGGTTTCTGCAGACGGGTTTTGGTAAGCCTGACTCGAACTAAAAACTGCTTTGTTCTAACGGGCTAGGCTGGGTTGTAAAATCGGGTCTGGTTCACCTGACCTGACCTGTGACCTAGATCCGATTGGTAACTTGGGTTGGGTTGCTGCTGTGGGTCAGGTCTGCCTGACTTGACCTGTGACCTGGTTGCAATGGTTTGCTGGATTGGGTAGGTTCAACCCGACCTAGACTTGGTTTGACCCGGCTGGGTTAACCTTTCTTCCTCCTCATGATTCTGTAACAAAAGAACCAGGGTCTCCTTCCTCTGCAGAGGCGGACTGGCAGGGAAACCTCCGGTAGACTGACAGCGGTGGCAAAACCAGGCGATGCACGCAGCGGTGACAGCGGAAGTAACGATGATGGAGATGGCTTTGTCCGGCGATGGCGTGTGACGGACTGGTGCTTTCAGTCGATAAATGTGTAGCGATTGCGCACGACGACAGGGCGACGCGATGGCAGGGCAGCTTGCTCCTTTGTTTCTGCAGCAAAGAAACCGAAAACTATCAGATCCCTTTTAGATCTGGTGATTCTCACCAGCGACGGTGGCGGTAGATACAGTGAAGAGCAACGGCAGGGGGCAGCAGACAGACGCAAAGCGATAGCAGTCGTTGATGGCCTGATGCAAAACACGACAAAACTGATAAAGCAGCAATGGATCTTCACTTCTAGTTAGAGATAGATTTAGCGGCTGGCACCCTTTCTCCGATCTTCACTTTCGATTTCTACTCTGTGTTGAAATAGGACAAAACCAACTTAGATCCGGAATGCCCTCTTTTTTCCGATCTGTGTAGTCCACGAAGATCACTGATCCAATCTCTCTGGTATGATCCGTGCGAATCCTCTGCCACCAAATCTCCACGATCCCACGATCTTAACAAACTCTCTGATACCAATTGTTAGATCTGGATCTAGTCAAGCACACACCCATAGCAAAGAAAACCAAGCAATCACACACCAGAAGACACAAGCATTTACGTGGTTCGGTCAGATTGTCTATGTCCATGGGCAGGAAGATTTCACTATTCAAGAAATCTCTCTCTCACCCCCTTACAATCTGTCTTTCTGAGTTTCCTTCCCTTTTGCGAACTTTGTTGGTTGCCCTAGAACAAAAGCATCTAAAAGAGAATATATAAGATCTTAACCCTAATCAACTAGGCCCTCCACTCAGGCCCAATAAGGACCTTTTGAGCCAAACCCAACAAGCCCATCGTTTTTCGTAGGCCTAAGCATTAGGGCTGATGTCAAAATTGTCTTGGTGTTAGACAAGCTTTCACCAGCCCAACCTGGACAATGAATTGAACCCCCTTCAAGGTAGTACTGGTCTATGTACATTTTTTTTTTTTTTTGGTTTCAATTGTAGATATTGTCCCAGATCCAAATGTAATTTGATATGGATTCAAATTAAAAATTGACAATTTTCCCTTCTCTGAGTTGGGTGCGGCCAAAGGAGGGTCCAGAGAACACATTCACAACATCAGGATCACATTCACAATATCATGTTAAGGGATCAAAAGGGATTAAGATCGAAGGTTTTAAATTGGACACGTGAGTCTCTTCTGACAATTATTTGTTCATTACATAGATGTACATGGGCTAAACTAAATTTCTCATTTTTTATTGGAGAGAAAACAAAGATAAAAAAGAAAAAACTTTCTTTCATGTACTCTCTCTCTCTCTCCCCTTCCCTCTCTCTCTCTCATGGCAACATAGCAATTTATATAAATTTACATATATATTATAATTGGGAGCCCCTCTCCTAAGCTCAACCTTATAATAAGGTAAGTTCAACTGTGTGGCTCACACCTATGGGACCCACATAGGGATGGGGATGGGGGATTTGAAGGACTCTTTGTTTCCTTCCAAAACCCATATGCTAAAAATCCAGTTTTTATGGATTATAGATGTAAACTTGAAAGCCCCAACCTAGTCACTGGACCTCTACATACATTGACAATTAGAAAAATTACCTAAGAAAGAAAATGAATAGAAAATCCACATAAAAAATTATAAAAAAAACACAATCACATATTTTGAAGAAGAACATAGTTGGCAATAAATGTGAGGCCCAGCAATGGATGATCACACATGTATCTATGATTAAGGTTCATTCACTTTTCTCCTTATAGAAAATCAAATCGAGTTTATGACATATAAAAATGCATGAAAGACACTAAAAAAAAATCACTTATAGCGGCGGATGGGATGATTTTAAACGACAAGAAAAACTGCAGCTAATGCTCATCTTATTGGTTTAAAAATTTTTTCAGTTACTACAGCGTTGTGATTTTCACAGACTGTCCATGAGAAGACTAACACAGCACCTTTTAATTTTTTATTATAATTAATCTAATCTTATGACCCACAACCATGGAATTTAATGTTGGATCGGAGTCAACACAACAGATTTTGAAGTATAGGAGTTTTTTTGGATTTTTAAGGTGGGCTCCACTCATGGTTTTAGCACAAAAATAAATTATTTTTCCACTTTATTATTGTTATTTACCTATTTTTTAAACATTATATATTGAAACATGACAATGTATTATTTCAAATGCCCCTTCAAATTATTTTCATGTGAAATTCATTTTACCACATTTTTAAACTACTAAATGTGTAAATATTAAAAAAATAATAAGAAATTAATGTATGTTGTGGGTTCGTGCCACCATATTGGGGCCATAGGGGTTATACTCAGCTCCCGTGGGCTGAAAGGAATTAGTTTGGCCCAAAGAATTGGGAAACCTTTTGTTATATATATATATATATATATATATAAGAATATGGTGCAGGAAGATGAAGAAGAATGGAGGGTCCCTCTTAGTTATAAAAAATTTCACTGTCTATTAGTTAAGTTTATAAGGGATATCAAAGTCCTACACAGGAAGTAGTTTTTCTAGATTGATTCCCTAGTTGTAATTGACAGAGACGGACTAGTATTTATTTATTTGCTATTAGGTAAATTGCGTTGATAAAAGGAGGGGAGAGAGAACTCAGAAATATTGGCTAGTAGCGGCTTGAAAAATTAGAGTATCTAGGATGATGCATATTCAAATGGCTAAATAAGGTAAATTGAATTGAGAAAAGGAGGGAATTCAGAAATATTGGCCAGTAGAGACTTGAAAAATTAGAGTATCTAGGATGATGCATATTCAAATGGCTAAATCGGTAAGGATTATGTGATAGACACTAAACCATTTACATCAATTTAATATATTACATTAGTTCTTGATCTATGTAATTAAAAAATCGCTTTGATCAAGAGGAATAAGTTAAAAAAAAAATGGAACGTTCAAGATGGGTTAAAAAAAATTTCCAATATTAGTCACAGATATGTGAAAAAAAATAAAAATGGCTCCTAAGAAGCAGCAGTTCTTACCTAACTATTAAAGTTTGAACCTTGGGTATATTACTTTTCATTTTACATGTGCCGGCTGCCTTCCCACTCCGTTGGCTTTTGTCTTCCATGTGCGGCTCTGTTGGGGGTGATGTCCTTGACTATTTATGGAAGAAAGACGCATTATTTGTCTAAGGGCTTATTTGACATCTCTAGTCTTTTTATTGTGGGCTCATCCAAAATAGAGGCATTAAAGAAAAAATTATTAAAAAAAGAGGTTAGAATCAAAATGTGTATATATGGTAAAATAAGGATCTATTTTAAGTAGACTTTTTTAAATAAATGGTTGAAAGTTTTTCACAAATTTATCAAGATCTACGAAGTATCAAGCTTTGATATTTGACTCTATAGCCATATGTATCCTTCCAATGGGATCTAACGGTTTAAATTTTATGTTTGAGGCCCACAAAATTTAAAGAAAAGCAAATAATTCACTTCTTCTTTTTTGCAAATATCTCAATATTGGCAATGATCCAATGGCTAAAATTCGGTCTCCTTATGATCATTAACCTTATAAACATTTTTAACGGCTTAGATCGTGATTTATTTTTTAGAAATAATAATAAATAAGCAAAAAAGGGACTGCCTGTGGAATAATCCAAAATTTGGCATGTTACATTAATGGTTGAAAGTTTTATATAAATTTCTTGAGATCTATATGGAATCAAGACTTGAAAATTGACCTTAAAGCTGTGTTAAGCCTTTTAAACATTTCCAACGGTTTAGATTTTGTATTTGTGTCCCATATAATTTTAAAAAAATATTCATTAGATCACACTTTTTTGCACATATTTAGAGATTGAGGATGATTCAACTGCTGAAATTTGGAAGCATGATCGTGTTGGATCTTGTGTACATTTCCAATTGTTTGAATCTTCATTTATCATCTTAGGTTTGAAAAAACATTAAAAAAGGGACATGGGCGTGATGTTTCTAAAATCACTGTAATAGTGCTTATTATTTTTTGCCTCTTATTTTGAGGAGCTTAGTTTTAGTGAATTTGGTTTTAAGAGGTTTTGCCTCTATTTGTCTAAAGACAGTAGAGGATAAAATTACATACCAAAAGCTTTTATTTTCCAGAACACTAAATATTTTAAATATTTAGACAAATAAAGGCAAAAACTAGTGATGCCAAACATGCTTAACAAAGTTTTTTTTATCAATCTTTCATAAAGACATTGAATGACTACCAGTTGGAGAAAAAAGATATTGTCTTTATGAAGAATTAGACTCGAGAAAAAGACATTGACACTGTGAATTTAGAATTATATTAGGTAAAATTTTTCCTCAGTTTTTTTTAAATATCCAAATTATATTTAATTGAAATAAAACCTCTTTCACTTCCTCCATAGATTAAAGACAAACTAGCATCCCCATACGACGATTGACTGCATGTAGTAATTGTCGACACCATATCAAGACTTTATAAGAATGATAATTTAGATATTTTAAAAAGTTGAGGGGAAAAAGTCACCATAAAATATCTTTAAATGATTGAATGCATTTAATTGAAACCTTATTAGAAGATTTAAGAACTAATTTTAAAATTTTTTTAGGTACTGTAATTTTTTCAAATAACTTAAACAGCGAAAGAGGGAGTTTGATACTGTGTGTTTTTTATAGGGTTAAGGATCAAGGAATTTATTGTAGGATCTATTGTTGCTGCCCTACGCCGTTCTCGGTCCCCCTGGTTCCAAGTTGTGGCACAACAGTCATCGACAGTGACCTAGTAGTCACTATTACAGTGAACTAGAGTTGCTGCAACTCTGCAGAGCTGTACCTCCCTGCTCGTCTGACATTGACGCAGCGAGCAAAAGGGTGTAGTTGCGGACCCCACAGCAGACTATTGTACCTTCCTGCTCGTCTGCATTGTCGTAGCGATCAAAAGGGGAGTTGATCGCTGCGTCATCAGACGAGCAGGAAGGTGGTCTGCTCAGGAGTTCCTGCTCAGGAGAACTCCTGAGCAGACATTGATCGCTGCATCATCAGACGAGCAGGAAGGTGGTCTACTCAGGAGTTCCTGCTCAGGAGATGCGTCATCAGACGAGCAGGAAGGTGGTCTACTCAGGAGTTCCTGCTCAGAAGAACTCCTGAGCAGACCACCTTCCTGCTCGTCTGATGACGCAGCGATCAATGTCTGCTCAGGAGTTCTCCTGAGCAGGAACTCCTGAGTAGACCACCTTCCTGCTCGTCTGATGACGCAGCGATCAATGTCTGCTCAGGAGTTCTCCTGAGCAGGAACTCCTGAGCAGACCACCTTCCTGCTCGTCTGATGACGCAGCGATCAACTCCCCTTTTGATCGCTACGACAATGCAGACGAGCAGGAGGTACAATAGTCTGCTGTGGGGTCCGCGACTACACCCTTTTGCTCGCTGCGTCAATGCGTTTCGGTCTGTTGTGGGGTCCGCCACTACACCCTTTTGCTCGCTGCATCAATGCGTTTCGGTCTGCTGTGGGGTCCGCGACTGCACAACCTGCTCGTTCCTCCTTGGAAGCAGAGGGACCCGAGAACGGCCTACCCAACCGTCTCTATAAAAATCTCGCTGGTCCTCTCATTCGTTCTGCGCATTCTAAGTTATAGGAGATGGCTGAAGCTGATTTGGTCCATCGCATCCCACGTGTGCGTGATTTATCTCTTGGCCCCTACGGTGTTAACCTCCTCTCTGCAGTTGCAGGACTCGTCCAGTGCATAAAACAAGGGTCTGGAAGGTTGGAGGAGAAGATCATATCCCTGATTGCGTCCGTCGCCCTCATTGCATTTGCTGCATCAGTTGCCCTCCCGCAGCGTTCCTCCTTTCCCCATTAGTCCCCGAGGAGCTCTTTTGGGTTCCCCATCTCGCTTGTGCTTTCCCTCTCCTTCATTTACTTCAATTGCTACCTGCCCCTCTGCAACACTCTCTCCAACAGCTCTGCCGGTACACTTGGACTGCAATCCGTGATGGCGCATGTCGGGTCCACCAAGCTTTCATACGATCAAGCAGCAGTGCGACATCCAACGGCCATTCAGCTGCACCTGCACGCAGCATAGAGCAAGGAGCTGCTGAAGTTGTTAACGGTAATAATAATGATAATAGTAGCAGTATGTGATATGTAAGCTTGAATTAGTATAGAGGAAGAGGATGCTTATCTTAATAAAGTAAGGTGATAATAATAATGGTGGCAGTGATATGTAAGCTTGGTTTTGTTTTAGTCAGTCTTTCACTCTTTCTCTTTGCAATGTTAGCATTATTACTTTCCTGTTTGTTAAGAGCTATATAGTTAGTGCTCTGTTTCTGGTTTGATTTGTGTAGTAAAAATCCATGATGGACTTTTTTTTTAAATCGAACTACCGAATGGAAGGGCTATCTGGATATGCGATTTGGCTTTATAGTTATAACAATAGATGTACCAATTGAAATGAATGGATGCTTAATCGGAAGGATGGTGTACAGAGCATGTAGCTAATGAATTGTAAATTTAAAATTCATACGCCCATGTTTAATATCGCAATACGAGTTACACATGTTTGTGATGCTTAAAAAGGAAAAAAGGGCAATAATTGAAATTTGAGTGCTTTTCAGTTTATCCAAATAGATTGGATGTAAGAGTGTTTCTTGTGCTGTAAATTGTTGCAGATTTCTATAGTAGGTTAAAATTTGGCATTGAAATCTATTAATTGAGATGGATGTATTTGTTACTGCAAATCACTCCCCTAATGATTGGATCCAACATTTGGAAGGATTTCTTTCTTTCTATGTTTGATGAAGTATTGCAGCATCTTAAATTTTATTTTTGGTCATATGTGGCATAACAAACATGTGTCATCAGATAATCACAAATCTGGATAAATAAATAAATAAAGTAAAATGGAATATTGGAATGAAATGCCAACTTCTTCTGAAATGGAACAAAGAGGTAGCCCGTTGCCTCAAAAATGTTTGAAGTCACAAATCTACTGATACTGATGATTCTTAACTCTATTAGAAGCTAGATTTACGACCCCTTCATCTTGGTTGTCACCGACTGCTCAGGGCTGTCGGTTTTTATCGACCGCTCTTAACTGTTGGGAAATCGAGAGAAAATAAAAGAAAGAAAAAAAAAAGCCCATATTTCATTCCGACGCCCAACCCTAAATCGATACCCTTCTTCCCTCTCCAATCGCTCGCGCAATCAAAACCCTAGAAACCCTAGTCATGGTGACCAAACGGTAATCTCCTTTCTTTCCTTCATCAGCTCTCCTTTTGCTCCCCTCTCTCAGCCATGGATTCCCTATCTTCCGACCTCAGAAGATCAACACCAAGGTGAAATCGAGCTTCCACGATCTTCCTCGTCTTTAGTCCTTCGATTCTGTAGTCGATTTCCATGGAATCGTTGTAGATGCTATTGTGGTGGCCACTGATTCATCTGCTTCGGCAGCAGATGTGAATCGGAAGTACGGAGGGTGGTTTGGATTTATATCAAATGCCATGGGAGGAGTTTTGAAGGTAATTGGAATCTTTGAAGTTTTTAATTTACTGAATTTAGTGGGGAAAGAACGGGAATTTATTTTATTTGATTTGGTCTTGTAGTGAGAATTGTGGAGAATTTTGTTGTTTTCCATGACAAATACATATGGATTGTCTCGAATTATAACGTTTGTGAATGAGATGTGGACCAGGTGTATGCTGAAATGCACAGTCAGTTGTTTTTCCTAAATGAATCTTGTTATTTGCTCCTATGGAGATGACTATGCTTGTATTTTCTTTAGAATGAATAGGTCCTCAAATATCTGAAGGTCAATTGGGTATGATAATGCTTGTGCAAATTCATGTGCATTGACTCAAGTTCAAATGTTGCCGGATACAAATTACAATGCATGTTAGGCGTATGCTGAAATGCCTCTTCAACTGTTTTCCCTTAAGTGGGTCTTGTTAATCTTTGCTTGCAAATAAGCTTTTGTTTGTATTTTCTTTAAGTTTGAAAACAGGTCCCTTGAGTCTTGAATATATGTAGCACCTGAATTTAAAAAATCCAGAAAGGGTCCAAGAATTGAATTAGTTTGAGTCCACATTTGGGTCTTCTGCATGGAGCCTAATAAAATTTTTTTACATGTCCAGATCCATGGGTTTCATACCCGAGGACTGAATATCCAATGATAACTGTATATCATATACATAATTCAGTATTTCATATGGTAAGTCTGTTATATAAATGTTTGTGTCTTGATTGTATGTCCAAGCACTTTTATTCAGGTTCGCGGACTAATTTTTAAATTTGGGAGCAGGTTTTGGTGCTGTAACCTGTCCTATCCTCCAGGGTCTTAAGTAACCTGGGCCATTGTTTGCACACGCTATGGACTCAACCAATCCTGGCTAGTTCTAGTTCCTTATCTCTATACATTCAAGGAAATAATGATGGTCTATGGGAGGAAAAGAATGAACAGTTTGGTCACTTCAAGTGCATGTTTTAATCATTCCTTTTTGCTAATTGCCATAGTTTTTGTCACCCAGTTTCCAAATGTTGCTTATGTCAAAGTGGATGTGTAGATCATTTATGTATATTTTATTGCATTGCGTTGCACTTCAACTATATATGTTAATCATTCCTTTTGGCACTGTTTATTTCATGAGAAGATTGAATGTGGAGTCTCGTCTGTGGCTACACTAAACACTAAATTTTGGTGCAGGCATTCACAGTAGTGCTTGAGTTTATGGTTGTGATGTTGTTTAATGAATTGCACAAATTTTATCCCCCAAGAATATACATTTAATTCTCAAAAGTACTCTGGGCCAAGGGAAGACTCATGATGTGATTGGTTTGATTCAGTGCCCTCCAGGGCTCTACTGCACAGTTGCATTTGATTGGCTGTGTATGGCTTTTTTTCCCCATTTCACTACCTTATTCCTTTTCCTTCCTGTCTTGTTTATGTTCAAAATTTTAGTCAAGATGCATTCGCTTTGTTTTCTAATCTTTTAGGATATTTGGCTGAGGATTCAAGTATTCATCAAGAGCTTTTTCTGATCTCTTTATTCTAATCTCTATTATACTATCACTCCTTTGGAGTCATCGTAGATTCAACGTATCATGTTTCGGTGCTTATTTGTCAACGTATGTTGTTGAACTGAATTGAAAATCTTATGACTATCATGAAGTGGCAGCTGCCATAGATATGTCAGGTAAGGAGTGCTTATTGGGACCATCTATTTTGATGGTTGATAAATTAAATCTTGTTGGATGGTTGCTGACCATTCCATATAGTTGTCCATGTTTCAGTATTATAGGGTGATGATCTGATGGTTCTCCACCATAGATAAGGAATGCTATGGAGGCCTTAAAATCAGATCAATACTCAATAGCCTACAAATGAATTGTTAAGAAGACAGTACTGCTACCAATAGCCTAGAAATCAATTTTTAAGAAGAAAATACTGCTACCATGTCAATGATGGTCGAAGTCACCATAACTATGGGCTCCCTTTGTATGGGAGTCATGTTACAGAAGTTTTCGTGTCTGGAAAAAAAAAAACCTTTAAATTTAGTGTTATAAAAATTTCTTCATACTAGCCAAAATTTCATGCAAGGTTATTGTTTGTAAACCACTAGACTATTCAAAAGATTTTTTCTCCCCACAGGGAATATGATCGGTAGTGCACAGTTATGTGAGTACTTTTTATTTTTTCAAAATGTAATGTGAGTGATAAATTAACTATCCATTTCAGTCCTTACCAACCAAACTACTGCAACTTCAAGGCTTCATGTACCACTTCATCATCAACAAAGCCAAGTAAATAAAGTTCTTTCTGGAATCAATTACTTACTACTAAGGGCATCTAACAAATCCTACAAAAATACTCATACATCCATGAGATGCAGTTTATTAACTCGATACATTCCTTGGAACAGACAACATATCCATAGTTTAGAATTGTAAACCATCAGGGCATCAACTCTACAGAGCAAGGAGCTTCTCTGTTCGTGAGAGCATCTCTGTTTCAAGAGGATCTGAAAACATTACCGATATTTTAAACTATCTTTCCACCTTTTCCTATTCATCTGTTTAGCATATTACACAGGCGTTTGGTGAGGTGGGGATTGTAAGCCTTGTGGGCCTTAACAAGTTGGGCGATCACCAGATCAGTCTCTTTCTTGGGTTCTTCTTACAAAGACAAATCCTCTGTCTCGGATTATATACTTATGGAAAAGGAGACTAAGCGGCTTGTAGTCAAGCAGATTCTGATTTATTGAAAACTGACTTGAGTAATCAATTAAAAAGAACTGTCTTTCGAAACCCAAAGCTTGATTTTTGGACCTGTTAAAGGTGGTGGAGTGACTTCACTCCAACTCAACCATGAATTTTTATGTCTTCCAAAAACATTTACAGCCTAAACTTTAGAAGAAGATAATAATTTTAAACCTGAACTACTACTATTTCATTACCACATCACATGGAATGTTATTTATCCAAAACCAAAAGATAATAATTTAGATAGCATCACATATATAAATATAGAAGTGGTATCTATTAAATCTAACAAATGTTGTACTAGACTTTGGAGTTTGATCTAAATTACTAGCTTATTAATGCATGCGAAGATCTGATGGCAGGTGAGATACATATTTAAGCATTAAGATACAGTTAAAATTTATTATTTCGTTTCATTTATGTTTCAGGAGTCAGAATCTAATTTTTCTATGGGGCCACTAAGAAATCTTTTTCATATTTTATAAAATTTTGGGGCCAGAAATAAAAATAAAACCTAATGGTTTCCACTTATATAGCAATATAAAATTTCTGAGACTATCATTTTGACTTTGGTTATACAGGTTGCTGTTGAGAATGTGCTGGAGAGAAGTACACATGTGCAGCTAGCAGATGGGTCAGTTGTTCCAATGGATGAGCCATGTAGACAATTATTGCTGCTGAAACTCCTTGAGATAAGTTTGAAGGGACTTCGGTGCTTGGGCTTGGCATTTAAAGATGACTTGGGAGAGTTGTCAGATTACTATGCTGAGTGTCATCCTGCCCACAAGAAATTGCTTCATCCATCCAACTACTCTTCGATTGAGGCTAATTTAATCTTTGTCTGGGTAGTTGGCCTGAGAGTAAGTTCTTATCTTGAAGTTCCTTTAGGATGTGATGAAACTGCAAGATGCAAGCTGCTTGAATGTTATGGCAGAACATATGGTTTTATTTAGTCCATCACAAGTTTGGGTCAAAAGCTAAATGTAACATTTATCATTGAGATCAATTTAGATGCACATGGATTCATATGTCTTGATTCTTTTATTTTGCAAGTTTGTGTTCTCTTTGGTTTTTCTTGATTTCAACTGCAAAGAAGCATTCTAAGCGAGAGCTTGAGACACTCTGTCAGTTTGTTGGTTTTGTTATGTGAGTTCTTTCACTAGCATTCTAAGCATTCCAATTTGACCAATTTTCTTGTCCAATTTTCACCCATCAAATCTTTGCTGCGAATTTAGAAGGAACAGAGACTATGTCCATTCCATGGAATCTTTAACAAATGTAAGCTCCAAACGCTTTCTTCCTTTTCTTTCATTCTTTTCTGCTTTGCAATTCATTTGGTGTGGATTTTGCTCAGTTTGGTCTTTAATTTCTTTTGTCCAGGGCATGACATGGCTTCTCCCCGAGCTATTCTCTTCATCAGAAAGAGGGCCAGAAGTAGGTTCTGTGAAATTTCGGTAACATTGGATTCTGGGAATTATGCAATCTTTGCTTTTTTCTGCGAATTTCCTTTCTGGATTTGTTTGTGATAGGGAATTGGATAACTGGGTCTTGAAAAAATTGTATCCGTTGATGCAATAATGGCTTTTGTGGATATAATTACTGCTGTAAACCATTTCACCGATACTGCGCTGACCCAGATGTGGGGAGTCCTGTGGAGCAGTTTTTTCCTTGGTCTTAATGTGTTTCCACTCTCAAAGGCTTGGAAACACTGGTTGAAGTTGCTGCCCAGCATTTCTATGGTGAGGATAAGAAGTGGAATTTTATCGTGGTCATAGAGGGGATAAAGCGAGCTGATGAGTTATCTTTCCTTTCCATTAGAATACGGTGATTGATACTTAGATTACTTCAGAGTACTCTTCTATATTGCTTAAAAAAGATTACTCTTCTATTTGCTATAAGTAAACCCTAGTACTAAATTATGCGCAAGTGGTTATTTAAGCATCTGTTTTTGAAATGGGCCTTCACTCATTTGAAAGAATCCATGTGACATAGACTACCTATGATGAGTTCCAATTTGACACTTACTGGGACGATATCTACGATTGGATTAAAGCACAAGAACGTGCTCTTTCTTTTACTAAGAATCGTTTATGAAGAGAAGGGTGGTGTTTTATTTACTATTAGGAGATATGTAATGGGTTTTACATGATTTTTGTGGTTGTATTGTTTGATGGTCTTCTCAGATTTCATCTTTCAAGCTAGCAAATGAGGGTGATATGGTAGATATTTTTCATGTAGCGGCAGTTTTCTTGGTGGCCAGTCTGGTTGCCACGTGTCAGTCCTTCACTTTCCCATCTACACTTGCCAAACCACATCTTTTGCTCTTGCCTTCTCTATTCCATCTCAGCCATCCCTTTTTATCCCTTTCTTCCTTATGCACACCTCTATGATTCTCCTACCAATACCTATATGCAAGGAAAGTGAGAAGTAAGTACCTCAATCTTTCTCATGAAGGATAACATGATCTCTTCTATATCCTATGGCAATGCAAACATATGTTGTCTCTGAAGTGAAGCTAACTAATTTTTTTTTTCAAGGTCATGTGGCCTGGATTAATAGCTTATAAGCTACTAAGGAAGAGCTTTGGCACTGATCAGTTTGCGGCTGACGTTCTAAACACGGAACCATTGGTTGATATACCAAGTTTATCTCAATCCTTCTATCCCATAAGTCTCTCCAATGAACCCGAGGTCACATACAAGTAATTAGCTTCCATAACTTGATCTCTAACACTTATTTTTCACTTCCTCTTGCAACCCATTTCCTCATTCATTCATTACTTTCCTTCTTTTAAAGCTTTTTATTAGATCATTCAATACCAGAAAGATTATCATATTTGTCATAGTAATGTTCTTTTTCTCCTACTAAATTCATAACTTTCTTACCTAATGTGATTTCTGATTTGCATGCTTGAAAATGCAAAAAAGAAATGATAAGCATCTACTTTACAAAGCATTCTAACTGATACTGCTTTATTTACTAGTATGTATTTTTTAGCTGGTTCCAAGCTAGTAACCGTCAGTAATGATGTTATCTTACTATTTTACTGTTCTCTATGCTGATTTTTCAATTTGAATCTGTGATGTCATAGAACGGCTCATCTATTACGGGCAAATCAGAATTGAGCATCTCTCATGACAAAAAGTACTAATGGCAGCCTTAGAGCATCCAGTGGCTTTGATACTATATCAGCATAAAGTTTGGAGAGCAGCTCTTGACAAAATACCCCACAAGAACTTGGAATGAAGGGTAATAATGATACCCATCAAGATACAGCCATCTTCCTATCATTTCTTAGCAACAATGGCCAATCTAACAAACCAACATCAGACGCCATTCATTCAGTTGTAGAAGTCAGAGAGCGTAGAAGTCTGAATGCAGAGTGGTTAGTCAGTTCAGCCCCAGATGAAAGCACAGATGGAAGAGCATACTAATGGTGTGGGGTTCAAATAGGTTGCAGTTAGAGAACGGCGACCAAAGGTATAAGCTTGAAGAAGTTAAAACAGGAGCTCAATTATGAGAAAGACCTGAATGCTTATCTCCGCTTACAGCTTCAAAGGACACAAGAATCTAATTCTGAGCTAATTCTTGCATGGCGGGATTTGGAAGAACTATTGCAACAGAAAAATAAAGAAACCTCCGAAATTATGATTGACAAAGGCAGCCTGCATCTACACTAACCTGTAGAAAATGGGGAAGTCCATGAAGTGGGTTCTGCACATGAAAAGGAGGAAGCTGACGAGCTACATGCGTTAGAATTACTAGTTACAGAGCATGGTGAAGTCAAACTGAATGTTCTCTCCAACAGAAGATTTTAGATTTATTTAGGGAATTGGAGGTGTATAAGAAAGAACTATTTTAATGGTTTAATTTTTAAATAGATGGATGACCTTTTTAGGTTGCTTGACTTTTTTATTAGATGGATATATGAATGCTTGTATTTTGATGCTAGATTTCAATTTCTTTTTTTACAAAAATAATAAAATTCTAAATTAATTATAAATATTTTAAAACAAATTTATAAAAAAATAAATGATTGCCCAAGACCGTCGTTCATGGAACAGTAAATAATTTTCTAAAAAATTCTTAAAAAGCAAAATGACTGCCCTAGACAGTTGTTTATAGAAACGTTTCTCGGCAATAGTCATTTTTAATCATTTTTTAAAAAAATTACCTGTAGTCATTTAAAAAAAAAACGGCTGCAATTTTTTTGACTGCCCTTCTTATTGCTGGGATAGTAGTTTCTTGGTATTTTTGACGTAGTGGTTCTGGTACAACCCTCATGTGCACCCATGTTGGAGTAATGCTCGAATGCCTTTCTAACATAATCGAGAAAACCATAAAACCATTATTTTGCCTTTTTCATCACCAATTGATTTTGGAATAAGTAGTAGCTCGATGGCGTCTTAGATCCTGCAAATGGTATTAGAGCCTGGAGAGGTTTGGAATTTGAGTCTCTGCTCGGGGCGGTACAAGTGAGGGGGAATTGTTAGGTCCTCGTACAACCGTTGTATGTACCCATGTTGGAATGATGTTCGAATGCCTACCTAATAATACAACTGAAAAGATTATAAAACCATTATTCTGCCTTTCCCCATCACCAATTGGTTTTTAATATTTTAATAGGAAATAAATATCCTCCTTTGAAGTGATAGTGATTAGCGACCCTTGAGAACAAATAGGTAATCCACTGGTTGAGTATCTTTTATCTCATCCAAATGAATTGAGATTTTGTGAGGAGAATCCCCATGTTGATCTGGACTCCACCCAAATGCTAAGGGTAGAACTATGATCCTCTCCCCGAGGTGTTTAGATGGTCTTCTACCTAAGACAATGAAGCAAATGGAAAAGCGAAAATGAAGAAGAAAAACCTCGTTTAAGAGTAATAGACAACCACTGAGCATGTCCCGGCAAGAAAAGAAGCAAGTAAAGAAAAGAAAACCCATCTGGCGGTTTAGACACAAGATAGAATTCATATATGTTGTAAATGAATTGGCCCTTGGCTTGTTTTTAAGACCATGGGTTCATTACAAACCGAGTTAAGATTGATATCAAAATTTGCTTTAGCCTAGACAAACTTTCCTTTCACCCCGCTGCTAACCTAGACCATGAACTTTGGACACCAAAGAAAAATAGTACTAGTCTACGAACATGCCTACTTCTTTTCCAATTAATACATCACACAATAAATGTACATTATTATTTTTCTCTTAACTTTCCCTAGTCGGGCTAGAGAATACATCCACCTAACGTTGTTAGGATTTAGAAGATTCAAGTGGACTAAATTAACCCCAAACGGTAACTCAGTTAGCTTAGGACCACGGTTTGCTCCTGAAGGTTGCAGGTTCAAGCTGTACTACCATACTGGGGCTACAGGGGATTTACCTCACTCCGCTTGGCCCGAAGGAATTAGTCCGGCCCAAAGGGCCCGGACACCCTCTGTTAGAAGGGGAAAAAATGGACTAAATTAAATACTTTTTCTCTTCCTGACTTCTGACAATTTTTAAATTTCATTATATGGCTTCACAACTGGGCCAATGCAGCACGAGATGACCCGCCTCAGCTCATGGCTGCCGTGGCCTTCTCCTTCGTCTCAACCGTCCATTCTCCCACACCCTTCCTTTCCTACGATTCCATCAAATCTCTCACCCGTCTCTCCACCACCTCCGCCACGACCCACTCCACCATCACCACCAGATTCTGCCACTGCTCCGCTTACAGATTCCAAGCCACCATCGGCGCACAGCGCCTTTAAGACCGAGTTCCACCCGCACTGAGTCACGAACCTTGCGATCATGACTTAGCACATCCACGCCCCCTTATTCCGTTTCAAAAACCCCTCTGGCAGCAGAGCCTCTAGGTCCGGCTTCGGCTCCGGCTGCGCTAAAAAGCACCGGCTTTTGTCTTCAGATGGCAGACTGCTCACCACCCACAACAACCTATGCCCGCTCTTCTCCAACCCGACTGCAATCTTTGAGCTGGAGCTCGGAGAAGGCCCCCAGGCTCTCAAAGCACAAGAACACAACGCTCCTGCTTGGCTGCTGAGTCAGAGCCACGCAATTGGCTCCACCGCCTGGTGGCACGCCGGGGCAGTGGAAGAAGGTGTTGCCGAGATCTTTGAAGCTAGCGGAGGTGAGGCGGTGGATGGTGGTGGAAGTATGGAGGTGTAATCCATCGAAATAAATTTTAAGCATATGCTATCCGATGGAATGTCATTCATTTTGGACGGTTTGGATTATATTCATAAAGTGTGATACTGTACAGAGATGAGATGAATGGTGGATAATTGTAGTAGTTGTGTTGGTATTTTATTGCATTCACATGCTTAGCACGTGATATTTAACTGTACAAGTATAAATCATTTCCCCGTTTCCACTTGGAACACAGATGCTTAAGGTAAGATGAAAATCGATCGATTCGCTACCTTACCGTCATTGATGAGAAAGAGAATCATCAATGACAATAAGGATATCTGGCGCAATCCCAGTGGAAATTCCTTGTTGGCAACAACCTTGGATAAGGTGACTCCAAAACCTTCAAGACAATTGAAAATGAACATGTCAATTAAAGTAAGATAAATAATAAACATGAAAACCTGAAAACAAAGACTCTTTATTAGAAATTTAGAATTCACATAAGACACTAAGAAACATGAATTATGCCCCAGATATGAAAGAGACCTGAACATTGACAAACATGACAAGGTTGACAGCATGTTAATAGTTTTAAAGACCTGGTTTCACCCACGGATAAGAGGGAAAGGGTGTCCTCTTGCTCACAAAGAGACTGAAGGGGAAATGATAATCGACTACCTTTCATTCATTCCATTTTACAGTCATATAGATATGATTACATTCAACCAATTGCCTTCTCTTAACTCCCCAAAACTCTCATTTCATAACTGATTAACTGAAAGCAGAAAGGAACACATGCATAAAATAAAGAAACCGAAAGGAAACTGGAAACTACATAACTACATATACTTATGGACTAGGGCTGGACCTTATGCAGCATGAGACCTGTACATATACATTAGGCTAGGTGCCTCCACACCCCCCACCCCCACACTCTTCCCCGTTAAAAGGTGCCATGTCCTCATGGCATAAATGCAGGAAAACGATGTTGAAGATCATATTGCACCTCCCAGGTTGCCTCCTCCTTTGGCATGCCTTTCCATTTGACGAGCAACTCTGTGATTGGGGGACAGCGCTGGTAGACAACTCTGGTGTTCAAGACTGCTTCAGGTTCTGGCTGTAGGTAAACCCTCTTCTGTTAAAGGAGGCATAGTGACTGGAGTTGTTTGAGAACCCAGTTTCTGTTTGAGCAAAGATACATGAAAAACCGGATGGATTTTTGAGTTAAAGGAAGATCCAGTTTATAAGCCATCAGACCAATCCTTTGAATGACCTGATATGGACCACAATACTTTGGTTCTAACTTCATATTTGAGCATACAGCTAGTGATGACTGCCTATATGGTCGGAGACACAAGAAAACCCAGTCTCCAACTTGGAAAGAGCATTCGCTGCAATGTTTGTCAACCTGACTTTTCATACGAACTTGTGCAGCGAGGAGATTTTCCTTTGGACAATGTAAGATGTTGTCACGGTCCTTGAGTTCTGAATCCAGCTGACCCACTGATGTTTCACTTTCTGTATAAGAAGTCAGAGTTGGTGGTGGTCTTCCATACACTGCCTCAAAAGGAGTCATCTGAATTGATGCATGATAGGTGGTATTGTACCACCATTTTGCCCAAGGTAGCCATATTGTCCATTGCTTTGCTTGAGTTCATACAAAACAGCGAAAGTATGTTTCTAAACACTGATTGACGACCTTAGTTTGGCCATCGGATTGGGGGTGTTATGCGCTACTCATGCACAATTAAGTCCCCTGTAGATAAAAAAATTCTTGCCAAAATTGGCTTATGAAGACTTTGTTGTGATCACTGACAAGTGTTGTAGGCATTCCATGTAGACGTGCTATTTCTTTGACCGGGGCATTAGTGAGGCCAAACAGCATCACTAAGAACTCATAGTATTCCTCATGGGTCCTAAAAACCGTTTTGGGGATGTCCGGCTCATGGACTCTAATTTGATGATACCCAGAGCATGAGTCTAATTTTGAAGAAAATTGTGCACCATAAAGTTCATCAAGGAGCTCATCAATCACAGGTATAGGAAATTTGTCTTTGACTGTAGCAGTATTAAGAGCTCGATAATCCACACACATACACCAAGTTCCATCTTCTCTTTTTTTTCACCAATACAACAGGAGAAGAATTGGAGCAGTACAGGGGAAGAAGATTAACCAACGGGCTAATCTCCAAGCCAAAGGCTTAGGGATAGAATGTCTAGGTGCCTCACCAAAGACAAACAAACTTTCTCAACTGAAAACCAACTCGAAATCTTTTTTCAATATTAAAGTCTATCTCTCATGAAGAGATTACATCCTTATTTATAACTAAAACATCATCTAAGAAAGGAAACGACTAATTCTAAACAAACAAGAAGTTTTAAATCAAATACGACTGGACTTGCCAAATATTAATAAAGCAACTAAACAACTACTAATAATATAATCTACTCTAATCTACTGTGCTTTATTGGTCATAGGTCCAATGGGCTAGCCAATCATGGATCTGGTCTGCATCAATTCTCCCCCGCTTGGAGGAGAACTCGTCGTCGAGTTCTGTAAATGTCCGCCTGGGTCAAAAATCATTCGCACAAACTTCCGTGTCGCTGATAATATGCCTTGAAAGCATGATCGAATCTTCTATTCCACTCAGAAGTAGGTCGGAGGCGATGCGTCTTTTGATGGTTGCATGTATTTTGACAGTGTGATCTGACCATTATATGCTTTAATAATAGACTTTGTAATAAGATAGCATAATTGTTTATTGACATTGGTTGATCTCTGAATATGAAATCAATATGATGCACGTCAATCAATACGGACACATCTTCTTGCGAAACCACTGGGGCAATTGATTTATCACCCGATGTGGCAATCAGATCTATTGGATGATTACCGTTTGCTTGTACATCAACTTGTTTTATCTCTTGCTTCTCACTTGAAGTTGTAATGAGATCTTTCTTTCCATGAATGGGCTTCTCAAAATCACCATTGGAATTTGTTTCTTCCTTGTGTTCATCTTGTGACTCTTCAATTGATGGTGATGAGGTAGATGAAGATGTTGCTGGTTGTAATGGAACAAAGTCAACATATTGTCCTTTCCAATAGAAAGAATAGATATTCTTTTCTTTGTCATATTGCACTTTCCGATTAAGAAGTCATGGTTGTCCCAAAAGAATATGAGTGATATTCATGGGAATTACATCACACCAAATTTTCTCTTCTTATACACTAATCTTGAAAGATACTAGACATCTGTGAGTTACAGTAATGACAGAAGTGTTAGACCATGTAACTTCGTAAGGCATTGGAAGAGTCTCTGTAGGCCAATTGAGTTTGTCAATAACATATTGTGCCACAAAATTGATTGTATTGTCATGATCAATAACTAGATTAGTTAATCGGTTTTCACACCTTACTCGCGTCCGAAATATTATAGTCTGTTTCTACTCTTTGTCTTCCTGTTCATTGGCGGTGAGAAGTTTGCGAATGACAAGGGTGTGAGTATCTTCTCCTTCAAATTTTGTTTCCATCAGATGATCTCTCGTCCGTCGCAAAAAATGTTATTTCTCAAGCTTAACTTGTTGCAGGTGGGACCATTGAAGCAGGTGCTCAATATGAATTGCTTCCTTGTATGCTTCATGAATACTGTGATATGGTTTCATCTTCTCAAGAATATCTGGCTTCAAACCTCTGATAAAGTAAGTTAAATCATGCAGCTCATTCTGTTCCAAGCCAAAAACTTGGTGCAGTCTCGAAAATTGATTTAAATATTCATAAACTGTCGAATCTGCCAGTCTGAGATTGAGGAATTACTCAAAGTAGACCTTGTTGACAAAATACCAATCTCCATATTTATACTCGTACAACATGTTTTGAAACTCATCAGATGGTCCAAAGATTTGCATATTAACTTTGCTGCAAGAAATTCAAAATCTTTTGAATGCTCAAAATTGACTGACCTAATGACTTGATCTTGTTGACAAAAATACGCAAGTGAAGACGGATCGTGAATCCGACTAAAATATCATCATTTGAGAAGCAATTGCTGAGATAAATCAATTCAAAAAGACTAGATTATTTTTGCTAGGCCCACATATATATATTTTGGACTGCTGTGGATCTGAATTTGGGTCAGGTCAAACCTGGAATGGACCCAATATGGGTGTGGGTTTAACAAGATTCGGGCAGATCAAGGCTAGGTCAAGCTCGGGTTAACAGTGAAGGCCCAACAAATTATAAGAAAGGGGTGCCTTCTCCTTCTCCTCTTGTTACAGTACGAAACGAAAGAAAAAGAGGGAAATAGGGAGGTGGGGCTTATCTAGATCTAGAGAGAATCGTGGGAGAATTGGAGGGGCGTTGTGGCTGACAACGATGGTGGTCCGTCTGGGCTCCGGCGACACAAATCTGACGACAATGGTGCTGGCGGTGCTGTTGCTGGGAGTACGACGATGATGACAGTGGTCGTCGACGAAGCTGCTGACGATGGCGAAGGCGCTCGACGACCGGCCCAAGTATGTTGTCGATCTCTCTCTTCCCTTCTGCTACTTCTCTCTCCGTTGCGTTGCTTTTTCTAGTCCCCTTTTTTTTTCTCTAGGTTTGGGAAAGGATGACAGCGACCGATGGGTGGGCTCGGCTGGTGTCGGTGGAGGGTTCCGGTGGGCTGCGGAGTTTTGGGTTGTCGGCAAGGGACAAAGGGGGTTTAGGTGATTTTGGAAGAGATGGGGATGGACAGCAGTGGTCGAGGTGGTGGTCGGGGGTGGATCAGGTTGGTTTCGGTGGAAAGGGAGGAGATCGAAGGTGGGTTCGTGAAGGGGTTGGGTTTAATTAGGGTTTAGGGGTCGCAGTGGGTTAGGGATTAGGTGTAGATTTGGGGATCTGGGTTTGGAAGGTTGATTAGGGTTTATAAAAAGGTTGGTTGGTGTCAGTGATGGGTTTGTGGGTTCCGATGGGATTTTAGGAGATGCGAGGGGTTGTAGAAGGGGTTTGTGAAGGGTGATGGTGTACGATGGTGTGCGATGGGAGTTGGGATGTTGGTTTGGTGAAAGGGTGTCATGGCAAAGAGGGAAGATATAGTAGATTCGATTGTGAGTGGAAAGTAATGCGATGATGATGATGATGAGATGCGATGGTGAAGATGAGCAATGGATGATGACTGATGGATGGATGAATTTACGGAGTTGGGTTGTGCGGGTTACCTCGGACCGGCGATTGGAACGGCGGCGATCCGGGAGTGGATTTTCGGCTCTGATACCAATTGGAGCAGTGCAGGGGAAGAAGATTAACAAACGGGCTAATCTCCAAGCCAAAAGGCTTAGGGATAGAATGTCTAGGTGCCTCACCAAAGACAAACAAACTCTCTCAACTGAGAATCAACTCGAAATCTTTATTCAATATTAAAGTTTATCTCTCATGAAGAGATTACATCCTTATTTATAACTAAAACATCATCTAAGAAAGGAAACGACTAATTTTAAATAAATAAGAAGTTCTAAATCAAATACGACTGGACTTGCCAAATATTAATAAAGCAACTAAACAACTACCAATAATATAATCTACTCTAATCTATTGTGCTTTATTGGTCATAGGTCCAATGGGCTAGCCAATCATGGATCTGGCCTGCATCAAGAGTCAAGGGCTTGGACTTGGGCATATGATACCTGTGTCCAACATTTCTTGAGCAAGGTGCTCAATTTCATTCTTCTGTATATGTGGGTATCTATAAGGTCGGACATTTATTGGCTTTGTACCCCGTTTCAATGGAATACAATGATTGTGAAATCGTGATGGAGGAAGGCCTTTAGGTGGGCAAAGAGAGTCTTGCAGGCCTTTAAAATTGTAGCCAAGTCTTCAGGAATGTCAGGTGAGTTCACAGTAGTTGGTTGGGAGTGTAATTCAACGACCAATGCTTGGGCTGATTTTGTAATAGTCATTGCATTGGAGGTTGGTCCATGGTTTTAACTGGTGCATGCTGAACTCCATGCAAAACATATGGATGTCCTTGGTTTTGAAAAGTCATTGTGAGTTTGGAGAAGTCCCAGGTTATTTGGCCTAATGTCTGTAACCATTGCACCCCCAAAATGACATCAGACCCAAAAATTGGAAGCACATATAAATCAGTAATGATATTTAAAGGCCCAACCACTATGCATACCTCTTCACATCGACCTGCGCATTTTAATCCAGTTCCATCCACCACTCTAACTTGAAACTCCATGGACCGATTGATTGAGCAACCAGTCTGGCGAGCTGTGATATCAGAGATGAAGTTGTGTGTGCTGCCAGTGTCCACCAGGATATTAACTGTGGCATTCTTTATCAATCCTTGAAGCCTCATGGTCTGAGTGCGAACCAGTCCAGTTATGGTGTTAAGCGAGACCTCAAAGTTTTGTTGGTTTTCTTTTTCAGTAATGCGCACTGCTATATCTGTTTCAGTCACCTCATCTGATTCTTCTAAAAGGAAACTATGCATTTTTTTACATCGGTGACCAAGTACAAATTTTTCATCACAATTATAGCACAGTCCTTTCTTGCAACGAGCGATCATTTCGGCCGGTGAAATCCGGTGAAGAATTGCAACAATTGATTGTTGGGCCTCTTTGGATGTTGAAGCCGGCTCTGGTAATGAGTGAATAGGGTTGCTGGGGCCAGGCCCTGAAGTGAAGTTGGCTTGAGTGGACAGTCGAACCGAGCCTTGGCGTGGCCACTGTCTGAGACGTTGTAATTTCTCTTCCTGTCGTCATGAAAGGGCCATTGCTTCTTGTAGCATGTGGGACTGAAACATTAACACTTCTTGTCCAATTTCATCACGCAACCCTTGGACAAAGGTGCCCATCAAAGCATGATCAGACCACCCATCAACTCGATTCACTAACTGTTCAAACTGAGTTTGATAATTTTGCACAGATCCATATCCTTGGCATCATTTTGCCAATGCTCCATCAATGTTATCATACTCAGTTAGTCCGAACTGAATCAACAATGCCTCAGTCAAATTTTGCCATGTTGCATTTGGGTTGAGGCGAGAATACCATTGAAACCATGTAGAGGCCACACTATCCATGTGGAAAGAAGCGATAATGGCCTTTTCATTTTTCTTGGGTCCAGTGGTACTGGAAAAAACGATCACATTTATAAAGAAGCTCTACTGGTGCACGCCCATCAAAATGTGGGAAGTCTATCCGAGCAAACCGGGGTTGAATTCTGCCATCAGTACGTACTTCTCCACCAGCAGCATTGAGTTGCAACTGATCTTCTTGATTTGTTGGAGGAAACTGCAACGCAAGGCGCTCCAATGTCTGTTGTATCTGATTCAGTTGGACATTGGTGAGTTTCCATGCTTCTTCCAAGCGCTTTTCCATTTGCTCCAGTTCTAAATCTTGCTTGGCATGTCCAAGAAAGGCCTGCTCTGATACCAAATAATAGGTTTAAAGACCCGGTTTCACCCACTGATAAGTAGGAAAGGGTGTCCTCTTGCTCACAAAGAGACTGAAGGGGAAATGATAATCGATTACCTTTCATTCATTCCATTTTACAGACATATAGAATTGATTACACTCAACCAACTGCCTTCTCAAACTCCCCACAACTCTCATTCCATAAGTGATTAACTGAAAATGGAAAGGAACACATGCATAAAATAAAGAAACTGAAAGGAAACTGAAAACTACATAACTACATATACTTATGGACTTGGGCTGGACCTTATGCAGCATGAGGCCTGTACATATACATTAGGCTAGGCCCTAACACATGTATAATTGAAAGGTCAGTGGCTTTAAGGGTGGCAAAATACATTATGAATTGTCTAAATTCATAAAAGCTATAAACAGAATGCAGTCAATCTATGGCTTTATCTCAGGAAAACCGCACAAGACTACAGCGTACTTAGGATGGTCTATATTCGAAATTCACCTTGGAAAGATTGGACAAGGCAATGTAACAGAAATTTATAGAAAACTTTTTAGAGTTCTGAACAATTCTATCCACAATAACATATGGTCACAGGTGAACAATTACAACACAAACCGTCAATTTGTACAAACAAAGAGAACACACCAAATTACTCAAATGGAATCAAACACTACCTATAACATATGTTAAATATATATATATATAGAGAGAGAGAGAGAGAGAGAGAGAGAGAGAGAGAGAGAGAGAGAGAGAGAGAGAGAGAGAAGTATACTATTCATACATGTATTGTGATTAATCATATATACATGTGCATATACATACATGAGCACGAGTGTCCAAGCATGCACACACAGAAGGAGGTCTCCTTCACAGTTCACACTGAACTAGCACTGATCGCCCAATAGTTAAAACAAGCTCCGACCCACTAGAAAGAAAGGACAACAACTCAGTTTACAAATCCAAACGGAGGCAGCTATGTTAAGTACAATAGACAATCATGTAAGGAGAAATGTAACACTGGTAAATTTAAATAATGGACAACCGCCAGTCCTCCACTTCATATACATTAACTTCTTCTTCTTCTTCTTCTTCTTCTTCTTTTTTGAATGGTATATAACAGCAACCCCTTCATTGGAATACATCAACTATGAATCCACTATATTGCCATGTAAGAAAAAAATCATCATGGCAAAACCTTATAAGCAAGCAAATTCACTCAATGCTGCACCGCACATATCCATTAAAATCTCAAAAGGTAAACTGGGGCAGTAAGATACATTATTGATACGAGCACGGATGGGGTATGGATTTTGAAGAAAGCATCAAGTTCTCTTGGGTTATAGTGGTATTGGAGGTGCTTTCAATCAAGTTGTTTTCATCAAGAAATCATCAAGTTCTCAGTGATCACAGCAATGATTAGTAGAAAATTTCACCATATTCTCCTCCTAACTTGTCAAAACTTGTCTACCTATCACAGGAACCAACAAAGTTGCTATCATTTCGTTCGTTGAGCTCATACAGATGATAAGGAAAGATCCGAGAATTCAAGAAAAATCGAGAGATTCAATTACATTGCAAGATAAGTACATCAATCCAGCGAGAGAAGACGAAGAAGAAGAAGAAGAAGAAATGATCGAGAAGGAGAACCTGGCTGCAGAGATGCTTGAGCAGCGATTGCTGGTCTTTATCGACAAAATTCGCCATGGGAAACCCTAAAAATGGGTGGCAGAGGAGAATCAAAAGAATCGAAGCGGATTGAAAAGAGCAGCGAAGTGAAACCCTAGATTGAAGGGTTTTTGAGCCCGGGAAATGGGACGGGGGCAGAGAAATCTTCGAATAGGGTTTTTATACATGGGAGACTCGAGAGGGCGCTTGTCCTTTCGGTTTGCGAGTGGGCCTTTGGCCGGATCCTCATATGGTCTTTTTCCGTGTTGATCTCGTTTTTACGTTCTCTTCTCCGTATTCGCTTTCTGAGAGTGTTTCGGGTTAGATATTGTTATTTGGTTATGGGTTGGTAGATCTCAACTCACTTCACCTTTGGTTCATTCTCAGGCTTTTAATATTCGGTGCAAAACAGGAATTATATGGAGCAATATTTCTTTGAGCGGAGCCATCGATTATTACATACGAAAGAAACTGATACCAATTAAGAAACCAGCTTCAATTTCACTTTGACCGTAGAGGATTAAATTTTGACTCTTCTGGCACTTCCATTCACCTTGCAATCCTTTATTGAAACCACCGCAACCCTTACAACCTTTTGTAACCGGCGTAACTCATCCAATACCCTTAAATCTCAAAGGTGCAAAAGCACCATAACTCTTCCTTTCTCTTATTTACTTAAAAACAGAAACAATAGATTTGAATGTCATCCATTAGTTCTTTTTTTTGACATTCACTTCCATTTTTGACATTCACTCTCCCTACAACTCCATGGCCTTGGAGGGCTACATTAACATCACCATACCACCACCATTGTATCTACTTCTCTCACCCATCCTTTTCACCTTTTTAGCCATTGCCCTCTTCATATTTAGTCCTCATCTTTTGCTTTCTTCTTGCTGGTCAAAATTCTCTAGATATCAAAAGCAAGAGCCTTCCGATTTTGATTCAATCAGATCTGTTTAGTTTTTTCCTCAATTTAATTGTTACAACAATATTTGTGTTTTACCATATGTGATTTGATTGCAAATATCTCTACATGTTTTTATAATCTTTTTCTCAAAGTGTTTCCATACATTGTTTTTTTTTAATTAAATTGCAGGGTTTCCTCATGCATTAATAAAATTAAGAAAGATGCTTATTGATGGTGACTAGATAATTTGACGGTATAAGAGGCCCAATGCGATTTCGAATTGTTTGTCATTGGTTCTGGCAGTGAACATGTTCAAGCCTCTGGGATCTCAGCCAAAAAAAAAAAAAAAAAAAGAGAAATTTCTCTAATACATGGGTTTTACAGCAAGTGGAATGCAGTGGGTGGATGTTATATATTATTTTTTGCATTTGAAGTTGCATAGTACATGAGAATTTGATTCTGTGCAGTTCCATTTCCTTTATTTTCTTCTTCTAATTGTCATATGTATTCCTAAGTTATGGTGGCTAACCATTCAGGCGGATTGACAACCCGATCTTAAGTATGTTATATTGTCTAAATCTCTAAATTAGTTTCTCCATGGAAATTGTCTGATAAAAGTTAGGGTGTCTGCCAACACACTCTTGGTTAAATGGTGGAGGCACTTGTACCACACACGCCCACAGATTCATTTTTGGTTGTACAAGTTGTAAGTATCACTCCTATTCAGTAAGCCACCTAGTAGAAAAAAAAAAAAAAAAGAGGCTAGGGTGTCTATTTCAAATGGTTTGTTGTAAAATATGTTTTTCTAATTTTATTTAACCCCTTATTTTTGGCATTTAATATTTGCAGGCAACCTTTTAGGACTCGAAATCTATAAGGACAACTTGCATAGGTGCAAACCTTGTTGCCAATGGGAGAAGGGAAAATTGCAATATTGCCTCAAAACCTAGTTGACATTAATTTTATTTTATTTTATTGGTTTTTTATTATTTCTATTTTTCTAAGGGAGGAGTTTCAAAAGCAATTTAGGAAGAAGAAGTTGAACAACGAATCTATTGGCATTCGTTCTTTTTTCTCAATTTAAAGAAAAATAGAGAGTTTAAAAAATATATATAATATACGGCCAATGCGTTGTTTACCTTTTGTCAATTTGTCAATCTCTTGGTGCCATGCTCTTTCAAAATCCTTTTGATTTTCTTTACAAGTTTGTAATGAGACAAGAATATTCTAAATGACCCTGTGTGCCATACTATTGGTGAATATCCATATGTGTGATGATCTAGCCCAATTTCTGATGAGATGAATGATGAATATTCTTTCCTATCTGTTTCAATGGCCAAGGGGAATGAGTTGTATGATGTGTTGTAGCACCTTTGACCTCATGGAATAAGATTGGTAGAGCTTTATCCCAAAGATACTTATAGATTCCAAGATGTCCAATTACATGTGGTTTAATTGTGGTGGATGTGAAGATGGATCTATGTGAAGATGGATCTATCTCATTTTATCAATTATCTACTTTTGATTTATTATGCATGTTTTTATAATGATATTCTTTAACTAATGTAAAAGAAATAAGGTAAAAGCATGCTTTTAATTCTCAATAAAAAAAAAAATATGGGCTTATTCTTAATATTTTATTTTGACAAACTCATAAGATTCACAGTGTTGAAGCTTCATATCTAAATTTTAATATTTTTTTATGATTGGGCCTGGGCTTAGTGCGAGCCACTTTTGCTAGTCCTACTATGAAAGGGAAAGGAATAAAAAAGAGAACTCTTCTTCTTTGGAGCTATCAATGTATTGTTTGTGAGTGCAGCGTGTTAGATGAAAAAAAAAATTGCCTCAAATATTGATTTTAAACCCTAAAAATTACACAAAAACATTGGTAATGGCTCCTCATAAAGAAATAAATAAGAACAGCTAGCGGTTTCTCTAAAAGTTACACATTAAAGAATGGACGAGCAGCGCTAGTGACCCTCTCCAGAATCATTTTTTTAAATACAAAAGTGCCCTAATGACCAATTAAGTATGGCCAATCAAGTATGGTCAGAACTACTATGTAGAAACCATCTAAGGGGAATTTTCGGATAAAATCCTCATAGTTTAAACTAGAAAGGAAGTTGAGATCATATATTTTCTGAAAGCTATGGGCAGCTGATAAAAAATGTAAACAAATATTAAAGAATACTGGAAGGAAGAAATGCAAGAGGAATGCTGAAATAATCTCTTAGTTAGCCCAAATTTAATGTCTTTTTTCTCTTATTAAAATGCTTTTCTTCACTTGGGCTTCAATATCCCAAAAGATGAAAAAAAAAAGAATTCTTATGGACAGAAAATATGTAAATGGGGGACATAACCCTAAACAATTTATGTAAAGATATTGTCACATGGGTAATTTTGTTCAAAAAAAAAAATGCTTGACACACCATTGCATTGTTTGTTAATTTTTATTAAATAATTAATCTAATTAAGGTTTAGAGATAGATTTTTGTAAAAATCCTTATTAGCCTAATTCGCCATTTTGTGTTTGAGTGTGTACTGTTTTGTTTTTGTATGTGCGTGTATGCGCATTAGCCTCTTAGCCAAAGTGATGACCGAGGGATCAATCTTTGGGCATGCATGATGCCGAGGTGCCAACGCCATTCAACCTTACATGACTGTATCGAGTTGGCTATTCACATCCATGTTCATACATATTACATTCCTTTGACATTACTTTGACAAAAGCAATGCTGTCTCTAGTTTTAGTAGGGGTTCTTCCAACTCGATTGGCATTTTTGGTCTTGGGTTGCTCATGGGCCAACGGAGCCCTATTTGGACTGGGCTTGGGACTTATGTCACACATGACCTTTATCACATGACCAAACCAAGCAAGATAAAACCACAAACGTTGTGAGAGTTCTTTTCTGATTATATAAATATAAATATAACTCAAGCTGGGCTCAGGCCTCGTCAATTCAGGGCTGGCGGTGATCGGGCCAGCCAATTTTGATCCGAGTTGGACATTCCCCAACTTAATTCATCCTAACCTATGAACAACCCTAGATGGATCGTCAGCTCTACTTAGGCCTATAATTGTCTACATCCAATGGGTTGGGCGTTGGTCTATATATTCCTATAATGCCAAACTTGACCTGACATTTTGATCACGATGGGATTTATAGGTATGTTGTATGTGAGCTAAAAGTGGGCTTGAATTTAAGCCCATCGGTTTTTCGCAGGCCTGAACATTATGACTAATGTTAAAATTGTCTTGGTGCTGAACAAGCTTTCACTAGCCCAACCTGGACCATAAATTGAACCCCCTTCCAGGTAGTACTAGTCTACATACATTTTTTTTTCAATTGTAGATATTGTCTCATATCCATATGAAATTTGATTTGGATTCAACTAAAAAAGGGATTTTTACCAAAAAATTAATTCTAAATTTAGATTTTACCAATTGATTAAGAAAGGTATAAAAAAATCCAATTGGGAGTTCGTACTCCATCAAAAGACAAATATGCCCTCAGCTTTGATCAGACCGTGGTTTTTATGGGTTAAGCCCTAGTGCACTTACGGCTAAGCCATAACAGTCAGGTAACTATATGGTTATCATTTTTAACGCTTTATATGTTCAGTTTAGTTCTCAAAATTCATTCTCTAAATATATTTATATTGAGATACATAAACTATGTAGAGGACATAGAAATTGACCTAAATAATTTGATTCATGCATGAATTTATAACTGTCAGGTAAGAATATCGTTACATGAATTTAATTTACGACTGAGCTGTAGGTCATTTTACCAGTGGACCGTATTTGCGCAATGTTTTTTTACTTACGGCGAAGCCGTAACAATCAGGTAACAATATCGTTACCATTTTTAACACTTTATATATCTAGTTTGGTTTCCAAAATTCATTCTCTAAATATTTTTATATTGAGATATATAAACTATGTAGAGGCCATAGAAATTGACTCAAATATTTGGATTCATGCATGAATTTATAACTTTCAAATAACGATATCGTTACCATTTTTAACGCTTTATATGCCCATTTTGATTTCAAACATTCATTACTTAAATATCTTTATACTAAGATATATAAACTATGTAGAGGGCAAAGGAATTGACTCAAAAAAATTAGATTCATGTATTAATATATAACTTTCAGGTAACGATATCGTTAGTATTCCTTAAGCATGATCTTCCTCAGTTTGGTTTCCAACATTCATTTTATTTAAATTAAGATACTTAAAATATGGAGAGGGCATAGGGAATTAGAATTTGACCCAAAACCCCATCAAGATGAAATGAAAAAAAGGGCTAAACATGGTAACAATAAAATTACCTGAAAGTTCTAAATTCATGCGTGAATCAAAATTTTTTTGGTCAGTTTCTATGCCCTCTACATAGTTTATACCTGCGTATAAAGATATTTATGGATTAAATGGACAGAACGAAACTAGGGAAGATAATACATAAAGAATAGTAACGATATCGTTACTTGACAGTTATATATTACTATATGAATCCAATTTTTTTGGGTCAATTCCTACGCCCTCTACATAGTTTAGGTATCTCACTATAAAGATATTTAGGAAATGAATGTTGGAAACCAAAATGGGCATATAGAAGCATTAAAGATGGTAATGATATCATTATCTAAAAGTTATAAATTTATATCTGAATTTTGAGTTTTATTACAATTGACCCTACGGCTAAGCCGCAAGGTCCTTATGGCTAAGCCGTAAAACGATTTACAGCTAAGCCGTAAAACAATTTACAACTAAGCAGTAGAACTCATGGGCCATTATCCAGAGAGGTTTTTTTGTATTTTTTGCTTATAGCTAACCATACGGCGAAGCCGTAAGTTTGGCTTAGTCATAGAATGATTTACGGCTAAGTCGTAGAACTCACAGGCCATAATCTAGAGAGTAATTTTTTGGTATTTTTGGTATATGGCTAAAGAGGAAAAAAATGAAAGGAAAGAAAGATGAAAGGAAAGAAAGATGAAAGGAAAAAATGAGAAAAGAAGGAGAAGAAGAAGGGGATGAAGTAGGATGACAGTAGGAGAAAAGGAGAGAGGACTTACAAGGGAAGAAAAGAAACAAAACAAAAATTAAAAATAACTAGGCATAGAGAACAGAGAAATAGAAAGGTTGGGAGTATGAGAAAACAGAAAGAGTGAGAGAGAGGATCGAGAGGAATGTAAGAAAAAAAAAACAGGAGAGGATGAATGGATTGTCAGAATAGAAAGAGAGATTAAAGGAAAAGAAAATAAAGAAGAAGAAGAAGAAGAAGAAAAACAAGAAGAAGGCATACTAGTGAAAGAAGAAGGAGGAGGAGGAAGAGGAGGAGGAGGGCATACCAGTTATGCAGAAAGGGAAAGACATAAGAGAAGAAGAATAAGAAAAAGGATAGGACGCTGATGGTGATGCTGTTGCAGGGTGAGAAATAAAGACTCTAATAAAATCTCAAGATGGAGAAGAGAAGATGGAGAAAAGATGGAAGGAAATGTCTGTAAGGTTTTGTACGCCTAACAATATCGTCAGCTGAGGGCATACTTGTCTTTTGATGGAGTACGAACTCCAAATTGGATTTTTTCTAATCTCTCTTAATCAATTCGTATAACCTAAATTTAGGATTTTTTTATAAAAAATCCCAATAAAAAATTGACAATTTTCCCTTCTCTAAGTTAGGCATGGCCAGAGGAGGTTCCGAAGAACACATTCACGGTAGCAGGAACACATTCACAAGGGTGTTTGGAAACAAATTATTTTAAGAGATTTTGCCATATTATCTATAAGTTTAGAATATAATATCTCCACCTAAAAAAGAGGCATTTCAATAATTTAGAAAGTATCTTACTGTATCTTACTTTCTTCCAAAAACCTCTATATTAGATTACTCAAGGATATGCTCTATATTACGATCTTCTGTTAAAGAAATCTAGAGTTTTATTAAAAGCCATTTGAGAGTTCATGAGAAATCATTTATTATAGTGGCCCATTATGAGTTTTAACATCAATGATTTTTATAGGAGTGTAATTATGATTTTCAATATTAGATTGGCCCCACAGTGCCTACAAGTTATATCATGATTATATAGCCTTTGTTAACTATTATTTATCAATATTAGGTGGGTCCCACAAATATCTCGGTAGAGGGGCTTTCATTGTAATTACTAACATTAGGTGGGTCCCATATTGTCAAAATTAATTGGGTCCTATATTGACTACCAAGATTGAATTATGTTATTGCAGCTATCAATTTTTCATCATTAGTTGCATCCAACTATTTGATTGCTCAACTACTATTAATATGACTACGGACGTTAAATGGGTCCCATAATAATTTCTATTCAAATGAATTAATTTTGTGATAATCGACATGGTTACTAACATGTGGTGCCCACCCATCTTAACTAAAAACGTTGATTGGATCTCATAATTTTAACATTTAATATTATGATATTTTGACAATAAATGGGTCCCACTGTGATTATTATCACATGTAATTACTAATTAGTGGGTCCTATATCGGGTCAATTGATTACTTGGTCTTCATTTATTGTTTAGTATATCAATACAAGAGATTTTTTTTTTATGTTCCAAACACTTCAAAGGTATATTAAAATTTCTAAAAATTGCCAAAACACTACAAGTAACTCAATATAATAATATGTCACTACTCCATTCTATGATAATAAAATCTTTCAATATTTAAATATCTTGATATTATATTATGCATTTATCCAAACACCCCAGGATCAAAGGGGATTAAGATTGAAGGTCTAAATTGAGCACATGAGTCTCTTCTGACCATTATTTGTTCATTACATGGACGTACATGGGCTAAACTAAATTTCTCATTTTTATTGGAGAGAAAAAAAGATAAAAAAAAGATAAGAAATGGAAAAAAAAGGATAAAACTTTCTTTCATGTAGGCAAGGAACTGTGCTGGCAACATCCAATTGAAAGATCTATGGAATAAGCCTTTTTTTTTTTTTTTTTGAAAGATATGAATCCTAATTGTGTAAGCATAATGCGGAGTACAATGAAACTTACGTTCTGCTATGGTGATTAGATTGATTTCCTTTTGGGCTATTGAAGATCATAGAAGGTTTGATTCTGGTTGAAAAAGGAAAAGCCATGCCTTCTAATGTATGTAGGACTTCTTCATGTAGGAGATTGATGGAATTACAGACACTTTCTTCCTTGTTAGATTAGGGACCTTCTCACCAATTCACTTCCATACCCTCTTCCCATTAAAGAAAGAATATTGGAAATAACTGCCCATTAACTAAGAGAATGGGCAGTTATTTCCAATATTCTTTCAACTTGATAACTGCAAATAGTTTAGGGAAGTTCCATAATTGTTAATGGGCTTTATGGGCTAGTGGTAATATTAAGCCGCATAAACTGGGGTCCATTATCTCCAAAGGAGACATGTCTTAAAATTTGATCTATGCAAACAAAGTTAGACTGGCCATTGACTCTCTCTCTCTCTCTCTCTCTCTCTCTCTCTCTCTAATGGGAACATATCACTTTATATAAACTTACATATATATTATAATTATAAAAGAGAGATTCCCAAAACCTCCCCTCGTCAAAAAGGGGCGCTTACACCTCTACAGTCTATGCAACATTCAATAGAAACGACATATTTATCACCAAGTATCATGTTGGATTAAATATCCACTAACTATATGAGAAGATATAGAGAGAAAAATTAAGGAGCTATGCAAGTTTATGGAGATTCATATATTTCTTTCTTTATTACTTGTTGTGATTTCTTGTAGTTAATCTAATCTTAAGACCCACAACACAGCACTTTTTCAAAATTTTCTTGTAGTTAATCTAATCTTAAGACCCACACTATGGAATTTAATGTTGAACCGGAGTTGACACAACAGATTTTAAAGTATAGGAGTTTTTTTAGATTTTTAAGGTGGGGCTTCACTATGGTTATAGCGCAGACATAAATTATGTTTCTACTTTATTATTGTTATTTACCTATTTTTTAAACATTATATATTGAAACTCGACAATGTATTATTGCAAACCCCCCTTCATATCATTTTCATGAGAAATTCATTTTACCACACTTTTTAACTACTAGACGTGTAAATATTAAAAAATATTAAGAAATTAATGTATGCCGTGGGTTTGAACTGTGTTACCACATTGGGGCAAGAGGGGATTTACCCAACTCCTTGGGGTTGGAAGGGATTAGTCTAGCCTAGAGAATTGGGACACCTTCTGTATTATTAAAAAAAGTATGGTGTAGGAAAAGGAAGAAGAACAGATGGTCCCTCATAGTTATAAAAAACTTCTTTGTCCGTTAGTTTAGTTTGTCTGAGAGAGCAAAGTCCTAAACGGGAAGTAGTTTTGCTAGATTGATTCTCCAATTGGAATTGATAGATATGGATTAGTAGTTATTTATTTGCTATAAGGTAAATTGAATTGAGAAAAGGAGAGGGAGAGGGTGTAAGAAATTGTGTGCCTTGCATGCTACAAGTCCCACGTCAAATCAAACAGGGCAAATGCCAACAGAGATGATAATCTCATTTAAGTATAAGACTTGATCTGGGCCCACAATAAGACTCCTAATAGAAACAGTGGATGTGGATTTTCTTGTGGAGGATATCTCTAGTAAGTGTGATTTTTTGAGATTTGTTTATATATGGATAAGGAGTGCTAGGGTTGGACATTCTCTTCAGGCTAGTAGGAAAGACAAGAGGTGAAGAGATCCATAGAGCTTTTCAATTACTGAAATGCATATAGATCTACGGTTGCATGACAAAGTCTTCACATCCAGAGCCTGTAACATTCCGACCTTAATTAAGAATGTTTAGCGACTACTTGATTTAGTTATTAGTCTTAATTAGTCACGTTTCGGGTCACGGATAGGTAGTTGAGTTGAGTTTAACCTGGATTAAGTAGATACGAGCCTTTTTTCATAGTTTTAGACTTTATAAGAGTACGTCATTTATGTATCATATTGGCGTCAGCACATGTATCTCGTCAAGCCTATTAATTTCCGTAATTGACTCTAATGCAAATGAAGCCGTTTGAAGTAGTTGGTCGTCCATTTGACTTAAACTGGAATTCTCCCAAGAAATAGGGACTTTCTTATAAACGTCAAAAATATATATCATATAAAAACAAGTTCACCTAACCAGTTGATCTTATCTCCTGTAACTCCTGCATGCAAGTCCTCTCCAACGTCATTTTCTTCTTCTTCTCTTTTCCATCATCCTTGAGCACTCCTCTGCATCTCTTTCTTCTAATCCATCTTTAAGCTAAGAGTTTTCTTTTCCATTACAGCTTCCTTAAGTCTAGAGGACTCTATCACAACCCGAGCCTAGGAGATCGGTGGTTAGTTTAAACCTAATCAGTAACACACGTACTCCTGTGCATATACACTTAGACCTAGTCTAAATGCACACGCACAAGGAAATTTCACATGTGTCAACATATGTACGCGAAAGCTATAGGTATCATGCATAACAAGAGAAATACAGAAAAACAAAATAATGTATCTACAAAAGATTACAAAAAGTTCAGAGTTATACAAAATAAGCCAAAATACAAAGTATAAATCCAATGAGATCCCAAAATAAGGAAGACCTATATGCATGTATGATACTTCGTGCTCCGGCGGAGTGATCACATCTACTCCTCTAGTCCTGATGGGACATTTGAGGTCTCCCCTAGAGTCTGATTGACCGATAAGGGGTCAGTCAAGGGATCTGAACCTGTAACATCAAGAACAACTCATGAATACAACGATTCAGCAAAGTATAAGCAACAATAAGTTAATGCATGTTGTATCTAACAGAATAAGTAACAACTAATAAATAATAGAGTGCCAAATTCGTCTGTTAGGCAGCTGTGCATGCAAACAAATAAAACATACTATCAGAATCAATGTGTACATGATGTGTACATAACTAGGTAGCCATTACATTTGCCATATGCTCCCAAAAAGGGATCTTACATATTGAAAACACCATCGACCTGGCTGGGGTACGAATGGGTCTCGGGTTCCTGGGGTCTAGAAGCCCCAAGACATAAACTCACCGCAGCGGTGCCATACATACTACGCCAAATTCAACCCCGTCGGGTATCTTAAGGTTGAGGCTGAGTAGTGCCTGACCATATGGAGTTAATCATATACTAGAACTTGAGTAATGCACCCATATCATACGTGCCAATCATACGTTCACCTCATACATACTCAAGTTAATAGAAACATGCCGAACACATCCAACGAATCGACTTAGCATACCAATACCAGAAGGGCATAACGAAGACGAAACAAACAAACAATACAAAAGAGTAGAGGTCAATGATCGTCATACAAAATGCCATGCAACTCAATTGCTCGAATCAAGATCATTTACTAGCCAACCATAATCTAGTTATCCAGTGTTTCTAACCGTGTATGATGATGTAGTTTTAAGGTATCCGATGCACGGTTATCTAGTGTTGCATTGTATTGTGGGGGTGCCTCGGAGTCCCTTAAACCAACATCCATGGGGAGGTGCTTAACAACTGGATAACGCACATGAATGAGTCGCAGCCCTCGAGATCATTCATGCAATTCTGTCATATTCCTTTGAATAAGTCAAGGTCACCTACATTCTAACTCAAAGGCCTTACAAGGTCTCTTAATATCTATTTTGCTTACTTTTCGAAGGTCTTACGGTTCAGTCGTGGGTGACTTACAGCTTAGCTGTAGACATCGTACAACTTAGCCGTAATATGCACTGCGGCTCAGCCGTGGTTCCCCTTACTATTCATCCCCATTTTCGGCTTAGCCCTGTTTTGTTCTACGGCTCAGCTTTGTTTTGTTCTACGGCTTAGCCTTGTTTGGGTTACGGCTTAGCCGTAACACATTACACGGTTTAGCCGTGGTTGGACCGTAGAAGGTTTTCTTAAATTTCAGCTCTCTGGAAATCAAGTCATAGCTTGACCTACGGTTGGTCACGGCTAGCCTACGGCTTAACTGTAGCCTTACCGTAAAAGAAATTCGGGTTTTGCAGCTCTTTAGAATCCAAGCGGTAGGCAGTTATGGCTTAGCTGTAAACTGCACGGGGTCATTTCCTGAACTTGTTATAGAACCAGCTGTACCCGTGCAGAATTGAAACAACAACATCTAAAAGATGGAATTCAACACAATTGGATTGTAAAACACATTCCACATGTAAGATTAAGAAATTCTTCACAATCATACATATACCAACATGGGTTTATCCAAATCATGCCTATACTTGCCTCAAATGAGTTCTGGCACGTTATTTGTTGTTCTTGGGTTCAGATTCGACGTCTACCCATTGTTCTAACACACATGCATGCAAAAGAAAGAAGAAAGAGAGAGACATGAGTGCATATGCAGTAGCTGACATGAAGAAGAAGATGAAAAAGAAAACCAAGAACCCAAAGCTTACCTAAAACTCACAACAAGAGATGGATGCACAGACCGGATGCCAAAGCCTTCTCCCTTTACTAAACTTGATCGTAGAGAAGAAGAAACAAAAAGAAAGAAATGAAGAACATAGAAGAAGCAATGTGGAGAGGAGAAGAAAAATGGTTAAGTCGGTGCATGTATGTTGACTTATATTAGATAAGTATTAAATAAATTGCAAGAAGTCCAAACATTTACACTAATTACAGTTCGAGTCAAATGACGGTCCAATGGAAACAAATGACATCTTTAGCATACGAGTCAATTATGGAAATTAACGAGCTTGACGAGATACACGTGTTGACGCCAAAATGATGTATGAATGACAACGCCTTATAAAATCTAAAATTACAAAAAAGGGCTCATGTCTACCTAAACCAGGTTAAACTCAACCCAATTATCTATCCATGACCCTGAACGAAACGGAAACAAAGTCAAAACATAAATAACAACTAATTCATCATTAAGTAGTCGCTAAACCGGATTAAGTTGGATCAGAGTGTTACAGACTCTTAGTTCACTGCATGCCCTCATTTCTTTCCTCAATTCTTGCATACATGGCAATAGGTCTAAAACTACCCAAATTGAGCTAAAGGAAGGATTAATAGCTTAAAAAACTTAATTGAGGCAAGTTTAAGCAAAGTTTGGTTGAATACATGTTGGTATATCTTGATTTTTATGACTATTTCTCAATTTTAATGTATTTTATAGCCTTTCTTTTGTCTTTCTATCTTCCTTGTTTGAATTTGCATGTACTGACTAAGTTCTGTAAGGAAATCTAAGTTCTGTAATGAAATCAAACTGCCTAGAAAACCCAAACCTTACGGCTTCACCGTAGATCTTCCACGGCTCAAACTCCAGAGAGCATCACATTTGAAATTTGTACAACGGCCAAGCTACGGCTAAGCCGTATGATGTACTACGGTTACGCCGTAACCTAGCTGTGGCCTAGCCGTAAGAAATTTTATGGTTTGAAAACCTAAGAGTATGAAAAATTGAAATCCTTCTACGGCTAAGCCATGGTCAAGCCATATAATGTGCTACGGCTAAGCTGTAGCCAAACCGTGGTTCAACCGTATAACAAATATGGCTAAGCCGTAAGACAAATCATGGTTCAATCGTGAATGTGGGAGAATCTGGATAACTACGGCTAAACCGTACTATATATTACGGCTAAGCTGTAAGATGCCTACGGCTAAGCCGTAAGTCACCCATGGCTAAGTCATGAGGCCGCTGAAAACCAAGGTTAAATTTAGGTACTATTAAGAGACCTTGTAGAGCCTTAGCTTTTGGATCCTATACCCCTTTAACTGGCCCAAAGGAATGATTGAACATCATGAAGAGTTTTGAGGGTTGAGACTCATTCATGTGATATTGTTGATTTATTAAGCACCTCTACATAGGTGTTGGTTTAAGGGACTTCAATATACATCCTCAATATAATATAACACCAAAAGAAAGACAACTATATGAGTAAACTACCTTGATCCCATGGAACTGAATTGAATTGCATAGCATATTGAATTACGGTTATTGTCTTTTATTTTTTCCATAATGCTTTGAATTGAATAACCATTTTCAAGTGATTCTAATTATGTTTTTTCTTGATGTACGTTTTTTCTTGACCTTAACATTGAATTGAAAACGAATGAATTGTATGATGTACTTAAGCTCATGTATATGAATGAATCAAAATGTTCTGGCTCTACTCAACCTCAGCCTTATGATACCCGGCAGGGTTGACTTTGGTGTAGCATGTATGTTGCCATTGCAGTGTATTTTTTTTTGGGCTTCCGGACTCTAGGAACTAGAGACCTATTCGTACCTTGACTCGGTCAATGGTGTTTTCAATGCATAGATCCCTAGATGGAGAATATGACAAATGTAATAGCCACATAGTAAAGAATTTCTATTAACTGAATTTTATAACATGCTCTATTCAAATGCACAATATGCCTAGTTTACTAAATTGAAATTTTATCTATAATCACTAGTTAGTGATTCTTGTAGATACAACGCGTATTAACTGATTCTTATTTATGCTTTGCTGAATAGTCTTATTCATTTGTTATCCATTAGTATTACAGGCTCAAGTCCTTCTTTTAATCCCTTGAAGGTCGACAAGACTTCAAAGGAGATCCCCGAGGTCTCATCGGGTTTAGACGAGTGGACAGCAGTTCATATTTGATTGATCCATCACGGAGTGCAACTTGGATTAGTATAACTCTTACATTGGGTTGTGGTTGCATTAAGTTTATTTGGTTATGTAGGGGCTGTGACTCTATTTACTTTTGTCTACCGTACAAATGATCCATCTTTTAAGAAACTTACTTTCCTTTTTATAAAGATACACTTCTTTTTCACTCTGTTTCTAGTAATTGTTTATCGTGTGTATATCCTCTTGTTTTCTGGTATGATAATGACAACTTCCGCGCATGAATGCTTAGACAAAAGTCCACTAATAGCAATCACACGTATGTCTTTCTCTTGTGTGTGTGCACTTAGACTTGGGTGTAGGTGTGTATATACGAGAGTACGTATGTTACTGTTTTAGATTTAATCCTAATGCCCAAATTCTTGGGCTCGGGATGTGACAGATCCATTAGAGGCAACTCAGAAATATTGGTTAGTAGCGACTTGAAAAATTAGAGTATGTAGGATGTTGCATATTCAAATAGCTAAATAAAGTAAATTGAATTGAGAAAAGGAGGGAATTCACAAATATTGGCTAGTGGCAACTTTAAAAATTAGAGTATCTAGGATGATGCATATTCAAATGGCTAAATCGGTAAGGGTAATGTGACAGACACTAAACCATTTATATCAGTCTAATATATTACATTAGATCTTGATCTATTTAATTTAAAAAACGTTTTGATCAAGAGGAAAGAGCTAAATAAGAATTGGCCGTTCAAGACGGGTTCAAAAATATTTCCAGTATTAATCATAAATATGTGAAAAAAATAAGAATGGGTCCTATGGAGCGGCAGTTCTTACCTAACTATTGTTTGAACCTTGGGTATGCCACTTTTCTTTTTACATGTGCCGGCTGCTTTTTCTCTCCGTTGGATTTTGCCCTGCATGTGCGGTTCTATTGGGGGTGATGTCCTTGACTACTTTTGGAAGAAAGACGCATTACTACTTGTCTAAGACAATGTCTTTTTATCAATTTCTTCATAAAGACACTGTATGACCACCAGTTGGAGAAAAAGAAATTGTCTTTATGAAGAGTCCTTTGTAAAGATAATTACGAGCTTGAAATTGTCTTTATGAAGAAGCTCGAGACAATTTCTTTTTCTCCAATTGGTGGTCATACAATGTCTTTATCAAGAGATTGATAAAAAGACATTGTCTTAGACAAGGAATAAAGTGAAAGCGTCTTTGTTATGATTGAATCCCTATAAAACCCTCTGTATCCCTTCATTCTGTGTATTCTAAGTTACATAATTTAATAGGAGATGGCTGAAGCTGATTTGGTCCATCTCATTCCAGGTGCACATCATTTATCTCTTGGCCTCTATGGTTTTTAACCTCCTCCTTATAGTTGCCGAACTCCTCCAGTGCACAAAACAAGGGTCTGGAGGGGTAGAGGAGAAGATCATATCCCTGAGTGCGTCCATCTCCCTTATTGCATTTGCTGCATCAGTGACCCTTCCACCATGTCAGACTACTATCTTGTGCCGCATATCTTTGTTCTTTTTCGTACTTGCCTGTTCGTTCCTCCTTTCCCTATTAGTCCCTAGGAAGCTCTTTTGCATGGGTTCCCCATCTCGCTTGTGATTTCCCTCTCCTTCATTTACTTCAATTGCTCCCCACCCCCCTTCAGCAGTCTCTCCAATTGCTCTAGTGTGCCACTTGGACTACAATCCGTGATGGCGCATGTCGGACCCACCAAGCTCTCATACGATCAAGCAATAGTACGACATCCAATGGCCATTCAGCTGCACTTGCACGCAGCATAGAGCAAGGAGATGCTCATGTTGTTGACGGTAATAGTAATAATAGTAGCAGCAATTTGTAAGCTTGAATCAGCATAGAGGAAGAGGGTGCTCATCTTAATAACGTAAGGTGATAATAATAATAGTAGCAGTGATATGTAAGCTTGGTTTAGTTTTAGTTAGTCTTTCTCTTTGCAATGTTAGCATTATTACTTTCCTATGTATTACGAGCTACATAGTTAGTGCTCTGTTTCTGGTTTAATTTGTGTAATAAAAATCCCAAATGGATGCTTTTTTTTTTCATCGAACTACCGAATGAATGGCTAACTGGATATGCGATTTAGGTTTCTAGTTACAACAATAGATGTACCACTTAAAATGAATGGATGCTTAATCGGAATTAGTATGGTGTACAAAGCATGTAGCTAATGAATTGTAAATTTAAAAATCATATGTTTAATATCGCAATACGAGTTACATATGTTTGTGATGCTTAAAAGGAAAAAAGGGCAATAATTGGAATTTGAGTGTCTTTCAGTTTATCCAAATAGATTGAATGTAAGAGTGTTTCTTGTGCGGTAAATTGTTGCAGATTTCAATAGTAGGTTAAAATTTGGCATTGAAATCTAATAATTGAGATGGGTGTATTTGTCTTTGCAAATTGCTCCCCTAATGATTAGATCCAACATTTGAAAGGATTTCTTTCTTTTTATTCTAGATGAAGTATTGCACATTGGCATCTTAATATTTATTTTTGATCATATAGGGCATAACCAGTGTCTTTAGATAATCACAAGCATTGATAAATAAATAATGGAATATTGGAATGAAATGCCCACTACTTCTGAAATGGAACAAAGAGGTAGCCCACCGTCTCTTGAAGTGTTAAAGGTCACGGGATTCTCAACTCCATAACCATGCATGACAATTTGTTGGGAAAATAAATATCCTCCTTTGAAGTTATAACGACTAGCGACCTGTGAGAACAAAGAGTGAAGGTTTTGGGGGAGATCCTCTAGAATGGATTAATGCAATCAATTTCAATAATATGTGTGCAAACAATTAATTACGCAGTAAAAATAAATCAAATCACAAGCACACACCACAAGAAGACACAATTTTTATGTGGAAACCCAAACTATGAAAAAACCACAAGTTCGACTTGGACTAATAATCAAGCACTATGAATTATCATGCAGTTACAAGCCACTTATAGACATCTGCATGACTCTGTAGTGTTAACCTCTTATAAAGAATTACTTTATAATGACCGCTTGCCATTGCCTGCTACAAATCCAATCAACTAAACAACTTCTAGTTGTTAGCTTGACTCCTCAGATTTTCTATACTTAGAAGACGATCTTCTAAAAGAGATGTAGAAGACAAGAATCTTTAGAGTATAACTTTAGGCCTTCAACTCTCCAATGAAAACTCTAGAGGAGATGATCTCCAAACTATATTTCCCACTTAAAACAATGAGCTCTCTGTCTTAGGGTTGAGAGATAACCCCTTTTTATAGCCCCAATTTCATGCCTCATAAGTATATTTCAATCAGGAAAGAAGTTGGCATGAAACAAGCAAGTTCTTTTACAAATCGGACTGAAAAAATGCAAGTCGGTGAACTTTTCTGCACTTGTTCTGTTGGTCGGAAACATGTCTGATCGGTTGGATTAATGGTCCGATTGGTCGGATTAATGTTCTGCCTGGGTGAAATTTTAGCACATTTTTTTGTAAATTTTTTGAGGCCATAACTTTTTTGTTTTAGCTTCGATTGAAATAATCTTGGGCTCTACGGATATCAACTCGAAATGAACTTTCCAACATTAGGTTATTTGCTTACATCCGATGCTTGGTTTGTGAGATATGACCTTTTAAAACCATGTTATCTGTAGAAAATCACTTCAATTTGTTGTTCTTTTTTCGATTTCTTTACTTCAGTGCATCCAGCGACTCAAACCATTATTCATACTTAAAGATATATAAAATACAATACTAATAGACTCAAGTTTTGCCCAACCCATGAATTAGCAAACACAAAAAACCTTACATTCCCTTGGAATATAGATGGTTTTCTACCTATGACAATAAAGCAAATGGAAAAGAGAAAATAAGAGAAAACATGTTCAAGAGTAACACAGACAACCACTAAGCGATATCCTGCCAAGGACAACTAGAAAAGGAAGCAAGTGAAGAAAAGAAAACCCAATTGGCATTTTCGACTTTTTAGGCCGAATTCAAATATGTTGTAAATTAGGTGGCCCTCGGTTTGTTTTTAAGACCATGGATTCGTTACAGGCTAACTTAAGATCGATATCAAAATTTGCCTTTTAGTTATAATAGTAGTGTACGGTGATAATAATAATAGTAGCAGTGATACATAAGCTTGGTTTAGTTTTAGTCGGTCTTTCTCCTTACAAGATAGTTAGTGCTGTGCTTCTGGTTTGATTTGTGAATTCAAAATCCATGATGGACTTTTTTTTTTAATCGAACTATCGGATGGAAGGGCTATCTGTATATGCAATTTGGGTTTCTAGTTATAACAATAGATGTACCAATTGAAATGAATGGATGCTTAATCGGAAGTTCGGTGTACAGAGCATGTAGCTAATGAATTGTAAATTTAAAATTCGTACGCCCATGTTTAATATCGCAATACGAAGTACACATGTTTGTGATGCTTAAAAGGAAAAAAGACAAATATAGAAATTTGAGTGCTTTTCAGTTTATCCAAATAGATTGGATGTAAGAGCGTTTCTTGTGCGGTAAATTATTACAGATTTCAATAGTAGGTTAAAATTTGGCATTGAAATCTATTAATTGAGATGGATGAATTTGTCAATGCAAATCGTTCTCCTAATGATTGGATCCAACATTTGAAAGGATTCTTTCTTTTTATGTTTGATGAAGTATTGCACATTGGCATCTTAATTTTTATTTTTGATCATAGGTGGCATAACCAACATGTGTCTTCAAATAATCATAAGTCCTGATAAATAAATAAATAAATGGAATATTGGAATGAAATGCCCACTGCTTCTGAAATGGAACAAAGAGGTAGCCCACTGTCTTCTGAAATGTTTAAGGTCACGGATCTACTAGTGATTCTCAACTCCATAACCATGCATGATATTTTGTTGGGAAAATAAATATCCTCCTTTGAAGTGGTAATGACTAGCGACTAGTGAGAACAAAGAGGTCGCCCATTGGTTGAAATTTTGTGAGGACAAAGATCTTGTATCTCACCTAAATGAATTGAGATTTTGTGAGAAAAACTCCACAGTGACTGTGGGGATTCTTCTTAGAGGATCTGGACTCCACCTAAATGCTCAAGGGTAGACCTATGATCTTCTTCCCTAGGTGTATAAATGGTTTTCTACTTAAGACAGTAAAGCAAATGGAAAAGAGAAAATAGGAGAAAACCTGTTCAATAGTAATATAGCCAACTACTGAGCGATGTCCCACCAAGGACAACTGGACAAGGAAGCAAGTGAAGAAAAGAAAACCCAATTGGAGTTTTAGACGTGATAGGTAGAATTCAGATATGTTGTAAATGATGCGGCCCTCGGCTTGTTTTTAAGACCATGGGTTCATTATAGACCAAGTTAAGATCGATACCAAAATTTGCCTTAGCTTAGATAAGCTTTCCTTTCACACAGCTGCTAACCTAGACCATTAACTTTTTTGAACACCCTTGAAAAATAGTACTGGTCTACATACATGCTTACTTCTATTCCAATTATACATCACACAATAAATGGGCAATTTTGTTTTTCACTTTACTTTCCCTACTCGGCCCCATAAAAAAATATGGTCTGGAGAATACATCCACCCCATGTTGTTGAGACTTGGAAGATCTACGTGGACTAAATTCATGGTTTAAATTGAATACATTTGTCTCTGCCTGAGTTCTGACAATTTTTAAATTTCCTCATACGACTCTACAATTGGGCCAACTCACCCAAGCTCCCAAAGCACAAGAGCACAACGCTCCTGCTTGGCTATTGAGTCACATAGTCTGCTCCACTGCCTCCGCCCTCTCGCTTCTCCGCTGCTGCGACAATGGTTCGATGCAGTAAATTGTGGACTCCGTCCGTCGAGAATGCAGGCCCCACTTCGCAAAACCTCCATTGCGCATGGCTCGAGTGACTCGAACATGTTGATGATGATCCCACTTGCTTGGGAAAAAGCTCCGACGGCGGCAAGGAAGTCGTGGTGGGCATTGTCTTCTCTATCTTGGATAGGCAGCGGCATGACGGAGGAGAAGACCGGCGGCACGTAGAGGTGGGGGAAGAAGGTGTTGCCTAGATTTTTTATGCTGGTGGAGGTGAAGTGACGGATGGTGGGAGTATGGAGTTATAATCCATTGAAATAAATTTTAAGCATATGTTGTCGGATGGAATGTCATTTGTTTTGGACGGTTTGGATTATTAATAAAATGGACTTTGTATAGAGATAAGATGAACGGTGGATAGTTGTAGTAGTTGTGTTTGGCAATTTCTCGCATACACGTGCCTAGCACGTGATCCTTAACTGTAGAAGGACATATCATTTCTCCAAATCCACTTCAAACATAGATGCTTAACTGTAGAAGGACATATCATTTCTCCATATCCACTTCAAACATAGATGTAAAAGGTAAGATGAAAATTGATCGATTCACTACCTTATTTGAGTTATCCAGCAAATCCCATCACTTAGATGTCCTCTGGCATGAACGAATTCAAATCCTATAAGAGTTTGGCTGATTATTAGATTAACTATGAATAAAAAAAGTGAAATATATGCTATCAATCTTTCATTATGACCAACTTGTAAATTTTAATAAGGACCAAAAAATAAAGACATTCGCCTTGTCATTTAAATTTTTAACTAGTGAAGCCTACTAAGAAGCTTTATAAATTTCTTGTGCATTTGAGCTTCTAAGGTCCTAGTATTTTGAGGTGATCATTCCTGTTGTGGTTCTAGGCACATATTGGATGCATCATGGCCATATAAAATCATTTGAACTTATAATTATAAGTAGAGGTGAGGGGAAGACTCTTTTTTTTATGAAAAGATTTCAATAAAATATTAATAAAAATGGAACATAGAGTTGACAATTACATTTTGCATAATCAGGTCAGGTATAAAATGCCACCAAACCTCCATATCTTCAACGGACTTAGCATGCCTAGCTAACTTGTGAGTTACTACATTACAATCCCTTCTTACATGAGCAACTTCATAACTCCTAAAATGCTTCAGAAGAGCTTTTATCTCATCAAATAGGAGGCCTTGTCTTGATAAATTAGGAGCAGAAGAGTTGAGGGCATCTATCGCCCTTAAAGAATCACCTTCAAGGATAATATCTCTCACTCCTATATTATAAATCATTTGAACTCCACGCAGTGCTGCAACCGCCTCAATATCATCTGTCTCTACCGCCCATGGTTTAATTTTGCTCATAGCCATAATAACGTTCCCTTTCTCATCACGAGGAATTGCTCTAATTCCTGCCTTTTGTACTTCTTCAAATAAAGCCCCATCAATATAAAGCGTACACACACCTGATGGGGGAGGCTGCCAACATAGAGCTTTATCTTTCTTCAAGCTTGTCTTCTATATCCAAACTCTTTTATAGTCTTGAACTAGGATAACTGCTCCATCTACGACCATTTTTGGCCCTGTAGTTTTCCATTATAGATGAAATAATTCCTTCCATTCCAAATACCCTATGCCACAGTAAAAAAATAGCTCCATCTCCACCTTTGGAATTTTGTCCCCCATCTGCTAAGTGAACACACCAAAGTTATTCAGTGTGTTTACAAAGAGGTTACCCCTAAATGAGCATTCTCTCCATACCCGTTGTGCATGAGGTCATAAAAACAAAGCATGCATTCAATCCTCAATCTCCCTTTTGCACAATATACATGTGCCATTGTCTATAATTCTTTTTTCTAGAAGATTTCCTCTTGTGGGTAATATTTCCTTCCAAGCTCCCTAGGCAAAGGTCTTAATTTTGTTAGAGACTTTTAGATTCCACAATCCAAGCTAAAACTTTCTACGTGCTCCTGAGCTTGAACTTTCTCCCCTACCTTGGAGATTTTTTACCCTTAGTGCCAATAAGTAAGCACTCTTAACAGTGAACTCACTAGATTTGTGTTCAGCCCATAAAATCTCATCATTTGGGAGTAGAGAACTCAGAGGGATCTTTAGAATTGTTTCTTCGTAATATGAGAAAAAAATAAAGTGGATTTTGTTAATGTCCCACCATCTTATATCATTATTTATCAATTCTTCCAAAATAGCCTCCTTAGCTAGAATTCTTCTTGGAGTCACAACTTTATAAGTACTAGGAGTAGGTAGCCATTTGTCTCCCTATACCTTAATAGATTGACTATTCCCCACCCTCCGTCTACGTCCTTCCTTTAAAATCTCCTTGGCTTCCATGAGTCATTTCTAGGCATAAGATGATATTTTTCCAAGAGAGGACTGTAAAGAAGAAACATTCAAAAAATATCACGTCTTGAAGACTTTATAAAAGAGAGAATTGTGACGATGGGTTAGCTTCCATCCTTGTTTTACTAGAAGAGCTAAGTTGAAAGCCTTTAAACTCCTAAACCTCATTCCACCCATATGCTTTGATTCACATAGTTTCTTCCAACTAATCCAGCGGATCTTCCTTTCGTTGGTACTTTGTGTCACAACCCGAGCCCATGAGATTGGAAGTTAGCAAAAAGCTAACCAGCGACACACGTACTCCCTTGCATATGCACTTAGATCCAGTCTAGATGCACACACACAGGCAAATTCACACATGCAAAACATGTATGCGGAAGCTGTAGATATCAAATCGTAACACTAAAATACATGAAAAACCAAAGGAATGATGTACAACTAGTTACATAATGGTCGGAATATACAAACTGAATCACAGTACAAATATACAAAACAAGGATAAACCAATGGCATGGAACGAAGACAATATGCATGTATGATACTGTCGCACTCTGATGGAGTGATGACACACACTCCGCGAACCTGAAGGGACAGCTGAAGGCTCCCTTGCAATCGGAATGACTAACGAGAACTCGGTCGAGGGGTCTAAGCCTGCAACAACAAGAACAACTCGTGAATACAACGATTCAACAAAGTATAAGCAATAACAAGTTAACACATGCGGTGTCTAATAGAATAATTGACATTAAATAATCATAGCATTTCAATTTCATTTCCTAAACAGTCGTGCATTCAAATTAAAACATGCTCTCGGGATCAATGTATACATAACATTAGGGGTATACAAAAAATCTGTCGATCCGTTAAACCAATCCTATTTGATCCGATCTGTGGTTTTTTAACCGATCCGATTGTTAATGGATTAGTGACGGATTGGAAAAATCCTAATCCGTTAGTAATGGATTAGTGACGGATTTTATCCTTAATCTGTGGATTTAAACCAATCCAATCTATTGAAATAAAAAAATATATATCTATGTATGTATTTTTATATAAAAAGATATTAAAAGACAATAATTTCTTCTAGAAGGTTTAAGTGTTTTGTGTGGTACCCATTACAAAATATCTTCCAGAAGATTTAAGTATTTTGTGAGGTTTATTTCATCCTTTTGTTAAAATTTTCTTGGTGAGTTTCTGTTAGGATCCTTTAAAGACCGTATGGAACTGGTAATACAATTCTCTTTGAGTTAGAAAAGTGAGATTCAGTTAAAAAAACTAATTTGATACATGCTAGCAAGTCATTTATGCTTTTTAAATACTCAAAATTTAGGGTTTTTGCTTAAAGATTTTATTTAGGGTATCTATTTGTATATCTTTCTCTTATTACTTGTATTCTGCATTATATATCTAGTGATGTGGCAATTATCATATACCATGATCACCTTGTTTATCTTATACCATAATCACCTTGTGAGAGCCCATAGGATGGTTAAATGTGTCTTGTTTGAACCTCTTCAAAATCTGTTTTCTTCAAGACATTTCATAAAATGAACATATCCAACGTGTTGATCTTAACAATGACTTCATCTAATAATTTGGGAATAGTCACGTAGGAAGGATAAAGATGGTCCACCTATGATCAAGTTTTACCTATAGGCCACCTACAACTTTAACTTCTATTTTTATTTTATTTTATTGTAAAAAAATTCCTATCATGGGCTCTATCAACGGATTGAACGGTTTTAACTGATCCGAACTGTTGATCTACTGTTCGGTTCAGATCGATTTTAAAGGGCAACGGATCGGTGACGGATTATAAAATTATCAATCCGTAGGTAACGGTTTGGTAACGGATTTGGCTGAATTCGATCCAATCCGAACCATGTACACCCCTACATAATATGTACATACTAGGTGGCTACTACATATGCCATATGGTCCCAAAGTAGGGATCTTATATCCGTGCTGAGAACACCATGGGCCAGATGGGTCTCGGTTTCCTGGGGTCTGAATCCCCAAGACATAAACTCACTACGCGAGACCATATAAACTAAGCCAAATTCAACCACATCGGGTATCCTGAGGCTAAGGCTTAGTAGTGCCAGACCATATGGAGTCAAACAAACATAAGAACACGCATTTCTGATCATAAAGTGCATGTTATAACGTGTGCATAGCATAACGTGACGTACATGTCTTGTCAGGCATATATCAGACAAATTAAGAGGTCATACGAGTTAAGCTACTCATACAAATCGAATAGAGCAACCAATCAAACTTACCAGATCAAAGGATATAATGGATGCCAACCGAGTATACAGAAACAAGCACGATAACAAAAAGATGAAGGCATCTCAACTCATATGAATCAAATGGGTAGTATCGAATATGCAAGACCGCTGTTCCATATGGGATTAACCATGGACAGAGCCAGGAAATATCCAATTGTTGCCCCAGTGCAGAATGCGTATAAGAGGGCAAAGACCAAAGCCAAGTTGCAATGCAATTCAGATTACCTTGCAGGAATCACGATCTTTTACTAGCCAATCCTATTCTAAGTATCCAGTGTTTCTAACCGTACATGCTGATATAGTTTTAAGTTGTCTGATGCACCGTTGTCTAGTATTGCATTGTATCTGGAATGTGCACCGAAGTCCCTTAAACCAACACCCATGGGGAGGTGCTAAACAACCGGATAACGTACATGAATGAATCGCAGCCCTCGAGATCATTTATGTCATTCGTACATTCCATTGGGCAAGTTCGGGTTATCTACATTTTAGCGTGAAGGCCATATTAGGTCTCTTTCTTAATCCTATCCTGTTTATTTATTTCTCAGGGGTGGCACGGCTTAGCCGTAGGTGAACATACGGTTTAGTCGTAGGCATCTTACAGCTTAGCCGTAATATGCATTACGGCTCAGTCACGGTTTCCCTTACTGTTCATTTGCATTTACGGTTCAACCGTATTTTGTTCTACGGCTTAGCCGTAGCACATTGGACGGCTTAGACATGGCTGGGCCATAGAAGGTCTATAAAAATGCTAACTCTCAGTTAATCTAGAAAAGTTCACTCTGCACTGATCTACAGCTGGGTCACGGCTGAGCTACGGCTTAGCCGTAGTACAATATACGGCTTAGCCATGACCTAACCGAAGAAGAAGACTAAATCTTACAGGTTTCTGGCCTCTAAGCCGTAGTACAGTTACGGCTTAGCCGTAGACTGCACGGGATCATTTTCTGTGCTTGTTCTAGAGACAACTGAATGTGTACAAAAATGACAAAATCACATGAAACAGATGAAGATTAACATAAAATGGGATGTAACTTCATTCACATACAAGATTACACGAATTAATCACAATCAAACATCTACCCACATGGTTCATACAAATCATGCTTATACTTACTTCAACTGAGTCCTAACAAGCTCTGAGTTGTCCTTGGGCTCACTTCACACTTTCTGACAATAATCTAACACCCATGAGTGCAAAAGAAGAAGAAACGAGAGGCGTGGGTGCATGCAACAGTAGTTACCATGAAGAAGAAGAAGAAAAGCAAAACCCACAGCTCACCTTCAACCACACACGAGTGAAGAAGCAGGAGTAGACATGCACAAATGCTCCCCCCCTGGCTTGATCGACAAGAAGAAAGGAGAAACAATAAGAGAAGAGACGAGAGTGAGAAGAGAAATGGTGAAGGAGAGAAAGTCGGTGGTTGTGGTCTTATATAAGATAAACATAAAACAAAAGTAAAGAAAAGTCCAAGCATTAAGACTATTTACAGTTTAAGTCAATTGCGGATCTAATGGAAGCAAACGACATATTTAGCTAACGACGTAGTTACAAGAATCAACGAGTATAACAAAAGACACGCGTTGGAGCCAAGATGATGCATGAATGACAACGTCTTATAAAATCTAAAATTACAAAAAAGGGCTCATGTCTACCTAAACCAGGTCCAACTCAACCCAACTTCCTATCCATAATCCGGAACAAAGCAAAAACAAAGGCAAAACACAATTAGCAACCAATTCAACATTAATTAGTCGTTAAACCAAATTAAGTTGGGTCGTAGTGTTACACTTTGCCCCTACCAAAATCTTGTCATCATTCTTTCCAATTCTCTACAAAGTGAAAAAGGCAATCTAAAGCAGTTCATCACATATGTAGGGATAGCTTGAGCAACCACCTTTACCAAAATTTCTTTACCCACCTTGGAAAGCAGTTTGTCCTTCCAGCCTTGAAGCTTACACCAAACTCTCTCCTTAATCTCCAAAAAGGTCTTCTTTTTTTTATCTTCCTATCAGGGAGGGAAGCCTAAGATACTTTTCATGTTGTTTAAACTCTTTTACCCCCAATATATTTTTAATCCAAACTTGATCCTCCTGACAAGTATTTTTGCTGAAAAACAATGAAATTTTTTCTTTATTAATCTTTTGGCTTGTTGCCCTCTTATATGCATATAGAATATTTCGATTGCATAGATTTTCTTCCTTATTGGCTCGGCAGAACAGAAGACTATCATCTGCAAAGAACAAATGACTTATTTTTTGTGCATCCCGACATATACATGTCCTTGGTACTTTCTAGTCATGCTCTACTTGTCACAATAAAGATATGAGCCCCTTTACACACAAAATAAACAAATATGGGGATAGGGTGTCCCCTTGTCGCAACCCCCTAGAAGGAGTAACAAAGCCTTTTGGCTCACCATTAATCATGACAGAGTATCACACTGAGGAAACACATTCCATAATTAGAGCAACCCATCTAGGGTCAAAGCCTAGTCTCAATATCACTTTTTCTAAGAAACTTGTAACACTCCGACCCAGCTTGACCTCGTTTAGTGGCTAGTTAATCTCGTTTTCGTGGTTAATCGTGTTTTGTTGTGTTTTGATTTTCGTTACGGGTCATGGATAGGTAGTTGGGTTGAGTTTGACCTGGATTAAGTAGACCAAGCCCTTTTTCGTAATTTTAGCTTTTCTTAGACATGGTCATTTTTGCATCATCTTGATGTCAGCACGTGTCTTTCGTTGAGCTCGTTAACTTTCGTAACTACGTCACTTGCAACCGATGTCGTGTGATTCCATTGGACCCGGATTTGACTCAAACTGAAAATACACTTTTCACTTGGCCTTCATTGCAATTTGGACAACCCATTGACTTGTATAAGTTCAACCATCGACCAACTCATGCTCTCTCTCTTGTTCTCTCTCGTTTTCTCTCAAGTTTCTTCAACTGCACGTGGAGTTCTCCCTCCTTCACTTGATTTCTCTCCATCGATCAAGCTTGTGGTTCTTGCATGTGCAATTGAGGTGAGTGGAAGTCTTCCATTTCTCTCATCTCCATTCTCTATCTCTTCTCCTTCTTGTTTCTTTGCATGGTGTGTCTGTGTGTTTTGGATTTCTTCCCAATTCTCATGCATGCATATGGTTTTGGTGTGTTAGGTTGTGTGTGGATCCAAGGGCTCCCATTGTGTAATTGATTTCCAATTGAGGCAAGTATAACCATAACATTGAGAACCCATGTTGGTATGCATTGAATTTGGTTGATCTTACATGAATTGATATGGAAATGTGTGTTTACAGCTCATTTGATACTCATTGACTCAGTACTTGTGTATTCCCATTGATGAATTGCAATTCTGATGCTTTCCCAGACATTCTGTACAGGTTTCAGGAATTTGAATTCGTGCAGGTACGGCTAAGCCGTATAGCACCTACGGCTCACAATCCAGAGAAGAGAAAAACCCAGTTTTCCTCTACGGCTAGGGCACGGCTAAGCCGTGGATTGCCCTACGGCTAAGCCGAAGCTCAGCCGTGGCCCAGCCGTAGAACAATACAGGGTGCATTTTCTGGAATAACTGAGAGTCAGCAATTGACCGATCTTCTACGGCCCAGCCACGGCTAAGCCGTAGACCACACACGGCTAAGCCGTAACCACACATGAAGAATAAGGCTCGGTGTAAAGAAAAGACCGATATGGCCTTCATGATAGAATGTAGAACACCTAGACTTGCCCAACGGAATATGATACAACGCGTGAATGATCTCGAGGGCTGCGAATCATTCATGTTCGTTATCCGGATGTTAAGCACCTCCCCATGGGTGTTGGTTTAAGGGACTTCGTGCACCGCCCGATTCAAGGCAACACTAGACAACGGTGCATCGAATAACTTAAAACTACATCATCATGCACGGTTAGAAACACCGGATAATTAGATTAGAATTGGTTTGTAAAGCAAGATGATTCGACTTCACATGATTTGTTGCATAACATATTGCATTCGATCATTGATCTCAACGCTCTAACATGATTACGTATGTTTCGTTACTTTCACATTGTGGTTTATTTACCTTGAGTATGCATGTATGATATGTTCACTCACAGATTCTGCACGTATGATATGTTGTCACGATCTACTCAGGGTTTTCATGATTGACTCTGTATGGTCAGGCTCTACTTAGCCTCAGCCTTAGGATCCCGACGGGGTGAATTTGGTATAGTTATAAGGACCTGCTGCAGTATGGATTTGTCTTGGGGAACCGGACCCCAGGAAACCGAGACCCATTGTACCCTGGCCCGGACAATGGTGTTCTTTGCATGTTATAAGATCCCTCTTTTGGGAGCATATGGTAATGTAGTAGCCACTAGTCATGTACACAGCATGTATTCCTTGATTCACATAGCATATTTCTTTTTCGCATGACAGCCTAGTATACGAAAATGCTTTCTTTAATCACATGATGTTCTTATTCTGTTAGATACAGCGTGTGTTAACTTGCTATGGTTTATACTTTGCTGAATCTTCGTATTCACAGTTGTTTTTGGTGTTGCAGGCCCAGATCCCCCTGCCGAACCCTCGCCGGTCGGCCAGGCTCCAGATGAGACCCCCGGGGCCCCATCAGGCCTAGAGGAGTGGATGTGATCACTCCGCGGGAGAGCGTTCATGGCATGCATATCTTTGGAGTCTTGTTTTGAGGGATTGTTCGTTTATGTATATGTCAGTACTGGATATGTTATTTTGTTCTTTTGTAAGACTTCATATGTAATTATGTCAGTTCGTCCTTTGTATCCTCTTCTTGTATTGTTAGTTTTTTTTGTTTCTGATATTTACAGCTTCCGCGTACTTGCTTGGCACGTGTGAATGTTCCCTTGTGCGTGTGCATTTAGACTCGGTCTACGTGTGCATGCACGGGAGTACGTGTGTCATTAGGTTTGGCTTTTGCTAACCCCCGAACCCTGGGCTCGGGTTGTGACATACGTATTGTATGGTATCAGAGCATTCCTTGCTCATTCCTTGGTCTAGACGATAAGCATGTAGGCATGTAGGATCGTGGTGAGGATACGATTATTTCTTTGTGCTTTTTCTAGACTTTGGGGTTTGTTGGGCGCTATTGTTTTGTGTTTGTGTCTGACTCTTTCCATTTTACAGGATGGCATCAGGTTCGGGTTCTCAGCAGAACGCCGGAAATAACGAAAGCGGATCTGCACCATCACCACAGACACAGAATACAGATGAACGCATCCTCATGCTATTTCAGTCCCTTCAGGCACAATCACAATCCATGCAGAACTTGCAAGCTCAAGTGACAACGATGTTAGACCGACAAAGCCAAGTCCCAGCTCAGTCACATGTAGATCAGCAGGTGATCTTTCAGCCTCGAGAGAGTGACCCGAATGCCCTCTACGGTAAATTTCACAAGCGAGGAGCTATTGAGTTCTATGGGATAGAAGAGCCATTGAAGGCAGAACAGTGGTTAGAGCAGACAGAGGATGTCTTTGAGACTGTCGTGTGCACGAACCGACAGAAGGTCGGGCTAGCAACTTCCATGTTGAGAGATGTCGCAAAGACTTGGTGGAAGAGCGTGAAAGATTCATACAGAGACATTCCTAGTGCTACGGTGTGGGAGATGTTCAAGCAGCAGTTCAGGAGGAAGTTCATCCCGGCTCATGTGTTTCGAGCCAAGGAGGTTGAGTTCCTAGCTCTCCGTCAACAGCAGATGACAGTAGCAGAGTACGTGAACAAGTTTATGCAGTTGTCGCATTTTGCTCCGGACATGATTAGTACCGAAGAGAGGAAGGTGAACAGGTTCGTGGAAGGTTTGCATCCCCGGTACATGCACCACGTGACAGCGTTTCAGTGTCCGGCTACGTTCGACGATGCAGTGGACAGGGCCTATTCTGCCGAGGCCATCCACCAAGCTGCCAGAGCCGTTGAGCCCAAGCGACAGCCGCCTTTCAGTGCGCGAGGACAAGTACAGAAGAAGACCAAAGGCCAGCAGAGTACTCCTAGTTCTACTGGAGTGACTTGTGGATATTGTGGCAAGAGCCACACGACTGAAGCTTGTTGGAGGAAGGCCGGTGCTTGTTTTATCTGCGGTTCGAGGGAGCATATGATCGCCAATTGTCCTCGACAGAGAGCCTCCGGTGCAGCTCCATCTGGCCCTACTTCCGATGCAGTTCCTAGCAGACCCAGTGCACCTACAGCTCCGAGCAAGCCACAGTCAGCTCGTCCAGGCTCGAGACAGCCTCGCCAGACAGCCCGTGCTTACGCTGCTACCCATGAGAGTGCCGAGGATCCACAGGTGGTTGAAGGTACTGTTTTGATTTCGCGCGTCGAGGCTTTAGCTTTGTTCGATTCGGGGTCTACACGGTCTTATGTAGCACCTCGTTTTGCTGAGCGGTTACCTCAGCCGTCTAAGCCGTTGCCATATGTGTTGGTTGTATCCACCCCAGTTGGCAAGCGAGTGGAGTGTAGTATGTACTACCCCCATTGCGACGTGCAGATTGCAGGTCATCAGTTACCTGTTGATTTGATCCTGTTGTCGATGCTGGACTTCGACGTGATCCTTGGTATGGATTGGCTCGCTCGATATCGTGCCTGTGTTAACTGTTACAACAGGACGATCTTCTTCGATTTAGGCAAGGGCTTCCGTTTCGAGGGCAGTCAGCAGAGATGCCCCAGACGTGTGATTTCGGCGTGTAAGGCAGATCGCTTGATCCGCCGAGGGTGTGAAGGCTTCATTGCCTTTATCTCAGCGAAGAAGGAGACGAAGCAGCTAGGTGAGCTCCAGGTGGTCTGTGACTTTCCCGATGTCTTCCCAGACGATGTGCCAGGCTTACCCCCGGTTCGAGATGTGGAGTTCGCCATTGAGCTTGTTCCCGGCACAGCACCGATCAGCAAGGCTCCATATCGCATGGCCCCAGCAGAGTTGTCAGAGCTGAAGAAGCAATTGCAGGAGCTTTTGGATAAGGGTTTCATTCGCCCGAGCGTTTCACCTTGGGGAGCACCAGTCTTGTTTGTCAAGAAGAAGGATGGTACTTTTCGGATGTGTATAGACTATCGACAGCTGAACAAAGTGACGATCAAGAACAAGTACCCCCTACCCAGGATTGATGAGCTGTTCGATCAACTTCAGGGCGCAGCATATTTTTCGAAGATTGATTTGAGGTCTGGATATCACCAGTTGAGAGTCAAAGAAGATGACATTCCTAAGACTGCCTTCAGGACTCGTTATGGACATTATGAATTCCTCGTGATGCCTTTTGGACTAACCAACGCACCTGCAGCTTTTATGGCATTGATGAATCAGATCTTTGCTCCTTTCTTGGACCAGTTCGTAGTTGTTTTTATTGATGATATCTTGATATATTCTAAGTCAGCAGAGGAGCATAGGGAGCATTTGAGAAAAGCCTTGTCGTTGTTGAGAGAACATCGATTGTTTGCGAAGTTGTCGAAGTGTGATTTTTGGCTTGAGCAGGTGGCATTTTTAGGTCATATCATTTCACGAGAGGGATTGGCAGTTGATCCATCTAAAGTGGAGGCAGTAGTGAATTGGCCTAGCCCCAAGACAGTGACAGAGATTCGCAGTTTCCTTGGTCTAGCAGGTTACTATCATCGATTTGTCCAGGACTTTGCTAAGATCTCTTCTCCTTTGACGAAGTTGACCAGGAAGAATGTACCATTTGATTGGACTGAGGAGTGTGAAGCCAGTTTCCAGACTTTGAAAGAGAAGTTGACTACGGTCCCAGTGTTAGCCTTGCCAGATGGTAGTGAAGGATTCGTGGTTTATTCAGACGCATCTCGAGTTGGTCTAGGCTGTGTGTTGATGCAGCACGGGAAGGTTATTGCGTATGGATCGAGACAGTTGCGAGAGCATGAGAAGAATTACGCCACCCATGATTTGGAATTGGCAGCCATCGTGTTTGCGTTGAAGCTGTGGAGACACTATCTGTATGGTGTGCAGTTTGAGGTTCGTTCTGACCACCACAGTTTACAGTATTTATTCACACAGCAGGAGCTGAACATGAGACAGCGGAGATGGCTTGAGCTTATGAAGGATTATGACTTCCCGATCAAATATCAGCCAGGCAAGGGGAATGTGGTGGCAGATGCGCTCAGCAGGAAAGCAGAGTCAGTGCAGCTTTTGAGCAGTTTCCTCTTAGAGTTCCATGGTCTCCCTGTTGAAGTTAAACTAGTGGATGAGTGCGTGACTTTGGCTAGTACGCTAGTGTTTCAGCCTGAGATGATTCAGCAGATTAAAGACAGGCAGTTTGAAGATCTAACATTGAAGCGCATTCGAGACCACATTGGAGACCGACCCGATTTCAGACTCGAGGATGGTATACTCTATTTTTGGAGTAGGTTGTGCATGCCAGCAGTTGATGAGTTCAAGGAGAAACTGATGAACGAAGCGCATTACGCTCGATACTCGATGCATCCAGGCAGCACGAAGATGTTTCGGAATCTCAAAGATCGCTTCCGGTGGAACAACATGAAGAGAGAAGTAGCAGGCTTTGTTGCTCGCTGTTTGACATGCCAGAAGGTGAAGGCCGATCATCAGAGACCGCCAGGCTCGTTGCATCCTTTGCATATACCGCAGTGGAAGTGGGAACACATCACCATGGACTTCGTTTCCGGATTACCACCGACGAGCAGGAAGAACAACGCCATTTGGGTGATTGTAGATCGCTTGACGAAGACAGCCCATTTCATTCCTTTTCGGAAGGGTATGACTTTTTCAGAGATGGCTAGGAAGTTCGTGGATGAGATCGTCAGGCTCCATGGTACCCCCGTGTCGATTGTATCCGATCGTGACAGCCGTTTTGTTTCCTTTTTCTGGAGAGCATTCCAAGAGGCTTTGGGTACGAAGTTGAGTTTCAGTACGGCATACCACCCACAGACGGATGGGCAATCAGAGCGGACGATTCAGACTTTGGAGGATATGTTGCGAGCCAGCGTGTTGAGCTACGAGAAAGAATGGGATCTTCATCTATCGTTGTGCGAGTTTGCCTACAACAACAGTTTCCACGAGAGCATTGGGATGGCACCATATGAAGCATTGTACGGGAAGAAGTGTAGAAGCCCGGTTTGTTGGGAAGAAGTTGGAACTCGAAGTTTTCACGAACCGACGATCATTGCCGAGACTACGGAGAAGGTACAGAAAGCCATTGAGAACTTGAAAGTTGCTCGGTCGAGACAGAAGAGTTATGCAGACACCCGCAGACGACCCTTAGAGTTTCAGGTTGGCGAGTGGGTTTTTCTAAAGGTCTCACCGATGAAGGGTACGATCCGTTTCGGCCAGAAAGGCAAGCTAGCTCCACGCTATGTTGGACCATTCGAGATCAAGAGTCGGATTGGTGATTTGGCCTATCGATTAAAGCTTCCCGAGATGTTTTCAGGAGTGCACAACGTTTTCCACGTTTCGATGCTTCGGAAATATGTTCATGATCCCTCCCATGTCATTCGTTATGACGAGGTTCAGATTCAGCCGAGTGCTGCATACGTTGAGCGACCGCTCCGTATCGTGGGGACCCGAGAGCAGATACTCCGCACCAGGACGATTCGATGGGTTAAAGTGCTTTGGGAGCATCACAGTCCCGATGAGGCTACTTGGGAGTTAGAAGAGCAGATGGCACGTCAGTACCCCGATTTGTTTTCCCAGGTATGAGTGAGTTAGTGTGCATTCCGAGGACGGAATGATTCTCAAGTAGGGGAGGATGTAACACTCCGACCCAGCTTGACCTCGTTTAGTGGCTAGTTAATCTCGTTTTCGTGGTTAATCGTGTTTTGTTGTGTTTTGATTTTCGTTACGGGTCATGGATAGGTAGTTGGGTTGAGTTTGACCTGGATTAAGTAGACCAAGCCCTTTTTCGTAATTTTAGCTTTTCTTAGACATGGTCATTTTTGCATCATCTTGATGTCAGCACGTGTCTTTCGTTGAGCTCGTTAACTTTCGTAACTACGTCACTTGCAACCAATGTCGTGTGATTCCATTGGACCCGGATTTGACTCAAACTGAAAATACACTTTTCACTTGGCCTTCATTGCAATTTGGACAACCCATTGACTTGTATAAGTTCAACCATCGACCAACTCATGCTCTCTCTCTTGTTCTCTCTCGTTTTCTCTCAAGTTTCTTCAACTGCACGTGGAGTTCTCCCTCCTTCACTTGATTTCTCTCCATCGATCAAGCTTGTGGTTCTTGCATGTGCAATTGAGGTGAGTGGAAGTCTTCCATTTCTCTCATCTCCATTCTCTATCTCTTCTCCTTCTTGTTTCTTTGCATGGTGTGTCTGTGTGTTTTGGATTTCTTCCCAATTCTCATGCATGCATATGGTTTTGGTGTGTTAGGTTGTGTGTGGATCCAAGGGCTCCCATTGTGTAATTGATTTCCAATTGAGGCAAGTATAACCATAACATTGAGAACCCATGTTGGTATGCATTGAATTTGGTTGATCTTACATGAATTGATATGGAAATGTGTGTTTACAGCTCATTTGATACTCATTGACTCAGTACTTGTGTATTCCCATTGATGAATTGCAATTCTGATGCTTTCCCAGACATTCTGTACAGGTTTCAGGAATTTGAATTCGTGCAGGTACGGCTAAGCCGTATAGCACCTACGGCTCACAATCCAGAGAAGAGAAAAACCCAGTTTTCCTCTACGGCTAGGGCACGGCTAAGCCGTGGATTGCCCTACGGCTAAGCCGAAGCTCAGCCGTGGCCCAGCCGTAGAACAATACAGGGTGCATTTTCTGGAATAACTGAGAGTCAGCAATTGACCGATCTTCTACGGCCCAGCCACGGCTAAGCCGTAGACCACACACGGCTAAGCCGTAACCACACATGAAGAATAAGGCTCGGTGTAAAGAAAAGACCGATATGGCCTTCATGATAGAATGTAGAACACCTAGACTTGCCCAACGGAATATGATACAACGCGTGAATGATCTCGAGGGCTGCGAATCATTCATGTTCGTTATCCGGATGTTAAGCACCTCCCCATGGGTGTTGGTTTAAGGGACTTCGTGCACCGCCCGATTCAAGGCAACACTAGACAACGGTGCATCGAATAACTTAAAACTACATCATCATGCACGGTTAGAAACACCGGATAATTAGATTAGAATTGGTTTGTAAAGCAAGATGATTCGACTTCACATGATTTGTTGCATAACATATTGCATTCGATCATTGATCTCAACGCTCTAACATGATTACGTATGTTTCGTTACTTTCACATTGTGGTTTATTTACCTTGAGTATGCATGTATGATATGTTCACTCACAGATTCTGCACGTATGATATGTTGTCACGATCTACTCAGGGTTTTCATGATTGACTCTGTATGGTCAGGCTCTACTTAGCCTCAGCCTTAGGATCCCGACGGGGTGAATTTGGTATAGTTATAAGGACCTGCTGCAGTATGGATTTGTCTTGGGGAACCGGACCCCAGGAAACCGAGACCCATTGTACCCTGGCCCGGACAATGGTGTTCTTTGCATGTTATAAGATCCCTCTTTTGGGAGCATATGGTAATGTAGTAGCCACTAGTCATGTACACAGCATGTATTCCTTGATTCACATAGCATATTTCTTTTTCGCATGACAGCCTAGTATACGAAAATGCTTTCTTTAATCACATGATGTTCTTATTCTGTTAGATACAGCGTGTGTTAACTTGCTATGGTTTATACTTTGCTGAATCTTCGTATTCACAGTTGTTTTTGGTGTTGCAGGCCCAGATCCCCCTGCCGAACCCTCGCCGGTCGGCCAGGCTCCAGATGAGACCCCCGGGGCCCCATCAGGCCTAGAGGAGTGGATGTGATCACTCCGCGGGAGAGCGTTCATGGCATGCATATCTTTGGAGTCTTGTTTTGAGGGATTGTTCGTTTATGTATATGTCAGTACTGGATATGTTATTTTGTTCTTTTGTAAGACTTCATATGTAATTATGTCAGTTCGTCCTTTGTATCCTCTTCTTGTATTGTTAGTTTTTTTTGTTTCTGATATTTACAGCTTCCGCGTACTTGCTTGGCACGTGTGAATGTTCCCTTGTGCGTGTGCATTTAGACTCGGTCTACGTGTGCATGCACGGGAGTACGTGTGTCATTAGGTTTGGCTTTTGCTAACCCCCGAACCCTGGGCTCGGGTTGTGACAAAACTCTACTCTACTCTATCTTATACTTTACTCAAATCAAGCTTAATCAACACAAAGCCTCTTTTACCCCTCCTTTTCTGATTCAAGAAATTAACCACCTCATGTATAATGAGCTTATTATCAGTAATTAACCTCTCAGGTACAAAGGCACTCTGGCTTTCAGAAATAATATAGGGAAGTACACTTTTTATCCGTTTGCTAGTACCTTGGAGACTAGTTCACGAGGGGAAGACTAGAACGCATTCAAAAATATACATGACCAAGCTTATCAGGTTCCTTTTTTTTTTAGTTATATAAATTTAACTTGGGTTGGGCACGAGCCTCATCAATTTAAGGTGGGTTGGGCTTAAGTGAGCCAATTCTAGCCCGACTTGGACATTCCTTAGCCCAGCCCATCCAAGCACATGAACACCCCTAGATGGATCGCTAGCTATTCATAGGGTTGTGCCTATAGGTATCTACATCCAAAGGGTTGGGCATTGGCGTGCATATTCTTGTAAAGCCCAACCTGAACTAACATTTTGAACATGATAGGATTTATAGATATGTTGCAAGTGAATTGACAGTGGGCTTGAATTGAATTTATAGATATGTTGCAAGTGAATTGATAGTGGGCTTGAATTGAAGCCCATTGGTTGTTCATAGGCTTGAACATTAGGATTAATGTCAAAATGTCATCGTCCTTGACAAGCTTTCATTGGCCCAACTTGAACGATGAACAACCTTGCAAGCATGGCCAGAACTAGGGGGCTAGCAAGGGCAATGTCCACTCCCTTTATTTTAGACTTCTCTTTTATATTTATATATAAATACTTTTTTATATTTATGTACATAAAGATATCCTCTCGCTCCTCCTTTTAACGACAATCCCTTACTGGATGGCCGCTCCAACATAATAAAAATTAAATACTAGGAATAGAATTTGGGTTTAAAAAAAAGGGAACTAAATAATAGCTGATGTCAGGTGAAATTCAGTTGAAAGAAGAAAGGAAAAGAAAAGAAGGGAAAAAAAAAGAGATTATTAGATAAAAGAAAAGGTTAGTGATATATGAGAATCTATTTAGTCAAATGTAGAGTTGTCGCCATTGTCCACATACCTTAATTTAAGATCGTGATAGTTTGATCGGAGAGAAGTGTAGAACTTGGATTGTTAGGGCTTGGAAGTTGTAAAAAGACTTGGAGTTGTTACGGTAAGAGAAGAAGGGTTGAAAAAAGCAACTCTTCTTTCACGTTATGCATTTATACTTATAAGTGCACTAATTCTCTATGCATTATTTTTTTTTCTTTTCAGTCTTAAGCTCATACTTGAAATCTAACCCATTTAAAATTATTTTCTATTTATGTTATACTTGCACAAAAAACTTTAAATTGACTGGGACTATATCCATTACCACCATAGATAGAGAAGTTTTTTTTTTTCAATGTTTAATTTTGATTATTAATATCATGTTACATGGTTTGGATCTCAAATATTGGTCATTACCACTGATTACCTTTTGGTTCTTATATAAAATTATATATAAAATAGAAGAGAAAATAAAAAAATCCACTTTAAGAATGGTTTTCTTTTGCCTTATGTCATTTACAATTACTATTGTACTAATCTTTCATGCTTCACTATGTCTTTTCAATCAATGAAACTCTTTATTGAAATCTAACTTGCTATAAATTACTTTCTTATTATGTTTTACTATCATGAGAAATTTTAATCCGATTAGAATTATATCCGTTATAGATAAAGAAATTTTGGACCTCCAATAAAAATTTCCTATATCCGCCTCCGCATTTGCAATACAGCACTAATCTATACAAGGATATCTATCTATTTAAAGCTATTTTCGGTAAGTTTTTTCCTTAGTTTTTTTTAAATATCCAAATTACATTTTATTGAAATAAAACCTCTTTCACTTCCTCTATAAATTAACCACAAACTAGCATCACCACATGACGATTGATTGCATGTAGTAAATGTCAAAACTATATCATGACTTTAAATAAATGATAATTTAGATATTTTAAAAAAATTGAGGGAAAAAAGTCACCATAAAAAATCTTTAAATGATTGAATGTCTTTAATTGAAATTTTATTAGAAAACTTTAGAACTAATTTTAAACTTTTTGCAAGTTATATATTTTTTTGAAATAACTCAAACACTTAAATGACTCTATCACAGTCCCCAAAATAACGTTGGTGGAAAGAGGGTGCTTGAGTGTGGACCGTGTGGTACTTCGTAAGGGTCAATTGGTGGGACGCGACAAATAGATATTTGGGTTAAAGCAGTCGTAACAAAAACTACCCAAGACTTTTGTAGGTTTTTGCGGGGGGATGACCGCCGCAACATTTCTTAAATGTTGCGGCGGCCATCGCCCCCGCAAAAACCTACCAAAGTTTGGGTACTTCTAGTTGCTAGTTGTATCACTTTGGACCTTTGGTCACACTTTTCTTTTCCAGCCGCCTGACGACCTATATAAATCTATGTATTTTACGCTTGTATTGAATTAAACTGGGAAATGGGAATGGCTAAAGGTGATTTAGTCCAGCACAGAGCACATCACCTATCTCTCGGCCTCTACGTTTTCAGCATCCTATCTGCAGTTGTAGGACTCCACCAGTCCATAAAACAAGGGTCTGGAGAGGTAGAGGAGAATATCATATCCCTGAGTATGTCCATCTCCCACTTTGCATTTGCTGCATCAGTGGCTCTCCTGCCACGTTATACCACCATCTTGTGCCGCATCTCCTTCTTTTCGGTACTTACCTGTTCGTTTCTCCTTTCCCCATTCCTCCCGAAGAAGCTCTTTTGGGCTCCCCATCTCGCTTGTGCTTTCCCTCTGTTTCAATTGCTACCCGGATCTCTTCAGCGCTCTCTCCAACACCTCTGCCGGGGCACTTGGAATGCTATCCGTGATGTCGGACGTCGGGCCCACCAAGTTCTCGCATCAACATCCAACGGCCATCCTGAGATATCACCCTTCTCCTCTTCTTCATCAGCTGCATCTGCAGCATGCAGCACAGAGGCAGGGCAGGCTCATGTTGTTAAAGGTTATAATAATAATAGTAATATTAATAATATTAATAATAGTAATATTGCTTATAATAATATTATTATTAATGTTAATATTATTATTAGCAGTGATAGGAAAGCTTAATTTAGTCAGTCTTTCTCCTTTCAATTTCAGCATTACTACTTTCCTGTGTGTTACGAGCAACATTTATAGTTGCTCTGTTTCTATTTTGATTTATGTAATAAAAAACCATGATGACGTGTTTTTTATTTTATTTTATTTTAGCCAGCTACCGAATTGAAGGTAATGTGTGGCCAAGTCCCGGTGGCAGATGTGGTGGCATTTGTGATGTATGTTTATAAACTTCAATCCAAAATTATTAATAAATTGAGTGAGAATTGGATGTATAACTCATGATATTTATAGAGGAGAGGGAGGTTGAGATGGTCTCACAGTGACCTGCTTGTTAGTTCAGAGAAAATTTCGGAAATTTTCTCTACAAACATTGTCTCATATATAGGCAATGGAAGGTCCATAACCCATCTCAGGAGGGGCGGAAATAACAACCGAGCGCAATAGTAATTTCGGTGGACCTTCAGACGAGTCGCACATGCACATTGGACGTGGGTCATGAGGATGATCCAGACCATCCATTTACTTCATCCATGTGTGACCCACCTGATGAACGTACAGCCTCCACTATTGGTTGGATTCCATATGCAGCACAAACCCATTTGCTCCACGGGAAATTTCTATGCACATGCCACGCCCGTTCAGGCTTTGCAAACCTCCTTCAGATCAAATACCAAACCAATGAGGCAAGATGAATCTAATTCCAGTTCTTGGAACATCTAATTAACCTTAGGAGATCTTGTAAAGATCAATGCATGCGCGCCAAAATAGAAAAAAAATTAGATCTTGTAAAGATCTAAGTCCGTGTCGTCAAGCTAGTTACATTGAAGAACCCAATAGGTTTTATATTTGGACCCTTTTAACTTCTGATTTGAGGATGTGGAGAGGTGAAGAGGGGATCTAACCCAACCAACTCACGGATCTGTCGAAATGCTTGCGCTCACATTATGTGACCTTGGGCATTTATAATTATATAGACCCAAATGGTGGTGGGTGAGCTTGGTCATTTAACGGACCCACATGATGGTAGGACAAGTAAACACACATTACTCTCTCTCTCTCTCTCTGTCTCTGTCTCCCTGATGATTAATATTCAACTCACACATTGCACTCCCTCCGCAAGCCCCTACACAGTAACAATGGTGACCAATATATTATAAAGCCCCTACACTGTGACAATGGTGACCAATATATTATAAAAGGATGGAATTTTAGATCCCATATAACACGAACTGGGGTTGATTTTCAGATCCGTAAAGATTAATGCATGGGTAATCAAAAAATGCGATTAGTAGTCAAACCCTGGATCTAAGATGAAATTATGGGGCCAACATGTACGGCCCTCAAATAAGGCCCCTTCTACCATGTGGACTTCAATGGCCACCATACAAAATTATTTCATCTAATACTATGATATGGCAAAGATTGAGGACCAAATCACATGGAAAACTCGAGTACCTCTGCTAGTCTCATGCCACATAGATCTGTTGGGTCCCCTTGACTTGAACATGGGAGCGTATAAAGCCTCAATTAAGGACTCACTACAGTACAGGATTTATATTACGCATCAAGTCCATGTGGGTTATATATCATACCATCATAGCCATCAATTGCTTTGAATTAGTTTCTTAAACGTCATCCATAAGGCATCAATCAAAAGGCCAAAATCCTTATTCAAGGCTTCAAGCCCAAGATTGCTGTAACAATTACGACAGTGAAAAAATAAATTAACTGCAGCATCATCGACTTCATTGGAATCATAGGCCAACAGTGCTTTCAAAAAAATAACGTTGAACAGACTATAAACTCATCAAAATACTCACATTGGCCTGGCCATCTTGAGCCATCACATTGTTTCATAATGTTGAACCACCACTTGAAAACTAAATACTTAAATTCACATGAGTGTAAGGTGAAGTAAACAACACACACACTCACACACCCAAAAAAAAAAAAAAAAACACACACACACACACTAAAGGTTAAAAGTTAGATAAGGAATCAACTGGTACATAATAAGAGATTTTTCGGAATGACTCATGTACATGTCCCTCAACCATCTATTTTAACTTTCCTAAAATTAAAACACCTTGACCTATCTATTTTAGCTTTTCCTAAAATCAGAATAACTTAAAATAAGAAGAATGCCCCAATTGAGACTTGTTTAATGCAGCTCGACACAGATAAAGCACTGGAAGGTGGTATTAGCAAAATAATCACACTTGCTCGAACCATCACTTGAAAAATAAAGTAATTAAATTCATTAAGAATACGGTGAACAGAAGAATGCCTAAAAAATTGAATGAAAAACAGCATCGAAATAAGGAATCAAATTGGTAAAAAATGAGAGACTTTAAGAATGACTAATACTTGATGGACACATTCTGATGGATGTACATTAACCCAACTATTTTAACTTGTCTTAAAATAAAAAGAATTTTAAGATATAAGGATTTGCCCAAACTCCCACTAACGTCACAATTGATACTTGTTTCATGGAACTTCCCCTGCTAGATGGTTGAGGTGTGGGCGTAGAGAATGCATTGGAAGTTGGTGATGCACTCGGTGGGATTGCGCCCACAGACTTTTGAAATGGCCAAGTTCGAGGTGATGTCCAAGGTTGAATATCATTATCTTGATCTTGCAGCTAAGCCTGAGGTGGTGATGTCATCGTTGAACTGCCCATGCCGTTGAGAGAGTAATTGAGGAGAGTTGAAACCCCATATGTATGGAAATGGAATCATCGTGGAACATCTCTGGGTGAGTGATGGGGATACTGTCAACACTACTAATATTGCACAATGTACTTGTAACATTGATAATACTTGTCTAGTATGAGAGTGGGAATATGGTTGTCAGAAGCTGAATGCTCATTGAGTTGCCAATAGGAGATTGCACGAAGGACAATATAGTATCGAGTAATTGCTGGATCCAAGGCCCAATGGTTAGATTCTAAGGACAAATCTTTGTCTGTCGAGAAGAAGATGGTCGCAGAAGGTGGGAGATTTGCAATGCCAATGCCATTAATAAGTTCAACCCACATGAGGCCAGCAACAATACTGATAGTGTCCTCAATGATTTTTTGAATATTATCAACGGAGTGTCGAGGGGGAGGGGGAAGGAAGCGGGGTAGAACCCCGAAACAGAGCTGAAGCTCCCTAGCACAAAGAGAAGACTAATGAGCGCTACTTGAGTAGTGGCGACAATCTTCATTGCTTCTGTTGTTGAAAGGGGGAGAAAATCAACCTTGTGTATTAGCATATATGTTCATATTCATAGTAAGATCTATTATAATTAATTCGATTCAAATGAAAGAAACACCAATGCATGAAAAAGAGTTGCTGTAAATAAAAAAAAAACTCATTAAATTTTGAGACGATACTGACAAATGTTGAGCATTGCTTTAAGCTAATTAAGTGCTTACATTTGATTTTATTCACTATTATATTATTCTATTTGAAAAGATTCAAAATAGAAAAGTTGCCCAAGATGGGTCAACCAATCTTATCCATCTATCTATACGGGATCATGCCAAACTTGAAAATTAAATTCAACTAAAAAAGAATAAAATGGTAAAATGGGATTTTTAAAAGACAATATAATAAAATCATACAAACCTAAGTTGGAAAACTCATATTTTTAATAGAAACATGTCTGAAAAATTGGATTTCTTGACTTCTTTTGATCAAAGACACTAGTGGAATGCTCATGGAAAGCACTAGTAAAAGTAGAGGAAAACAACAACATATTACTATGATGATGATGATGATAAGAGAAATAACACAAACAATTAACAACACATGGTTTTCTTAGCAGAAGTCGGTGACAATATCAAGGATAATAATTACAATAGATGGGTTTGTTGGATGAGAACCTGGTAAGTAGCTTGAGTGTGGGGGCCATGTTATCAACATAAGTGAAACTGAGGGGGTTACAATGCAAAAAGGAAAAATTCTTGGGGGCCAATGAAATTTAAAAAACTAAAACTTGCTTTCATCTAAAATGGATTTCTAAAACTTGCTGGGGGAGGGGGCATGGTTATGTACCTGCGAGAAAAAAAAATCAGGAAAAAAATTAATTGTGGTGTGAATCATAGAGTTGCTTGTGAGAATTAAACAAGGGTTACCTGATGAGAATGTAAAAGACTAAAACGAAGAAAACCCAATTTGTAGAAATCATATCAAAATGATCAACTCTGGAAATTGATTAGTATAATCAGATGATAAATCTGACAGAACAGAAAGCCCAGATGGTCAAAATCCTAAAATCCCTATGTCTATGAAGCTTTTGGAACAAAAGATGACCAAAATAAGATACAAGGGCAGAATTGAACGAATCATCGAAGTCCGTTTTAATTCAAAACCCAAGAACTCTTTAAAAAAAATGCTATACAGTCAAATCATGCAATCAAATAGAAATTGTATTAGACCCCAGTATAGCTTAGCTGGAAAGGGACACCAAGCACCTTGGCATGCATGCCTAACAAGGAAAAGAAAGTACGTATATACATATAGTGGTGCAGGCCCTAGGGTTAGTGCTTGCGTAGGGGTACCCAAGTACATGTCCGAGAACATTTTGAATTGTCAAGAAGACTTCAACACGTACGAGGATGCACCTCTCAAGATAAGACCCAATTTTATAAATCAATCAAGTCTGAGAATCTCTTCTCTACAATGCTATATATATAGTAAAAGCAAACTTAATGTTTAAAAAAACCATACGTTATTAATAGAAACTTCCCTAATAACAATCTAATTATAAATCTACTAATAAAAATAATATAATCCTAATCTAATTTGAAAAGGGGCTGTTTGTGGGGCCTAGACTGCATCATATAGCTAATGAAGAAATAAATATTGCTAATTTACTCACTCTCCACCAATCTGTAGAGCCGGCAACTTTCATTTGACAAGACTTGCTAAATCGTTTTCCAACAGCTCCCACAATAGCATCAATCCCATGAGAACCATAAGCATTAGCAACCTCTTCTAATAACAAAAGCCCTAAAAGTAATTAAATTTAAGGAAGGGATGAGAACATAGCTGATAAAGTTACAAGAAGAAATTATAGAAACTACTAAAGAGAGTGAAGCAAATTTGATATAAAAACAATCCAAAAACTTGGGAATAATAACTTAAAGCTTTTAGGAAAGCACATTTACTTTGATTGCTTGGTCATCTATTTAGGCATTTCAGCATTAACTAAGTGCATCAACCATTCAAAATTTTTCTGTAGCATATATCGGCTGTAGAAGGATCTTATGTGTTTTAGAAATGCTCAAATGAAGCGATTGTCTGATTAAATCAGATACTCAAGGCCAATGATAATTAAAATGGATACAATCAAGAAATGCTTACCTGAGATACGACAACTACAAGCAACTTCATCTTCATCAGCAACATACTGATTTGCATCTAATGACCAAGTATGAACCTATACAACAGTAAGGTAAGCCCAATGATAATTAAAAAAGAAAATAACTATGGAAAGAAGAGAACTATATTGCAACTGATACATGGCACGCATTCAGCGAAATGATAACATAGATAATAACTAGAGAGTTACCATAGACTGATGTTCTCTGCTGTTGCATCACAAGCAAAACAGAGAATAAATCTTTCTTCTTACAAATTTTCACTAACTCAAGAAAATCTACACATTGGCAGTGAGCCCATGAGAAGTGACTTTTCAATCCTTCTCTATCTCAAAACTTACCAGCAAGCATTTGATTCTCTGTATACATGGTAAGAAACATAATTACCTAATTCGCTTGCTCGGGTATCGATTTGTGAATAGTTTGAATTGAACGTGATGAGATTCATTATGGTTCCACAATCTTTAAATCTGCATTTTGAATAATTTGATATAAAGAAGATGACGTTGATTGCAGCATCAGGGGTAAAAGAGTATTGAAAAGGAATGCTACAGCTAGGATGAGATTGTACTTCTTGGTTACCTGCAATAGTGCAATCCAATTCACGTAGAGTCGTAGACTAGAGGATGGCCCAATGGCCCCACCAAAAAAAAGGAGATCATCTTATACTAAAGCGGAAAAACTAGTCTCATCAGATGTCATTAGACATCCAATCAAAGGATATGAAAATAGCCAGTGAATACAGAAGCGCTGAAGGGTTGACAATAATTGCCTATGCTTGAATCACAAGAAAGGGCAGATGAAACCTATCTGTTATATATGGCTACTCCTCAAGCTATCATTTTTAATGGAAAGAACATTGGGCTACTCCTCCATGCCACATGTCCTCAAGCTATATTTCATTAGCCGAGATAGTGATTGGTATTTGTGTATGGCAATTTGAATCCAGATCCTATTCAGGCAAGCTAAGAAGCACGTATTTTTTTCAGAAAGTGACGTATCTATGTCGGACATGTGTTGGACATTAACACTACTCGGACACGTGTCCAATACCATTTCATCCGCGTCCATAATTAAAAACTAAAAATCTTAATTTCGAACACTTGTCCAACGTTCTTTTTGCAATGTGCCTTATAATTCCTAACCTGTGTTTTTAACTAAAAAATAAATATGTAGCCGATATTTTTTGGACACTTTATTAACATGTAGTTATTAGAACTTGTAAACTTGATATATGACGATTTTATACTATGGAAAAATGTATGATTGTTGATATTAATAATATCACAAGCAAAAGACAAATAAATCTGTCACTAAAGAATAGACCTCGAGATTGGCTTTCTTTTTGCTTTTTGTTTCTGATGTATTTTTTTTTTTCGGAGGGAGGGGAAAGAGATGATCCTCTATTTTCTTTGTATGGATTTTATGAAACTATTGATATTTGATGTTTAATGAATATGAATTATGTTTTAGTGTTGTATTGATATTTGATGATTTTATTTGTTCATTAGTTGGTACTTGAATTTTTATTTTTTGATTGCTAAGTTGATTAAAAAGTTAAAATGATATTTTTTTTAGTATATGATTATATATATAAATTAATATATATTATTAACATATCCCCCGACGTATTTATGTCCTACTTTTTTAAAAAACGCTTCATCGGTGTATTCATGTCATGTCGCATCTGTATCCGGTGTTTGCGTCCATGCTTCTTTACAGGCAAGTATTAAATAATATTTTGAGCCCACCATATAAATCCATTAGTGAGCCCCACACATAAAATTGAAAATGCTAAAGGTTACTATAAACTTATGTATTATCAATGAACCAAATTTCACCCGAAGAAGTTAAGGCCACGATCAGATTGATCATGTATAAAATACGTGAACAAAACACAAAACAAAAAGGAGTCTAAGCTCTGGCTCACAAAAATATGAGTGATCAATCTTACAGTGTGTGTCATGAAGATTGGAGTGAAATTTAATATAGAGATAAGGCAAGGACAAAGAGCTACCATACCATGAAGGATTAGGATGTTAGACAAGGGCTTTCCAAACTAACTTTCACGTTTGGACTGATATTCAAATAACATCCCTCTGTAATTACATCCTCATCACAACGGTGTTGTGGATGGATGCTATGGGGCCAACACGCAAGTGGGTCCTAGAAAGAATAGAGGGATAGAAAGGGCCCCATTGCCATGTATAGGGGCAACTCAAAATAGGCTTAGAAATGGGCAACTTTGGTAACCATTTAAGTTTTCAGAGGATCTTTTCAATGGGCCCCACTAAGAGATGGGGATGAAACAACATATAACACCGTCCATGTGGGTCCTTTTGAATCCCACTATTACCTATGTGACCCGCAGTTCTAAGTGGCCCTGGTTCCATTCCTCCACCTCGCCAACCACTACAGCCTCTAATAGTGACTCCTGTCTAACTTGCCTTTTTATCTCTTAGTGCATGTTTGGCATCACTAATTTTAGACGCTTATTGTCTAAATGTCTAAATCTAATAGAGTTTGTAAAAATAAGAGCGTTTAGCATGTGCTTTTGTGCTCTATTTAATTTAGATATGTAGAGGTTTTACCTCTATTTCCCACAGCCCTCCTCATGATGCATTTCCAAATAAGAGGAAGAAAAAAAGAGGCGCTGCTACAGCAACTTATAATGATCACGCCCAGTTCGTTTTTTCAATTTTTCTTGAAATCCGAGCCCCTAAATCTAGATCCAAACCGTTGAAAATGTTCACATGATCAAACACGGCCATCCCTCTAAATTTCAGCCGTTAAATCATCATGAATCTCGAGATATGTGCAAGAAAGCGTGAGCCATTGGATATTAGTTTTTGAATTCTGTGGGGCCCAAACACAAGATCCAAACCATTGAAAATGTTGGGAAGACTAAAAACGGCTATGGGGCCAATTTTCAAGGATTGATTCCTTGTGGATCTCAAGTTATTTGTGAAAAACTTTCAACCATTGATTTAATATGCCGAATTTTAAACTAGTCCACAGGCAGTCCCTTTTTTTATTTTTTATTATTATTTCTGAGACAATAAATAACAATCCAAATCATTGAAAATGTGTAGAAGGTCAATGACCATTGTGAGACAAAATTCCAAACCGTTAGATCTCTTTGGGAGGCCAAACATGGTTATGAAGTAAAATTTCAAGGCTCAATACCTAGTAGATCTTAATATATTTGTGAAAAGCTTTTAACTATTTATTTAAAATGATCTATTTAAAATAGATGCTTCCATTGCCAAACACATATTTTAATTCTAACCTCTTTTTTTTATAGCTTTTTTTTTAATGGCTTTATTTTGAATGGTCTATAAAAATAAGATTAGACCTACCAAACAACCCCTTAGTGCAATATAAATTTCCCTCTTTTTTTTAGATGAAAGAAGCCCCAACTGAATGACATAAATTGTTTCCATGAACAAAAGTTAAATGCTAGTCATCCAGAATGTAAGTGAAGCCCATTGTTCCTACCAATATAAAGGAGTGGTTGAGGGATTAACCATGTATTTATGACAAGACTTGCTGATAGTTTTGGCTACTTGATTAAAGAAAAGGATTATAAACCGCTCTCTACTTTCACATTTACCATGCACTTTAATTTGCCTTTATTGGATGGCTAGTAATGTGGATGATGCTGCTTTAGATACACATCTCCAATAAATCTTTCTTTTATTTTAATGTTAGGGACTACACGACCTCCATAACACAAGTCCTCTGTTCAACTGTTGTCAGTGTAACAATATAAACTAGAAGGGGCCTAGATGAAAAGTGGCATACTTTTATACCCTTTTTTAATTAAAAATATAATACAAAATTTATTGCCCCCTTGTAAAGAAAAAAAGAAATGAAAATGTCTTGGGTACGTTTTGTTGCTAGTCGTATCACTTTTGGTCACACTTTTCCGCTGAAAACCCTATATATACCTTACCTTCATTCATAAATCTATACAGCATCCTCGACTTTTAACCTTGGCCAGCCTCCCCTCATTCAGTGTGTCTTAGGTTTGCATTGAATTTGCCAGGAAATGAGTGAAGGAGATTTAGTCCAGCAGTACAAAGCACATGACCTATCTCTCGGTCACTACGGTTTTAGCATCCTGTCTGCAGTTGTAGGACTCCTCCAGTCCATAAAACAAGGGAAAGGGTCTGGAGGAGTAGAGGAGATCGTATCCCTGTTTGTGTCCATCTTCCTCTTTGCATTTGCTGCATCAGTGGCCCTCCCATGACGTTATATCACCATCTCACGCCACATCTCCTTTTTTCTTTTCAGTACTTGCCTGTTCGTTTCACCTTTCCCCATTAGTCCCCAACAAGCTCGTTTGGGTTCCCCATCTCGCTTGTGCTTTCCCTTTCTTTCAATTGCTACCTGCCTCTCTTCAACGCTTTCTCCAACAGCTCTGGGGGAACACTTGGAATGCAAACCGTGATGTCCGATGTACGGCCCACAAAGCTTCCGTACCAATATCTAGCGGCAATTCCCAAATATCCACATCCCCCTCTTCTTCTTATTCATCAGCTGCAACTGCACTCAACATGGAGGAAGGGGATGCTGATGTTGTTAATGGTTCTACTAATAATAGCAGCAGTGATATTTAAGCTTGAATTAGTCAGTCTTTCTCCTTTCAATGTCGGCAATATTAGTACCTTCTTGTGTGTTACTAGCTCTAGTTAGTGCTCGATCTGCTTCTGGCGGTTTGATTTATGTATGAATAACCATAATGGATGTATAATGCACCAAATGAAACGAATGGATGCTTAATCGGAAGTATAGTGTACAGAGCACGTAGCTAATGAATTTTAAATTTAAAAACTATACACCCATGTTTAATTAATATCGCAACACTAATTACACATGTTAAGATGTGTGGATGTAAAGGAAAAAGGGAAATATTGAAATTTGAGTGCTTTTCAGTTCATCCAAACAGATTGGATGAAAGAGCGTGTTTCTTACTTGTTTATCCAAACAGATTGCAGTTCCTTCCAATAGCCTAGAACACTCACATTTTAAAACATAAAACAATGTTTAAGCAAAACAAACTCATAGCAGGGCACTCGGGCAGAACTGTTAATAAAGAGAGATATATAGCGTTATTTCCCTTACATTAACAAGTTTTGAGTTGCCAACCATGGTCAATAAAAACTCGAACAACTGTAAATCCATAAAAGATAATAGCAGCATCATGTAAAATGATAAGAGCATAATAAAATTAAATTCTACAGAGTAAGAAATCTATGCATCTTCAGTCAGCATCATTTTAACATGAGGCCCAACATAGAAACTTTAGATGGCTATCAACAGAAACTGCCAATCATGAATCACAATGTAATAATGAAACAAAGAGCAAAATGACCAGCATAGAGCACATGTGAATGATAATTCAGATGATTATTCAGCACACCACAATACAATGCCAGCAAAAAGCTTCATAGCTCAACAGTCGTACACCATTCACAAAATCCTTTCGATATCCTTAAGATTTCAACAGAAAAACTTATTATATAAAATCACAGTATAGAAGTTAATCAAATATATTTTTCAAGGAACAAACAAAAAACTTTGAAGCTGATGACCACTTTGTTAAAAAAAGAAATGAAAACAATGATATCAAAGTAAAGTACGTACACGCAAATGAGAAATTGTTGGATTTTCATATATCATCGGCATTATTCAAGCTGGTCATAGTAGATGCTTACACACCAGCTTGAGGGCAAGTGTTAAAGAGTTACTTGAGGACATTTTTGTAATGAAATTTTGTGGACCATTTTGTAAAACACTCAAAACATTAGGGGTTTTTGTAAATATTAAACAATATAGAAATCTATATGACGGTAGTGTCGCCCAGCTTTTCATTCTCATGGGTCTAGAGTTTTGAGACCTTTAAGAAAAAAACCCTAGAAATTATTAGATTGATTAATTTTACAATAACATCTATTATTATATCTATCCAAATTTTTGGAACAAAATGACTGATGAATTAGTACAAATGCGGAAAAAACACAACAAAAGCTAGTTGAAGATCAATACCTGAACAGCAAAAGACTCGAGGCTTCTTTATGACCCATCTGAATCAACTGTTCCTGAATAGGGATCATCAATAGCTTGAACCGATGCTGATTCATATACTTTTAAACAAGATAGGAACGTCTGCCACAAAGGTGCCAGGATGACTGCACAAATATGGGTATAAAGAGGGACATCATTAAAATGGAACTGCAAGAATTACAGAACTGCAGAACTTGTGTTATCGACAAGTGAGATAAGCTTACAAGAGAACTCTGCTTCTGTAAGGCTTGGGAAATTCTGAACAAACTGGATTAAACACTTCAACGCCTGACAATGAAAGAACCAGTCTTGAAAAATCCATCCACCAAAATGTTTGATTTATTTCTATTGCCAAGATTTCAACCAAGCAAAAGCACAAGATCTACCTCCATCCTGATACCCCAGCCATCAGGATCCTCAGGCTGTACAGGTGGATGTAAAATAACCGAGAACTGCTCCATCCATGATTTAATCATCGGCATCATCAATCCTCAGGTTTCTGACTGAACCAACAGAACTAGGTCAGTCCAAAACTCAAAAATGGCAGTGAATGGATGTAATAATTACACAATTTATGGTCCAATAGTGATATCAACCAGAAATTTCAATTGTGCAAATAATACCTTATATACGCCACCACTCATGCTCCCCAAAACAGAAGTACAGGAGTAAACAATTGAAAGCGCTTTTATCCGCAAAGGCCCATCATAAATCTATAAAATTCAGTAACAAAGTAAATCATTGGTGTAGATGATATAAGTGTAGAGCATTCTTCCTTAATGCAGTTTAAGGAAAAAAATCTTCTTTTATTATTATATTATTGAAAGCCAAAGGTTTATGAAGTGATTCTCATTTACAGAAGGAAAATTAAGAAGAAATATATATCTACTAATATGAGGAGATGAAATGATTGTATACAAGCATGGGTACAAAACAGGCACTAATTGTGGGACCAGCTTATCATCCAAATCATCAGAGATAAGGGCAAGGCATTTTAGAGCTCCACGTACTGCACCCAAAAGATACAATGCACTCACATTTGACAAAAAGCACTATGAATCAGTAAATTGTGCAAAGCATCCGAAATGAAAATGATAGGGAGACTCCAGCGAAAAGTTAAGTATGAGAAGAAAAGAACAATAACCTCCATTCATATTGGTCTGGTCATTGATCAGCTTCAAGAGTAATGGAAGTAGGTTGGGCCAATCCTCTGGCCAATCAGAGTGAGCAATGGATGCTATGGCCATGCCAACTGCTGTGCAGATCTTTCCATAAGAGTTATCCAAAGCTAAGAGAAGAAGATTGCCATCAGCTGCGTGACATTGTAACTAGGACAGATAAATGGCAACACCATAGGCACACTCTTAAAAAGAGAGAGAGAGAGAGAGTCAAAAAGGATGAAAAAAATGAAGGAAATAACACATGTAATCATCTCTAATGTGTAAATGAGGACAACACTCAAGTGTATTTGCAAGGCACCAGACATATGAGAAATACCTTTACATGTTACTTAATAGTTTCTACACCTTTATATCATGATATTATGTGAGTGTTAAAAAAGGGAAAAAAATTCCAATCAGCAGTTGTTAAGAAAGGATCAGAAGAATAGTCAATTGTCCATATCTACAAGTCCATAATGAGTTGTAATTAGGATTACCTTCCTAATTTATTTAGTTTCCTAATTTGGTTAAGAATCTTAGATTACAGTGTGGTTTTCTCATTCATAAGAGCATTGTAGAAGGTTAAAGTGCAGTTAGTGTTTTAATAAAATTTCCTTCATGGATTTACTAACCTTTTGAGGTTCGTCCTCCTAGTCTCTTCAAGAAGTTCCTTTTGTTCTCGATTTGATACGAGCACAGATGGGGTATAGATTTTGAAGAAATCATCAAGTTCTCTTGGGTTATAGTAGTATTGGAGGTGCTTTCAATCAAGTTTTTTTCATCAATAAATCATCAAGTTCTCAGTTATCACAGGAAGGATTAGTAGAAAATTTCACCATATTCTCCTCCTAACTTGTTAAAACTTGTCTACCTATCACAGGAACCAACAAAGTTGCTATCATTTCGTTCGTTGAGCTCATACAGATGATAAGGAAAGATCCGAGAATTCAAGAAACATCGAGAGATTCAATTACATTGCAAGATAAGTACATCGATCCAGCGAGAGAAGACGAAGAAGAAGAAGAAGAAGAAGAAGAAGAAGAAGAAATGATGGAGAAGGAGAACGTGGTTGCAGAGATGCTTGGTGCAGCGAAGCTTCTGCGAAGGATCGGACGTCCTGATTGGTGTTGAGAGTGGAAGTGAGGCAGTTGAGCAGCCATTGCTGGTCTTGATCGACAAAATTCGCCATCGGAAACCCTAAAAATGGGTTGCAGAGGAGAATCAAGAGGATCGAAGCGGATTGAAAAGAGAGGCGAAGTAACACCCTAGATTGAAGGGTTTTTGAGGGGTCTCAGGTCTGGGACGAGTGAAAATAAAAAAAAAGAGAAGGCGCGGTGGATATTATCCGCTGTTCCCGCTTTCAGGTGTGGGAGCCCGGGAAATGGGACGGGGGCAGAGAAATCTTCCAATAGGGTTTTTATAGATGGGAGACTCGAGAGGGCGTTTATTGTTGCTGTAGTTTCTTCCGGGTTGAAAGATTTTTGCGGGGTTTTTGACCTTTCCACCTGTGTGAGTGGAACAAAAATTTTGAAGGCCTTCCAATTTGCAAGTCGGGCCTTCGACTCACATATTTATTCCAGTTTTTTTTTTTTAAATAAAAAGTTTGTTCGTGTCATAGCTTCACCCTATGGCTTGATGATTTCATAGGAAGGTTTAAAAGATGAACCCAAGCTATATTTTCGCTTGGCCGATTGATGTTCTTATAAAAAAGATACTAGCAAAAGAAAAGGAAAATCTAGATCTACAAAGGTCTCCATGAGGCTTTTTCTTTCTTTCTTTCTTTTTTTTTATTTGTCCAGTTCCTCTCATCTAGGTTTATTTAAATTTATCATTTACGTGGATAGATTGCCATTAAGTTAAACAAAGAAAAAGTAAGAATTTTTATGAAAAAATATTCCTAGACTCTAATTCGACAAAATTTTTATGAAAAAATATTCTTAGACTCTAACTTAACAAAAGAGGATTTTACCAGAAAAATTTCTCTTGAGTCATTGTAAACAGAAAAAAAACAGAAAAAAAAGAGAGCTTAAATAACATGTTTGCTATGTAGTGGTCCTAAGGATCCCTTTTCCTTTAACTTTTTGAAATCTAAGTTAAGTGAAGCTTTAGTAGAAATGGTTACCTAAGAAAATTTAATATGATATCGAAGATAATCGGTTGCGAGTTTGAATATCAGGAAGAACGATTTGGCACTAAAAATATATATGTTGCCAAAAGTGAGTCAACTGGGTTCCAGGAGGGAGAATATTGAGGAGTGGATTCCATTCGATGAGAAATATTGAAAAGTATCGCCACTGCCTATACTAATACCACAGAGCACGAACATGCCCGCTTGCTTTTTCTCCTTCCTCGTCCACTCCTTCATCCAACTCCTTCAAACCATCATCCATCATAACTCACAGCATTCCACTTGTACAACCCACAATCAAAACCCAAACAACCGCTCACGTTTCTGACCATCAAACCCAACTGGCACCCCACATCTCTCTGCAACTCACCATCTTCATATTGGTATTTTTCTCCCTACAACTTGCACTAAATGAAATCGCCACATCTCTCTAAGTAGCCTCTCATGTTCCCAACCATCCAACCCATCAGGCAGCCCACATCTCTCTATCACCATCTTTAAGTATATTTCATTATCTCTACAACACCTCATAAAATGAAATTACCACATCTCTCTGCAACTCCCCATAAAATGAAATATTTTCCTTTCATAATCTCAATTGTTGTTTTTATTTTTCTCTTTTTTTTTACTTCTCCTTCAACTATAATAGATCTTATACAAGATTTTTTTTTTCAATTTCTCCAAGCAAAACCCAATGGACATCGCCGAACTGACTCAAGAAACCCTAGCTCGTAGGATTTGTTGGGTATGGATTTAAAATGGATTTGATGTTGACATGAGTTTGATATGGTAGTCAATTTTTATCTGAAGTGGCTATTGATCGTGAGTTCCAAGTGTAAAACTACAATGTAGTAATAAAAACTAGTGAGACCAACTCAATCCTCAGGGAGCAATGCATTTTAAGGTTCATTTTCAACTTGTACCTGCCTTAATTAAAATTTAAAACAAACTAACAAATTACAACCATCCTATTTTAATTAAAAGAATTAATTACAAATCAAATAAAGAAAACTTTATACTCTATAAAATTTAAATCTAAAACTTCCTTTAAAAAAACTAAAGCTGCTGCAAAATTAAAATATAAGTTAGAACTTCCAAAAGTAGAAAGTTATTAAAAATAAACTAAAAAACTAAGATTAGAAATTAAAATAAACTAAATTAGAAACAAACCAAAATTAGTAACAACAAATCAAGAAAAGTTAGTATCAAATAATGAAAGTTAGAAAACAAACCTACTTTTTAAAATTAAAATCCTAAAGTTAGAATTTCCAAACTCTTAAATAACTTTCTAATTTTAAAATCCTCAAATAAAGCAAGTTTAGAAAGATCTTTAATTCTGAAAATTATCTAAAATAATAAAAAATACGAAACTATAAACAAATTTAAAATTAGAAAGTTAGTAAAGTTAGTAAAGTTAGTAATGCAATGCATGCCATCAGATGTTAAAAAATTATATATATGGAAAACAAGTATGCTGTGAAATTTTTATGGATGACTTTTCCTAATCCAATGCATCCTAAAATTAAGTTTAATGGATCGAATTCAAAATATACTATTGTAGGAAACTAACAAAATGAAAAAAACACAGAAGTGAAAAAGAATCTAAAACAAAAAAGTTATGAATGAATGCACATGACAAGTTGACAAAATATTGTGTAAGTCCGAATTTTATCATTAGATTTAGATCTTAAAGCTTGATTTCCAGCAACTTAATCATGTAAAATAATCCACCATATGATAATGCATGCAATGATTACTGATCCAGCTATCAAACTATGCAAAAGCAAAACTTAAAATCAACATGAATATAATAAGAAAAATAACAAAAAATTGAAGAATTTAACTGTGTGGTTGCAAAAAAAGTAAATTTGTGGAATTGATAAGAATTTAAATGTATGGAAAGATAAGAATTGAATGTGTGGTAAAAAATAAAAATAAAAGTGTAGTAAGTGTTTTCTTCTTTTTAAAAAATCTTTTATAAGCAGGTTCATAATTCGCATCATGCTCCTAGGGCCTTTGGGTCATCAATCCAAACACCAACAAGAAAAGAAACATAAATCAAGCACCAATCACTCAAGTACAAGAAAGAAAAATTAAAAAGATAATGCAACACTTTTACTAAAATGCAGTGTCTTTACATAAAGGATAATGAATTGAAAATAAAAAAAAATTACATACTGGGATAAAAAGCCTCTTCTAGATGGAAAACTCAAGGGTGTAGCATAATTTACGGGCCAAATCTTCTTGAGGACTTTAATGGAGAGGGAGAGAATTGAAAAAGATGAACTGTAGTAGTAATTCTAGAGATGGGTAGTCTATCTTCTAATGAAAAGCATGGATACCCAAGCCTTGCTTATATAAAAGAGGAAAGCCCCTTATTTCTCTCCATAGTTCCTACTTTATCTACTTGGATCCAATTATGTAGGATTAGATCATACTCTGTAGCAAAATAATCTCATTCATTTGGTAAGTTCTCTTCTTAGCCAACAAGTCTTCCAATGTTTGGCAAGATATTTGACAGATTCTCCATTGTTTCCTTGCTTAAAAATTCTCTAAACAATCTTTATAAAAATAACTCTCCAAAATCTTCACAATTTGGCCCCACTTAAAGGTATGTGACATGGGGAAATTTTCTAAACTTTTTGCAATCCCGCCTAAAAATGTACAACAAACTTCCTGAGGTCACATCTTTATCGTTTCAACTCCAATTCATGTAATCTTAGATCCTATGGACATATAATCGAAAAGAGCTTTCCAACGGTAGGTAAATTGCTCAAATCCGATGCTTGATGTAAGAGTTATAACTGTTTTAATGTATGTTGTCCAAAGAATAATGAGATTGACTTTCCATTTTTGAGTTCTCTCCACTTTGGCTTCCTTTTTATGAATCAAATTTGAATTTTTGCAACAATTAGAGAGCAGGACCCATTTCTTCAATGACCTATAAATAAACAATGACAATTCATTTAAAAAGGAAATTTTGACTATGAGTCAACAATGCTTGAATGTGGGTTCAATGAAATAATAACATGGATGCACATCATCGGACATGATTTTTCTAAAATACACTAATGATGATGAAAAATAGATATATTTCATGAGAAAAATATCTTTCACACAACTTTTCAAACATAAAATTCCAAATATGGCAGATTTCATGCTTGTATGCAAAAATTGTGAATTTTAAGAAAAATGCAGGAAAACACCACATTGATTCTAAAATGTATAAAAACATGATTTTGCACTAATTGAGGCTCTTTTGAATTAATAAGTCCGTAAGTCTTCTAAAAACTAATCCTAAAATAAGCATTTTTATGGACTTATATGTCATATTTGAGATGGAATGAAAGAATTATCATAAACATAACTAAGAAGAATAAATGTGTAATGATATTGTTGTTTATTAGCCCATGAACGGGGATATGCCCACCAAAAAGAGCTTCTTAACTCATCGCAGGTTTTAAACTAAGAAGGTGTTGTTTTATTGTTTTTGGTGTTTGATTAGTATAACACTCCAACATAAATTAAGCTTGATCAGTGAGTAATTAATTATGATTAATATTAATTAATCTGATTTTATTTTAAATAATTATATTTTGTATCTAATTATGTTAAGATAAGTTTATTTTGTTTTATTTGAGTCTAGTGGTTCGAGTTCGGGTCATGGATAGGTAGTTGGGATCTAGTTTGACTTCATTAGATAGATGAAGCCCTTTTTTAACATATTTTTATGATTTTACATCGCATTGGCATCATCGTGTTCATCTCAGCAAGCTCGTTAAAATTCTTATTGGGCTCAAACTCATTTGACACCAATTGGGTCAACTAGAACTTCAAACGACTTAAACTGTAAATAAACTTAAGAAGTTGAACTTTCTTATAAAAATTGAAAAACTTTGACCTATAAGGGCTCAAAACCCATTTCTTTCGATTCTTTCTACTGTAGCTTCTCAAACCCCCTTCCTTTCTCCTTGATCCAAGCTAGAGATCAAGAAATGGCCCTTGCATGTAAGGATTGGAACTTTAGTTTTCTTCATCAAGCTCCATTCCATCTCTTCATGTTCTTGAGTGGTGAAATCTTCTCTCCTTCAACTCTTTACTTGCTGCCATAGTTGGGAAACCACTCTACTGACTTAGAAATGGTCGTAAATTGGGTTTAGGAGACTTATCTCCATCATAAACGTTTATGTTGATCTCCGATTTAGTATGGTTTCTTGCTAGGGATTGTTAGGTTCCGGAATCCTTCTTCTTCTCATACTAATCAGCTATTAAGGTAAGCATTTCCTTTTCAAAATTCAGATTATTAGGCTTCTAATTGAATTAATAGAATTATCTTCATCCCAAACATGACATACAACTCATCTCATTCATCCAATGCATGATTTTTAATTGTAGGACATTCAAATTTAGATCCTTTTCCAAGTCTATCACTTATTCCTCTTCGTATTCAGAGAGGGTTTTTTTTTTTGTGTTTAAAGGATGAGATATTGTTATTCGGTTATTGATCAATGAGATCTGAACTCACTCCATCTTAGGTTCACTCTTGGGCCTTCTTTATTTTATGCAAAATAGAAACTATGGTGGAGCAATATTTCTTTGGGCATGCAAATAGGAGCCATGTTATATTTTGTTATCCATCTCCATGTAGAAGGCAAGCATTTGATCTCGAGTAGAATCCAAAACATCGACGGCGTAGTTGTGGGAGGGAAAGGAGTCAAGAAGAGAACTCTTCCTTTTTGTAGCCATCAATATATTGTTTGTGAGTACAACGTCGTGAGATAAAAAAGAACTTTTTGCCTCAAATGTTAATTTTAAACCCCAAAAGTTAGTTGAGTATTCACATGAGGATTAAATTGAATTCAAAATGGTAATGTAAGTTCCAGGATGTCCCATACGATAAACACCAAAATTAAGATATTAGCATCATGGAATCTAATTACCATTGTGAAAGAAGGTTAGTCCCCATGTACATATTTAGTTAACTATGATCGTTAGGTAGATTATTGCTTACATTTATAGGAATCGAAATATTACATGATCATAATGTACTTTTTAAATTAAGCAGTCTACATACTTAAATTAATAATGGTTTGGATATTGTGAGTTAAGGGTTTCATAGCATGATTTATTTAGCATTTGTATACAGTATGTATTTATATATATAATTGTTCGACTACAGTTGGAGGTGGTCGTACGCCATTGGAACAGTGTGTACTGTGGGATATAGTACGTAGCAGTGCCATTTGTTATATTTGGTATGAATACCCATTTTTGTATATTATATTTGCGGGAATACCCATTTTTGTGCATTTATGCCATCGAATTTGCATTCGGTATAATTTGAGTAGAATGTAAAAATATGTTTTAATTTAATTAATTAACATCATTATTTGCAGTTTACCTCTTGCTAGATTACGTCAATCTAACCTATTACTTTTAGTGTCTATGTCCCATTACCGATGTCAAACTGGAGGGTCATAAGATGCAAGAGATTTCGCCATATGGTGGAGTTGTTGAGTGGAGTGCCGATGACATAGTCTAAGATGTCTTAATAATAGTGTTGAGATCGGAAAACTAGACTATGTAATAAGGCCATGTTTAAGGTCATTATAGTAGTTATTCAAATTATTAGTTTGGGAATTTTAACTTTGATTGCTATGTTTCGAAATTCTTGACTATTTATTAATCCTCTTTGCGATTTAGTATATGATTGTTTATGACACTCAGCTACATAGATTATAAATTATTGTTATAGATTATTGGTTCCGCATATGATTATGGTTGCTTGATTAACAAGTATAGTCTCACGAAGAACTTCGATCCAATTAGAATTGGGGCCCGTATTGTACATTCAAGAAAATTTTAAATTAGTTATAATTCTCACACCCCTACGACCTAGATCCGGCCCAGTTTTTGGGGTATGACAAAAAAACCCGTTCAAGAGTAATATAGACAACCACTGAGCGATGTCCCACAAAGGACAACTGGATAAGGAAGCAAGTGAAGAAAAGAAAACCCAATTGGTGTTTTAGAGATGATAGGTAGAATTCAGATATGTTGTAAATGAGGTGGCCCTCGGCTTGTTTTTAAGACAATGGGTTTTTACAGACCAAGTTAAGATTGATATCAAATTTTGCCTTAGCCTAGACAAGCTTTCCTTTCACCTAGTTGCTAACCTAGACCATGAACTTTTTTGAACACCCTTGAAAAATAGTACTGGTCTACATACATGGTTACTTCTTTTCCAATTATACATCACACAATAAATGGGCAATTTTATTTTTTAGTTTACTTTCCCTAATTGGCCCCATAAAAAATATGGTTTGGAGAATACATCCACCCCACGTTGTTAAGACTTGGAAGATCCACGTGGACTAAAATGGATGGTTTAAATTGAATACATTTGTCTCTTCCTGAGTTCTGACAAATTTTAAATTTCATCATATGGCTCCACAACTGGGCCAACTCACCCAAGCTCCCAAAGCACAAGAGCACAACATTCCTGCTCGGCTGTTGAGCCATGTAGTCTACTCCACTGCCTCCACCTCTTCGCAAAGCCTCCACCACCCAGGGATTGAGTGACTCGAATGTGTTGATGATGATTCTACTCGCTCGGGAAAAGCTCCGACGGTGGCGAGGAAGTCATGGTGGGCATCATCTGCTCTATCTTAGATAGGCAGCAGCATGACAGAGGAGAGGACCGGCGGCACGCAGGGGTGGGGGAAGAAAGTCTCGTCGAGATTTTTACGTTGGCGGAGGTGAGGTGGTGGATGGTGGCAGTATGGAGGCATAATCCATTGAAATAAATTTTGAGCATATGTCGTTGGATGGAATGTCATTCATTTTGGACGGTTTAGATTATGAATACAATGGACTCTTCATAGTGGAGTTCAACTCATCCTGCTCGCCTTCTTATATCTCCCTAGAGACAAGATGAACTGTGGATAGTTGTAGTAGTTGTGTTTGGTATTTTCTTGCATACACGTGCGTAGCATGTAATACTTAACTGTAGAAGGACAAATAATTTCCCCGTATCCACTTCGAACATAGATGTAAAACGTAAGATGAAAATTGATCAATTCACTACCTTATTTGAGCTATCTAGCAAATCCCATCACTTAGATGTCCTCTGGCATGAACGAATTCAAATCCTATAAGAGTTCGGTTGATTATCAGATTAACTATGAATAAAATAAGTGAAACATATGCTATCAATCTTTCATTATGACCAACTTATGAAATGTAGTAAGGACACACAAAAATAATGACATTCGCCTTGTCATTTAAATTTTTAACTAGTGAAGCCTACTAGGAAGCCTTATAAATTTCTTGCGTGTTTCAGCTTCCAAGGTCCTAGTATTTTGAGGTGATCATTCTTGTTGTGGTTCTAGGCACATATTGGATGCATCATAGCCATATAAAATCATTTAAACTTATAATTATAAGTAGAGGTGAGGGGAAGACTTTTTTTTTTATGAAAAGACTTCAATAAGATATTAATAAGAATGGAACATGGAGTCGACAATTACATTTTGTATAATCAGGTCAGGCATAGAATGCCATCAAACCTCCATATCTTCAACAGACTTAGCATGCCTAGCTAACTTTTGAACTACTACATTGCAATTCTTTCCTACATGAGCAACTTCATAACTACTGAAATGCTTCAGAAGAGCTTTGATCTCATCAAACAAGAAGCCATGTGTAACACTCCGATCCGACTTAACCCCGTTTAGCGACTAACTAATGGTGATTTAGCTACTAAGTGTGTTTTGTTTTGTTTTGTTTTGGTGTTGTTGCGGGTCATGGAGAGGTAGTTGGATTGGATTTGACCTAGATTAGGTAGGCAAAGCCCTTTTTCGTAATTTTAGATTTTCTGAGACATTGTCATTCGCGCATCATCTTGGTGTCAACACGTGTCTTTCGTTGAACTCATTCACTTCTATAACTACGTCATTTGCAAAAAATGTCGTATGGTTCCGTTGGACATGGATTTGACCTAAACTTTAATTAGCCTTAACCTTTGGACTTGCTTGCAATTTAGACTTTAACCTTATCTAATATAAGCCACCGCCGACTCTTTTCTCTTACTCTCTTCTCTGCTCTCACGTGGACTTTTCTCTCCCTTTCTCTCCCGATTTCTTCTCCTTCTCTTCTCCTTGATTCAGACAAGCAAGAAGGAGCTTTGGAGATCCTTTTGTTTTCTCTCCTTTCTCATGTGATTCAAGGTATGCATGGGTGTTGGTTTTCTTCTCTCCTTTCTTTTCTTGTTCTCCATGACTGTGCTCATGAGTTCTCTCTCTATTTCTCATGCATGATAGCTGTGAGTTGTGTTTGGTCATGAAGTGAGCCCCAAGGACAACAACTGGTGTGTTAGAACTCAATTGAGGCAAGTATAAGCATAATTAGTATGAGCCCATGTTAATATTTGCTTAAGTTTGAATTTGTATGCAAATTCAGTTTACAGCCCAATTTGACCTCATTCCTCTCTTCTAGATGCATTTTCGTTGCTTTGATGCTTTTTCAGTGCTTCTGTAACAGATTCAGAAATCAACCCAGTGCATTCATGGCTAAGCCGTGAAATGTGCTACGGCTTAGCCGTGAAGTGCACTATGGCTAAGTTGTATCTCAGCCATAAACCCAACTGTATATCAATACAGGGCGTACCTAAAAATAACTGAGCATATGCAAATTTGCATCCCTTCTACTGTCCAGCCACGGCTAAACCGTGAAGTCTCCTACGGCTAGACCGTACGAGTCCTTCAGCTAACCCGTGAGGCTAACCACGGCTAGGCTGGAAGATTGGAACTAAGGAGAAGCTAGGCAAAAATGAGACCATGTGTCACGCCCCGAACCCATTAATTGGGGATTAACTGTGGGTTCCAAGGAATGACACACGTACCCGTGACAATTCGTACCATGATTGAACATGTACGAACTGTCACAAGGGTGATCCCACAGGTACATGTGAAGAAAATCCACGAACACGTATTATCCATATAAGGAATTCAAATGGAAACCTGGAGATTTCACCTGTAATGCATCATGAGCATCTATAGAACATCCATTCATTTCATTCCTTAAGCAAACAAGGCCGTTAATTAAATCCACCTACATGCTTGTACATGAATATCCATACATAATACAAAAGATATAATTGCCAAAATGAACCCTAAGCCTATTCCCATGTGTCCCTGTTGCACACTGTGGAGGGAAATCACGAGAAGATGTCCTCTTCGTTCCACTCGGTCACGTCCCGAGGTAACGCTGGGGTTGCCTCTGAGATCGTGCTGACTGCCAGGTTGGCAGCGGGTTCCACACCTGTAACACCATAGTAACTTAGTTAACACGACGGTTAAGCAAGATAAGGGTGCATAAGCTTAACACGATAAATCAACTAGATTAAAATGGCACAACAATTAAAGGAAATTAATATTGTAATCTATGAAATTATGCTGTTGAATTATCAGACCCAATTGGCAACCGAACCTCCTATGATGAATAGAACTAAGGGGTAACGTTTTCCTCTCCCCCCCAATGTGATATTGTCCGCTTTGGGCAGAGCCCCCAGGGAGTACCCGCATGATTTTACTTCTGGGCAAGCCGCCATAGAATACCCAAAACGCGTTACGACTTCTGGGCAGAGCCCCCAGGGAGTACCCGGGACGCGTCACGAGGGGAATACAAGGCACGTCCTTATACACTCTCTTAAGCAATGCGGGACTTTGCTAGGCAGAGCACCCCGTGAATACCTATTCAAAAGGTTCACACCCACCGCTCACGTTGGAGATGTCTATTATAGAACCACAACTAATAAAATACTGATTATCTAGTGCATATTAATCTAAACCAATGCAATTAGATTATAGGTTATCAAGGACAATTTCTATCAATTCTATATTAGATAATCCGGGTTTCTAAGGTCATTTAACTCGGTGTATTCATAAGGTGTTCAGTGTCCCGGTGTTACTATTCTTGGTGTTACCACATGTGTATGTAGGGACACATCACTTTATGCCCACACCCATGACTTGACATTGAAACTAAGGTCTCTTTTCTGTGGTTTAAGGGAGTAACCCATCACTAGGCTATCCCATAGACTATAGAAAGTCCATAGTCAAACTTAGAATTCATTTTTGAACACATTCCCACAAATTATCAGTCAGACTTACCTGACCGATCGGGTGAAGGTCCGACCGGTCGGACCCTTCCAGAAGTGGAATTCGACCGGTTGGGCTTGGTAGTCGACCGATCGGACTACCTGATGAGGCAATCGACCGATCGAGCTTCAGGACAGACCGGTCGGCCCTAAAGCATTCTGTTGCGGGATGGGTTTTCTTCCCAAATGCATTTCTCTTCCAAAACCCCAATTTACCTACAATGAAACCACTCCAAAAGCCTCCATTCTACACCCTTGAGTTCCCTAAAGGCCGATAACATCCTTATTCAACCAAATCACCATTTAATCCATGCATTTCCACAAAGTTGTAAATTTGGTAAAATCACACAATCCATTAATAATCAAAGAAATCAAGCTATGCATGTAAGATTATGCATCCTTATACTTGCCTTAGGTTCGGTGCTTCACTTAAACCGATTTGCCCTTTGTTTAGATGGAGAATATGGAACCTTGACTCTTCCACAAGTGAGAGGGTGAAAATGGTGCTTGATCCGTAGAAAGAGGGCAAGAGGGATGGAGAGGAAGAAGAAGGAAGCTCGAGCTTGATGCATGCAACTTCAATCACCAAGAATAAGGGCTGAATGAGGGAGGCGATGATGGGAGGAGAAGAAGAACCGGCTGCACGTGTGAGAGAGAGAAAGGAAGATGGAGGAGAAAATATCGGGGGTAGTTGGTGGATTAGGGTTTTTATATAAATGAAGTATCTGGAAATTGCAAGCAAGCCCTCTTGGTTTCTATATATTTCCAATTAAAGTCAATGGGCTTAAAATGGGCTAAGATGGGTCCGAATGGATTTGGGCCAAACGTGAAAGATGTCCAACAAGGCGAAACTTACCCAATGCAACCAATATGATGCTTTAATGATGCCAAATCATGAAAATACTAAATGAAAAGGCCTTGGACTACCTAATAAAGGTTCGAACCCGACCCAACTACCTATCCATGACTCGACCTCTTGGGACCTAGGCTCAATTAACCTAATCACTCATCTTAATTAGAGTACAACCAACTTAATCATTATAAATTATAATTATCTAGGGTTAGGACCTTACACCATGTAGGACCTTGACCTGGAACATAAGCAACCCTGACTTGCCCACTGGATTATGATAAACATGCATGAATGATCTCGAGGGCTGTGAATCATTTATGTTCGTTATTCGGTTGTTAAGTACTTTCCCATGGGTGTTGGTTTGAGGGACTTCGGTGCACCCTATCATACCCTGCAGCACTAAACAACGGTACGTCGGATAACTTAAAACTACATCAGCATGAATGGTTAGAAACACTGGATAACTAGATTAGCGTTGGATAGTAAATGATCTTGATTCGGTACTGATTAGTTGCATGGCATCTTGCATTTCGATCATTGATTTCCACTCTTTAGCATGATTTACTTGTTTTATGATTATTGGCTTCCATATTTATGTTTTCAGCACCTTGAGTATGCTATTGAGCTTGCACGTATGAATGCTTGTCACGATATGCACAATCTACTCAAGGTTTAGTACATGATTGATTCTGTATGGTCAGACACTACTCAGCCTCAGCCTTAGGATCCCGACGGGATAAATTTGGTGTAGTTATATAGCCTTGCTGTGGTAAGGATACGTCTTGGGGAATCTGGACTCCAGGAACCCGAGACCCATTCGTATCCTGGCCCAGTCAATTGTGTTCTCAACACGGATATAAGATCGCTATCTTAGGAGCATATGGCATGTGTAGTAGCCAACTAGTTATATACACCGTACGTATATCTTGATTCAAAAGGCATGCTGTATTTACTGCACGACTGCTTAGTATACGAACTTGACCTGTTATGTTTTCTGTCATGTTCTTTATTCTATTAGACACAACATGTGCTATCTTGTTATTGCTTATACTTTGCGGAATCGTTGTATTCACGCTTTGTCTTTAGTGTTGCAGGCTCAAATACCTAGACCGATCCCTCGTCGGTCAACCAGGCTGCAGGAAAGACCTCCGATGTCCCATCCGGACTAGAGGAGTGGATGTAGTCACTCCCTTGGAGAGCGTCATGGATATAATTGCATAAGGGTCTTCCTTATTTTGAGATTTGTCATGTTAAATCCATTTAGGAGTTGTACATATTTATTTTGCTTCATTTTGTAAAAACTTTTACCTATATATGTCATCTTCTGTCTTTATACTTTGTTCTTGTATTTATGGTGTTATGTTGGATACATACAGCTTCCGCGTACATGTTAGGCACGTGTGAAACTTCCCTTGTGCATATGCATTTAGACCGGGTCTAAATGTACAGGTATAGGAGTACGTGTGTCATGGGTTAGGCTTTTATTAATCCCCGATCTCCTGGGCTCGGGTTGTGACACCATGTCTTGATAAATTTGAAGCAGAAGAGTTGAGGGCATCTATCATCCTTAAAGAATCACCTTTAAAGATAATATCTCTCACTCCTATATTATGAATCGTTTGAACTCCACGAAATGTTGTAACCGCCTCAATATCATCTGCCTTTGCCGCCCATAGTTCTATTTTGCTAATAGCCATGATAACGCTCCCTTTCTCATCACGAAGAATTGCTCCGACTCTTGCCTTTTGTACTTCTTCAAATAAAGCACCATTAACATTAAGCTTACACGCACCTGATGGGGGAGGCTGCCAACATAGAGCTTTATCTTTTTTTAAGCTTGTCTTCGACATTCAAACTGTTTTATAGTCTTGAACCAGGGTAACTGCTCCATTTGCGACCATTTTTGGCTCTGTAAGTTTTCTATTGTAGATGAAAAAATTCCTTTCGCTCCAAATACCCTATGCCACAGTAAAAAAGAGCTCCATCTCCACCTTTGGAATTTTGTTCCCCATCTCCAAAGTGAACACGCCAAAGTTATTCAGTGTGCTTACAAAGAGGTTACCCATAGACGAGCATTCTCTCCATACCCGTTGTGCATGAGGGCACAGGAACAAAGCACGCATACAATCTCCAATCTCCCCTTTGCACAATCATCTATAATTCTTTTTTCCAGAAGATTTCTTTCCCCTTTGCACAATCATCTATAATTCTTTTTTTCAGAAGATTTCTTCTTGTGGGTAATATTCCTTATAAGCTCCCCAAGCAAAGGTCTTAATTTGATTAGGGACTTTCGAATTCCACAATCTAAGCCAAAACTTTCTACGTGCTCCTGAGTTTGAACTTTCTCCCCCATCTTGGAGATTTTTGACCCTTAATGCCAATAGATAAGCACTCTTAATAGTAAACTCACAAAATTTGTGTTCAGCCATACAATCTCATCATTTGGGAGTAGAGAACTCAGAGGGATCTTTAGAATTGTATTTGCCTCATATGAGAAAAAAATAGAGCGGATTTTGTTAATGTCCCACCATTTTGTATCACTGTTTATCAATTCTTCCACAGTAGCCTCCTCAGCTAGATTTCTTCTTGGAGTCACAACTTTAAATGTACTAGGTGTGGGTAGCCATTTGTTGCCTCATACCTTAATAGATTCACCATTCCCCACCCTACATTACCATGCTTCCTTTAAAATCTCCTTGGCTTCCATGAGTCCTTTCTAGGCATATGATGATCTTTTTCCAAGAGAGGACTGTAAAAAAGAATATCGGAAAATATCGCTCCTTGAAGACTTTATAAAGGAGAGAATTGTGATTGTGTATCAACTTCCATCCTTGTTTTGCTAGAAGAGCTAAGTTGAAAGCCTCCAAACTCCTAAACCCCATTTCACTCACATGCTTTGATTCACTTAGTTTCTTCTAGCTAATCTAGTGGTTCTTTTTCTTGTTGCTGCTTTGCCCCCACCAAAATCTTGCCATCATTCCTTCCAATTCTCAACAAAATGAATAAGGGAATCTAAAGTTGCTCATTGCATATATAGGGATAGCTTGAGCAACCACCTTCACCAAACTTTTCTCTACTCGCCTTGGAAAGCAGTTTCTCCTTTCAGCCTTGAAGTTTACGCCAAACTCTCTCCTTCATCTCCAAAAAGGTCTTCTTTTTTTATCTTCCTATCAGGGAGGGAGGCCTAAGATACTTTTCATGTTGTTTAATCTCTCTTACCCCCACATATTTTTAATCCAAACTTGATTCTCCTGACAGGTATTTTTGCTAAAAAACAATGAAATTTTGTCTTTATTGATCTTCTAGCCTAATGCCCTCTCATATGCATACAGAATATTTCGAATGCATAGATTTTCTTCCTTATTGGCTCTGCAGAATAGAAGACTATCATCTGTGTCACAACCCGAGCCCAGGGTTCGGGGGTTAGCAAAAGCCAAACCGATGACACACATACTCCCGTGCTTGTACACGTAGACCTGGTCTAAATGCACACGCACAAGGGAACATTCACACGTGCAACATGTACGCGGAAGCTGTAAATATCAGAAACATCAACTAACAGTACAAGGAAGAGAATACGAAACCGATCTGACATATATACATACTGAAGGTTTTACAAAATGAATAAAAGAATATGTACAAGTCCTGATATATACAAGTATAACAATCCTCAAAACAAGTATGCCATGCAGGTCCGTGCCGCTCTCCGAGGGAGTGATCACATCCACTCCTCTAGGCCGGATGGGGCCTCAGGGGTCTCGGCTGGAGTCTAGCCGACCGGCGAGGGGTCGGCAGGGGTATCTGAGCCTGCAACACCAAAAACAACTGTGAATACAACGATTCAGCGAAGTATAACCATAACAAGTTAACACACGCTGTGTCTAATAGAATAAAGAACATCATGTGAATTAAACAGGGCACATTCGTATACTAGGCTGTCATGCGAGAAGGAAATATGCCATGTGAATCAATGTGAACATGCTGTGTACATAACTAGTTAGCAACTACATTGCCATATGCTCCCAAGATAGGGATTTTATATCGTGCAAAGAACACCATTGTCCGGGCCAGGGTACAATGGGTCTCGGTTTCCTGGGGTCCGGTTCCCCAAGAGGTTTCCTTACTGCAGCAGGCCATGAAAACTATACCAGATTCACCCCGTTGGGATCCTAAGGCTGAGGCTAAGTAGTGCCTGACCATACAGAGTTAATCATGCAAACCCTGAGTAAATCGTGACAATCATATCATGCGTGAACATGTTTTATACGTGAATTATTCATGCATACTCAAGGTAAAAAAACAACTATGGGAAAGCATTTGAAACAAGGAATCATGCAATAGAGTGGAGATCAATAATTGATAAACAACATGTCATGCAAGCAACTGTTAGCATAGGGAATCCAAGTCCTTTACTAGCCAAGTCTAGTCTAATTATCCAGTGTTTCTAACCGTGCATGATGATGCAGTTTTAAGTTATTCGTTGCACCGTTGTCTAGTGTTGCATTGAGTCGGCTGGTGCACCGAAGTCCCTTAAACCAACACCCATGAGGAGGTGCTTAACAGTTGGATAACGAACATGAATGATTCGCTGCCCTCGAGATCATTCACGCATTGCATCATATTCCATTGGGCGAGTCTCGGTGTTCTACATTCTATCATGGAGGCCATATAAGTCTTTTTCTTACGCCTATTCTTGTTATTCATTTTTCCAGTGGTGATACGGCTTAACCGTAGGTGAACGTACGGCTTAGCCGTAGGCATCTTACGGCGTAGCCGTAATCTGCACTGCGGCTCTCCCGCGGTTCCCCTCACTGTTCATCCGCAAATACGGTTCACCCGTATTTTATTCTACGGCTTAGCCGTGTGTGTTCTACGGCTTAGCCGTGGCTGAGCCGTAGGAGGAAGTGTCAATTTCATGCTCTCAGTTAATCCAGAAGAAGGCACCATGTACTGATCTACGGCTGGGTCACGGCTGAGGTGCGGCTTAGCCGTAAGGCAAGATACGGCTTAGCCGTATCCTGACCGTAGAAGAAAACTGGGTTTTCACCCTCTCTGGACTTTAAGCCGTAGGCGATGTACGGCTTAGCCGTACAGTGCACGGGGTCAAATTCTGAATCAAGTGCAGAAAACCTGTAATGACATCAGAAATGCAAATATCTAACAAAGAAAGAAGGAACATTAATCAAATGGGCAGTAGACGTGTTTTCCATGCAATCTCATATGAATTAACCAAAATCAAACGAATACCAACATGGGTTCTCACAGATTATGGTTATACTTGCCTTAATGGGATTCAATTTCACAACTTGCTGTCCTTGGGCTCATATACAACCAAACCCCAACCACTGCAACATGCATGCATGAGAAACAAAGAGCATATCAAGACATATCATGCACTGCACTCCTGGAAACAAGAAGTAGAAGAAGTAGAAGAAGGAGATGAGGGAGATGAAAGAGGACCCAACTCACCTCAATCCAATCACAGAGTAAGAAGGAGAACGGAAGAGCAACAATCCCTCAAGGAGCTTGATCGATGGAGGAGAGAACTCAGGAGAGGGAGAGAGAGCTCACGTGAACAGTGAGAGAAGAGAGAGAGAGAGACCTGATCGATGAAGTGCAGTTTATGTAAGATAAGTGGATGTAAATTTGTATTGAAGTCCAAGTCAAAAGTCTATTTTCAGTTTGAGTCAAATCCGGGTTCAATGGAATCATACGACATCGGTTGCAAATGACGTCGTGACGAAAGTTAACGAGCTCAACGAAAGACACGCGTTGACATTAAGATGATGCAAAAATGACCATGTCTAAGAAAAGCTAAAATTACGAAAAAGGGCTTGGTCTACCTAATCCAGGTTAAACTCAACACAACTACCTATCCATGACTCGTAACGAACCCAAAACACAAGCAAAACACCATTACGAACGAAAACAAGATTAATTAGGCATTAAACGAGGTTAAGCTGAGTCGGACTGTTACCATCTGCAAAGATCAAATGGCTTATTTTTTGTTCACCTTGACATACACGTATCCTTGTTATTTTCTGGTCATGCTCTACTTGTCATAATAAAGATGTGAGCCCCTCTGTACACAAAAGAAACAAATAGGGGGATAGGGGGTCCTCCTGTCACAACTCCCCAGAAGAAGTAATAAAGCCTTTTAGCTCACCATTAATCATGACAGAGTATGACATTGAAGAAACATATTCCATAATTAGAGCAACCCATCTAGGGTCAAAGCCTAGTCTCAATATCACCTTTTATAAGAAACTCCACTCTACTGTATCATATGCTTTACTCAAATCAAGCTTAATCAACATAAGGCCTCTTTTACCCGTCCTTTTTTTATTCAAGAAATTAACTACCTCATGTGCAACGAGCACATTATCAGTCATTAACCTCCTAGGTAGAAAGGCACTTTGACTTTTAGAAATAATACAGGAAAATACACTTTTCATCTTGTTTGCTAGTACATTAAAAAATATCACATGACCAAGCTTACCAGGTTCCTTTTTTTAATTATATAAATATAACTTGGGTTGGGCACAAGCCTCATCAATTTAAGGTGGGCTGGGCTTGAGCAAGCCAGTTCTGGTTGGACTTGGACATTCCTTAGCCTAGCCCATCCAAGCACATGAACTCCCCTAGATGGATCGCTGGCTATACATAGGGTTGTGCCTATAGGTATCTACATCCAAATGGTTGGGCATTGGCGTGCATATTCTTGTAAAGCCCAACCTGAACTAACATTTTGAACATGATAGGATTTATAGATATGTTGCAAGTGAATTGACAATCGGCTTGAATTGAATTTATAGATATGTTGCAAGTGAATTGACAGCAGGCTTGAATTGAAGCCCATTGGTTGTTCGCTCGCAGGCCTGAACACTAGGACTAATGTCAAAATGTCGTCGTCCTTGACAAGCTTTCACTGGCCCAACTTGAACCATGAACAACCTTGCAAGCATGGCCGGAACTAGGGGGCCAGCGGGGGCCATGTCCACTCCCTTTATTTTAGACTTCTCTTTTATATTTATATATAAATACTTTTTTATATTTTTGTATGTAAATATATATTCTCTCGCTCCTCCTTTTAATGACAATTCCTTACTGGATGGCCGCTCCAACATAATAAAAAATTAATACTAGGAATAGAATTTGGGTTCCAAAAAGAAAAAAAAAAGGGAACTAAATAATAGCTTATGTTAGGTGAAATTCAGTTGAAAGAAGAAAGGGAAGGAAAAGACGGGAAAAAAAAACAGATTATAAAATAAAAGAAAAGGTTAGTGATATATGAGAAACTATTTAGTCAAGTGTAGAGTTGTCGTCATTGTCCGCATACCTTAATTTGAGATAGTGATAGTTTGATCGGAGAGAGGTGTAGAGCTTAGATTGTTAGGGCTTCAAAGTTGTAAAAGGATTTGGAGTTGTTACGGTTTGAGAAGAAGGGTTGAAAAAAGCAACTCTTCTTTCAAGTTATGCATTTATACTTATAAGTGTACTAATTATCTATGCATCATTTTTTTCCTTTTTAGTCTTAAGCTCATACTTGAAATCTAACCCATTTAAAATTATTTTCTGTTTATGTTCTACTCGTACAAAAAACTTTAAATTAACTAGGACGATATCCATTATCCACCATAGATAGAGAAGGTTATTTTTTTTTTCAATGTTTAATTTTGATTATTAATATCAGGTTACATGGTTTGGATCTCAAATATTGGTCATTATCATTGATTACCTTTTGGTTCTTATATAAAATTATATATATAATAGAAGAGAAAATAAAAAATTCACTTTAAGAATAGTTTTCTTTTGCCTTATGGCATTTACAATTACTATTGTACTAATCTTTCATGTTTCACTATATCTTTTCAATCAATGAAACTCATTATTGAAATCCAACTTGCTATAAATCACTTTCTTATGATGTTGAACTATCATTAGAAATTTTAATCCGATTAGAATTATATCCGTCGTAGATAAAGAAACTTTAGCACCCCCAATAAAAAATTCCTTGTTCTACCCCCACATTTGCAATACAGCACTAGTCTTTGCAAAAATATCTATCTATTTAAAGCTATTTTTGGTAATTTTTCCTTAGCTTTTTTTAAATATCCAAATTACATTTCATTGAAATGAAACCTCTTTTACTTCCTCCATAGATTAACCACAAACTAGTATCACCACAAGACGATTGACTGCATGTAGTAAATGTCAAAACTATATCATGACTTTAAATGAATGATAATTTAAATATTTTAAAAAAATTGAAGGGAAAAAGTCACCATAAAAAATCTTTAAATGATTGAATATCTTTAATTGAAATCTTATTAAAAATCTTAAGAATTAAGTTTAAAAGTTTGCAAGTGATGTATTTTTTTTAATTAACTTAAACACTTAAATGACTCTATGACGGTTCCCCAAATAACTTTCGCGGAAAGAGGGTAGTCTGTGCTACATCAAAAGGGTCAATTGGTAGTACCTACCAGAGAAAAGTGTGGCCCAGGGTGACAGAGACTACCAACACTTTTCTCTGTCACCCTGGGCCACACTTTTCTCTGCGCCCCTTGACAACGCTATATATATACCTTCAATCGTAAATTTATACAGCATCCTCCATTGTTAACCTTGGCTTGCCTCCCATCATTTAGCGTGTCTTAGGTTTGTATTGAATTTATCTGAAAATGGCTGAAGGTGATTTAGTCCTGCAATACAGAGCACATGACCTATCTCTCGGCCTCTACGGTTTTAGCATCCTGTCTGCAGTTGTAGGACTCCGCCAGTCCATAAAACAAGGGCAAGGGTCCGGAGGAGAAGAAGAGATCATATCCCTGTGTGCGTCCATCTCCCTCTTTGCATTTGCTGCATCAGTGGCCCTCCCGCGTCGTTATATCACCATCTTGTGTCGCATCTCCTTTTTCTTTTCGGTACTCGCCTGCTCGTTTCTCCTTTCCCCATTAGTCCCCGACAAGCTCGTTTGGGTTCCCCATCTCGCTTGTGCTTTCGCTTTCTTTCAATTGCTACCCGCCTCTCTTCAACGCTCTCTCCAACAGCTCTGGTGGGACACTTGGAATGCAATCCGTGATGTCCGATGTACGGCCCAGGAAGCTCCCGCAACAACATCTAACGGCAATTCCCAAATATCCACCACCTCCTCATCTTCTGATTCATCAGCTGCAACTGCACTCAACATAGAAGAAGGGGATGCTGAAGTTGTTAACGGTTCCGGTTCTACTAATAAAAGCAGCAGTGATATTTAAGCTTGAATTAGTCAGTCTTTCTCCTTTCAATGTTGGCAATATTAGTACTTTTTTGTGTGTTACTAGATCTAGGTAGTGGTCTATCTGCTTCTGGTTTGATTTATGTATGAATAAGCATAATGGATGTATACTGTAGCAAATGAAATGAACGGATGCTTAATTGGAAGTATGGTGTACAGAGCATGTAGCTAATGAATTTTAAATTTCAAAACCATACGGCCATGTTTAATTATTATCGCAACACTAATTACACATGTTGAGATGTGCGAATGTAAGGGAAAAAGGGAAATATTGAAATTTGAGTGCTTTTCAGTTTATCCAAACAGATTGGATGTAAGAGCGTGTTTCTTACTTGTGCTCACCAAATACCCAATATTAGGTACGCTCGCTGAGGCCGGTTTTGTTTGAACCGTTGTTTATATCGAACGGATTTAAGCCGTTTCTGGACCCCACTTGAGATCAATTGAAAGGAAATTCATTTCTTCAAAGATGGCCTAGTTGAGATAAATGTCCCCTCTACTACTTGAGACATGCGTTTCTTTTCTTCGTGCTTTCTTCGTGAAGATGATGAACGGGATTCTTCTTCTCGCTCCATCAGATCTTCCTATCGCTTGATGAGACGTTAGCGATTGTTCTTCGAGATCTTCCGAGATCAGCAGAATCCAAGTCTTCTTTTCCTCTCCCAATCCAAATCCATTAGGGTTTCTCGGATTTGATTCACTTTCTCTTTTTTGGTCTGTTCTCGAAGCTGCTTCTTCTTCTTATTTGAATCTCTATGAGTTGGTTTTTTCTCTCTTTCGATTGTTTGTTTGTGGATTTTAAGAGGTTTTGGGGAATGGAGATAGGGTTTTGATTTTTTTTTTTTTGTGGGGTTCTTCTTAGAGATTTGCTTCATCTCGGCTTGGATTCACAATTTTCTCTGTGTCTTTGTAGAGAGATTTGAGAGGCTTTGATTTGATTCTCTTGTTTGTAATTGGATTTCTATGCGATTCCATCGAGTTTTGGGTCACTGGTTTGGGTTTTTTACCTTTTTTTTGGGTTTTAGTGCTGTTACCAATCATGCATTAATATATGCGGTAGTGTTTTATCAGTGCGGGAATTGTTTTTGGTGGCTGGAAAATTGAGGCTATATGATTTTGGTTTCTTGGTTCATTCAGATTCATTGTGTCACCCTTAAAGCTAGTTTTGGATAATAAACATGTATTTGGGTGCTGGTGTTTGATGGAGAATTAATGAATTTTTTTTTGTTTTCAATGGTGGGCCCTTGAACTTGTTGAAAGAATGTATCTCTAACAGTTATCAACATCATCATGCGAGCAAAGTATTGCTGTAAAAAAAATAAAGCCGACTAAATTTTGAGACGATACTTACAAATATTGAACATTGCTTTAAACTAATTAAGGGCTTACATTTGATTTTATTCACTATTATATTGTTCTACTTGAAAAGATTCAAAATTGAAAAGTTGCCCAAGATGGGTCAACCAATCTTATCCATCTATCTATATTCATAGGATCATGCGAAACTTGGAAATTAAATTCAACTAAAAAAGAATAAAATGGTAAAAAAGGATTCTTAAAAGACAATATAATAAAATCATACAAACCGAAGTAGGAAAACTCATATTTTTAATAGAAACATGTATGAAAAATAGGATTTCTTGGCTTCTTTTGATCAAAGAAACTAGGGGAATGCTCATGGAAAGCACTAGTAGAAGTAGAGGAAAACAACAACATATGACTTTGATGATGATGGAAATAATAATAACACTAACAACAATAACAACACATGGTTTTCTTAGAAGAAGTCAGTGACAATATCAAGGATAATAATCACAATAGATGGTTTGTTGGCTGTTGGATCAGAACGTGACCAGTAGCTTGAGCGTGGGGGCCATTTTATTTACATATGTGGAACTTAGGGGGTTACAATGCAAAATTAAAAGGAAAAAAAATCAGGAAAAAAAATGAGAGAGGAAAAAAAATCAGGAAAAAAAATGAATAGTGACTGTGAATCATAGAGTTGCTTCTGAAAATTAAACGAGAGTTACCTGATGAGAATGTAAAACACTAAAACAAAGAAAGCCCAATTTGTAGAAATCATATCAAAATGATAAACTATAGAAATTGATTCGTTTAATCAGATGATAAAACTGATTGAACTGAAAACCCAGATGGTCAAAATCTTAAACCCCCTCTGTCTCTGAAGCTGATAGAACAAAAGATGACCAAAATAAGATATAAGGGCGAAATTGAGCAAATCATCGAAGTAAGTTTTAAGTCAAAACCCAAGAACTCTTTTAAAAGGAAAAAAAATGCAGACTAAATCCGAAGAAAGAATATAACTAAGAACAGATGTTAGGACAAAACAGGGTAAGAATTGTTGAGATTTAAGTGGGTGATTATGGGAGCTGGTGTATGGTCCACTTGATGGTTCGGTTCTGGATTTTTGGTGGATCTTGGAATGTAAGTTCGAAGATCATATTATTAGAACAGAAAAGAGAAGGAAGTCGGTTTGAATGGTTTGATACCACGGGCCAAGATCGACGGGGATGAAAATAAGTAAACAGAGATGTGCAGGTTGGTTTGGGTCTGTCCTGGACAAGGAGGTCGGGTGGTTTTGTTTGGTGCGCATCGGTGGTAAAACGGTACAGGTGCTGTGAATGTTGCAGTAAGGTTGGCAATGAAGTCAATGGTGAGGCTCAAGGTGAGTATGCTTTGACCGAGCTGGGTAAGATGTGGCGAGGGTTTTTAGAGCAACAGAGTTGGATCGATTTGGATGGGCTCAGTCTTGATGCGAAGAAGAGAGTCTGTGGTGGTAGGCTTGTGTTTGGCTAAAATAGAGTGATGTGTTGTGTATGTGCGAAAGCGCATAATGTGCGAACAATAATCAAAGCCACTCATAAGAAGAGATAAGCACATAAGAGCACACACATGAGATTTACGTGGTTGGGCGATATGCTTATGTCTACCGTCAAAAGAGAACTCTATTTATTTAATACACTCTTCTACTTATGTTTAGAATTACAGGTTACATCATATATATAACTCTCTCTTTTTAGCCCCTAATAAAGCTCGGTACAAAGACCAAAATACCCCTGACCCAAAGCCCGGTTCAAGACGAACCCTATGGATCAATTCGGTGAACTTGGAATACAAGACATGAACCCAATAATCTCTACCTTGGCTTGAATTCCGTAGAACTCAAGCAACTAGAAGAATAACCGGCAATGTCTTCAGCTCCACGTACCCCGTTGAAAGGTACGTCCTTGCTCCCACTGTCATCGGGCATAGTCTTCACTCTTCAATGATGAGTGACGCGGATAAAGTCCAAGCAAGACTTGAACTTGTCTTTAACCAGTGTCATTATAAATGCCCCAAATTGCTTGTATCATTATCCTTCTATGCGTACAATGACTTCTCTGAATTGCATGCATGATCAGGAATCTGAAATTGTACTCCACCTGCATAAGAATTTTCTTTCATATCCTGGTAGACCCGCTTGCATCAATGGCCTGATTGCCATCAAGAGACTCCATATCTTCATTTATGATTGCTGCTTATTGACCATTTTTCTGTCCTTCCACTAACTCTCGATACGTGGATAGCTTAATCGTTAATGCATATGCAACTGCATCATATGTTACCAATATATCCTCAAAACCGATCTGACTGGCAGCTTCCTTACTCTCAGCATTCTATCTATGTGCTGCGCAGTCAACTATACTCAGTATCTTGGCCCAAGATTAACCTTACAGACCAATTCGGTGAACCCAAAATACAAGACATAAACCCAACATGATGAATGAGAGATATAGTGGGTCAGAGTCGACAAATTTAATGTGTTCCTTTGGCAGGTTGTTGGGCGCCATCTTTATGGTGAAGCATTAGAAAACAGTACGAGAATGAGAGAAAAGATGAAAGAAGAAGAGGATCGAAGAAAGTGAGATGGGCTGGGCCGGAGAAACCAGACTCAGTGGAAGCAGTGATGAGGATGAAGTTTGCCTCTCGTTGACAGATATGATGTTGGTGAGTCTTAGGAGGAGATGATGGAGTTGTTCCTTACATGGTGAAGATGATGTCGGCCGCAAAGGGGGTGTGTGATGGAAAACCCAACGAAAGAAAAAGACGGCTGAGTTAGGATTGATACCAAAATTGCCATAGCCTTGGCAAGCTTTCCTTCCACCCAGCTGCTTACTTAGACCATGAACTTTGGACACCTTTGAAAAATAGGACTGGTACATGTTTACTTCTTTTCCAATTATATTTCACACAACAAATGGACAGTTTTAATCTTTACTTTACTTCTTTACTTTCTGTAAGGGGGCCCATCAAAAAGATGGTCAAGCGAATACGTCCAACCCTCGTTGTTAGGACTTGGGAGATCCACGTGGACTAAGATTGACGGTTTAAATTTAATAAATTTGTCTCATCTGACCATTATTATTTAATTCGTTACATTTGGATGCATGTGTTTAGTCCACTTGAATGGACCGTCAAGTGGGCCCCCCACCCCAGCACACCTGATCAGCAGTCTCCTGTACAAATCATGGCCCCAGTTTCCACTTGGAATCCAGATGCACGTTTGAGCTTTACAGATAACGGGTGAAGCCTACTGAGAAGCTTTACAAATTTGTTGCACGTTTGAGCTGCGGAGGTCCTATTAATTTGTGGTGATCATTCCTGATGTGGCTCCGGCCACATATTGGATGGATCATGGTTATATAAAATCATTTAATCATATTACAAATTATCCATCTAGAAGTGGGATAACGACCCTTGTACTACATTCTTGCTATTTTAACCTCCATTTTTAATGCATTGGGAGGGATTTGTATAGGAAAAATGTCAAATGAAGCTCATGGCAAATTTAAGTGAGAGAACAAGCAAAGAGAAAAAAAATGAAGATTTATTTGTTTTCTAAGACCATTGCCCAGCCACCTTCTCTCATTTGAGAGTTGTAATATCTCAATTGAGGTTTCTTCCCTCACCAAAATCCTAGGGTAGGCAGCCCCCAGAAAAAAAAAAAAAAAAGACCACTGCACCATCTTAATCTCACATGCACATGAAAGAGATCCTTGATCCATTGGCACGCGTAAGGGACTCTTTGCACAAAATAAAGCGCCCTTGCTGCTTGGAGAGAGAGAGAGTTTGGATAGTGAACAGAGATGAGTTTTTAACCTTCATAAAGAGTTTTTTTTTTTTAAGAACCTTTATAGAGAGATTTAATGCAAATGATCAACACATTTTTCTTTTTCTTTTTCTTTTTCTGTTAAATTACATGGACTTAACTCATGTACTCCCACACGCACCCATGACCCTTGAGCCCCTGAATAGCTTATTTGGCTGGGCTCATTGTTACAAAAATGTATCCTGTTTCTAGGAAATGCAATAAGATTAGGAGACTTTTGTACATATCCAAGCAGCTTGTAGTACATTCTGCTCCACATTCTGCTCACGGAGCTTTAACTTTGTCCTCCTTTATTTTTTGGCTTATTCTCCTTGGAATGAAACGAGTGTAAAGAAAGAACAAACCTTTCTTGTATACTTTATCTCATATTATTTTATTGAAGATTTTACGAGAAAAAAACTCTTTAGTTGGGTATTTTGTTGGATATGTATGAAATTGGTCAAAATAAAGTTCGTGCACAAAATGAGTCACCTGGAGATGTTTTGTACAGAAAATTTATTTTATTTTTTAATGTGGGGAACGTCGCTCTCCTTTTACACTTCTTTTTCAGCTGCCTTCTTTCCTTTCTTCCTCATTTTTCTTCATCTCCATTCAAATTACGAAAAAAATGTAAAAGGGAAAGAAAGACGTGGAAGAAGAATGAATTTAAAAGGGGCTGACATTAGCATCGCTCCTCTCCACCTTAGAAAAAAAATTTATGCACGAAATCGACTCAGCGGACTTATTTTGTGCACTAAATTTATCTGAAACCAATTTCGTATAATGCCCAATTAAAAGTTTTTTCCCATGAAATCCTCTATTTTATTACATAAAAAGAATACCTTAATTTCAAGTAATGGCAAAAAGAAAGTACATTTTCATGAAAATCATAGCTTTCAATCCAAAGACCATCACCAATTGGTCTAGCTTTCAAATACTCTCTCCTATCGTCATCGGATTCTATGGGGTTTACAGCGAACCAACTGATCATGGACCGGACGTTCGAATTGGGTGTCAAGGAAATTTCTTTAGCATTAACTTGACATTTCATATATCTGCGGGTCTACTTGGATCTTTCCATTCTCCTACATCGTTCTTGGTTGATGGGACCTAGGTTGGGCCCAACGGCTCCCACTCACAGCCTTGCGTGCAAGACATCCGCACCCGATCACAGCTCCACTTGAAAAAAAAAAAAAAAAAAAAAATCTGCCTGGGGTGTGAAATTTAGCCGCCGGCCTCCAATCGTCTCATTGACATCGTCTCTGCATTTTGTCACTTAGAGAAAAATGACAAAATGGCGATTGTTATGAGTCTAACTTGTCATGTGTATTATACATTGAACTCATCACCACCTTAAATACATTGTTTGATTGCCATTTTTATACTAAAAAAATCATTTCAGTTCTCAAATTCACTTTGATTGCCCTATATATTGCCCCACCTCTATTACACGCTTCATGTCAATCTTTCCCTGGCTTCTCCTCTCATTCTCGGTGTTCTCTATTGTATTGATTTCAATGGTGATGGCTGCTGGAGATGATTCTGTCCACCCCAAGCAGGTAACATAACCCTCATTGTTTACTGCTTTGGCATCATGTCTTCTGTCATAGACATCATTCAGTTCATAAAACAGCAGGGGTCAGAAGCAGGAGAAGGCCTGACATAGGGTACAATAATATCCTTGTGCACGTCCATTTCTCTCATTGCTTAGGCAGCATCAGTTTCAGCGGCCCTCCCTCCATCTTATATCGACCTCTGCTGCCGACTCTCCTTCTTCTTTACCATAATCTCCTCTGCATTTCTCCTCTCCCCATTCGTCCCCAGCAAGCTGTTTTGGCTTCCCTACGTTGCCTCCGTTTTTCCTCTCCTCCATTTGCTTCAATTGCTGCTGCCCACGCCTCTTCAACGGTCTCTCCAACAACTCTGCTGTGCCACTTGGAATGCAATCTGTGATGCTGCGTGTAGGGCCCACCTGGCCATTGTCAGGTCCCTCCAAGCCCCTTTATCAACAACAAACAGCAATGTGACATCCAGCTCTTCTTGTTCATCAGCTGCTCCTACTCGCATCATTGAGGAAGGGGATGCTCATGTTATCAATGGTATTAGTAATAGAGATAGTAACAAGCAGTGATATGGAAGCTTGGATCACTCTCAGTTCTTCTCCATTTTATGCTAGTATTAGTAAGCTCCTTTCTTTTTTTTCCTGGCACAGTTCTAACCCCCCAACCTCCCGGAGCAAACTGTGGTGTAAGCCGAGTTACCCCATGAGGTTGAGTTCCTACTTGTTAATGGCTATAGTTACTACTCTGTTTCTGCTTTGATTCACAGATGAAAAAGGATGACGAATGCGTATTTTCTTGTACCCAGTACCAAATGAAAGGGATGGATGCACATTAATCGGGAGTATGATATACGGAACATGTAGCCAATAATTTTAAATTTGAAAATCATATGCTAATGTTTACTATCGGAATCCAAATTATAGGAGTTTGTTATAGTGCTTCAAAGAAACAGAGAAATGTAGAGGTACTTTGTTGTGTCTCAGCTGGCTAGAAACGTGTGTGTTTGTGTAAGAGTGAATGAGTTTTAGTAATCTACGTGACTAAAGAAGTTAAATTAGATTAAAGAAGTTAGAGAGAGAGAGAGAGAGAGAGAGAGAGAGAGAGAGAGAGAGAGAGAGAGAGAGAGATATGAAAGTGGATTATTGTTCTTGTAGACTCCACCTTGGTGCCGCTCAAGATAGTTCTAATTCTAAACTTTCAATCAATGTCTCCCTAGTTTTAATCAATTATAGTGGAAAAGTTTATTGATCAAATCATTGATCAAATCATACATCGATCTTTTGGATGAGATGTTTAAAATTCTAATCCTATTGGACAAGGCCTTTGTTCATATCAGCCCACATTGACCCAAACTGTCTACTTAGTGACGCACGTTTGAAACTGATCAAAACCCACCGCCCTCTAGAACCAACCATCTGATCGATGGTGAGTTAATGGATGGTACACATTAAGTCCATAAAGGTAAGAAGCGGCTGTTCTCACTGGAAGGCCAAGGTTTAGAACCTTAGACTTCCCGCTACTTACCTATGTGAGTTTTATTACTTTACATGTTTGAGTTGTGTCTTCTTGCATGTGTGAGTGTTCAATACATCACATGAGCAAGACTCATAGGGTTTCAGTACCTTAATCGGGATAAAAAAACACTTAAATGGCAGGTACCACCTGTGCCCTCGTCACCATCTCAACTACTGAAATGGAAGATGCCATATTCGTTTTTTTTTTCCTCTTTTCTTCTTTTAAAATAAGATTTGAGACTAGGGTTTTATAGAATGCTAATGGTAATATGTTACGACTTCAACTACGAAGTTATTAGTGTTAATAATAAATTGTAAATATTGGGTAGCTTCTTCGATGCACTCTTCTTTTGTTTATTCATATGATTCACATGCTGGAATATTAAAAGTAATAATTCCAACATAACTCCCCCTTACTTTTGATATTGGATTCATATTGGAGTCGATGATCCTTCTTTGGATTTCAATTATTCAATTTTTTTTCATAGCCGTTGATGCGAGCTTCATAAAAATTCTTCATGGCTTGTGACGAAGCTTTCAACTTCTTCATCTCTTCTTCTAAAAACATTGCATGTTTTTTCTGATTTGTAGCTTGATCATAGACATCATTGATTGCGCTAAAAAAAATGCGAGATGTGTAGCGGATTTGAGTCCAACATTCACGCACTTCAAGTGTTTAAGAAGAATGGGAATTAACTACAGTTCATCATTAATTTCCCTTTTGCTTATATGGGTTCAAATGTTCTGACCGCGAGGATGCAATTGTTTACAGGTTTTGAAAAGTTTACAACCCCTCCCTCATGTCTCAGATATGATCTAAACTTGGAATTTGCAAGAAAATACATGGAAATTGAAAAAAATGTAGAAAATGAAAAGTACAGGGGGAGTGACCATGACCCACGGTCACGGGCTCCCTGCCACCCACGGTCATTGGTAAACAGTGGCTGAAAAGGCCACTATTTGCTCTATGTTTTGTTCCGTTTCACAGCCATGACTTCTTTAGAGTGTAGGAACTTGTTTTCTTTGAATTTTGAGTGTTGAATGGCTATCACATGTGCTTGATTTGGCCGTAGAATCGACTTAAACCTTTGATAATCATTACTTTTTTAGGTTTATAGACTGTTTTTGTACAAATCCAAAGAGGCATTGTATAAAGCCAAAGTTGTGTTATTCTAACCCTACGATTTTCAAGGGTTAGAATAAAGCCTAAGGAGGCATGTTCACAACTTCCATGGTGGCCTAGAGCCCCTCCCAAGTGAGAAAACCAAAGAAAAAAGATGTCATCCAAGTGACCCTTGCATATGCCTTCATTAATTAAGGTACATGTTTCTTCCTCTTCTCTAAATTACTTCTCACATTGAATTGGTGAAAATGAGAAAAAGAAGAAATAGGCTGGGGTACTAAAACTATTTTGTGGCTTGCTTGAAGTTGCTTCCAACTCTGAAACTTGGTTTGGGAACTTACACTTGTTGTTTTTCTTTATTGTATGTATTCTCCCTCACTGTTGGTGTCCTCTCTTGCTTTTGTCCCATTCTGAGAGTTCAAATGTGCCTTTTATAAGCTTTAGAGGGAGTTGAGATGGTTCCCAGTAGTTGTAAGGGAGTGATGCTTTGAAATAAAGCGAAATAACTCCCAGAAATCGTCTGGGACTAAGTTAAAGGCTGCGGTCACTCCCAAAGCCCATTTTTGGACTTTTGCATATATGACATGTTTTTACTTATTTGGGGCCCGAACAATGTCCAATCTTCTCAAAACTTGGAGGGATGCTTGTTGACACTATTTTAACTGTGTCATAGAAATTTCAGCCCATTTTGACCTTCAGAAGTTGGTCAACTCCCCTGCTGATAGTGGGCCGTGGTTACTCCCAAAGCCCATTTTTGGACTTTTGCATATGTAACCCGTTTTTGCCTGTTTGGGGTCCGAACGATGTCCGATCTTCACAAAACTTGGAGGGATGCTTTTTGACACTATTTTAAGTTTTTCATAGAAATTTAATCCCATTTTGACCTTTTGAAGTCTGTCAACTCTCCCATTGACTTTTCATGAAAATGGACCCTTGTTTCAGCTGTTTGAGGCCCAAATGAACTCGGTTTGATTTGAAACTTGGAGGGATTGATATTAAGAGTATCTTGGAGTGTCCATCCAAATTTCATGCAGTTTAGATTTGTGAAGTAGAACTTCGAACAATAACTCATTTGTTGCATGTTCTAAGTCACTATTTTTTTCACACCGTAGGTAGTTAGCTTGTTTTCTACCTAAACGATATTAAATAGATTTGAAACTTTGGAAAGCTCATTTTAAACATATTTTGAATTTCTATTCCAAGTTCATCAGCTTTGGCTCCCCGGAAGTAGGATTTTGGCCAGTGACCTCTATGGCTTGGGGGTCACTGACTTCTACGCTGACATGAAATAGAAGTAGGACCAAACAAAGTCCTCTTGACTTGAAAATTTGTAGTATCTTCCTTGAGCATGAATGAAGTTTTGTACCTAAATTTCATTAATTTTGGATGTCGGTCAATGACCCCATGGCTTGGGGGTCACTGACCCAAAGTTGACATGTTTGAAGACTTTGGGTCAAATGATGTCCGTTTGACCTAAAATTTTGCAGAGCTTTCCTTGAGTATAATTTGAACTTCTTCCAGGAGTTTCAACTAATTTGATGTTCATTTGGTGTCACTTTGCACAGTGACCCCACAGAGCTTAGTAGATGACCATTTTAACTGAATTTGGGCCCAAATGATGTCCAAATGCTCTGAAACTTTGAAGGATAGTCTTTGAATGTACTTAAAGGCATTCCCCTAAGTTTGAGCTTACTTTGACATGTAGGAGTGTCAGTTTCCACAGTGACTCTTTAGGAACTAGCAAGCAGTTACTGAAACTTGGTTTTGAGTTGAGATGAAGTCCAAATGCTTTAAAACTTTGAAATATCATTCTCAAGCATGTTTTAGAGTTGTCATGAGAGTTTCAGCTACTTTGGTAACCTAGAAGCTTGAATTTGTTTGGTGACCCTTGATTTGAGTCATTGAACTTCAGACTTTGTGTTTGGTGAGTTGAGTAACCAAATAAAGTCTACTAACTCTGAAACTTGAATTGCTGTATTTCGAGCTCATTTAAAGTCTTCTGAGTGAATTGTATCAGCTCTGAATGTCTGGATGCAGTACTTAACTTAGCATTCCATAATCCTAGGGTTTATGTGTGCTTTGACTTGGAATTTGCTTGTAATATCTTCACTGCAACATTTGTGATTTTTTTTTTATGGGTGAACAATCACATCTATTAATGTTGATCACTTTGATCACACTTGAATCCTAGAGAACTCTCAAAGCATGTGATGCTGCACTTTCTTCAACCTTCTTTTTTGATAACCTTCGATGCCCAGTAATGGAGTTAGAATACTCATTGAGTATAAAACGAACTGTCGCAATGAACTTTGGCTTGTGGTCAGGTCTAATTCTGAAAGAAACATACTTAGGAGAGACACATCCAAACTTTGCTGTGGCTTCTTATAATACCGTTTTGAAAGGGATTTTAATGATCTTCATTTTCTAACACTTTTAAACAAAGAAATTCAATTAAGAGAAGAAACTTGTTCTTTTAAATACAAACCATGATGATGCCTATCAAGATAAGAAACTTGTCCTCTTGAAATACCTGAACTAATCAAGAGAAGAAACTTGTTCTCTTAAGTCTTGATCATCCTTTTACTCACTTCCATTTAAAAAAAAAATCATTTCACTCTCCCCCTTATGTTTTTAAATATCAAATCCTCTCTTTTCCTAAAGCCTGAACCACTTCTTAAAAAGAAATTTACAGCCTACAAAAAAAAAAATTTTCAACAAAAAAAAAAAAAAACAAAAACAATCCAGGATCGATGTTTTGAAATTTGTCAACCTGGAGCTTTGATACCAATTTGAAGAAATGCATATGCTTTGATTTCAATTTGATGAAATTGAATTTCGTATTCTACGAATACTAAGGTTCATAATATCAAATACTCAGGTTTATATTCTATCTACGAAGGTTAGTAGAATAGAATACTGAGGTTCCAGTGGAGGCAAAAAGAGGCGTGGATTATGTGCTTGTGTATGCGGGGGTTGTGTAGCCAATGGACCGTATAGAGCCCTTACTTAAAATCAAATGACCAAAACACTTATATATATATATTAATCAAAAGCTTAAGATAAAAAGAGACTTCTCTACACTAAACACTTAGACAAACCTTTTTCACACACTGTACTTCTCCCTAAACAAACAACCACAATACAACCTTATATAGTAGTCTAAAGATACATGAGGAAACCCAAAAGACACTATAAGTTACAATAGAGTAATGATCCATATTAAATTTTTATTATTGCATGGAGCATTGAACCATCCATGATGCTTCTACTTCTTAGATGACCTTAGACTTTCCAAAGTAGCTTTTGGATTCCTAAGGAGAGTTTCTTTATTTCCATGCTGGAATATTAAAAGTAATTACTCCTACAAATTTGGATACCATTGAATTTTATTGCACCAAATTTGCACAAACTTATAAGAAGCATTCCCAAGTAGAGACCAAGCAACTAAATGAAGTGGGAGTAGTGATGGCTGGAGATTATTCCATATCACAACCCGAGCCCAGAAATCAGGGGTTAATAAAAACCTAACCAGTGACACAGTACTCCCGTGCACGTACACCTATACCTAGTTTAAGTGTACACACAAGGGATACTCACATGTGCAAACCAAGTGTACGCGGAAGCTGTACGTATCATCGCATGACAAAGGAAACATAGATAGGAACAAGACTGCAAAAGATGACATTAATTGCAGAATATACAACAAAATGGGAAATAGTTTCTTAGAGACGATTACAAGATAAGGTATACATCATCAAAACAAACAAAAGAAGACAGGAGTCTGATGCAATGCGAAGCCGCTCTCTAATGGAGGGTTCACACCCACTCCTCTAGCCCTGACTGGGCGTCACTGATCTCTCCTAGAGCCGGGCTGACCGACGAGGGGTCGGTAGAGGGATCTGGCCCTGCAACATCAAGAACAACTAGTGAGTACAACGACTCAATAAGCATAATCCACAATAAGTTAACACGCGTTGTGTCTAGCAGAACAGTTAACAGGTCACAATTAACCATGCCTAGAGGTCATGTGCGTATACTAGGCAGATCGTGCATATCAATAATTATGTTTTCAAAATCACAAACAGATAAACTGGCTAGGTGGCTACTACATTTCCATATTCTCCCTTTCGAGAGCAGTCGGTACAAGAACATCATTGACCTGACCAGGGTACAAATGGGTCTCTGGTTCTCAGGGTCCGGAATCCCAGGACAGGAGCACTTTGTAGAGACAACAAACAGGCTACGCCAAAGTCAACCCCGTCAGGTTTACTGAGGCTGAGGCTGAGGCTGAGTAGAGCCAGACAGACAAGGTCAATCATATCAGATAATGCACGTCAATCAATGTCAGTTAGTCGGTCAGGCAGTGCAGTTTAGTATAGTACATGTCATGTCACAATCAGGCAATACAATATGTGTATCACACTGGATTAATACCGTTACAAGTGAACACTTATAAGTCGAACAAGAAACAAGACAAAGAGCATGGAAGCCAATAATCGAATCAATATGCAATGCAAGTCAACTGAAGTACCATAAAACATGTTAAAGCTTATCAACTCACATTAATCAAACGATAGCATCGAACATGGAAGTCAGCTGTTGCCGCCCGAGATTAACCATGGACAGAGCCCTCAGGGAATATCCAATCGTTGCCTCAGCGTAGAATGCGTACCATGTGAATAAGAGGGCAAAACCGAAGTCAATATGCAATGCAAATCGGATTATTTTGCAGGATTCATGATCTTTTACTAGCCAACTCTAACTTCGTTGTCCAATGTTTTTTAATTGTGCATGATGATGTAGTTTTAATTTATTTAATACACAGTTGTTCCTTTCGTGGGTGTTGCATTATGTCAATAAATGCGTATCGAAGTCCTTTAAACCAACACCTATGGGGAGGTGCTTAACAATTGGACTACACACATGAATGCGTCACAGTTCGTAAGACCATCATGCATTTAAGGTAATCCGTTGGACAAGTTATGTGGTTAAGAAGTCTAGGTGAAGGTCCTCTAAGGTCTCATCATTAATCCTATCTTTTCTCCAATTCATTAAAAAGCAGAGAGACCAAAAGGTAGTATAAAAAGGTTCTCTGGGTGTTAAGGAAGCAAGAGAAAAGGAATGCACAAGATTAGGATTCAATTGAACACTGAATCTTCCGGAGCAAAAATGCTTCAGGGCCGACCGGTCGGCTCTGAAGCCTGATCGATCGAATTCCGGTTCTAGGAGTGTCCGATCGGTCGGACCCCAATCCCGATTGGTCGGACAACAAGGTTCAGTATAGAACAAAACCACTGTATTACATGATTTTCATTCACAAAAACAACGTGTATCACGTTTATACAATTCAAAAAGGTTGTTAAAACACAACATACTTGAGAGAAAGAGTAGAAGAAACACAATAATCAACATATACCAACATGTGTTCATGCGTATTGTGCTTATACTTACCTTAAACGTGCTCTTTCCTTAATTTAGTTGTCCTTTGGCCCAATCAATCTCGGAGATGCAATCCTAACACCATGCATGCCAAGAATAAGCAAAAGAAAAAGGGTGCATGCAGTGCAATCACAGCCTAAACGCATAACGGAGACCGTGACTCAACTTCTCACCTTAAGCGAACCGAGAAGATGGTACGAGGTTCTTGTCAACGACGAAGCAGCAAGGAAAACGAGATCGAAGACGAGTGTAGTGAACGAGAGAGACGTCGGGTAGAGAAGCTACCAGCGAACCCCGACAGATGACAAGCAACCGGCACACATGAATTTCCCCCTTCCTCTACGTTGATTGTGAAGAAGAAGAAGAAGAAAAGATGGAGAGCATGGAGAGAAACAGAGAGAAAACGAGAGAGAAAGAAAAATGAAGCTGGTGTGAGAGAGAGATAAAATTTAGAGAGGAAGAGTCGGTGCTTCCTTCTTATATAAGGATAAGGATGTGCACAATTTACATAAAAGTCCAACAATTTGGGAGAATTACAGTTCAAGTTAATTAACGGTCCAACGGAAGTAAACGACCTTGTTTGCATACGAATCAGTTACGGAAGTTGACGAGCTCAACAAAATACACGTGTTGACACCAAGTTGATGCGTGAATGACGAACTCGTACAAAATCAAAAAATTACGAAAAAGGGCTCATGTCTACTTAACCCAGGTTAAACTCAACGCAACTACCTATCCTTGACCTGAAACGAATCTCAAAAGGTTAAGACAACAAGCATAAAATGCATTTACTCAAAAAGAACTTAAAACCACATTAATTAGTTGTTAAACAAGATTAAGCTGGGTCAGAGTGTTACATTCCGTGACTCCGTCCAAACCAAAGCAATAACATATCCTTACTTTTATTTTTTTGGCACTGTAGTTTTGTAGCTTTTGATACCATTTATTGTGGCTTTCAAATTATTTTTTGTGCGCATGTGTGCAAAATTGTAAATAAACAATGATCGATAATCAATCAAGTCACATTAGGGGAGAAAACCATACATAAAACTCACCTACATCTAAAGAAAACAAATTTCACCTACCTCTCACATATGTATCTTTATATTTAGGTATAATATTATAGATTACATCAATATATAATATATTCTTTATTTGACCTCTAATAAGTTCTACCTTAGTTAATAAAAAAGTTTTAATGCAATTATCAAAATACTCATGACCGTGTACCATCCAAAAATAGCCAATTTGGCTGTTTCCACACCGACCTCAAACGGCCAAGCTCTTCCAACAAGGGCATTGGATAACGTTCCAACTTTTGGGTTTGGAAGTTAGCGGTTGGAAGTGTTTGTAGTTGCGAGTTCACTTTGGAAAAGTTTAGTTGCCTTATATAAACCCTTTTCCATTGTAGCTTTTCTGTTTATCTTCTTATCTTTTGCTGAATGGTACGTCACAACACTGATGGCGCGGTTTTCTTTCTTTAACACTCTAACATATTGAACCAACACTTCATGCACCTGCTGAAAGGTACACTTTCGCACAAAGGTCACTACTACCAAGCACGGCACCTACACCCCCTAACTTGGATGCACAAACAATCTCATCATTATTTGGTGTCAATTAAGCTTAAACCGACTTGAAACTTTCTACAATTATCTCCTTTGACCTCAACACCCTCATCTTGAACATCCGAAGTGCTCTTCATTTGTTGCCACATACATGTATCTTTGCAACACAATGAACATAACTCCCATCCGTCAAGACAAAACTGAAGACCTCCCTGAATCTGAATCTCACTGGTACCTTATGAATCCTTGCTTCTGTCTCTATCCCTGTGTTCCTTTCATCAAACCTGCAACTATCCTGTTCTAGCTTGTTCTGGTGGGTTGGGCACAGTACATGCGGGTTAGGTATGACCCGATGTTAAACTAGCTTACTCAACCTTAACAAGACTAAGAAAATCATCTCCGTTCAAGTCTTCCTAGATTTCCACTAGATGATATCATCAACGACCCATTAATCTATCTTCTGATGATCCGTCACATCTAACTCCACCTGAATCATAGATTTCCTCTCCTGTTATTTGATGTCTCCTTCACTGCTCCACTTGAAAAAATATCCCCTATCAATTTGTAGAGATTTTTGACCTTTTTACCCTCTATGATGACCAATGTTCCCTTTTCTACCTTTGTAACTCCACCCGCTGCAGTGCACTTGCAGCCTTTAAAGTCTAAGACGCCCAAAGAAATATAATTTCTTTGTAAACCCGGAACATATATCACATTGTTAGGGTTTGAATAACATCATTATACAATTGGATCTTTACCGCTCTTATCTTAAATGCTCATCAATTTGCATTCTCTCCTATAAGAATAGATCCATCAACAATAAGAATTATTTGCGTAAACCAATCTCTAAATGAACACATGATAAGAAGAATCTGAATCCCGATACCATGAATCATCAACCCAATTCATACCTGTAGTAACCAAAAGTGATTCTCCATCATTTGAATCCGAGCTTTCTTGCACACTACCTCCTTTTGATTCTGATTCTTTTGCTTTTCTTTCTACTTTGGCACGTCGCTCCTTCTCGATCCCTTCGATATGGATCTAAGCTTTCCATCAAAGTACTCGGAGCAATCTCCTATTCGTGACATCAAGTAACACTTTTTAATCATTGCTGTCTCACGGAGTTTAACACTCTTTCCTGTCAATCCTTAAAGTCGTTTATCCATCAAACACTTCAATCTGGCCCGTGATGTTTAAATACATTGCTGTCATCATGAATCTGTTAGTTTTTTCAGTCCCCTAATTTTTAGCCCATCTAACTGATCATATATTCTATTTGCCTCATAAATCTCATTATCAGGAGCACGCTGGAAGAAATGGATCTGAAATCTGACTTCGAATGGCTTCGATATCGCAGAAACATTTTTCTACACTCCAATTGGTCAAACCTTCTTGTTGATCATTGAACTACCCATCTTCTTCTACATATGTGTAGATCTCCTCACAACGAGTTCGTAGGCATAAACGGATCTCCGATTGGACATTAGACGGTCAAGATATTGCAGAAACAATTTTAGCCTTCGATCTCTGGTCAAACTACTTTGACCATACTATGCTAACGTCACTCTGCTAACATCAGCAGTTCACTTGCTTCAAGCAGGCTGGATTATTACAAACAGGCTAGGTCGACCTGACCTGAACTCGAGCCCACTTGGCATCTAGGCTGGGCTCTGCTGTGAGACGGGTCAGGTCAGCTTGACCCCAACCAAACTTGACCTAGGTTAACAAACCTAAGCCACTGGATGGTTTCCTCTTCGTTGTGTCTCTGCAACAGCAACAGGGACGGAATTGACCTCTGCCCTCTTCCTTTGCTGCGACAGCGAGACGACTGAATGCGGCGAGCAACCTCAACTGGCGTGGAGCGGCGATTCCCACGACAATGGACAGTTTGCAAATGGCGACTAAGGCGGTGGCGAGCCCTTTTCTGGTATTCTTCTTCTCTCTTTACAACAATTTTTCTAAATAGAAAAACAAAAGTAGCAGCCACATATGGTTTGCAAGGTCCTTTTCTTCAATCTGAACCTCTTTTACAGCGATGCAACAAAAACCATCCTTTTGCTCTGTCTTAGAACCGGCCTACTAGAGGAACTCAATCCCTTTCTTCTTCCTCTGGCAGATCGGCACACTAGTCCAGATCTTTGCGTTTCTCAACTCTAAGAGCAGCGATTGGCAACAGTGAGGGCCTTGACACGTGGCCTAATTCAAGATCTGCACATGATCTTTAACCACGGCTACCTGTGTCTTCTTTGCACTGCTAAGCGTTTTTAACGTTCTGTAAATAGGAAGGCCGATACCTCAGTATTCTTCTCAGTCACCGACCTGCAACAGATCACCAGGGTGTCTTCACCCAAGAACACTCGTGCCCCTTTTTCAACCTACTATGGCCACTTGGAACGAATTGCTGATCCCTTTCTTTCGCTAAAGCAGCGCAGCGGAAACTACCCGCGACCAACGGATCAACTACAATGAACACACAATTATACTATCAAGCAATCACACACAAGAACATAGTAATTTTACGTGGTTTGGCAACCTTGCTTATGTCCACGGAGGAAAGAACTCATCTATCATGATCCCATCTCAATCCCCTCAGGATCAAAGGTTACAATACATCAATATATATAGTTCATGCTTTCTTGGCCAACAAAAAAACACATACATAATGACTAAAGTACCCCTAACCATGAACATCGGTTTTGGCTAAACTAGACGACCGATCCAGTTAAACCGAAATACAAGACAAAACCCAGCATCTTCCTCTCATTTATTATCTGCGTTCTCTTTTGTATTAAATTTAAACGTGAGGGCTGTAGATGATTCGGTCCAAGCCAAGGCAGATAATATCTCTCTCTTTGTTTACTCCGTTGGCACATTGTCTGGAGTTGTAGGAGTCCTTCAGTTCATAAGCCAACAAGGTTTAGGTGGAGAAGGCCTGATAGAGGGTAAAATAATATCCTTGAGTGTGTTCATTTCCCTCATTGCTTTTGCTACATCACTGTCCCTCCCTCCCCGTTATAACACCATCTGCTGCCACCTCTGCTTCCTCTTCTTTGTATTTTCATGTGCATTGCTCCTTTACCCCTTGTTCCCCATCAATTCCTTTTGGGTGCCTGACATCACCTACGTTTTCCCTTTCCATTTAGTTCAATTACTATTGCCAGCCTTTCTTCAACGGTCTCTGCCATAGCTGTGGTGGGCCACTTGGAATGCAATATGTGGTGCTGAGTGTAAGGCCCACTTTGCCATAGTTAGGTCCCTCCAAGCTCCCCTACTAACAATAAGCAGTAGTGTGATGACACCCAAAGGCAATTCGGGAAGATCCACCTCTTATTTTTCTTCTTCCTCCTCATTAGGTGCACCTGCATGCATCATAGAGTAATGGGGATGTCAAGATTAATATGTTCCTATTTGCTACTCAGTTACTACTTTGTTTCTGGTTTGAATCACGTACAAAAAAGATGTAACGTCTGGTTCCCTAATTAGAGGTTGATTGCTAATTTTTCATGTTTTATGTTGATTAATAATGTTTTAATCTTAATTGTACCTTGGATAGGTAGATTGGTGGGACCCTATTTAGGGTTGTAAACCGGCTGGTTCCGGTTTGGGTCCATGGTGGACTTAGAACCGAAACCGTTAGTAAGAAGACGGACCCAGAACTGGAATTGGAACCGGTTCTGAACCAATTTCTTTGATTTGAAACTAGAATCGTTAAGGAGTGGATGGGCCCGGGACTGGAACCATTTCTTGGGGCGGGTTTGGGTCCGGGTCTGGGTTTATGTAGAGAATGTTTTAAAGAAAAGCTAATTTTTAGAAAAAAATTTAAAAATTGGGGTAATATATTAGGGCTCGGGTCCATAGGTCGGAAACAATGTGGAATCGGACCTGGAACCATTTACGTCACGGGTCACATAGGAATCATACCCAGACCCATTTACTTATTGGTTCCTAAATAAGGACCCAAACTCAGTTATTAACGGGTCGGAACCTTTGGATAATCGGAGAATCGGGTACCAATTTACAACCCTAACCCTACTCTTAATTGGATGGCATTGAGGACCAAATTGTCATTTAGCTAGTTAATCTTGCACCACCGTATCATTTCATTAATTATATCATGTGCATTTATTAATGAGTATCATTATCCCTTAGAGGACCCATTTCATTTAAACCTAAGTCACCTATGTAGGACTCCTATAACCTCTTTTTGCAAATAACCTAAACCTATTGGACTTACTAGCAAATGACCAAAGTATCCTAGCAACTCTAGCTTTATATGAAGATATACTTCCAAAGCAAGAGCTTCCTTGTGTCTCCTAGCTAAAACCCTAGCCCCCATATTCATTTTCCTTCCTCCTTCAAGCTTCGAGTATGTGAGAGAGAAATTCTAACCCCATTAGAAGTTGTCTTCATCTTCTCCTCCACATTCCCTTTTACTTGAAGTTCATTTGGAGTGAAAAGCTCTATCTTCACTTTTACACAACTTTCAAGGTAAGAAACCCAATCTATCTTGTTATCTGTGCCCATTTGAATAGTGTAGAGTGCTTTTCCTAACTTGTCACTCATCATATCATCTTTTCATGGAATTTATCTCATCATTCATTTCTTTTTCATATTATTCTATGATTAGGGATTTATTTGAGCTCGAGATTTTGGGGCTTGCACTAGAAAAACTTTGATTTGGATTTTGAGAGCACCTAAGGTCCTAAGGTAAGTTTAAGGAAGTAGTAACATAGATGGTTGTATTTAAGTTTGATTCCTTGAGATTTCTATTCTTTAGTATATTGGTACACCTCATCATCTTCTTGTTTTCATAAATGAGGATGTCATGGTGGGTGAAAATGGATTTTAAATGGAGTAAATGAGGAATTGGATTGAATAATTTGGAATGGGGTTGAAATGATAATAAATGTGAAAGATTCGGGCTACTATTACATGTATTAAGACAGGTGGAAGTGTGGAATCGAAGGTGTAGAAATCCAGACGTAAAATAGGGTTGTAGAACTAGGTTTCGCGTGTAAGTGCTCGAGCAGCCTCAAGCGCGCTCGAGCGCACATTTAAAACTCTTAGTTCATTCAAAGAAAAGTGTGCCAGGCTCAAGTGCGTGTGAAGGGCACTCAAGCACACTAACCTCTGTGAGACCCCACTCGAGCGCACACCCAAATTGCTGTTTTTAATTAATTAATTATTTATTTATTTATTATTCCACTTCCCATTTGAATTGGAATGGCTGTAACTAACCCTTAATTAGGCACATTTTGGACTTGACCCATGGTCAAGTGTTACTTTGGAATATTAAATTAACTCAAGACTATGTAGGACCTTGTTTCCTAGAGCTATTATACCTTAAACCTTGTCGAACGAAATCAAATAGGGTAAATAAGGAAAGTATTAACTATCACTCATCTTCGTTAGATGACTCACTTCATTTTAATGGAATGACCTTCGTGTACAGGTGAAAGTTTTAGAATGCCCATGAGTTATTCTAGAGTGTGATTCGATTACTACTTCTATGCAGTAGAATAATAAAAGCAATTAATCGTATATAGAAGAAAACACACAATTTTAACGTGGAAACCAAAACGGGAAAAAGCCACAAGTCCAAAGTAGACAAAATCAATCATTAACTTCTGCAGTACAAAATATACTCACAATCCTACAACTAATCCCACGACACAAGGCGTTGTAGTTGTTCTTAATAGATCTCCACAGCACGCAGTCCCTTGGTACCTCTCTATTAGTTCCTTGATCTCCACAATGAACAAGTCTCTTCAATAAGAGAATAATCTTCTACAAGGAAGTAGAAGTCATAAATTTAGAACTTAAAGCTTTCTGCCCAATCTCTTATGGAAGCTATAGATAATCTCTTCTAGAGCAATCTCAACTCAGAGTAAAAAGAGCTCTATGTATTGTGTTGTACTTAGGGTTAAGAGAGAACTCTTTTATATAGCCCAAAAATCATGCCTTAGGTTTAGAAATCAAATCCAAGTGAAAAAGGCAATTCTGACACAAATAGAAAAGGTTTTCGTAGATGTTGATGGGCTTCTACTGTCTGTGCGCTCGAGCACGGTTAAATAGGCATTTAAGGGGGCTCGCCATTGTCTTGGGCGCTCTCAAACTCGTGCTCAAGTGCGCAGAATTTTCCTATGTGTAATAGCAAATTTTCCGAGGCTATAACTTTATTGTTTAAGTTTCAATTTATATAATTTGGGCTCTAGGGATGTCTACTCGAAATGAGCTTTTAAATGGTGGGTAGCTTACCTATATCTGATGCTTAGTTTTTGAGATATGACCTTTTTAATCCATGTTGTCCTAAGAAACAAACACTTCAATTTGCTTTCTCTTTAATTCAGCTTATCTAGCGCACAACTATAGTCTATTTTAAATGTAAAATACAGCTCAATGGACCTAAGTTTTGTTTAACCAATGAATTAGCCAATACAAAAATCCTAACAATGGGTATAAGAATCCCGGTGTCTAAATTCATATACAATGCGACACTAAGATTTTGGTAACATGTGGCATTGAGAACCTTATGGTCTTGCTGAACTGGAAAGTTAAGATCACGAACATCTTAATTAGCTTGGTTTGTAATCTATCCATGTTTCTTAAGTAATTGGAAACTTTTGCTTATTTCTATGACTTTGTTATCCTTCATTTACTTGTGTTATCGGTTTAGTTATGTTTCTTTATTTTCTTCACACATTGCATTTGTTATTACTGTTCGTTACTGATGTCATGATGTTTTAGTTATTGAAAATAATGTGTATATAAGTTCTGTTAAAAAAGTAAGTATTAGAACACGATGGTGTTATATGTTCTGTTTTTATTGATTAATGGAGTCGGCACCATTGAGCTTGGCTCTATGAGGCCTGGCGGGGCCAAATATGGGTTGAATTTGTGTGCCACTGCAGTTGGTTTATTTATGGAGTGAGTCGATGCCCAAGGGCAAATATGGGTTGAATTTGTGCACCACTGCAGTTGGTTTATTTATAGTGTGAGTCGATGCTCCTTTGAGCAATCAGATTAGCTATCTGATCTCCCGATTTATTTGTTATATATCTCTCTATGGGGAGGCTTGTAGCCATGAGGTTTGCCAATTAGGCATTATATTTCTTGTTATCTTGATTCCTCACATTATGCTTTATCCTATGTTAACATGTTTAGCTTAATCAACATGCCTCTAACTCTATTTGAAACAACATATTTTGTGTATTACTTGCCTATTTCTTATTGAATTGTCGTACTCAGGGTATTACCTTTAGTGTTGCAAGACTCGACCTCAGTATAGACCCGATTATCAACACTCTCCCAAAATTTGCCACAGCGGTACACTTAAAATTAGATGAGCGAGAACCGGATGACGTTTTTTGCTAGTCATCTATCCGTAGAGCGACATGAGTCTTGTTGAGCATCTAGGATTTTAGATACAGTAGCTCGTTTTATCATCTTATCATAACATTGGGCTTTGTTTATGTTTATTTTATTTGGAGGATATGTATTATACTTTCGGTCTTAATTTGCAAATCAACTGTAGGTCACACTATTTGTTTGGAAGAAACATAGATAAAACAAGTGAAAATAAGTGATGTCGTCTATTTTATAGATGAATTGTCTGTGTAATTTGAGATACCAGCATAAGCGAACATGGTAGTTTAAGCAATATGCGGATTTGTCATTTGTTACACTAAATGCATATATAATCAATGCATACAAATTTGATTAATACATTAGTACTTTCCTTTTGCGTGCTTGTTCTCTGTTGGATGAGTTCGTGACATGTAAGGTTTATGCTTTATTTATCCCGAGTTAGCCGTTTTAAATTGTATTTCTAAAAGTGTGCACCATTCCGAAAGGCAATCATCAAGAAGAATTGTATGTATCTGCCAAAGTTGGAGTCAATGACGGGCTTTCTTTCGAAGGATTAAGGTGACAAGTTAGCATATGAGTTGGTAATTGGCATGGTTTCAGTGCCAATGTTTTCGAGATCGGATCCTCTTATTAAAATCCCCACGTGGTCCCACCACATCACCACAGGTAACTAGGCATGCATTGCCTGATGTGGTGGGTCTGATTGGACCTACCATTGTCGTTGTGTAATTCTTTTTTACAGTGGATATCGATTCAATTTTTCAAATATATTTTGTTTCTAATGGGCAAGATTAGTATTTGCACCTTTCTTTTTTTTTTCTTTATTAGTAATTCTATATAGATATATCCAAGTTCCAACCCCCTCGATCGGAGAGGGAAGGAAAGGGGTGGGGTGTGGGGAGGCGGTGGACTAGAGAGGGACCAGAGAGGTAGAGGGGGAGAAAGAGAGAAGTGGGAGGGTGGGGAAGATAGATAGAGAAGAGAGGGGGAAGAGAGGGAGGGGAGGGAGAGGGGTACTCTGTTAGATTTACCATAATCACATGATTAATTTTAATGGATCAAATCGGAATAATACAATATATCCTTAACAGCACCCTCTCCATAAGCACTCTCGATGCCTTGCTCGTCGTTCTCCTAGTTTATCAGCTCACCACGGAACCTCGAACAGATGGAACAACTCTCCCAACGACTTGATAACTCTTTGGATTGACTGACCGGCATGATCGTAGGCGAGATACTCTGCACATGCCTGAACTGTTGCATGGTCCGATTCGCAAGCTGCATCTCCACAATCTGTGGCAAACATCTAGAGGTGGGTTTCACCCGTAGAGTCAAAGGCAGCATGTGTTGATAGGCGAGCATGATATGTGACTCGAAAATTAGGATATGGATTTGAATCCGGAACAAATTACATGCATATCTGGCTCCATCGTATGTTGAGCGTGTGGAGAAAAATAAGCTATTTACGCACAGAGTTTATAACTCACTCTATTTCTCTTTAATGCGTGCAGGTGATAAGAGAGCCAAGTAGTAATCTCTTTAAGTGAAGCAAGTTACTCTAGACTTATATATTTATAGATCTCTATGATAGTTTCCTTTTCATCATGGAACTATTAACTTAATTAGGATTATCCTTCTTATTAGTAATTTGAGTAGGAAGAAACTGTTAGTTTCCAAGTCCAATAGGATTTCCAAATACCAAATAGTAACCATTATCCCTCGATCAGAGCGGCCGATCATTGCCAGAGGAGGAGGGGGAGGTGGTGCAAGGGAGGAGAGAGGAGGAGGAGGTGGAAAGAGGGTGGGGGCGTTTGGGTAATTTTATGGATTATTTTCCTTTTAAATGATGTGTGGGGAGTGAAATTTTTGTGGTGCCAGTAGAAGGTCTCCTTCAAAATATTAATATAGATATATATAAAGGGTTTTTAAGAAGACTAGAGAGGGCGTTTGTAGTTTTTTTTTTCTCCCTCTTAGTTGAGAGATTTTTGTGGGGTTTTTTACTTTTCTTAAGGGTGTTTCTTTACTAGAATTTTTGAAAATTTTGCCAGAAGTATTTTGAAATTCCTCAACATGATGGAATTCCTGAATGCTTAAATGGAATTTCTAAATGCCCTTTTTCATTTGAGTATTCAGAAATTAAAAAAAAGCGAGTAGAATTCCATGAATTTCAAATGTCATTTAAGACCTTTTAATTAGTCAAAATTTTGCAATTCTATCGCATAAATATGACATTTGCAAACGTGAGGGATAAGAAGTTAAATTAGCTAAATCTACTAGTGCGAACTAACATAATCTGAATTGGATCTTCGATTGGGGATTACTACACTCCTCAACTCCTACTTAAATATGTAATACCAATGGGCCAATCAATATAATGGTGTAGAGAGGAGCTCTAACCACTAAAACCCTACAAATAGGTCTTCATAGATTACTCTTTTCCAATCATGGAGTCTTACTTCTATTAGGAACACTACTACGTATGCAACTTTGGGCTATGACAATAATTGGCCAGACCATCGTTTATTTATTCCATATATAGAAATATATAAAGGATTTTACTAGAAATTTTTATTGAGTATTGTAGACCAACAAGGACCCAAAACATCTCTATCTGCTACAGTGGTCATAGGGCACTTTTTTTTTTGCCAAGTGGTGTATCCCTACTCATCTGCTTACTTTTTATTCTCCTTTAACCTTTACCAGCTAACCTTGCATAACCTCGTACCTGCACAATGGCCTTGGACTTGGATGCAAGTGGAAGTTTGTCATCGAAATCACCCCACTCTCATATATTGCCCATCTTAACCCATTATTTCTCACTTCCCTTCTCTCACAACCTAAATATAAATCCATCTGAACTCATTCATATTATTCTAAAAATATTTTTTCATGCTAAAGAAATAACCAACTACTAGCTTGGTATTGCCATTTTTGTGTTTGGGTGTGCATTTTATTTTGTATTTTTATGTGGTGCATTGGCTTCCTGGCTGAAAGTAATGACCCGAGGATTGATCCTTGGGCATACATGATGCGGAGGTTCCATTGCCACTCACCCATGAGTGTGTCGGGTTGGCTGGTCACATCTATGTTCGTATTTATTACATTCCTTTGACAGTTGACAAAAAAGCAATATTGTTGTCTCTATATATTGGTAGGGGTTCCCATGGCTGTCATTCCCAACTCGACCAGCATTTGTGGGCTTTGATGAGTATAGGGGTGCGCATGGGCCAGTTGAGCCCAATTTGGGTCAGGCTTCGGACAAATGTTACAATAGATGGGCCGGTCTCCGATTTTATATCTAGGACAATCCTGGACTCAACGGTAGTTAGCGCAAATTCCAGCTTGGCTATAAAAATAATTATAAGTAGAGGTGAGGAGGAGACTTGAACGCATGAAAAAAAATCACATGACGGAGTTTCTATGGGTTCCTTTTTTTATATTATATAAATTTAACTCAGGTTGGGCTCAGGGCTCATCAATTTAAGGTGGGTTGGGCTTAAGCCAGCCAATCCTAGACCGACTTGGACATTCCCCAGCCCAGCTTATCCCAGCTCATGAACAACCCTAGATGGATCGTCCGCTTGACATAGGCCTATAGCTGTCTACATCCAAAGGGTTGGGCATTGGCCTCACATAGATATTTTACAAGTGAGCTAACAGTGGGCTTGAATTGAAGCCCATCAGTTGTTCGCATGCCAAATGTTAGGACTGACGTCAAAATTGTCTTTGTTCTCAACAATCTTTCACTGGCCCAACTTGGACTATGAACAACCTTGAAAGATAGCGCTAGTCTATGAAAGGACATATATCTATCTATTTAAAGCTATTTTTAATAAAATTTTTCTTAATTTTTTAAAAATACCCAAATTACATTTCAATGAAATAAAACCTTCTTCACTTCCTCCATATATCTATCCCGTTGTGCCACACCATGACAGGGTCACATCCTCGACCTCAAAGAACTTCCAAACCTTTTGCTTAGCTTCAAAAGGGGCACATAGTATGAATGAGAGAGAATACATCTATATATATTGAAAGTTCTTTGAGGTCATGGGGCCCCAGGGTGGATGTAACCCTTTTGAAGCTAAGCAAATGGGGTGGTGATAAGTCCTAAAAAACACAACATTTCATGCATAATTTCAGAAGTTTTAAGGACTTATGCTTTAGAAAACTATTTATTTAATTAAAAATCATGTTTTTATGGATTTAAAAACAATTGTAGTGCTTTTATAAAAAAAATCCATTCAAAATTAGTCATTTTTCCATAAAATCATAAAATTCTCCACTTCGGATTTCTATTTTTGGGAGGAATTTTTCAAATCATATTTTCACGTGAAAAGATAAATATTTTTTTAACATCATTGAGTAATTTAAAATAAAAACATATGCAATGATATAATTTAGTATCGTCATTTTATGTGAATTAGGCCCATATAAGCACATTTGTGACTTTTAGTAAAAATTACTATTTTAAAATTACTACAGTAAAATCACTTTTCATTGTAGGAAAATTATAAAAAAAAGAAAAGAAAAAGAAAAAGAGGCCCATGCCAGAAGCTCGATCCCAAGCCAGCTTGGGCATCCCACATGACCCATATTCAATCAAAACTTCTCACAAAGATGGGTTCCATGAAGATTAAATCCCCACCATGGAAACAAAGATCAAGCCTAAGAGGAGGGAATTCCCAAAGAGATAAAGATCATTGCTGAAATTTAATATTTGAATTAGCAAAGAAGATTTGAAATACACAACAACAACCAAATCTCGTTCAAAATTTATGAAGTTGAGTGAGATAAAGTTGGTGGGACGTTGGATATGAATAAAGACCAACTCCTCTCCATTTTTCCGGATTCCACATTATACCTCATCTCTGGCCATTCCAGGTGACAGAAAAAGCCAAAAAAAAAAACAAAAAACAGAGAGAGAGAGATGACCATGCTACATGTACAGAACACAACACCACACAACAGCATTCTCTCTCCACCATTCCATTCTCCTCACCCCCATCTACCTTTAGGGACCCATGCCTCTCTCTACATCCATCACATCTCTCCCCTCTAGCTATTTAAAGTGGGTCCTCCTCCATCCATTCCATCTTCTTCCTTGATATATGTTGGTGAAGTTTAAGAGATGATGTGTACTGCAGTGCTGGTACTCTCTTGGTTTGGTGTTTCATGTGACTAGAGTAAAGTGAGTTTATTATTATTATTATTATTATTTGTTGATTTAATATTTTTGGGTTCTTGTTCATGCTTTAGTGATGTATAATGAATTAAACAAATATTTATAAGTTGTAGTAATTTATTTTACTAGATTGATACACTATGTTCATGCAGTGTGACAAATTGTGTTTGGCAATACAGTTCTGAGTTATTATTTGACCCTAAGCATGAAATTCAAAAATTAATGATCTTAAATCTATATTATTATTATTATTGTTTTTTATTTTTATGTTTCTAAATTTTATTCTAATTCAATTTATTTATATGACATTAATGGTTTGATCCCTTTTATGTTTTTGTATTCTTGAAATTAGGATCTTCTAGCTTAGATTTTTAGTTTAGGTTTTATTTGGAATTGTTATTTTAATTGTGACTTGTGATTAATTTTAATTTTTAGTTTGATAAATAATTTATTTTGTATAGATTCTTAATAGGCTAGCACTAGTTTTCAATTAGAATAAAATTTTACGAATTTTAGCTCTATGTGAATATAATTTTCAACTCATTAAATAAAACTACATGAAAAGTTATATTTGAGGTCCTAACATTAAAAGTGAAACTTTTGACATTGGAGTGGCTGTGACAATTTGGGGTGGATGTGACAAAGTTAAACTGTCAAAACAACTTTGTGCGGAACCCTGTCAAACAATTTTGACAATTGTTTCCTCGGCTTCCGGAAGACTAGGGCACAATTTTGTAACGTCACAAAGTTGTTTTGTCAAAGGGTTTCGTAGGCCCTGTCAAACAACATTGTCAAAATTGTTTGACAGGGTTTCGCACAGGAAAACAACTTTGTGCGGAACCCTGTCAAACAATTTTGACAAAGTTGTTTGACAGGTTCCACGGAACCCTTTGACAAAACAACTTTGCGGAATCTTGTCGAACAATTTTGACAAAGTTGTTTGACAGGCTCCACGGAACCCTTTGACAAAACAACTTTGTGACGTCACAAAATTGTTCCCTGGGAAGACTAGGGAACAATTTTGTGACGTTCCGCACAAAGTATTTTTCGCATGATGACTGGTCATATCCACGACCTCAAAGAACTGTCAATATATAGATATGTGCCCTCTCGTTCAGACTTTCATACAGCATCCTACAACACTCTTTTTCTGCCCTGGCTTGCCTCCCGTTATTCACCGTGTTTTAGGTTTGTTTTGAATTTAACTGAAAATGGCTGAAGGTGATTTAGTCCAGCAAAGAGCACATCACCAATCTCTCGGCCTCTATGGTTTTAGCATACTCTCTGCAGTTGTAGGACTCTTCCAATCCATAAAACAAGGGTCTGGAGGGGTAGAGGAGAAGATCATATCCCTGAGCGTGTCCATCTCCCTCATTGCATTTGCTGCATCAGTGGTTGATCTTAATGATCTCCCACAACGTTATACCACCATCTCGTGCCGCATCTCCTTTTTCTTTTCGGTACTGGCCTGTTCGTTTCTCCTTTCCCCATTAGTCCCCCACAAGCTCCTTTGGGTTCCCCATCTCGCTTGTGCTTTCCCTCTCCTTCATTTACTTCAATTGCTGCCCGCCCCTCTGCAACGCTCTCTCCAACAGCTCTGCCGGGACACTTGGAATGCAATCCGTCATGTCGGATGTCGGGCCTACCAAGCTCTCGCACCAACATGCAACGGCCATTCTGAAATATCCTCCTCCTCCTCCTCTTCTTCTTCGTCAGCTGCACCTGCGGACAGCATAGAGGAAGAGCAGGCTCATGTTGTTTAAGGTTATAATAATAATATAAGCCAGTGATATGTACGCTTAGTTTAGTCAGTTTTTCTCCTTTCAATTTTAGCATTACTAATTTCCTGTGCGTCACGAGCTACATATATAGTCGCTCTGTTCTGGTTTGATATATATAATAATAATATAGCTTGCTGGATGTGCGATTTGGGTTTCTAGTTATACCAATCGGTGTCCCAAATGAAATGAATTGATGCTTAATCGGAAGTATGGTGTACAGAGCATGTAGCTAATGAATTTTAAATTTAAGAATCATACGCCCACGTTTAATATCACAACACTAATTGCACATGTCTCTGATGCTTCAGAAGGCAAAAGGGGTCGAAACATTGAGATTTGAGTGCTTTTCAGTTTATCCAAAGAGATTGGATGTAAGAGCGTTTCTTGTGCCGTTAATTACTGCAGATTTCACTATCAGGTAAAAATTTGGCATCTTGGTTCTGAGTTTCAGTCAGGGTGTGCGAATGCAGACGTTTTATGCCATGAGATTGAACGTACAGTTCTATTTCAATTCAAAACGCGAACAAAAATCCGTTATTAGTGATTGGAATGTGTTAATTAAGATGGATATATTTGTCTCTACAAATCACTCCCCTAATGAATGTGTAACCCATTGATACGAGGGTGTCTTCGCTAATTCTCGACTTTTGCATTTGGTTAACCTGAATTACCTACTATAATTTTTTTCTTTTCTCATTCTTTGCCATACCCAATCGAGGGAGTCACAGATTTACACGTAACTTGACTAAAAATGCAGGGCAACTAAGTCGTGAGGCAAAAGGGCCCGACCCAAAATGGAATTTTTTTTTTTTGCCTCTCCTTCCCAAGATTACTTTTTACACAGTGGCGCCCCTTTAAGTCGAGTTGGCATTAGTGTTGAAGGTTGATCCTTAGAAGACTAAGGCCATCTTTGATATGCCTTCTCCAAGAATCTGAGAGAACTACAACGTGTTAGTGGACGTCTCTTGTACATCCGACGATTTCTAAGAACAAGAAGACTTAAAAACGAGAGATACATGAGCCGAAGTCACTTGGAGAAAGAAGATATAGAAGAGAGCAGAGCAAATATAATGGAATTATAACAGGGCTTGGCGGAATAGGAATACTGGGAAAAGGCAGTGACTAGATTGTCACTGCGCCTAATTGAAACTCTCCAAACTACCCCCATCCCTTCTCTCCCTACACACCTTCTCTTTCCCTCTCCCCTCTCTCCTTCCCCCTTCCTCTCATGCCGGTGGTGACCTCCGGCCGGCGGAGGGGAGTCTCTCTCCCTATCTTGTACTTCCTAGGTCTGCCCGTGAATCCTAGTCTTCATATTATCATTCTTGAATATGTTCAGTTGTTCCTGTAAATTGCATCTTGGATTGCTTGTGCCCCTGAAGAAAATTCTAATTCTAAACTTTCAATCAATCTCTGTCACCCTAGTTTTAATCAATTATAGTGGAAAAGGTTTATTCATAAATCATACATCCATCTTCTGGATCAGAGGTTTAAAATCCTAACCCAATTGGACCAGGCCTTCTTCATAGCGTCCAATTTGACCCAAAGTGTCTACTCAGTCAAGTTCGTTTGGAACTGGTTAAAAGCCCGGGAAGAACCAGGTAGTGGTACCAACCATCTGATCAGTGGTGAGTTAATGGATGGTACACATTAAAACAGAAATGGCAGGGTGCCACCTCTGCGGCTGTGCCTCCTCTCTATCTCCAGCTGCTGAAATGAAAGAATCTTTTTTTTTTAAAACCTTTCTTTTAGTTTAAAAAACTGTACATTTGGGTTTTATAAAGTGCTGATGTAATGTTAATAGGTGAGAACTTCAACCACTAACTCAATAGTGTTAACAATAGATTGAAAATATTCGGCAGCTTATCCAAAGCACCCTCTTTTTTTCTTTATACACATGACTCACTCTCAATCAATCCAATCCCCTCAGAAGTACTTGTCCTTTTAAGCTAAGCACCATCCATGTTCGATGCTCACTTGGATACCATTGAATTTTATTACAATAAATTTTCACACGTTCAACTTAAAGAAATTCAAAAAGAGACAAGACTTTTTCCACATTCATCGGTGTGAAAAGTCCCATACACGGAGGATGGCAAGGGACAAGTGGCTGCCTCTCTCCACAAGAATGGATTAAGATGAATTTTGATGGTCTTTTTGACAAAGCCAACCTAAACAATGCGGGTATAAGCGTGGCGTTCTGTAACCAGTTAGAGCTTATTCAGCTAGCCTATGCAAGCCAAATTCAAGCATCAAGCTCCATAGAAGCAGAAATGCTAGCTCTCTTGGAAGAAATAACCTAGTGCAAGGAGTACATACTATAAAATGTCATCTGCGAAGGAGATGCACAATCACTTTTACAAGACATCATGGATGAGAACAACCCCTCTTGGCACCTCTTTCCAATTTGAAAAAGGATTCTATCTAACATAAAGGAGATAAATAGCTAGCAAATTAACCTCTATAGGCAAGAGGCCAACCTATTAGTTGATGCCCTATCCTATCTCAAGCCCCCAACAATGATACTTTGCCATTCATGTGTTCCTCTCTCTTGTCTTCATGCTTATATATAAGAAATGGACCCGTGCGACTATCTTTTGGTTGGTGCAGAGCACTTTGACGATGTGCAGATGGAGGGATCTTAGGGCTAAGGATGACCTATACCTCTAAGTCCAAGGGAATCGGGCTAATTTTGTCAAGATAGTGGTTCCTGGGTTTGCCTACTTTAGGATATGTTCCTCCAAGCCCTATGTTTGACTAACTTGCGTGTATCTTAAGGACTCTTGTATGCTTGCTTCCATTAATGCACTCCTAACAGAAAAACAAAAAGTCCCGCGGTATTGAGGATCAGATAATTTCCAAGTTAAAGCCTTGCTTTTGTGGCTGCCCTCTAGACCACATTTGACCTATTGAAACAAGATTGTTGCACCAAAATTTACTTGTAATTCAAGTGGCTAGGGTCCATGCTCTATATAATTAGCTTTGATATTTTTTTGCTAAATAATTACAAATACATATCTGAGTACTGTAGCGGTTTCAAGTTTTAGCTTTTTACAAATGCCCAATAAAAAAAAATCAAAATTGACAAGAATTTGATCAAAATTGAATTCAAAACCCTTCGCTTTAATATAGTAGATATATTTAACACTTATAATCTGTTTTAGTAGTAGACAGGAATCCAGACCCAAATCAAAAGGCTAAGACTTCTCATGGGCCAGGCCAGTCCGGGCCTTCCAGTATTAAGCTGGATCTGGTCTCTGCAAAGCCCATGAGGTAAACAGGACAAATTATTAAATGGGCCTGGTCTGGGCATATGTTTATCCTTAAAGATCCAGCCAAACGCAAGTGATGACCCTTAGGCATACATGATGCCGAGGTTCCAATGCCACTCGCCCATGACTGTGTCAAGTTGGCTGGTCACATTTGCGTTCATATATATTTACATCCCTTGGACATTTGCCAAAAAAGCAACATTGTTGTCTTTGTTGTCTCTAATATGGGTTTCCATGACCGTCATTCCCATCTCAGACCAGCACTTGTGGGCTTTGATGGGTATAGGGATGCTCATGGGACGGGTAAACCCAATTAGGGTTGGGGCTTCGGACTTATTTCCAACAGATGGGCCTGTCTCAGATATTAAATCCAGCTGGACTCAATGGTAGAGAACGCAAATTTCCGGCTTGCGTATGAAAATAATTATAAGTGGAGGTGAGGGTCACATGACCAAGCCAAGCAATAAAAAACCCCAAAAGTTGTAAGGGCTCCTTTTTTTTCATTATATAAATATAACTCGGGTTGTGCTCAAGCCTTGTCAATTTAAGGTGGGCTGGCTCGAGCTAGCCAATTCCGCCCTGACTTGAACATTCCTCAGCCTAGGCCATCCCAGCACATGAACAACCCTAGATGGGTGGTCAACTCTACATAGGCCTATAGTTGTGTACATCCAAAGGGTTGAGCATTGGCGCACATATTCTTATAATGCATAAACTGAGCTGACAATTTGAAGGCGATAGGATTTATACATATATTACAAGTGAGCTCAGGTGGGCTTGAACTGAGGCCCATTGATTGTTCACAAGCCCGAACGTCAGGACTGACGTGAAAATTGTCTTCGTTCTTGGCAAGCTTTCACTGGCCCAACTTGGACCATGAACAACCTTGTAAGGCAGCATTAGTCTATGCAAGGACATCTATCTATTTATAGTTATTTTTGGTAAATTTTCTCCTTAGTTTTTTAAAAATACCCAAATTAAATTTCATTGAAATAAAATCTCTTTCACTTCCTCCATATCTCCACGCATCCTTCACAGGCATTTATATGGTGATTAAAGACAACTAGCGTTTCCACCAAAATCCACTTCATGTAGTGACTGTCAAAATCTTATCATGACTTTAAATGAATGATAATTTGGCTATGTTAAAAAGATTGAAGAATAAAGTCACCACAAAATATCTTTAACTGACTGATTGTCCTAAATTGAATCCATATTTAAAAAACTTGAGGACTGTTTTTTAATGGTTTTGAAAGTAACACTTTTTTTTTCTGAAATACGTTAAAACACTTAAATGATTCTATCGCGGTCTCCTTTCGTTGAAAGTTCTAAAGGCCAGTCGTTTGAAGGTTGAAGGTTTTGCAACCTTCAGTGAGGTTCCAACCTTTCGATGACAAACGTTGTGATCTTCAGGGCTTTGGTTACCTTCAGAATTTTGGACAAAACTAATTATATATAGCCTCTCATTCATGCATCTAGACAGCACCCTCCATTTTCGGGCCTTGGCCTGCCTCCTCTCATTCAGTTTGTTTCAGGTTTGTTTTGAATTTAACTGAAAATGGCTAAAGGTGATTTAGTCCAGCAGTGCAGAGTACATTATCTATCTCTCGGCCTCTATGGTTTTAGCATCATGTGTGCTATTGTAGGACTCCTCCGGTCCATAAAACAAGGGTCTGGAGGGGTATTGGAGAAAATCATATCCCTGAGTGTGTCCATCCCCCTCTTTGCATTTGCTGCATCAGTAGCTCTCCCACCACGTTATATCACCATCTTGTGCCGCATATGCGTCTCCTTCTTTTCAGTACTTACCTGTTCGTTTCTCCTTTCCTCATTCCTCCCGAAGATGCTCTTTTGGGCTCCCCATCTCGCTTGTGCTTTGCCTCTGTTTCAATTGCTACCCGCCTCTCTTCAACGCTCTCTCCAACACCTCTGCCGGGACACTTGGAATGCTATCCGTGATGTCGGACGCCGGGCCCACCAAGCTCTCGCACCAACATCCAACGGCCATCCTGAAATATCATCCTCCTCCTCTTCCTCCTCTTCTTCATCAGCTGCATCTGCTTGCAGCACAGAGGAAGGGCGCGCTAATGTTGTTAATGGATATAATAATAATAATAATAATATTAATAATAGTAATATTGCTTATAATAATAATAATATTAATATTAAAATTAATATTATTATTAGCAGTGATGATGAAGCTTAGTTTAGTCAGTCTTTCTCCTTTCAATTTCAGCATTACTACTTTCTTGTGTTACGAGCTACATGTATAGTTGCTCTGTTTCCGGTTTGATTTATGTAATAAAAAACCGTGATGGACGTGATTTATTTATTTATTTATTTTATCCAACTACCGAATAGAAGGTAATGTGTGGCCAAGTCCCGGTGGCAGATGTTGTGGCATTTGTGATGTATGTTTATAAACTTTAATCCAAAATTACTAATCAATTGAGTGAGAAGTGGACGTATTACTCATGATATTTACATAGGAGAGGGAGGTTGAGATGGCCTTACGGTAATCTGCTTGCTAGTTCAGAGAAATTTTCTTAAATTTTCTTTACAAACATATGCTTCATAGACATACAGGTAATGGAAAGTCCATACCCATCGCAGGAGGGGCGGAAATAACAACCGAGCGCAATAGTAATTTCAGTGGACCCTCAGACGAGTTGCACATGCACATTGGACGTGGGTCATGAGGAGGATCCAGACCATCCATTTACTTCATCCATGTGTGACCCACCTGATGAACGCACAGCCTCCACTATTGGTTGGATTCCATGTGCAGCACAAACCCATTTGTGCCCAAGGAAATTTCTATGCACTTGCCAGGCGCATTTTTCTTTGCAAACCTCCTTAATATCAAATACCAAACCAATGAGGTAAAATGTATCTAATTCCAGTTCTTAGAACATCTAATTAACCTTAGGAGGTCTTGTAAAGATCAATGCATGCGCGCCAAAATATAAAAAATTAGATCTTGTAAAGATTTTAGTCCGTGCCGTCGAGCTAGTTATAATGAAGAACGCAATAGGTTTTAGATTTGGACCTTTAAACTTCTGATTTGAGGATGTGGAGAGGTGGAGAGGGGATCTAACCCAACCACCAAACCAACTCACGGATAATGCTTGCGCTCACATTAATTATGTGATTTGGGCATTTATAATTATGGACCCACATTGGTGGTAGGTGAGCCCGGGCATTTACGGACCCACACGGTGTTAGGACAAGTACACACACATTACTCTCTCTCTCTCTCTCTCTCTCTCTCTCTCTCTCTCTCTCATGATAAATACTCAACTCACGCATTGCACTCCCTCTGCAAGACTCTACGTAGTAACAATGGGGAATCAATATATATTATAAATGAATGGATTTTTAGATCCCACATAGCACACATTGGTGCCAGTAAAACTAGATGAGGAATCAACTCATGCATAATAAGAAATCTATCAGAATAACTCATGTACATGTCCCTCAACCATCTATTTGAACTTTTCCTTAAAATCAAAAGACCGTGAACTATCTAATTTAGCTTTTCCTAAAATCAACATAACTTAAAATAAGAAGAATGCCCCAATTGAGACTTGTTTAATGGAACTTGGCACAGATAAAGCATTTGAAGGTGGTAGTAGCAAAATAAACGGCCTAGTTCAAGTTGATGTCCAAGGTTGAATTTCATTGTCTTCATCTTGCGGCTCAGTCTGAGGTGGTGCTGGCAGTGTTGAACTGCCCTTGCCGTTGAGAGAATGATTGAGGAGAGTTGAAAGGGATAGCGGGGTAGAACCCCGAAACAGAGCTGAAGCTCCTTAGCACAAGAAGACTAATGAAGGCAACGTGAGTAGTGGCGACAATGTTCATTGTTTCTATTGTTGAAAGGGGAAAAAAATCAACCATTAGTATTAGCATATATGTTCATTTTCATAGTAAGATCTATTATAATTAGTTCGATTCAAATGAAAGAAACACCAATGCATGAAAAAGAGTTACTGTAAATAAAATAAAACTGAGTAAATTTTGAGACAATACTGACAAATATTGAGCATTGCTTTAAACTAATTAAGTGGTTACATTTGATTTTTTTCACTATTATATTGTTCTATTTGAAAAGATTCAAAATAGAAAAGTTGTGAATGTTGCAGTAAGGTTGGTAATGAAGTTGATGGTGAGGCTCAAGGTGAGTATGATATTGGGTTTTGATGATGGGTTTAAAAAATTCACATGGTTTCAATGAGGTTTTTTTTATCACTTCACTTTCTTTAAAGAAGTAGAAGTTGTTTTTGTGTGTGTGTAAGGGATCCTACATTGGAAGAGAGCAAATGTTTGGAAGGATATATATGTAGTTCTCTATCTCATTAGTGTTAAGCTATTTTGATCCTTTTGTCACAAGCCCTACGCAAGCATGAGAGTTGGGCTTGGCCAGGGGGACAGGATCCGGAAACCGTTTAACCGGGCTCGTGTTCGTGACTCACAATGATTAAAATGTTTAAATTTGAATTTAAATGAGTAATGTTTTTATTTAAATGTTGATTAATGGGTATTTAACATTGTTTTTAATTTCCAATGGCAATTTTATCGATATAAATTGAGGCATCAGGGGCATAAAAAAAACGCTGCTTTTTAAAGCTCTTCTTCTTCTTCTTCTTTGCCTTTCTCTATTCCCACATTCCTCTGCGAGCATTCTATTTCACTGGAGTTTGATCGGTGCTTGGTGTGCGATCAAGCCAAATCATGTGGAGGCCATTGTATTTTGGGGGCGGTTCATGCTGAGACCTTCTCGCACCTGGGTTTAATCCAAAGGGGCATAACTCGTCTTTAAAAAAGCACTAAATTGACAAGCCTGAATTTAACGCTTCAGTCTGTTGCTGCTGTCGCTACTTATCATCGATTTCTGCCAACATAGCCTTCCTCCACTATGTTGCAGATCGGTATTATTGCTCTAGTTTATTTATCTATTAATTTTAATCATAACCCTTGTTTTGTACCTATAATTTCAACAAGTCTTAGGACGAACAATATGGCTACCTCTACTGTTGAGTTTATGCATTAGGATTTGGTTAGGTTACACAGCTTTGACGGATCAAATTTTCGACGTTGGCAACATAAAGTGTTGTTTTTGTTGACATATCTCAAAGTTGCATATGTCATGACCGAACCATGCCTTGACTGTGAAGGGCAACTAGGTGACTCACATGCATGAAAAAAGTGGAAAGAAGATGACTATTTGTGCAAGGGCCATATCTCAAATTTGGTTGTAGACAATATCTACAACCTTTATTATGATGCTCGATCTGCTCGAGAGCTATGGAAAGCACTTTATAAAAAATATAAAACAGAAGAGTATGAGGCAAAGAAATATGTGGTGTGGGTCGTTACTTGAACTTCAAGATAATAGATGACAAACCCATTTTACGCTAAGTACATGATTTGCAGACCATAGTGAATGAGATTGTTAAGGAAGGGATTCGAGTTGATGAACAGTTTCAAGTGACAACTATAATTAAAAAATTACCATCAACTTAGAAGGACATTCAAAGACCCTTAGAAAAAAAACGAAAGGATTATGCACTAAAACACCTTCAGCGGTACTTGCGGTTTGAAGAAGAAGCCTAGATAAGTAATCAAACTACTCCATCTGAGAATGGTGGAAAGATAAATGTTGTTGACCTAAATTCAAAGGTGATAGGGAAAAACTAGGAAAATTTGATCAACATCTAGGTAGAAACAAGAAAAATAATCCTTCATTCAAACACAAGATGTCCAACCAGAATTAGAAAAAAGTCCAAATAAGAACCAGCACCAAAGGACCAATAAGCCACAGACTCAGGGTGGCTGTTTGCTTGTGGCAAACTAGGCCATTTTGCAAGAGAATGTCATCATCAGGAGAAATTCCTACAGCAGTCCCAAACCAACAAGCCCCAAGCTAATGTCATTGAAGAAGAAAGAATCCCCTCACCAAAATGCTAGGGGGAAAAAAAAGGGCCACCGCACCATTGTAATGAACCTTGACCCATTGGCACCCGGAAAGGACTCCTTGCATAAGATAAAGTACATTTGCTCCTTGGAAAGAGTCTATGGATAGTGAACAGAGATGAGTTTTTAACCTTTATATAGAGATTTAATGCAAATGATCAAGGCCTTTTTTTCCTTCTTTGGTTAAATTACATGGACTTAACTCATGTACTCCCACACACCCCCCATGACCCTTGAGCCCCTGAGCTATGGTGAGAGAAAAAGAAAAGCTCATTTGGATGGGCTCATTGTTACAAACATGCATCCTGTTTCTGGAAAATGCAATGAGGTTAGGACGCTTTTCTAGATATCCATGCAGCTCGTAGTACGTTCTGCTCGCTGTGCTTTAACTTTGTCCTCCTTTATTTAATTGGTTTATCCTCCTTGGAAAGAAAGAAGTGTAAAAAACAGAACAAACCTTTCTTGTATACTTTTATCTTATGTTATTTTATTGAGTATTTTACAAGAAAAAGCTTCTTAGTTGCATACTACATGAAATTAATTTCAGATAAATTTAGTGCATAAAATAGTTTCCCTGAAGCTGATTTTGGTACAAAAAATTTATTTTTTAAAGATATAGAGGAGCAACGCTAGCATCACTCCCCTTTTACACTTCTTCTTCTTATTCTTTCTTCACATTCTTCCTCTCCTTTTTCTATCTCCATTCAAATTACAATTAAATGTAAATGGGGAAGAAAGAAATAGAAAAAGAATAAAGTGTAAAAAAGGGGTGACACTGGCGTTGCTCATCTCCACCTTAAAAAAAAAATTTACAAAAAATCAACTCCAAGGAACCTATTTTGTCCACTAAATTTATCTTTGACTAATTTCGTGCAGTGTCGAATTAGAGAGGTTTTTTTCCTTAAAATCTTCAGTTTTATTACATAAAAATAATACTTTAATTTCAATTAACGGCAGAAAGAAAATATATTTCATGAAAATCATAGCTTTCAATCCAAAGACGGGGGCACCGATTGGTCTAGCTTTCAAATACTATCACTACGGGGTTTACAGCGGACCAATTGAGCATGGACCGGACCGATGGCGTACGGACTCAACCTTCGGATTGGGTGTCAAGGAAATTTCTTTAACAAAAATCTGTATTGACTTGACATTTCAAATATCTGCGGGTCCACTTGAATTAATTTTCACATCCCACCACCCCCCAACAACCAGCGTTCTTCGTTGGTGGGAGCTAGTTTGGGCCCACTGGCTCCCTCACACGGCCTTGCGTGCAAGACATCCGCACCTGATCACAGCTCCACTCGAAGGAAAAAAAAAGGAATCTGCCTTGGGTGAGAAATTTAGCCACCGGCCTCCAATCTGCTCATTGACATCGTCTCTGCATTTTGTCAATCTGAGAAAAATGACAAAATGGCGATTGTTTTGAGTCTAAATTGTCTTGTGTATTATACATCGAACTCATCCCCACCTTAAATGCATTGTTTGATTGCCATTTTTATACTAAAAAAAAAAATCATTTCAGTTATCAAAGTCACTTTGATTGGCCTATTTTTTGCCCCATCTATATTACACACTTAATGTCCATCTTTCCCTGCCTTCTCTGATTCTCTGTGTTCTCTATCGTATTGATTTCAGTGGTGATGGCTGCTGGAGATGATTCTGTCCACCCCAAAGCAGATAACATAACCCTCATTGTTTACTGCTTTGGCATTATGTCTTCTGTCGTAGACATCATTCAGTTCATAAAACAGCAAGGGTCACGGGGAGAAGACCTGACAGAGGGTACAATAATATCCCAGTGCACGTCCATTTCTCTCATTGCTTTGGCAGCATCAGTTTCAGTGGCCCTCCCTCCATCTTATATCGACCTCTGCTGCCTACTGTGCTTCTTCTTTTCCATACTGTCCTGTGCATTCCTCCTCTCCCCATTCGTCCCCAGCAAGCTCTTTTGGCTTCCCTACATTGCCTCCGTTTTTCCTCTCCTCCATTTGCTTCAATTGCTGCTGCCCACCCCTCTTCAACGGTCTCTCCAACAGCTCTGCTGGGCCACTTGGAATGCAATCTGTGATGCTGTGTGTAGGGCCCACCAGGCCATTGTTTGGTCCTTCCAAGCTCTTCTACCAACAACAGACAGCAGTGTGACATCCAACTCTTCTTGTTCCTCAGCTGCTCCTACTCGCATCATAGAGGAGGGGGATGCTCATGTTATCAATGGTGACAGTAATAGTGAGAGTAACAGGTAGTGATATGGAAGCTTGAATCACTCAGTTCTTCTCCATTTTGTGCTAGTATTAGTAATTTGCCCTTTTTTTTTTTTTTGGCACAGTGCCCGGCAAGTCTCAAACCCCCAACCTCCGGGAGCAAACCGTGGTCCTAAGCTGAGGTATCCCTTGGGGTTAAGTTCCTACTTGTTACTAGCTATAGTTACTACTCTGTTTCTGCTTTGATTCACAGATGAAAAAGCATGACGAATTGTGCTTTTTCTTGTACCAAGTACCAAATGAAAGGGATGGATCCACAATAATCGGGAGTATGATATAGGGAACATGTATCTAATAATTTTAAATTTGAAAAATCATATGCTTATGTTTACTATCAGAATTCAAATTACACGTGTCTGTTATAATGCTTAAAAGGAAGATAGAATTATTGAGAACCAGGCTGTAACTCAGCCGGTAGGGAGGAGAAGTGTGTTTTTGTGTGAGTGGATGAGTTCGAGTGCTCCATGTAGCAAAAGAAGCAAAGTTAAATAAAAAGAGAGAAATTGAGACTTAATGATTTCAGTGGAATTATGAGACCCTTAAGTTTTGGCGTGGATGCAAGAGAATTTTTGTCCTTTATCCCTGGCCATCTGCTCATCTGGTTAGTGTTGTGTGTTGTGTGTGGGTGTGTGAATTTAAGTTCCTCGCAAAGTAAAAGAAGAGAATTACCATGCTTCTATGATAAATAATTTTCAGATTCTGTCAGTAGGTCAAAATTTGGCCTTTGAGTGCCAATCAAGGTGTCAAATTTAGATTTTCAATTAATATAGGTTATTATTTGTAATGATGAAAAAGGTGAGTGCTATGTGCAATTCTAAAAAAAGTTGCCGTGGTTATTTGTAATATTTCCTTTTTTTCACTCATACGATTGAGTGGGAAAACATAGAATGCACTTATTGAAAACAGATTATATTCACCCAAAATAGCAGATTCTTCAGAATTCAGGTACTTCATGAATGCGGGCGTTTTTGAACAATGTGGTGATTGTAAAGCTCCATTCAAAATGTGAACTAATACTTCAGTGATTTGAATCCATTGATAAAGATGGGTGCATTTTTATCTCCTCATCACTGGATCCAACATTTAAAAATGGTTTCTTTATGTTTGATTTTGATGAACTATGAAACAATGACTTCTTAATTTGTATTTCGTATGGTGTGTAGCACAGCAAACTTGTGCTGTCAGATAATCACTAATTGAGGCAAATAAATACAGAATGACATATTCATGGTTGGAATGGTAAGGAGCGTCCATAACTAGACTCTATGGTCTCATAGAATTTGGATGTGATTTGCTTCATGGTGTCAGACAGGACATATGTTTGGACAACATAAGATTCTGTAATTACATATCCAATCTAGAGAACACATGCTTATTACTATTCCATGGGGTAACAATTAAGCTCATAATGGAAATATTAGAACACATTATCCCATGAACAACTAAATTGAGTTAGCTTGAATAAATCTACTACGCTAATAACCTATCCTACTGGACTCATGCGATAATAAGGATCTCTTGGGTATCACTCCATTCTTTTCATGTGAGCCCATTCTCTAGGCAACCAATTTATCCAACTAGATCATGGTTAGGATGTGAATCAGGGTATGAGATTGTGTCAGCTACTACGGAGATGCAGAAATGTAGCTGCCTATTTGCACAAAACCTGACAATATGCACAACTAGGATTGAGACTTTTTTCTCTCCCTAGTTGCTACATTTAGCTGCAAATGTTGGATGATTAAAATGAAGTATCCTAATATCATACTGTATGAAAGAGCATCTAATACGCTGGCACGTTGATTCTCCCCCAGTGAGTTTTGGAAGTTTATGGTGTATGCCAGTCTAGCCCATTTTCATGATTTTGGGCCAATACCAAGTGGAGAAATGTATCAATATTCGATTCACAATAGAAATATTCTCTAAATGAATCAAACACTTCCTCTTGAGGAAGATTCTTTCAAAGTATTGTTTGCATGACAATCAATAAAACCAAGTTGAACTTTTGCATTTTTAGAGGATTTCTTTTATCATACTGGGGCTTCTTTATTGTATTACTGGAGCGTATCGATATAGATTCTCCATCCTTACATGTAAGTTAAAGCAGTCTGATTGAGTTTATGGTTTTTAGATGCAATCAATTAATATGAATGTCCATTGTCCACAGATGATGATGGAGAAAATGTTCCAATGCTATGTTTTGGATATCTTGTTTTTCCAAACAATTTGCATTTCTATAGCATCTTTCTTCATGCGTGGCAGGTATGCTTGTTTTCATCACTTTCTTCCTGTAGTATAGCTCTTCAATTGTGTTTCATAATTCCTGCTGTTGTATGTTCTGTGATCATAACATGCATGACTTCTGTTATTTGATTTAGTAAATGGTTGCGCTATTGAAGTACTGAAGTTCTCTGTGTATTGTTTTTTTCTCCATTTGGGATTTGTATAGTCACTATGCCCCCTCCAACTTCTTAAAGTTTTGGTATTGGAGCTGTGTCCTTCTCTAGGGGCAATGGCTAATATGTTTAAGTTGGGTGGGAGCAGTGCTCTATGTTTAAGTTGTTGGGTAATATACTTGGTGTATATTTTGTGATTGTTATAACTTCACACTGTCCTTGCTTGTATTCAAAATCTATCTAGGAAAATGCTCATGGGAGCAGAGAACAATTTGTTTTTAGTTCCATTGTGAGCTCCACTGGATCTTGTTGATATACATAGTTATACCCTTCACTAACTGCTTGAGCTTTTGGTGTTGCTAGTTATTAACATGGTATCAGAGCTCAAGGTCACGAGTTCGAAACCCCTATGAGGCATGTTTACCTCCATCTGTCCTTCTGCTTCATTTGTCTCCCATTCGAGGGGAGGTGTTGATATACATTGTTATACCCTTCACTAACAACTCAAGCTTTTGACGTTACTGGTTATTAACAGATCCATCATAATGTTTGCAGTAACCATGAACATGCTTTAGCAATCTTCTATTTCATTCCAAACTAGAATCAGATAGTGCAGTTTTCACTTTTCTGAGAACACAACACATGTTTCTTCTTGCACTTTTCTTGAATCCATGCAAAAACCAAACTTCACTGACAACATGGGACCATTAGTCAAATCCGGGTCAGCACCCAATGGAAACCGTGCAAGCATACTGTTACTATTACTAAGTTGCTATGACTTGATTGATGCATCTTTTAATTCAAACTGGTGACATGCAATTTGGCTGAGTTGTACAGGTATTGGTGGTGACCAAGTGGCATTTTATCCCATGCATAGACTTTGTTTATCTTCCTAGAAGTTAATGAAGGCTTGGTACTTGCTTGTTCTATGGCATGATTTCATCTGAATATGCTTTTGCATGGGCGCCAACTTTTGCTCTGGAGTTTGCCTCTTAAGATATCTGCAATTTACTATGGAGTAACTGGCTCACAAAATTTCTATTCCTCACTATTTTTCTTTATCAGGTAATTTATGCTTTCATGTACATCTCCTTCTTCAGAGATTCGATGGCATTGCTGTATTTCTCTTACTCCGGTGAGTTTATGTTAGTAAGTAGTTTTTATGGGGGATGGAAACAAAGATTGTCTATGTAGATAGTGAATGTTGGGCACTTTTCTCTGAGTCTCTTACCCAGGTGTTTAATAATTGATTCTTTTGAGTAAAAACTTGTATATTATTTTTATTGATACTATTTTCCTTGTTATTTTTATCCAAAAGTACATGTTTATTGTTATGTCTTTTAATATTATGTCGAATCAATGAATATGTTTTGAGATTTGCCATATCAAATCCCTTGTATTGGTTTCAGATATGGATACACAGTCATTTTGTTTTGAAGGGGGCAATTGGCTTCGTTTCTTGAATTTCCTATCCAAAGGTTTTCCACAATTTTATTCGCATAGGGGCAACATGGTACAGAAAGTCATGTTCCATTCCATCTTTCCTTTATCAAGTAAATTCCATTTTTTTTCTACTTCTATAATTCTTTTATTTTCTTCCACTGAATGGCAAGGCTGGTTTTAAAGCTCATGGTTTTGTCCTTTAAAGCTCTGTATTGTCACAATTCAATGGGGACCTGTCACTTAGCTGACAGAGTGACTTGAGGATTTGAAGTTAATGCTCTTATTTATTTATGTTTTTTTTTTTGGTAGAAATGAAGTTGATGCTCTTGAAGCAGACTTTTCTTACTGAGGTTTGTCCATGTTAGGAGTAATACCTGTACACTAATGGCTCTGTTTCAATAGTTTTACTGAAATGTGGAATCTTTTGAACTTTAAACACATTTGACCATTTTGGACAAAGAATGAGACAGGCATTTTGTATTTACGGCAGAAAATGTGCCTATTTTACGTAGAATTCTTTGTTCCAAGTTACAAAGATGATGTGTGCATATTTGTTACTTTTCGATTCATCAATGCTTTCTTTTTTCATAAATTTTTTTGAAGCATGCAATTTTAATCTCATTCAATTAGTCATTTACTATTATTTTTTAATTCTACATCAATTTGCTTTTGAATGGATTGGCAGTTCTCAGCAATGTGTTTATATCATGATATGCTTCCAGTTTATGCTTTCTTGCCAATGATTGATCTTTAGAGTGGATTGTTTGTCTTGAGATATTTGTGTCCTATGCTTATGGGAAACTCTGCATATAATTGTTAGAAGTGCAGAAACCAGGAAGTCTATAAAGGCTTTGAACTATGTAAAAAGTGAAACTCTTCTTCTAATACCTGCAGTCCTCGATGGAAAGACGGTGACATGGTCTTGTACTTCAAAATGCTTGCAACTATTTTGTTTGATACTTTAGCTCTTTTGTAGTTTATAGTCTAATGATGGTCATTGACCTGCTTCTTCTGATATTCCAATGAATGAATTAGAACTGATTTTCCTCAACAGGATTTTGATTTTCTATGAGAGGGGCAAGAATGTAGGACGTGGAAACAAATATCGGCATAGCATAGCATACTCTCGTAGTACAAACAAGTCCTATGTAAACATGCGTATTTGTTAATTTTCGATTCATCAATGCTTTCTTGTTTCATTCATCTCGAGTTGTACTTTTTATGACTTTAGTTTAGTATCAATGCTAAGAGATTTTACTGAAAATTAGTCCCTGTTTTTTCATGTAAAATTATTTGCTTGAAAAGCTGAAGTTTCTGTGGATATGTAATAAGAGTTATATCATATATGTGATTCCATCTCATATTATCTCATCTAAGTTGTATATTCCAGACTATGTTTTTACCTTTCTACCTTGCACTAGTAGTCTAATTTGCAAGTTTGCATCCGGGCTGGGCTGAGCAGGTCCAAGTAATGTACAGATCCAGATAATTTACTTATTTTTATAAGGCTCTTCGCATAGGCCAAGGCCTTCTGTGGAAAGTATACGTGAGCCTAATTGTCTTTAAGGTCCCAAGTGTCTAATAAGTTGGGCTAGATTCGCAAACTGTTTGCGTGAAGTCAGGTCCAGCCCCAATTGAATCAAAGCCTGGTGTGAGAGAGAGAGAGAGAGAGAGAGAGAGAGAGAGAGAGAGAGAGAGAGATATGAATACAAATACGGCTGGACTTTTAGTTGCCACCCACACAAAAGGATTAGGGAAAAAGGAAGAAAAAACAAGCAGGTTATAAGAGAGCAACAAGAGGCGAAAACTTTGTGCCTTTGGTTTTCACGAAAACTTTATTAAATTAATTAAGGGATGTCTTTCTTTTGTATCTTTTTTTTTATCCTGTTGAATGGATCTCTTTTTCGAAAAATTTTTTTCTAGAGGGCTTAGACAAAGAGACCCACTTTCCCCATACTCGTTAATCTTAGTGGCCGAAGTTTTATCCCATATGTTTATTAGAACCAAGAGGCAGTGGGATCCATTCAAGGGGTTAGAGTAGCCAGGGGAGCCCCAAGTGTTTCTCATCTTTTATTTGCCGATAATAACTTCATTTTTTTGCCAAGCTAACCTCAAAGAAGCTAAGGAGATTAAGTTTTTACTTGAAGACTACTGCAGCATATGAGATCAGCTTATAAATTATTATAAATCTGCAATTTATTTTAACAAGGGGCCTATCAAAGAAGATGTAGATAAATTTCTTCGGCCCTTGGTAAGAGGTTAATGGATAAGGATGAAAAATATCTAGGTCAACCCTTGGTTATAAGAAGGAATAAGAGTTTGAGCTTTGAGTCTCTAGTTAATAAAATTAAAAACAGAATTAGTGGTTGTCAAATCTCTTTACTTTCTCAAATTGACAGGAGTACTCTTATCTAATCAGTAGCTATGGCCATCTCCGTTTATAATATGTCTTATTTTCGGCTCCCAAATAAAACCTCGAAATAATATGTCTTCTCTTCAGCTCCCAAATAAAACCTCGGAAACCATTGATAAAATGTTTAGAGCCTTTTGGTGTGGTGAGAATGAGGGTAAGAGGAAATTTCACGCTGTTAAGTGGTCCGAATCATATAAGCCAATCTCTGAAGGTGGTCTTGGAATTAGGGCTACCAAAAATAATAATCTAGCTCAATTGGCCAAAACTTGTTGGAGATGTCTAACAGATGAGAAACTTTTTTGCACAAAAATTTTGAAGGCTAAATATTGTCCCAATAATAACATTTGGGAAGCTAAATTCAGAAAAGGAAACTCTTGGTTTTGGAAGGGATTCGTCGAGGCAGTTAATTTCATTCATGAAAAGGTGGGATGGATTGTTAGAAATGGGGTAGATATCTCAGTGTGAAAATGTAATTGGATCCTCTGTAAGCAAGACTTGAAAAAATCTTTTTCTTCATGGTTAATCCATATCTCATAGTTAAAGATCTATGGAATGGGAAAGGAAAATTGAATGAAACTATCATCAAAAGCCTCTTTAACATCCATAAGGATGTTGAAGTTATTTGCAAAATTTAAGTCCTTATCCATAATGTTAAGGATAAGAAGATTTGGCCTTTTACAAAGAACGGCTAACTTATCACCAAATCAGCTTAAAAAGTAATCTCCAAAGGTGATGAGGCCAATTTTACTCCCACTATCAATTGGAACGCTTTTTGGAAATTGCCACTTCCTCAAAGAGTTCTTTTGTTCGGTTGGAAATGTCTTAAAATTACTATCCGAGTAAGAACTTCAATTAAAGTTAAAATAAATTCAATTGATGAAAGTTGTCCTATTCGTGAAAATGAGGTGGAATCTATTATGCCCGGAACCCGCGAATTGGGGATTAGTAGTGGATCCCAAGGCGCGCCACGTGTAACCCGTGACAATTCGTGCCATATAAAGACACGTACGAACTGTCACAAGGGTGAGTCCACAGGTACGTGTGAGGAAGATCCATAAACACGTATCAATCATTTCTAAAATTTAAGCAGAAACCTGGAGAATTCACCTGTACATATCATAGACATTAATAAAACATTCAATTTTCCATTAATATAACTAAAGTTTGTTAATTTCCCAATCCACCTGCACATAATACAAAGGTTTCATAACATAAACAAAATGCAAATGACAAGTCCAACTACAAGCCAAACTATGGCCACACAACAGCCCCAAAAGAACCATGTTACGCGCTATGAAGGATGACTAATAAAATACATCATCCTCATTCCACTCGTTCACATCCCTAGGTATTGCTGAGGTTTCTTCTAGGGGCGCTTTGACTGTCATATTGGTACTGGGTTCCATACCTATAACACCAAGGGTAGCACTGTTAATACAACGGTTAAATAAATATAAGAGTACATAAGCCTATTATGATAAGACAATTGAAATTAAACAACGTAATGATTAACAGAGAGCAAATACGGAAACTAGGCAAGTTGTGCATGTGAATAAGCATGAATAAAGAATCATAAATGAAAGACAACATTACACTAACTGGCATCCATGTGACTATCTTCTCTCTAGAAAGAGAACCTATCGTACTGTGGGAAATCACTAGTGATCAGGCTAAGCCCGTCTAGCTATCCTAAGAGCATCGACCAACTTTTCATATAACTACTGCAGTAGGTCACATATAAATTACCCTCATTCGGTCCCGTCAAACCTCTTATGGGTATAAGTTAAGTGGTGCCGACTCAATGTATCAAGACTAATCAGAGTTCATACTTATCATATATAGCAATCGACTCGTACTTATACAGAAACGTATATCAGTCTTGAGATCGTAACCAATCATAGAATCAGAATTAAACGAAGTAACTGATAATCAACAATGCATATGTAAATGAGCTATCAGAGTTTGAACGCTCTCTACCTTAGCTATGATCGCGCTTAAAAAAATGTAAGCGTGGAAATGAATTACGGAATCAAGGTCCGACATTCACGCACTTTAAGCGTTAAGAAGAATGGGAAATAATTACAGTTCATCATTAATTTCCCTTTTGTTTACATGGGTTCAAGTGCCCTGACCGCGGGGATGCAGGTTGTTTACATACATTTTGAAAGTTTACAACCCCTCCCTCAAGTCTCAGATGTGATCTCAATTTGGAAAATACAAGAAAATGTACATAAGGTAGAAGAAAATGTGGAAAAAGTGGAAAAAATGGGGGGTGACCGTGACCCGCGGTCACTGCCCCGTTCCAGTGACCGTGACTCACCCGCGGTCACTCGGGCCTTCCAGTGACCGTGACTCACCTGCGGTCACTGGGGCCTTCCAGTGACCGTGACTCACCCGCGGTCACTGGGGCCTTCCAGTGACCGTGACTCACCCGCGGTCACTGGAACCTGTCAGTGACCGGGGGTCACGGTCACTGACAGACAATGGCCTTGTGCCTTCGTTTTTTTTGTGCTGTTCGCGCTGGTTCTTTCTTGGAACTTCTTTCAAGTGTCGGAACTCCATTCTCATGACTTTGGAGCGGTGGACAACCATCAATAAGATCACTTTTTATCATGGAATCAAGTGAAACCGCTGTAACTCATCATTCGTGTTTACGGACTGCATTTTTGTTTCAAGTCCGAAATGGGCAAATTTGAAGCCGGAGTTGTGTCATTTGAACCTATCATTTTCAAGGAACAAAATGAGGCCTAGAGAGGCTTCTTTCACAACTCTTGTAATGGCTAAGAAGCCCTACGAATGAGAGAAACAGAGGTGACAATGTCATCCTCTCAAAAATTGGCGTCGTACGAACATGGTATGGACTTTGGCCATTTCCCTTCCTTCTCTCCTTCTGAATTTTCTTGCTCACCTTTAGAACTAAGAAAAGAAGGTGGGAATGGTCGTGGAAGTGCTGCTAGAGTTTGCTTCTTGTTGCCTTAGGTGGTGCCTTTCTTCAATTTCTTCACTTTTCTTCCTTATGTGTGTGTGTCTTTTGTTTCTTCCAAATTCCCCCTTTTTATAGACTCCCAATCAGTTTTGTGCAGTTTTGGGGAGTTAATAGCAGTTGTGGGGAGTTGGATTTCGAAGAGGAGTAGAGGGAAACCACCCAAAATCGTGGGAAACCTCCCTTGAAGGTCCGTGACCGCAGACTGGGCCACGAACGAGGCCCAATTTCAGGTTTTTCGCGTATGTGGCCCATTTTCATTTGTTTTGGGCTCAAACGAAGTCCGATTGCCACCAAACTTGGAGGGATGCTTCTTAACACTATTTTCTACATGTCATAAAAATTTCAGCCCATTTTGACTTCAGGAAGTTGGTCAACTTTTTCATTAATTGGGCCCCGGTCACGGACAAGGCCCACTTTTGGAACATTGCATATGCGGTCTATTTTCCATTGTTTGAGGCCCGAATGATGTCCAATCATCACGAAACTTGGAGAGATGTTGCTTGACACCATCTTAAGTGTTTCATAGAAATTTCAGCTCTGTTTGACCACCTGAACATGGTCAACTCCTTTTGTTTGTGGGCCCCGGTCACTCCCAAGGCCCATTTTTGGAATTTTGCATATGTGGCTTGTTTCCGCTTGCTCGGGGCCCAAACGGTGTCCAATCGCCACGAAACTTGGAGGGATGCTTCTTGACACTATTTTGAGTGTGTCACAGAAGTTTCAGCTCTGTTTGACCACCTGACCATGGTCAACTCCTTCTGTTTGTGGGCCCCCGGTCACTCCCAAGGCCCATTCTTGGAATTTTGCATATGTGGCTTGTTTCCGCCTGTTCGGGGCCCAAACGGTGTCCAATCGCCACGAAACTTGGATGGATACTTCTTGACACTATTTTGAGTGTGTCACAGAAGTTTCAGCTCTGTTTGACCACCTGAACATGGTCAACTCCTTCTGTTTGTGGGCCCCCGGTCACTCCCAAGGCCCATTCTTGGAATTTTGCATATGTGGCTTGTTTCCGCCTGTTCGGGGCCCAAACGGTGTCCAATCGCCACGAAACTTGGATGGATACTTCTTGACACTATTTTGAGTGTGTCACAGAAGTTTCAGCTCTGTTTGACCACCTGAACATGGTCAACTCCTTTTGTTTGTGGGCCCCCGGTCACTCCCAAGGCCCATTCTTGGAATTTTGCATATGTGGCTTGTTTCCGCCTGTTCGGGGCCCAAACGGTGTCCAATCGCCACGAAACTTGGATGGATACTTCTTGACACTATTTTGAGTGTGTCACAGAAGTTTCAGCTCTGTTTGACCACCTGAACATGGTCAACTCCTTTTGTTTGTGGGCCCCCGGTCACTCCCAAGGCCCATTCTTGGAATTTTGCATATGTGGCTTCTTTCCGCCTGTTCGGGGCCCAAACGGTGTCCAATCGCCACGAAACTTGGATGGATACTTCTTGACACTATTTTGAGTGTGTCACAGAAGTTTCAGCTCTGTTTGACCACCTGAACATGGTCAACTCCTTTTGTTTGTGGGCCCCTGGTCACTCCCAAGGCCCATTCTTGGAATTTTACATATGTGGCTTGTTTCCGCCCGTTCGGGGCCCAAACGGTGTCTAATCGCCACGAAACTTGGAGGGATGCTTCTTGACACTATTTTGAGTGTGTCACAGAAGTTTCAGCTCTGTTTGACTACCTGAACATGGTCAACTCCCCAGTTGACTTTTTATGACTGTGGGCCCTTGTTTCAGCTGTTTGAAGCCCAAATGACCCCGGTTTGATTTGAAACTCGGAGGGACTGACGTCAAGAACATCTTGGAGTATTCATCCAAATTTTATGCAGTTTGGATTTGAGGAAGTAGGATTTCGAACAGTAACCTATTCATTGCATGCGTTAGGTCAGTATTCACTCCACATTGAGATAGTTAGCCTGTTTTCTATCCGAACAGCCTCCCCTTGACTTGAAACTTTGGAAGAATAACTTGGGGCATTCTTTGAGCATTTGTTCCAAATTTTATTTGCTTTGGCCTTCTGGAAGTAAGATCTTAGCCGATGATCCCCAAATTCAGGATTACTGTCCTCTAAGCTGACATGTAATGAAATTTAGGCCAAACAGAGTCTTTTCATTTTGAAAATTTGCAAAGTATCTTCTGAGCATGACTGAAGCTTCGCGTCTAAATTTTCATTAATTTTGGACATCGGGAAGCAGGACTTTGGTCAGTGACCCCCCGGCTTGGGGGAAATTGACTTCAGGCTGACATGCTTGTGGCTCTTGAGTTTGATGATCTCTGTTCGACCCGAAATTTGAACTTCCTCTGAGAGTTCCAGCTACCTTGACCTTCATGGAATGCCGGTTCTCACAATGATTCCCCATAATCTGCAAATAACCTCTGTAGCCTAAATTAAGCTGAGATGAGGTGTCTTCGCTGCAGTATTTGCAATTTTTATAGGTCAACAAGTGCCCCCTCGAGGTGCAATGATTATGGTATAATAATCATTGTGCCTCGAAATAGCCAATCTGTGGGAATGATGGATGACTTGATGAAAAGACAGTTTGTCAAGGTAGGTTGTAGGCCTAAACTTGGGATTTGAAAATTTTGATAAAAACCATGAAGGGTTTGATGACGGAATTTTGAAAAGACATAAGAAATCTGAACTTCTTTGCCCTATTTTCACGGATATCAAAAGTAGCATCTCCGTGGGGACTGTGGGGAACACCCACAAAGGAATCCCTTAGGTATTTAGAAAACTCAGAAGTTTATGAATTTTGTTTGGATTTTGGAAATGAATTTGATTTTCTTTTGACCTATTTTTCACAGATATCTAGAGTGGCGTCTCTGTGGGGATGTGGGGAACACCCACAAAAAGAATCCCTGAGGTTTTAAGAAAATCAAAAGTTTTAGTAAAAATGGATTTGGGTTTGGATCTTCATGGATTTTTGGTTCGTTTTCAAAGATCAAAGTTTGTGTTTGGACTTGGCTTGACATGATTTAAAATGAGATGCAATTTTGACAAAATGAGATGTAATTTTGAAAGAGATTGGCCTTTATGGGTTTTGATGAAAAACAATTTGAGACATTGGTTTGAAATCAAATTTTGACCCAAAGTTGATTTGGAAAGAGACTCCGTATCTTTTTATATATATATATATATAATTTCCCTCGAAATACCCTAAAAATAGGATTATTTCTGGTGAATTACTCCAAGTAGACCCCTCATAGGACTTGCAAAAGATCACAGAGATCGTGGTGAAGAAGGAGGAATCCATCAAGACTTGATCTTAGACTCCACTGATTTTAATCATAACCAAATTGTATTTGTGGGAAGGACTTGAGCTCAAGGGGATTCAGCAATGGGCTCCACCAGTTCAAGTTTGCAATGACCGTGGGTAGAATGATCAACAGTAATTGAGGGGGAATTCCTTTTTTTTTTTTTTTTTTTTTGGGCTCAAGCCAACAAAGAGAAAGGGAGACTGAGTTTTTTTTTTTTTTTTTTTTGAAAAAACTGAGAAAAAGGGGGAGAGACCGAGAGAAAGAGGGAGGGAGAGAAAAAAGAGTGGGGAGAGAGAAACCGAGCAGAGAGGAGAGACCGAGAGGAGAGAGAAAAAGAGGAACCGAGAGGAGAGAGAAAAGAGCGGGAGAGAGAGAAACCGAGCGGAGAGGAGAGAGAAAAGAGCAGGAGAAAGAGAAACCGAGAGGGAGAGGAGAGACCGAGAGGAGAGAGAAAAAGAGGAACCGAGAGGAGAGAGAAAAGAGCGGGAGAGAGAGAAACCGAGCGGGAGAGAGAAAAAGAGAGAAACCGAGAGGAGAGAGAAAAGAGAGAGAGAGAAGAGCGGGAGAGAGAAAAGAGCGGGAGAGAGAGAAACCGAGCGGGAAGGAGAGAGAAAAGAGCTGGAGAGAGAGAAACCGAGAGGGAGAGGAGAGACCGAGAGGAGAGAGAAAAAGAGGAACCGAGAGGAGAGAGAAAAGAGCGGGAGAGAGGGAAACCGAAAGAGAAAACAGAGAGACTGGGAGAGAGAGAAACCGTGAGGGAGAGAAAAGAAAGAGAGACCGAGAGAGAGAGAAATTAGGAGAGAGAGAAGAAAGAGAAAAAGAGGGAGAGAGAGACCGAGAGAAAAAAATAGAGAGACTGGGAGAGAGAGAGAAAAAAGAGAGAGACCGAGAGAGAGAAATTAAGAGAGAGAGAGAAAGAAAAAAAGGGAGAGAGACCGAGAGAGAGAGACCGAGAGAGAGAAAAAAAAAAGAAATTGAGAGAGGGAAAACTGAGAAAGAGGGAGAGTGACCGAGAGGAGAGAGAAAAAGAGGAACCGAGAGGAGAGAGAAAAGAGCAGGAGAGAGGGAAACCGAAAGAGAAAACAAAGAGACTGGGAGAGAGAGAAACCGTGAGGGAGAGAAAAGAGAGAGAGACCGAGAGAGAGAGAAATTAGGAGAGAGAGAAGAAAGAGAAAAAGAGGAGAGAGAGACCGAGAGAAAAAAATAGAGAGACTGGGAGAGAGAGAGAAAAGAGAGAGAGAGAGAGAGAAAAAGAAAAAAAGGGAGAGAGACCGAGAGAGAGAAAAAAAGAAATTGAGAGAGGGAAAACTGAGAAAGAGGGAGAGTGACCGGGAGAGGAAAAAAAAAGAAAGAATTCGAGGGAAACAGAGGGAAACCGAGAAAGAGAGAGAGAAAACTGGAAGAGACCGAGAGAAAGGGTGGAAGCAGAGAGGTGCTGGGTGCATCTTCCTCTCAGTTACCAAGCAGGACTCGGGTTTCTTTCATCATCTCAAGCACAGACTATGGCTGGTAAGAATTTCCTTTTCATCTTCTCTTGTGTTTGTTCATGACTGAATCCAAGCCTGGCTTTCTGGATGCATCCTTTTTTTTTTTTTTTTTAAGAACTGATGTAAGATGACTTTTGTGAAATCATCTCAAGCTCATCAATCTACTGACCATATGAACTTTTCTTGGCGCATGGTGATGCCTGAATTTCATTCTCTGGTGAAGTCAGCATCGGGCAAGCTCACTGCCAAAACCACTGTATTTGAGTAGTAACATGCACACCACTGAACACGCATCTAACTTTCTGTGATCAGAGCCTCTGTGGGAATTATAGAATGCCATTTTCGTGCTTGAACACGAACCTGCTGCCCCCTGTAAAGGTCTTAAGATGCTTGAACATCTGTTTGGACCGGGAGCCTCGGTTTTGAGACTTAAGTGTGCCTTTGATGCCAGTTCTTGGTCTCAGAACTGAGTATTGCCTTCTCTTTTTGGCCTTATACTAAGGAGAGATGCTGCCGAATTTTTTTTTTTTTTTTTAAGAAGAAGTTCCCTATCATTGTCACTGATACCCATCTTTCCTTTCTTTTGATTTGTTTTGCAGATAGGAAGGGTAAAGCACTTGCAACTGCCACAGCTGGGGCACCAAAAAGTCGTGCCAAGGGTAAGACCACAAGAGAGCCTGATCCGAAAGATCCAAATGAAGCATCTGATGTCAACTTGTGGCTCCAGAGAGCTAAGGCTTTGTCATCGAGAAACTGGCATTTGTATTGGTGTAAGCTGGACGAGATTGACATTAGTACTGCTATCCCAGCTTATGCAAGCTACAAAAGGGCACATCCTCATAGCAGAAGTACTGAATGCCAAGGGGAAACTGGAGAAGTTCCTGGACTGAGATTCTCTGCTGCACCTTCCATTTGATGGTTTTGCTTTTTCTGATTAGCCCTGAGGGCCATGTGTACATTGACTTCACTGCTTGTATTCAAACTTTAAGATGGATATCAATGGAAAATGTTTTTCTTTCTATTTTTGTCATTGGTATGGGTGTTTGGGTTGATTTTTTGTGGAGGTTTGGTGTGGTTTATGTGGATGGTTTGTTTGGTTTATATGGATGGTTTATTTGGTTTGGTTTTCTCAGATTTGTATGAGGGTGTGATTTGCGATCGTTTGGATCCACAAATCGAAAATATGGAAGTCATGTAGGTGGACATTATCTAGTGCCCATGTGTGAGGCTTTCTCCAGGGTCCATGACTTGATCCTTTTGGTGTCGAAAGGGGTCAAACAAAGTGGATGTTATCCGGTGCCCATGTGTGAGGCTTTCCCCGGGATCCTTGACTTATTCCTTAGGACAAAGATTTGGTTTTGGTTTTTGTTTAGATTTTGGTTATACAGGGTCTACAAAGAGACTTGTTCTATATAACCGAAGGCAGTCATATAGGGTCTGCAAAAAGACTTGTTCTATACAACTAAGGATTAGCTATATAGGGTCTAAAAAAAAAACTTATTCCACACAGCTGAGTTTTGCTATACAGGGTCCACAAAAAGACTTAATCTATATAGCAGGGTGTTACAAGGGGTCTTATAAGGACATTATCCGAGTAACAAAGGTTTGACTAGAGGGGTCGAAGGACTTGATCCTCGCAGTCATTTTATACAAATCTGAGGGATTTTGGTTACGAGTCATAGTTGTAAGGCTCGAAACCAAAAGATTTTGATTTTGGTTAGGAGTGAGAATGTACACTGTACATGGTTTGGGTACATTGTACATGGTTTGGGTGTACCGATGACATTCAGGTATAGTATTTCTTGAGAAGTTTTCCATTGATAGGCATCATGCACCTGTCCCCTTCAAGTGTGAGGAGCGCATATGCGCCATTGGAGTAAACCTTGTCGACAACAAAAGGTCCTTCCCATTTAGGTTCGAACTTGCCTCCCTACAAGTGCGTGGAAAACATAGGTCTTCTAACTGCAAGGACTAGATCTCCTTTCTTGTAAGCTCTATACTTGACCTTTTTGTTGAAAGATGCAGCCATACGAGCTTGATACAACTTAATACTTTGTCGAGCGGCAAGTCTTTTCTCATCAAGGTTTTCTAGCTCTTGCAATCTGAGTTTGGCATTCTTTTCTTCAGTATATTTGTTTATCACAGCCACCCGAAAAGAGGGAAGTTGAATTTCCAAAGGTATTACAGCTTCACAACCATAGACCAAGGAGTACGGTGTTGATTTGGTAGGACCACGAACTGTAGTTCTGTAAGCCCATAATGCTTCAGGAAGCCTGGTACTCCAACTCTTTTTGTTGTCAGAAACCATTTTCTTCAAAATCTTGCAAATGGTTTTGTTAAAAGCCTCAGCAAGTCCGTTGGCCGCGGGGTTATACGCTGTAGATGGACAACACTGGATTCCGTATTTGTCACAGAATCTGTAAAATTTATTATTATTGAATTGCGGGCCATTGTCATGATACAGACGTTTGGGCACCCCAAAATGGCAAATAACATGAGTTTTCAGGAAGCTAAGGACTGTATCAGTTTTAACTTCTGTGAGAGGCACTGCTTCTGCCCATTTGGAGAAGTAATCGGTTGCGGCCAAAATGAATTGATGTCCACGTTCTGAGGGTGGACTGATCTTCCCCACTATATCCATTCCCCAAGATTCAAACGGCCAAGAAGTGGTCGTAGGGTGCAAATGTTCAGGAGGCTGGTGAATGTAATCACCGTGAATTTGGCACTCATTGCATCTTTTAGCAAAATTAATAGCGTCGGACACCATGGTAGGCCAATAGTAGCCTAATCTTCGAATTTGATCATGAAGTTTTGGTCCAGCTTGGTGAGCACCACATAGGCCCGCATGAACTTCTCTGAGAACTTGTTCAGCTTCTTTCGGGGACAAACATCGAAGTAGAACTCCATCGTATGATTTGCGATAAAGAGTTTTTGAGGGCAAATCAAAATGGAATTTAAGAGCTCGCCTTTGAATACTGATTCTATCTTTAGGATTCTCTGGTAATACTCCATGCAGAATGTAATCAATAAAAGGATCTCTCCAATCCCTAAATGAGTTTTGGAAATATGAAATTCGATTTTTGATTACAGTGAAGCTATCTTCTACTGCCTTGTAAGTATCGAGTGGGGGTAGAAGTCTTCTCTCAACAACTTCCAATATCATCTTGTCATTCTCAGGGATTGCCATTGAAGCTGCCAAGCTTGCTAAGGCGTCTGCTTTGACATTCTGGCATCTCGGAACATGATGAAACTCAATCGATTTAAACCTCTGTTTGAGTTCATATGCCTTATTGAAAAGGGGAATTAGGTTTGGCTTCTTTACTTCATACTCGTGATTCATTTGCTTAATCACAAGTTGTGAATCTCCATAGACCCCTAGCATGTTAATGCTAGCATCTAAAGCTAACTCAAGCCCCATAATTAATGCCGTGTATTCTGCCACATTGTTCGAGCATGGCTTGATCAATGAAAAGGAGTGAGGAACATAAAATCTTCCTGGACTGCAGAAAATAATTCCAACCCCTGATACTGGCATTCCTTGTTCATTAGTCCTGGAGGCTCCATCAAAATGCATGGTCCAATGTAGATCTGAATCAATGGTGGATTGCCGTGTTTGTTCAGTGAAGAAGACTGACTCATCAGGGAGATTGTCTGTGAACTCAGAATCTTCTGACAGTGGATGTTCTGCTAGAAAATCTGCAAGAGCTTGTCCTTTTACTGCTTTCGCAGGAGTGTATCTGATGTCATATTGAGAAAGAAGGATGGACCATTTGGCCAGACGTTCACTCAATGCCCCGGCTTTTGTCACTAATACCTTTAATGGATTAATATTGGAAACCAGATACACCACATTAGAGAGGATGTAATGCCGCAGCTTTTGTATTGCAAACATAAGCGCTAGACATTCTTTTTCTATTGGGTGATAATTGTGCTCAGCCCCAACTAGCATCCTTGACAGGTAATAGAGTGCCACCTCCTTTCCTTCATCATTCTTTTGAGCTAACAATGCTCCCAAGGAATGATCAAGAGCTCTGGTATAAAGGATGAAAGGCTTGCCCGGAATTGGAGCTGAAAGAACTGGCGGGTTTGTAAGATATTGTTTGATATCCTGAAAAGCATTTTCACAAGCTTTGTCCCATACAAAGTCTACTCCTTTCTTCATCAATTTGGAGAATGGTCTGCACTTTCCGGACAAGTTAGAAATGAACCGTCGGATGTAGGCGAGTCTTCCCTGCAATCCTTTCAATTCTCTCAAATTTCTCGGCGAAGGCATTTCCAATATGGCTTTGATTTTGACGGGATCTATTTCAATGCCCCCTTTTCGCACCACAAATCCTAGAAACTTTCCAGAGGAAACTCCGAAAAAACATTTCAGGGGATTCATTCGAAGATTGAATTTCCGTAATCTCTCAAAGACAGTGCGAAGGTCGGCAAGATGGTCTGATTTATGCTTGCTCTTGATTGCCAAATCATCAACATAACATTCAACAGATTTATGTTGTAAGTCCTTGAATATTTTCATCATTGCTCTTTGGTACGTGGCTCCAGCATTTTTGAGACCAAATGGCATGACAGTATAGCAGTATATGCCGAATGGAGTTCTAAAGGAAGTGTGTTTCTCATCCTCTTTGAACATTTTGATCTGATTATACCCCGAGAAGCCATCCATGAATGACATTCTTTCGAACCCAAAAGTATTGTCAATCATTATTTCTGGTATAGGTAATGGAAAATCATCTTTGGGGCAGGCTTTATTCAGATCTCTGAAGTCAATACAGATTCTGATTTGTCCATTCTTTTTAGTAACTGGGACTATATTAGCCAACCAGTCTGGATGCTGTTCTTCACGGATGAAATTAACGCCTTTGAGTTTCTGAACTTCTGCTTCTATCTTCTCCATGATTTCAGGCTTAGTCCTCCTTTGGTCCTGTTTTACAGGTTTAGCATCATCTGCTATATTTAATTTGTGTATGGAGATTTCTAGATCTAAACCCGGCATTTCTGCATAAGTCCATGCAAAGCAATCTATGAACTCTCGCAAGAATCCCACATACAAATCAAGTTCACTTCCTTTAATTTGAGAGCTTACAAAGGTAGGTCGGGGATTTTCTGGGGTTCCCAAGTTTATTTCTTGTACTTGGTCCTCAGTTGGAGGATTAGGAGGAAGTGTTTCTACATTGTTATTGGAAGTTTCTAACTCTGTGAAACCCTCTGGGGTTTCAGTTGGGGGTTTTAGCCAAGGCCTGATCCCTTTCCAAGGATTTGGTTTTTTAGGCTCTTTGGCTTTTACATCAAGGGCTAAGCATTCCCAGCGGACATGTTGGGACGGGCTTATTTCCTCGTTGAGTTCAGGTGGCCAATAGTCAGTGATTTGTGATGCAGCATCATCTTCATCACTTGCCCCCTCAGGATGCTGAAAAGTGGCCCAATCAACGGGATCTTGAAGCACAGGAATTTCATGAGAGTCATCCGAGTCATATTCTTCAGTGAAGACTACCGATCTGGCTTTAACACCTTGTTTAAATTTAGGAATGTTACTGTAAGGAACATAGCCTATGCAATGACGCAGCTGCTCAATTCTGCCCCCTGTCTGGAGATCTTCTTTCATCTCTGGAGTAAAGACATCCAAAGGAGCCCGTATGCCATTTGCAGTTAATCCAAGACCCATAGGTTTCTTGAGATTGTACCCCATATTTTTCATCATGTTACAGACCACAGGATTATAAATATCGAGCCGGATTTTTCCCTCATTACTGATTTTGTCAATGATATCTGGTGGAGAAGTATCTTCAGCCCGATGAAAAATAATCGGATGATTATACTGCTTAGATGAAGGTACCAGAAAGCAAGAACCTTCGAATTCATAAATGTGAGAGGGAGTAGGCCATAGCATAAGTGGAAGATTGCAGTCTACCATAGAATGCACGAAGGTGCTCATTTCTTCGGCGTCTTCAGAATCCAATTCAGAATCTGTATCTCTGATCATTGAAATGACATGTATTGGACGCATTCTTCTAGACCTCCTGCGCAGCCGGTGGAGTGCCACTTCGAGAGATGATACAATTCGAGACATCTCATCAAAGGTTTGAAATTCCATTGCTATGGTTAAGCTGCGGAGAGCTGGCCGAAAACCTACCCAGCACAAGTGAATCCATGCGGAGCAGTGTGGAGGATTTTCACCTCTTTCAGCCAAACGGAGCCATCTATCAATGTACCTGTCGGCTAATTCTCCCCTCTGCTGTGATGTCAATATCAATTGACTAAAAGTGATAGGAGAATCAGGCTTTATAGGTGATATTCCCCTATTAGGGGGAGGTATATCATTGCTTTCTTGATTAGAGCTCGAGGATACCATGTTGGCCGAAAATGAAAACTTCTGATGTTCAGCATCTTTTACTTTTGATAGCTTTGTAGATATGATTAAAGGTGGATCCGGCTTTTTGATTTCAGATTTCACCTTAATTATCAAAGGAGCTTTGATATCTACGTATTTTGCCGCAGATTTTCCTGCACATTCCAACTTTATGGGGAGATCAGATTTTTGACCAACTTTCTTTGCTGAAATAGTGAAAGGTTCTGCAAGATTATCATTCACAGCAGCATTCTTTGTATCTGAGTTGGATTTTGTAGGCATTTCTTGATATATTGCTGCGTCTGTGAAATAAACCTCTTTTCCTTTGAATGGCTTTTCCTCTGCAAAGACTCGATGTACCTTCCCCTCATTGTCGATGTATTTAAGGCATTGATGAAGAGTAGAAGGTACTATGGCATAATCATGAAGCCATCGTCTCCCCAAGAGCATGTTATAGCAAGCACGAGTTTTTACTACATGCAGAGTGGCCTCTGAGACTAAATCTCCCAACTGGAATCGAATTCGGATTTTACCAATCGGATCCTGGACTTCCCCATCATAACCTTGAATAGAAGTCTTTGTAGCAGACAGCTTGCTCACTGGAATACCGAGCTCTTGAAGGGCCGTGATTGTGATGAGATTTAGAGCTGACCCTGGGTCAACTTGAACTCTTGGGACAGGCATATCTTTGATGTAGGCCGTGAAATAAAGTGGCCTCGTATGCTTCATATTTCCCAAGAGGAGATCCTCTTTGGTAAAAGAGATAATAGCTTTAGAAGCATTGTGAGTTAAGAGGCACTCCTTGCATTGCTTTCGAGGCTTCTTAGATTTCGCCTTCAAATAATTCTTTTCTATTTGATGCACTTGTGCTATATGAGTATGATTCTCAATATTCAAGGCCTGTAGTGCTCGTATGAAGTTGTCACGAGTCTCCTTGGACATCTGCAGGAGATCAAAAAAGTGGAGTCGTGCAGGTATGTGCTTAAGGTGTTCAACAACATCATACGTGAATGGCTCTGGTGGCCTTGCATTATCATTTACTTATGGAGAAGTTACATTTACATTGGTATTGCCTCCCGAAGGGTTTACATAAGAAGAGGAAGGAACAGAGGATTTATCATAGTTGACCCTATAGTTACGACCAGAGCGAGTGCCATCATTAAGCATGTTGCTTCTGTCAATTTCTGGTCGTGTGTCTCTTCTTATGGCATTGACTTCTTCTGGTTCGATGAAAAGCTGGTTGACCTCTTCCAGGCCTACTTCTTGGTTTACACCATTAGGAATAGCCTGCGATGTTTGGGGTTCTATGGCAGCATTCAAAACCACCAGGGAAGGAGCCGTTGACAGTTCCTCTTCAAAGTCAGAGATATTCTCGACAATATTACTCATACTAGGGTTATTATGTCTCTTCGGTAACCCAAGTTCCCTGACAAACTGATTACTTAATTCAGAATTTTCATTTGAAAAGATCAACTCTGAATTAGATGTGGAAGAAGCATCTGGCGTAGAAAGAGGAAAAACTGTCTGCTGATCCTGAACTTCATCGTGCCCGACTAATGGTAGTGGATCCGGATGAACTTCTGGAGGTAGTGGAAAAAGAGGAGGATCATTCGACCAGCCACTTGAACTTGGCCTGTGTATGTCATACAAGGTCACCGATAGTGTATTTAGACCATGCTTGATATTAAGCGTTCCTGTCTCGGGGTCAAAGGCTTGTTCGAAATCCTCATCCTCATCAGAAGGGTATTCATCAGCAAAATAATCATCGATCCATTGATCGTCTTCAAGATCAAAGTAATCCGACCATTGATTTTCATCATCGGAGTTAGGGGGTGTACCATCCCATGATATCCGATTGCAGCTGGATATTGCTGGTTTTTCCTCATCTTTTGGAATTGGAATGATGTAGTCGGCTAGAGTAAAATGACCTCTGGCTGATCTGGGAGGATTTTCTAAGACTGGGGCCTCGACCGCCTTGTCTTTCTTCTGCTTAAACTGTTGTTCTTGTTTCTTTTGAGCAGTTTTCTGGAGACCTTTAATTTGCCTTTTGATCTTTCTTCTTTCCACAGGTGTGGGTTTAGTTTTCACTTTTTCCCATCCTTCATCATTTATTAAGTCTGGGTGAACCCACATTTCCTGCCCTGAAGAATCTGTGATAAGTATCAACCCCTGTTCATTATGTAGTGCATTGATGACCCGGAATTCGACCATTGGTGGCCTTGATGGAGCCGGTATTGCCACAGGTGCAAATTGTCCGAAGGAAATCATATTGACTGGGGCCGTATCATATTTTCGGTCAAATGTTATTACTCCATTTTTCCACATCTCATTGACCTTTTCTTTTAGGATAAAGCAGTCTTTCAAAGGATGAGATACCATCCGATGGTATGCACAATAGCTTGGATCATTAACACGACCCGCTTGCTCTGGCTTTTTCATGGGTGGAAGCTCGAGCTTGTTGTTCTCCATCAATGCTTGGAAGATGACTTCAATGTCCCCGTCAAAAGGGTACTTAGTTTGCTTCCTCTTTTCATATTCTTCCTTTTTATTTTGCTCCGTCTTACCATTCTGTGGTTTTTGAGGAACTGGTTTGGAGGTTTGTACATTGAATACCTCCTGCTTCTTTTGGGGTTTCGGCACAGTTGGTTTTGGAGCAGAAGATGATGATGATTCCATTTTTCGGGAACTTGCTTTCTTCTGGCTAATTTCTTTCAGGGTTAACTCCGCATCAGTGGCTACTTCAACCAATCTGGCCAAAGACTTAGTTTTATGACTAAGTATGATAGCCTTAATCTCTGGCCGTAAATTGGTTTTGCACATTTCAATTGTCGCCTTTGGAGATGGTTGTTCTAGGCATCTGTAAGACAATGCTCTCCATCTATTAATAAAGGCTTGTGCAGTTTCATTATCCCCTTGCTTTGTACTACTGAGCATAGCGAAGGTGACTGTTTGATCTTCTTCCTGAAAGTGAAGTAGAAACTTTTCTTCTGTAACTGGCCATGTAGTGAAGGAGAGTTCTGGTAATTGTTTGTAACAATCGAAAGCAACTCCCTTCAGTGTACCAACAAACAGCCTTATTTTTAGTGCATCCAATTCGGGTAAACTGCCAAGGAGCGACTTAAAATGCACTATATGCTGATAGGCTGACCCTTTTCCAAGGTAAGGCTGGAAAGTCGGAAGTTTATAATCTAGCGGAAATGGAACCAAATCAAACTCCGGAGGGTATTTAGATGTAATACCCTTTTTCTTCATCCTGGTTTCCACTTTTGATTTGTTTAAAATTTCCTCCACTTCTTTAAAAGTTACAGGTTTTTCAGGATCTGCGTGGAAACCAAGGATTGAGGAGTGATCACCTCGAGTTGAATCTGAGGCGATTACTTTATCTGTTAGTGCCTTGATTTGTGCTGTAAGTAGGTCAATTTTAGTGGCATTCCTCCTGATCATTGCCTGTTCTCTTCTATCAGCAAATAAAGAGTTAACAGGAGCTTCAGCTGGACTACCCAGTTTGTCTGCTAAGATTTTCAATTGAGCTGTCAGGTGGTCAATTTTAGCTCCTTGTTGCTTGACAACATCACTGACGTCATTCTCTTGATTTTCGTCAGCATTTTCTTCGTTAACATCTTTGCCTCTACCGGCATCCTCTTCATTACCGGTCCCACTCCCTTCAGCCATAAATACGGTGTACTGACGAGGGTAAGAGGATGTAGGAAGGGTGGATTGACTATCTTCGGTATCCAGGAGAGTTATTGAGTCCTTATCAGAACCATGATCGTCAGAGGTCCTATCTGAATGAGAGTTCGAATCAGAATCTTGGGACTGAGTTCGAGTCATACTCCGAGTAACTCTCCTGGTTGAGCCAGGTCCAACCATACATGAGGAGGTCAGATTTGGCTCATCTTCTTTAATCACCCATTTTTGAGTGATTCTATGCTGTGACTGCTTCCGAGCATGTCTCTTGGAGCGAGCCAAAGCCCCTTTTCTTTATTTGCTGGGCCAATCTGGCTGCTAGAGTTTGATCTCTGAATCTAGCAACTAATGGCCTAGAAGTGCTAGCAACTTGCTCCCAATTTATAGGATCGGAAGTGGGAAGTGAAAGGATGTTAACAGCATTTCTTTTAATTTTCTTCTTCTGCTCCTTCTTTTGTTGAAGCAGATTTTTAAATTGAACGAGATCGGTCGAATTTTTGATGACCAATCGTTCAGCATATTTCTTGTTTTTACTGCCATATGACGGGCGCTGGGTTGAAAGTGATGGTGATGGTGCCACAATCACAGAAAGTAAGCGCCTCCTGCCGAATCTCCGTCCCTCCTTCTGGGTCAAAGGGTAAAAGACATTCTTTTCAAGTGGGGCCAAGGGTTTCTCCTCAGCTTTTCTGGACTTCTGCATACGTGGCTGTGGTGACCACATACGGCAATTTGTAATAACAACATCCTTCTGACCCTTTTCATGGGCTAGGGCTTGCTTGCGAGTAGTTTGCTTTTTGAGATGTACCCTTTGTTTAGGATGCATAAATGAGGACTTTGTAGTCTGCAAAGCCTCCCGCTGTGAACCAATGGGTATCTCTGTTTTGTTGTTCGTAAACCGAACCTGCCTTGCCCCCAGTCGAGGCTTGGTGATATGAAGATTACTGCCTTCCGACCTCACTTTGTGTTTTAAGTCATTGTGACCTTTGTGAAAGACTCCAAAGGGGTTTTGGGCATATTTGGAGACCCAAGTTTGAGGAGTCTTTGCCTTCTTGATGGGCTTCAAGGTTTCTGATGACCCATCGTAGGTCGAGGTTATGTAGCTTGAGGGAGTAGAAAGCCTTTGAAAGACCGAGACCCTTGATGCAGGAGCATTGGTGTTCATTCGGCCCCTTTTGGGTGCCCTTGTGATCTGAGCCATGGAGATTTTGAACAATCTCTCTTTAGCTTCGTCAAAAGTGATAATCAAAGAACCCATGCTGTTTCCTGCAAAAAGTTAGCCGATGAGACTATATTAGTAGTATAACCAACATGGCTGCCTCTTGGGCTAGCCGGAATGGTTTTTAGATGCCATCTAAACCAACATGGTTTTTGAACCGAAATGGTTAGATATAGGCATAAATCCCATCTCATCATGCTTTGCTGACTATCCCTACTGTCAGAATTTCTGCAGCATTTCGGGTTTATCGAGTCAGGCTTAAAAGCGCGCTATGCTGACTAGTCCTTGCTACCAAAATTTCAGCAGCATGTCTAGACTATCTGTGTCAGACTTATAAGCAAGAGAGGGTTGGATCAATCAAAGGGATAGGGCTCACAGGATCAAGCCTGCACCACTATCACAATGACCACACAAGATCCATCAGTGGTTGACGCCGGACAATGCATAATTACAATGTCGTTGGTCTTATCACTGATTTAATAAACTTTTATATGGGTCAGAAGCCCTTTGAACTGAATCATCACTCTTCTAAAGTGAAAAGGGTGATGATTTGGTTCATACACATCAAGGTGCAAATTCTTCAATCAAGTTATGCACATCAACGTGCAAATTCTTCTAATTAAATGGCAAATGTATGCACATCAAGGTGCCCAATGCCTTCATTTGTATGAACAATATGCACTTTAAGGTGCAAAAGTCCTTTAATGATATTTTCAAACCCATTGCAGATATCAAAGGTCTTGTATGGGTGTAATTGGAGGTTAACTAAGCCTTTGTCATCATAAAAAATGGACAAGTGACCGTGTGCCCCGGTTACAGGCTTTTAGCAGCAGTTTTCAGGGCAACAGCAGCACTTTCAGTGCAACAGCAGCAGTTACAGTGCAACAGCGGCACTTTCAGTGCAACAGCAACACTTCAGTGCAATAGCAGCAGTTTTCAGGGCAACAGCAGCACTTTCAGTGCAACAACAGCAGTCACAGTGCAACAGCGGCACTTTTAGTGCAACAGCAGCAATTTTCAGGGCAACAGCAGCACTTTCAGTGCAACAGCAGCAATCACAGTGCAACAGCGGCACTTTTAGTGCAACAGCAGCAGTTTTCGGGGCAACAGCAGCACTTTCAGTGCAACAGCGGCAGTTTTCAGGGCAACAGCAGCACTTTCAGTGCAACAGCAGCAGTTACAGTGCAACAGCGGCACTTTCAGTGCAACAGCAGCAGTTACAGTACAACAGCGGCAGTTTTCAGGGCAACAGCAGCACTTTCAGTACAACAGCAGCACTTTTCAGCAATTTTCAGCGCTTTCATGCATTTTTCACCAAATTCGATCACAAATTAGGGCATATAATTTCCCACAGACGGCGCCAATCTTCTGATCGCGCTTAAAGTATGTATTGCGTGGAAATGAATTACGGAATCAAGGTCCGACATTCACGCACTTTAAGCGTTAAGAAGAATGGGAAAATAATTACAGTTCATCATTAATTTCCCTTTTGTTTACATGGGTTCAAGTGCCCTGACCGCGGGGATGCAGGTTGTTTACATACATTTTGAAAGTTTACAACCCCTCCCTCAAGTCTCAGATGTGATCTCAATTTGGAAAATACAAGAAAATGTACATAAGGTAGAAGAAAATGTGGAAAAAGTGGAAAAAATGGGGGGTGACCGTGACCCGCGGTCACTGCCCCGTTCCAGTGACCGTGACTCACCCGCGGTCACTCGGGCCTTCCAGTGACCGTGACTCACCTGCGGTCACTGGGGCCTTCCAGTGACCGTGACTCACCCGCGGTCACTGGGGCCTTCCAGTGACCGTGACTCACCCGCGGTCACTGGAACCTGTCAGTGACCGGGGATCACGGTCACTGACAGACAATGGCCTTGTGCCTTCGTTTTTTTTGTGCTGTTCGCGCTGGTTCTTTCTTGGAACTTCTTTCAAGTGTCGAAACTCCATTCTCATGACTTTGGAGCGGTGGACAACCATCAATAAGATCACTTTTTATCATGAAATCAAGTGAAACCGCTGTAACTTATCATTCGTGTTTACGGACTGCATTTTTGTTTCAAGTCCGAAATGGGAAAATTTGAAGCCGGAGTTGTGTCATTTGAACCTATCATTTTCAAGGAACAAAATGAGGCCTAGAGAGGCTTCTTTCACAACTCTTGTAATGGCTAAGAAGCCCTACGAATGAGAGAAACAGAGGTGACAATGTCATCCTCTCAAAAATTGGCGTCGTACGAACATGGTATGGACTTTGGCCATTTCCCTTCCTTCTCTCCTTCTGAATTTTCTTGCTCACCTTTAGAACTAAGAAAAGAAGGTGGGAATGGTCGTGGAAGTGCTGCTAGAGTTTGCTTCTTGTTGCCTTAGGTAGTGCCTTTCTTCAATTTCTTCACTTTTCTTCCTTATGTGTGTGTGTCTTTTGTTTCTTCCAAATTCCCCCTTTTTATAGACTCCCAATCAGTTTTGTGCAGTTTTGGGGAGTTAATAGCAGTTGTGGGGAGTTGGATTTCGAAGAGGAGTGGAGGGAAACCACCCAAAATCGTGGGAAACCTCCCTTGAAGGTCCGTGACCGCAGACTGGGCCACGAACGAGGCCCAATTTCAGGTTTTTCGCGTATGTGGCCCATTTTCATTTGTTTTGGGCTCAAACGAAGTCCGATTGCCACCAAACTTGGAGGGATGCTTCTTAACACTATTTTCTACATGTCATAAAAATTTCAGCCCATTTTGACTTCAGGAAGTTGGTCAACTTTTTCATTAATTGGGCCCCGGTCACGGACAAGGCCCACTTTTGGAACATTGCATATGCTGTCTATTTTCCATTGTCTGAGGCCCGAATGATGTCCAATCATCACGAAACTTGGAGAGATGTTGCTTGACACCATCTTAAGTATTTCATAGAAATTTCAGCTCTGTTTGACCACCTGAACATGGTCAACTCCTTTTGTTTGTGGGCCCCGGTCACTCCCAAGGCCCATTTTTGGAATTTTGCATATGTGACTTGTTTCCGCTTGCTCGGGGCCCAAACGGTGTCCAATCGCCACGAAACTTGGAGGGATGCTTCTTAACACTATTTTGAGTGTGTCACAGAAGTTTCAGCTCTTTTTGACCACCTGACCATGGTCAACTCCTTTTGTTTGTGGGCCCCCGGTCACTCCCAAGGCCCATTCTTGGAATTTTGCATATGTGGCTTGTTTCCGCCTGTTCGGGGCCCAAACGGTGTCCAATCGCCACGAAACTTGGATGGATACTTCTTGACACTATTTTGAGTGTGTCACAGAAGTTTCAGCTCTGTTTGAGCACCCGAACATGGTCAACTCCTTTTGTTTGTGGGCCCCCGGTCACTCCCAAGGCCCATTCTTGGAATTTTGCATATGTGGCTTGTTTCCGCCTGTTCGGGGCCCAAACGGTGTCCAATCGCCACGAAACTTGGATGGATACTTCTTGACACTATTTTGAGTGTGTCACAGAAGTTTCAGCTCTGTTTGACCACCTGAACATGGTCAACTCCTTTTGTTTGTGGGCCCCCGGTCACTCCCAAGGCCCATTCTTGGAATTTTGCATATGTGGCTTGTTTCCGCCTGTTCGGGGCCCAAACGGTGTCCAATCGCCACGAAACTTGGATGGATACTTCTTGACACTATTTTGAGTGTGTCATAGAAGTTTCAGCTCTGTTTGACCACCTAAACATGGTCAACTCCTTTTGTTTGTGGGCCCCCGGTCACTCCCAAGGCCCATTCTTGGAATTTTGCATATGTGGCTTGTTTCCGCCTGTTCGGGGCCCAAACGGTGTCCAATCGCCACGAAACTTGGATGGATACTTCTTGACACTATTTTGAGTGTGTCACAGAAGTTTCAGCTCTGTTTGACCACCGGAACATGGTCAACTCCTTTTGTTTGTGGGCCCCCGGTCACTCCCAAGGCCCATTCTTGGAATTTTGCATATGTGGCTTGTTTCCGCCTGTTCGGGGCCCAAACGGTGTCCAATCGCCACGAAACTTGGATGGATACTTCTTGACACTATTTTGAGTGTGTCACAGAAGTTTCAGCTCTGTTTGACCACCTGAACATGGTCAACTCCTTTTGTTTGTGGGCCCCCGGTCACTCCCAAGGCCCATTCTTGGAATTTTACATATGTGGCTTGTTTCCGCCCGTTCGGGGCCCAAACGGTGTCTAATCGCCACGAAACTTGGAGGGATGCTTCTTGACACTATTTTGAGTATGTCACAGAAGTTTCAGCTCTGTTTGACCACCTGAACATGGTCAACTCCCCAGTTGACTTTTTATGACTGTGGGCCCTTGTTTCAGCTGTTTGAAGCCCAAATGACCCCGGTTTGATTTGAAACTCGGAGGGACTGACGTCAAGAACATCTTGGAGTATTCATCCAAATTTCATGCAGTTTGGATTTGAGGAAGTAGGATTTCGAACAGTAACCTATTCATTGCATGCGTTAGGTCACTATTCACTCCACATTGAGATAGTTAGCCTGTTTTCTATCCGAACAGCCTCCCCTTGACTTGAAACTTTGGAAGAATAACTTGGGGCATTCTTTGAGCATTTGTTCCAAATTTTATTTGCTTTGGCCTTCTGGAAGTAAGATCTTAGCCGATGATCCCCAAATTCAGGATTACTGTCCTCTAAGCTGACATGTAATGAAATTTAGGCCAAACAGAGTCTTTTCATTTTGAAAATTTGCAAAGTATCTTCTGAGCATGACTGAAGCTTCGCGTCTAAATTTTCATTAATTTTGGACATCGGGAAGCAGGACTTTGGTCAGTGACCCCCCGGCTTGGGGGAAATTGACTTCAGGCTGACATGCTTGTGGCTCTTGAGTTTGATGATCTCTGTTCGACCCGAAATTTGAACTTCCTCTGAGAGTTCCAGCTACTTTGACCTTCATGGAATGCCGGTTCTCACAATGATTCCCCATAATCTGCAAATAACCTCTGTAGCCTAAATTAAGCTGAGATGAGGTGTCTTCGCTGCAGTATTTGCAATTTTTATAGGTCAACAAGCTACACCTATTTTGGCTCACGGGCTCACGTTCAGCAGAAGCTCCATCTCTGATTTTGCCTCAAGGTTCACCAGGAGGAATAGGTACATGATTGAATCATGTTGAGGGCAAGGTTTACTTACAATATGAATGCATTTGGACTGAAAGGTCAACAAGAAAATTTACTAGCCAACCCTATGCTAAGACATTCTGTGTTTTCTTAGTCATTCAATACGGCGTATTCATAAAATGTCCGGTGTCAACATGTTACCAAAATCTTAGTGTTACAATGTATAAGTGATGGACACCACTTCTTATGCTAACGCCCATGACGTGACATCAGGAAACAACCATAAGTCAAGAAGGAATGAGTAACAGATCAACACTCTTCCTTCTTAGTATATTATTACCGTTGAGCTAATTTAATTGAGGTAAAGGTTCCACTTCTAAGGCCCTAAATGGCTTTTAATTGTACTTACAATCCTAACGTAGGGTTAGCTTAGAACACCTCGGCTTTACCAAGGATCAAAGGTGTAGCCCCTCCTTGTGCCACACTATGGACTATGAAAGGCCCATGGGCAGTCATGGAACCATATTTACAACAGAATTTTAATACAGAACACTGGGTTACTCGACTGATCGGGTATGGTGTCCGACTGGTCAGACACCTTCCATAACTAAAAATTGACCGATCAGGCTTCAGGACCGACCGGTCGGCCTTGAAGCACTCTACTCCGGGAGATTCAGTTTCTGACTGCTTCCTCTTCTTACTCATTCTATTTCCCTGCATTCAAACACCAAAGGAGACTAACCCTACTACTTATTGGGTCTCCCTACCATCTATTTTCAACATTCATTCAACAATCCACTCATTAATACTTAAATCAATTTTACACAACCCCAATGGAAGATTAAAAGAGCTATAATCTGGTACATGAAAAGAGCTCATCAGGAATCAATAAATCAAGTATACATGTAGAGAATATGCACCCTTATACTTGCCTTAAGTGCAGTGCTTCACCCAAATCAATTTGCCCTTTGGTAGATGGTGGAGAAGACTTCACTAGAGGTTAATCTAAAACATACATTGAGAAAATGAGAATGTGATGCATGTTTGCTCAAAGCTCGAGTCTCTTGACCCTGTTGAACCTTTAAAAAGGAAATGGTGATGGGGTTTTCTTACCTCAGGCTTTCTACAAGCGCGAGGGAGGAGATGATGCCTTAGTGTCCAAAGAATTAAACAAGAAGAGTGAAAAGGAAGAAGAAGATGCTCAAACCCTTTGCATGCACACTTCAATCGCCCAAAATGAAGTCAAGATGAAGGAGAAAGCATGGAAGATGAGAGGAACTCTTGCTACAGCCAAATGAGGGAAGGGGAAGAGGGAAAGAGACGACGAGTTTTGGGTTTTTAAATGATGGGTTTTCTGGAATTACAAATAAGCCCTATTGGTTTCCTGGATTTTCAAGTTGAGTCAGTTGGGCTTTAAATGGGTCGAGATGAATCCGAATAGAGTTGGGCCAAATATGAAAGATGACCCTCAAGATGAGATACACTTGATGCAATTATTATGATGCCTTAATGATGCAAAACCATGAAATTCAAAAATAAGAAAAGGTTTTGACTACCTAAGTAAGGCTCGAACCTGATCCAACTACTTGTCCATGACCCAAACCCAAAGGGATTTAAGTTAAATTAACCTAATTACATATTAATTAAAATAAAACAAAATTAATTATTATAAATTGTAATTAACTCGGGTCTGGACCTTACAAAATCAGTTGGTCATGCTCTTATGAGATGTGACCATGCTAGAGCTAGTTGGTTTGACTCGCATTTTGGAATTCAAACTCATAACTTCCTTTCTTTGGATGTAACTGATTGGTAAAAGGTGTTTTCTGAGCAAGGCCATCTGATCCCTCCCCTTGGGGTTGATCACTCTAAGAAGTGAGTTTTGTCCTTATGGTGGGCTATTTGGAAAGCTAGAAATATTTCATTTTTAGAAATTAACCTTTGGAAATACTCCCCAAATTATTGCCTTGGTAAAAAAAATGCTTGAAGGACCAACCATTTTTCCTAAGGATAAAATTATAAAGAAAAAAGAAAAAAAATAAGTGAATATCCTAGAGTGATCTCTAACAATGAGGATCATAAGATCTTCTCTGATGCAGCCTTTGGGCCATTGATGGAAAACGGCTTTTGGTTATGTTATGGTTGTAAATGGTGGCATTGTGGATGCAGGTTTCTATCAAGGAGTTAAAACTGCCTCTTCAAAAGAGGCCGAAACGAGGGCAATCCTAATCCTGTTGGAATAGTTTATAGGAAGAGGTTTCGACAGGGTGCATGTGACGTCGGACGTCAAAGAAGTTATTCAGGCTTTAAAGAAAGATAATGATTAGTCTATTTCGTCTATTATTTCAAACAGTAAAGGGCTAGCTTCCTTATTTAGTTTTGTGGATTTTTCTTTTGTCCATAGGAGTTTCAATGGTCATGCTGATAAGCTTGTCAAACTCTGTTTTTCTACTAATCAAGATATTGTACAGGAAAGGGCAGATTTTGAATTAGGGGTGTAGGGTTAATTTTGGTTTTCCTTTTTGTCCTTTTGCTCCCACTTTGTTGTTTACCTCTGTGTTGGTTTATTATATAATGTTTTTTCTACAGAAGAAAAAAAACAACAACAACAACAAGAGGCGAAAGGGATTTGGCACCTATTCGAATAGATTGAATTGTTGGATCGACTATACACCCATCCAAATGGACTGTATGTTAAACTTGTAGGGCTCAGATGGAGGTGAGGGATAGAACTGATATTTTGTAGAGAGGAGGCACCCAAGGAGATCTTTCGATCCCCCTAGTCCTAGTTCATGTGGGGCCCCATATTGAGGTGCCCATGGTCATTCAGTGCATTGTTTGCACACAGGATGACCACTCTCTAGATAGAAGATATGTTAGAGTCCAACCTGGCCTATGAACTCCATATTAACCCTTGTCACAAATATATTTGATATTTTATTGGGGCCTAATCTTGTAAGAATTGCTCTTATACACCTATTGTGAGTACTTTTTAAGGGACCTACCTGTGAGTCCTTTGGGGATGGGACTAGGGGGATGGAAACATCTATGTTGGACCACCCCAATTATCAAGTTTGACCCCAATCACATGTCCCTAATCTCTTCATCTGTAGCCCACAAATCTAGTCCATTCGGATTGGTGTACAGTCGATCCAATAGTCCAGTAAATTCGGATTTGCCGAAACTTGGGGCATGACTATTAGGGGGTCCCTATGTATTGCAAGGTTTGGATTTGGTAATAAATGAGTCCCACTTAGACTTCTCACAAGATTATTTCCCTATTTAATTCCAAGAAAAAAAATCATAGTAAAAAACCACATTGTATTCTTGGAATACCATTACCTTTTAGATATTGTGACAAACTGAAAATGCCATAAAAAAAACTTAAGACTATTGTAACAATTCTGTGATATTTATGATATTTTTCTAAAATTTTTATATTTTATGAAACTACAGATTCCTATATTTTTACTATGTTATTAATCTTCATATATATATATATATATACATTGTTTGATTGGTCGAGTGGCTAGAATATAGAAAGTAAAGGGCTCCCACTAAGGTTTGAAATTTGGGCCTCGTTTGGCATCGTTTCTGCGTTGCTCCTGATTTTATACGGATTTTACTGAGACCAATCTGTGTAAAGTTTGTTTGGCAACATTATATTTCTTTGTTTTGTTGAAAATGTTTTATGTGGAACTTGTTTCGTAACAATATAATAATTATATTAAAAGAAATGGAAACAACAATAAAAGAAAAATCATAAAAATGGCCAAAATAATCAAAAGCAGGGGCTCAGATAAGGTTTTGTATTGAGTGGGATCATCAGCTCAAGGAATGATGGAATGCGGGACGCAACTGGGGCCTGGAAGCCATCATCCTTAAACCCAATTGGATGCTGTTGATGATGATGCTGTAGACGTAAAGCCCCCAAATCAAGCAAGATGGGTCCAATTTGGTCTACCAGAGTTAGATTAAAGTTTGAGACCATTCATGATCAACCCATATTCATAGGTTTATTTTGCTAAGTAATAAAGATGGACGGTACAAATGGAATTTGGTCCTATGGAAAGCACACGGTTAGCCTGTCAATTGAAGATATTTTTCTACTTAGCCCACCAGATGTGATCACACCTTTGGCTCTTTCATCTGTCCATTATCAGTTAACCGGGGCCCACCCCAACACTCCCTTTCCCTTTTGCACTGTGGTTTTCTTCTGTTTGTCTCTGTTTCTCCACTCACCACCTCCACTCGCCACTCCCAATCCCTATCCATATCCTTTTGTTTATTGTAAATCTTATTCTTCGTTGTGAAATGGATTCCATGGCGATAAGTGAGGAGATAAACGCTAATGAATCCAGATGGCTCCTCCAGACCTCACCTCTCACATTTAACACATGCAATTAGTAATTTGACAAAAATCGCTATCATTATTTTCCAACATCACCCATAACGTAGTTATACTATTGAATATCAAGCAGGCTCTGCTAAGGAATAACACGGATGGGTGGGAATATCAACATGGTTCTGTAAAGGAATAATAGGGATGGGTGGGAATATCAAGCAGACTCTGCAAAGAATTGCAAGGATGGGTGGAGAGAGAGAGAGAGAGAGAGAGAGAGAGAGAGAGAGAGAGAGAGAGAGAGAATTGTATATATGATTGGTGTGGTGGGATGAGGCTGGGGATGAGAGAGATTTGCAGCAAGGTGGGTCGTGAGAAGAGAAGAGAGAAGTCCTCGAGAGGAATGCACGCTGGAGAAGATCTACAGACAAAAGCAGGAGAAGATGTGAAGACGGATGCGTGATTGTGGCCGTAAGTTAATTCTTAAAAAAACAAACATTTTTTATTTCGTATTTTCTATGCCAGCGGGTCAGGGGATCTCGAGAGATTGTTCCGGCGGGAGTAAAATCTGAAATACTATTTAACGTTATCAAACACGGATTTTATGATTTTAATTCGTGGAAACGTCTAAGTGGCATAATGCCAAACCGAGTTTTGGTGGGAGCAATGGGAGTATTCCCGTTAATTCTTTTACTTTAATTTCTTATTCTCTATGTTATTTCCTATTAGAAACTAGAGAAAAAGCACTACATTTTGAAAATGTCCGCTTTTTTACTCCACAGTTGTACCTGTTTTGCTTCATTTGTGACCAAGGTCCAAATTCAATCTGATCTTCCCGAACATTTTATCCTATTGTTTTGAACACCGCCTCTAATAACTGGCAAATAAACATCCTACGAGATTTACATAGAAAACTCTTCAATCTGAAGGGAAAACAAAAAAATTGGACAAGAAAACAAGAGAAGAATATAACATGAAAATAAGAGACCGAACTAATTCTTCTTCTCAAGTTTTTGCTCATGTGGAATACAATGAAATACTTTGGAAACATTATCCTAAGCCAAGCCGTAACTATGTGTTTTCTTTGATAGGCAAGCCAAACCTTTACATTGGTCAAGTCAAACTAGAAGAAACTTAGGAGTCATCAAGGCTGTTGCTTAGTTGGTTTAAGACTTTTATTTGTTCCTAATGTCACAAGGTTTCAAGTTGGACTTTCGCTCCTTGCATTATTTAGATAATATGGGTGTGGTCATAGAAGTATATCTTAAGTAATAGTTTTTGCTCATAAAAATCATGCTACTTTCGGGTCAAAAGCCAAAAATTTAAAAACTGGACTAGTGAAAAATACATTGGATCATAAAAAAAAAAAAGAAAATAACTAGAAACTCAGCCCAAGAGGCTGTCTAGAGAAAAATATGCTTTTCATCCCTAGAGCTATAATCTATTTATTTAAGAAAGCTTGCTAAAGCCAACCACCATACCTAGAATCTTCTAAGTGGGGTCCGGCTTGAATGCTTTCCCACCTGCTTTATATTCCTCGAAGAAATCGTAGAGAAACAATGGTCAATGGCAAACTACGAGAAAGATACCATCAAACCAAAATTCCACGACTCCAGCAGAGTGTGGCGGCAGACAGATGGGATGGGTCGCACCGAACTGGACCAGATCCAAACCAAAGCCCAATGGAAGAGAGAGAAAGCTGGGTACTGTGTACAGCCAATATTACGCCATCTTGTACCCTTGGATCACACAGCTTAGCCTACCTGGTCTGTACTAATTTATTTATGTAAATGATACTGGGTGGCTGGTATGCCTGATTGCGTTTTATTTAGAGTTTTATTTATACTCTTTTTTTTCCTCTCATTGGCTCAATGGCGAAGGAAGTAGAAAGAAAAGATGAGAGTGGGTGTCCAGGACAACCCTAAGTTCCCTCTTTATACTCATGTACTCATGTGATGCATAAAATTAGATTTCATAAAGGCGGGGACTTTTTGCCTCTCATTTACATACTTGGGGGTGGTGGTAAATGGTTTTGTACATAAACGTGGGAAAATGATGGTAAATATTGTAGTAGAAATTATTGCTTGGACCAGCAGTCCGTTCGAATTTCTTCGACAATAAATTTTTATTTGCTTTTGTGAGCTCCAAATCTCCGTAGATGTTTTGAAATTTGTTTAAAAAAATGTCCAAATAAAATTTAACATATAGATCTAATATTGTGAACTTCTGCGGGCCGTCAATTCATGATTTGGACTATTCTATGTTCTCATATTAATGATATACATCTAGACATGTAGTTTCATATCTTAAGGAGACATTACAAACGAAATATGAAAGTGAGTTTTATAAACGTAAACAACTCATTTGTAATTGTCACATATGCAAATGTTACACATGCAAAACACATTTCCATACTTTTCAAAATTACCATTTTTACATAAGTAAATGTGCACATCCAATGGTTTTAGGTGTATTTGGGTTTCATAGGTATTTTCACAATCTTCTCAAAACCTATGAAGAATTAGAATATAAAATCAAACCTCTCAATTTTTACCATTAAAACAAGAAGATTGAATGATTCGGATCATTAATGAGGCCCCACAAAAGTGCAAGAAATTAGATCTATTTTTTTGAATTTTTTTCTGAAATTACTCAATTAATGAAGATTTAAGATCATCAGGTTCAAGGTCTTTGGGTCAATTAGTTTAATAAAAAATCTTGTACAGTTCGGATTAAAAATATGAAGCTTACAAGAATGAAAAAAAATAAAGGCGTTGATGGGGGCCAAAAAAAAAAAAAAAAAGTAAAGGTGTTGACAGTGCCAACAGAAAAAATCATGTCTTGACTATACTAGCACCTTTAATTTGGCAACAAAGAGTGTGCACTGCTTTCATGGTACATCTTTGAGGTGTGTAAATGACCATATATATATTTCAGGAGTCTTTATGTGCATATATCCCTCACTATTTTGGTGAGGGATACTTCCTTTTTTAAACCAATCAAGGTTAAAGAGGTATGATGAAGTATAAAGTTTTATCATTTTGTATATTAATATTTTCTAAAAAAAAAAGTATCCCTCAATAAAATGGTAAGAAATATATGCACATGAATATTGTACTATATATATGTAGAATTTTCACATGTCATTTTGTCCACCACATGCCTAAATTATTACAAACAAATGTGACTCTACATTATACTATATTAAAGCTAGGCATTTTAAAATTAATTTTCACCGTAACTACTGATTTTGACCTGGAGTTATATCCATTCTCCCAAATCCTCCTCCCACTACCACTACCAAATGCAATCACTTTACTTCTTCTCACTACTCACTTTCTCTTTTCAATAAGTACATCTCTATTTCAAATCTCATATGCATTTACTTTACGTATATTCTTCTTTCCTTTCCACCTAACGTCTCTTACTCATTTCTGAATCACAAACTCTTGGATTAGAAAAAAAAAGAAGTATTATCATAATCCCCTTTGCTTTTGTTTTCTCTCAGTAAGTGTTTGAGGATGATTTAATGTGATTTGAATTTCTTTTTAATTGAATTTTATGTATGTTGTTGCAAATTTTATATCATGATATATTTTGAGAACATTTAAACAAACTCAAGAATTTTTGCAGAGAAGATGGAAGAAAGCTATAATAGGAAAGGGTTATCTATAAAAGGCCATAATTACTTCCTCATCAGTCGCAACTTTGCCGAGTTAAAATGCCGGCAGTATCTTACCAGCGCGCGCGACAACGGTGAGAGAAGAAAATGATAGGAAAAGCATCTCACCAACGACAATGGTGAGATAGGAAAATGATCGAGGAAGCAAAACAAAACTCGTGATGAGCATCTCTCTTCAAAATTTGGCCGACCGCCCATTAATTTGTATCATAGCCCGTGTCATCTTCCCCACATCTCCAGTTATCCACCAACAAGATAGCAAGAGATGATACCGAGCCCCACAAAGCCAAACATCTCTCGGTTTTTGCTGTTCCGAAGTTATCGTCCGCTTGAAAACGATGGGTATCTCACTAACGACAGCGTGGTTCAATTCCAAATTTTGCAAGCCTTATATAAACCCTGTTCTATGGGCCGGAGCCTCTCTATCCATAATATTTGTGGCCTCTCTCTCGTTGAGTGTTGTAGCATACTCGCATTGAACTTAAATAGTGATGGCTGGAGATCGTGATTCGATCCAACCCACAGCAGAAAACAGTTGTCTCCTCCTTAACTGTTTTGGCTTCTTGTCTGCAGTTATAGGAGTCCCTTCAGTTCATAAGCCAACAAGGTTCTAGTGGAGAAGGCCTGACAGACGGGAAAACAATATCCTTGAGTATGTCCATTTCCCTCATTGCTTTTTCTGCATCGCTGGGCCTCCCTCCACGTTACAGCACCATCTGCAGCCGCCTCTGCTTCTTCTTCTCGGTGTTGGCATGTGCATTTCTTCTTTCCCCATTCGTCCACAACAAGCTCTTTTGGGCTCCCTATCTAGCCTGTATTTTCCCTCTCCTCCATTTACATCAATTACTGCCTGCCTCTCTTCAGCAGTCTCTCCAACAGCTCTGGTGGGCCACCAGGAATGCAATCCGTGATGACGCATGTAGGGCCCACCATGCAATAGTCAGGTCCGTCCAAGCTCTCCTACCAAGAAGCAGCAGCAGCATCACATCCAATAGTAATGCGGGAAGATCCACCTGCTCTTCTTCTTCGACAGCTGTACCAGCACGCATCGTAGAGGAAGGGGGTATTGCTGATCATGTTACACAGTAACAGTAATGATGTATATGTAAGCTTGGATTAGCCAGTCATTTGTCCTTTTAATGTCAGTATTAGTTCCTTCCTGCACGTTACTCGCTATAGTTAGTTAGCTCTGTTTCTGGTTTGATCAATGTACCAAAAAGAGGTGTGCTCTCTGGTGTTAACTGCCAAATAAAGGGATGGATGTGCAATTTGAGGTTATAGCTGAAACTGCGGATGACTGAAAAGGGATGGATGCACAATCGGCAGGATGTTGTACAGTCTCAAGAATTAATAGTCATATGCATTAATTATGATATCAATATTATCCTCAATCTTGTGATGGGACAAACTCCAATTGATGTAAAATATGGAGGATATGTTACTGGATGAGATGAAATTCATTTTGAATGGTTCGGATTATCATTACGTAGAGCCCCAGTGAATTTCTACACATCACACTCATGAGAAGCATGAGCGAGGCCACTTTAGGAGATTCCAACTCAAAATGCACTCTTTGCAAGTAGATTGTATTTACCATAAAAGGCAGAATTTCCTTAGAATGAGATGAATGTACAGATCTTCTCCCGGTGTCCAACATTTAAAATGGGTTTCTTTATTTTTAATTTTGATGAACTAGGACAGAGTGGCTTTTTAATTTTTACATCTGATGGTATGCGGCACAGCAAACCTATATCGTTAGATAATCACAAATTTGAACAAATAAATATAGGGAATGAAATATGTAATGGTTGAATCGTAATTAAGGAGCCCCCATAAGTCAGCACTATGATATTATACCATTTGGATGTGAATTGATGATGTTATAAGCAACGTATGTTTGGACAGCATAAGAAACTGTAATTCGTTGCTAATTTGGAGAACAGCACATGCCTAATACTATCCCATGGGGCAGCAATTATGGGAATAATAGAAATACTAGAACACCTTATCCTTGAACAACGAAATTTAATTGAATGCATTGAATTTATGAAGAAAAGGCGAAGGCTCTTGCCATCCTGTGTAGCAAGTTCATATGCTCAATCTAACCGTGTAATTAACTCCTATTGGACACCCGTAGATGGTAATTTCATTTTCAGCAGATCAGATTTTCAATAGTGGGTCACGTTTTGGGGTTCCGCTCTTGTAACTTGGGAATTCTCCAAAGTGGGAGAGACTATCTGGATTTTGTTCCATTTAACGAGAACCTTCAGCGGGCAAAGAGCAGGCACCACCCATGCCTCGTTGCCAAATCAGCTGACCTGCCCTCCATCAACTATTTTTTTGCGAGGATAGCGAGGATGATATCTATTAATTAAAAGGCTAGAGCTCAACAGAGGTAAATAAAAGATGAAGTAAACAACATAACAGCCGCTGATAGATTGCAGTCGTTGTGGAACCGTCAGGCCGCTACAAACGTAATTAGGATGGCGTCGGTTTGGTCAAATAAGCGGTGTAGAGATTTGTAATTATCTATAAATGATCAATTATGTGGAATCACTCTTCACAATCTTAAGGTAAAGATGGACAATCTAATGGAGAAAATGGTGATAGATGACTTATCTTTATACTTTACTTATTGCACTACAACCAAAATCATTTTTCACAATAAAAATTTTGTGATGTTTTGAAATTTTGACACTAAATATTGTTTTTTACGACGAAATATTCAACTCACCTCCTAAAAAGAAAATACGAGTTATTTAGCGGTGATAATTTTCAATTGTTGGTAAGTATTATCGTAAAAAGTTTGACGCCAAAAAATAGAATTGGCTCCATCAAGAGGTAAAGCTTTTCTAGCGGAAGTTTTTATTTAGCGACGTGTTATTTTCGTTGGTAAATTATTGGCACCATACGATAATAAAAAAAATTTCACGGCAAAAATATATCGTCGCAGACTTCCTTGAAATGATCCTCGATGAAATTATGCCCTCACGGAATTCATAAAATTTGGGTTTGGCGTGATCGGGTTTCGCAGTTTATTTTTGACCAGTGTTGGGCGACGAAATGAAATCGCACCCTAGTTGAAATAACATAAGCATAGAGGCGAATCTTGAGTCTTCACACAATCTTTTCTCCACCCTTGGATTTCATCAAAACCCCTCTCTCAATTTCAAATTATCTCCACGCCTGGATTTCATTGCAAGTTCAACTTTCCCTAGAAAAACCGCACTCCTCCCTCCCTCTCTCTCGCTCTCCATTTCTCTCAACGAGTTTTTTTTTTTTTTTCTTTTGGCAGAGGATTTCTTCTTCTTCAGATCTCAAAATCCGAGAGGTAATCAACTCTTTTTCACTTGATTTGATTTCATGGAATCTGGTTTTCCCTACTTTCTCCGAAAATTTAGGGTCTTATTTTTGTGTAAAATTTCTTTTGGAGATACATGCGAATCGCCAACAGTGATGTTCTTCTTGTTAAGGGTCAGAGAAATCTTCATTTGCCTTTTGAGGAAATTTAATGTCATGTCATTTTGAATCATACAGTAATCCTTGCAAGAGGTGTGATGTTGATCGATAAACGGATCTTGTTTGGGTTTGGTCTACCCGAATATGTTTCTCCGGGTCTGAATATGAAAGCTCTGGAGTTTTCATCGCTCTCTATTTACTTCTTTATGTCCTTCTCTGTCTCTTCTTCTTCTTCTACTTTCTTGATATCTTTTTTTCCTTTTGTGTGTGTGTGTGTGTGTGTTTTTTTTTGTTCTATCTGCTGGTTTTGGGGCTGGGGTGTCGATTGCTGGGGAGTCGGATGGAGCCAGGTTTCTGCAAGGGGTTTGGTCAGGGTGGCTTCGGCAGGGATGGGGTGCTATGGAAATGGGTCAGTGATGGGGCTGGGTTAGTTAAAAAAAAAAAAAAAACCCTCAAAAAAGCAACAATAAAAAAAAGAACATAACTATACATTTCTTGTTCTTCATCTTCATCGACAGTGGGTGGTTTTGGGCTTTGGGACGGTGGGGTGGGTGGGTGGGGTGGGGTGGGTTTTGGAGTTTGGTATGTATGGATCTTAGGAAATGAAGATGGAAAAATCTAGGGATTTTAGTGGATTATGGCTGGGCTTTGGAATTCTTGGGGGTTGGATTTCAGCAGGTATTGAGGTGGAGATTGTTGTGATTGACTCCAACCGGAATGGGTTTGACTTGAGGTTCAGAATCCTGGATTTTGAAGATTCTTATTGTAGATTAGATTTTGTATTTTGGTAGAGAATTAGAAGATGGTAATATTGACTTTGATACATTGAGATTGGTTTTTGACAGAATCCATTGAACTGAGATCAAATGAAGCCTCCATTTACAATTTTACATTGATTTTCTATTGTTTGCCATTGATATTCATTGGTATTAAGAGCTATAGACTTTCTATATCAATCTCTGGATAATCCGAAGTTGCTGAAATGGCCATTTGATGGTCATGACCCATGTAGTCTAACTTCATGGCCCCATATCTTTTGTCTATGTACAAGGGTCTCATATATTCAAGTCCAATTAGATTTTCAGTGTGCAAATGAGCGACTTCAACTACTATCTTGACACAGTCCATGGATCCATGTTGTCACCTCCTTGCATCTTGTATTTTCATTTTTTTATTTTCATGATTTCAATGTTTTTCTTTTCCTTTTTCTTGCATTTGGGTACCATAATTGGAAGGATAGTTACAGACATTAATAGTCCTTTCTTTCATGATGGTGGAGGTTTGAAGAGAAAGCTAGGGAAGGGTTGTGGCAGTGGGTGGATGCTTGGTGCAGTTCATTTTGGTTTGGCAAATTGATTGACATTTTTTCATGGGTCTAAGTGTTTAATTTTGTTATGAATATAAAATTGCATTTGACTTGGGTTAAAGCATTCTAAAAGAAAAGGAGAAGGGGATAGAGAGAGAGAGAGAGAGAGTACCAATTTCTCCATTCTTTTTTTTTCATATTTTGAGATTGATCAATCTTATTGGAAAGAAATCACACCACTTTCTTACATTATGCAAATTATTCACAAAAGATGGTTAGCTGGTTGGTTGTTCGTGATCAGCACTGGCACTACTTGCTCGTCCTATATGAAAATTGAAATGATCTCATTTTCTTTTGTGCTACAGATGATTGTCCTTGAAGCTCAATGTAGATGGGAGTTTATAAAAATCATATATTAGGGAGAATAGGACCCTTTGATCAAAGAGCTTTTATTTTGTCTTACTCACTTTGCTTTTGACTCACGTGTTTAATTCTTAACATTTTTTTTGTGCCACAGATTGGGATTGGAGATGAATGTAATAGAGGCCAATTGCTTGAAGTTCTTTTTGTTTTTCATAAAAATATTGTACTTACATTATTTTTGATGTTATATTTTTACTTGAATTAGTAACGACAACGTGACTAAACTTGTGGGTTGGATTTAATAGTTACATGTTTTCTAATATGCTAAATGAGCAGGTTTTGTGTATTTTATTTTAGTTAAATGAGAAGGATTTATTGTACATTTTATTTTAATTGAATGAACAGGTTTTATTGTACATTTTATTTTAGTTGAATGGGCATATTTTACCATATATTTCATTTTAGTTGAATGGACATGTTTTACCATACATTTCATTTTAGTTGAATGGACATGTTTTATTGTGCATTTTATTGTAGCTGAATGGGTAGGTTTTATTATATTCAGAGTAAATGAGGTTTTTGAGGTGCCAGGTAGTGATCTATAAAATAAATCTATTATTTTTATCGATGAATTTTATTAGTCACCTAATAAAAATAAATATATATCGGCATGTTATCCCCGACAAATATAATTTGTCGCCTAAGAGAATTTGTGGCAAGGTTAAATATTGGGTGACGAATTAAGTTGGTTGCTTAATGTTTATAAACTAGGCGCGGGGAAACTAACTCGTCGCCTATTATAACTTATGGCAATTCATTCGCTATTTCGTGACGATATAATTTTGTCTGTAAAAAATATAATTAAGTGACGATGTTATTTTGTCGCCAAATTCCTTTTCACCTTTTTTCAGCCAATCTTTTGCGATGAATAGAGCTATTTGGCGACAAAAAATGTCCTTTTTGACAATGATTTTCCTTGTTGTAATTTTATTTAATTTTGCGACGATAATGTGATGTCATAGAAAATTAACATTTTGCGACGATTAATTTTGATCATCGGTAAATATATTCACTAGCACCAAATAGCCGACATAAAGATGACGAAATGGTTTTCATTGCAGAATATATTTAAAGACGATTTTGTGATTTTTAGTGGCAATAGTAAAGTCGCAAAAAATGATTTTTGTTGTAGTGTTGATATGAGTATTCAAGCTAGAATAGGATTATGAAAGAAAGTTGGATTAGACTTTCTCAATTGATGATTGAGTCTTAGAAGGATTAACACATTCTTTTTTTATCCAAATAGACTCCTTGTGCTTTTTGTATTGAGGCTACACATAGTGGACCCCATCACAGATGCCAACACAGGTAATAGACAACATAAAAGGAGTTAGCACCCAGCTAGAAAGTTGGAAAACACCCCAAATCGGCTTTAAAAAGTTAGAATTTAGACTTAAAAGTGCCAAGGAAGGTTGTGAACAGCCAGCTCCATGCCCAGTAGAGTCTTCCAAATCATTAGATATGAGAATGGCATTTCGTGAGATATCCGTGCTAGGGTCTGAATGGTAGTAGAAGCCAGAAGGCTCTTGTAAATTCAGCTGCTGGCTTCTGCTCCTGAATGTAGTCATGTAGTAAGTGTCTATGATTGTGTTGATGCATGGATAGTCATACTTAGAGTGTTTTCCTCCATGTGGGCATCAAATCCCATGCCATGGTGGATGTCTGTTGGATAAAGGCAGGTGACTAGGACCAAGATGAAGCAGTTGATCCAATATTGGAGCCTGCAGGGTGAGGAGGGAACACAAAGATGAGGTTATTTTTTGTTTTCAAAAGAAATGAGGAGACTATTAGTCCCAGAGACCGGTCTAAGTTTGTGTATGTAGTTTTACGCTATTTGATACATGTCTATCCTTGTTTGGCATTATATTGTGTATGAAATATATATCAAAGTCCCCTAAACCAACACATACAATTAAATGCTAGGCAAATGGACAACATTATATGAATGAGTCTTAGCCCCCAAGACACCTCATACGTCCTTGATTTCCATTGGGCGAAGTGATTTGGTTAAGGATCCAAAACTAAGGCCCTAATAGATCTTTGATTGACTTAAAGTTCTACAAGTTTAATTTTTATATCATAATTAAAGTTAGGGTTTTTAAACTAATTAAGGTGGTACTGAACCTCCCTTTAATCTAACAGAGGCCCAAAACATACCTTTTTAAGGTTGTCAAGGGTGCTCAAGTCGTGGGTATCGGGCGCACATGGTTTTGTGACAAGAACCTAAGCACTCAAATTACGACTAATAAGCTTTTGGGGGAGCACATGCTCACCTACGCTCGAGTGCATGCTCAAGAATACCAAGTTTGAATTTGGATGCACACACTTCTCTACCCTTTTGATACCTGTAATGGAACCTTCAGTTGCATCCTATCAAATCCTCATTTTTGCACCAAGATATCAGCTTCAATCCTTCTCCCATCATCATAATATTATTCATCTATTTTATGAAATGAAACCCATTTCCAATTCATGTGACAATAAGCAATTGGGGCTAAAAATCTAATTAACTCAAATCAAAGTATACAATCAATATATACCAGTATGCATTCAACCAAAATTATCCTATATTTGCCTTACTTATACCACAATTTCCTTCACTTGGCTCAAATTGTGAAGAAAACCCCAATTGTGAAACCCTAAGAAGTTAAAATATGCCAATGATGAAATGGAATAAGTAGCATGTCATGCATAAGGGTCTTGGAACCTTGAAACTGAAGAGAAAAGAATTCACTTACCTTTAGGGCCCATTTAGTTAAAGGAATTTATTATATGAATTTAGCTTGTTTGGAATTTATAACATGCTTTTAGCTTTTGTCCCCTAAGCATTTCAAATACCCTATTTGATATAAGAATTTAGAATTTCCTCCCACATAAAAAGCCACTTTTAACCTCATGAAGTCTTCAAATTCCAGAATTCCAAATGCTAGAGGAGAGTTGAGCATTTGGAATTCAACATTGGGGGTAGCATTTGGAATTCTCAAAATTCTTCTAAACAAGAATTTTTAGAATTCTTGTAACTACACAAGCCCTTTTAGCAGTAAGGAGGGAGAATCAGCTGGAGTTTGGGAATCTCAATTCAAGAATACGTGGAGATGGTAACGGAGAACATAAATCTCATCTCCATCTAGACACGTGCCTTTTTTAGACTTGAAATAAAAAAAGAAAAGGATTATGAGCCAGGAAGGCAATTAGGGTTGAAAATGGATCCCCGATTCTCCGATTACTCGAAGGTTCTAACCTGTTAATAACAGGGTCTAGGTTCTTATTTAGGTCTCAATAAGTAAATGAATCCGGATTTGGATTCTAATTTTGGACCTGTAACCTAAACGATTTTAGAACTTGTTCTACCTTGATTTTGACTAGTGGACTCAAAACTGGACATATTATCTAAATTTTTAAAAAGTTTTCCTAAACGTTAGCTTTTTTCTAAAGCATTCCCTATATAAAACTGGCCTCAGACTTGCCCCATACATGGTTTTGGTTTTAGTTCTAGGTCTATCCCCTCAATGGTTTCGGTTTCAAATTTAAAAAACTGGTTCCGAACCAGTTTTAGGTCCATCCTTTTCTTAACGATTCCAATTCCGGATCCACCCTCGATCCAGACTGGAACCGACCCATTTACAACCCTAGAGGCAATGTTTCAAATGTTGTAGAGAGAAAGAAATTGATTGCGAAAAGACTCCTACTATTTTTTTATTATATATAATCAGTTTTCTAAAATTACAAAGAAGTCCAGCTTCTTCCTTACATTTTTAATTAAGTTGTTTAAGTGTCAACATGATCCATTTGTGGTCAAATGAAGTGGGGTACAACATGAAAAATGATATACGCATTAAGATGTACATGATAATAGTAAGATGATGTATGTATGATGTAAAATTATAAAATTAAAATTCATAAAACAAGGGCTTTACTGTCCAATCAAAGTCGAACCGAGTTCAAACTATTTATCCATAACCCAAACTCAAACTACTAGACTCAAATAACGGGGCAGAGTGTTACACCATCCATCCATGCTAATGGGGCAGAGGATATGAAGCCCAACATCCATCCTATATCTATGATTCCCACCCATCTATCATAAGCTCCTAAATCCCAAGCCATCCATCCTAATCATGGAAACATACATCTATTTTAGTTGGCCAAGACTTGGTATGCTGCCATCCATTGTACATTTAAGCTATGCATGCTCCCATCTATCTTAATAGTTAAGCTACCCACTCATCCATTCGTATAAAAAAGCTTATGAAAGTTAGGAAGAACCATCGCTTTCACCGAAAAAAATGAAGACTATCTAAGCGCTTTATCCCCGCTATATCCAAGTCCCGACCATCCATTCTAATAGTGGGGTAAAGAATCTGCAAACTTTCCTCCCATCCATCTATGCTAATACGGGAGAGGATATGAAGCCCAACATCCATCCTATATCTATGATTCCCACTCATCTATCATAAGCTTCCAAGTGTCCCAACCCACCCATCCTAATCATGGAAACATACAGCTATTTTAATTGGCCAAGACTTTGTATGTTGCCATCCATTGTATATTTAGGCTACGTATGTTCCCATCTTTCTTATAGTTAATTAAGCTACCCACTCATCCATTCTAACAGAAAAGCTCATGAAAGTTAGCAGGACCCATCGCTTTCACTCAAAAAAACCAAAAGTCTATCTAAGAGCTTTATCCCTGTTATATGCAATTCCCCGTCCATTCATTCTAATAGTGGGGAAAAGAATATGCAAACTTTCCTCCCATCCATCCATGCTTATGGGGGAGAGGACATGAAGCCCAACATCCATCCTATATCTATGCTCATGAGCTCCCAAGTCCCAACCCATCCATCCTAAGCATCCGTCTCTTTTAATTTGCCAAGACTATGAATGCTGCCATCCATCGTTTATTTAAGCTATGTATGTTCTCATCCATCCTAATAGAAAGGCTTATGAAGGTCGGTAAGACCCATCGCTTTCAAATGACCAAACTATGTAAGCGCTTCGTCTCTGCTATATGCAAATCCCCCATCCATCCATGGATGATGGGGTAAAGAATATGCAAGCTTTCCATCCATCCAATATCTATGCTTTCTTACCCATCCACCGTAAATCTATGCTGCCTTCCCATCCATCATAATATTTAGGCCCCTTACCCACGCATTCATCATCATGGCGATGGAAACATCTATCTATTTTAAATGACCAAGAATTCATCATCATGGCGATGGAAACATCTATCTATTTTAAATGACCAAGAATTCATCATGGCGATGGAAACATCTATCTATTTTAAATGACCAAGAATGTCTATGCTGACATCCATCTTATATGTAACCTCTTCATCCTCCATCTAGCTCTCCATCCGTACTGTATCTAATCTTCCCACGTATGCATCATGATGGAAGCATGCATTGATTTTAACAGGCCAATAATATGTATGTTCCTCATCCATGGCAAATGTAAGCTCCCCACTCGTCCATCGTATCTGCAAGTTTAATCCATCCATCCTAATGGGGGAGCTTAATCCAATTGAACAAGAATATTTAAGCTCCGACTGGAAACCAGTTTTAGAGATGATATTAATTTAATGAAAATAATATATTAAGGAATCAATTTTTATATTTTAAAAATAAATAAATTGCTTTTGTACATTATAATGTGTCATGCTCGGCAAATATATATGAATTGAGTTGTTTTATTAATATGATTAAGCTGTGGACTTAATTGTAATTTTATTTAATTATGCATTATTAGAATTAATAAGCCCCACTTGTATTTTTCTAATATGATTAATTGTTTTCACAATGTGATTAAATTAGTGAAAATAAAAGGAATATGCATTCATATAGGGGATCGGCCTTGTACATGTGCACTAGTGAGTGGGACCATTGTTTTAAAGTGTGTGGGACCCATTGAGGTACCATGGACGACCATCCATTAGTTTGCAATCGACTAAAAATTAGTAAGCTCCCTCTTTAGCATAGGAGCGACACTTTGTGCAAAGATCTAAATTAGAAGTGTGCCTGTTATAAGCCTAAAAGGCCTAGTTGTATTTAGTCAGAAGGAACTAAAAACTATTTAAACCCACAGCACTGGGCCACGGCCGGAACCCAGTCAACCCTTCAGTTGCACGGCTTAGAAAGAAAGAGGAAAAATGAGAGGAGATAGGGACAGAAGGGGATGGCTGGTCTGGATTAGATCTATGGCATCGTCTTCTTCCTCCAATCAAATAATTAATATTGGGATTTTTATGGTTTAGTCCCTCTAAAACTTGGATTTTATGTGATAAAGATAAAAAATCCAAAAATGATAGCAGAGTTGCTTGACTGTAGTCATTTTGATCTTTTGACTATTTTGCCTCAAATTCTATGATTTTATGACTCACGGCGTCATGGGATCTCAAATATAATAAATCCCATTATATTGTGGGCTTATCCCATCATATGGTGCTCTTTTTATCAGCATCTATAAAAGAATTTACAGATATGTAGTCCCAATGAATGATTTTCAAATATGGTAGAAGATAACAGAAACACATTTTCAATACAGTAAAAGTGACGAGTAGAATTACAGAAAGTGGAACTCTCCATTTATGCGTCGCTTTCAGACAGAAACAACATCCGTTACTTTAAGTTGACCAGAAATATATTAGCACTTAATCTGTGACGTTTTTAAGCTTAGTTCCAACCATCCATCCTAATCCTCATGGGCTGTTAAATTCAAATGTCCATCAATATGCATGCTCAGCATCCATTCCATATGTAAGCCGCCCACGCATCTATCCTATGGTGTAAAAACACCGCGTCTTTTAAATTTGAATTGCTATGCTTCCCTCCTATGCTTCCCTCCTGTCCTACATGGCAGAGCTTTATAAAAGCCAGACGAAAACAACATACCTTTCAAGTTGACTAAAATATGTGTTCCCCATGCATGCTATGTGAGTTGTCCACCATCCTCATCGGTGGAGGTTCAATATAACCAACAATACGTGAGCTGCCGATCTAAACTCTATTTTAAGAAAATAATAATAATAATAATAAAATAAAAAAATCTAACCTCCTTGTAAGCCTGCACTCACCATTATCCTTACGGCGACACATCCATCACTTTGTCTTAGTTCCTTATTAGGGTGAGACATCCATCACTTTTTCTTAGTAAAGTGAAGGAGTTAAAAACATCCGTCACTTTTGGATGGCCAATTTTATATATGCATGCAGAAACTTCCATCCATTATGAAAATTAACAAGAACATAGGTGGCTGATCTTTGTACTGGTTTGGATCAGGATGAGTCCATGCCGGTCATGTCTGTCCATGCCCCTCTACCAGATTGGTATGGACACACCGGTCCTAAAAATTATAAAAAATTTAAATTTTTTTAAAAAATAAAAAATATATAAAACTAATATAGGTGTGAAAATTGACCTATTTAACAAGTATCCAATCCAAATATAGTGATATTTACTGTGGTAGAGCATTGAGTTGCTGACAATATAACATATAACTATTAATTTTTTAAGAGGCAAAATTATGTTTTTATTTTTTAATTGAAAGGAGAATTAATATTCTTAGAGGTAAATTGGTAGAAAAAAAAATAACAAAGACAGTGGGTCTAGTTAACTTCTATCCCCTTTCACTATTAGTGAAGAGAGATTTTAATAAATATCAAAAATTTAAGAACCATTTTATAGTTATGCCAAAATATATGTGCTTATTTGTAAAAAAAATAAATAAAAAAAAGAAAAAGAGATGATATGTTTTTTCATAAGAGCCATTTTGAGATTTTCCATATTTTAGTTAATACATGCAACATGGAGCCTTTTTGAGATTAAATAAAAATATAAAAGCCATTTTATAATTATTCCAAAATATATATGCCTATTTGTAAAAAAAAATACAAAAAGAGAGGACATGTTTGGGTCTTTTTTTTAAAGATTTTTTTTATTTTCCTATCCCCTTTCACTATTAGTTAGGGGAGATTTTAGTAAATATATAAAATATAAGAGCCATTTTATAGTTATGCCAAAGCTTATTTGTAAAAAAAAAAAAGAAGAAAAAAAAGAGCAGATATGGGTTTTCACTTATAGGAGCCTTTTTGAGATTTTATGTATTTTTAGTTAATACATGGAACATGGGGCGTTTTGGAGATTAAATAAAAATATAAAATTCATTTGTAATTATACCAAAATATATATGCCTATTTGTAAAAAAAATAAAAAAGAGAGGACATGTTTGGATCTTTTTAAGATTTCTTGTATTTTAATTAGATGGTCGAGCTTGGGCCGGTTCTACACCAATGTTTCCAATGTCGGGCCCAAACTCGATATACCTTAGCTCGACATGGCAGGCCCGTATAAGGAATGTATGAAATTTCATTTAATTAGTATATATAATTACTAAATTGGTCATAAATTTAATAAAAAGTTCAATTCGCCCAGTTCAATTGATTAAATGGGTGGATTTGGGCGTAACTTTTATGGCCAGTATCAAACTTTGGTGATGAATGGATGCACCCATCAACAGCAATGAAACCTCTGCTGTGGAAACTTCAAGCCATGCATACATGAAGTTCTCCGACCATCCCTATGGTTGAAACTTCCATCCATCATTGGAATCTGCCCAGCCAACCATCCGTCCAGAACTTCTCCCCCCACTCCCCGCAACCCACCTGGAACTTTCCCCCAATCCCATCAGGGCCCACAATCCCAACAACAATAAAAGTTCTCTTCCCACCCCCCCCCCCCCCCCCCCCCACACTCCTCTTCCCCACTCCCACAATCCCAACAAAAATAGAAGTTCTCGCCCCCCCTCCCCCTCACCACCTCCCCTCCCCCCCACCAGCAGCACACAACAACAACACAATCCCAACAACGACAGAAGTTCTCTTCCCCCCTTCCCCTTCCCCACGCCCCGCGCCCCACTGGAACTTTCCCCCAATCCCATCAGGGCCCACAATCCCAAAAACAATAAAAGTTTCCCCCCCCAATCCAATGAATGATAAAAATTTCCCCCAATCCCATCCACGTTAAACTACTACAAAATCCCCTCCCACCTTTCCCTCCAAGAGCTCTTCCTCGGCACCCATCTTGTTTTGTCTTCATGGCTGAAGTTGATACAGGAGATCACCTCACTCTCCCCATTAAAGCTTTTAACATCTTGTCTGCTCTTTTAGGACTGGCCCAGTTCATGGAAACAATGTCAGGACGGGTCGGAAAATTCATACCCCTCTTGGTGTCCATATCCACCATTGCCTTCACCGCATCAGTAACCCTTTCCCCACGTTATGCCACTATTTGCAGCCGCTTCTCCTCCTTCTTTATGGTGCTGGCTTGCGCGTTTCTCCTTTCCCCATTCGTCCCCAGCAAGCTCTTTTGGGTTCCTTACATGGCCTGCATTTTTCCTATCCTCCATCTACTTCAATTACTGCCCGACCCTCTTCAACAGTCTATCCAACAGCTCTGGTGCGACACTTGGAAAGCTATTGGTGGTGCTACCTGCAGTGGTTATGAAGCTATAGTTAGGTCCTTCAAAGATCTCCTACCAACAAGCTGGACTACTATATTCACCGGCGAGTCAGAAAGATCCACCTCTTCATCTTCAATATAGCTGCACCTGAACGCATCATGGAGGAAGGCAATCCAGAATAACCACGCCTTCTTCTTCTTCAATCCAGAATAACCACTTCTTCAGCTGCACCTGAAAGCATCATACAGGAGGAGAGGCTTCTTCTTCTTCAGCTGCACCTGAAAGCATCATACGGGAGGAGAGGCGCTCATTTTACTTACAATATGAATTAAATAAATGTGAACTTAGATGTTACTCTGTTTCTGTATCACATGGTCGCTTGCTTTATCAATCAGGAAAAAAAAAAAAAAACCCTTGCTGTCACTTTTACTTATTATTATGTGATTTTTAGTGGAAAGCACCAGCTTCTATTATGTAATCAATTGATCACTTGGATCTTTCCTTTTTTTACATGAGGTACGAGGTCGTCTTATCTTTAATCCCTTTTGGGGTCCGTTAATGATGGATCCAAAGATTTTTGCTTGAGGGAGTGCGGATCCATATAAGCAATTGGCTTTTTTTGAAACAAATCCGGAACTTTCATGTGGGTCCCGGTGACCGAGGTAACATTTTTAATTATGTAAAATCTTAAAACAGAGATAGAATTTTTATTATAATTTTTGAAGTAGAACAATAACCAATAGGTGTGACTGACCCCACGTAGATACGCTTAGGTCCGCCCTTAGGCCTGGGGCTTTTTTAAGCCCCACCATGTATCTTTTGTTCTTTTCTTTTAATCTAATTCACCTTGTAATAGGACAAAACAATAAAATAAAATAAGGATGAATCTTTTAAAAATTAGGGTGGAATGTTTCTTACATCAAGGAAAATTGATCTTTTAGATTCACTGCATTTTGAGCCTTTGACTCACAACTGAAACCAAACCGGAGCCTATGATCCCACCCTCATGCTTCCCCATATACAGAACTTCGCTATGAGGCACACTTTTTGATAACTCAAAATGAATACTATATCCTCAATTTTACTTGAATAAATATTAGTCTCATGTAAAATTGGGCATATAATTAATAAGTACCTAATGGTTTGATAAATAATGTATAAGTTGTGCTAATAATATTATAAGTCATGTGCTCAATTTCATTGTGAGACCAACTTCTATTGAGTTAAAGTTTTTAGTATATATCATTAGAGGAAATGTTTGATAGTTAGGTCCCCCCAGTTCAGATTGACATCCTCACATAACTTCAAAACACACAACACATCTGTTCAAGTATTGAGTATCACATCAAAAGGAGAATGACTTTTTATTATATTGGTAAAGAGCAATAGTTTTCACCTTACTCTCTAAAATTTGAATATTGATTGTACCACCATTACCGCATGTGCGGATTCTTTTTCATATATGTGAGCTTCTTTTCTTACATGTGTCAGCTTTTTTATTTTTAAAATGTGTGGATTTCTCTATTTTGGCATGTGTGGGTTTTTATCTCACATATGCAAGTTGACTCAACATGCGACCAGCCCTATTGGGGTACCCAAACAAGTAACACATCAAATAGTCGTTCATTGATGCTGTGGTAATGTAGGATGTTAACATGAAGAGGTGTCAATATCATAATCGACTATTATTCTACTTTATGGTAAAACATTCATTTACTTCGACCAAATATGATATTGGCGCGGCATGTAAATAGTTTGTGTCGTTCCGTGCCACTATAATATTACTAATGGTCCTTTTCAGTTCCCACCGGCACATGTCCACGTTATGATCACAATAATATTACTAACGGTCCTTTTCAGCATTGCTAATCCTTTTGACTTCCTCAGTGCACACGCTCACGTCATGATCCTTTGACCATCCATCATGATCATACATCCACACCGACACATACATAAAGAATCTACACAGGCCATGCACATCGACACATACATAAAGAATCTACACATGACATGGACATGTAAGGTTGAGAAAGATGTCCAAGTCCAACTGAAAAATGAAATAGGATATATCAGGGCATATTTGTGCGAGGGGTGGAGTAGGTAGAGTAGAAAAAATTTAAAATCAGAAAAAAAAAATATAATTGGATTATGATGATTTTTTATTTTTAATTGTTTAATATAAAATCTTTTTAACTTTTTTATATAAAAAGTAGAATTTTTTTATAATTTAGTGATGACTTTTTGACTTTTTCTAAAAACAGAAGAAGAAATTTTAAATCTTTTTAAAAAAGAGAAAAATTTAAATTTTTAAAATTTTATTTTACTTTATTTTACCTTACCCCTCATTCAAATATGCCTTCAAAGGCGAAAGTCGAGAATTCCTAGTAATGATACCACCAAACAATTTAGAAAGGGGGCGGTGCGATGCGGGTTCGGGGCGTTCTACATATGCAATCGGAAAATTGGTTGATATCGAGACACATGTACTGATACGGGACCATATCTCTCATCTGCTCAGTTCTTTATCAAGGACTTGTTTATTTGCTTGCATTTTAATAAATAACAATTGAATGCATACAATTTATGTTATAAGTGGTTAAGAATTAAAGAATTTCAATAATTAAAACATTTTTATAAAACTTACCATGAGATATATTCAAAGATATGATTTCAATTTATATAACTTATTGATAATTTAAATTTAAGCTAATTATTATCCCAATGAAGATGGACTTTTTCTTTAACAAATTCTATCTTAATCATGTATCATCTATAGAAAAATGGTGATCAAATGTAAATTTTAGAACTGAACATCAAATAATCATTTTTTAGTTAAATGGATTGAAAACAAAAAGATGAAAAATGAATTACTTGGGTGATGGTTTTGACTACTTAAGAGTTCATTTTCCATCTTTTTGGTTTATTTTCTGAGAAAAACCTTTTTTTTATGACCAAAAGTATTCGTTGCTAGTCTAACTTTTGGACTTTTAACCACTAACTTTGGGGTTATTCGATTCTAATGAGCAATAACTATTTGTTGGGAGATACATACGCCGTAGACATAGTACTTGGATAATGTGAGGGGTAGAGTCAAACTTGAGACTATGGGGAGCAAACTGAATGCTTAAATCAACTTAGCCACCACCTTGATGGCAAGTTAAGAAAGGTTATTTAATACTCATTTCCTGAAAAATATGCCTTTGATATTTATTTTTAACGACTAATGATAGAAATTCTATTTATTCGATTCTTTTGTATATTGATGCAAACAAATAGAGCCGACTGAAGTTTCCTTGTACCAGAGGAAAAGCTGGATGTGTGATTTGGGCTTTTGGTCGTGAGCGGTTGGACAATATGTCTTGATTTCATTTGTGTGCTTAGCCTGTGCGTGCTCTACGCAGCATCAAGCTAATGAAATTTAAATATGAAAAATCCTATGCTTTGTTTCAAATGGGAGTTGGAATTACAAAAGTTTGAAGGATTTTACAGAGAAATGACGAGGCAATTATTTTGCCTTTTTAAAACAAATATCCACCTTAGGATCTGACAATTACTTGTAACCACATCTCTATTGTTGAATTTTACAAGATATGGAAGTCGTAGTCAGCCAGCTTTACAGGAGGCCAATTTTCAACTGATTGATATATAATATTGGTATATTAGATGCAACCAACCGGGCTCAAATCAAATTCAATTTGTTTGCGCGAAAAAAATATTATAACTGGGGCCATGCAGTCAGTGCTAAAACCCAAAGTTTATCCAACTAGACTAGATGTAAGAGCAATTATCCTTCTACAATAAAATACGCCATCTTATTAAGTAGAATTGGCAATAGAGTGCCGGTCATGGTGTCTAATTAAGATATTCAAACTAACATAGGTGATCATTTGTAAAATCCGAAAAGGAAAATGCGACGTATACTTGTCAAAGTTAATAATAGTAGTGTACTTCTGTGTAAAATTTCTCTTTTTTTTTTAATTTTGTTACAGCTAGAATGGGAAAACCTAGAGTGCCCTTGTTGAAAGCAAAATTCATACACTCAACAGAAAAAGAAAAGGAAAACAGATTGTCTTCAGATTTCAAATACATGTACGAATGCAAAAACCTTTTGACCAATGGGATGAATGTACAGCTCAAATCAAAATGCATAGATTAATCACAGGCTGTTTGTTCGAAGATAATACATAGGAATTTATATATGGTCAAATTAACTTCACCAAAGAATTATCAAACAGATTAGGGCTGAAATATAGGAGGCCAGAGGTGAGGATACAAGCATTTAATGTAGTATGGGAGCTTAACCTTTTTAAGATTCGAATTACTAGGGTGATGCTGGATATGCATTTTCCATCTTTTCTTTGTTTAATTTCCATTGGATTGGTGGTCATTTGATGGTCATTTTGGATATTCATCCTTCATTCTTCTTTTTTAACCATTTATGTCAATACAATCCTAAGAATTCGATTGAATGAAACAAAAAAGACCTTAGTGATTGGACTCCTATGGTTAAGATTGATGTATTAGGCTCAGCTAATCTTATTCCCTAATAACATGATAAAACATTTAATAGGTTTCTTTATTTCTATTTTGCATACCACAGTGACTTCTTAGTTTTTGTTTTATTGGTCCGTAGCATAAAAACGTGTGTGTGTTCAAATAATGACAAGTTTCGAAAAATAAAGTTAAGGAATGGAATAAAATATTGTTGAATGCTCAAGTAAATAATGGTAATAAAGAAAATAAGAAATTCTCCACATAATTTACTTTTTTATCCCTCTTTTAGGGCCTATTTATTTGTATAGAATACTTGGAAATTATTTCAAAAAGAGTTAAAAATAAATACTAAAGGTTAAATTCATAAAAAGGACCATCAAATTACCTCTCTTTTACTAGAAATTAAATCAATAAAAAATAAGAAATAAATATGCAATCATAGCCCTCCTAATATAGTGAAGGTCTGCCCATATTCATTTCTTACCTCACACATTCTTCACCCCTCTCATCTTTAAAAATCACCTATGGAATTCATTTTAACATTGATGCACATGTATTCAATTCCATGTAATTTAATGCAAACAAGTGTGCCATTTGATTTTCTTATGAGGGCCTCAGCCTAATCATTCCAATCAATAAATTTTCACAATGTACGGCTGTGAGAAAATGTCTGAGGCTGGGATCATTTGATCGGCCAAACCTTCCCATTAATGTGCCTCCCTCGAAGTCATCATCAGGTGGGCCCCTCTTGTCTCTCTGCAAATCTAAGAGCAAAGGCAACTTAAATACATCAATCCTTTCAGCCCTTCTTGTCTCCCTGCAAATCCCTCTCGCTCCATTCGTCTCGTCTCACTCTCTCCATACAACAAAACGCAGGTGCTCTCTCTTCCACCATCTTTTCTTCTTCTTTCATTGCTGCAATTCATTATAATTACAAACAGATACCCCCATCAAATCTCTATCAGCTGGGTGTACTCTGCATTTAAGGCGGACTCTAATCTGCACACCAACCGTATGTCACAATGCTTGTAAGAAACATTGACAAAAACAAGTGGTGCCAGCTACTTTTTTGCGGGAATTGGCTATGCCATTGGAGATAACAAATAAGCATGGATGTTTAAGCAATATACAAATTTGTTACACACCCTTCAAATGCATATGTAATCGATACATATGTTTTTGATTAATACATTGGTACTTTTCTTCTAGTGTTTGTTCTCTGTTGGATGAGTACAGGACCTGTAAGGTTTGTGTCTTATGTATGCTGGGTTGACTGTTTTAATTGTATTTGTAAAAGCCCGCATCATTCTGAAGGCCATCAACAAGAAGAAATGTATATAGTTGGCAGTGTTGGAGTGGATGAGGGGATTTGTTTCCAATGATTAAAGTGGCAAGTTAACATATGAGTTTGTAATTGGTACACTACAGTGCCATTGTTTTCATTTATATTTTGTTTCTAATGGGCAAGACTAGTATTTGCACTTTTCTTTCCTTTCTTTATCAGTAATTCTATTGAAACAAGACACATTTGCATGAGGTCAAAGTTGGTGACTTGCAGGATCGGTGTAATCGTTCAACGATAAGGCCCTAACATGATACGGCCTTTTCAATAAAAAATTTCAGATCTCATACATTTGTGCAGTGTCTCAAAAGAATATGCAGTGATTAATTACCTGAAAAACTAAACATTTTTTGCTTCACAGCAGAAGTGTCATCATTCGAAAATATAGATTAGATAAATATAAGTGGACGATACCATTTCTTCTCACAGCAGTCATAATATCTGGTTTTGATCTCTTTGCAGTAAAGTGATATCCACCATTGAATCAAAATGGTTTTCTCCTCAATATAAAGTATAAACTAAGCTCACCATGTGAGAATGACTTCAAACCAACTGATTATATACTCTGTTTTATTTATTTATTTATTTATTATTTAGTTGCAATTCACCAATGAGTTTCCCTCCCATATGCTCCTCTGATGAGTGTGAATACTGAAGAAAAGATTTTGCTCACCTCACATGAATGATGCTACTGTTTACTACATTTAATATCATGGTAAGAACTCATCATCCATTCCCCTGTGATCGGAATGCATAGGAGTGCATCTCACAGTATTGGTTCACAAATCTGAAATTTGTGGTCAATTTATAGCAGAATTTTCTACTGTCAATAGAATACTCCATTTTTTCTAGATTTGTTTTCCAGTTTTTCTTCCCCACACAACCCTGTTTAGAGCATGTATTACTGTAAACTTTTCCTTCATATTAAATTTTAGATTTCACTAATTATGAATGCCGATATAGCATGTTAAAATTGCTTGTAAATCCATTCTTTGATAACTCCAAATGTAGCATTAGTTTTCTGGTTCCTTCTGAAGCTTTGTTTTTGAAATTAAGTCCCATGAAATTCAATCTCATCTTTCTTTATTATGAACTTTGTTAAACATAGTAAAAATTTACATATGCATCCTCATTTATGCAAAAGAGAACCCGTGTTTGTTGTAGTTCAGTAGCTTAGTTACACGTACACATACATATATATTACAACATATGCTAGTACACATTGTTATAACATCAAGACAAACAGCACAAGAAACTGTACTATTCCCATTTGGACTGAATCCTATGTGTGTGCCTGAAGTCATATGTTAGCACCAAGCTCCCATCCAGCCTCCTCAATGCAAACCTTTCTACTAGCACGTAGCAGCCAAACTTCTTCCATCCGCTTCTCTGTGACTCTTCCACCCTCTCTATCCTAACATCTCCTTCTATCCCAACTTCCCACCCTCCTTTTACTTCCTCCCAGATCATTCTCTCCACAATTGCCCAATTCAATCCCACTCTTCCTACTCGCATGTCACTAAGAGAACGAAACCACATCATCCCATCAACCATATGTGTGTCTTCTTGCGTGGCTTCCTCACCAAAGACCCCAACTGATTGCCTTTGTAGTGTTGCATTCACTTCTACAACATTGCCTCTATTGCCGTCATTCTCGCACATTTGAATCTCTTCCCACCATTGTTCAAGGGTCATCACATAAAAAATAGACTTCTTCATTTGCTCTTTTAAACTGTTTATTTCCTCAATGAACATGAAAGGACAGTACCACCTTCCGATGACTACTTTAGAGTTACGCCTGTTGGAGATAAGAAAATTGAATTCAGGAAGGCGCATGCGAAGAGAGGCATTCAGGCCATGGGCTTCTCCTAACCCCCAATGCTGAGGTGTAGAAGCTTTTGCTCTCCACTCTTTTCTCCTCAAGAATCCTGGAGGGATCCCATTTGGAGCCCTGGACTTTGCATTGAAACGACCACGATGGCGCCGATTGATCTGTAATTGCTGGTATGGATCCATGGGATTCAAGGCCCTTGGTTTTACATCATTCACATAGCTACAAAGACAGCAAATATCCATGTCCTCCTCCCTGGAGCATGTGCAAGCATGCCTACACATTCATTCAATGCAAATCATTTGCAAGTTCCAGTAAAACCTCATGAAAGTTTGTATAGATCTTGTAATGAGGACGTGTTTCTTCTGATTAATATTCTGATGTTCCTTCATTTTTTGAGTGACATTTTCATTTGACTTCGTGCTATTTCTCTGGGCTTCTTAAGTCTCAAGCTTCTAAAGTTCTCCTTTAAAACCATATCACTTTCAACAGTTAAATCGAGCTTCGCCCAATTGGGC